>OY982972.1:19345490-21745490 GCA_963890685.1 Plagodis pulveraria
GAATAAATACGGTGGAGATGAGAGCATTGAGAAGCATAATTAGAGTCAAATGGAGTGACAGGATAAGGAATAGTGTGATAAGGGAATGATGTGGTGTAAATAAGGATGTAGTAGTGTCTAAAATCGAGAAAGGTATGTTCAGATGGTTTGGACATATAGAGAGAATGAATGAAATAAGAATGACTAAACAGGTTTCCATGGGACAAGTAAACGGAAGTTTTGGAAGGGGAAGACCTAGACGAACGTTCCTAAATCAAATTGAAGACGTTCTAAAAAATGGTCATGTCACCCTAAACCCACGCTTATGTATGAAAAGATGATGAATGTAGATGAAGCGAAAGAGATCTCTAAGGATCGTAGCAAGTGGAAATCTATAGTCTCTGCCTACCCCTACGGGAACGAGGCGTGATTTTATGTATGTTTTTTTTTTTTTTTTTTTTTTTTTATGTTATTGTGATGGAACAAGCGCGAGGCCCACCTGATGTTAAGCGGTATCCTCTGCCTATAACAGGTGCATTTCATCACAAGTGACGAACTGCACTGCGCCCATCACCTTGAGACAGTAGTTAAGTCTTAATTTTGCCTGTTATTTCACTGGCTCTCAAGGACTGCTGCCGGAACACACCGTTAGGTGCTTGGCGACAGATTTTCTACTTGAGGGTGGTCGCTAGCCAGGCGGGCATTCGCAAAATGCCCTTCCACCATGCGGTGAAGCTCAAGCTCTGGGCGGGATTCGAACCATGGACCTGCTGCGCGGCAGTCCATAGCCAATGCCACTGAGCCATCACTGCTTCAAAATGTTTATATGTTTATATGTATTAAAGTATTCATTATTAATAAATTAGTTCTTCTTTGTTTTATGTCAACTATTGGATCAACTAATGTCAACTACCCAAACAAATCAATTTTTAGCATGTCAACTATGGGTGCATTTGATACTTTGAAATCATGTATTTTTCATTTTTTACTGCTTGCTCTTGTGAGATAATTGAATAACATGCAATAATCTTCATGAAACCCTTTCTGTAAGAATATATAATTCACTTTTACATTAAAACATTTTGATCACCCTACACTGTTCTAAAGTTGACTATTCCGACCTATGTGTCAACTACTCCCCCATTTACCTTACCTAATGTCACCTGCGCTATCAAGACGAATCTAAAGATATATAAGTAATACATTAAAATCGGTTAAGCCGTTTAGAAGTTATGGTGGAATAAAGAAACTCACAAACATACATACATGAACCCTGAAAACAACACTCATTTTATCGTCGAGTAAAAAAGGACCAGAAGGTTCACACCTCAAACCCAATCCAATAAATAAGCGACTCTAGCTATGACGCAATAAAGTGCACTTCAGCTCGCAAAGCACGCAGTACCTAATATTTCTATTCACCTACAAGGCGTCTCTCTTTCTAACGCATAGCTTTGATCTCTTCTAACGCGGCACGCACCGTACAATAATCCCGATATCCCGAACGGATACGCCGATTAACGTAGCTTTGTATCTATAGTGCGGATTGAGCCAGACCTGGGGGCCAACTCCCATCTCTTAATTCAGTCGAATTGTTTTTTTTTTTTTATTATGATAAGCAAGCATTTGACCACAGTCTCACCTGATGGAAAGTGACGACGCGGTCGACGGTGGAGCATGCTTGCCTAGCAAATACCTGTTTACTCTGGACTTGAAGACTTCCAGATTATATATATCGGGAAATAGAGACGCTGGTAGGGTGTTCCATAATTCGGCCGTACGCATTATAAAACTAGATTATGCTTATTATGCGTATTTTCGGGATGTCGACCATATATGGATGCCGTGTTCCTGTGCGTCTTGTCGTCCGATGAAAAAAAGGAGAGGAGGGAATAAGGTTGTGTAAATCGATCGCACACTGTCCGAAGTGTAGCCTGTAAAAAACCGATAAACTAGACACTTTGCGTCTATGCTCGAGGCTTTGGAGTCTAACCTTCACCAACGCATCGTCACCAATGAGCTTCTTAGCTCGGTTATCTATCGAGTCCAAGGCTTCGAGCTGGTACTTTGCGGAACCGTCCCAGAGATGGCTGCAGTATTCCATACAAGACCGGACTTGAGCTTGATATAGGTTTAGAAGCTGTCCCGATGTGAAATACCGCCGCACTTTCCAGAGAACACCCATCTTTTTCGCAGCTAATTTTGCCCTGGACTCAATGTTTGAACCGAAATTGAGTTTTTTAAGAAGTGTAAAGTGAGAATTTTAACCTTACATTAACAATTTTCATTTGGACTACCACATGTCGCTATAATAAACTTACAACAGAACTTCAACGTGTGAGCGGGCTGCATGCATTGAATCAAGACATTTGTGCGATAGAGATAGCGCTATATGAACATTATTGTTTCGTGATGACCGTGGTACGAATCTTAGTATCAATATTTTAAGTTTGAAATAATGATGTTGATTTTCCATAATAGTTTTTAAAAGGTTTGAGTTGGGCCCCTGGCCATACGCGTGTTTGCGGGCGATAAACGGCCGTCATCCAAGTCTCGCGGACTGATGGAAATAGTGAAATCGTGAACGGCCACCTTTATATAGGGGACAAATTACCAAGAAGTTCCGTTGCATTGAAACTTGAAATTTAATTTTTTTGTCGAACTGTCATTGAAGCCAGCTGATTAACCTTTCATGTTGACATTTATCAAAGAAATAAACAAACAAAATATGTATAATAGTAAATAAATATACGCATTTACAAAAATACCAAAAAGAAAGGCGCAGAACACTAAGAAGTATTTTATGAACAAGAACATAAAATAACAAGGAGTAGAAAAGGTTTGTCTAGATATAATTTCAATTGTTTGATAAAATAGCTTTCATGATACTGGACCACTTTCAACAAACAGAACACAATTAACAAAACAAAGTGCTTCTATTCTGTACAAATCCATGCATACAATGTACTGTGTGATTGATAACCGATAGCATAAATTTAGTAAATATGCAAGAAGTGAGCTATGGCTTCACTTTAAAAACTATATCACTACTTAAACATATTTATTTAATAAAAATATCAATAATTTGTGATATGCCAAATTATTGACAACATTTGTCCATACACCTACTTACCATCATAATATATATAGGGTTTCAAATGTGTTTGTAAAAATGTTTTTTTTAAATATTAAGTAATGAGTAAAATGTTTTTTTCTATGGAAACTAAATAAGCATCTTTGTCTAAATAATTTTCTGTAATATCATGTTGATAGATATATACATATAATATCACTACATAATATAAAACAAAGTTGCTTTTTTTAATAGATAGAGTGATTAAAGAGGTAGTTTTATGTTATATATTTTTGCACTTTCAATGCAAACGCGCACTGGCTGAACCCTACGAGATAGATCAAAATAATGTACTTTAGTATTGTACACCTTAAAAAGGTCTACAAAAAAGTCAGCACCGGTATATACATGTATATCTCTTAGGAATAACCCACAATAACCATTTTATATCCTTTACTTTTTACGAGAAATAATAGCTTATTTACGAAACGATTTTTAAACAATACAGCATTAATCCTTATATAATTAAGTATCATTAATACATCAAGTATTTAATATAGAACGCTATGAATATTGTATATAAAGACATTCTATAGTATATTTAGTATCAGCATTGCCCCAGTGCGAAGCCGGGCTGGGTCTCTAGTATATTATATATATACACATATTAACAATATCTTTATCAATAAAGTTTTGTTTATCAATTATATTTATTATGAAAAGTATTATTGCCTCTAATTTTAGATAAGAATTGTCATAACCACCACGTTGTAGGGTGTGCTAATATAGCCTTATTTCATTAGCATGTTATTCGATTTTCCTACTGACTAGCAACAAACTGCAAAAGTTGGTGAAGATATGTTATTTGTGTTGTTGGAGAAAACATTGTTACAACCTCATATTTGTGGGATCAGGGTGAGAAAATGAGGATGAGCCATTACATAAGCAAAACCATGATAGGCAGTTACAATGCAACCATGATAGGCAGTTAGTAATACTGCTTCGTTAGTTACCTTTACTAATCTAGGGTTTCACTAATAAGCAGATAACTTTATGCTATAGATAGACTGATAAAATGCAATATAATGTCAAACCTAGTGGCTGTTTTCGAATTTGTTAGCTTTCTTTAATGGTCAAAACTCCTTTGTATGGACTTTTATGACATGTGACAGCGCCAGTGTTAGAGTAAAATATTTTGTATGACCCTGAAACTGTGCCTGGTGATTGGCAAGAGGCTCGCTCCCAATTACATGGGACTACACCTCCGCATACCCCTTCGTGGAATACAGGCGTATTTATATGTATGTAATTACAATAGTATACCTACTTTTAATCTTGGACAAATTCTTTCCTTTCCTACAGCCATTTGCCTGTATCAAATTTCATAAAAGACAATACCATACCAGATTTAAAATACTGCAACATCTTTGGTGACTAAAGTCTATTATATTTTATTGGTTAAAGAGATTCAAGTTATTCTCATTTATTCTAGTTTGGTGAAATTGGCCCTTAACCCTTCACTTGCTAAGGATACTGTCCATTTATGAATGATATTCAATTGTTATAATTGTCTAGGATGCACATGGATTTATTGATGAAGTGCATATGAAAAGTGAGATTATATTTACAGGTATTTTCTGTATGGGATTTCCAAGTCAGTTTATTATCAATAAAATCCTAGCAAATGTATCATTTAAATTTCCGTGATATTTTTACTGTCAACATTAAGTAATAGTAAGCTTCAACCATTCATTATGCTATGGTGTTGTCTAAGGTATGTTAGTAATGTTTTGTATTTAAATAATATTGCGTGTTCAATCAATGCAACTCTACTGCTGTCCGAAAGTTCATCTGTACAATAGTTTGATCCAGAGTAATTAGGTAACTGGTTGAAATTTTCACAAAAAATGTTTCAATAAGGCAGATTGCATAAAAGTACTAAGACTCAAACAAATTAAGTGAGGTGCCTATAGCAGAAACATGTTTTTGTATTTTCTCATAACAATTATATTTTATACATGCAGCAAACTTGGCGTGATAGCAAGACCTGTAAGGTTTAACATTTATAATGAAAAATAGAATATGTTTGAGTTCAATTCCTTCTAAGGATACTGACCTTTATGAAAGAAACTATTTTCAATATATACATAGGTACCATGGGTGTATATACATATGCTGAACTTTATGAAAGAAACTATTTTCAGTATACACATAGGTACCATAGGTGTATATACATATATACTGAACTTTATGAAAGAAACTATTTTCATTATACAAATAGGTACCATAGGTGTATATGATATAGGTATGGAACTAAAAACATGATATGCAGGCCGACTCACATTTGATAAATTTTTTAATTTAAGTGGGCTTCCTTTTAGATAATTAGCATGTTTCGCCACTGCCATGCATAGGGAGGATATGTGAGAGTGTATTGGTTTACTCCAGAAGAAACTGCAATTTTTGTTTTGGTTATCCTTTAGTTTTTATGATACTTGTGTGTTAGCCTGGGACTTTGTAGGCATACTATAAAGTAAGTCAGTCTACACTCTCTAGTTAAAAATTACAGTGATTTATATAATAGTTATGAAATTTAGACTAGATCTAATTCTTCTATACTCAGCCTACTATCTGAGGTCTGCACAACATTTGTGACCATACAATGTCATATTAGATTCCTTTCTACAAAGGGAAAAGCAGAATTATATGGCTCACCAGATTACCTTGAATCAAATTGTGAGACACTTGTTGAACATTGCTCAACACAGCCTCCCCCAGAGGGGGGCGGGAGACACCTGTTGAACATTTTAATAAGTTGGCATTGTCAGGACCACATTGTCCTAGTTATAAATTAAATTCTATTGTTATCATTATCGCCGATGCTAATGGGATAATATCAATCAAGTGTTGACAATGTGCAATGAACAATGTCCAGTTTACAACCAGTTTTTTATATGAACAATGTTTGTAGGGAAGACAAAGTCCATAAAGCATATGATGGAAACCAAAGAGCCTCTATAGATTGGTGAATGAATAATCGAATCAATAAATGTTTATTGTTATCCTGTCAATACATTCCCAGCCTCAGTTTATGGGTTTAGCTCATTTGACTAATGGATGCTGAAGCAACTGCATTGGTTGCAGGAATTAGTGTGATCAATTACTATATTAAGGGCCTGTTTCAGAATGTATGAGTAAGTTCCGGTTATACTACCCAGAACATATTTAATAAATAAAACACTTTCTTTGCGTTTCACAGTCATTGATTTAGCGTATCCATTGGTTAAAGCTTGAAACGCGCTGCATGTTAACTGTCATTGTTATCATTCAGTTATTTTATGTTCTGTATAGTATACCCGGAACTTACTCGAACGTTCTGAAACAGGCCCTTATACAATTTAATATTTATATTAGCTGTTCCTGGGGAAAAAATTTAAAAAAGAATAAAACTTGCCAGTATCTGGCATCTCCATAGTTGAGATCAGATAATATTACTTTCTATCTTAATTTTTTTGTTGTGTGGGTTCAGTAGTTTTGCCACTATTTTGCCAATGACAGGTGGCATGGATAGAGTGGGACCACAAAGGAAAGAGACTGATTGGTTAGATTCTGATTAGCAATGCGCAAAATGTGTCAGTAAAAAGAAATGAAGTATATCTTTTTGCTCGGTGAACTAGTCCACTCGTTTAGTTCAGTAGCTCTGAACGAGTCTCAATAAGATATCCATCATGTGTAGTGTGAGTAATAAGGTAACGAATGACGCACTTCTGATTTGTAAAGTGCAATACCTATCAGATATAATCTATCACCTTTATTTGAAAATCTTAATTTTTTAGTACATTTTTATATTCTTGATTTTCTTTCATATTTTATACATGTTTAGGACTGTGGACCAAGACAACTATGTTATAACATATTTAACTTTAATTAAATTTAATTAATTTAGAATTCTTGTCAAAAATGGAAATAAGAAACAATCATTTTTGGCGAACATAAATGTACCTTAACTCGATCGCGAAAAGTTTAGTTTTGATTGCATTGCAATTACCTAAAGAAAAAGAGCGAGAGAGTTGAACTGCAGGCAGATGCTTTAGCTAACTTACAATAGCAAGATGAGCAGTAACGAACTTTAGATGAACGCCGCAACTCTATCTCTCTCTCTTTTTTCTATCTAGAGCCGTACGCGTGAGCAAGACACATTATCCTTCGATCGGTAGGTACGTGACCACTGAACGAAATGAAGAGAAACGTTTGAATGAGTGGCGAAGGAATGGACTACATGATTTGCGAAGTGAAGTCATTCATTTCTTTCAGTCGTTCGTGAACTATCCAAGTCTAGTATTAATAAAATATGTAGGGTTGCTTGATTTTTGTCTCAGTATAACTTTTAATAGAAAATAGGACTATACATGACATACAATCAAACAAATATAATATAATATTAGGTCCTTACATATGAAATTGGCGTTTTTCGTACTGGCCACTTTAATCACGAATTTCTCCTCTTTGGTAAGGAATTCCAAATTCAAATTTGTACAGCTATAGACTCATGTATTTGTGCTTCGATGATCGTCATTCATTTGTTTTTTTTCTTCTGTTTTTTTCTGTTTGCGTCACTCATTTTTCAAAATGGAAAACCTTAAATATCGCATTATTTACGAGTACGAGTTCCGCCGTGGCACTAGTGCTGCGGAAACAACTCGAAGGGTGAATGATGTGTATGGCGGTCGTGTTGCAAAAGAAAACACAGTTCGTTTTTGGTTCCAACGTTTTCGTTCTGGAAATTTCGACCTGCAGAACAAGCCCCGTGGACGGCCTGAGACTCAAGTTGATAATGAAGAGTTGAAGGCTATTGTGGAAGCGGATCCATCGCAAACCACGTCCGAGTTAGCTGCAGGCTGCGATGTTAGTGATAAAACTGTTTTAATTCACTTGAAGCAAATTGGGAAGATTAAAAAGCTTGAAAGGTGGGTACCTCACGAATTGACTGAAACAAACCGGCAAACGCGCGTCGACTGCTGCGTTACATTACTAAACCGGCACAATAATGAAGGTATTTTAAACCGAATCATTACCTGTGATGAAAAATGGGTTCTTTACGATAATCGGAAGCGCTCAGCGCAATGGTTAGATCCTGGCCAGCCAGCCAAATCCTGCCCCAAGCGAAAATTAACCCCAAAAAAGTTACTTGTAAGCGTTTGGTGGACTAGTGCCGGTATTGTTCATTACAGTTTTTTCAAATCTGGCCAGACTATTACGGCTGATGTCTATTGTCAGGAATTGCAAACCATGATGGAAAAGCTAGCGGCTAAACAACCTAGGCTGGTCAATCGCTCCACGCCACTGCTGCTTCACGACAACGCTAGACCACACACTGCGCTACAGACGGCTACTAAATTAGAAGAGCTTCAATTGGAAAGTCTAAGACATCCTCCGTACTCCCCGGACCTTGCTCCAACAGATTACCATTTTTTTCGAAATTTAAATAACTTCTTGCAAGGGAAAAAATTCAACTCTGATGGGGCAGTCCAAATCGCCTTCAAAGATTTTATTGATTCCCGTCCGACTGGTTTTTTTAGTAAAGGGATCAATGAACTACCTATGAGATGGCAAAAGTGCATAGAAAATAATGGTTCATACTTTGATTAATTAAATATATGATATTAAAAAATATTCGACTTTTTGTTCCTCCCATACAAAACGCCAATTTCATATGTAAGGACCTAATATCTAACTACATAATAATATATAGGTATTTAATCATACTAGAATACACCCCATCAGGTTATTTAAAGCTATAGTCGTAATAATGCAGTTTCTGCTTTTTTTTTTACATTAGATGGGTTTGCGTTTGACTCCATCTCACCTGATGGTAAGCGACGACGAAGTCGAAGATGAATCACGCTTGCCCAGAAGAAACCTATTTACTCTTTTTTTGAAAACACCAGGATTATACGCACCTGGAAAGACTGAGAGAGTTCCGCTGCTTCGCTCTTTGCATGATAAAAGAGCTCTGAAATCGCTTTGAACGAACATGCGGCAAATTGACAGTGAAGGGATGAAAGCTCACTCCGCGTCTGGTAGCCTTATAGTGAAAAGAAAGTACAAATTTCTTTACAAGAACATCATTTTTTTTTCTATGTCGTAAAAGCGGGAATACATATAAGCGTAAAACTTAGATAAATAATGAAAATTTAACCGCGCGTGCGCCGCGCGCATCGTAACGGCAGTAATATAGACAACATCGCTTAGTGAGCTAAAATACGCCCTAAAACACTTTGCTATGTCAAAGAAACAGGCACCTGAGTTATCGCTTAGCGTTTAATAGCTTTAGTAATGCCGTTTGCGATTTAACACGTTAAAATATTGGCCCCAATTGCGTTACGTCCTAATTTACGCGTTAAGACGTAGATGGATAGATTTTCAAGCACAGCGGTATTGGCTATGGTCCCAGGTTCGATCCCCACCGCCGGCTTGAGTTTCACCGCATAGTGGAAGGGCATTTTGCGAATGCTAGCATGACTAACAGCCTCCCACCCTCATAAAGTAGAAAATCTGTCGCCAAGCACCTAACAGTGTGTTCCGGCAGCAATCCTTAAGAGCCAGTGAAATAAAATATTATGCAGAGGTTAATCCGTTTAACATCTGTGTGCTTGTTGCGATACTATAATATTAAAAGAAGAGATGTAGCAGTAGCATAACAAAAAAATTTATTCAATAATAACTATAACACAGAGAGCTTAAGTATGAAGTGAAATATTTGTGCTTAAGGTTAAACCAGGTCAATAAACTTTGTCAGTCAAAGTCTGAATCATTATTCAATTGAGAGGTCTGATGTGTGTGTTTAATAGTATACCGTTGCAGTCAGCAAAAATATAAACACTACAACTGAATTGTTATTCATAGAGAATACAGGTTAAATCGGAGAATGATGATTTGCCAAATCAGAGTACTTAGTTTTATTTTTTATTACCTAAATACATACATACATAAAATCACGCCTCTTTCCCGTAGGGGTAGGCAGAGACCACAGATTTCCACTTACTACGATCCTTACATATCTCTTTCGCTTGATCTATACTCATCAATCCTTTCATACATAAGCGTCGGTTTAGGGTACTTTTCACCTGGCCTTTTTTCAGAACGTCTTCAATCTGATTTCGGAACGTTCGCCTAGGTCTTCCTAGATTTTTGTCACTACATCCTCATTCACACTACATTGTTCCCTTATCACACTGTTCCTTATTCTGTCACTTCGTTTCACTCCAATTGTATCACTCCATTTTTATTTTTTATTGCTGATAGGTTAGCCTTTGACCACTATCTCACCTTATAAGGTAAGTAAAGATGTGGTAGAAAATGTTGTTCAGGGTAATCTAGAGTTACTGACTCTCAAGGACAGCTGCTAGAACACACAGTTAGATGCTGGGAGACGGATTTTACTCGAGGGTGGTAGCTAGCGAGGTCTGCATTCATAGAATGCTCTACCATGACTGATATCCTAAGACAACAATTGGCAATGGCAATACCTCGGAAGCATCAAAGCCCTCAGTAGTAAATTTCACTAGTATTCAACCTTCAAGGCTGCTTAAGCAAAGTCCCCTTATTTCTAAATATGATAAGAAGCACTATAGAATATCTATAGAAATCCCATTTACAAATAAATGCGCATCATCGCCATATGACGGTTAAAGTAATAACATTGGTTCCATACAAATCTGTAGGTCTATACATAACTAGAAGTTATGGTATTTTTATTGCTAAATGAAATCCGTAACATTTTAAAATTATTTTTAGTTTATCACGCAACAAAAAATGTATGCTTTTAGCAATTTTTTCTTTGTCTGTGTTATAAGACGTTGCTTTGTACCAAATTTCTAGACTCTGAGTGCACAGGAAGTTCCCTGTAGGTTTTGATTCCCTTGGGTGTGTTGGAATTTGCCGAATAACGGCTGTATACATGTTTGATTTTTTCCCAGCTCCAAGAGACAGTAGACCTGAGTATTTGATATCAATTTCAGTTTCATACCGCTACGCGTTCCGGAGAAAAAAGGTCTTGGTAGACAGACGGACAACAAAGTGATCCTATAAGGGTTCCGTTATTCCTTTTGAGGTACGGAACCCTAAAAATGCAATTAATGATCATAGCCTGTAACAAAACAAGTTTTGCTGTGCTAACTAAATGTATGTGATACAAATTACACAACATCTTAAAAAAGTATTCAACCTCTAGGCATATTTTTTACATTGCTGACTGATGAGGCTCTATACATTTTTTTGCTGAATGTTGCAGTACAATGTAGAATATTTCAATATCAAAATTTGTTATTTATAAATGACTGACTTCTACTTTGTAATTGTTAAAACTCAAACAAAATCAATAATTTTATAGAATTAGTAAAACTATATCTAGGTTTCTGGGGAGTTTTGGTGGCAGCCAACAGTCAACCACTCTGTTTATCTCATTTAGAAGCAGTGATAGCTGAGTGGCAATAGGCATGGACTGCCATGCCACAGGTCCAGTGTTCAATCCCCACCACCAGCTTGAGTTTCACTGCAAGCTGGAAGGGCAGGACATATCGATGCTTCGGACAACAAAGGTCGTAAACACCAAAATAGCAGTTTTGGTAATCAACGAAAAACAAAAAATAATTTCGTTTTTGGCTTATATCTTTTTAACTTTAAAAGTTGTAAAATTGTGTTCTATACAAGAAATACGTAAAATACGATGGTGATTCATAATACACTATTGCTATTTATGTCAAAGCCTTATTTTAAAAGTTAGCTTGGACATACACCCTAGAAAATTCAAGAAGTTGGTATTTACGACCAGTAACAAATCAATGGAGAACGATTTGTCTAACGGAAGTTAGAAGTATGCACCAGTTTTTAAATACAATAGTTCTGGGTTTGGTTTTAAAAACCATATACTGAAATAAAAATGAGTGTAAACACCACGATCTGATGCGATGGTATGTAACAAACATGGAAATATCTGAAGCAAATCAATGAATTTAAGACTGTAAGTTGAGTTTTCATTACTTGTAATAAAAACAATAAAATAAAACACAAATTGACATAATTAAAAAAGGTTTTTTATTAATTGACCGTCATCGTTTAATCAAAATAACGGTTAAGCAAGGCACTACACAAATTCAAAGTAAAAAAATGTCTAAGCCAATCACTTAAATTTCCATTAGAGGATCTTGTACATCAATCATCATTCATCATCATCATTGTTTGTGTCGCGGCTCGAAATTTTTATACCTTTAGGACCTGACAGGTCCTAAAGGTTACACTTAAGTAAGTATATTATAGGCATCGTCCCGTATAATTTAATCAAGCGTTTGTTACAAGATGCCTATAGTGTTCTACCTCCAACGGCGTACCTAACCAGCCAGACATAATTCAAAATGTTAAGTAATCATTTTGTTTCATTGATTTCAAGAAGATTTTATAATCACGACATTTTTTTAAAACGTATTGATAATGAATTACAAAAAAATATAAGTAAACATTCTACCAAGCTTACTGCTCTAATAATTTTAATAATAAATGCCCATTTTCATCAACGCCCTTAAAAATTTAGGTAGTTTATCTTTCTAGATCTTGTTTGTTCGGAAAGCTTCTGTACTATAGTCTACCTAACTTTTAGTGTCGTTGGTGAAAATGGGAAGGTGTTATCGACAAGATAATAAAAAAGTAGATGCAAAACATAATACGACGACGAGTTATAAAAAATCAGGTCTTCAAATTTCTGATTAATAATCTTCTGTCATTGGATAGAAGATTATTAACCAGATATTTGAAGACCTGATTTTCTGATAGAAGATAATTAATCAGAAATTTCATCTTCCTCGTCAGTCTCAGGAAGAGTATCAATGACATTATGAGACTGACAAGGAAGCTGTTTGTATTCGGCATGAAACCGTTTGTGTATTGTCCCCTGATCACACAATCGTTGCAGATCTTTGTATTTAGCTGCGGTAATTGGTAGTTTATCCGTATATAGCTGTTTTGGAGTCAACTGCTTTACTTGATTATATTGTAATTCTAACATTTCTTCTGTATTTTTTTTTTATTTATTCTTCCCTTTTCCCCTTTCTTTTACGCTTGACATCTTCGAACAACTTGATTCGATGTATAATTGCATCTTCTTTCATTGAATACTTGAGTTCTATTTGGTTTAAATTGGTCTTTCTGAAAGTTGCTACTCTAATGTTTCTCCAATTAATATTCATTAAGGTTTCTTTTGTAAAAGTGTTTGATGCTATTTCACTCCAGTTCAAAAAATCTGAGTAGTCCATCACATTGACTATATATGGCCTTGGCCGCTTTCTAGCTGATTGAAAAAATGAAGGCCACTGAGATGGACTCCAAACTATGATTCTTTTAACTTCCCTCTCTATATTAGAGCGTGCATTGAATCTGCTGGCATATAAGTATGTCCCGGCAGTAAAAAGTTTATTTAGATAACTTGTAAGTTTTTAGATAACTTTAAATAATAATTTAATGTGGCTAGAACGGTTTTATTTTTGTTTTGTCCCCCACACGAGTCGCAATAGAACAGTAAATTCCGAATGCCTTTTTCATCAGCAATTTTTAAATATTGATACAAACAAGTTGCGATTTTCAAACCAATTCTCCAAGACCAAGTGACATTACGACAATTGTTTCTCAGCAGAGCTTACGTTTTAAAAATGATTGCGGGGTGTAATTACAATTAATTATGTATTCATGTTTTTACGACCGACAGCTGTTTGTACGTTGTATTATACGACCTGCACGGTTATTCGGTTCTAAGCAATATGAGTTATACATACCATCTTTTCTAAAAAATCTTGATTATACTAGTAAAAATTTTGGGAGTAAAAGTATTTTTTTTAGGCGAATATTTTTTTCACAATTTTAGATCGACGCAGCGTCAAAAATTAAGTAGGGCTGCATTCTTAACTCATTTTCGCCAAAATGGCGTTTACGACATTTGTTGCCGGAAGCATCGATATGTTGCCAAGCACCTAACAGTGTGTTCCAGCAGCAGTCCTTGACAGCCAGTAAATTACAAGCACAAGAGACTTAACAGCTGTGTTCTTCAGGGTGATGGGAGCAGTGCAGTTTGTAAATCATGATGAAATTCATCTGTTATAGGCAGAAAATACCACTGAACATCAGGTGGGCCTAGTTCCATCACAATTCCAAGAAACTTAAAATTAAAATAACTTTAGGAAAATTACCCCAACTCATTCTAATGACTGGCAATAAGCTGTATTATTGGCTAATAATAAAAAAGGTTAAAATATGAAGAGAAAAATTACTTAGCATTCCATAGATTCTCTGTGCAAGTTCCGGGTGCATAGCATTGCAGAGGAAGAGGCCAAAGGGGCCTGGGAACTGCAACTCACGGATTAACCCTTCACTGCTCGAGCCTCCTCTCCTGCCTAACCAACTTTGGTAGGATCCTATTAATGCCACCTTAGATACACATTCTAGGATGGAAGTTATGGTAATTCTTAACAGGCCAAGGTCTTTAAGTAGGTTTGCTCCAACTTCAGTACAGTATATAAATTAACCACCCAACTGGTTTTGGTCAATTCATTTGTTAGGTCATAATATTTGTTTGTTTTTATTGTGTGGACTTTATGTATTTTTTTCCACATGGCACAGTGAGTACTATAATTACTCAGCATTTTAGATTTTTCGAGTATAGAAATATGTCTGGTCTGGAAGATGTAACACCAACATCCTCGTGAATTTATAATATTTAGACAAGAAATAGAATCAAATTGATAATTTTAAATACAATTACATAAAACAGAACTCCTAACAACATTTTAATCTTCAATTGGTCAACAGGGAAATTTTAATTTTTTTGGTGTTATTACTATGACAGTCCTATACAACCTCCGACAGAACGCATTTGACAGTTTGTTTTGTGAATATTTTTTCCCCTCTTCAAAGTCCCATGTTCGGGCTGCAGAATATTGTAAATTATAATGTGTATTAGTCAGGCATTTAAGTATCTGAACATAGAGTATGGGTGCTTACCATTTGAAGTTAGATTCGCTAAAAACTATCACACTCCTAAAAAGTTGTTCCACATGGGTCTTGGCGTTACTTTCGCCATAAACGCTACATCTAATGTCAAAAGTGACAGAAGTGGCAAATTTTAGTGGCATTCTTAGCGTTCTTATCCTAAATGGAACAGGGGAGAACAGTTACAAACCATCACAGTGATCACAACCATAGACGCAGAATGTGATCAAAATTATCGAAAATAACAGTATTAGCATCAATGGAATGGAATGGAATATACCCTATATTGTATATTTTACTCCATTTAAGGGCCACAAATACAATATGAACTGTTTCCAAAACTCATTCCCTTGAAGGCCGGACTGTAGTTATAATGATAGTCAAATTCTTAGAAATGTTCTCTGCAGATATTATATGTAACTAAGAATTTTTTGCGCCTACAACAATGTATTTTGTTTACGTGCATATAATGTGATTACTGTCACAATCGGTTCTCCAAATCTTGTTAACTTTGCACACCGGTGACATAAGTTATCTGCAGAAACGTGCCGATTCCCTGATACCGCCAATGCGGCAGCGTCACGGTAACAGATAAGGACCAAAATATCACGACATCTGTCAAACCATGTGTATTCGTAAAAAACAACCCTACCGATCACGTGATTGTTCGCATTTACACCACTAAGCCGATGAAAACCGTTCACAACCTCATAATAGCGGCAATTATACACGCGCTTGCGAAAGATAACGGGAATCTCAGTTGCAACAAAAAATCTGCACCAAATACTGACACCTTTGAGGTTATGTCTGCGATTACAGATTTTCACACACAGTTCAGTTTTGACGTACTTTTCGTTACAAAAATACTAATTTTACTCAGTTTTAATCTTAATTATGACTGTTTATGGGGCAACAAACAAAATAAACAATAATAGTGTGAATAATCACCCGCGCAAACCTAACCTTGATTACTGGGACTAATAGATTTCTAGTTCAAGGTCCAATGAAAAAACTGAAAAGTCACATGAAGGCGTTACACAAACAAATCTGAAATCTCATTGCGACCCGCACAGAAATCTATTTTAAGACAAACAACAGACGAAAAAAGCACTAACCTTACAACCTCAAGTGACGGCTTTACCCATGTACACTATTATTTTAGCACTTTCAAGTCGTAAACACTAATCACTACACACTCTACACATATATCAATGTTCTAACACCTTTTTAATCACAATAATTCATGTATAAAAACGTTTTTAGTATAAAATTAACACTTTTCACGAAACATCACATGTTACGAACGAACTTCACAACTGCATATTTTTCGTAGATGACATGCATTGCCATCATTAAAATTTAAAATGGGTATCTAGTGTCAAAGTGATAATGACAGCTCGGTCATTACTGCGTTTGAATCGAGTCGTTACTCGATAGAGTTGGAGATTACGTTGATTCAAAATAGACGTCTCGCGTCAGTCGTGTCTGGCTGAACGTTTGCTTTGTTAGTATGTATTAAAACAACTTTTTACTATCAAGCTCCCCCTAACCAAATTGCTTCAAGTTATTATTATAAGACAATAGCTGTCATTCAATTATGTAAAACGCGGGCTCTTAATTAGTTTTGATAAACTTATATATTTTCTTCAAATTGGGAGTCTACTAAAAAACAATATTATAATACGTGATATGCAAATTTAGATTCTTAATAAATCGTACCCATGATGTATTGAATTCACGGTTTTATAATAAAACTCTTCCAACGGCATATGCAATTATCATTCAATATATATTTTAAGCATACATTATATTAATATTTTAGAGAATTAAAAAAAAAATATGATTACATATCTAGAAAAGATTCCGGCTAATGCTTCTGCTAAGCCTGGCAATTTCTTAATCTAGCACATATCTCTTGCCATACAAAGAGGTAATGCGCCGAGCATAATGGGCACCTTTGACCAGAGACCATCCCGCGGAGGTTTATTTGCCTGAGGTACATTTTTTTTTTTTTTTTTTTTTTTTTTTTTTTTTTTTTTTTTTTTTTTTTGAGGGGGGGAAATGCCTTCGCACTGCCCTTCCACCACGGGGGTGGTGAAAGGGGCTGTGTGGGACTTGGACCCACTAAAACCCCCCCGTGAGCAGTCCTCCGCCGATATGGGGCAAGATAGGGTCACGTTAGCATGCACCATCTTGCCCCGGCGGTAGACCCGAACTAATCGAGCCTCTGTGCTTGTGAAGAGGCGACCTTACTCATCAAGGCCACCCCCAGAACGTGTGAGGCCGTACAGGCTGGTGGAGTACCCCCGACTCAACACCAGCGACCCCACTACGGAGAAGGGAGGAGGCGGGCGAACTGCCGCCTCCTCGTCCCCGTTCGTCTGCGCCGGAGCGCGTCAGCTCGGACATCGTTCTCCCTGACCCGCTCAGCAGCCTCCTTCTGCGCCATCACCTCTTCGCAGAAGGAGACCACCGCCTGCCACGATCTCTCCCTGACGAGCATGGCGTTTACCACGCTCGGACCTGAGGTACATCGCGTAACCATATATAATTTTGATTAATGTAAAATGAAAATGTTCACTAATCAATGTAGGTAATATACATTTATTTCAGGCGTGTAAGTAAACCATGTTTTAATCACTATTTACCAAATATTTGTTAGTAAGAGCTATAGTTTCTGCGTTACGCAGAAACCTACCTAACCACTACCAAAAAATATCACCATTTATTTTTTCAGCAGCTTCTGATTGTAACACTTTCCAACATTTATCAATAAAAATATTGAATATACAGCTTACCAACTTTATTAATCTACAGCAATAAAATTATGTTTATAAATTATATGACCTAATATATTTTTTTCTCTTCGACTAATATATAAATAATAGTAAGTTAAAACACATAAAAACCAATATAAACTCAGTAATTATTATCATCGATATTGAAAAGTCCAAGTAAGAAAGCTGCAGGTTCAATACGTACTGTTTGAAAATTATTGTTGCCTGTTTGTTGTCACTCCAACTCACTGAATGCTGAGCGTGCGTGGTGAGTGGGTTAAGCCTAAGTCATTTAGAGGGTTACGTTGTCTCTTGTGAATTACGATTCAAAATAATATACTCGTATTGAGCATGTTACTGTAATGTTAGGGATAATATTGTGTATTTAGAATTATACCTACATATATTAAATATCCATCGCAATATCGAGAATTATTGGTATTTTGTCTGTCATAATTTTGTTTAGTTTGATCAATCAAGGCAAATTGTAAAAGTGTTTCCAGATGTCTCGAGAAAGCAGTCATGAAAATACAATTGCTGCTCAAGAAAGTTCAACTAGTAAACATGGAAATGTAATTAATGAACAAGAAAATGGGACTGGTGATCACGAACCGGGGACTCGTGATCATGAAAATGGAACTGGTGAACCAAATGAAATTTTAGAAGTAATAAGGGAAGAATGTTCCCCTGGTCTCTCATCCGTTAACATGAACACACCTAAAGTACCAGAGATGGAGGAACTAGAATCATGCCCATGCACTGAATGCTCCTGTTTGGAACCAAACGAGAAATTGAAGGGCAACATGAATCCAGAGGAAGTTGAAAAACTTTTAAAGGCAAAGGAACAAGAATTGACTGAAGCATTTAGGCAGCGTTTGGAAAAAGAAATTAATAATCTTAAAGATAGAGCCGATTTCATATTACAGTGAGTATTTAAATAATACTGAATCTAATTATAAAGCCATGATGTTTATTGTTTGCCCTTTCTACTACTGAACTGATTTAGATACATTCTGACATGAGCTCCAATTAACTGTAATCAGAAGGTGAATGTAAGATCTTGTTATAATTATAACTTAACGTGAGTCTTTTGACTCCTCTGCCTAACCTTTCTGCGATAGTGAGACGTGATAAAAATATATTTCTATACACAATTCCCGGTTGAGCGCGATATAACATCATCACATGATGCGCTACTATTAGCTTAAAATTCATAATACTAAAAATTTTTGAACACAGGAATGAGCAAGTTCGTGCATCGTATATGCTCCGAGAAGCGCACAGAGAGAGAAAGGAAAAAATTTCGGCACTTCAAACTCAATTAGAATGCAAAAACTTAGCTGGGCTTATGTATGTCATGTGCTCAGAAAGAAGAAAAAGCAAGTTGGAGATATTAAGGGTAGTTCGAGGTAATTAAACTAAAATAATCGAAAGATTTTTTTTTATTAATCGATGCGAATTCTGCACTGGCAACTCAGAATTTGAATATCACTTCATTTTTTGTCTAATCATTTTATAATACGTGAAATGAAACGCAGTAATTCGCGCGGAATTTTGCAGGGCTGTCCAACTTCCATACAAAGGATTGCGCTCAAAAGAGCAGCGAAGCGATAGCGATAGTTTCATTATTTGCTGCACAAGACATTGGCTATTCTTAGCAGTTGATTTAAAACCAAATCCTAAACAGTTTTCATATTGTACATTACAGAATATACTGATTATATTAATGTGTTGCAAGAAATTTTAACTGAAGCTCAAGAACTAATTTTGAACTTGGCCAGAGGCTTTAAAACTGCTACAAGAGTCGACATGGAATGGCGCCACAAAATGGAAAAAGTTTTGACTGAGGTTAAACACATGTAATAAAATAAGTGATGATTTATAAAAAAATATATTAAATTAATTAAAACAAACTTAAAATTTTTAGTTCCAAGCCTTTATCCATGCTTATACAAAAGGGACTCCTGAGTCAGCACAGTTTTTTTTCGACATCCCTGGCATGTTAAAAATTAAAGCTCCATTAGTTGACAACCCTGGCGAAGATCCTTGTGAGGAAGAGGAGTTTGTTCTAGAGGAAGAAGAGAGTTGTAAGTAAATACCTGGCTAATAAATTACCTACTATCCTGAAATATACGTATATTTTAGTAATTCACTATAAAGATGCTTACTTTTCTTCTCTTTATAATACATATAGGTACCTATACCATATTAACGCCAGAAAAGTTTTTTTTTTTTTTTGCAATAACGCAAGCTTTGTCGATTCCGTTACAAAATTGCAAATTTACGACAGGAAAAATAATATATAGCCACGGTTCCAGTCAGATGACGTGGGTTCACACATGACTATAATTTTTCCTCTCGTAAATTTGTAATTTAATTACCAGAAAAGTTGTTCGACTGTAGTGGAGACTCGTAGAAGATTTAGCACAGTCGCATATTGTAAGTGCGCCCGCACATTGGAATACAATTTTAGTTAGAAGCTAAAGCGTCCCGCGCCGCCGCACGGTGGACCGATATTAGCAGTGGACTTAGGAATATTAAAAAAAGTTTCTATTAAAATAATAATCATGAGAATGAATTCTTATTTCAAATACAAGAATGAATTGTTTTACGACTCTTTGTTTTATTTATAAAACTTACTTGGTGAATTTATGTTTATCTCCATACAAAAAAATCTAAAAAAATCATATTACTAACAATAAAAAAATAAGCATGAGAATGAATTCTTATTTCAAATACAAGAATGTATTTTGAGACTTTTTGTATTATAAATAAAATAATAATAATAATAATAATAATAATAGCTCTTTATTTCAGACTCTGTGATCCATATACAATGTTAAGAGAAAACAATAAAAAATACATATACAAAATTCAATGTCAACAAAATTAAAAATAAAAAACACAATAAAAGCAAATAATATTAACTTACTTACTGTTACCTACAATAGCAACCCAGTGCTTATACGTTTCAGTCTGCATAAATTAAGTCTATCGGCCAAACTTCTAATGATAAGATTTTTACACATGTCAACCCTTGACATGAACGATGCTATCCTTTTGCGATGTATAGCGTTGAATGAGTCTACACGGGACACAGTGAACATTTCAGACGCAGTGCAATACCATTTCAGGCCCATAAGATGCCTGAAAATGTTATTGTATGCCACACGTATCCCGTGATGCGCTTTCTTTGTGTACTTGGTCCAGAGTTGACACGTGTAAAATGTTTGACAGAAAGACCTAAATAGTGTAATTTTCACGTCAGGCGCCGCTTTATAAAATTTTCTGGCAACCATGTTGCCTACCACACAAAGAGATCGCCTTTGTCTCTCCATGTCTCCGTCATCTGACTGATTGGAGGTTACGACATGTCCAAGGTACTTAAATTCATTCACTACGGCTATCGGCTGTCCAGCGATATGAATTTCTGGCACATATTCCGGTCCCTATAAAACAAAAAGTCGTAAAACAATACATTCTTGTACTTGAAATAAGAAATCATTCTCATGATGAATACCTACTTGGCGTCGACATAACGAGCGTCGTTAAATTTCGCTGTCACTTGGAAGATAAGGCTAAAAGCTTGGTGTGCTCGGAAAGGCGAGACGGTACTTCACGTTGGCCCATAGCCTGCAATTTTATAAGGCTCAGGTTCGGCCTCACATGGAGTACAGCTGTCACCTCTGGGTGGGAGCTCCCCAGTACTAGCTTCTTCCATTTGACGCATCCAACGCAGAGCGACTCGAATCGTCGATGATCAAGTTCTCTCCGGTCGTCTCGACCCTTTGGCACTGCGTAGAGATGTCGGATCACTCTGCATCATTTACCGTATCTATCACGGGGAGTGTTCCGAGGAACTGTTCGATTTACTACCTGCAGCTCAATTTCGCCATCAGACGTCCCGACAAAGCATGATGTTTCATCAATTTCATGTTGACGTCTGGAAGTCCACAACCTTGCGATTTTCACGGTATTTCCTACCTCGCGCTGCTACAATCTCGAACCAGCTGCCTGTTGAAGTATTTCCGAACAGATCTGACTTAGGAGCCTTCAAGAAGATAGCACATTCCCTCCTCAAAGGCTGGCAACACATCCTTGGGACCTCTGTTGTTGCGGATTTTCGTGGACGACGGTGATCACTTACCACCAGGTGGGCCGCCTGCTCGTTTGCCATCCTATACCAGAAAAAAAATATGTGAACTGAAACTAATCCCTGAATACCAATTCTGGTTTAGAGAAATTTTGCTTTTCTCTAAACCCGAATTGGTATTCAGGGATTAGTTTCAGTTCTTCAATGATAGTTTTTAACCGTTTCAATAACAACTTTTCAAATAATTTGGACATATTTTTTTTCTGGTATAGGATGGCAAACGAGCAGGCGGCCCACCTGGTGGTAAGTGATCACCGTCGTCCACGAAAATCCGCAACAACAGAGGTCCCAAGGATGTCTTATTTGTCGCCAAAAAAAGGATTTTTGTCTCCTGTGGGTGGTGGGGTTTACTAAGCCTCGTGCCGCTACAAGCTCTGGTTCAGAACGAGGTTTCAAACGTCTCGTAACGCAGTAATGGAAAGTATAGATAAATCAGTGCCGCTGGGAACGTGGAAACGAAATATGTAAATTCTTCATACAATATTAAAAACGATATATATCTGAAACTATTTGGTTACTGAAAAAAGTCAAGGAACATGAAAGTATTGTTTTGATATGTAGAATTCAAAAATATGTATAGAAATTTTTAAGTCTCTACTTAAGTCTGCTGCCTAGACGCGAACACGATCATCGTAAGGAAGAAGTTTCACGTACCCTGCGTTCGTTCTGTTGGTCAGCGTCCATTTGTTATATATATGTATAGTATCTAGCTTACATTAGAAG
Source organism: Plagodis pulveraria (assembly GCA_963890685.1). NCBI lineage: Eukaryota > Metazoa > Arthropoda > Insecta > Lepidoptera > Geometridae > Plagodis > Plagodis pulveraria. Next base: position 19,368,229 of record OY982972.1, read on the forward strand.
AGCGAAATAGTTATTTATCAATAACTTACAAGGTGGACGAAAAAAAAACGTTTATGCTCGTTGTGTGACTGATCTGAAAACTAAAAACTCTTCTTTCTGAGAAACTATTCCAGAACTAATAGTAAGGTCCAAATTGGACTTGGTCAGTATTTTCAATTAAATAAACCACCGCCAAGATATTTGTCTGATGTGACTCTCAGAATAGTACTCTATTCAACGAAGTTGGAGTACATACCATCATATCTAGTGAAAACCATGTTCGTACATTTTCACCCTACATATTATATTAATTAAATGTCGTTGCTACAGCGATAACTGAAGTAACCAAGCCGTGGTATGAGCGCCTGGACGAAGACAGCCGTCCTTTCGTAGTTTTTGGAGACATGTCTGAATTCCAACCACCACAGAGAAGAGAGGTGCTTCGAGCAATAAAAACGCCTGTACCTGTGCCTAGGAAATGGAAAGAGTATGGTTAGTTTCAATTATGTATATTGCCATATGGTTTAATTAATGTATATTTAAAGTGTGTTTGATAGGTACGTATAATAAGTAGGTACGTAGTCGTTAGGTTTTAATGTCGATGCTTTACTCGATCGCTTTCTATGTAAAAGTAATTTCATTATTTTTTTAAAAAACCACCATAATATTATGTATTTTCAAAATGAACTAGAATTATCATTTTGTGGGGTATTGTATATATATTCACATTTAGAGATAAAATAATAGATAATAAAACAAAATCCATACGGGTACGATACCCACATTATTTCTGAGATTATAGGGTGCCGTCGCACAGAGCTGGTTCGAATTGTTCGAAGGGCACCAAACGTTTGCATGGCTGATAGACATCGTGATACGATGACGTCACCACTCAATGCTAACAGTACACACGGTCCCGTGAGCACTGTGAGCACTCCATGCTAATAGCGCTCTGAGCGCAATTCAGACCAAGCATTAGCTTGCTTATGAATCTGTGGCTCAACTGTCAAAATATTATATAATATATTATCTGAGACTTGTTACAGTTGTTTTACTCAAGTACTCTTTAATAGTTAAAATATTTGAGGAGGTAAGTACGTAATATATTTGTTTAGATAGATAGATGATATCATATGCACGCTTTAGTTTGGTCCGAATTGATAGTGATGCAAACGGCCGGTGGCCGTGAGAGTGCATATGCAAACCGATCCAATCGTTAGTGCTGTTAGCACCATTAGTAATATTGGCGCAATTCCGACCGAACCCTTAAATTATTGTTGCAGTGTTTAACGAAATGTTCCTGAAGGCAGAGTGCACCAATGCCGACGTCATCAAAGACGAGTACCCGAGTCACCTGCCTGCACCAGGTCGTTGGGAGTGTCAGGCCCAACAGGATGCAAACCAATCTCGAACGGTACGTACCTATAAACTTGTCATTTTACATAGTGCCACAAATCCTGGTATAACACTGAGGCGTTTGTCACGCACTTTATTTTTAGTAATGTTATTAAATTTCTATTTTACATTATTATTTAGAATTAACACATTTTTGTATTTCCATTTATCATATAACTTTTTGTTGGTATGTTTCGGAACGCAACTTTGAGCTAAGTAATTAATGACAGCAAGTTATGGCATATTGGGTGCATACCATTTGAAGTTAGATTCGCTAAAAACGCTAAAAACGATCACACTCCCAAAAAGTTGTTCCACATGGGTCTTGGCGTTATTTTCGCCATAAACGCTATGAGGCTACTGGAACAGTTTGAATTCCCTACATCTAATGTCAAAAGTGACAGAAGTGGCAAATTTTAGTGGCATTCTTAGCGTTCTTTTCTTAAATGGAACAGGGGATGACAGTTACAAACGATCACAGTGATCACAACCACAGACGCAGAAAGTGATCAAAATTATCGAAATTAACGTTCTTAGCGACAAATGGAACATACCCATAGGCATACACATATGATTAATCTGTGAAATGTCTGTGACACATATAGGGCGTTCGGATAGCCTATCGGTGCCAAAAATAACACTCACAAACGCTAAAAACGATCACACGGGCCGTTCGTTTTGGGACTTCGTGAGCAAAAATATCGTTTTTGCTCACCGTTCGGATAGCTTTGAAAACGCTACAAATGACAGAGAAAAGTGATATTTTTGACCCATGTCTTGCCGTGGGATCGTTGTGATCGTTTTTTGACAACTGCTGTTTTGACAGTTGTATTTGGCGCGATTGAAGAGTATCACAAGTTTTTTATATAAGTAACTATCAGAAGCCATTAACAAAGAAATAAAAATAATATAGGTACCTACTTTTTGTTAATTTTAGAGATTGATTCCATGTTTCGTACTGTGCAAAATTGTTAAAATATTGTCGGTTGTCAAAGTATGTTTTAAGCCGTTCGGATAGCATGCAGTAATTGGTGGTCAAAAATAGCAAAAGCTTCTATCCGAACGCTAAAACACAAATGCCACTTTTGAAACTGCTACAAACGCAATCGAGCCAAAACGAACGCCCCTATAGGTATACCAGCAACACATTTGTCAAAAAATATAAATTTGTTCGCACGCGACGTTGCGTTGGTGAAATTGTGGCAACCCCGCAGAAATCACACTAAGACGTAGAAGTTTACTCTCAAGAGGCTAAAAGACTTAAAAAGTAAATTAAGAAAGTAAACATTTGCACCGTAAACAAACTCAAAACAGCCAGTGACTTATTCGGTCGTTTAAAAGTGCTTACTATGGGTATATTCCATTTGAGCTAACGTTACTTTCGATAATTTTGATCACACTCTGCGTCTATGGTTGTGATCACTGTGATCGTTTGTAACTGTTCTCACCTGTTCTATTTAGGATAAGAACGCTAAGAATGCCACTAAAATTTGCCACTTCTGTCACATTTGACATTAGATGTAGCGTTTATGTCGAAAATAACGCCAAATCCCATGTGGAACAACTTTTTGGGAGTTTGATCGTTTTTAGCGTTTTTGGCGAATCTAACTTCAAATGGTATGCACCCTATGAATGCTTACCCGGAAAATTCAAATGAATGCCTAAAACTCTATTGTCAACACATGTCAAATTTATGTCAGTTGCGGGTGGTTCATTAATCGATCAATTTCGATTGTTAAACATTTGTAACCTTGAACAAACAAACGATTGACTAGCAAACAAACGAGTTGCAAACAACGGCTCTACCTACTCTAAGCATAATGTTCTCTTAGGTTTTCGCGATTATTACACATAGTAATTTAACAACTTTATACGGTGTAACCAGCGTCAACCCGTGACGTCGGGACCAAAATAATAATAAATATACGCGATTTAAACCGTTTAAAGTTGTTTAATTACTATATATTTTAGCATTTTAGTACATAAAAAAATAATTTTGTCTGAAATAATAAATGAAGCTCAGTAATTGTTTATTATACAGGGTTATTGTTAAAATGCTAACAACCTCTTAGGGTTGACTCCTGCTAGTCCTAAAAAACATTTGGAAATGTTTTTTGTTGTTTTGAAAAAAAAAAATTTTTTTTTTAAATCTTTTTTTCTTTTATCTGTTTATATGATTTTGACTGAATAAATAATAGTAAATATTCAAAACTTTATTCAAAGGGACCACGGCGCGGTCCAGTGTTGCCGCGGCGGGCGCTCTTGGCTCGGAGTAGGCATTATTAACAGAAAAATATTATATAGATATATAAGTATATGTGTCTAAAAAAAATCAAAACAAAATATAAATCATTTCAAATTGTTTGTTAGGATTAGCAGAAGTCAACCCTAAGAGGTTATTAGCATTTTACCAATAACCCTGTATAAGTTATAAGCTTTCACAGGTAATAAAATTCACTTGTTACATTGCCCCTCACAGCTAAACACACGTGTGTTTTTTTTGCAATTTGATCACTACTGATTTGAAGCAGAATATTTGACATTGTGGGGGTACCCACCACGATGGACTCTTGCTGAAGAGGCCATCCGAATTTACATCCGTTACCTCCCCGTACCTGTCCAGTTAGGTAGATCTTACTTTGACAAAGAGGTCGAAGAAGAATCCAATACGAATGGGCAGCGTTCGGGAAGTTACGCGACATCTTCTCGTCGAACATCACAGAGCCTGAAGACCAAAGTCTTCAACCAGTGTGTGTTGCCAGTGATGACATATGGCACTGAACACTGTGGTCCTTAACTGTGGCCCTTATGCACAAGTTCTGAGACGCTCAACGAGCTATGGAGAGAGCTATGCTCGGAGTTTCTTTGCGTGATAAAATCTGGAACGTGGATATTCCCCAAAGAACTAAAGTCATAGCTCTCAGAATTTGCAAGTTTAAGTGGCAATGGGCGGGCCACATTGCTCGACGAACTGATAACCGATGGGGAAGAAAGGTTCTCAAGTGGTTATCACACTTCACCAGAAGACGTAGAGTTGGTACCCCCCCGCTAGGTGGACTGACGACATCGTGAAATTCGAGGGTAGCCAATGGTTACAAGCGGCTAATAGCCATTCTTTGTGGCGTTCTATGGGGGAGGCCTTTGTTTAACAGCGGATGTCTTCCAGCTGATGATGATGACCTACCCGTAACTCTCACGATGTCGTCGGTCCACATAGTAGGGCCTTGCAGCGCGCTTTGCGATAGTTAATTTCACCACGTGTATATTCGTTCCAGTCTTACAATAGCCGGCGTACAACAACAGCCAGCATAGACGCTCGAGGCAATATGGGATCCATTTTAAAGATGATGTAAGTAAAAAAACCTTATTGCCGAGTACCATAAGGTTGAAGATCTTCTGACTTGTAAACAATGTTATGTTAGACACTTTTCATCCCATATTACAACTAACAAATATTACACTAACTGTTATGGCACCTGTCACATGAAAGACTTTTTTTTATTGCTGATAGGTAAGCCTTTGACCACAATCTCACCAGATGGTAAGTGATAATGTGGTCGAAGGTTTTAACCGGCTTAACCTAGAATTACTGGCCCTCAATGACAGCTGCCGGAACACACCGTTAAGTGCTTGGCGACAGATTTTCTACTTGAGGGTGGTCCCTAACCAGGGGGGCATTCGCAAAATGCCCTTTCACCATGCGGTGAACCTCAAGCCCGCGGCGGGATTAGAACCATGGACCTGCTGCGCGACAGTCCATAGCCAATGCCACTGAGCCATCACTGCTTCAAAAGACGTATTTAGGGCCACACTTTTGTTGATTGCGGCCTAAATATTAAATTAAAACTAAGACATATCGTTCTTTATATCAACTATTACTATGACAGCTGTCACATTTTTTTATATGAAATATAGCAGATATGCCTTTTTGGTATACCTTGCTACGTGATTGTAAGCTACACCATTGTTTTTTTTTTTTTATACGTGACTATTCTTCTGGTACTTTAGGAATGAAGTATGGTGGGAATCGGGTAATTTAGAAATCTAATATTCTTGGATTCTGGTATTTTGAAAACAATGCGCTTATTCGGTCCCATTGTATAACACCTTTAGATACTACGAATATACATTATTTATACGTAGTTTAGATATCACAGAAAAATTACAGGCTAGTGAGACCTAACAACTGGACGTCTCAGTGTGACGGGCACAGTGCAATTCGTCGTTGACGAAATGCGTCTATTATAGGCAGAGGTTAGTCCACTTAACATCAAGTGGGCCTCGGGCTTGTTCCGTCACAATAAAATATAAAAAAAAAAAAAAAAAAAAAAAAAAAACACATAAACACCAAAACGTATGCTATTATCGTTTGCAGCACATCGTCTTATGGCGCACCTCAAGGGAAGGCGGTAATCCTCGGCGCCAAAGACTCCATGGAGATAGCTTCTACTACCAGGCTGGTGAGGCCTTTTATTAATCAAATGGGCTAGCTTTTTTTACGTCCTTTTAATATAATATATTTTTATCCGTACATATATATATACACATAGAATAACCTGTACCATCGATAATACTTAACCACTAGAATAAAAATGAACTTCTTAGAAAACATCACATTTAGACGTGTGCGAACAATATCAGATACTAGCACAAATAATGATAATGAAAGTCAAAGGCAGACATTAAATGCTACTCTAAATAGTCTTCCTGACATATCTGACGACGAAGAACGTGAATTAATCAGAGAATTAAGAGAAAAAATTGAAACTATGACAATACAATTACAGAGTGCACATTTAGAGATAGAATCTCTCTCGTTAGAAAATACCGACCTCAAACAAAAAAATGAAGATCTAGTCAAAAAAAATTATTTGTACAGAAAAATTACACATAGCCCTGCAAAACAAAAAAAATTGACCCCAAAGAAGAAAAGCAGTCAAAGCCTAAAATCTAAACATACACAAACAGAAACAAATGTCAGCAAAAAAAATGAAAACAAGCACGTACAGACAGAACAAAATATACAGACTGAGCAAGCGCAGTCATTAAATTCCCAGAATAAAAAACAAAAAAATAATAAAAAATGCAAGGCCAAAACACAAAATCTAGGAAATAAGGATATAACTATGAATGTTAATAAAATACCAGTGCATATTACACATCAAACACATATACAACAAAATAGAAGCAAAATTATTTTAATAAGCTCTAACAAACAGAACAAAGTCCTGCAAGTAGCTGAGGATACATTTAATGGATCAAACGGAAGCGAATTTCTACGACATTACCTAATACCCAATGAAGGCATTACAGAACTAGTGAAAGGATTGGAAACGAAAGTTGCTAGCTTAACTATGAACGATTACTGCGTCATACTTTTTGGAGAAAAGGACTTTAATACGACCTGCGACTACATTAAACATGTTTGTCACATTCGAGAGACTCTTTGTAACATACAGCATACGAACATAATTATTTGTTTACCTACTTTTAAGTTTTCTTTAGAATCTAATTCAATAGACTATTTTAATTTATATAACAATAGAGTTGACAATTTTAATCAGCTACTGTACTTAGACAATATGACACATAAATATGCATACATATTCGACTCCAATTCATATCTATCATATGACAATACCTTGTTTTATAGACACTCGGGAATGTTGAAAAATGATGGTCTGCGTACCATATTATGCAATGTAGAATCTGTAATCAATGAGTTAAAACATACTAACAATAATCATAACATCTCTACAAAGTGTAACAAGAAAACTCAGCAAAGTGTAGAGTTTTTTCGTAAATAAATGTGTTTATATCATGCATCAGAATATTTCAGGATTGCTTAGTAAAGCTGATGAATTAACTATTTGTCTGAACGAGTTAAGGTCTGAAAATAATTTAAGTGTAGATGTAATCTGTGTAACGGAACACAATATGAGGTTGGGCTTTGAAAATAATCTTGTTATTCACAACTACCAATTAGCTTCAAGTTTCTGTAGACAAAATATTTCGAGGGGCGGAGCATGCATCCTTATTAAAACTGGACTCCAGTATAGAGAACTCCCGGAAATAAAGGCTTTATCCATCACTGATATTTTTGAATGCTGTGCTGTAGAGTTGATTTCGTATAGGTTGATAATTGTGTGTATTTACAGGGTGCCTAAAAGAAACAACAAATCAATGTATATGAAGATGTTCTTTGCTCAGTTAGATAATTTACTCCAAAAGCTTAACAAAAAGCAATACAAACAAATGGTTGTAGCAGGTGATTACAACATTAATATATTAAAACCTAATCAAAATACGCGTAAGTTAGAGCGATTACTAATAAATTTTAATCTTAAACTAGCAGTACAACAACCGACTAGGCTATGTAGCCAAACATGCATAGACAACATTGCCCACGACTTCAAAACTAAGTGTAAAATTGAAGTGATTGAATACGCGCTGTCGGATCACACAGCTCAGCTACTTACTTGTCCCGTGGAGAAAAAATGCATAATTGACAGATGGCGAATAAAACGACGCGACTATAGTCAAGAAAATACCTCTAAGTTCATTTCATGTATTAAAAACTTGTCCTTTTCAGAACTATATACTTATGACGATCCAAATGACGCTTACAATTATTTTATTGACATTTTTAAATTATTTTACGATCTGTGCTTCCCTTATATACAAAAAACAATAACATCCAATAATAAAATAAAATGGATATCACGGGGTATTAAACAGTGTAGCAAAAAGAAACGTGCACTTTTATGGCAATATCGATTAAATCCTAATACAATCAATAAGAACAGATATCTTAACTATACAAAATTATTTAAAAAAGTAACTAAGCTGACCCAACGAGCACAAAATGATTACACTATAAAAACTGCAAGAAATAAGTCAAAATGTACATGGAATAATAATAATAATAATAATAATAAGTCCCCCAAAACCCAACCACACGTCCAGATCGACCATCAGATCACGTGGGGGACGGACACACGATTTAAAATTACTGGCGTGGCAAACGTGGAACTGGTAACCCATTGAAAATGGAGACAAGATCGAAAAGTAAACTGAGAGGGCCGCTACCCGGGGGCGATCGCCGGGGCACACCTGGAGCTGACGCTGGGTGTTCCAGCATACGATCCGTCAGCGGTGAGGAGCTGAGCAGGCGGGCTCCCACCGGGGAATCACTACCCGAAAATACTACAGCCGCCCATAATACACATATAGATAGTAGGAGTAATAGCCCATACGAACCCTGTAGCCCGAGTACCGCATCGTATAACCCATCGGTACAGTCATCACCATCATCCTCGGGTCACAGCGTTTCACCAACACCAGCACTGGATGTTGCGCGGGAGGTGAATGCCTTCTTACCCGCGTCCACCAAGGCAGGAAAAACAAGGGTGCGCATGAAATGGAGTAATGATGTAAACCTATTTATCATGCGCACCTACTACTATATTACTAAATTAGAGACTGATATGACCATTTATAGAAAAAGACTGCATGAACTTTTTTCATTGAAATATCCTGATGTAAACGTATCTGAGCAAAGGTTATCCGACCAAAAACGAGTAATAGAACGAAACAAATTACTATCTCAACAAGTACTAGACCATCTGAAACAAGAAGTAAGAAATCAACTGCAGGAAGAAGAAATTTATCAAAATACAAATGAACAACAAACAACAGCAGAAACAAACAATCTACCCATTCAACCTTTAACACTTTCGACTAACCCTATCACTCTCACTCCATACATATCAATCCCACATACACAAACTACGGAATCATCTACGCAAACAGAATCGATAACTTTGTTGCTGGAAAATGAAATAGAAAATTTAGATAACCCTGGAGCAGCAGTTTCAACAGCAGATTATGAATATATTCAAAAAATATCCGATAAATTTCGAACTTGTCTAACACTATACTCAGGTATGGACCCTATGTCCCGACCACATTTGCCAAAATTAAAGTATAGCCCGGAACTATTTGAATTGATTAAGATATTCAATCAGAACATCTTAAAGCAATACATCTCCACAGACACCCAACTTACAGACATACACACAATCATATACTGTACTGCATTAGTGATTTCAGAAGAATTAAACTACAAAATAACAGAGAACATTGGTATTTCAAGAAAAAAATGTGAAAATAAGCCATCCTGGCAGCATAGATTAGAGAAAGATATAGAAAAATTGAGAGTGGACATTGGACAGCTTACACAATACATTAACAATAATAGATCCACAAAAGTAGTTAAAAGAGTAGAGGCCATCTTCAGAAATACCATCATACACACAAAACACGATAATAATAATAGAAACCCAAAAGAATTTTTAGACACTCTCAAACAGAAACTAGCACTTAAAACTCACAGACTTAAGCGATATAAAAAAGCAGATGAGCGAAAAACGAACAATAGTATTTTTGCAACAAATGAGAAACAATTTTATAGAAACATGATAAAGCCACAGTCACACACAAATGAAAGTAATATAGAAATACCTACAAGACAACAACTAGAAGATTACTGGTCTGGTATATGGGAACAACGGACACCACATAATGAGACAGCTGGCTGGATAGCTGAAGAAGAGGAAAGATGGAACACGATACAAGAAATGGAATTTGATGAAATTTCAGAAGACGACATAAGAAGTATTACATCAAAATTGCATAATTGGAAATCTCCAGGTAAAGATAAAGTTCATAATTTTTGGTATAAAAAGTTAACGGCATTGCATGATTGTTTGGCTAAGAGTTTTTCAGATATAATCACAGGAAAGCAGAATATACCAAATTTCATTGCAGTCGGAATAACGTATATGCTACCGAAAACTAAATACTCTCCACAACCATCCCAATACCGGCCAATAACATGCTTACCAACCATATACAAAATCCTCACATCCGTTATATCAAAACGCATCAACATCCACATAGAGCGTCACAATATACTCGCTGAAGAACAAAAAGGGTGTAGGCGGGGCCACATGGGATGCAAGGAACAACTGATAATTGATTCAACCATATTAAAACATGCCACCTCAAAAAATAGGAACCTTCATTGCACTTATATAGACTACAAAAAAGCTTTTGATAGTATTCCACATACCTGGTTGATTAAGATTCTAGAAATATATAAAGTAAATCCAACAATAGTTAACTTCCTTCGCAATATAATGATACACTGGAAAACAACACTACAACTCCGTTGTAAAAATGACAGCATTAGTACTAGGGAAATAAACATAAAGAAAGGTATCTTTCAGGGTGATTCGTTGAGTCCACTGTGGTTCTGCCTTGCCTTAAACCCACTATCCTACAGATTGCATAGTGTATGGGCCGGATATCGCCTTAAATGTGATAACGTAGAAACATCACTGTCACATCTTATATATATGGACGACATTAAACTCTATGCCAGGAATGATAAGGAGATGAAACAGCTTATTGAAACCACAGCACATTTTAGTAAAGACATAAACATGCAATTCGGGCTTGATAAATGTAGAACCATTCACATAATAAGGGGAAAAATCCGACCCGGTAACTATGAAATTAGCGACACTGACACAATAACAGCTATGGAACAAAATTAATTATACAAATACTTAGGATTTCAACAGCTTAAAGGACTAGATCATACCACGATAAAGCAAACATTGACCAATGAATATAAAAAGAGACTAAATGCCATCTGCAAATCAAAACTTTCTGCAAAACATTTAATAAAAGCACTCAATACCTATGCCCTCCCGATTTTAACATACTCATTTGGAATTATTAAGTGGACTAAAACAGACTTAGAACAAATAGAACGTATCACACGCACAACACTTACCAAGCATAATAACCTGCACCCCAAATCGGCAATAGAAAGGCTTACTATTAAAAGACAGGACGGAGGTAGAGGAATGATAGATATCCAACATCTGTGGCATAAACAAATTTTCAATTTAACAACTTTCTTCCGTAATAAATCCCAATCAAGTATAATGCATAAAACAATAGCCCAAAATGATAATAACTACACGCCACTCAACCTCGCAGAAAACTCAGAACTAGAAAATCCAAGAAATACAGACCCACATGAAAGAAAAATAGAAGATTGGAAAAAGAAAGTTCTGCACGGTCGACACCCACATGACATAAACCAATCTCATATTGATATGAAAGCGTCAAACCTGTGGTTGAAAACTGGCAGTTTATTTCCGGAAACTGAAGGATTCATGATAGCAATACAGGACCAAGTTATAAATACAAGAAACTATAGAAAATTCATCATAAAAGACCCCACAGTAAATGACAAATGTCGCAAATGCCAAAACCAACCGGAAACCATTCAGCATATAACTGGAGCGTGCGTTACTCTCACACAAACCGACTACACTCACAGACACAACCAACTCGTCAATATCATCCACCAAAAACTGGCTCTCAAACATAAGCTCATACACGACTTTAAAACCCCGTACTACAAATATACACCCCAGACAGTTCTAGAAAATACCTCACACAAGCTCTACTACGACCGTGCTATACTCACAGATAGAACCATTCACCACAATAGACCGGACATCACTCTACAAAATAAAACTACTAAGACCACATATTTAATAGACATCACTGTACCTAATACACATAACTTACAGAAGACCATATCAGAGAAAATTAGTAAATATGCTGAACTAAAAGAAGAATTATTGAGAATCTGGAAACAAGAAAAAGTTTATATAGTCCCCATAGTGATTTCTACCACCGGAGTAGTACCGAATCATATTCACCAAAGCCTAAAACTCATAGACGTAAAAGATAATTTAATAATAAAATTACAAAAAGCTGCGATCCTTAACACTTGCCGTTTAGTAAGAAAGTTTATGCAGTTGGAGGAAAATGAAATTATACACCCACCTTAACTTCTACAAATTACACGCTGTAATTTACTTGGCCAAGGCCCGTAATTACAGTTAAAACCGGCTTTAAGCTGAGAAAAGTAAAACTTTAATTAAGAATAATAATAATGTTTATTTCTCATATATAGTATACAATTTGTTAACAAACTAAATTGGCACTTTTGTTACATTAACTAATTCTTACAAAAAAGACAATGCTTGTACAAAATTCCTTAGTATGTTTTTTCGCAGAACCTACACACCTGAATATAATAAACAGATCAAAAAGTAGACTACCACGTGAGTTTATCGATGAAGTGAAGGTAATTAACGACATTATCACTGATCCGATGAAGATATGTAATGCATTTAACGACCACTTTATAGACAAAATTAAGCCTCTAAATAGTATTAAAAACAATGGTCAAATACAGAACTCTTTGATTTTAAGCAGTCTAAATTCGATGTTTTTCTCTCCTAGCACTTCATATGACATATACAAAATAATTAATTCTCTTAAAAATACTCCCAGCGTAGGTTATGATGGCATTTCGACTAAAATTATTAAGCACGTTGCCAAACAAATATGTGGTCATTTAAGCTACATCATAAATTTAACCATTTGCGCAGGTGCCTACCCGGAAGCGCTGAAAGTTTCAATCATAAAACCTATATTCAAAAATAAGGACAGGGAATGCATGGATAACTATAGGCCTATATCACTCATCCCTATCTTATCCAAGGTTTTTGAACGCTATATACTATTAATTAATAAAATTACTAATATACATTCTCAACTTTACAGTTTTATAGAAAAAAAAGGTATACTTTGTAAGGAACAAAAAGGTTTCAGAGAAAAAAAGACAATCAATATGGCTTTATATGACTTCTTACATAACGTTATTTCCAGCGTAGATAAAACTAAACCAGTTTGCACGATATTTTGTGACATGACACAAGCTTTCGATTATGTTCAACACGACAAGCTTTTTTACAAATTGGAAGCTTACGGCATTAGAGGAAATATTTTAGAATTAATACGATCATACTTGGAGAATAGGAAACATTATACAGAAATAACAAAAATAAACACAACCAAAAAACAAGAAGAAATTTATAGATCTCATGAGCGATCCCCTTGCTACGGTGTCCCACAAGGAAGCGTACTAGGCCCCCTTCTATTTATACTCTATATAAATGACCTACCCAAAGTAGTACATCATCCAATGACTCTATTTGCAGACGATAGTACAGTAACAATTAATTGTAATAATAAAATGACATATGAATCTGACATTAATAATAGTTTAAAATCAATAATACATTGGTTAGGTGACAACAATCTAAAAATAAATTTGGATAAAACTAATATCATTCAGTTTCGGCAACGTGCGGTTCAGGAACCTATTATGGTGCAATTTAATGGCAGAGTTGTGCAAGAAGTAGAATCCACTAGATTTCTTGGATTGATTATTGATAGTAAACTTGATTGGAAAGCACAAATAGAGACTTTGACTAAACGAATTAACTCTTCGGTATATGCATTGTATAAATTATCGTTCATAATTAACAAAGATGCTCTACTAACAGCATACCATGGAATAATTGCATCAGCTCTGCGATACGGCATTATATTTTGGGGAAACTCTACTAACAAAGAAATTGTTTTTAAAGCCCAAAAGAGATGCATCAGATCAATGAATCACCTTAAAAAGACCGACAGCTGTAAACCATATTTTTTGAAAGATAAAATCCTTACTTTACCATCTCTGTACATTCTGGAAATAGCAAGATTTGTGAAATGTAATCCAGATTTATTTGTTCGCTGGTCTAATGTTAACAGTCGTAACAGACGAGATATAACCAGACACTGCTCACGTGTTGGTAAAACTGCGTTAATGCAAAATAGTGTATTTTGTATGGCTCCCATTATCTTTAATAAAATACCAAGAGCCATTAGGGAATTAAATAATGACATGTTTACATATAAATTTAAGATATTACTAGTGAATAAGTGTTATTACAAAATTATAGACTTTCTGAATGATAAATTTGAATAGCCCATCTAAGTATGACATAATTATTATATATGATATTATTATTTTTCTACATTTGTATGCCAAATAAGGCAAGGACATGCGTTCTATATGATACCTTTTAAGACCTGTATACTTTTTTGTATAATGTATACTCACCGTGGTTCCTAACAAATAAATATCTTGAATCTTGAATCTTATACTATGACATAGGTATCGCTTGTCGCTCTTTCTTTCATAGTGAAAGGTTTCATCATCGTTTAGGTAAAAGTGACCTCACAAGCCCTGAACCCAGAAAACACAATTAAAAAATGCAACTTCCCGGCCCTTGCCTATTCTAGGTACTGATTTAAAATGTAGCATATACATACATTATAAACAAGTAACAACCCTGAGACAGGCAAGTATGGTAGGTATATGCTTTAGGGGAAGGCTGTGTTCAGCCGGGTTCATACAGTACAGTCCATTTATTAATTATTATGTATCGCACATAAACATGGCAAAAGACATGGCAAAGGTGTTCTAAAGGTGTCTAAACGGCTAGGCTGGGTGCTGACGGGCGCAGTGCAATTCATCACATGTGATGAAATGCATATGTTCTAAGCAGAGGTTAGTCCGCTTAACATCAAGTGGGCCTCAAGCTTGTTCAATCACAATAACAGAAAAAAAAAAATTCGTTTAAATTACGTAGGTGGTAGGCGATAGCTTGGCAGAGGAGGCGGAATTGTTCAAGCATGTGTTTATTAAACCGGGTTATACATAGCCGTTTTGTTTACAGAAGTGTTTATATCGTCTTTGGTTTTGTTTTCCGGTTGTCAGCGTGAAAAGCACCGACACTCTGAACACAGCAAGGTTGTGATCAACGTTGGCTCCAGACGGACTTCGTTCTTCGACGAGAACGAGCAGTACGAGCTGGAGGAAGCCGAGGAGGAGCAGCCCTCACCAGCACCGATGTAAATATCTCTCAGTGATATGCAAGGAACATAAGCGGTGTTTTTTTATGCTTGATAGGTTATCCTTTGACTACTATCTCACCTGATGGTCAGTGATGATGTGGTCGAAGATGTTGTTCAGGCACAGCCTGGACACTCGACTCATTCTCTATACAAAAGCCGCGTTCTAACTACCTATTACACAGACACCACACAAAAATGTTGCTTTTGTACACGCGTAAATGTGTGCGTGAAGTCTAAGGTTGTCATCGTATGAAACATGGTTGTACTTACCTACCAGTTTTGTTGTCGTTTGATGCTGTTATTATGACTTATTAGATTTCGTAGGTTATGCGTACCTTACCTACCTTCAGAAATATTTACAAACACAACAATCCAACTCCATTACTTCACATTTCACTCCATTACTTTTACAATAATAGATACCTACACTCTACAAAAAGCATCATACCAAGTAATTTTATACAAGTAATGATAATAATTACAATCACAATAATAATTTATGTTCTTCTCGTATAATAAACAATTATGAAGTGTGCCGCGTGTCAACCGTAGCAAAGGTCGGTATGTGTATTGCATTTCTCTATCGTAGGTATAGATCTAGGTATAGGTTACAAATACACTTGTTTCGCCGCAAACGAAGTCGATATCCTAGGATATTTTTTGCAAACGAAAATCTTCTAAAATAATCATTATTTGAATGGCTGAATAAACGGTGTGAATGCCGAATAAATGGTTTGAATAAACTACAAAGACAAAGTATTATGTTTGTATTTTTCTCAATACCTACTGTAAACTACCAGTTTTTATAAGTTACCAACTGTATAACTGAAGAACGACAAATAGGTAGGTACTTAGGGTAGGTTACCAAGAATGACTTACCTCGTTTTATCCTTAGGGAATCTATAAAAAAAAACTCCCATCCTTTTCTCGTTTAGTTGATAAGCAACCGTAAACAGCACAAAAGTATCCCATTCTCAACTTTTAAAACACTCGTACAATCGTCACGCTCCGTCGCACGTCTATGTGCGCAAGTTGCGCGTCCCGTACTCAAGTCTGCTCAGTGACAGCTCAGAATCGGGGGCGGGGTGAGTAAGACTCGTTTTGGTGGGGGGATAGGAGTGTACATTCTATACGTAGTATTATTATATATTCTATGGTTCAGGCTAACCTAGAGTTACTAGCTCTCAAGGACACAGCTGCTGGTACGCTCCGGTAGGTGCTTGGCGACAGATTTTCCACTTGAGGGTGGTAGCTAGCCAGACAGGCATTCGCAAAATGCCCTACCACCATGCTAGAACGACTGCTATCCTGACAAAGACCTCTACCGACGGCTTAACGTGCCCTCCGAAGCACGGAAACCCTCAGTAGTAATACTGGTAATGTCACTAGCGGTCACCCATCCAACTCATAACCGCGGAAGAACGGCGAAGCAAACTTCGCTACGAACGCTTCAAATGAGTGTGCGAGAAATTAATGCAACATCAGGATCGCTTCGTTTTCGTATGGAACCACCTCAGAGGTATACCCTTAACAATAAATAAAATAATTACCAATATCGGACTACTCAGTAAAAAGTTATGCGTGGTCGTACATAAAAAAATATACGTGTCGAATAGAGAAACTTATTCGTTTTGGAAATATAGTAAAGTCGCTTTTATCATGTTCGCGTCAAGGTAATGTTGTTGAACCGCACGGTACACTTTTTAAACCACGTTCGACGCGGTGAGGTTTGCGTTCTGCTGATTTTGAGCTTACGTTTCTTTACATAGGTGTAGTCATAATGTGACTTTGGCCACTATCATGAATGTAAGTGATTTTGTGGTCGACAAATATCTACTATAGCAGGCTAATGCTAATAATCTTATTTCAGACCTAAAACTACTACGGACAAAGAAGAAGATCCCGAAGACGTATCCAATTTGGGGTAAGCTATGGTTATAAATATCATACTAAGGGCCTGTTGCAGAATGTTCGAGTAAGTTCCGGTTATACTACCCAGAACATAAAATAACTGTATGATAAAAATGACAGTTAACATGCAGCGCGTTTCAAGCTTTAACCGATGCGATGGATAGGCTAAATCGATGACTGTGAAACGCAAAGATAGTGGTTTATATATTAAATATGTTCTAGGTAGTATAACCGGAACTTACTCGAACATTCTGAAACAGGCCCTTAATCTTTATTTTTCTCGAATCTCATCATTCATCAATCAATATAACAATACATTTTATCTTTAGGTTAAATGCCTTTGTGAACGTATATACGCATCTGAGACGCTTTAAAATTTAGATTACAGGTGTTCTAAGCAAGGATAGACGCCATTTTATCTTCTAATTTAATTTCCATTGTTTATTATTGCTCCAATATATTATTTACCAAGATTTTAGGGAGAAACTGCTTTAAGCGGTCTGTTTTGGTTTTGTTTTGAGTCGTTTAACAGGGATTCCGCTGTGCTAACTAAGGATTATGAAGCCTGGAATAACGATATACCTACATGCAAATTTTAGATTTGCGAAGTTCTTGACTTTTATCTCTCATTAGTATGCGTATCATTTTGAATGAGCTTATTTCTGCGCGATTATGTATAGAATGGAAGACTTTTCTAGTATTTAAGAGATGGCTGATGGCTTCCGTACAAGACTGGACTTGAGGTTGATAAAAGCTTCAAGCTATACCGATGTTAAATTACGGTTTATTTTCATAGAACTCTTAGGTTTTTCGTAGCTTATAAAAATATATGCCTTACGTATAACCCAGAATAAAATTAGAATGAAAGGCATTGAAATATTTATTTTGAAGGTAAAATCTTTATACCCTACAGTTTAGATACATACGAACAGACATATCAATACCCTTAGCACATGAATGGAAACTCTGAAGTCTCCGAAGCATTGGCCATAATGCAATGCTTGATGGTTAGACTTTGGTGTCACTATCTCACCTGATGGTAATGATGGAAGATGTTGTTCAAGCTAACCTACAATTACTGGCTCTCAAGGACAGCTGCTGGAAGACACCGTTATTTGCTTGGCGACAGATTTTCAGGTAGTAGCTAGCTGGCGGGCATTTGCAAAATGCCCTACCACCGTGCTATAACGACATACGACTGCCATCCTAAGACAACACCGGCACCGACGGCTTACCTTGTCCTCCGAAGCACGGAATTGCTCAGTAGTAATGTTACTAGCGGTCACCCATCCAAGTCTTGACCGCGGCCGACGTTGCTTAACTAAGCTGATCGGCTAAGAATGGCTAAGCAAACTTCGAACGAGCGCTTCAATATAAAAATATCTATTTGTACAAGCAAGTGTAAGCAGTACATTGACCTCTGCGTGCTGCTGCGAGTGCAGTTTATGCGCCCGAGGCCCAAGTACACCAGTTCGCAATCAACCATCACATCAAACACGCGTCTTCATAAATTTAGCCTTAGCATCAACCTTATCAACCTTAGCATTCAAAACTCATTCTTCACTTATCATGCACGCTGCATGGCATCAAAAAAACAGCTTGGTGGTACGGCATTTTGCGAATGCCCGCCTAGCTAGCTAACCACCCAAGTAGAAAATCTGTAGCCATGCACCTAACGTTGTATTCCGGCAGCTGTCCTTGAGAGTCAGCAATTCTAGGTTAGCCTGAACAACATCTTCGACCACGCCATCACTTAACATCATGTGAGATAGTGGTCAAAGGCTTACCTATCAAGCATAAAAAAACTACGTACACTATTGTTTCTCGCCATATAGCAATAGCAAATCCACTGACGATTCTTACCGAGACCTCTACAAGCTATGTTTTTAAAAGGCGCTTAGTTACCTTAATGAATATGCCATATATATAATCATAATCCTACCCTTATTACACCACTGGTGTGTCGGTATAAAACAAGTCTTTTGCTATTAACTTATTAGGAACCGGCTAGGACCTGCGTTATATCTACCGCGTTACGCGCTGAGGCCCGTGCTCGTCGCTTCGCGCAATCGTGACTCCCAGACGAAGGACTTCAAAACAGTCCGAAACTGGTCGGAATCTTTCTGGTAAATATAACGCGGGTCCTAATACTTTAATATGGATAAAACTCACGATAGTTTTACTTCTTCTGCTAACATAAATTATATGTAGAAATGAAATAACGGTTTGATGGCCATGCCTGCGCGACCTGTTGATTGCCAAATACGCCGCAATAAGTACCTCACGAAATAGGTTAGTATAGGAATGCTGGCATTTGGTATAATATCCTATACTGTAATTTTTACAAGCATCGAAATGAAAGGATACAGAATGTTGAAGTAAGTCTCAATTAAAGGGCAAATTTTGAATATCTTTTGTAGAGTGCACCTTACATATATGAATAAAATCCTTACTAATATTATCAAAAACGCGAAAGTTTATAAGTATGGATGTTTGTTACTATTTTACGCAAAAACTACTGAATGGATTTTAATGAAACTTTACAATAATATAGCTTACGCATCAGAATAACACATAGGGTATAATTTATAAAGATATTGCGTGAATTGTTCAAAATATAACGATAAATGTCCAGTAAGTAGGAAAAAAATCAGCTATATGCGACCTACTGCGAACGAAAATGTTTATCTTATATTGTCCTACAGCTCGCGTCAGCATATATATCTATAATAATAATAATAATTTATTCAGAAAATATTTATACAAATGTGCAACTAAATACAGATATCAACAAATCCTATTTATATGTAAGCCATTATCGCCAAAATAGTAAACCATAAATACATAAAAAAAGACTCGTTCAGTAAGTTTACGTTAGATAGATAGATAGATATAACTCTTTATTGAAACACCACAGTACAGATCTATGATGAATTTACAAAAAAATTACAATAATGTTACAATTGGCGGCCTTATCGCTTTAGCCTACCTAGCTAAGTCAACATCTTCGATAGTATCTGGTGAGATAGTGTCAAATGCTAGCCTATCAGCTATAAAAAAACTAGTATGAGCCCTACTAGTTTAGTTAAAATTAGTTATATTACAGGAGCATCCACGTCGACAGCCTGTCGGTTTTACAACAAGGACATGTGCCGGAGAAGGACCACAAAATACACTATGAAAAGGTTTGTTATAATTTAATAATGACAAATATTATTAAAATATTTTCGCTTATAGAATACAAGAAGCATCCTTAGGAGGTCTTGACTCTACGCACGATCGAGATTGCATTCTCGATCGTGCGCTCGTAGAGTCAAGACCTCCTAAGGATGCTTCGTATAGAAGCGAAACGCGTCGAAAATTCTTCCGGTTTGGCTGCGTGGCGTTTGTGACGTCACGTCGGCTTAACAGGAAGGCGGAATTGTCACTAGTTATATTTTTGTATTTTTTAAGTGTTTTATTAAAATACTAATTTGATGTTTACATAAAATATTTTAAAAATATTTGTTATTATTAAATACGGATTTCCGCAAAGTAACGCCTGAATCTATTTATTATTGTGTTATAATTGTTATTTTAAAGGACTATCTCATGCATTGTTTGATTGCACACTTTGTGCAGTACAAGGTGTGCCTGTTTTTCATTAAAAAAAAGTGCACACATGTATGTTATCAGTAAGTGTGGAAAAAGCTTTAAAAATCGAACATTTATAACAGTTCCCAAAAAACCTTATAAATAATTGCTGTAAGTTTTACCATTAATTTTGAATATAACTAAAATTAAATAAATAACAATTCACCTTTTTTATGGGATAGTAGGGCAAACGAGCAGACGGCTCACCTTGTGGTAAGTGATCACAGTCGTCCACGAACATCCGCAACACCCGAGGTCTCGAGTCAAAGTCAAAATCATTTATTCAATTTAGCCGTCTACGACGCTCTTATGAAGGTCAATTATAAATTTAAGTATTGATATATTCTACATTGTACTGCCACGTTCAGCAAATAAATAATTATTGTATAGAGCCACTGCGAGAAGAACGGGCAAGAAACTCGGGGCCATTCTTTTAAACGTCTTTTAACAATGTGTTACATACTTACTATATAAAAAAGTTGCCTATTACAATATTTTGTTAAAATTATGTAGGTGACAGGCGATAGCTTGGCAGAGGCGGAATTGTCCAAGCATTTTTGTCGTCAGAAACTGTGTAGTAGGATTTTTGATCAAAATGTTTTTCACGTGCAACTTGAAAATCCTTTCTGTGAGCGTTGTAATATGTTTGGGAACTTTATTATAAGACCGTATACAATTACCTAAGAAGGACCTTTTATTTGTCTTTGCTAATCTAAAACCTGGCACCGCTATTTTATCTTTATTCCTAGTATTGTAATCGTGATTGTCACTGTTTAATTTACATTTACAATTTTTTTTACGAATACACATATTTTCAAATATATACAGACTTGGTAACGTTAAAATATCAATTTCTTTAAAAAGATCTCTCCGAGATTGCTCATCCCGAGGATGCGTTACCGGCCTTTGAGGAAAGAATATGCTCTTTTCTTGTAGGCCCCTAAGTCGTATCCGTTCGGAAATACTGCACCTGGCAGCTGGTTCCATATTGTGGGATTGCGAGGTAGGAAATGCCTTTCACGGCATTTCCTACCTCTTAGGACTCGAAAGGACTTCCAGACATGAATTTGATGAAACATCATGCTTTGTCGGGACGTCCGATGGCGAAATTGAGCTGCAACTACTACCTACTTTATTATACAGGGTTATTGGTAAAATGCTAACAACCTCTTAGGGTTGACTTCTGCTATTCCTAACAAAGTTTTTTTTTTGTTTGTTTTCGTTTACGTGTATTTGACGGAATAAGCACGAGGGCAACCTGATGTTAAAAATCTCTTGTGCATGTAATTAATTAAATATTACATATTTTTATTTCTTGGCTCGATGTAAATATTCAAAACTCTATTCAAATCAAAGGGAGCGCGGCGCGGTCCAGAGTTGGGTGCTCTTGGCTCGGAGTAGGCATTGTGTTTTACTACGAGACTGAGAACTTCAGACAGTACTAGAAAAACTTATTGTTTTAAGTTTTGAGTCTCTGCGAGCCAAGTGCGCCCGCCGCGCCGCGGCCATGACAACACTGGACCGCGCCGCGCTCCCTTTGAGTAGGTAGATTTTAGAATATTTACATCAAGCTTAATAATAAAAATATGAAATATTAAATTACAGACACAAGAGACTTTTAACATCAGGTGGTCAATTACGTCAAATACACATAAACAAACAAAAAAAACTCAAAATGTTTGTTAGGACTAGCAGAAGGTAACCCATAAGCTGTTTTATTGCCCCTAGCATTTGCCTCTCTGTAGTGCGGCGACGAATTGTGTGTTTCACTCGGCATCAACGTTATTTTGCATCTCGTACCTATGTAACACTCGCTACGCTCAGGATCCAATCCTAGGATCATTCGCTTCCTCAGCTTTCCATACAAGTACCGCCAAAAAACAACTTTTCAGCCTTGCATTACAAATAACAATGATATTAAATATTGAAGCAATGATGGCCGAGCGGTAATAGCTATGGACTGCCGTGCCACAGTACCCCGGTTCGATCCCCACCGCCGCCGGCTTGAGCGGTGGAATTCAACCTGTGGAACTCAACGCATGGTGGAATTGCATTTTGCGATTGCCCGCCTGGCTAGCTACCACCCTGAGTAGAAAATCTGTGTGTGTGGAACTCAACGCATGGTGGAATTGCATTTTGCGATTGCCCGCTTGGCTAGCTACCACCCTGAGTAGAAAATCTGTTGCCAAGCACCTGACGGTGTGTTCTGGCAGCGGTCCTTGAGAGTCAGTGAAATTACAGGCACATGAGACTTAATAACTATAATGTTTCAAAGTGACGGGCGCAGTGCAATTCGTGACATGTGATGAAATGCATCTGTTATAGGCAGAGGTTAGTCCGCTTAAGATCAGGTGGGCCTCGAGTTTGTTCAGTCACAATAACATAAAAAAAAATGTATTCCAGATATGTCCAATGGAGAAGTGCCAGCGGATGCAAGTGGACTCCTTTGTGCGGTCCCTCCCGCCATACATGCGAGCCAACCCCTTCACTCACTTTACGCAGACTTTTGACCAATACGAAGTTTGTTCTCCAGGTTTGCACCTTCTTCACATAATCGAGCATTGCACTTAGGTTAGATATTGGAGAACCGTGGATGCTGAAGGTTTGCAAAATGCTCTGCCACAATGCAAGGTTTCAAAGTTTTCAGTCCACTTTGCTGCCTCCAACATAATCTAACGATTGCCATCCTAAAACGACGTGCTATCTGAATGTGCTTAATCGAAGTATTTGGAAACAATATTACCGTTGCTCCGGAGTACGGAGGACTGGGAGTAACCCCTCTGGAGCACGGAAGCGCTCAATATTGAAAGTCATCAGCGGTCACCCATCCAAGTAGTGAGCGCAGCAAACATTGCTAAGCCTAGTTGATTCAATATAGAAGAAAGAGCCTTTGGTTCTTCACTTAGTTGTTTGAAACCAAAAGTTTTCCCTTCCAATTTCAGAGCAACTGGCCATCCTAAAGCAGCGCATCAAAGACAAGAAGAACAAGGAGAAGGCGGAAAACGCCAAGCTAGAAGAGTGTCCGCTCCTGGAATGGGCACCAAGCGTGGAAGGCGTGGCTGTACAGACTTCAGATTTGTCTATGATGGCTTTGCCACCCTGCACTTGCATGAAGACCAGACCCTCACCCGTTAACAGCAATGGAATTGTCTTTAATGGTAAGAGTGCCTTGTTGGTCAAGTGGTGAAAAGACTCGATTTGGGATCTCAAGATTTTTTTAATGGGATTGTGAAGGATCCTTCACCAGCCCTCCTGGTGTTAAGCGGTAACCTCTGCTTGTAACAGATGCATACCATCACAAGAGATGAAGTGCACTTTGCACCCGTCAGTCTGAGACAAAGTTGTTAAGTCTCATGTGCCATTTAATGTGTAATTTCACCGGCATGGCGCCTACACCCTTCTCACCGGAACACAGTAATGTGAACATTAGTGCTTGGCGGTAGAAATACGTATGGTGGCAGTACTGCCCCGGACGAACTCGTTCACAAAGAAGGTCTTGGGTTTATTTTTGAATAAAATATATAGGCTAACTTTAGACGGCTTTCATATCTGATGTTAAGTGGAAGTGTGAAGCAGTGCTGGCTCAGTGGAAGTGGCTATGGACTGCCGCGCCGCAGGTGCATGGTTCGAATCCCGCCGCGGGATTGAACTGCATCGTATGGTAGAAGGGCATTTTGCGAATACGCGCCTGGCTAGCGATCACCCTCAAGTAGAAAATCTGTCGCCAAGCACCGAACGATGTAATCTGGCAGCTGGCCTTGAGAGCCAGTAATTCTAGGTTAAGCCTGTTAACACCTTCGACCACGTCATCACTTACAATCAGGTGAAGATTGTGGTCAAAGGCCACAAAAAAAATGCAGCAGCTGTCCTCGAGAGCCATTGATTCAGGAACATCAACAATGATGTTCACAACATCGACAATGATGTTCACAACATCTGAACATCATTGTCGATCACATCATCACTTAATTACTATCAGATCAGGTTGTGCCCAAGGGCTAGCCTATAGGCTATAAAAAATGGAAGTGAGATTCCAACACGGACTCGCAACCAAATACTCCCACAGCAGCAAGTGTCCTTACCGGCTATAGAATACACAGTGTCACTCCTCTTCCGCGAACCGGAACGCGATCTAACACGACCATGTACCTGCCACCACTGTCCGTCTCCGGACCCACTCCTGGGCAGACCCGCTATTGCGACCTGCTAGTGATATGGCGAACCACAACCACCCCGGGGACCAAGCTGCCTGCAAATGGGTGTAGACCGACAGCGTGCCTGGACGCACAAAGTCTCTCTGCGGTGGGTCAGATGGCCCCGCCGCCTGCCACTTCGGCTGCTGAGGACAGAGAGAGCGGCCAACGCCATACTGTCACTCTTCTTCCCCTACGGCCCCATCACGTCCACCATAGTCAAATAAATAAATAAATAAATAGTTAACTAGCATTTAGGTAGTTAAAGCATTGTTGCCTTATCTACCTCTCTCTTCCAGCGTACCTGCTTCTCTTGACATGTCTATTTTACATACTATACTGTTTATCGATCTATTCTAGATAAGATATATAGATATGAAGCAGTGATGGCTCAGTGGCATTGGTTATGGACTGCCGCGCAGCAGGTCCATGGTTCGAATCCCGCCGCGGGCTTGAGCTTCACCGCATGGTGGTAGGTTATTTTGTGAATGCCCGCCTGGCTAGCGACCACCCTCAAATAGAAAACCTATCGCCAAGCACCTAACGGTGTGTTCCGGCAGTTGTCCTTGAAAACAAGTAGTTCTAGGTTAAGCCTTTAACATCTTCGACCACATCATCACTCAGCATCAGGTGAGATTGTGGGCCAAGGTTTAGGTACATATAAGCAAATTAAAAAAAATACTGTTTCCAGTGGAAGGCCTAGCACCAGTGAAGCAAGCATTAGACAACATCAAACATGAATACTTCTACGACAGCGAAATTGATTTCAACAGGTTCAAGGTTATTGGACAGGACAGTGCTGACAAAGTGTGAGTAAACAGATATAATTACTGCAATTATTACCTGCACAGGTTCAGCCACGTGATCTCTACCATGGGTGGGGCACGACACTTCCTAAAGGTACTCCAAACGACGTTGCCGACTGCAACTACAGGCTGCATGCATGTCCCCATTGATTTTTATTTTTCTATGAAATTATTTCCGAGCGCAGCGGCTAAACATAACAGCGCGTGCAGCGACTACACGTAGAACAGCGTGCAGCCGCTGCATTTGCAGATGGCATCATCGTTGAAGATAGTACCATTATTGACCCTTCCTCACCTAATAAAACCTAATAAAATTCTTACTGATACGTATTACGCTAAACGGATTTTAAAATTCTATGTTCGTTAGCGCGTAACCATTGTAAGTAAGTAAGTACGGTAAGATTTGAGTAAATAGGTAGCTTCTATTGATGAGCGCCCTCATTCTCATAATATTACATTCGCAAAATATTATATTCGCAAAACATTACATGCGTACTCTCTACACATAATCTTGACTGCATAAACATCATCTGGTGACATAATGGTTAAATTTAAAGCAATATAATATATAAAAAGCACGGGGCCGGAAATATCTACAGATGATTGAGTCTCAAATACATAAGCTGTACTAGATTATGAAAGAAACAGCAAGAAAATAAGCTCAGGACTTCAGCTTTCCCACGATCCTTAATATCATGCTAATATTTCAGGAAAAATCCAGCGCAAAGGAGAAACACAGCGCAAGAAATAACCTATATTCTAAAAGAACATCCAAGCCTTCTCGACATCTTCCAAGGAAACGCCGCATAAGAAAATCACAACAAGAATTCAATTTTTTCAACATGTATTTCTAAATTAAAAGTAACAAACACTAAAGTCTAATAAAAATTGAAAAGCATGATGTACTATTTCTAACACTATTTTAAAATATTGTAGAAACTAGAAAATTTAAAGTATCGAAAATGACAAACCCATCACAAACATTATCTGACCTATAAAATTTAACACTAGATAATCGTGAAGCAACTTTCCTAAGAGCTTAACCCATTAGCATCGGCGATAATGATAACAATAGAATTTCTGGAATACCACTAACAGTTCAAATCTTCCATAAATTCCATGGGATTAGTGATATTTTTAATTTCCTTTTGAATTGTCTGCCCTATAGTAGTAACAGTGTCTTGAACGCTATCCTTAAAGTCATCGTAATCGTGCACCTTGTCATCAACTATTTCAATTTCTTTAAAAACATCTGATTTTATTCTATCTACATCAAGATCAACTTCATCCACATAATTATTAACAATAACTTCTGTACAATGAGGTTTGTTGTTTGGCACGTCAAAGGTATTTCTGATTTCTTCGAAACTCTTTACTGGAAACGTTGTGTAACTTGCTCTTGTCGGGGCAAGATTAATTTTATGATTATCTCCAAAACTCCTTACAGAAAATGTAGTATAGCTTGCTTTTGTAGTCCCTAGATTAATTGGATTCTCTTCGACGTCCTTAGAAACTTCGGTGATACTAGTTTTAGAAATGTTTGATTTTATTGTGGAGTCAGATTTAACGGGTATTTTTGATTCTTCTTTCACCGGTTTTGGATCTACAAGTTTGGGTGGTGTATCAGGTTTCATAACGAGGTTTGTATCAGCTTCATTTTCATTGATGATGGGTTTGGGCGGTGTAGCAGTTTTCATAATAAGATTGATAGCAGGTTGATTTTCATTGATGTTGGGTAAGACTGGGCTTGGTACAGTCTCGAAGGGAATTTGCAAGCTGTTCTGGAAGGCTTCTGCCTCCTTGCGTCTGACTTGTTTTCTATCGAGTTGCTTCTGTAGTTCGTCTATTCTTTCGTCTTTTAGTTTTATCAGATTGTCCAGATGCTCCACCTATTAACAATAAACACTTGTAGGTAAATATTGTTATGTTTGCAACAACGCCTGCTATGCGGATTACATTACAAAATTACAAATATACGATAGGAAAAATTTGAGTCATGTGCGGTATTCGAACCCGCGTCCATCCACTCCTTTAGCTGGGTAATGCTCTAACCAATTGAGCTAACATGACATGACGTCATAACTCAAATCTTTCCTATCGCTCTTTAACCATCGTATTAGGATGGAGCGACATCTATAGTACCACTTGGGTTGTACCACAAACAAGACCAATTTTGCAATTGGTTTGATACTTGTAAATGATGACGCAACCTTATAATTTTCATATTGTTATGTTTGCAACAACGCGTGCTATGCGGATTACATCGCGGGTTCGAATCCCGCACATGACTTAAATTTTTCCTATCGTATAATTGTGATTTTGTAGTACAATAACTAGTTGTGCTATCTAAAATATTAGTTCCTTATAACTTGGCACAACTCGCAGTGATCATTATACACGTTTTTATCGTGATTAAGTCCTGTTAAATATTTGTACGAGTCACCGCACAATATTGTATGTCAGCAACTTTATATCATTGTGGTTTACTTGATTTGTAATTATAGTTCGCGCATGGACACTGTCCGCTAAGCATTAAATAAATATCATATGAAGCAAAAAAAAAGTATTTGTACGAGGTACAAATAAAAGATGTTATTTAATGCTTAGCAGACAGTGCGCGAACTAACTATAATTACAAATCACGTAAACCACGATGATATACAATTGCTGACATACAAAATTGTGCGATGACTCCTACAATATTAACATTACAAGTAAATAAAAAGTTATTTTAATATTCTGTACTTTGTCAACCTTCCCAAAAGTAGAACACGATTGGATCAAGAAAAATGCAAGCTGTGTAAAATTTTTACAATGCGATGATAACGGGCCTAATATTTCGATATTTGAAATCGCGTCTAACTTAACGACTTACCTACTGGCTTCTATTCTACATCACTTACTGTTCGGACATAAAAAATAACGCAATCGGGTTTTGATTATTTACACTAATATTATAAAGTTTTCGTTGCATACAAAAATACAAATATCTCCTATATATTTGTATTTTTGTATGCAACGAATAAACCTAAAAACTACTGGATCGATTTGGATTAAATTTGGTATGGAAATGGTAGACCCGGGGAAGGACATACTGCACAAAAAGAGGTTGATGATTTTGCGCGATAACCGACTTACTCGCGGGAGGAGCCACGGCCGGAAAGGTAATTTATTATATACCTATAAGCACACAGAACTTAGTATAAATACTGCGGGTATATATATATGATTTGTAGGATGTTTAACCAAAAGTGTTGTATTGTACATGTTTCAATATAATTTTGATCAGGGACTCTAAATAGGAAAGGGCCGCCTTTTAAGTCGCGATTATTTTCCAATTATTACTTTTACTACTATTTGTTTAGTTTTGTAGTTTTGTAAGAATTGTATTAGGTTTACCTTCTGTTTGAGCAGATCAGCAGAATCCCTGGCGTCTTTGAGCTCTTCCTTTAGAACCAGATAGGATTCGTGGTTGACTACTTTCTGCTGAATTGTCTCCAGAACACCGTTGACTCTAGTCTTCACTGGTATTACTAGCACATTCTCTGCAAGAAAATTACCACATAAGCTACGAGTATACGACGACTATGGAATATCTGTTACGTTGGATTGTTTTGTTTTATATGCTATCCAGATATTTTCATGCCAACACGCCATCAAATCCTCAAAGGGATCGGCCGTGGTGTCTAAGTCTTTCGCTAACGTAACTTTTCACTCGATATGTTTTAATCCCAAGAAATAGAAGTTGATCCTATTGTCTAATACCTTTTACACACCGAATAACTATAGAACTAAGGGAAAAGAAGTGTAGAAAAAGTTGATATGCTGCGTGGAGAATTGTTTTACCAAGGGCTTTAAAATATAGATATTATTTCAGATTTAATTGAGTAAGCCTCACCCTCGTCCCCGCAGGCCTCATAGTAGCTGCCGCCACTGGACATGTTTTGTTCTGCATCTTTCATACTTTTGTTCAAGTTTTCATCTCGACGTATCTTTTCTCGGACTGAAATCAGAAAGTAATTCTTATTCAATACACCCACGTATTGGAAGCGTTGCTATCAACCTATATAGGTTATATAAAAAAAAGTAAAGATTCCACTAAGGCAAACAGAACTGCTTAATACTGCAGTCTCCAAGACACCTGCACAGCGGGAGGTCTTTTTTAACGGGGCGGGCCGTTTCTACTGTCTTCCGTTTGTTGGTGAGTCAGTAACCATCCGTCTATTGGTCAGCGATATGCTCTGCCAATTTCAGCCCACCGTATAGTTACGGTAAGTATTGGTATTCTGTGAAAATTTCAACCGGCCACCTTTTTTTAACGTTCCAAAGATACAGACATCCACGTCTAGACTCTTTAGTAACATGAATAAACAAAAGTACAGAATAAAAGCTTCACTACTACACGCATAGCTGTGTAACTAGTCACTGACAACTGGGCCCCAATTCTCTTAGCTATTGACCAAACGCCACACTACTGCGATGCTCCTACGATCGAACTGCTGTTAATGTCAAATTCGGTAGTCTACTAATTCTAGCTCCTAATCGCAGTTGTATAGCAATCGCGTCGCTATCGTATGGCTGTGCTATGGCTTGCAAATGTTGCAATGGAATAATAATGAAAACTTCTATCAATCAAGCATCAGTCAAAACATCAATACAGTGGTTTTCTAGCAAACAATACAATAAATAAATATATTTAAATCATATAGCTATTTTTCTATCTAAAATCCTCCAAAATATTTTATGCCACTGTAGAAACGCAATCGCAACAAAATAGCTTACAGCATACCAAATATGTCAAAAACTATTGATAGCTAGCCACTGACTTGCGATCGAACCTAAATAGGGGGCAGACTACGGATACCGTCAAAAACTACAATTTTCATGCAATTTGCGTTAACGCCGTTCAATAGCTAAGAGAATCGGGCCCCTGGTGTTCCGTAACAATAACGTTCATGAACTCTACTGTTTCGACAGCAACACTGAACTGATCACTGAATGTAGGTACCAAGTACCATTATTTTTTTCTTATTTATCTTTCTTTCATAGCGATTAAAAATCCAGCCAAGTGTGTCGGAACCACTTGGCTGAATTTTTAAGTGGTTAGAATGTCATCCGTCCATTTCTTCTCATGTGTTTCGTAAGACAATCCGGCTGATACAGTATACGTTGGACGTTGGATTTGTTTGACATTTGTATGTGTGAGAGAAAGTGGACTTGCATACATAGAAAATTCAAATTTAAATAAACTTTAACTATGGCTAGCTTCCCGTTAGCAATGTCATATTAACTATATGTAAATTATTATAATGAATTTAGCACAGTCCCAAAGTCCAATCCCAAATCCACAACTGAACTGACTAACGTTTTTTACGATAGAGTAAATAATAAATACCAGTCTAGTAGTAAATTCACTTATTTAGTTATTAAACTCTCATATTTACAGATTTTCCCTGTTTTTTCATTACTTGTGCTTTAAGGGTGAACTGGCCGGCCCGTTTTCCATACAAACGTCGTAGGGTGATCACTCCCTTATTTGAGGGTTTAGGTCCAAAATATCAGCTCATCATTATCTAGGCTTGTATGATGCCGAAATTTTAATAAAATGATTAACTTGAGAATTATCAGCCTCGAAACATTTTCATATAAAGTTTTCGAGGCTCATAAATTACAACTCAATTATCTTTTTAAAATTTTAGCATCATACAAGCCTAGATAATGACGATATCAATCGGTATTATACCTAAATCTGGACTTAAAATCTCAAACAATGGAGTGATCATCCTACGACGTTTGTATGGAAAACGGGTCGGCCAGTTCAACCTTAAGACTCAATTTTTGCCAAATTTCATGATTCTAGGTCAACTGGACCATATAGGTTTTAATTAGGTTTTAGTTCCGTGAAATCGCAAAATAAGCGACATTAACGTGCATATATTGTGATCGCGTTGACTTACAATACAGATTTTTTTCAAAGTTCATCGAGATCATATTCCCGAGTAATTCATATATATTTCAACTTGATACCTCAAAAACGTACCTGATCAAAAAGGTCTTGATATACAGACAGGACAAGAAAGTGATGCTGTAAATGTACCTTTCGAAGTACCGAACCTTAATAATTACAATTTTAACAAAACAGAAACTGACTTCAAACACAAAATACGCATTATTAGGGATAACTCAAATACTACTCGTCAGATTTATAAGTCAAATTAAATTGGAACTACATGACAAGCCCCATCTTTAGAATGTGAAAAAAATATCAAAAGGCGGGACAACCTATAAAAAATTTAATCAAATTGATAACCTCCTCCTTTTTTTAAGTCCATAACGAGTCCAGAAGAGTTTATTTTGAGACTTGAAGCAAGTCGATACGTTTGGTGTACGGAGTTCCAGGTACCTAAAGGCTCCTTCACTCCTCCAGTCCATACCTAACGTGGAGATAATAATAAATTAGTGTTGTTACCCATAATGAGAACTCGCTCGATGACGCCGTTAGCGCAGTTGGCGAGCTGCTCCATGGTGTTGATGCACAGGTTTAACTTCAGCTTTTTCAGCACCTGCACCGAAGAGTTCCTAATTATAATCTCACCCATATAGCACCCCTGTAATATTTATGATATGATTGGCCTATTTCAGCATAACAAAAGTATAGCAGGCAATTTCAGGTGTAGTATTGGCCTTACAATTTCATCATATCAAATGTATTGCAGGCTATTGGTGGTGTAGTATTGACCTTACTATTTCATCATATCAAAAGTATTGCAGGCTATTGTAGGTATATTGGCCTTACTATTTCATCATATCAAAAATTAGCAGCCTATTGCAGGTGTAGTATT
This sequence comes from Plagodis pulveraria, assembly GCA_963890685.1. Lineage (NCBI taxonomy): Eukaryota > Metazoa > Arthropoda > Insecta > Lepidoptera > Geometridae > Plagodis > Plagodis pulveraria. Next base: position 19,400,893 of record OY982972.1, read on the forward strand.
GACCTTACTATTTCATCATATCAAAAGTATTACAGGCTATTGTAGGTGTAGTATTGGCCTTACTATTTCATCATATCATAAGTATTACAGGCTATTGTATGTGTAATATTAGCCTTACTATTTCATCATTTCAAAAGTATTGCAGGCTATTGCAGGTGTAGTATTACCGTTACTATTTCATCATATCAAAAATATTGCAGGCTGCAGGTGTAGTACTGATCTTACTATTTTATCACATCAAAAATATTGCAGGGGTGCTATATGAGTTGAGATTATGGTAAAGGCCTATCTGTAATAAAAACAAAGGTATAAGTGTTATAATATGTTCTCAAATGGACAACGTGAATAAATAAAAATACCCTACCTTCCGGTTGAGAGTGAGCCAGTTATTCAGTTTGAGGGAGTGACTGTTCCGTGGAGGGTAGTTGTGCATCTCCACAAGTTTGGGGTAGTGCACGCTGAGGATTTCGGCTAGAAGCACTGGAACAGTATCATAATATCAGTTTTAAACTAAAAACGAGGCTTTGACATTTTTTTTTATTGCTGTAAGGCTAACCTTTGTCCACTATCTCATCTGATGGTAAGTTGGTCGAAAATGTTGTTCAGGCTAACCTAGAATTACTGGCTCTTAATTACAGCTGCCGGAACACACTGTAAGTTTTAATATTGTTAGGTTTGCAATAACACCTGCTATGCGGATTACATTACAAAATCACAAATATACGATAGGAAAAATTTAAGTCATGTGCGGGATACGAACCCGCGTCCATCCACTCCTTGAGCCGGAGTATGCTCTAACCAATTGAGCTAACATGACATGACGTCATAACTCGACTACCACTAACACTGTAAGTTACCTACAGATTTTTGACAGGGGTGGTAGCTAGTCAGGCAAGCATTCCCAAAATACTCTACCACCATGCTGTAACGACTGCCATCCTAAGACAGCTTAAATTTCTCTCAGAAGCACGTGCACGCTCAGTAATAATTCCACTAGAGGTCACCCCTCCTAGTCATGACCGCGGCGGACGTTGCTGTATTTAACTGATGGGTTATGAACGGCTACGCAAACTTCTCGCCAATCAAAAAGGTCTCAGCCAGTTGTGAACAGATTTATAAGATTCTTCTTTGTTAGGCTTACTTAAAACCTTTACAAAATTACAAAGTTACGAGATGAACAACTTTTTAAGTCATGTGCGGGATTCGATCCCACGTCCATCCACCCCTTTAGCCGGGGTATGCTCTAACCAATTGAGCTAACATGACGATGAGTCATAACTCAAAGTTTTCCTATCGTTATTTAACATCTAAGTATACATTTGTGTACACATTATAGCAATCATCACAAAACTTTTGAGTAAAAATGTCGTTCTTAAAACAAGTTGATTATCTTCATATATTAAATAGGTATAATAGAACGAGACCGAGATTTTTGATAAGGGCTCATTTTACTTAGTTACCATAAAATAGGCATTTGTTAAAAAGTAAAGAAACTTACTGGACAACAGATAAAAAATGTTTTATACCAAATTCTGGAAAGTGTAAACAGAAAAAGCACTTGCCCGTACCTTTAAAAACCAGCATTACAGCCGTAAATCAAATCTTACCAGCATCAGAAAAATCCCTGTTTATTTTCTTCGTGGGCCGTGATAGCTTGAAAGTGTCCACCCATTCAAGCACAGATTCAATGTCGGAGAGAGGTATCGGCGACTCCATGTTTTAATATTTTCACCTACAATACGATAAATTACTTTATTTATTACTTTTATTTTTATTCCGTACTAATTACTGACAATATAATTTTTCATGGTTAATTTTAATGTCACTGATATTTTTATTTTGGCGCTTAATTGACGGCAGAGGCTTGAAAGAGTTTTGTATACATTGAAAAGAGGTTGTGCTACTTAACCGAGAATATACGAAAAAATAATAAAAACAATAGGTACGTGACAAAATGTATGTGCTCTGTACACACTGCAACCAACTCTGGATAACATATATATACTATAGAATACAAAGACTGTTGAATATTGGCTCCATGCAATGATATTTTATGTGCCTTATGGATAGGGTTAGTACTGCCATCAAAATTGCATTCTGTACTGAAAGCACTTATATACATACCTATAATTATACCTCCCTAAATTAATCCCAAATGCATTATGTTTAAAAGCCACGCAGGTGAGTATGATAGAAGATACGAATAGTACGAGAATAAAAGAGATAGCTATTGCAACAGAACCATATAACATAGAACTGTCTTCAAATGCAATTGTTTTATTTTCTGAGGTTGTTACACTTGCAAATGAGTGCAGGGCTACATTTACATCATAGTAGAAAGAGTGGGAAGTAAGTTATCTTCATACAAACGCACCGCGCGCGGCTTGTATGTGTGCGCCATAATATCTATGCGTCCCGCACGCACACTCTAACAAAATCTCGACCCGTTTCGACCGTGCGCCAGTCGGGGCTAACATCGCACAAAGTTTGAGCGTCACGGCTTTTCGGCACCTCTAAATAAATTAAAAATGTGTGATAATCGCAGGAGAACTTATTGCTGTGTTTGGCTGTTTAAACAGTTCATCTATTTCAGAGTTATCTCTGTTCAGATTACCTACTGAACAGGAAAGGTAAGCAAGTTATTCTAGCATACCTATAATTTTTAATTGATGATGAGTGAGATACCTATAGATTTTATTTGGTAGTTTTCTATCAGGCAGACGAAGTAGGCAGGCCTACTTTCCCACTACAATGTATTACCTAGGTATATTTGATCTGTCAATTGATATGCCGCTATTGCTTTGTTTACATTTAGTCATGCCGATTTCTCAGTATTGTAGGTAGGTAGTAGTAAGTAGTAAGATTGAAACAAAGTTAATTGAATGTGTCTGTCTCTAGATATTGCTATCAAAGCCCCATTTTTGACAAATTTTTAGTTCCACCAATAACTCCCATAGTACAACTTTTAAAAATGTAAGTTATAGTTTTCGAAATATAAAGGTATTTAGCATCAAATTACAGAAGCAAAGTTATTTTGGTTTTTTCATATAAAATGTATGCGAAAACAAACAAAACTTACAAACAATAAAAAACTAACGCAATAACTACACATGAACTACGAAACCTTACATATGGGCGTGTCAGAAACGGCGCTTTTTTATAAATAGTACTGTTCTGAATCTTGAATACATTTCTGTATTTGTTAGGAAAACTATTGTTGAACTTTATTGAATCACTAAATTAGCTATACAGAGATGTGTCATCTTTGGCAAGGGCCGGGCTTTAAACTAGTGAATTGGTTGACAGTACTATCAGTAAACTCACGTAAACTACCGTAGGTACTCGTACACATCACCGCCCCGCGTCGCCCGTCTCTGGCCCCGCAACCACATAGGTATCTTCTGTCGCTCTTTCTATCATCGTGAGAGGCTTCATCATGGTTTAGGTAAAACCGACCTCACTTACCCTGAACCCACACAACATAAGTAAAAAACACATGTTCCCGACCGTTGCCAATTTCTAGGCACTGAATTAAAATTTTGCTAAAAGTGACAACCCTGAGACAGACAAGTGTGGTAGGTAATTATATCGCGGATTGGGCCGGAGATGGCCTACTTCCTCTCTTTCTACTATGTTTACATGGTAGAGTAAAATACGACTGGGTCGCTATTAATTTAAAATACGTATGATTTTATCCTATCTAGATTTTTTCAATATAGTATCATTGTCTGCCTGGCATGGATTACTTATTACACTTGTCCAAACAATGACACAATATTCGTATATTGATATAATCAACTATTATATGCACAGTTTTCCCGGAAGACATTTCGCGTTCTACTGATAAACTTAATCTATTCATAAGTGCATACATAATATACAGGGCGTCCCACGACCCACGGCGATGACACATGGAGGGAAAGTACATTGAATATTGTAGATGGACCATTTTACTGAAAAAATACATTATTTAATGTTAGTTGTAAATATTGTAGTACTTAATTACCTATAAATGTAACCGTGCGTGACGTCATCAACCGGCCTCAACGGAAGACCAACGCTGGTTGTTAACGATCAGCAATATGTTGAGTTGGAGCCGATTTGTGGCGGAGGGCTGCAAAAATCATTTTGTTTTATGCCATTTTCATTGTTTGTATTTTTTGTGTCTTGGTGTAAGAAATGTTTTTTTTTGTTTGTTTTCTGCTATGAATAAAGCCTATTCTGTTCTTATTTAAATTTAAAAAACAATTTAAACTTAGATATTTAAATAATTACATGGTTGAACCTGGAATCGAACCCGTTACACGAGAAAAAAATCACTCTGTAGTTTTATCATACCGATCGAAAGATTTCATCATAAGGATTATTTTTTGCTAAGTAACATAGTGTCAGAAATAAAAGGAAGACCGAGAATTTTAACATTTGGTGTGAAATTTTGTTCAGAAAAATGAAAAGCTGACATTGCCTTAAGGACATAGAACTGCTATTATCATAAGTACCTATTACTAATAAATGTATCCAATTGAAATATTTTTTTTTTCAGATTTGGCAGGCGGGCCACCTGATGGAAAGTGTTCACTGGAGCCTATGGACGTTTGTAACAGCAGAGGGGTTACCGACGCGCTGCCGAACTCTAAGAAAACTCATGACGCCCTTTTTAAAGAACCCCATATCGTAACGTAAAGACCTAGGCAAGAAGTTCCCTCCAAATCTTTATAGTACGCGGCATAAAAGTTCTTGAGAACAGTTGCATAGTCGAGTACATAAGATAAAGGTAATGGTGAATATCCCGTCGAAGGCGAGTGGTGCCATGGTCTAAGATGGTAAGCAGGAGTAGCCTAGAATGAGAACTAGCTCTCAAGGATAGCTACCGGAACACAACGTTAAGTGCTTGACGGCAAATTTCATCTTGATTATAGCTAGAAGACGCGACCATTCCTGAAATTCTCTACTACTATGTGGTGAAGCCAGACAGGAGCGAGATTGGAACCTTGGACCTGCTACAGGTATCTGAGATTACACTCATGACGTCCATCATTGAACAAATTAAAGCGCTAAAATTATGAAGTGCTCGTACCGAAGTTTGCTTAGCCGTTCTTAACCGATCAGCAAAGTTAAGCAACGTCCGCCGCAGTCATGAGTTGGATGGGAGACCGCTAGGGACATTACTACTGAGCGCTTCCGTGCTTCAGAGAGCACGTTAAGCCGTCGCGCGTCGGTCCCTTTTGTTGTCTTAGGATGGCAGTCCTTATAGCATGGTGGTAGGGCAGTCCTGCTCAGAAGAAGGATGAGATCGATAATGGTCGTATTAACTACATTTAAGTTTTGAAGTCCTCCGTCTGGGAGTCACGATTGCGCGAAGCGACGAGCACTTGCCTCAGCGCGTAACTTCCTACTTCCTTTTACCTTTCCGGTAAATATAACGCGGGTCCTAGCCGGTTCCTAATAAGTTAATAGCAATATACTTGTTTTATACCGGTGTGTCAGTAAAAAGAGGTGTAAAAAGGGTAGGATTATGATTATATATGGCATATTCATTAAGGTAACTAAGCGCCTTTTAAAAACATAGCTTGTAGAGGTATCAGTAAGAATCGTCAGTGGGTTTGCTATTCATAAAGAGCGCGAACCAATGGTGTAAGCGATTTTTGATACCGTGCAGCGTGCATGATAAATGATAATTGAAAGATGAGTTTGAATGCTAAGAGGTAAATTGATGAAGACGCGTGTTTGAAGTGATGGTTGATTGCGAACTGGTGAATTTGGGGCGCGGGCGCACAAACTGCACTCGCAGCAGCACGCAGAGGTCAATGTATAGCTCACACTTTGTGAGATATCGTACCTCATTGTACTAATTAGGCGTAGTTTGTCTTTTTATAAAAAGAAAGAAATATCTTCTCATTGTCATTGAAATAACAATGGTCTTGTAAAGAATAAAATAAATCTTACATTCTCAAGGACTGCTGCCGGAACACACCGTTAGGTGCTTGGCGACAGATTTTCTACTTGAGGGTGGTCGCTAGCCAGGCAGGCATTTGCAAATGCCTCCCAGCATGCGGTGAAGCTCAAGCCCGATGCGGGATTCGATCCATGGACCTGCGGCACGGCAGTCCATAGCTAATGCCACTGAGCCATCACTGCTTCAAAAGTCAAAAAGACTAGTCCCCTATTCTCTATAGTCGTCCCCTCATGACTGAGGATCGTGGTCATCTTTATATGGTCTGTACTTAGATCGGATGATCTGTCTCCATTGGCTTCTGCTCATCGATGATGTGGAACTTGATGGCTGATGAGTCCTTAATCTGATCAGTTCATCTAGTTGGGGTCGACCTCGTGAACGTGTTCCGTCTGTGTTCCAACCACAATGAGTTTCTCAAGGTTCTCACCGCCCTTTCGAAGTCCCCTATTACATAGGATCAAAACATTTTTTTTTTTATGTTATTGTGACTGAACAAGCTCGAGGCCCACCTGATGTTAAGTGGACTAACCTCTGCCTATAACAGTTGCAATTCATGACAACTCACGAATTGCACTGCGCCCGGCACATTGAGACATAGTTGTTAAGTCTCATTGTGCCTGTAATTTCACTGGCTCTCAAGGACTACTGCCGGAACACACCTTTCGGTGCTTGGCGACAGACTTTCTACTTGAGGGTGGTCGCTAGCCAGGCGGGCATTCGCAAAATGCCCTTCCACCAAGCGGTGAAGCTCAAGCTCTGGGCGGGATTCGAACCATGGACCTGCTGCGCGCCAGTCCATAGCCAATGCCACTGAGCCATCACTGCTTCAAAATTTCACATGGCTGGTGAAACGTGGCTGGGTGAGTAGAGTAGTTGAGTCATTGCCTACCCCTTACGCGAAAGAAACAATATACATATTATAATTATTATAACTAACGGGATAATTACCGTGTTTTTGATTGGTTTGAGCTCTCGATATTTCCACGCCACTACATACCGAGAATGGTAAGAGAAGCAATCGAAATTACGAAGTATCGAAACTTCAATAGGGAAGATGGGTTTCAACTGTCGAGAACTTGGAATCCAGTGGTTAACCTATGCAAGAGCCGAAGAAGTGTTCCGAATAGTTCACCCTCTGATATCGTTAGTTGAATTATAAATAGTGCATGTCGAAATTTAAATAGTGGTGTAAGTGACAGTGACAATAGTAGCATTGCCTTGCCGAAAAAACATACAAGGAAGAGGGTAGACCGGTTCGTCTGCTCTTAGTGCCTACCATCCACTCGCATATACTTCAGTTTACTCGTGATCATGGCGCTTGCAACAGTGCCGAAATATCGAGAGCTCATAACCAATCAAAATCACGGTAAATATCCCGTTAGTTATAATAATTATGGTGTAAATGACCGTGACAGTTTAAAAACTCATAATAGGTTTTATGATTCATGTATAATATTATGAATAACATTTCTCGCGCCACTTTCACATAGAAAGTGTCATTCTGCACTCCAGCATCTACATCTTATTGCGCTTACTATATTATATTACATTACTCAACGACCACTATGACTGGAACTATCTAGTCTTCACATTTGAAAAGCTTTTACTCAAATTTTATATAGCCAGGGAGATCTGGCTCGGCTGGAAACTAACACTACGGTTGAACGTGCGGTACTTTGTGAAGTTGTTACAGAGATTTGTATTATATTACTTTATTTGTAAGGTTACGTTCTATGGTATTTGTGGTCGGTATCAATTAGTGGTACCAACTTTTTTTTGTAACCGTATACTATGTTAGTGAAATAGGTTCACGTCTTCTGAAGAACTGCCTGTTGATGTTGATGATTATGAATAAAAAGGTGATTTTATCTCTGCCTTGTTTGATTTTTACTTACGTAGTTGACACTTTCTTTTAATTCCCTTAAATTATAATGCAGATAATTAAGATATACAACTTGTGCTTCGGCGCGAACTAAAGTCCTCGCGCCACTGTTTTCCATTTAACACATTTTAACTAATAAATAATGGTTTGCAATAGGGTTTCGCGTTGCTATACCCCGTCACCGAAAAAATGTGTTTTGATCACAACATCAAAACTACATTATTAATTGGCGTTTTCAGTATCTGTTGGTTAAGGCGCTAACAAGTGCTAAATAGCTTTACTTAATTATGCTAAGTGGCTTTTTAGCTAAATGTATGCATATAGTTTGAACAATTGAACATGTCATTTGAAAATGTAGATAATTTGAAAATGACATGTTAAGTTTGATATGTTTTTCTAAGTTAATTCTGGAAAATATTTTTACATATATACACTCTGTTGTATATTTCTATATTGTGAACTCATTTTGCCTAGTCTAAAAAGGCCAGAAAAAATATTATCTCCAAATTATGTTTCAAAGGATTATAAGGATTCAAAGGATTATATATATAGGAAATATTTACCGTAGCCGTAACTGATATTTTACCTACGGTAGTTAATACCATAGCAATTAATACACAATACAGGATAACACATTGGTTGAGATGAGAAACCCATAATTAAAGCAAAGGTAAGTGTTCTTATGTCCTCATCCAGACCGTTTATATCAATAACAGTTTCTTACTGTATATAGAGGTGTTCATTTTGTATAGAAAACCGCGCTTTCCAATGTGACAGGCCTATTGCCGGTAACGACGTACAACGTATGAAGGCAAGTGTCGTTTCGAGGAATGCTTCAATCTTCAATGTAGGTTACATAAACAAATGCTGTGACGCAAATCGTAAATATTGTGTTATTGTGTTGTCATGGGCGTACCCAGGGCCAAGGGCCCCCTGGGGCAGGAGGGAGCTGGAATTTGTACGCTTTCTATTACTGCATCTTGATATTGAAATTGTTTTGGTTTTCTTCTTTAATTCAGCCGAAAAGACAAAGAAATTTTTAAAATTTGCCTTAAAATACCTGAATATTCTGTGGACTGTGGGCATCTAATAATAGGTAAAAGGCATCATCTAGATGGTTTGTTAAGTTTTTTTTTTGTAAATTTAATAATTTCACCGCTCGCTTGACGTGACCTATTTGGAGTTCTTCCCGTTCTCCTCATTTTTCTTCTTGTTTTCCTTGTTAGCCAGCGTTTGCTCCTTGTAAAAATGTATAGTGCGCGCATTTTTTGTAAATACATTATAAGGATAATTTTGAAATTTTATAGATAACGAAAATGATTCAAGAAGTCTGTTTCTCATGCAACTCAACTTTCAACTTTCGTCTGAAACAAATAAAAAAAAAAAAATTTGCAATGCCGTATTCTACTAGTGACAGGGCATTCAGTAGCGATACTTTCACGGATAACGTTATCAAGGATTTGACGAAAGTTCCGCGAAAATAACTTCATATCGAAAGGACAAAACTGGAAATTTCGGTATTTTGTGAAGAATATATAATGCTGACTCAACAAATATTGGATTACAAATTCAATTAAATTATGTATGAGAAGGTAGCCTAAAATAAAACTTTTTCGCATCCCAGCCACTCGCTAATATAATCTAGAACACAAAGAGTAGTGAATATAATATAAAAGAATTCCTTTTATAACCTACATACTAAGCAAATGGGGACTGTGAATTTTAGACAATTTTTGATACTCGGTGTATCTAAATCTTAACTGAAATTTCAGTAATACTATAATTGGTGCATATTGCAGTATTTCCTCTATTTGAACAACACATACTGACTGAAAACATAAATAAAAAAACAGAGTTTTCGGTAAACATTTTTTTGACTCCATTTCGTTTGATGAGAGACTGATGTAATCCTTGAAAAGCGAAGCCCGAACCCCGCTTGGCTGATTTTTGTTACCCTTTGACTACATGTAAGAAATTCCTGATTTGCCCCCCCCCTGAATCAGAATCTGGGTACGCCCATGTGTGTAGTTATTATGAGTAAAACCATAGACTTAGGGCCTGTTTCAGAATGTTCCAGTAAGTTCCGGTTATACTACCCATAGAACATAAAATAACTGAATGATAAAAATGACAGTTAACAAGCAACGTCTCAAGCTTTAACCGATGGGTAGGCTAAATAGATGACTGTGAAACGCAAAGATAGGGTTTTATTTATTAAATATGTTCTGGGTAGTATAACCGGAAATTACTCGAACATTCTGAAACAGGCCCTTAGGAAGTAAAACAATATGCATGATGTTAGGACATTTTGCGTTGCTCGTCTGGATACCTAGCACGCTTTTCCTCTATGGGTTCTGGGTCTCATATAAATTGTCTTCGATAATATACATTACCTATGTCTTATATTTTTGTTTTTAGAGATTTATAGGTAATACTTAGGTATTATAATTGATGAATTATAATGTATGAAATTGGTTGAAGATATTCCGATAGCTTAAGAGCCCGTTATTCTAGGTTTATCATCCTCAATACCATCATTACCTACCAACAGATAAAAAAGTCAAAGGATAACAAAAGCCTACAAAGGCTGTCACAAACATATACCGACCCACGAAAGTCGGACACGGGTCGAATAAAGATAATCTAAAAATAGTATGCATACATAGGTACCTACTTACACATTAGCTTTTATTATAGCTGACAGGCTAGCCTTTGACCACCTCACGTTATGGTAAGTGATGATGTGGCCGAAGATGTTATACAGGCTAACCTAGAAATACTGGCATTCAAGGACAGCTGCCGGAACACAGATGATTTTTCTTTGGCGACAGATTTTCTACTTGAGGGTAGTAGCTAGCCAAGCGGACATTCGTAATATGCCCTACCACAATGCTGTAACGACTGCCATACAAAGACAACAACCGACGGCGAAGCACGTGCACGCTCAGTAGTAGTGTAACTAGCTGTCACCCATCCCAGTCTTGACCGCGGCGGACGTGCTGATTGGTTATGAACGGCTAAGCAAACTTCGCAACGAGCGCTTCAAAAGATAAAAGTACCTACAGTCAGGTCGCCGAGAGAATGCGTTTGACAGTTCGTGTTTGTATTGTAGTTGTGGCTTTTAAATGAAGTAAAATATAAAATATACCCTATTTTCAGATACTTAAATGTCTGACTAATACAATATTATGCAGTCAGACTATTATGTTACTTTGAACTGGGGAAATATTATTCACAAAACGCAGTGTCAAACGCATTTTCTCAGCGGCCGGACTCTAGTAGATTTATCTTCCGTATAGGCGTATACTCAAGGGTCGACTATTGTCATTGAAGTAGTATGCATAGCGGTTAGGCAACAATATTGGTACTTGTTATATACTTCCGAATTTCTCTTTAGGCTGTAATCGCTTAATATGGACATTGTTGTAGGTGTTTCGTAAGTGCTTGACTAAGTACCTCTGTTTAACTGTAATTGTAATTACATGATTTGTAATAACCTAATCTGTTTGATAGCTATAAAATAATATGTTTCGAAGCGTTCATAACGGAGCTTGCCTAGACGTTCACTACCGGGATTGGTGAGTGCTAGTGGCATTCTACTACTGAGCGCTTCCGTGCTTGTGAACTAGCACGTGTCTGAGGATAGTAGTCGTTGGGCTTAGTTCTTCGGATGGCCTGAGAACTCACACTGTATGGTGGTAGGGAATTTTGCGAATGCGCGTCTGGTTAGTACCCTCAATCTGTCGCCAAGCACCTAAGGCAATTTTGAAGCAGTGATGGCTCAGGCTCCATGGTTTGAATCCCGCCGCAGGTTTGAGCTTTACCGCATGGTGGAAGTGCATTTTGCGAGTGCCCGCCTGGTTAGCGAACACCCTTAAGTAGAAAATCTGTCGCCAAGCACCTAACGGTGGGTTACGGCAGCTGTCCTTGAGAGCCAGTAATTCTAGGTCAGCCTTCAACCACATCATTACTTACCATCATGTGAGATTGTGGGCAAAGGCTTACATATTCTTCAATAAAAGAAAAAAATCTTTGAATGCAAGTTTTTATGCATGTTTACCATCTTTGAAACACGTTGCACGTTGAATGAAATTGTAGCTGAGCGTAAAATTTTAAAATTCATATTGTACTCAGTATTTTTTTAACCGACTTCCAAAAGAAATGAGAAAGGTGCTCATGTTTACGCGTAATTTTTTTTATGGCTTCGCTTAACTTTTCATCAACTCATTCTATGTTGATGTTTCTTCTTTGTTGAGGTTTAACCCAAGTTCATAAAGTTGGTCCAAAACAATGTTGATGAAACATTATCATTTACAAGTATAAAACCAATTGCAAAATTGGTCTTGTTTGTAGTACAACGTAAGTGGTACTATAGATGTCGCTCCATCCCAATACGATGGTTAAAGAACGATAGGAAAGATTCGAGTTATGACGTCATGTCATGTTAGCTCAATTGGTTAGAGCATACCCCGGCTCAAGGGGTGGATGGACGCGGGATCGAAAAACCGCACATAACTTAAAAAAAAATTCCTATCGTATATTTGTGATTTTGTAATGTTGATGAATTTCAAATGAGGTGAACTTGGAGAGTATACCTCTGCCCACATTGAAAATACAAAATACAGTTGGCCCCATTTGAAGTTCGTTAACATTGGTTGAACAGTTTTTAAGTTATAATCAGTTACCTGAAAACATAATAAGTGTCACACCAAAAATACCGTTTTTCAACACTGAAAAGTAAGAAATCTAGCCTGCTCTTACCCAGTTTTTAAAATGCGACTACAAGTACGTTATCAAGAAAAAAAATTTTACCATGATAATATAATTTAACTTATGTGCAATAAAAATATAAGTAGGTACATTACAAATTAACCACGTGAGGAAAATGTATACTCTCGTAAATCGCGGAGCATGCGTCATAGCAAAAATAAAATATTAAAAATTATAAGAATATGTATTTTTTAAATACTTACTTATTTAAACGGAACAGACTACCGTATATAAAAGTATAAAATAATTCTACCATCGTCTTCAGTCGGACCATGAAAATGCGAACAAGTATTAAATTAAGTTTTTTTTTTATGTTACTATGACGGAACAAGCTCGAGGCCCACCTGATGTTAAGCGGGCTAACCTCTGCCTATAACAGATGCATTTCTTCGTAAGTCACGAATTGCACTGCGCTTGACACCTTCACACATAGTTCTTTAAGTCGCGTGTGCCTGAAATTTCACTGGCTCGCAAGGACTGCTGCCGGAAGATTATTCTTAAAAATATATGTGTATATATTTTTAAGAATAATAAAAAATATTTGCAAGATTACATTACACTGTGTTACAAATCGTGGAATGGTCTTATAGAGTACCTCAGTCATTGTAATCAGTCTGCATGCTGACATGCAAATATTCATACAAGTTTGTCACAACAACTTACTAATTCCTTAATGTCATAAAAACAATTATGCAAGAGCCAGTCACTTATACATTTCTTAAATGTATGCTCTTCTAATAATAAAAGCTCTCTTGGAAGCTTGTTATACAAATATATATACATATTATAGGTACGCGTTTCTTTCATAAATATCTTTACTGCATGCGACGAGGTTACATCATGTTCACATTTTTTTCTCCGTTTTGCCTAGTCATTACTTCACATTTATTTTTGCAATGACCCATGCTCCGCGGTTTACGAGAGTATAATTTTAACCCGCGTTGTAAATTTGAAATGTAATGGCTTGATTCAATAGTTCCTTCTAAGTGCTACATAGTTAATAATAAAATAACAAATATGTTAAAAATATTTTAAGAAAACATCAAATTAATTATTAAATAACGTGCGCTCGTAGAGTTAAGACCTCCCGAGGATGCTTCGTTTAGAAGCGAAACGCGTCGAATACTTTTCCGGTTTGGCTGCGTGGCGTTTGTGACGTCACGTCGACTTAACAGAAAATTATGCGGAATTGTCACAAGATATATATAATTTTTATAAAGATTTTTGAAGTGTTTTATTAAATAATGAATTTGATGTTTTCTTAAAATACTTTTAAAATATTTGATATTATTAAATATGGATTTCCGCAAAGTAACGCCTGAATCTATTCATTATCTGCTACATAGTTTTTCAAAATAATATTTTCTGAGTAAAACATGTTTTTTTTCTTGAAAACATGTGCTTATAGCCACATTTTCTCGAAACAGGGTAATTGCGGCAGGCTTTCTTTTCACAACATTAAAATAATATTGTGATATTATAAAAAGTAAAAGTTAATTTATGCTGTTTACTTCGTGTTCGTAGCAGTAAAACTCGTGTATAAAACAGACATAATAGTAAAATGGAGCATTTGAGGCATATTTTCATAGTTTAGTGGTACACAACATTTTTTGAAACACTCCAATTAAATTATTACAATAATACAATAATAAACTTACAGCAATACTTGTCATAAATACTTATTACATGGTATTACATGCTTCGGAGGGCACGTTAAGCCGTCGGTCCCGGTTGTTGTCTTACGATGGCAGTCGTTATAGCATGGTGGTAGGGCATTTCGCGAATGCCCGCTTGGCTAGCTACCACCTAACGAAAATCTGTCGTCAAGCACCTAACGGTGTGTACCAGCTGTCCTTGGGAGCCAGTTATTCTGTGTTAGCTTCAGATCATCTCAAAAATATACAGGCATGGAAATGTCAGTATTTTCAATTTTAAGAAATGTGGCTTACAAGTATCTGTTGACTTCAGGTGACACGCAGTTTGTGTCTTGAATAGATTTTCACATTCCGTACAATTTCCCCAAAAGATTATACCATAAAACGTAGAGTAGATGTGACATATGCATGATAAGAGATTATTACAGCTGGTTGACTAACCACTTTTGACAGCAAGTAAAGAGCATATGAGTAACTATTAAGTTTTGCACGTATTGACTCGGCGTGCATTTTCCAATTCAGATCAGAATCTACATACAGACCCAAAAACCTTGTCACAGAAATGTCCTGAATATTTTTAATATTGTTACGTTTGCAATAACGCCTGCTATGCGGATTACATTACAAAATCACAAATATACGATAGGAAAATTTTTTAAGTCATGTGCGGGAGAGTAATCCTCATAGCAGGCGTTATTGCAAACCTAACAATATTAAAATTATAAGGATGCGTCATCATTTACAAGTATAAAACCAATTGCAAAATTGGTCTTGTTTGTAGTACAACGCAAGTGGTACTATGGATGTCGCTCCATCCCAATACGATAGGAAAGATTTGAGTTATGACGTCATGTCATGTTAGCTCAATTGGATAGAGCATACCCCGGCTCAAGGGGAGGATGGACGCGGGTTCGAATCCCGCACATGACCTAAATTTTTCCTATCGT
Source organism: Plagodis pulveraria (assembly GCA_963890685.1). Classification (NCBI taxonomy): domain Eukaryota; kingdom Metazoa; phylum Arthropoda; class Insecta; order Lepidoptera; family Geometridae; genus Plagodis; species Plagodis pulveraria. The sequence goes on from OY982972.1 coordinate 19,416,103, forward strand.
ATATTTGTGATTTTGTAATGTCCTGAATATCATTATTTAGATAAGTTATATTAGATGTCAATTTTATATTCTTATTAAATGTCCTTATATTCGTTTTATCAAGATTTATTATAAGATTATTAGATGTCAATCAGTCACCCCGTGACCACGATCACTGCAAAGTGTTTGAAACGTCGGGACAAAAATAATGATAAATATACGCGATTTAAACCGTTTAAAGTTGTTTAATTACTAGATGTCAACCATTATATAATATTTTCTAAAGCTAAATTTTTCTCTGGGCCAGATTGCTTCTGTTTTTCCCCTACACGCGACTTTCACGATGTCGTCAGTCCACCTAGTGGGGGGTTTACCAACTCCTAAGTACCTAGTTTTGTAGAAATATAATTAAATAATATTAAAAGTTACTAGATTTTTGTTTGCCTGCTATATTTCTCGTCTTATAACCCAACTAGAATAACTAAAACCTTGGAAGAGACTAGTCCACCACAACACAAGGTTTTTTTTTTTTTTATGCGTGATAGGTTAGCCTTTGATCACTATCTCACCTGATGGTAAGTGACGATGTGGTCGAAGATGTTGTTCAGGCTAACCTAGAAGTACTGGCTCTCAAGGACAACTGCCGGAACACACCGTTAGGTGCTTGGCGACAGATTTTCTACTTGAGGGTGGTAGCTAGCCAGGCGGGCATTCGCAAAATGCCCTACCACCATGCTATAACGACTGCCATCCTAAGACGACAACCGGGACCGACGGCTTAAAGTGCCCTCCGAAGCACGTGCACGCTCAGTAGTAATGTCACAAGCGGTCCCATCCAACTCATGACCGCGCGCGACGTTGCTTAACTTTGCTGATCGGTTGAGAACAGCTAAGTAAACTTCGCTACGAGCGCTTCAAAATCTATCTATATAATATATCTATCGGTATCTTATTGTGGGGACTTAATAGCATAGAATCAATAATTACTTTTCATCACACTTGCACGTAAACAGCATCTAAACATACAAGTTACTTGGCCGTAATGCCTCATATAAAACCCTCGAGAGGTCCATGGTTCGAATCCCGCCCAGAGCTTGAGCTTCACCGCATGGTGCAAGGGCATTTTGTGAATGCCCGCCTGGCTAGCGACCACCCTCAAGTAGAAAATCTGTCGCCAAGCACCTAACAGTGTGTTCCGGCAGCAGTCCTTGAGAGCCAGAAAAATGACAGGCTATTGAGACCTAACAACTGGACGTCTCATTGTGACGGGCACAGTGCAATTCGTCGCTGACGAAATGCGTCTGTTATAGGCAGAAGTTAGTCCACTTAACATCAGGTGGGCCTCGGGCTTGTTCCGTCACAATAAGATAAAAAAAAAAAAAAAAAAAAAAATGTTTCTTTTTGTCATGAAACCCAAGCTCAGTAAGTATTTTTTTTAAATTTATAGCTCAATCGCAGGTCATGCAAGTTCAAGCAAGGAGTTCTTTAGAATAAGCATTGCAATTCAACGGGGCAATGCTGCCAGCATGCTGGGCACGCTGCGCCAACTGGTAGTGGGCTGGAGCATTTAGACAGCTTGTGAGTCTGCCATGGCTTATAGGGATCTAAATGCTTTTATTGTAGTGGCTGTAGTGTTGTATATAGTTCGTAGTATTTTGTTAATAAAGGCATACCGCCGGTAAAAAAAAAGCAGAGATTATTGAAAAATTGTCTTAAATGTTATCTTAACAGGAATTTCATGGAAATTTAGCTAAATGTTACTTAAATACTCAACTAATGTTCATAATAATCAATTCTAATAGGTTTTTGTATGAAAATGTAGTTTTTTTTACATTTCGTGTTGGCTGTGTACCTACGTAAGTACTTATTTGCGTTTCTGAACGAAACATTTGTATAATCTGTGGTGTGGACAAAAAGCCCGCCATAGGCTTAAAAAAAGTTCACGTATTTCGTAATATTTATAACTAGCAAATGTGATGAAAAACATTGTATGTTTCTCGAGCGGGTTTTTTTTTATATTGCTGATAGGTAAAGGCTTTGACCACAATCGCACTTGTTGGTAAGTGATCGTGTGGTCGAAGATATTAACAGACTTAACCTATATTTACTGGCTCTCAAGGACAGCTGCCGGAATACACCGTTAGGTGCTTGACGACAGATTTTCTTCTTCAGGGTGGTCGCTAGCCAGTCGGGCATTCGCAAACTGCCCTTCGGTAAAGCTCCAGCCCGCGGCGGGATTCGAACCATGGCCATATCAATCATATCCACAGCCAATGCCACTGAGCCATCACTGCTTCAATGTGCTGGTTTGCCAGATTTTACTATTTATTTTATCTCTAATTATGAAAATAAGTAAGAATTCCATACGAAATGATTTTGCCAAATAAATTTGAAAATATTATTTTTTACAAAGACTGACAACTACACAAACTAGAAGCATAGATTTTAGACTCAAGGACATGAATGCAAAATTTCAACAATTTTGAATACTTGGTAGTAAAAATATGACGAAACTATATTTCTATGGGAAGCGCTCAAAAGGGAAGCGTCTTATCCCACTATACTGTTCGCTAGTCAAAAGCAAGTAAAATGCTACTGAATAATGGAACCAGAGCACTATATACTATATACATACTATGTATGTATATACTATAACTATATAGTATATAATACATACTCACAAACATATATATATACATGTAATATGTATATATATATGTTTGGGTGTAATTTTCTACCATAACTTCTAAACAGCTAAACCGATATTAATGTATGAGATTCGTCTTGATAGTGCAAATGACACTATGTTTATCAAAATGAAGAGATTTAAAAAACAATTTCATATGTAATAATAACTTGCTGTTTTAATTTCAATGGAACGATAAAACTTAACAAAAACAAATAATTATGCAGTCTGGTTTTAACTTTTTTAATTTATTCATAGGTACGTGTATTATTTTATCAAAGACTTTCATTGAGTACAAGCAGGACTTGACAGATCTAGACCATCACAGTTCAAACAGTTCACAACGACATTTCACTGGACTTAAAACCACAGCTTTCGCTACAGTTTGTATATACCCTAGCACGTAAACTTTAACTCTGTGCCTAAAAAGGGACAATGTCTGGTGAAAGCCTTCACCAAATACCTGTACCGATGTGAGAGCAGCTCAGTCTACCGCCAACACTGGGAAGTGAAACACGTCACGCGCGAGTGAAATTATTCGAAAGTTTGTGATAACAGATAACTTAATAAGTGAGTACCTAAATATAATTAGTCATAATCATAGCCATCTTCTTAATAACACGTCGTAATGCGATAACATCTTGAAAAAATGCTTAGTTTCTACAATATTGGTAGGTGCTTTGGAATCACTGATGGACCGGTGGGAAAAGCTAGGGACTGCCGCGCGTAGATTCGAGTCCCACCTCGGAGCTTCCCCGTAAGGTGGTAGGGTATTTTGCATGCCTTGCTGGCTATTACTAAAGTAGAAAATCTATCGCCAAGCACTATCGGTGAGTCAAGTCCTTGCAAGCCAGTTCTTATTCTAGGTCCATGACTGTTTACCACCTTCGGCCGCATCATCACTCACCATCAGGTGAGATAAATAAGTGGTGGAAGGCTAGATTACGGCAATTTAAAAAGGACTTGCATATCGTTTACTTACATAATCAATATTTTCTATTATCTATATAATCTATTCAATAAAATGTAACCCAAACAAATTCCCAACAAACTACAGCTGTATATTTTACAATCAACACAAGTGCATTTTAATTTGGCTAGGTTCAACTTAATTCTACCAATAAGTTTCTATCTGATAATTAAAAAACGATCAAAGTGCCAGGTTTTCTACCATCAGTTACTATTCCTAAGAATAAATGTATACATAACAAATATAAAGATAACGAATTTTGGTTGTTTCAATGAGAACTTCGTCTATTTTAAATTTCTTCGGTCAACATTTAATCAGTGTGATATTTTTAATAATAACCAGGTTATAAGGAATTAATTATACTTAAGCTGTACCAACAGTCAAGTTATAGAATATAGACTACCGTTTCCGGAAAAACAGTACAAAAAATACATTGTACCAAGTACCAACCTTAGCTCATTAGAAAGGGAAGGAAGATGATAAAATCCTTCGCACACTCACATATTCGCAACTTTCACTGATGCATACCGACAACATTAATTAAAATTAGCAATTTTGTAATATCACTCATACCACTTATTACGTAAAAGTGGTGAAAGCAAAAACATTGTAAGCACAATGAAAATCAACGAATTTTTCATAGAATATGAGTTATGGCTGATTACCTAACAAATAATAACAATAACAAAAAATTATAAATGTAAGTGGCACCCCATACCAGAGTCTTCTATTACCATAAAAATATTTATTAACTTCACAAAATCCACAGATCCCAATTTTTTTAAGCTATATCATTATTTTTTAAATCTTACATACATTATAATAATATAATAACAATAATTTATTTTAAGCTCAAAAAACCATTTTTGGTACATAAGCTTAATAATATCAAAATTGGTATATTACAGTATAATATTACATATTGTTGAGTTAGCTTATTTGTGGGAATCTCTGCACCCCACACTATATCTCAATAAAAACTATACACATATGTTCGTACAGTTTTAACTTTTAATTAAGTTAGTATAATGATCAGTTTACCGAACCTAGTCAAGGACGATAATATAGCACATGAATAAAGATTCATGTGGTTATAGTATATGGAAGCGATGGGGTGGGGAGATTAATTGAAAAAAAAACGTATCGAAGTAGGAAGCAATACCCTCACTTTATTACATCGCATAATAAGATGTTTAAACTATATTATATTGTAAACTTTGGTTTGAAGTATTTAAATTGATCTTAATCTATATTTACAACAACAGCGGTACAGACCTTTCTAGTTATGAACGCGCACCCCTATATTTTTTTAGTGTAGTTGCAACTACTACTACTATAGGTACCCAGGTATCATAATTAACATTTTATTGTTTCATTGTATGTGCCATTAACATTTACGACCACACTAAGAAGTAATATACAAACGAGGCCTCCCGGACAAATTTCACTTCACTTCAATAACGCGTCCACCGATGAACAAACGCCTCTACCATATCATATAATACAGGCATTATGAATTATGAAGCAGTGATGGCTCAGTGGCATTGGCTATGGACTGCCGCGCAGCAGGTCCATGGTTCGAAACCCGCCGCGGGCTTGAGCTCCGCCGCATGGTGGAAAGGCATTTTACAAGTGCTCGCCTGCCTAGCGACCACCCTCAAGTAGAAAATCTGCCGGCAAGCACTTAGGTGCTTTGTGTCGGCAGCTGTCCTTGAGAGCCAGTGAAATTACAGGCACATAAAACAACTATGTCTCAAAGTGACGGGCGCAGTGCAATTCATGACTTATGATGAAATGCATCTGTTATAGGCAGATGTACGCTTAACATCATGTGGGCCTCGGGCTTGTTCCGTCACAATAACAATAATTAAAAAACAAAAAAACCAATGCTATCCTATATTTTTTTATGTAGTTACTACTACTCCGGCCACCCAAGGGATCATACTTTAGATATTATTGTTTTACTGTGTACCATAAACATTTTCAACCACACTAACAATAAACGCCTCTACCATATAATACAGGCAGGTTTCTTGAGGTGCAGAAAGTTCCACAGAAAGCTCTGCTGCTTACATTGTATTTTACCTTTAATCACCTCTTACAACTCCCAAAGGAAAATAACGGGGGATGTAATTCTAGCCGGATACTGCACGGGGCATCCAATATTGTATAAATTTACAAAATTACAAAGAAACCAAACATTTTAACCACGAACGTAAATCTGACCAATAGTAGCGGGTTCGAATCACTTGATAATTAATATTTTTCGTTATACTTCTTAGCTAGAGCATTTTTTTAGGGTCCCGTACCCAATGGGTAAAAAACGGTACCCTATTACTGAGACTTCGCTGTCCGTTCGTCCGTCCGTCTGTCACCAGGCTGTATCTCAAGAATGGTGATAGCTAGACAGTTGACATTCTCACAGATGATGTATTTCTATTGCCGCTATAACAACAAATACTAAAAATAAAATAAATATTTAAGGGGGGCTCCAATACAAGAAACTTGATTTTTTTACCGTTTCTTGCTCGATACTAATAACGGTGACAGGTAGACGCTTTAACTATTCACAGAATATTTAGTTGTATGTTCTCTTTAAATATAATTCATTAAAATAAAATAAGTAATTAAGCGGGCTCCCATACAATAAAAGAGGTTTTCGCCGTTTATTTGCTAAAAATACAGAACCCTTCGTGCGCGAGTCCCACTCGCACTTGGCCGTTTTTTTTAATTATAACTAGCCAGCACACGCAAAGTTAACATATTTTTTTATGGAATTATGACGGAACACTCACGAGGTCCACCTGATTTAAAGCGGTAACCTGTGCCTATAACAGAAGCACTGCGCCTATCACCCTGAAACGAAGTCTCGTGTGCCTATAATTTACTAGCTCCCGAAAACTGCTGTTGGAACACACTGTTGAGTGCTTGGCGTCATTTTATACTTGAGTGTGGTAGTTAGCCAGGCGAGCTTTCGCAAAATGCCTGTCATTCGGTGAAGCCGGCGGTGGGGATCAAACCATGGACCTCTGGCACGGCAGTCCATAGCTATTACCGCTAGGCTATCAATGCTTCAAATAGTAATTAACTTTGTTAAGTATCAAAGTTAATTGAAACCAATTAATTAGGGATCATAATTTAATTGCGCAATTAATTCTATTAACCAGAGCGTAATTCTCATTAATTATGTATATTCTTTAATTACTTACACCTTTCTAGACTGAGAGAAAGTGAATCACGTAGAATTATCAGACCGAGGAAACCCTTTCACGAAAGCCAACATAATATAAAAGATGCAAAGGTATTTGATCCAGCGCTCAGTCTCTAGTGTATTGAACTTTTTTTTTTTACAAGAGAAACCTTCGGCAACTGCTTACATTTTATTTATTGTATTTTAAACCCACTTCTAAATAGGAGGATTTTATTACTATTATTTTAAAGAGCTTTGACGCATGCTAAGTGAAAATGGATATTTTTACGGGTGGAAAAGATAACTTCCAGCGGAATTGACCCACAATCCCAGATTACCGTCCTGGACCATCCAACCATGTTTTTTTTTTCTTGTATAGAGTATACACACGTACCACCATTTAAATTTAATCATAATTTTCATTAGGTTTTTTTTTAAGCTTATCACTGTCGAAGAGTTTTGTTATGTTGCGTGCAAACGTTTGGTTATAGGCTAACGAATCAGTTTGTCTATAGAAGTTCGCCAATTTACAACAAAATATTGATTACATTTAGACGAATTGAATAACAAAACCAGATCAGTATCGTTTAAACAAAGCAGATTTATTAGTTTAAATAAACTTTATCAGTAAATACACAAATTTTTGTTATTTCGGATATAACCAGAATAGGTTTGGTTGTTTCTTTTTTGAGTGTATACTGCTTTTAGACTAGAACCTGAAGCATTTGCCAATAGGCTTATGCCACTTATAATTAGATGACCTAAGAATTATTAGAACTATTGCCACTAGTGACCATCATCATTACCTTTATCGTTGGCGAGTAACACTATGTCTTGTATGCAGCAGGTATTTGAAAAAAGCCGTAAAAGAAATGTTTGCTTTCAACACTAATATCATAAAGAGAGATTTGTACTTTTGTATGTAACGAATAAACTTCATGCAAAACTACTGAACCGATTTGAAAAATTATTTCACCATTAGAAACATATATTATCCCTGATGAACATAGGCTATAGAATATTTTCAAAAAAATAGGTATCCGTATGAAAACTACGATAATGTAAAACGTGTGAAAAAAATGCCGAAAAATCGCTATATGCGCGTACGCTGCGTAAATTGTTGATAATAGAGCAAAGTGATGTACTACAATTTTATAGAGGACATCAATATCTACAAAAAAGTCCACAATATAATGTCTGACTATTACAGCTATGTCACAATAACTACTTTTTATGTGTTCCAATTTATATTTTTGTTAAATACGGTGTGGAGTCGGGCGGGCCGCTAGTTTAAATGGAACCGACTTCTAAAACTGAAAAGTACGATATAACTTGTAGTAGTCAGATGAAAATGTGAGCTCAGAATGTTTGAACCAGCGTGGTACGGACTTCAACAAGCTTTCATATGTTTCAGTGTGAGATAGGAGTTTGTTCCGTTTTATTTATAATAACGCCTGGCAATCAGACAACCTTACAAAATTACAATGTTTGCAAAAAAATATGAATAGATTCAGGCGTTAAGTACTTTGCGGAAATTATTATGCAACAAATATTTTCAAAAACTTTAAATTTATATTTTAGAAAAACGTTTTATTTTATGAAACAATTTATCTAATAATAAATTTAAAACGTAACTGTTAAATTTATATTAATTCCGTAAGTGATAAATGTGATAAAACTTTATATTCATATTTTAGAAAATGAATTTAGTTTATGAAAAAAATATCTAAATAATCATGTAACTTTAAATTAATATATTATAAAAACATTTTATTTTATGAAACAATTTATCTAAATAGTGATAAAACTTTAAATTAATATTTTAGAAAAACATTTTATTTTATTTAACAATTTATCTAAATAGTGATAACTACGCCTAAACTTCCTAATCACTAAGACTAGCTGGAATAGTTTTCGTGTTTTTCTAAGATAGGTATTAATTTAATCTATTCTTAAAATATTTTTTCGTATTTATAATGAAAAAATATGTAGGAGCATAATGTAGAATCATTATTTCTTATTTATACCGGCGGTATGACTTTATTAACCAAATACTACGAATTATATACAACACTACAGTTACTACAATAAAAGCATTTAGACAACCTATAAGTCATTGCAAACTCACAGGCAGTCCAAATGCTCCACCCCACTAATCGGCAGCGTCCGCAGCATGCTGGCAGCATTGCCCCGTTGAAATGCAATGCTTATTCGTTGAGTCAAATAGATTATTATATACCTACCTATAAGTCATTATTTCTAATTTTTTTATCAAGTAATTATGTACCTGTGTCTTAAAGTCTTGATAACTTTGATGGCACAACATGGCACAAAATATCATCACTCCGTATTTAGGCAGAGGCATAGATAATAATATTATTTATCTATGGTAGAGAGGGCTATGGTAGAGAGGGCTATGGTAGAGCGTAGTATTATTATATGTTCTATGGTAGAGTTTAGTAATTACATAGACTTAGGATTTTTTCGCTATCCTAAGCCTATGAGTAATTACATGCACTTCGCCAATTACGTTTTATATTTACACAGTGGTAGAAATAGAAATCGGTTAGATTTAGTAATATCAAGCTGGAAATCTATCGCCAAGGCAACTAAAGGAGTAATGAATAGATTCAGGCGTTACTTTGCGGAAATCCATTTTAATAATAACAAATATTTTTAAAATATTTTAAGAAAACATCAAATTAATATTTTAATAAAACACTTAAAAAATATAAAAATATATCTAGTGACAATTCCGCTTAATTTTCCTGCTAAGCCGACGTGACTTCACAAACACCACGCACCCTTTTTTTTTATTTGTTATTATTAACTAAAGGAATGTTTCGGCAACTGTTCTTGAGAACGAGTACCCACTCTAAGAGCATTTTCAACCGCAACATTACTTAAAGGTGAGAGTGTGGTCACAGACAACTAAAAACTGCAGTGGAAAATTTATTTCTCAGTAAAACCCAAGGTCTTGTGTTACTGACCCGACGCTCTACGTCATCGTCATTCTGCCAACAAAACAATTAATTCTAATAAAGTATCTTACATTTAAACTACAAAAATATATATGACTGATAGGCTAGCCTTTGACAACTATCTCGCCTCATGGTAAGTGATGATGTAGTCGAAGATGTTGTTCAGGCTAACCTAGAATCACTGGCTCTCAAGGACAGCTGCAGTACCACGCCGTTAGGTACTTGGCGACAAATTTTCTATTTGAGGGTGGTAGCTAGCCAGGCGGGCATTCGCAAAATGCCCTACCACTGTGCAAACTTAGATATATTTTATTGCTAATAGGCTAGCCGTTGACCTCTACACTTTGCATATCAGTAAATGGTAGAACATTAAAGGATAAACCCAGAAACGACACTGGCTCTCAAGTACGGCTTCCAGAACATACCCTTAGGTGCTTGGCGACAGATTTTCTTATTATATATTCTTATTTATTATTCTTATTACTCTGTGATGTTTGTTTTTTAACTATTACCCATCGTACCAAAGCGATAACTACTATAGGTAATTAAATACAAATGAGACTTTACAACTTTAGGTCTCTGGCCTCATGATTGTTCTTTCAAAATCAAATATAAAAAAATTACATGATCCTATATTTAATATATCGGGTAATAGAGCTGTTAAAAACCTACCAGTGGGAGAGACTTAACTTTTACACTGAGTATTTTTTAAGTATACTATTTGTGTTATACTTAAAAAATACTCACTAATATATTATTTGTGTTGATTGCATAAATAATATATAATCTATAATTTGTGTAAATGATTGTTCTATCTATAATACAACTAGTGTACTTTGGTATTTTTGACGTTACTAATTATAGATTATATATTATTTATGCAATCAACACAAATAATCAAAATCGACAAATACTCTGTGATTATAGATCTTCTTTGTACATGGGGCACACTAAAAGTTCTGCACTTCTTTATCGGATGTATTTGAATTTCGAATGTTATATTTTTTTAAATGACTTGCAAAGTTGCAACCTTTATAGTATTAGAAAAAAATTGGCGGGAAATCATTTGTCATTGGTTTTTCTTTTCACACATCAAAGTTCTAGGTACGCACGCAACGAAATTAAGTCGAAAAGATTTAAGAGCGATTATTTTTTTATGATTTTAAAAGTTCTCTCTCTCCGCAAGACTGTGCCGCTCGTCTTCAAAATGCTTTTGGGAGAGAAGCACCTCGTTTGAGCACCGTGAGGGGATGGTTTGCTGAATTTGAGAGAGGTCGGGTTCTTTACATAACGAATTTCGTGAAGGGCGGCCTTCAACTGCCGTCAAACCAAAACGCCGCGTTCTCCTACATCATGACAATGGTTCTTCACACACGGCCAACAAAGCAAAGTCATTTGTAGCTTCCGAAAAAGTACAACTCTTCACCCATCCTACACATAGCCCCGACCTAGCACCCTGTGATTTCTGTATTTTCCCCAAAATCAAAGATTTGATGAGAGGTTTCACTTTTACCAACTCCGAAGAGGCAGTGATAGCGTTCAATCAGCACGTAGAAAACATGCCTTCAGATCCTTTTAAATAATGGTTCGATCGCGTGAAAAATGTTTAAAATGTAAATTTTGAAAAGATAAAGAAGGATTTAAACAATTTTGAAAAGCAATAAAAATAATGTTTTGTTTATAACATGTTTCTTAAGAGGCATTTTACATTTTAATGCGGTATACGAAGATTTTAAGCGCTTAATTTACTATCATAGGAAATATCTACAAGTTGTTTAATAATTGATAAAAAAAGAATAATCTGTTCTCTTTTCAGGTAATGTACCAGATTTACAAACATAACATTAATTATTTTGTAGTGACCAATCTCCCGCACCTTGTTTTACGATTTAAAGTACACATAGCCAACTTCAGAGTTCTATCTCTTGTATAAATATTCATCAAATTAACTAAAAAAAAAACTGTGCATCAGGCATATAATCCTGTTGACACATAGTGTACTAGAATATAGATAATTAATCGTCATTGTAGAAAAAAAAATAAAGATCTTGCGCCAATTTCCACGAATTATATCAGCAGTTTACCACGATATATTGTGTTTAATAAAGTGTAATTCCAAACAGATATTATATGAAAAGAAAGTCCATTCTTTTATTAATCTGATCTTCAATAAATTGTGATATTAACTCTGTTTTGTTAGACAAGAAAAAATATTTAATATAACACGAAATGCTTATAAATTGAAATGTACAAGCGCGAGGCGATCAGTACCGCGCGAGCGCCCATTGAGGTAGGACCTGTGTTCGTTTTGCCTTGCTCTGACGTTTCGTACGCGGAACGCTTAGACGCAAGTTTATAGTGCGACCACAGAGTTTTGATCATGTCTTTATTTTTTTAAGAACAAACTATACTTTATATTTGTTTTCCATAATATAAGTATTGTTGTCTTGTTAAGTAACTACATCTTTAGTTTCTGTTCATCCATTGTGTTAAAAAAAGGAAACGTCACAATTATGCAGCCTTATACAGCGTTATTGGAAAAATGCTAACAACCTCAGAGGGTTGACTTCTTCTTTTTGGTCTGCTAGTTTTTATATTAATCTAGTTGAAATTAGTAACTCACTATAACTTTTGTTTTAGGAGGATAAGATGGCAGGCGAATAATTGATTTCCAATACTTTTGGATTCAGTTTATGTCTATAAGTGAACACAGCGATAACTTCAGCTGGAAATTAAACTACCTTCCTCATTTGTACAAACCGGGATACCAGTTAGCGGTCGATAGTCGTATTTACAAATTTACCATAAAATCTGCGTAAGTCCGCCTTTCATAATACAAATGGTTTTCAAAAGGATGCATCCTTGCCCATACAAGAAAAAATCCATATTTTTCTGAGATGACGGAAGTATTTTGAATATTTTGATGAAATCTGAAACCAGCACAAATTACATTTTGGCCCCAAAATATTACGTCATTTCATATGAATCTCGTAACTACGTCAACAGTTATAAACCTAGAAAGCCGCAATTTTGCATATGTATAAGTCATTTTTCACTCGATACATTTTGCAACGCAAACACTTACCGATGCAAATTTGCGTATTAAATAATCTCGTAACTAATTTTAAACTTCTAAACCAAAAAATCTGAAATAATACAGGTGTATAAATTACATGTAAATAATAATATCAAAGAAGGACCAAAGCCGTAGGTGGTATAGTTTTTCAGAAAAAAATATTGCTCTCCAATACAGTTTTCCCGCCAAAGTTCTTAAAACAATTGGGTTGTTTTAATCTTGTTACTTTAAAATATTTGGCGTAAAAATCTGTAACAATTCATGGCTAAAGAACAATAGTAAATTATCATATTAAAAGAAGAATCGAAGTTTTAGGTGAGTTAGTTACAAAAAAATAAAAATAGCAATTAAATTACTATTTCCCACCATTTTTGTCGTGTGTTCAAACCCTATTTCCAGTTTTTTTTTTTATAAAAAGGTGTATTATCATTTATTTTCCATAGAGGAAATAGTGAGCATAAGAGTATATAGTGAGGATTGCATTAGTATCAAGAAGTATATACGTTGGTTATAGATTGCATCAAAGATATTCGATTATAAACCAAAAAACCTCAAAATCTGTAAATATATATTTACATTTCGCTGTTTGGTCTACTCAAACTAAATGGATGAAAATGTTATTTTTTTAATGGTATAGGTGATATATTGTGGTATGGGAATATGAGGGTGACATGTTTAAGTAATGGAAAACCAAAAACGTCATGGGACGTTCGTGGTTGGTACTAAGTTGTTTTCCGGATGCACAGAAAAATAAACCTCAATCCTATGCATGGTCATTATGGCAGACAGTGTTAACGACTGGATATAGATACTGAAGAGTGTGAACGAGGAAAATAGCAATTTTTGGGAAATTTAAAAGAAAGAGCTTTTAGTCCGCAGCTTTTAATCAATCCCGTTACGTCAAATATTTATATAATTTTAAGCTGTATATTTTTTTTATTATTTAAGTTTATTGTTGCAATAAATGATTCAAACATATCTATTTTTTATTCATCAAAGATGAAATGTAAATATACGATTCACGATGTAGGTTGACTATTTAACCCATTGATATCTGCGATAATGATAACAATAGAATTTCATTCATAAATATGTACATGGCTACTTCTTTTCTATAACATTAGCAAGTAATCGACAAGAAATTGATTATTTACTCATGCCAATCACACAATTTTTAAATTTGCAACTTACATTTCTTTATTAATGAGTGCTAGTATCAAAATATTTTACTCACAGTCACGCTATTCCGTCGTCACTTCTTTCGCTTGTGTAAGCGATGCGCTGGCATTTACCTAAACTTCAGTAGCGTGATTTTGTGAAATAGCTCTTAAGTAACGCAACACTTTTAGTGTGACCTACGTATTAGAATTAAGCACTGTAAAATGTGATTTTCTGTGATATTTAACATAAATTTTTATATTATTGTAATATATGAGAGATTTTATGGAAGTGCAAATATGCTAGTGAAAATTGTTGGTTTTGATTCAGTATAAAAAAAGACTAATTACTTAATCAATTGTTTTTATGCAAATAATTAGTTAAGGAGATGGCTGGTATATTTTTGCAGTTAAATGGTTAAGGGGACTTTTGCACTTATTGTCCAATTATCCCCTTCCAACACTCAAAGAGGACCCGCAAGGGATTTTTTTGATTGAAGGCCGCCCTTCACGAAATTCGTCATGTAAAGAACCCGACCTCTCTCAAATTCAGCAAACCATCCCCTCACGGTGCTCAAACAAGGTGCTGCTCTCCCAAAAGCATTTTGAAACTAAGGGGATTTCTGGAATAAGTCGTTTTTAGTTTTTTTTGTTTGCAATTAAGTAATACGTTAAAGAATACGATAGAACGTTGCGTGTGTGGGTGACCTACTCGTACACTAGTGTGGGTGACCTACACTGCACCTCGGTAATTAGGAATGAGTACATAGGTATTTAGGTAATGATTGTTTCTTTGTTCTTCTTTGTTTTTAGCCTTAAACTTAATGGCTGCTATGCATATCTTGGGTGTTTGCTTACATAATATTTTGCTTAAGTTTTTTGAAGCAATGATTGCCGAGCGGGTATAGCTACGGACTGCCGTGTCGCAGGTCCATAGTTCGATCCCCAGCGCCGGCTTGAGCTTCACCGCATTATGGAAGGGCATTTTGCGAATGTTTGCCGGGCTAGCTACCAACCTCGAGTAAGAAATCTGTCACTAAGCATGTAGCAATGTGTTCCGGCAGCGGTCCTTGAGAGCCAGTAAAATTACAGGCATATTATATTTTCGAAGCGCTCGTAGCGAAGTTTACTTAGCTGTTCTCAACTGATCAGCAAAGTTAAGCAACGTCGCCCGCGGTCATGAGTTGGATGGGTGACCGCTAGTGACATTACTACTGAGCGTTTCCGTGCTTCGGAGGGCACGTTAAGCCGTCGGTCCCGGTTGTCGTCTTAGAATGGCAATCGTTATGGCTTGGTGGTAGGGCATTTTGCGAATGCCCGCCTGGCTAGCTACCACCCTCAAGTAGAAAATCTGTCGCCAAGCACCTAACGGTGTGTTCCGGCAGTTGTCCTTGAGATCCAGTACTTCTAGGTTAGCCTGAAAAACATCTTCGACCACATCATCACTTACCATCAGGTGAGATAGTGGTCAAAGGCTAACCTATCAAGCATAAAAAAAAATAAAAAATTATAAGACTTAACAAATCTATGTCTCAGGGTGATATTTAAAGTATAATAAAATAACAGCGAAGTGAGAATCGGATCCACGTACAAACCTGTAGGTATATAAATAAAAGTTATGGTATTTTTATTGCTATATGAAAATCCATATTACTCGTAATTTTTTTTTTAGCGGCGGTATCCCTTTAATAACTAAATACTACGAACTATATACAACACTACAGCTACTACAATAAAAGAATTTAGATCCCTGTAAGTCATTTTTAAAATTATTAAAAAAAATTTTATTAGATGATGTAACTAAAATTTATGGTTTTCGCAATTATTGCTTTATCTTTGTTAAATGACGTTGCTTCGTACCAAATTGCAAGATTCTGAGTTCACGGCATAAAGTAACTTGGTTCACGGGAAGTGTAGGTTTTGATTCCCTTGCGAGTGTCGAAAATTTGCAGCATAAAAGGCTGTATCTTTTGCGTTGGCTGAGAAGTTTCATTTTTTCACAGCTCCAAGGGACTGTAGACCTGATTTGATATGAATTTCAGCTTCATACCTCTACGCGTTTCTTAGAAAAAGGGTCTTGACAGACGGATGATAAAGTGATCCTATAAGGGTTCCGTTTTTTCCTTCTGAGGTACGAAACTCTAAAAAACTACTAGGTTAAAATGAATTTATCTTGTACCACTGCGCCGCAGCAGTTGAACGCTTTGGTTTGTGAGTACCTTTAGACTTGCATAATACAGGCGCTGCTGGTTTGACCTACACAACAAAGCATCGAAGTTTTTATTTACGTAACTAGTAAATGAATATTCTAATCATTCGTCATCGGTATCTCTCTGCAGGCGGTTGTGTTACGTTCTGAATGTTAGAAATAATTATTAAAGTTGAAAACTGTGATAAAATTGAGGTGAATTTATGTGAGTATTAAATTTTATCTGAAGTTATATGTAGGTAATAATTAAACAATTTTAATATGGTTATGTTTGCAATAACGCCTGCTATGCGGATTACATTACAAAATTACAAAGTTATGACGTTAGTTATGACGTCATGTCAAGTAAGCTCAATTGGTTAGAGCATACCCCGGCTAAAGGGGTGGATGGATGCGTGTTCGAATCCTGCACATGACTTACACACTTAAAAATAATGATAAATATATATTTATCATTATTTTTGTATAATATATATTTATCATTATTTTTGTCCCGACGTTTCAAACACTTTGCAGTGATCGTGGTCACGGGATGGCTTATAGGTATATATATATAGGTTATATGTATTTTTTATATTAATAAAAGTTTTTTGTCCAAAGTAGGTTGTATGTAAGTTTGCAAATTACTTTCTTGTTTGTCTGTCTTGTCTGTTTATCATTCTGGGTGGTATTGACGATTTTACGATTAGTATTAATAAAAACATACATATAGATTAATTTTTAATATACATTAATTAAATACCTCCCTCTTGTAACTCTATAAAACGAACGAGTAACTTATTTAAAGGTTATTTTTAGAGATTTTTACCAACTCAACTAACGAATTGTCTATACAATAGAATATATACTTAAGTTGGATATATAGTTCTTAGTATTTTATTAATAAAAGCGTAATAAGTTAATGATATTTTAATTTATTATGTTAAGAGTTAGAAAAAGTTTTTAACTAAAACCACAGTTAGTTACAAAAAACTTTTGTATTATCAATCATAGTAGTAAATAGTAGTGAATTTTATTTTATTGTTACTGATAGGCTAGCCTCTGACCACTACTGCACTCAGCGTGCAGGACCTATGTTAGTATGCACAAAATTTTCACATATAAATTTGTCTGCATTCACGAGAATCGTAAAAAACTATAAATATTGTATGCATAATTTTATTCATAAGTATTTATCGTTGAATACTCTTATAAAAACTAACGTGGTTTTCATTCATTTTAGTAAATAATACGGGATAACTCACGTAAATAAGTCAGATGGTTCCGACTATAGTTTCAGCCACATCCGGTGGTCTTTATTGAGTGCTCAGCGAGACGTAAACGCGGGCGTCCCGAGCTCTCCTTGAAAAAGACCACCGGATGTGGTTGAAACTATAGTCGGAACCATTTGACTTATTCACGTTAGTTATCCCGTATTATTTACTAAAATGTCGTTGAATACACTTGAAGCTACTTGTTTAGTTACATATACCTCGCTAAAATCGTGAGATGCGGTTATTGCCACTTAAAGAAATAGTTGCATAACGGAAATGTAACTATTTCTACACTAAGTCTAAAACCATTTAATTATGTCCATTCCGTACGAAATTTATTTTCACAACCAGATTATTTAATGAGTGATTTTGTACCTAATTGTAGGATATTCAAGTAAAGAAAGTAGGTTTATTTATTTACCTATTTATTGGTTTTTTATTGTAGTTGCTATGGTATAGTAAACAGTTCGTAGTATTTTGTTTATAAAGGCATAGGTACCGCTGGTAAAAAAAAACTGGACTATAAACCGGAGCGCGTTCGATGGGATTTATTATAGAAAATATACAATGAAGATGAAACTACACAAGGTCAAATAATTTGGCACATGTTTTTATCTGGTTGCAACAGCCCCAGAGCAATCTGAGGTGCTGAGCCCAGTTGTTAAGAGTGGATGTTAATGTAGATCATCTTATACTAAAGTAGCACTACATCACTTTCACTACATATTATAAAACAAAGAAAAAATTATTTAAAAAACCAGTCAAGTGCGAGTGGGACTCGCGCACGAATGGTTCCGTACCAATATCTGTAACCTAATCTTGCAAGTTACAGACATTCTCGCAGTGTCCGATTGAGCTGGGTAGGTACGGCGAAAACCTCTTTTATTGTATGGGAGGTGACCCCCTTAATTATTTATTTTATTTTAATTAATTATATATAAATAGAACATAAAACTAAATATTCTGTGAATAGTTAAAGCGTCTACCTGTCACCGTTATTATTATCGAGCAAGAAACGGTGAAAAAATCAAGTTTGTTAAAAATAAATATTTAAGGGGGGGCTCCCATAGGAGCCCCTTAAATATTTATTTTTAGTATTTGTTGTTATAGCGGCAATAGAAATACATCATCTGTGAAAATTTCAACTGTTCTTGAGATACAGCCTGGTGACAGACGGACGGACGGACAGACAGCGAAGTATCAGTAATAGGTTCCCGTTTTTTACCCTTTGGGTACGGAACCCTAAAAATGGGAGAGACTGTGTTCAGGAATGGACGAACCGGCTGATACAGTAGTATTAGTAAAAGCTCACGGTTAGATCAAAATCCATTCCAAATAGGTTCTATAGTTTGGCGTAAAAATCACCGACAGCCAGAAAAAACACAGACTTAAAAATATGTAAAGAAATAAACATGAAGTTACGGTGTGGCTAAGTAGGTAGATATAGGTCCTACCTGTCTGTCAGCCTTTTCCGTCATTTCTAGTAATTGTTAGTGAGATTAACATCTGCCCGCAAAAAAACAGTACCTACCTACGTATGTAATAAAAATGAATAGCATTATATTTACGTTTCTTTGCTCGTAGCTTCAGACAAAGCACTTCGGTTTTCCTCATCATTATATTATGAACCTCGTACGTATTAAAATAAAACTTTACGCACGACTGGTTCCTGGTCTGCTATGGTCACTGATCTACGCATATTGTCTTATGGATGTGCTTGGAATTGTCATTCGCCATAATACCGACCGACACAGGGGGAATTACATCAATGTAATACTGTTACTTAATCTGCGTCAACTTAACAAACTGCGAAATATATTAGGCATCTGTCACCATTTCGGCCAACTGCGGGTCGGACTCCCGCTTTCAAACAGTATGAAAAAAACGTGTTTTTGGTAGGACTGTACCAAAAACACGTTTTTTTCATACAGTTCCACAAAGTTTTTAAATTGAGTGTAGTTGCAACTTTTGCCAGAAACTGTGTCGACAAAAAATTCTATAGAGATATCAAACCTGCTCACAAAATGTCATTAGAATCGGTTGATAAATGCGACAACGAACAACCGGACATACGAAAGCATTTTTAGGCTGAAGCAGAGACGCTTCGCTCGTACTACGAGCTCGCACGGTCAATAATATTTAAGAGGATATGGTAAATACTATAGGTAAAAAATATTAAATAGCTCTAAAATTTAGCATCAAGTGTGTCTCTATAGTAAAACGAATGAAATATATTTTATTTCTAATTATTATGTAGAAACCTATTATGTTTATTATGCAACACCTGAAAGATTTTTCCGTTCTTAAACAGCTAATATATATGCATTTATTTGAAAAAAATCGTTTATGCTATTTAATTATTGCATAGTTATTTCCTGCTCACGCGCATGCGAAATGAGGTCTCCGTCTATGGCTTTCAGTCTGAAATTTTCAAAGACGATAGTCAGTCGGACGGACGGACAGTCGTTTCGTTCGTGTTCCTTAAATTTATAAACAGTCACAACTTCACAATAGGCGCTTTTATAAATACTCGCAATGCCATCAACACTATGAAGGAGACCTCCTGTCTATATAAAACATATCAATGGAAACGAATCAAGACAGGTGTGTTTTAATATGCTGATCACAGTATGATGACTGATACTGAACATAGTCTGAGCACCTGAGGCTGAGAGATCATGAACTTAATCATTGAGACAGGCGTTATTTTTTTAGGGTTCCGTACGGAAACTCGCGGCCATAATGATTAACCCTTTAATGGGCAATAATAATTAATAATAATAATTAATAATTAAATAATTTTTTAATCTTTACGAAACATGTTATGCCGGATATCCCGACAAAAATGTAGTCCTTGTTTCCCCTACACTGAGAAAAACGACTTAAAGGCTTAAATCAAATTTGACCTTTTACCGTTGAATTGTAAATACGTAAGATGAATTCACAACTTTTTGATTTTCACCAATCAATAAAATATACCATGTTTTATAATAAACACAACCGTCAAAAACGCCTTCCGTAAAGTATTTTCAGAATTGAACTTGTTATACGATAATAATTGCAGTATTGACGATAAAATATACCTTACTTTTACGGCGGTTTATATACGGTGATTATCACTATAACGTACGACTTAATCAGCCTCATCGAAAAGTCAATATTTAAGAAAGACCACAAAATACACCTTAAATGAAGACGAAAAGAAACATTCGCCTTCACTGACCTCGTTGAACGCCTTCTAGTTGGAAGGGGTTTTTGTACGTATTTACATATAAATTGGCCGTCATTAGGGCGCTTTGGACTTAGATTTTTCTCAGTGTATACAAAAAGCATGTTTTGTTTCAACGTTTTTGTTTTAGTTATTATTACACTATTTCCATTGTGCATACATCTCCGGGTATATCTACAAACGAGTATGGCATAGGGAGGTTATATCACGATACAGACCCACCAACTTATCTGTTCAGGTGGCAGAAAAAAGAACTACAAAATACCCTGAAATTGTGACAGTTTGTAGTTGATTTCCTTGACCAGTAGCGCCCTCGAAAACTGCACAGTTAAGTTGGTGGTACTATACATGTATTGTCGTAATAGTTTACTAAAAGTTTTTAAGAGTAGAGTTCACGTTTTCCATACAAACGTAGTTTCGTCATATTTTAAATACTCAGTGTTCAATTTCGGTGAAACTTTGCATGTATATCCTTGAGCCTAATATTCTGGTTTACCAGATTTCCGTTAAATTAAGTATTTTAAAAAATAATTCGAAAGATCATTTTGTATGGGAATTGTTATTTTGACTTTTAGGGATACAATAAATAATAAATCGAAAACTTGGCAAACCAGAAGCATAGATATTAGGCTCCGGAATGCAGTTTCATCGAGTTTGAACACTTTGTATTTAAAATATGACAAAACTACGTTTGTATGAAAAGTGCTTCGTGCACTCCACTCTTCACGGCTTTGTCCATGACGTCATGAAAGCGCGTATAGAAATACTCTAAAAAGTGAACAAATCAATAATATATAGTAGTACTGTATAACACATAATAGTCACGTTAAGGGGGTAACAATGGCAAAGTTAGCAGTTCGTTGCCGTGACTTTGAAAATCACACAAATTACCTGTGGACTAAGTTTCATATTAGCGTGCGCAGCAACGTGGCGGAAACGTCAAATTGCTCGTCTGAAAAGCGTGAAAATCACAGACAGTAATACTTTTCATATAGATGTGATGCGAATAAAAACAAAGTAAACAATACGAATTCTTGAATATATAGAATCATAATTTATTTTCTTCTAAGGTTTTCAAGTGATTTTATTTAGTAAGTTTTTAACCGACTTCTAAAAGAATTTTTAAAGCAGTGATGGCTCAGTGGCATTGGCTATGGACTGCCGCGCAGCAGGTCCATGGTTCGAATACCGTCGCGGGCTTGAGCTTCACCTGGCGACCGCCCTCAAGTAGAAAATCTGTCACCAAGCACCTAACGGTGTGTTCCCGCAGCTGTCCTTGATAGCTAGTAATTCTAGGTTAAGCCTGTTAACACCTTTGACCACATCATCACTTAGCATCAGGTGAAATTGTGGCTTAGCTATATCATTATTAAAAAAAAAGAAACGATTCATCTATATGTTTAAGTATGTTTGTTACGCGATTACCTACTCTGCCAATTATGTACTGATTTTGATGATTCTTTATATGTTGGATAGAGTATACCTCCAAGTAACTTTTTTTTTAAAAATCGGTCGTATAGTCAATTGACTAAAAAGGAATTCGTGTTGCTAAATATTGTACGGTTGGAAATGGGAACTCTTGTTGGTGCACAGTATTTTGTAAAAAAACCTATTGTTTGTAATTACTTTTATTTATTCTATAGTAAGATGATGTTATATGTTATATTTAAAAAATATCGTAACAATTTTGTATTCTAGATTATTATTATAGGATATTTATTGTGTTGTGTTATTGTGTTATTTTAGGCGAGTCAATGATCTGCATCAATGAAAAGAATGATAAAACGTATTTAAAAATAAAACGTAACGTGACTGGCAAAAATTGGCCCATTCGACGCCATATTTTTTTCTTAGGATGATCGTATTGATCGTATGTATATTTTTATCCCTGATAATTTCGCCTTTGACCACTATCTCACCTGATGGAAAGTGATGATGTGGTCGAAGATGTAGTTCAGGCTAACCTAGAAGTACTGGCTCTCAAGGACAGCTGCCGGAACACACCGTTAGGTGCTTAGCGACAGATTTTCTACTTGAGGGTGGTAGCTAGCCAGGCGGGCATTCGCAAAATGCCCTACCACCATGCTATAACGACTGCCATCCTAAGACAACAACCGGGACCGACGGCTTAACGTGCCCTCCGAAGCACGTGCACGCTCAGTAGTAATGTCACTAGCGGTCACCCATCCAACTCATGACCGCGCGCGACGTTGCTTAACTTTGCTGATCGGTTGAGAACAGCTAAGTAAACTTCGCTACGAGCGCTTCAAAAGGTCAAGAGTACCAAAGCTCGTTGAGAGTACCCTAAAGCAACGACGTATGTATGAAAGGAGTGATGAGTGTATAGATGAAGAAAAAGATATATGTACCTAGGGATCGTTGCAAGTGGAAATCTGTGGGCTCTGCTACGGGAAAGAGGCGTGTGATTTGTATGTATGTATATGATCTTAATATAGGTACGTAATATATAATGGTAGTAAGTAGGATGTGGTGACAAATCTTGCACTCTTTAATATGACCTTTTGTTTTATGTTATTCCTTGATAAATTATTATGTATAGGTACTTAATGATAATAATAATAATAGGTAATAGATTCAGTACATATTTAATGCTAATAGTATAATACTTTTACTATTAGAAGTCGATTGTAAATTGAAAGGTATAAGTTATATATAACACACCATTATGCTAACTATAACTATCGCCATCTAACGGTGAATTCCTGCAACTGTCCTGAGATATAGGCACTTACAAAAGGCTAACCTACCAACATAAACAGCAGACGAAAGCATTTCTTTACACTGTACAGTAAATTTTGAAGCAATGACAGCCGTAGATCCATGGTTCGATCCCCACCGCCGCCGGCTTGAGCTTTACCGCATGACCGCATGATGAAAGGACATTTTGCGAACGCTCGCCTTGCGCTAGCTACCCACAAGTAGAAAATCCGTCACCAAGGACCTAACAGTGTGTTTTGGCAGCAATCCTTGACAGCCAGTAAGTAATTATGAAATTACAGACACATGAGACTTAACAACTGTTTGTCTCAGGGATGATGGGCAGTGCAGTTCGTCACTTGTAACTTGTATCTGTCATAGGCAGAGGTCACCGCTTAACATCAGGTGGGTCCCATGCGGTACCATAAGATCCATGAGACAATTGCTCGTGTTTAAAGGAGGGTAGTGAGATATTCGTTATTCTTAAGGGCAATTTATTACAATTTTTACACACATTGGGAAATAACTACTTCTGTATGATTGTGTCCTGATTTGTATTGGGATTATCATTCGATCGTGGTAACGTGAATTAAAATTGTAATTTGTGCAAGACTCATTTAAATATGGACTTGTTTTTATAAACATACACATATACAAGATATACATATACTGGGAACAATGATGTAGATCCTTAAAAAGAGGTCTGCATGAAATCCAAGAAGGTACATTACAGATAGAACGCAGGCATTGCTTCTGAGAGATTAGAACTCTCTCGATATGGCACGAATTACCACATTGCAAAATGACGTAACTATGGTAAGACTGTAAGGCTATTGCTTTGCTTACGGTCTGCCCCAGTCGCCTCAATGCATAAGAAAGGCTATTAATTTTTGCGCATAATTTTTGGAATGAAGACTCGAAATGTGAAGCTTACGTTAAGAAACCAAACAATAAATTAACCTACTTAATTATCGATTAAGGTTACCTACTATTGTAATGAGGATACACGTTTCGCGATTGTTGATACTTTAGTATTTAGGTTCCCAAAAATTCCGATTGATTGTCACAGGTTTCGTCACAAACAATACAAAGCAATCAGTGTCGTAACCAATACTTGGTTCCACCATTCTGGGTCATCATTCACTCACATTTATAATCGATTGCCTACTCCGAATTTGTCATGACTTTGACCCGGAGGCTCGAGGAAAATTCCGCTGTTTTTGACTGTAATGACTTTACAATGGCATGTCAATGTCATAATTGAGGATTAGTAGAAATAAACGTAGAGTGATCGTTAAACATGACTTGGTAACATTCACTGTTCTGCACGGTCCATGTCACTCATCTTTACTATCATTAATAGTAAAGATGAGTGACATGGGAAGCGAAAGCGTTACTTTGCGGAAATCCATTTTGGATAAAAACAAATATTATAAGAATATATTTAATACATATTCTACTAAAACTTATAAAATATCTCGTGGCTATTACGATCTATGTATTTATCTTTACTGTTTACGATTTATTGTGTGCAATTAAGATGTGATGATTTTCAGAGCCATCTTCATTTCGTTTCTTTATTTAACTTAGTTATAGTAGGTATTTATGCTGTGCCGTCACAGCCCGAACGGAAGTCCTATTTCCTTATGATTTTTATATGTTTCTCATACGGTACGGGTGTAGAGACTTTTCCTTTGCACAAACAAAGAATAAACGTGGATAGAATAATGATTTACTAACTTTCTTGCACTACTCATATTTAGGTTAAAGAGCATTTGTTATTTACCCCTATACGAAAATGTGTCAATATCAGTTGAGTAATATTGGCATGAATATTTGACAATTAATGCGAGATACTGTACTGTATCAGCCGGATTGTCAATAGAATTTCATTCATGGACCATATCATCTACGCGGATGCCAACGAGTTCGGTTCGCTATAATCGCCACGCTTCGCAGATGTCTTGGGGATCGCAGTATAAGATAGCAGTTCCTTAGAAGGCGCAGCTGCCCACCTTCCGGTACTTTACTCTTAGTCGCCTCTTACGATTCCTACGGAAAGAGATCCAAAGTAACATTCTAGCCCGGCACCCACTGCAATACAAGATAGCAACATAAAAATATCAGAATCGCCCCCACTTATGTTAATTATTGCGTGACCGAGACGACCGTTATTATGACATTCACATAATATGTTAACTCTCTACCAGCAAAGGGCAGAGGAACTGTCGAATCCACTGATCATGTAACACTATATACTTACCCTACTTTTTTGTTGCGATTACGTTGCCTGAGTCCTGCTGGGTTTACATTTATTGCTGATAGGCTACACTTTGACCACTATCTGACCTGATAGTACCTAAATAATGATGTGGTCGAAGATGTTGCTCAGGCTAACCTAGAGTTATTGGCTCTCAAAGACAGCTTCCGGAACACACCGTTATGTATTTAATCAAATCAAATCGTTTATTGCAAATATAGGCATGTTTAGTTTAGCGACAGGTTTTAAACTTGAGGGTGGTAGTTAGCCAGTTGGGCATTCGCAATATGTCCCACCACCATGCTACAAAGACTGCCATCCTAAGAAAACATCTGGGACCGACGACGGCTAAACGTGCCTTCCGAAGCACGTGCTTAGCTTCAAGCGCTTCCGTGCTTCGTGGATTTAGTGCAATACGGCTACGGGCTTAAACACGCTGAGTAAGCAGCACGCCACTAACATCGAAAGAGTCGGACAAGGCGCCCGCTTGTTGGTTATCATCACGACTGTCCATTACAGTTGTACCTACTCTCAACGTCCTCGATCTGCTTGACACAGCACTGCCCTCGTCACTCCAAGGCGTTATAATTGTTATATCTCGTTCGCCAGTAATTTCACTTGCTACAGTGCCGTTTAAGCCTGAACACAGTAGTTTGCACACTACCGCTTCGATGCAGAATATCTGATATTGCGTGGTACCCACCAAGAGGGACTCTTGCTGACGAGTACGAGACCCCTGGTGCTGATGATGTTGAAGAAGAACAAGCAGACTACTCCTAGAATGGGCACATCTCTTGCTCTACATTACATTAGGGAGAGAGGTTTTTTTATGTTTGTGACGGAACTAGCTCGAGGTCCACCTGATGTTAAGTGGACTAATCTCTGCCTATAACAGATGCATTTCGTCACAAGACGATCAACATCTACTCTGTGTGTCGAAACGAAAGTGATCACATTTATGTATGAGAGTAACGTGTCATCAGAATGAATTATGAGCGTTGAAGAATTAGTATAAGTTATTATAAACAAATTGGCAAGAAAGAGATGAATCAAGGAATGATATAGTTCAAAATAAGAAATAAAAACTCAAAACAACAGTAATTACTCGTAAAAGAACTCTCTCCTTGGTAATGTGTAGAATTTATAGGTTACTAAATAGTTTTAAAGATACCCCATATTAGGTAAATAGGGGTAGGTAGAACTCGCGGGTGGGGTCCCAAGCGTCGGACATGGGGGAAAATATATATTTTGTTAATGATGATGTGGTCTTAGATGGAACCCAAGCAACCTAGTATTAAAGGCTCTCAAGAGCATCTGCCGGACATACAGTTTTGTGCTAAGCGACAAAAACAATCTTTAGGGTTGTACGAGTACCTATATGGCCAGGTGAGCATTCGCATAATGCTCTATCACCATGCAAAACCTTACTATGCATGCGATAGGCTCGCCCTATATTAATGGAACTAAAACTGACAGGCAAAACGTGGGTGTACTTTTATTTTAGATGGGTCTACCTTTTCGGAAAATACAGGCATGACATGTTTTTATTTATGCACGCAATTTTCTCACGAACAAATCTCCATCTTTACAGCGATGATCGTCGCAGAAGCTTGGAAGTCCAGCTTCCTTTACTGGGTGTTCCCTCTCCTGATCATCCTCGCGTTCCTGGCTATCTGCGGTCTCGTGGGCATCATCATAGCAGTGAGGCTATACGTGGTGTACACCTGCGGCAAGTTCCGGGACAGGTCCAGGATGGACGGGAAGACCGTGATTGTGACTGGGTGTACCAGTGGAATCGGGAAGGAAACTGCCCATGAGTTGGCGAATCGGGGCGCCAGGGTCATTATGGCGTGTCGGAATCTTGAAGCAGCGGAGAAGATCAAAGGTGAGGATGTTCAGGTTTTATTAATGCTTTTATTAAAAACACGCTACAAACTAAATACAACACTACAGCTACTACAAAGAAATCTGGAGATGCCCATATTAGGCAACAACCTAAAGGCAATTTCAGGTTTTGGTTGAAAAGTGGAAGTCAAAGTCAAAATCATTTATTCAATTTAATTAAGCGTCAAAGACGCTCTTATGAAGGTTAATTACAAATTTTAGTATTGAAATATTCTACATTGTACTGCCACATTCAGCAAATAAATTATATAGAGCCACTGCGAGAAGAACGGCAATACGTTTCCCTTTTACAAAGCGGATCAGTCCTCGTCTACCTGTCTACTAGCGAGTCAATTGACTGTGTTTAAAATGACATAAACTGAAGAACTTTAATAAAGATTACATACAAATATATACATTACACATTTAATTATTTTATATTATAATTATTATAAATATTTTTACATATTTCAAGTGTAACAATACATTATTATATAATAATATAAAACGTAAATAAATTATAACCAATACAGTGTCTCACAATAACTTTCTGAGTGTATTATGATAACAGGTAATATCATCAATAAATGGTAGGCTATACAATTACGCTGTATATATCAACAGACCTCCCCCGTGGGCGAGTTGATATAATCCCCACGCTTGGCAGGCGTCTTGGGGATCGCAGTAAAGGATGGCCATTCTTCAGAAGGTGCTGCTGCCCACCATCAGCTATTTTTCCCTTCGTCATAGTAATCCAGACTTTCCCGTTTGAGCTGTACAGCATGTACTAGCTGGGGCTAAGCTACTAGCATACACGTTGATTTCAGCTTGTAGCACAAACACCTTCATATAGTACCACCAATTTAACTGTGCAGTTTTCGAGGGCGCTACTGGTCAAGGAAATCAACGACAAACTGTCACAATTTGAAGGAATGTTGTAGTTCTTTTTTTTGCCGCCTGAACAGATAAGTTGGTGGGACTGTAACTAGGGATATGAAAGTTTAGTGTCTATGGCACAAATTATACTCTAAATGTAGACATAGTAAACAAAGTCGTATAGGTACATTCCTTCAGGAGTCCTGCTGCTCCTGGAATACAGCTGCTCATCTATGAGCAGTTGTAGACACGTGGTCTCTAGTAAACACGTTGTAATTAGGTCAATACTACTAGTTTTCGAGTAGTATCAAAGTACAGACACATATACGTCGAGATATCCAACTTTTTTTTTTATGTTATAGTGTCGGGACAAGCACGGGGCCCACCTGATGTTAAGCGGACTAACCTCTGCCTATAACAGATGTATTTCGTCACAAGTCACGAATTGCACTGCGCCCGTCACCTTGAGACATAGTTGTTAATTCTCATGTGCCTGTAATTTCACTGGCTCTCAAGGACTGCTGCCGGAACACACCGTTAGGTGCTTTGCGACAGATTTTCTACTTGAGGGTGGCCGCTAGCCAGGCTTGTCTTGGTACAGATAATTTTCAAACAGTAGTACATAACTGTAACTCATACCTGGAAATATACTTGAAAAACGAAAATATTTAATTCAATTAATATTAGAATCAAGTTTTTGATAGAATTTTATAGTGTGGTAATAAATTCAGATATTACTTTATGACTGGAGTATATGTAGTAGGACGCTTTAGTTTTTTGGTGCCAATGGCACTAATTATGCTCTACATTCCTGGCTTAGGTACTTATATAACCACATCTTCAGCCGTTTCGTATATACAGCATGTGTCAGCTGGAGACCATAACGTCAGCTAACACACTAATAATCACACGTAGCGTCGAAGTTTATTTGGCACCTAAATTTTGAGTTGGTATTCATAATTGCACTAAATATGCTCTAAAAGTTAGCATATTTAGAATTAAGTAGATACTTAGGTAATTTCAATTGAGAAAGCTAGACACATTTAAAAAAAATGCTGATTGGTAAGCCTTTAACCACAATCTCACCTGATGGTAAGTGAAGATGTGTTCGGTGTTATCAGGCTTAACCTAGAATTACTGGCTCTCAAGGACTACCGGAACACACCGTTAGGTGCTTGGCGACAGATTTTCTACTTGACGGTGGTTGCTAGCCAGGCGGGCATTCGCAATATCTAAACTGGCTTTTCTTCCACCATGCGGTAAAGCTCAAGACCGCGGCGAGATTCGAACCATGCATCTACTGCGCGGCAGTCCGTAGCCAATGCCACTGAGCCATCACTGCTTCAAAATATAAACACTCTTACGACTACATACATAAATAGGTAGGTTATATATAGAACCTCGTATTTCTGTGTTATGCCTCAAATGACACATTACATCTCACGTCGTTTCTCCACGTAACAAGTTATAAGACTACAAGTAATTACGAATCCGATTCGCACAGCATTCGCTTACAATAAACCCCATGTAGAAAGTAGCAATCATCATTATATGCAGTTATGAGATCATTGATTCCGGATAAGATAAAATAATACCTGCCTAGCAGCTATAGGTTTCATGCATTCAACTTTCGAAAAAGCAGGTTGATGATAAAAAAATAAAATACTTTAATCATACGTTATGAAAACATCCAATTACTTACTGTTATTACGTCATTAGCGCATCGAGAAACTTCGATCACGTAGAACCGAACCGCGTCGAAAATTCTTTAGGTTTGATGACGTCAAGGAAAATTTGGCGGTCATTATCACTAAAAATATTTATGTAGGTAGGTATTAAGTGTTTTACTAAAATATAAATTTAATGTTTTCTTTGCAATCATTGTTTATGGAAGGTACCTATCCTATAATACACCTAGATATCTAGATACTCTTTTTTTTTTACTCCTGGTGTAGAATTCTTCCATTACAAAATCACAAATATACGATAGGAAAAAAACCTAACAATATTTAAATTATAAGGTTGCGTCATCATTTACAAGTATAAAACCAATTGCAAAGTTGGCCTTGGTTGTAGTACAACGCAAGTGGTACTATAGATTTCGCTCCATCCCAATACGATGGTTAAAGAAGGATAGGAAAGATTCAAATCATGACGTCATGTCATGTTAGCTCAATTGGTTAGAGCATACTCCGGCTCAAAGAGTGGATGGACGCGGGTTCGTATCCCGCACATGACTTTAAAAAAAAATCCTATCGTAGATTTGTGATTTTGTAATGTAATCCGCATAGCAGGCGTTATTGCAAACCTAAGAATATTAAAAAAAAAAAAACTTACTTGCTTTGACCACGTTCTCTCCTGATGGTGAGTGATGATGTGGTCTACCTATGTCTAAGAAGGTACTAGCTGAGGAAGACCAGCTGGAGCTTGAAACAGTGATAGCTGAGCTGTATTACAGCTATGGACCACCGTAGGACTATGGTTCAATCTCCACCGCCGACTTGAGCTTCACCGCATGGTGAAAGGGCATTTTACGAATACCCGTTTGGCTAGCTACCACATTCGAGTACAACATCTGTCACCAAGCACTTAATTGTTATTCTATGCGAATAACATTTGCCCAAGACGGAGCGAAATCTACAATCGAAGTAAATAAACTACAAACAAGACAAATTTTTAAACTTGCAACTTCTTAAAAAGTATGCTTGGTGGTAGGGCTTGTTGCAAAGCTCACCTGGCTACTACCCTAGAAAGTAGTATACCAGTCACCTAACGATGTGTTTTTTACAGCTGGTAGGCTAGCCTGTGACCACTATCTCACTTGTTCGTAAGTGTTGATGTCATCAAAGATGGTTAGCGGACTTGATCTAGAATTACTGGCTCTCAAAGACTGCTGCTGGAACACACTGTTAGGTGCCTGGCAACAATTTTCTACTTGAGGGTGGTAGCTAGTCAGGCGAGCATTCACGCAATGCCCTTCCACAGTGCACATGCAGTGAAGATCGAGCCGGCCGTGGGAATTGAACCATACACCTGCGTTTCGGCAGTCTATTACAGCTCTGCTATCATTGCTTCAAAATATCCGGTTTTTTTATGTTATTGTGACGTTGAAAGCACGTGGCCCACCTGATGTTAAGCGGTAACCTCTGCCTATAACAGATGCTTTTCGTCAAGTGGCGAACTGATAACCTACATTTTATGAGTCCCCATTATGCCACATGTCTATGTTAAGGTAAAACGTCAAAGAGCATTTATATCAATACGTGATCATTAAAACCATTTTTATCAAATTACAGATGAAATAATCGACACGTCAAAGAACACCAAAGTGATCGTCAAGAAGCTCGACCTCAGCTCCTTCGACTCCATCAGGGAATTCGCCGACGACATCAACAAAACCGAAACCAAACTCGACGTTTTGATACACAACGCGGGCTACGCAGAAACCTTCAAAAAGACCCGTTCCAAAGACGACATCGAGATGACAATGGCCACCAACCACTACGGACCTTTCTTGCTAACCCATTTACTGATAGATTTGTTGAAGAAAAGCGCACCAGCAAGAATAGTCGTGGTCGCATCATCACTCTACCGTCTTGCATCGTTCAATCTGGACAACCCTAACCCCGTTGACAGCATCCCAGGATATTTATACTACGCTTCTAAGGAAGCCAATATCTTGTTCACCAGAGAGCTGTCTAGAAGACTTGAGGGTACTGGGGTGACTGCCAACTGTCTCCACCCTGGCCTAATCGATACCGGGATATGGAGAAACGTGCCGGCGCCTTTGAGTTGGGGTCTTTACCTGATCATTAAGGGCTTCTTCAAGACTCCGAGACAGGGCGCCCAGACCACAATCATGTTGGCAGTCGATGACAAGTTAGAGAAGGTGACTGGGAAGTACTTCTCGGATTGCAGTGAAAGCACATTATCAAGTTCAGTGAGCGATATGGGTAGGGCGCGTAAACTTTGGGAGATTTCGGAGAAGATGGTGAAGTTGGAAGAGAATGATCCCAGGATCACTGCTTAGTTATCAAATATACTAGCTTCAGGCGGTGTCCTAATTGGCCGTTGAATTATCTCATTGCGTTAGTAGAACAAAGGAGCGATAAAACAAGTGAGAAAGTTATTTAATCTCTATTCGCTCGCCTGCAAGCCAATAAAGACAGAGCCTCAGTCTTGGATTATCATCACTAATATTTCTTTACAATTTCCTGATATATGTCATTGTATACAATATAGTATTAGTATATCTACCAGTCCAGTACACATGAAGAAAATACAAAAAAAAAATTGTGTACTAAATGGTGAAATGTACTCCCAAATCGTAAAAAACACAATATTTTGTTCATATTATAAATTACAAAGTAGATCATAATGAAGTACTTATTTAAGTCTGATAGGATATAAATAATAACAGCATTTTTTATATAAAATCGTTATTATTCTAAGTTATTTTATACATGTTTTATAATAAATGGAACTTAAATTAATATCAGTTTTAATTTACTTACTAGTTACACCGATACATAACAATATTTTTTTATGATACATTCAGTCTGAACATTGTATAAAACCAATAACATACAATTTTCTTTATTCATATGTTTGTTTCAACCCAGTTGGGTCACGGACTTTGGACGGGTTGAGATACAGAATAATTAGGCAAAACTCGTTACATTTGCTAAAAATGCATATAAATTCATAAAACTAATATCTATTCTTACAATAAAAGAGACAATGCACTTTCATAAATCATAAAGACAAAATGTTTTCCTACTCAAGAATATAATTTTGGGTGTATCTATAGTAAACATTGGAGATATACACAGATATTATGAAGTAAAATTTATTTAGGTTATTGTCATGTAATGATTGTTTTTGTTAGTTGCGTTACATCTTTGTTGAGTATGAATTATAAAGGTCTATCAATTTTACACACTAAACTGAGATGATATTCTAAATTAAAGTAAAAGCTCAATATGACTTATAAAATTTGCATAAATAGACATCGGCAGAGTTGTGACAAAACATGAAGAATGTTATGATTAAGGATTCAAGAGATATGCCAAGAAAAAATTCGTGATTTCATACCCCTTCTGGAAACAGGCGTGACAATATGTATGTAGATTTTACCAGACATCAACAATCAGCTTGAACCCATCAATCATGTATAAAAATGTTAATCTATCAAATCAAATTGATCCAAGAATGTCTCGTCAACGCCCAGCGCTGTTCCTAAACTTTCACGTGGCTTCCTATGCACTCTCTCTTCCACCTCTCTACTGTCCATATCATCCAAATAATTAACAGACTTTTTATTTATAACACTGCAACTTGGGCTCAACAGATCAGGCAATAAGAGCCGATTTGCTGTGAATACATTAAACTTAACACTCATATTTTCCTTCTCTTCAGCAATACATTCAAAATCACTGGTTCTCTCGTCCTCCCTGGGCAAGACACTCTCTCGTACCTTTTTAAACCTATTGATTATTTTCTCTAAAGAGCTTGTCTTGCGTATTACCTGTGAACTATTTCTAGGAGTTTCAGTCTTGATTTGTACTTCTTCACTTGCTGGTTTTCTAGGTGGGCCTTCAGAAATTACTGCATTCAAGTCTAGGTTGAAACCTGTCAGCTTTTTATGGAAACTTTGGTCAGGCGATGACTTGGTTACCATTACCTGCGGAAAAGTTCCAGTGTCTGATTTTCTAGAGCTTTCTAAATAGTTACTGTCTGGTGTGCCACAGTTGCTGTCCTTATCTAATGCAGCAATTCCTGAGACTTCTAACAATGTTGGACTGTATTCAGGCATCATTGACAGCTTTTTACGTTTGATGTCCGGTATCTGCCTCTTTTCTCTATTTTCAAACAGATTTGGAGAGGAACGACTTCTGTATAATGCATGACTCTCATTGGATGAATTTGATTCATTGAACAATCCTCCCTTCTTGATGTTTATATCCGGCCTAAGAGTTTTATATTTCAACTTCTTTGAACTACTGCTCTTTCTTGTCGATAGCAACCTAGAAATTTGCTGCTTCGTAAAACCGGATGAACAATCAGACACTGTCTCATTTACTTTATTACAATGTGAGATCATTGATATATTGCTGAAGTTTTGGGTTGTATTCAGTGGGTCAAAAGAACTGACACGGCAAGATATAACACTCTTCCTAAAGTCATCTTTAGATACATGTTTAAACGGTGTTTCAAAAAGTGATTTAGCTTGAGGTTTTGCAAATGTATGCATAGATGTTTTTCTACGCAAGTTAAACTGGTGTTTAGACATTGCTAGTGGAGTAAATCTGTCAAATAACACTTGACGCTGCAGGTCTCTAGTGCAGTATAAATCAGAGAGGTCAGGTAATGGTGGTATTTCTGGGAAGTCTTTTATTGATATTGTTCGGTGGTAGGTCACTGGGGGCTGGAAGTAAATAAAAATAGTTAATTATTTTAACAAATACATACTTTGGCCATTTTAAGTAATTATTATTGCGAAGCGGTTTGATAAGGATAAGCATGCATGACTGGCCTCAATAACAATAGCATGTTAGTAAATGTAGGGCCTAGGCAAATTATACAATATTCTTAAAAAATAAAGAGACAAATTTCACTGCAGGAATAGCAATGTCAATACCTTAGACCTGTAAAACCCTTGTAATAGAAATTTAGATAATGGTTAGTACTGTAGCTGATAGGCTAGCCTTTGACCACCAACTCACTTTCTCACCCTGATGGTAAGTGATGATGTGGTCAAAGATGTTGTTCAGCCTATCCTAGAATTACTGGCTCTTATGGACAGCTGCCAGAACACACCGTTAGGTGTTTAGCAACAGATTTTCTACTTGAAGCTGTCATTAAAAGTCAGTAATTCTAGGTTATTATTAAGGTGGCAGCTAGCTAGGCAAGCATTTGCAAAATGTCCTACCAGCATGCAAAATGAATTCTCTGTCGATTCAATGTCTTCTAAATTCTAATATATGAATTCTCTAAATTTATAAAATTCTGTTCACATTAAAATCTAAATACATATAACACATGGAAATGACAGTCTTAAATTGGACAATTCTGTTCATTTGTGGGCAAGTTTTACTTAGATGTAGTCATCATGGGATGGCTCTCTAAACTGTTGTAATTCATTAAGAAATTATTTTTGGTGAAATAACATAACTTCTAGCGGAATGGTATTCTAGGGTTGTGGGTTCATGTCCAGCTAGAAGTTATCTGTTTCCATCATAAATAATTTCTATGTTTGCAATGTATAGATTCAGGCGTTAATTTGTGGAAATCCATAGGTATTCAATAATAATAAATATTTTAAGAGAACATTTAATTAATATTTTAATAAAACACTTAAAATATATAAAAAAATATATCAAGTGACAATCCTGCCTAATTATAGTTGGGTAATTATTAATATAGGCGGAATTGTCACTAGATATATTTTTTATATTTTAAGTGACCCGTGGGTGTCGTAAGAGTCAACTAAGGGTAACACACCAGAAAAGCAGCACCTTCTGAGGAACTGATATCTCACACAGCGACCCCCAAGCTGCCTGCCAAGCATTGGGTAATGGCAAACCCAAATCTGGGAGGCTGTGTTCAGCAGTGGACTATCCGGCTGATACAGTGTCAATGCTCTTTATCTCTATCATTTTAGTGAATGAGCCATATCGCTCCAACTATAGTATCAACCACATCCTGTGGTCTTTTTCAATACTATCATCTTATTTTTAGATAAGTGTTAGTTTAGATTTTAGTATGAACAGAATAAGAACTAGACAACAGAATTTTGAATTTCAAGAATGCTTATAGAATCAACAGTTTTGAGGAACGCAATCAACCTGACTTGACTTCTTATATTAATGGCTTCTGTGGCATATTGTCACAATTCTGCCAATGTCCATACTTGCTAGTGTCATAAATCATGTGGAGAGTGTTTAATGTTAAGAGAATTGGTGTTTACTCTATGAAATTAAATAATCATGATACTGATAACAGCTGTTCAAACTCAAGATCCTAAACAAAAGGTGAAGCTTTAATGAATAGAAACTAAGAAGAGTTATCCTCTAACAAGAAACCATGCAAATTCACACAGTCATCACCCATACATCTAGATTGGCATTTAATTTGCATGCTGATCTTTATAGGTTTATCAAACATTACCTCTAACTTAGCCTCTGTATTCATAACTCTTTCGATGAGCTCTTTCAAAGCTTCAATAATCTCGCCATAGTTTCTCTTCCCCTCATCAAAAAGTTCATTAAACTTGTATATCTCATCTCTGATCTCAGCATTTTTGAGTATAAACAATATTGCAATCAAAAACCCTCTCACTAGATTAGGAAAATTTAGTTTTTCATCTTTAACTATGTTTTTGAGGATGTATTTTTGTTGACTGTTTACTTGATTCTGTAAATCTTTTGTATCTAACTCATCAGTTTTGTGGTTATACTCGATCATGAACGAATCCTTCTCTGCTTCACCAGTGTGACGAGCAATAAGAGACTCTGTGCAGAATTTACTTTCAGTACATGTTTGAATGAGGGGAGTAACTTTTTCCTTCCATTTTGATTCCATTTCATACATTTTTTGGTCCAACTCTAACAGCCATGACTCAAAATACTGAGGCTGTTTGTAAACATTTTTAATTGTTAATATTTCGTCCTTCTTTGTCTTGTCTAAATAATATTTATTGACATATGCATCAACTAAATCATCCAAAAACTTTTGGGCATTAGATGATATTAATTTGGCCTCCATTGCAGATATTTTACAACAAATTTTTTCTGCAATCTTCTCCATAGCCTTACGTTTACGCATGTAGTTAGAAAAGTTACTCATAATTGAATCAGTCTCCCTCTCTATCTGCTCTACAAAGTCTTGTTGTTGAGAGTTGTATTTCTCTGTCATAGTAGAGTATTGCCTTTTCTGGCTATGCTTTTTCATTTTAGACAGAAGAACCCTTTGTACAGCCAATAACGACAACTGAAACATTAGCTTAGTGACTTTGTAACATCCGGGGTTGACGAAATAAGAAGACATAACGGGAGATAGTAGCCCCTTACTACTGTGGCCATTTATGAAGTTGGCGAGCTCATTCCTAAACGCTCTTTCCCTTTTAGTGTCGTATAGAGGCCAGGAAAATGATGTAGATGCTTGAGTATCGATGATACATACTAAGTAATAAGATAGGTGGTAAAAAATGGTTTGAGTCGGTTTTTCCAAGGCATTCTCCTTGAATACTGATCCGGAGAGTTCCGTTGGCATGGGCTGTAGCTTACTGAGGATCCCCACATTTAAAATTGTTCCTTTTTTATAGGTCGAAACAAGATCTCTTTGCACGGATAGGGCCATGTTTATGTTGCTTTTTCATCATCTAACGAAATCACTTGCGCAGCGCAAATAAACTTACAAGGACATAAATTCGCAGCATTTTACTAGCTAATTCCGGTAAACATTTGAGAGCAACACATCACAAGCAAAATTATATAAGCGAAGCCAAGACGAAAGCTTCAGATTTTTGACTTGATTGAGCTTTGCTTGCTTGACACTTGCTTATTTTCAAATTTATATGTCAAATTTAAAAATCCGTTGGATTGAGGTGCGTTCCGAACTACCAATGGAATGTGATGAGGGTGTATTATTTCAAAAACTCCATGACTTTATTGGGTGCTTACCATTTGAAGTTAAATTCGCTAAAAACGATCACACTCCCAAAAAGTTGTTCCAGATGGGTCTTGGCATTATTTTCGCCATATCCCCTCGTGCGTCCAATCTGTCCACCTCCTATGACACAATCGTCCAAACTGCTCACGTTTTTTTATCCCGCGACGCCCCGTAACGTTTTTTTGTAGTACTAAGTAGTTTTCCATTACCTAAACATGTCACCCTAACATCCCCATACCCCAATATATTACCTATACCATACAAAAAATAACATTTTCATACATTTAGTTTGAGTGGATCAAACAGCGAATAAAAATATATTTTTCCAGATTTTGAGGTATTTTGTTTTTTAATCGAGTTTATTTGTGGCAGTCTCCAATCAACATATAAACTTCTTGGTACCAATGCAATCCTCATCATATTCTCTTTACGGGAAAAGAAATGAAAATAGACCTTTTCATGGAAAATTTTACAGGAAAATGGGTTTGAACAGACGACGAAAATGGCGGGAAACGGCATTTTTTATATTTTTTTTTTATTTTTTTTTTCCGAAACTATTCCACCTACAACTTTGTTTTTTTTTAATGTGTGTATTTATTATGGTTCTTTACCCATGAATAATACCAGATTGTAAGGATAAATATTTTATAAGTAGTAACGAGATTAAAACAACGCGATTTTTTTTAAGAATTTTGTCGGGAAAACTGTACATAAGCGGATTTTATTTTTTTTCTCAAAAACTATACCACCTACGAATTTGGTTTTTCTTTTGATATGATTATTCAGATGTAATCTATACACCTGAATTGTTTCAGATGTTTAGGTTTACAGGTTTAAAAGTAGTTACGAGATTATTTATTACGTAAATTTCGATCGGTGAGTGTTTGCGCGGCAAAATGCATCGAGTGAAAGTTATTTTTTTTTCATTTCATGATTTGAGTAACTTCTCGTTACCATGGAGTAATGCGGTTTTTTTTGTTGTATAGCCAATGATAGTAGCTTACTAACAACGTTTAAATAATAACGATCGGATAAATACAAGCTTTACACTAAACCTTTTTTTTAGACCACCGGAATTCCAGCCGTAACAAAAACAGGGGTCAAATAAAAAAATCTATAAAAAAAAAGTTATCAATCCTTATCCTTTTAATTTCTTTTAACATCGTTATTGACTTATTGCCTATACAAATGCAAAATTACAGCTTTCTAGGTTAATTACTTTAGAAGTAGTTACGAGATTATTTTTAAATGACATAAATCTATACAAAATTTTGGCACCAAAATGTAATTTGAGCTGGTTTCAGATTTCATATCAATTTTAAACATACTTTCTGTTATATCAGAATATTATGGATTTTTTCTCGCATAGCCAAGGATCCATCCTCACGAAAACCGTTTGAATTATGAAAATCGAACTTACGCAGATTTTATGGTGAATATGTAAACACGACTATTGACCGCTAACCGGCAGGCCGGTTGGGACACATAAGAGAAAATCCGGCAGACCGGAGGATACGCGCCTAAGGATAAACGCTATGAAGCTACTGGAACAGTTTGAATTCCCTACATCTAATGTCAAAAGTGACAGAAGTGGCAAATTTTAGTGGCATTCTTAGCGTTCTTATCCTAAATGGAACAGAGGAGAACAGTTACAAACGATCACAGTGATCACAACCATAGACGCAGATTGTGATCAAAATTATCCATAATAACGAAATTAGCGTCATATGGAATAGGCCCCTTATGTACTTTTTTGGATTATGGAATTTGTATCGAGGCCAATTCGAGATTAGTTCGATTTAACTAAACTATAACCTAATCAAAAATAATTTTCCGTGAAAATAAGCCGTGTCATAGTCAAACGGTATTCTGTTTTAATCGAGGAACAAGTGAAGTGACCATAGAGAAAAACATTAGATTCGAGAGATCCTCAATGACGGATTGTATTTAAAATTATAAATCGATATCATAATGACTGATCATATAATCTGTTTAGCAAAATACTGATTGTAAAAACAAGGGTAATTTGTTTTTATATAATCGAATTTACATGTGGCGTTATATCATATATATCTCTCGGAGATTTTATATAGTTTTTTCTCGATATCATAAGTTTTAATAGCAAAGCTATTTTATTATGGGCGAGAAGACACAAATGACTAAAAAATACTTGGTTCATCGTAGCCATTCCAGTCCCCATCTTGCAAAAACTTCTCTTATCTCGTGATTCCGGTTAGGTTACCTCGTCATTATTGTGGTACATCCACTATCACGATGTCATCTTTAGTACACTTTCTAAGGTTCTGTTATCATCTGGCATCATCATGATCACCTTTGATAACACGTGGCATGGTGAACAACTATTTTAGAATCCATGAAATAAGATCAACTTCTAATCTTATAGGCTTGTGCCAATATCTTCCAATCATAAAATCACCGTTTCGTAATAGTATCGCGCTGATGTAGACTGATTAGTTCACAATCCTCACGTCATATGTAACTGTCATAGGTGGTGCCTGTTCCGATGGTCGGTAGAAGAGTGCCGAATCAACTGCAGTGTCTAATGACGTTAGTTCCACTGACTGAAATGACACACTAGAAATAACACCGACAAATCTTAGTGTTGCCAGTCTCATAGAAAACTAACTCCAGTTACCCAATTGATGTTTTAAACGTTAGTTATTTGATGGCTTGATGGATGAACGCTGAGAAGGGCCCGATGTGTTGCAGTCTGTGTTACCTACCACCCTCAACTAGCAAATCTGTCACCAAGCTCCTAACAGTGCGTTCCGGCAGCAGGCCTTGAGATCCAGTAAAAACAGGCACACGAGACTCAACAACTGTGTGTCGTGTGAGGGTGACGGGCGCAGTGCAGTTTATCACTTGTGATGAAATAAATCTGTTATACCACTTAAAATCAGGTGGCCCTCGTGCTTGTTCCGTCACAATCACAATAAAAAAACTAACATAGAATGGATACTGGCTCTTAACGACAGCTGCAGAAACACACAGGTGCTTGGTGACAGATTTTCCACTTGAAGATGGTAGTTAGCTACGCAGGCATTCTGCCTGAAAGCAAAACGCGCTACAACCATATTGAAATGACATGCCGTTCTAAATTGACAACCAGGACCGATGACTCCACTTCCTCTCATTGCAAGGAAACACTCACATTTTTTTGTAGTAAATGCCACTAACAACTATCCATCCTAACAACTCAAGCGCTTAACTCAGTTTTTTGGTTAAGTATGAGTTTGTTAGTTCCACTACAACTTAAAACATACATATGAAAATATTTTACGATGTTTTGAGAATGCTGACCGCAAACCTCATCTAGTAATTATTTACCAAGCATATGGTGATGTGGTGCAAAAGCTATCTTGATATAAAAAAAAACTATGTCTGCAATCATTACACGTAGTACTTACGTACTAGTAGTAATTACGTAGTATATATTCTACTTGATCTGTGAATTATATATGATTCGATTCAACGCTCATCGATTATTCTCAAGATTATCTCTGGTAAAGTAAACAAGAAAGCTTACTTTAATCTTGGCGATTAAAATTAAATTAGTTCAACTTATTCCGAATACCAAATAATGGATCTGACAGGACTAAGACCAATTATAGTTAAGTTTTAATCAAGTTCGTGATATGGAATCGACCCCATTACCTTACAATTACATGACGATATCGAGTCTGTGGCTCAGCAAAAGTGAAAGTTGAACATCACTGAGTTGAACATGACACTTTATAAATATCGACTTTTTCTAGTTATTTTATAGCTCGAAGTTATCTTCCTTAAGAACTAAATAACTGTTATAATACGTACCTACATTTATTTTAGATTGTTATATGGAGGAGGTAATGCTTGATCCGTGCTAACAATGACGTATCATATAAATATATATATCTAATACCTATATAAGTTGTTCCACTTGGTTCTTGGCATTATTTTCGCCATAAACGCTATGAAGCTACTGGAACAGTTTGAATTACCTACATCTAATGTTAAAAAATGGCAAATTTTATTGGCATTCTTATTCTAAATGGAACAGGGCAGAACAGTACCTAAGGGTGCTTACCATTTGAAGTTAAATTCGCTAAAAACACTAAAAACGAAAACACTCCCAAAAAGTGGTTCCAGATTGTTCTTGGCATTATTTTCGCTATAAACGCTATGAAGCTGCTGGAACAGTTTGAATTCCCTACATCTAATGTCAAAAGTGACAGAAGTGGCAAATTTTAGTGGCATTCTTATCGTTCTTATCCTAAATGGAACAGGGGAGAACAGTTACAAACATAGAAATATAATGAGGTCAAAATTATCGAAAATAACGAAATTGGCGTCAAATGGAACACGCCCCTAAAAAAGGGGGTCGTTCGGAACCTCGGTTAGAGCGCACTCGGAGTGCACTCGGAGTGCAACTTTTCACTCTAACGTCGTTCACAACCTTCGAGTAGACCGCAACTTTTTAACTATCAAAAACGGTCGTTAAAAGCTTAAATCTTTAATTGGCATGACCTTGACATTTCTTAATGATAAAATTAGAGGCACTCTTTTGT
Organism: Plagodis pulveraria; assembly: GCA_963890685.1. Taxonomy (NCBI): domain Eukaryota; kingdom Metazoa; phylum Arthropoda; class Insecta; order Lepidoptera; family Geometridae; genus Plagodis; species Plagodis pulveraria. Next base: position 19,458,811 of record OY982972.1, read on the forward strand.
ATTTTGCAGGTAATGGTAGTTATTGCTTATTAAACATCATAAAACTCATAAATATTTTTCTAGTTCTCCGCAAAAAAATGGATATTTGAGGTTATAAAACAACCGAGTCGTTCCAAACCTTCGAGTATGTTAAAGCAACCGACAACTACACTCTGAGCCTTGGAACGCGGCCCAGGAGACAAACTTAGGGTATATTCCATTTGACGCTAATAACGTTATTTTCGATAATTTTGATCACATTCTGCGTCTATGGTTGTGATCACTGTGATTGTTTGTAACTGTTCTCCCCTGTTCCATTTAGGATAAGAACGCTAAGAATGCCACTAAAATTTGCCACTTCTGTCTCTTTTGACATTAGATGTAGCGTTTATGGCGAAAATAACGCCAAGACCCATGTGGAACAACTTTTTGGGAGTGTGATCGTTTTTAGCGTTTTTAACGAATCTAACTTCAAATGGTAAGCACCCTTAGTCATATGCATAGAGAAAAGTAATATACTGGGAAGTCATAATGTCATACGTATTAAATTATCATATGACATTTAAAGCATAAAACGCGACCTTTTTAAATTTCGTAGAATCGTTATTGTTTTTACTGTCGATACCCATCACTCCTATCACAACTATGGAACTTGGGCATTTGCCAGGGAGATATGTGACTGTGACCTATGGGACTGCATACAAGGTAATTTAACCAAAGTAAACGATTTGACGAAGCAGCGGGATGCTAAAGCTCGATCGCAAATTTGCCTTATGTGTGCTGAGAGTGTTTATCCACTTATAGTAAACGCACAAACAGACCAAGAGACGTAGATAGCTCTTAAAAATGCATGCGCAGACAGGGGATTGACACGGAGGTGGTCGCTACTACGAAATTTTTTCAGCATTAAATTAAATAATTACCCGAAAATGGAGGTTTATTGTACAGAAATACAAGTGACCCAGCAAGCCCTACAGGCTATAAAGGCAGGTGTAGAACATGAATTTATTGCAATTATAATGTGAGCTGGACTTCCAGAAACATGCAATCCATCAGTAATGGCTTTAGAACATTCTAGTGTCAACGACCGATTTTGATAGTTAAAAAGTTACAACCTTCAAAGGTTCGGAACCATCAAGTTGTAGCAACCAAACGCTCTACTCGAAGATTGTGAACGATGTTAAAGTGAAAAGTTGGATCCGAGTGAGCTCTAACCACGCTTCTGAACGGGCCCCAGTTATAACCCACAGAAATCAAGTAAATGTGCGAGATGTAAGCCGTTTCTTATGGCCGCGTGGTGAGAGCGTAGACTCAGATAATTGTGAGTGAAGCATCAGAAAGAAAAAAAAATTTAATGTAAAAGAATTGTGCCTACTACCAGGAACTATATAAGAGGCAATGTATGTATTATTTCTTTGTGAACTCTGTCTCAGATATAAAATTATGTTACACATTAACAGATCAATAACTTCTGTCACCATAATTCTGCCAATCTTCCTACTAATATATAAACATGCATAGAGCCACTGCGAGAAGAAAGGGCAAGGAACTCGGGGGCATTATTTGAAACGTCTATACAATGTGTTACTGCTATATAATACAATTATTACAATATTTGTTTAAATTACGTAGGTGACAGGTGATAGCTTGTCAGAGGCAAAATCGTTCAAGCATTTTTCTCGTTTAAGTAGTCCCAACTGTTTAGTAGGATTTCTTAATCAATATGTTTTTCATATGCAACTTGAATTTCCCTTCTGTGAGCGTTGTAATATGTTTGGGAACTTTATTATAACCGCACACAATTACATAAGCTTTTCGAATCTAAAACCTGGCACCGCTAATTTATCTTTATTTCTAGTGTTGTAATCGTGATTGTCACTGTTTGATTTAAATTTACTAATTTTTTTACGAATATACATAATATTTTCAAATATACAGACTTGGTAAGGTTAATATATCATTTTTTTAAATCCCTCAGAGATTCCCTAGAATCCATTAGATATATGGCTTGCAATGCACGCTTTCGTAAGATTAAGATTGTCTTCATCTCAGCAGCAGCTCCCCACAGCAATACACCATACGACATAATACTGTGGAAGTACGCGAAATTAAGTAACTGCGCAGTAGCTACGTTTGATATCTTACGAACTGCATATGCAGCAAAACTAAGTCTTCCGGATAGATCACGTATATGTGGATCCCACTGTAAAGTTGAATCCATTTTGATTCCCAGGAAGACTGTCGCATTGTCAATAGAGAGTTTATTCTGGGCCAAGCTTAATGTTTGGTTCAAGATAAGTAACATTCGGTACAAAAAATAATATAGAGAATTATAGGCCTATATCTAAATTATGTCTGTTTGCTAAGATACTTGAAAAAATTGTCTATACCCAATTGTACAGCGCACTCAAGCATGATCTTGGACCTCAGCAGCATAGTTTTTTAAGGGGCAGGTCAACTACATCTAATGTCTTATTGTGTACCGAGTTCCTGTCTCGTTTTATGTCTGAACCCTCTCAAATAGATGTTATTTACACGGACTACAGTAAGTGTTTTGACAGAATCGATCATTTGCTACTATTGAAAAAGCTTCAGCGGATAGGTATAAGGGGAAACCTTTTTAGGTGGTTCACGTCCTATATCGAACAAAGGTGGCAAACTGTAGTTCTTGGCGGTTATTCGTCCATGGCCATGTATATCCCTTCCGGAGTCCCACAGGGATCTTTATTAAGACCGTTACTTTGTACAAAATTTCTGAACGACATCTCTTCATGCTTTCGTTATTCTAAAATTCTGTTGTACGCGGATGATGTGAAAATTTTACATCAAATTAAAACTATTGATGATGCACACCGACTCTGTCATGTCTGCACGGCGACTTGCATAGATTTCTAAATTATTTCAAAATTATTGTATTCAGAACAAACTAGATTTAAACGTGTCCAAATGCTACATTTGTTCTTTTACTCGTAAGCCAGTCATTATCAATTTTGAATATGCAATAAAAAAACTCACCAGTCACAAGGGTTGATACAATTAAAGATCTAGGAGTTTTTTTTGATAGTAAACTTTTATTCGACACACACGTAAGCAACATTGTGAGCAAGGCATCTCGTGCACTTGCTTTTATTTTAAGAATGTCTAATGAGTTTTCCAATTTAAAAACCTTTAAAATCCTTTATTGTGCATACGTTCGCAGTCACTTGGAATACGCATCACAAGTCTGGAACCCTTGTTATGAAGTATATTCTACTAAAATTCTAAAATAAAATAAAATACAGAAAACTTTGAACATTTCGTATTTTTTTAATATAAGAGAAGAAAATTAGCGGTGAACCATTTACAGATCATAGATAAAACATTATTTACATGAATTAGTTCACCGTCTTTCCTATCTGCTTTAAAAATCAGAAAGGTATTATCTGCGAATAAAACAATATTGCAAAAAATCTTTGACCATGCAAGGGAGATCATTAATATATGCTAGAAACAGATCCCAAAAATTGGTCCCTGTGGTACTCCTATTTGTACCAATGACCCGGAAGAAGTATTGCCTATTCATTTTGATTCCTAGGAACACTGTCGCATTATTAAGGCTGGGCCCAATGCCAAAATTACGCAAAAGGAGTATTTTCTAACACACTTTTTGATGGTAACGAACGCAAATATTCCAATAAAAAAAATATAGGAGGCAGGGGATAATCTTGAAGAAGTGCAGTAATTGAATAGAATTTTGAAAAAAAAACCTCATTGCACTGTAAAAAAATAACAGAAACCGCGCTAAAAAAAACTGTTTTAATTCAAATGCTCAGAATTATCAGCGACAACCCCACTTTATTTTTTATAAATATAATAGCTAGACTAATGTTCTAGTCGAATAATCGATTACATTTTTTATTACTTGTTTATATTAAGAACAATTAAATAAAACTCCACCAAAAACTGTACCCCAAACCTCAAAACCATTACCATCATCAACTGACTCGTGCAATTTTCGACTTTAAACGAAGCTATTTAGACAAAAAATAGAGTACAGCATTCCAGTTAGTTGTCGGGCAGCGCTCGACGTGAAAGGTTGGTTCCGGCCGCTCTGTCTGGCAATACAGCGCGTAATTTTATTTGGGAAATATGTTGTTTATTTTGTGAATAAGAACTGTTACATAGCTTGTATTATATGTTAAGTTTATAAACTTGTATAAACGTGCAAATAAAATATTTTTAAATAATAAGTTATATTTTATTTGTGTTGTGTGTGAAGTTATAAGCCTGTAAATAGTATTTTGAAAATGGGGAGAAAGGACAAAATACGAGATTTAATTTTTTTGCGAAAAAAAGAACTATAAAACATGATGGAATGTTCGGGTAAGTTGAGTTTTGTATTGAATATAAATATCAACTTGTACTTATCTGATTTTGTTATATAGAATATGTATAGTCAAATTCAATAACAAATTTATAATGCATATTATTTAGGCCCCATTCCAGCTAAATGCAATTTACATTATGTTTATTCACTGATAAAGAAGAACTGGCCTTTCAGATAAAATGAACGGCTGCACTATATAATCTTAGGAATAAAGCCTACTTACTATTGAACTAAACACCAAAATTGCTTGACAACGTAGAACAGAGAAGAAATGGCTAGTTGCTAGTCTCCACTACGTTGACAAATATACTTCGTGTTGTAAAATTTAACGGTAGCACCCCATTCTCCTTCAAATTGAGTCTACATTTGATAATACTTAGTGCCATCGTAATTTGGGCTAACGCTCAGATGCGGCCTGGCCGTGCCGCGTTCTACGTTATCTACACAATATATCCAAAAATGTTTATAAATCATTGTATGTATAATCGACAACAGGTACTCGTATCACATAAATTCATGATTCGTATTACAAATTAATTTCCATGTATTTAAGATAGTCATACGTTAGTACTACCAATGCTAGATGACGTTATATAAACTTTGTCATTTACCGAATTTATTTATTAGGTCAAAGAACGCAAAACCGATTTAGATATTGACCAACCAAAGGTACCAACCTTTGCAGAGCTAATTAGTAATGATTAAGTATCTCTCATAATATAAACATAGACATAGACATAGACATAGCTTTATTTGTGACAAAAAAAAAATTACACAGACAAAGTAAAAAATATAACATTTCAACATATTTTGCAGGTACAATACCTACATAATAGGCTCTATTTTTTTTTTGCCACAAAACCGACCCCAACTCAGCATAATGCTGGCTGCGAACAACCAGCGCTGGTCTTCCGTTGGGAACGGCAGGTGACGTCACGCACGAAAATTTACAGACAAACAGAACAACATATTTAAAATATTTATGTACAACCACTGTAAAGCACAACATGAAAATACACACAATAATACACAACAATAGCTAAATAGGCACAAAGTGTTCAATCTTTTTTTTATTGGTAAAATAAATACGTTTTACTTGTAAAGCACATATTGGAGAATAAAGTAAGTAGGTATATATGAATTGTATTAAATAGCGCTGGTGTCATTTCTCAAAAGTTCTTCGCTTTTTTGATGCGAGTAAATATATTTTTTCAGTTGTACATGTACATTGTAACATGTGTATATTTTATTTATAACTATTTTTTTTTTTTGGTTGTAACAACGTTACATCTGGGTCAAATGGAAGTGAAACATACCTTTTGCCGATTTGTGAGGCAAACAATAGATAAGGACCTTTTGTGTGATTACTCGGCCGCAACAACCGTTTGGGATTTCTAGGAACTTTACAAAATACTTATTAATTTGAAATCCCTACTAATAGGTTTGAACTCTTGTTTAGTTCTAGCAATTTTCATACAATTTTAATAATAACAAATACTTTTAAAATATTTTAAGAAAACATCAAATTAATATTTTAATAAAACACTTTAAAAATGTAAAAATATATCTAGTGATAATGATGAATGAGAAGCGAAACGCGTCGAAAATTCTTCCGGTTTGGCTGCGTGGCGTTTGTGACGTCGCGTCGGCTTAGCAGGAAAATTAAGCGGAATTGTCACTAGATATATTTTTATATTTTTTAAGGGTTTTATTAAAATACTAATTTGATGTTTTCTTAAAATATTTTACAAGTATTTGTTATTATTAAAAATGGATTTCCGCATAGTAACGCCTGAATCTATTCATTATTTCATACATTTTATTTACTTCAATTACTTTCAGAAATTTGTTGACAGTTTTGGACAATGTTGCAACTCAAGCTCAATTAGTAGCTCAAGAAAGGAACGTTACGTAACGTTACGTATAGCAGCTGTGTAATCTCAATAGCTCGAATTTCTACGAATATCCTATAATTTCGAGTTAAATGGATATTCTATTGATATGTATGTCATATATGGACGCTTTATAGCGGATGGCGATTCGAGTAAATATGCAAGAATTTTGGAAGTAAGTCATTACAAAGACATAATTGTGTGCGAAAGGTGAGTCCAAAAATCACATACTACGCAATATGTGCAATAAATTGGTCTCCGTCAGTAAAGATACGAAGTATCCATTAGACCAGAGAAAGAGAATTCTCAAGAAATTTTACCAGAAAAGAATATACCAGTCGTGGGTATCTAATGACATAGAACATATTAGGAAACTGTTAATTGATGTTACTGATATTAGTAATAAGTATTCTGACCATGATTTAATAAACAATGTGTTGCACAGTTTAAATAACAAATATGATACTATGATCAATCAAGAAAGATCTATACTACACCAGACTGATAGAAAGTAGTAGAAATACCTCAAAATCTATATGGAATGTGATAAACCAACAAAAAGGAAAATGTAATGTATCTAATATTGACTTCACAGATCTTATTAGAGACGATACTGGCCAACCTTTTCAATCAAAACAGGAGGTCATAAATACGATGAACGCGAGATTTATGGCAGCTGCGGTTGGAAAAAAATTGAAAACATCACCTTCCAGAACCATCTGAACCTGGATCCTAAAAATTACCATGCGTGTAATTCTGTCCCGATATATCTACAGGTTCAGCTTTTCCTGGATTATTACATTACACAAATGAAAAACATATTTTGTCGATTGTTGAATACTGATTTAGAAATAAATTCTATGTCTTTTTGGAAGTATGTTTATTCAATATTCCTTTAATATTATCTGATTGTCTCCCAATCCAACCTTATTTTTGCAATTAAATTTAATGTTAATTTTGATTCATCTCTATTCTAAATATCGTTAATATCCGTTAAGCTATTTTAATAGTAAAAAACAAATTAAATAATATTTTTAACCAATTTCAAAAAAGTAGGAAGTGTTTTAATGACAGTACTTTTTATGTATTTTACGTGATTATTCCACCATATACGAATTGATTTTGATGATTCTTTCTTATGAGTTTTATCAAAATAGTTCCGCTAGTATGGTTTTTTAAAATCCACACAACTGGAACAATACCTATGTCATGCAAATAAAGTACTTTTCAGCAATAGAAGCCGTCGTTTTTTAAGTATTCATGAATAATACCCAGTCCTAGTTTTAGTGGTATAGATTTAATTTAACTGACTGTAACGCATATACTGCGCTCAACGTCAGGGGCTTGAGCGAGCGCGGCGCAGGGCTGTTTGCGAACGTGACGCTGCCGCCTGGCTATGGTTGTATTTCGCACTCGAGTGGGCGATGGAAGAAGTGGGGGTAAAAACTGATTTTTTCCTGGCTTTGGGCGCACTCTTAATAGAGAGTTTATCTAGGCCAAACTTAGTAACACATTACAAGGTTAGGTTTAAGAACCAAATGTCTTATTAGAAATGTAGTAATACCTTGACAGCTCCGGTGCTGTGGTTATGCAGCGCTTTAGTATTTTTAGCAAGTAGACTAGCGCCGCTCACCTTCCGCGCCTCTGGCATATTGAAAACACTAGGGGTAGGGTAGACAAAACTGCTTAGAAGGTGCGTTCATACCATTCCCTAACCTAAAACAACCAACAACCAGACATTAGTATCCCCCAATTTTAAACACCAAAGCCATGTCACAGAGAGGACGAAGACATTTGGTTTAAACTTTTTTATATATATGATATACGAGATCATTTTTGTTACTGTTCTTGCTGCGGCAGTTCCACTCAACTCCCTGGACTTGATCCATATAATTATAAATACACAATATACTGGTTATTTATTGTAAATACGTCTTACAAATATATAAATGTAACTGTCTACAATATAATTTTATAAATATCTAAACACATAATAAGTTTTTTTTTTGTTATTGTGACGAGGCCTATCCGATGTTAAGCGGACTTACCTCTGCCTATAACAGATGCACTTCATCACAAGTTACGAAATGCACTGCGCCCGTCACTTTGAGGCATAGTTGTTAAATCTCCATGGGCCTGTAATTTCACTGGCTCTCAAGGACTGCTGCCCGAACACACCGTTAGGTGCTTGGCGACAGATTTTCTACTTGAGTGTGGTAGCTAGCCAGGCGGGCAATCGCAAAATGCCCTTCCATCATGCGGTGAAGCTCAAGCTGGCGGTGGGGATCGAACCAGGGTACTGCAGCACGGCAGTCCATAGCTCGGCTCGGCAATCATGGCTAAAAATGTTTATCAAAGTAAAAATAAACTACTATCACCGTGAGCAGGGGGCCGTGAAACTGTCATTTTTGAAGGTGTACTCGTCAAAGCACATGCGTGCTTTGACCAATAGCCAGTAGCTAATAGCCAACCAAACAGTAGTTAGCCGCGTGGCCGCCCCGTGGCCCGTAAGCATAGTGAAAAGTAATATATTGGGTTAGGTAATATGAGCGCGTTGTTCTGAAACTGAAACGAAAAGGATGATGTGATGGTCGCCATAATCGCTTTTAACGTGAAGCGGAAGGCAGCCCTAATCTAACCGTCTGTAATCTTTGATCTAACCATATTTAATCTATGGATCTAACCTCAAAAAGTCGCTTGGTCGCTTGTGCTATTGATATCACGTGTTTTGTTTTCCTTCTCATAAAAAATTAATTAAAAATGTCCATATCTTATTAATATTCATCAAAATGGTGCGTGGTAAATTTTTAGTTTGTGTTGAGGTGTAAGAGTTTTTTGTGATGATGTCTATTTTTGCAGAGTAAGCTGCACGTTTTGTACGAACACAGCGCGGGCTTCGCGTTGTTCCGTGTAGCCGAATTTGAAGAGCTGGCGGCATTTCTGCCCCAAGTTGAAGAATCAGTTACCGATCTCCAGCGGTTCAATTCTGTGGTGACGCTTGTGGCGTTCCAGCCATTCAAATCTGCTGTTGTAGCTCTGGAAAATATAAATGCTATATCAGAAGGTTAGTACATGTTTTTTTTTTCTTGAAGCAAATTATACTAAATAAGTACTCTGTTAGTTAATTTTCTGGGCTTGGGTTTAGATTATAAAACATCGATTTGTGGAGGGTAGGGGCGGGTGCTAGGGGATGCCTACCCCCCACCGCCACTCCCCCATAAAATCAATGACTGAAAATAGTGAGGTTATAAACTTAAAAAAAATCATATCTCTGAAAGGGGGGGATCGCAACTTCCCCTTCACAGGGGGATCTACCCATGCCCCCCATAAAAACGATTTTTTATAAACTAAACCAGAACCATTTGGTGCACTATTCCAATTATTGGACCCCACTCAACATCAACAGAGTTGTACTCAGTTGTGTAATGTTAGAAAGGGCTAGATGATCTTCATAAATAGACCACATGTGACGTACTCAGAATAATTTTAGTAAAGACTAAATGTTTTTAACAACTATTGTTAGCAAGCTGTTATTAGACAAATGTACATAGTCCATTTTGTGATGTGTTTACTTGCTTGCTTAGATTTTACGTAATTCAAAGTGCTGATAAATGAATGAAATGAAATTGTTTTTATTCCAATTTTGCATCCATAAAATTATTTAAATTAATACAAATTATTAACACCAAAATTACATTCAACTATTAAAACCATTCAAGGGATAAATAGAGATATCTATGTGAAACTTAATTATTTTGGATATAATGCCTTTTTATCAGATGTTTGTGTATATCTTCAAAACAACTTCATCAGGGTTAAATAAATACTCACTAATGTGTTAAGAAAAGAATGTTATCATATATTATTACATGAGCTTCTTAAATGGGATCCTATATTAATGATAGTGTAATAGAGGCCTTGGGCTTGTATCTCCTTGCATATCTGCAGTCTATGCCCCACTACTAAATATACATGCAATCAATGACAGGGCTGACTTGAAGGAGACAAGGTCCACTTACATATTTGAACTCCTCTCCAATTCAAGCTTTATGATTATTATCCATAAATGTTATACAAGCAAATATAATATTAAATCTTTACTTGCTGTATCAGGTATAGTACCAGAAGACCTAAACTTATTCCTAGAAGGTGCACTGCCAAAGCGCAAGAAGCGTGGAAAGTGCATGCTTGGAGTGCTAGACCCAAAGCTTGGTGCAGCTATCAGCGAGGCTTTGGAGATACCATGCTCACATACAGGAGCTGTTCCAGAGGTGTTACGTGGTAAGATAATTTTGAATTTAAATATAGTGAGTCAAGATAATTTCAGTCCTCAAAGTTACGATGTTTTATTGAAGGGGTAGGCAGAGCCTGGAAATTGTTCAAGCTTAGCGCCTTTCAATACGACGGTGGCGCCACTAAGTTATGCTCCAATTACAATTTGTTATGCTACGAAAATCAAACCATAGTGGTATCTGTGATCTAGTATATTTTGTCTTTCTTTTCTATCCAAGCCGCCAAAAAATGGTGTCATTCAACATTAGATTCACTAATACAAAAATTTTTTAAAACTTTAACAATAAAGTCATTGCATTGCAATTGAATGACTATAATAATAATAATAATAATATTTGTTTATTTCAGGCATAAACTATGCTTGCGCAATTCTCAAAACTGCATTCTTCTTGCATGCATACTGTATTTGAAAAACTCTCACCAGCCAAAACTATACATTGATTTTACCTTGCAGGCATCCGTCACCATTTCCATGCTCTTATCAAAGGACTGACCTTGAAGGCATGCAGTGTTGCTCAGCTGGGCCTCGGCCATTCATACTCCCGAGCCAGGGTCAAGTTCAACGTCCACCGAGTTGACAACATGATCATACAGTCCATTGCTTTACTGGATCAGCTTGACAAAGATGTTAACACATTTTCTATGCGGATCAGGTAATTAATGCCTACACATTCCTATTTTTTATCATGTTGAGATAGGCATAAACAAATGATTTGTTATCCGTGTTCTTCATTGACATTTCATTAAAAAATTATTGAAGCTCAACATTTTTGTCCTGGATGGAAATCGAGTCCTTCAATATCGCGCCGGATGCGCCTACAGTGGAACATACTATTTCAAGCCGAAACTTGGTGCTCCTATTGTATTCAAGCAACATAGCGGATGGTACGCGGTCAATGATAATGCTACCCTTCTATATTTCTAAACATGATTACAAGCACTATCGCATACTAAGCGAAAAACATTTATATATTATTGGAGCACAAAATTACTCTCCAAGGCGGGGATTGAACCCGCGTCCTCCGATTTCGTACCGAATGCCTTGAACAATCAGATGAGTGGTTTATGAATTCAGGTAGTGATTTAGGCATGCGATAGTGCTTGTAATCATATTAAAAAATACAATACATATATCCAAAAAAAATTAAGCTAAATAACCTATAGTATAGTAGCTATTAGTTTATTAATCTATGGAGTAGAAATATTGCAATGTAAATAAGTGGTGAAATTTCAATACTTACTCAACATATGAAACAAAGTAATATATTTTGTTACAAAAATGAGTGAAGTATATTGTATGGTGCTGCTTTGGCTACGCTGATGAGCTGTGCAGCTTGTTGCCTTCAAACCAAAGTCCACAGATTTTTTTTATTATGTTAAGAAGCTTTCAGTTAATTGCAACAATCACAGCCATGCCAGCACTATTAGGACATTCATTTTTACCGACTTAAAAAAAGGAGGAGGTACTCAATTTGTCTGATTTTTTTTTTGTGTTTGTTACCTTAGAATTTTTGACTGAGTGAACCGATTTTGAAGATTCTCTTTTTATTTGAAAGTTAATGCTTGCCGTGTGATCCCATTTAAATTTCATCAAAATCGGTCTACCCATTCTTGAGTTACACTCTAATAACTGAAAAGTATTTTCCTACCTTGATGTCAGTCATTGACAGTGAATTTTGAAGCGCTCGTAGCGAAGTTTACTTAGCTGTTCTTAACCGATCAGCAAAGTTAAGCAACGTCGCGCGCGGTCATGAGTTGGATGGGTGACCGCTAGTGACATTACTACTGAGCGTTTCCGTGCTTCGGAGGGCACGTTAAGCCGTCGGTCCCGGTTGTTGTCTTAGGATGGCAGACGTTATAGCATGGTGGTAGGGCATTTTGCGAATGCCCGCCTGGCTAGCTACCACCCTCAAGTAGAAAATCTGTCGCCAAGCACCTAACGGTGTGTTCCGGCAGCTGTCCTTGAGAGCCAGTACTTCTAGGTTAGCCTGAACAACATCTTCGACCACATCATCACTTACCATCAGGTGAGATAATGGTCAAAGGCTAAACTATCAGACATTAAAAAAAAAAAAAAAAAAAATAACAATAGATCCCATAAAAAACAAGGGTCACAAAAAGGGTGAAAAAAAATTTTTACCCAAAAATTTTACTAAATCTACACTTTTCCTTCTTTCCCAGGGAATGGTACTCCTACCACTTCCCAGAGCTCTACAGCATTGTACCTGAAAACCATCTGTACACAAAATGTGCAGAGTACATCAAAGACCGCAAAACACTCAACGAAGAATCAATAGAACCATTGACTGAGATAATTGGGGACTCGGAGAAGGCTCAAGCTATAGTGGACGCGTCCAAGATGTCTATGGGGATGGATATATCACCTGTGGATTTGATTAACATACAGATGTTTGCATCTCGGACTGTTGCATTACATAATTATAGGTGTGTATTGAATTTGTTCTTTTTTATTAATATTTATTAAGTAGTGAGAACTAAAATGTTGTATTACAAATATACTAGACATGGGTAGTTCACGAACGACTGAAGGAAATGAACTACTTCACTTCGCAAGTTGATTTAGTCCATTCCGTCGCCACTCATTCAAACGTTTCTCTACTTCATTTCGTTCAGTATTCACGTACCTACCGATCGAAGGATAATGTGTCTTGCTCACGCGTACGGCTCTAGATAGAAAAAAGAGAGTTGCGGCGTTCACCTAAAGTTCATTATTGCTCGCCTTGCTTTCGTAAGTTAGCTGAAGCATCTGCCTGCCTGTAACTCTTATCTTTTTTTCTTCAATGCAATCAAAACTAAACTTTTCGTGGTGGAGATAAGGTACATTTTTATTCGCCAAAATTGATTGTTTGTTTTGTATGTTTCTAATTTCCATTTTTGACTAGAATTCTGAATTCATTAAATTTAATTAAAGTTAAATAAATAAATCAGTCATGAAACATAGGTTTCTTGGTTCACAGTCCTAAGCCTGTATAAAGGAAAATCAAGATACAAAAATGTACTAAAAATAAAGTTTTTCTAATGAAGTGGATAGATTATATCTGATAGGTATTGCACTTTACAAATCAGAAGTGCGTCATTCGTTACCTAATCACTCACACTATACATGATGGATATCTTATTGACTCGTTCAGAGCTACTGAACTAAATGAGTGGACTACTTCACCGAGCAAAACGATATACTTCATTCATTTCTTTTTACTGACTCATTTTGCGCATGTCTAAAATATACGATAGGAGAAATTTAAGTCATGTGTGGGATTCAAACCCCTAAAATATTTCAATAAATCAAATTTTATTTTTTTTATTTTATTTTATGAAGTGCGTTGATGAACTAGTTGCCTGCCATAGTATGCGTCCATTACAGTGGTCACTATCCAAATTCTAAATTACACTGCACTTGGCGCTCTTATATCTCTCATTAGTTCTTATATATTGTTTGCCCAGTAATTTTACTTGCTACAGTGCCCTTCACACCAAATATAGTTGTGATGGCACACTACTACTTTGAAGGTGCAATACCTGACATGGTGGACTCATGCTAAAGAGACCTACCCTCTGGTAAAAGTCCAGGCTCGTTATGATAATAAGTAATAACTAAAGAGTTTGTAATAACTTTATTTGAATTAATATTTAGTTAGATATATAAGGAATATATAGTTTTGTAGTCAGTTTCTCTAAGCACCGTTGAATTATTATATAATGAATAAATTTATTTCAGACTAAGTCTAAGCACACATTACAATTCTTTATGGTTAATATCCATAGAGTAAAGTTTTGTTAGTTAGTAAATGACAAAACCATATAACTCCAATAGTTATAAAATATCTGGTTAAATTGTATACATCCATATAATGCAGCATGCATTGTGAGAATGATTATTCTTTTTAAACGACTGCCCAAAAACAGAAGTGTTATGCTTTCAGGGTTCATGTATATATGTTTGTGAGTTTTTTTATTCCACCATAACTACTAAACGGGTTAACCGAATTTAAATTCTTGATAACACAAGGGACACTAGGTACATTACTGGCGGATTTTAGACGCCATATTAAGACACATTTTTTTTCCAATCCCATTGATTGCAGTATTAAAATGAAGGGCTTTTAAAAACGATTCCATCAATATATATAACTTGCAGTTTTAATTTCATTGTAACAATATATATACAGTCAGGTTTTTTACTTTTTTAATTAATATATACTTGTTCTCTGTGTCAACGTAGTAGCAACACATTTGGTGCATATTTACTCTTAGTCTGCATTTTACTAACAACAAGGATTCTCTAGTAGGTTTTACGGCATGAAGATGGTTGGCCAATACACATACTACTATTTATTTAGGTTGCACAATGAAGGATTCAATCGTAATGTTTTCAATAACCGGCTGTACTCACGCGTATTGGTCGAGATTGTCGAGCTAGGTTTCGGGCATGTCCGATGCCCTTCATCAGGTGAGTTCACGCGTCGACGACTCCGCGCAACTGCTCGTTCTGCGCGGCGCGAGAGTGGAGGCGCGGGGGGCGGGGGGTGCGGGGGCACACAGTGGGCTGGGGGAACGCCCCGTGCACTGATGGTGGTGCATCCTCTTCGTCAGTGAGTTCTTCGTCGAAATCTCCAACACAAACACTGCTAACTGTATCACACTCTAGACTAGCACTTTTCGCGTTGAGGTAGCATTAAGAATAGGTGTCCAGGCTGATGGGAGGGTCCATCCACGATCTCTATTGAAATTGGGGTGACGGGTAATCTCGATAGCCTCACGTACTTTTCGAGGTAGGTATAAAGAATTTTTCGACCAATACGCGTGAGTACAGCCGGTTATTGAAAACATTAATATGTCTCATACTCACGGGAACTTTCAAACAAAAAATGGATTCAATCATTTATAATAAGTGATATTTTGTAAGACAGTGGACGTAATTCTGTTATTCACCATAAACTAAACTACAGTTTATTACAAAAATTCTTATAACATATAAAAGGTTCTTAAAACTCTTACAAATGTTAATCCTTAAATAAAATTTATCCCAATCAATTGGAGGTTATAACAACAAAATGGCTGACACATATTACGTTATCATATAATTAATTCGTCTTCGAGACCAGACATATTTCTGTACTCAAAAAATCTAAAACGCATAGTATAAGTACTATGCGTTTTAGAACTTACTGTGCCGTGGAAACAAACATACCTAAAGACCACACAATAAAAACAACCAAGTATTATGACCTAACAAATGAATTAACCAAAAACGGTTACTTGGTTAATCTATATGCTGTAGAAATTGGAGCAAGGGGTATACCAGCGAAATCCCTGTATAACCTAGTAAAGACCTTGGCCTGTCAAGAACAACCGTAACTTCCATCCTAGAGCGTGTATCTAAGGCGGCATTTGTAGGATCCTACCAAATTTGGTTGGGCAGGGGAGGAGGTTCGAGCGGTGAAGGGGAGCATTGACGACATCGTAAAGGGCCCCCCTTAACCCTGGTTGCAAGTCCCAGGCCCCTCTGGCCTCTTCTTCTACAATGCTATGGAACCGGAACTACGGAACTCGCATGGTGAATCCATGGAATGCTAAGTAAATTCGTCTCTTGCTAGTTGGTGGCGGGAACATTTCCTTATAGTGACATTTTGTTGCTTTATTTATTTTCTCCTTTCCACAGACACTGTTATACTACTGCGATATCAAAAATTCTAACACAAGTCAAGTCAAACCATTTTATAGATTATTAAAATTATCGCGAGTTTTATCCTTATTAGCTTATTACGAGCTAGGACCCGACGAAGGACTTAAGTCCTTCAAAGAGTAACGATTTCGTGGAGCGACGAGCCCGGCCTTCAGCGCTTAACGAAGTATTTAAAATACTCTAAATTATGGTAGCCCTTATTCAGTGCCTATTAAAATCTGAATTCGTATAACGCTTGCGAATGACAATAATCATATTTTATTTAGGAAGCAAATTGCTGAATACCTGCACACCAAGATGACCAGTGTGGCTCCAAACCTAACGGTTCTGATCGGAGACCAGGTGGGCGCGAGGCTCATCTCCAAGGCAGGCTCGCTGACCAGCCTCGCCAAGTATCCCGCATCCACTCTGCAGATCTTGGGTAAGTCTTCTGATAGATATTGTTTATGAGTTGGGCTTAATACCAGGGCCATCTTACTTACGTCGTCACTGGAAAGGAGAAAATGCTAAAGGGCTATATTGGCCAAAATGACTTATACAGGGTTATTGGTAAAATGCTAACAACCTCTTAGGGTTGACTTCTGCTAATTCTCCGAAACATTTTGAGATGTTTCTTGTTTTGATTTGAGAAAAAAAAAAATTCTGTTTTTTTTTGGTTTTTTATATGTTTTGACTGAATAAGTACGCGGGCCAACTGATGTAAAAAGTCTCTTGTGCCTGTAATGTATTATTTCATATATTTTTATAACTTTGCCCATGTAAATATTCAAAACTCTATTCAAAGGAACCACGGTGCGGTCCAGTGCTGCCGCAGAGGGCGCTCTTAGCTCGGAGTAGGCATTAAAAACAAAAAATATCTGTTTAGCTTTCAAGACAATTCAGCTAATTTTTGGGGGTTGAATATTTCTGAAAATGTAGGCATGACCTGGATTCTCATGTCGGCGGTTTTCCGGTGATATTGAAACTGAAGTCGCTTTAGCTACACATTTTTAGGAAAGAGACCTATTAGAATGTTATTCCTTATCCTGTGTCGCTTCTTTAGTGTTTTTATTCACGGCCATCACGATCATAAAAAACCTGTACATATGTTTGTTAACATCATATATGTGTTTAAAGTTATTTAAGCATTTATCCTTTCCAACAAAATAAGGTTTTACCAATTGAAAGCAGTTTTCTAACTACATATTCAAACATTTATGGTAAAACAGCAGAAAGAAGAAATAAAGAAAGAAGATACATTTATTCATAACATGAACACAACATTTTTGACATAAAATAATAGAAACTAATGAGAACACAAAAAAAAAGATAATGTGCACATCCACGAATCGGTCCCAACTCAGCATATGCTGGTTATTAAACCAGCGTTGGTCTTCCGTTGAGGCCGGTTGTGAGCAGCGGTCACTAACATTTTCCAATTTTTAAAGATGATTTTGCTAAATCGACTACTCGAACGCAAAACAGAGTAAATATTATTAATACTGAGAGATACAATAGATTTTGTAATTATGATATAATTTTAGATGAACAAAATCGTATTAGAAATAAAAAAACATAATACATTTATAAAGAAAAAAACATAGTTTAATCCTCATTTCCCAAAAGTACTATTTTGGCGCTTTAGAATTTTCTCTTTTCCATTAACGATGTGATTGTTGCTATATCAACATTTCAAAACTTTAACTTATATTTTTTTTTACAGGTGCTGAAAAAGCTCTTTTCCGTGCGCTGAAGACGCGTTCGAACACTCCGAAGTACGGGCTGCTGTACCATTCGACGTTCATCGGCCGCGCGGGAGTCAAGAACAAGGGCAGGATCAGTCGCTACCTCGCAAACAAGTGCTCCATCGCCTCGAGGATAGATTGTTTCTCTGGTATGAACACGTTTTACTTTGTTTTGAACAATATGTCCGCCGTATATGT
This sequence comes from Plagodis pulveraria, assembly GCA_963890685.1. NCBI lineage: Eukaryota > Metazoa > Arthropoda > Insecta > Lepidoptera > Geometridae > Plagodis > Plagodis pulveraria. The sequence continues at coordinate 19,476,970 of OY982972.1, forward strand.
GGCAGCCATTTTGGTATAAGTCTCTATGTGTTACAAAATAAACAATTATCTGTTGAAATTGTGATCTCACTAAGATAAAAATAGGCTTGATCGAAAGGTTTATTGCCTGTTAAAAAATACGAAATAATGTTTAACTTCCCTAGAACTCAAAAAAAATTCTCGTTACAAAATGCAAATAGTTTTGCATTTCGACAAATTATTGTAAGTTACTGTAAAAACAATGACTTTTTTTTTTGCTAGAACTAAGCCACAGTTTAAGTTCAATTTACGGCTGTATGTCTATTACTTTAGAAATTATTATAGTTTGAACGTAGCAACGTAACGTAGCATATGCACAAGTTTTTAATGTTTTTATGCTTAGGATTCCAACAAAAGTCTTTGTGCTTGCGAAACAAAATAGCTGCCACTTAGAGGGTTTGATCCGAGTGTGTAGTCTTTTTTGGTATAAGAAGTTATGAAATGAGGCCATGAGTACCATAGTGGCCTATCTTTTGCAGACACAATTGATTTCCATTGTGTCTCAAAAAGATAGGCCACTATGGTACTCATGGCCTCAAATATAAGTACCTAAAATATCGTTAGTCTATGACCAGAGATATTGTAAACCGGCGTCATTATGGTGGCAAATTGTAAAACCGAAAATAGCTTTTTATATTTTAAAAGATTTCAGGATAATATAAAAAATAACCCTTCGCAAAAATTATTGGAGAACAAAATTGTATGTTCCGTGCGGGAATCGAACCCGCGTCTTCCGATTTCGCGCCGGATGCCTAAACCACTCGGCCACCTGAGCATGCTATTTCTAGCTGAAATTTCGTGCTCCAATTGTAATCATATTTAGAAGTAACCCTTGGTATTTAAAATATAACGCAACTACGTTTATATGGAAAGCGCTTTGAAGATACCCTTATTCAAAATATCCTATGTTAAACATAATATATTTTGAAGTGACAGGACATGTAGGTAGTCTGGTCACCCAGCATCGTAAAGAATTAGATGTTATTGTGACGGAACAAGCCCGAGGCCCACCTGATGTGAAGTGGACTAACCTATGCCTATAAAAGACGCATTTCGTCAACGACGAATTGCATCGCGCCCGTCACACTAAGACGTACAGTTGTTAGGTCTCATGTGCCTGTAATTTTAATGGCTCTCAAGCAGCACGAACTGCTGCCGGAACACACTGTTAGGTGATTGGCGACAGATTTTCTACTTGAGGGTGGTCGCTAGCCTAGCCAGGCGCCAGAGCCTTTCCACCATGCGGTGAAGCTCAAGCCCACGGCGGGATTCGAACCATGGACCTGCTGCATGGCAGTCCATAGCCAATGCCACAGCCATCACTGCTTCCAATATATCGATGTTGGTTTACTTAAAGACCGATTGCACTCTTTGATCTATCGCAAGTGTCCATCGCTTGTGGTAATAACAGCAGTGCTAAAGCGAATGCGTATCGTATCCTCATGCACATATACTATATGTGTGTATGCTACAATGATATTGCTACAAATATTACATATACTTGTTTTTTTGTTAATTATTGCAAAGCTGTTTTGATGCCAATTATAGATAATATTTTTATGCTAGATTAGCACCACCATAGGGGAGGGCGCTGTATGCTGAAATACAGGCCACAAGCCTAGTTCAGCAGCAGATACCCAATAAGCAACATTCTCTGGCGTAACAATATTTAATATTGTAACATTGTGCTTTTTTCTTGAATAAATGCTTATTATTATTAAAGAGTACATAATATACAATTTGAAGCGCTGCTCGTAGCGAAGTTTGCTTAGCCGTTCTTAACCGATCAGCAAAGTTAAGCAACGACCGCCGCGGTCTTGATTTGGATGGGTGACCGCTAGTGACATTACTACTGAGCGCTTCCGTGCTTCGGAGGGCATGTTCGCCGTCGGTCCCGGTTGTTGTCTTAGGACAGCATAGTGGTAAGGTATTTGCGAATGCCCGCTTGTCTAGCCACCACCCTCAAGTAGAAAATATCGCCAAGCACCTAACGGTGTGTTCCGGCAGCTGTCCTTGAGAGCCAGCAATTCTAGGTTAGCCTGAACAATAACTCCGACCACATCATCACTTACCTTCAGGAGAGATAGTGGTCAAAGGCTAGCCTATCAGCAATTAGAATAATAAACGCAAGCGTCGAACCCCACCGTCAAACTCGTCCAAATCAAAAGAACACAGTATTTTGTTGTTTGTTTTTGATATCGATATTTATCACTCCTATCACGAATTGCCAGTTAATCAGCACTTAGTTTATATATAAAGGCAACAATACCTTATACAAGAACTTGAAGTTGAACTTTTAATATTTTACAGAAATGCAAAGCACGGTATTCGGTGAGAAACTCCGCCAGCAAGTGGAAGACCGTCTCAAGTTCTACGAGACCGGAGACATACCCAAGAAGAACATAGAAGTGATGCAGGAGGCTATAGAAGAACTTAACCAGTCGAGCGCTGACGTTGTTGACGGGAGTGTTAAGAAGAAGAAGAAGAAAAAGAAAGATAAGAAACAAGAAGTGGCCATGGATGAGGATTAGATAAAATATACTTTTTTTTACTGTATTGACAGTTATATTTTGCTATATTAATAAAGGTTAAGTATACAATAATATTGTTTATTAATTTCATTTCTGATTATACTTTTTTAAGGTCTTGAAATCGCCACTACTTCAAATACGCTACACACCAAGAACTAGAACGATAATGGGAAATATAAGTTAAATTAATGTTTCTAAATCTGATTACAAGCTCTATCGCGTGCTAACCAAAGATCACATTTACAATTTATTAGAGCGCTAATTTCCGCGTGGATGATTGTGTTCCGGTGGCCGAGTGGTTCAGGCATTCGGCGCGAAATTGGATGAAGCGGTTTCAATTAACGCCAGGGAAAAAAATTGTTCTCTAAAAATTTGTAAATGTGAAATAATTTTGTTTATGTACTAAAGTACGCACTGGCCTAGGTAGACTTCAAAAATTTGACCTCTTGTGGAACGAGTCGTATTACAGCTTGATGGGTAGAGCTAGAAATGCTTGTTGAAGTAGTCCCGATGATAATAGGTCAGGCTGACCAGGCCGCATATGATGGAAATCGGGAACTACTACTAAAAATACCGAAAATTTTTGCTCATAACTAAGCTTGCCTAGTCATTTTTTACCGATTAACTAGGTTAAACCGTCCGCTGCTGTCATTAATTGGATCAGTCAATGCTAGTGATATTTTCTACGAAGCGTGCACGTTCTTCGGAGGGGACGTTAAGCAGTGTCGTCGGTCCCGGTTGTTTTTAGGGCGGCAGTCGTTATAGCATGGTAGTACATTTTGCAAATGTCTGCTTGGCTAGCCACCACCTTTGGAGAAAATCTGTCATGAAGCACCTAAGTGTTTCGGCTTCACGCATCGGGTGACCTAACCACTCGGCCATCGAGATTGGCTGGACCGAAGCGAAAGTTATAAAATCTATGAAGTTCGAACTCTTCTGCTACAAGGAGTAGGTAGCTAAAGTGAATAGATAGAAATGGTGGTCATGTCTCAATCATGTGATAACCAAGATAGAAACAAAATTGTACGGAGTCGACAATCATATACAAAAATGTCTGAGCAATTTATTATTGAAGTATCTGCAGAAAGTTCATCAGAAGGATGACGATAATTTTTAAGATTACAAGAATTGTAGTAGCATTATATTGTTTTATATAATAATTAAATTTTCTCTATAGTAAATTTATGAAGTATTCATTATGAACGAGCCTTAACAATTTCAAATCGAGAACAAAGACATTGACCAATGACGGCAATGACCTATCTCACTCTGTCAATATGGGAAATGTGCGAGAGACATACTCAGTACTCGTTGGTTAAAAAAAACAGACTATAGCTAATATGGTGGTAGGTATTCAAGAGACGAATTACTTAGCATTCCATGGATTCACCGTGCGGGTGCCAAGTCCATAGCGTTGCAGAGGAAGAGGCTCCAGTCGAGGTGCCTGGGACTTGCAACCCAGGAGTAGGGTTAAGGGGCCCCTTTATGATGCATCAATGCTCCCTTTCACCGCTCGAGCCTCCTCCCCTGCCTAACCAAATTTGGTAAGATCCTACTAATGCCGCCTTGGATACACGTTCTAGGATGGAGGTTACGGTTGTTCTTGACAGGCCAAGGTCTTTTAGTAGGTTGTATAGTGATTTAGCTGGTATACCCCTTGCTCCGACTTCTACAGCATATAAATTAACCTACATTACTATTAACCTACTACAACAAATAAATTTTACGAGTCATAACAATCTTTTATTATTCATTATTATTCATAACCTTAGAATTTATTCACAACATTAGCACGCCTGTATAGATATTTGGTTGCAGTTGATCTTGACGTTGATGTTGACACAGGCGAGTTGTGTGACGAACAGCTTGAATATGTATGGAATAGCGACCGTGGCGAGCTCTCCCGTGCCGCAGAGCCGGCACGAGTCTTCCGTGCTCGTCTGGTTGCCCACGATTGGGCCGAGAAGAGTGCCGCATTTCGTGCACACTGTCGCCTAGAAACAACAATATTTATATTAGTATGTACACCAGTGGGGTGCCGGGCTAGAATCTCACCCCCCCATCTCTACCCGTGGTTGTCGTAAGACTAAGCGTAACACACTAGAACTTTTACCGATCAGTTTTTCTGTTACAGGAAGTCATGAAGTCGAGAATAATAACTAAAATAAATATCATAATAATAACTTAAATATCATAGTGTATTTTGTGAAATATCTAAAAACTACTTAGAAGGAGCCCAAATTTTTGGGTACGATTTTATTTATTTCATTTTTGAATTAAACTTAAAACTAAGTTTTTTTTTTTAAATGTTATTGTGACGGAACAAGCTCGAGGCCCACCTGATGTTAAGTGGACTAACATCTGCCTATAACAGTTGCAATTCATGACAACTCACGAATTGCACTGCGCCCGTCACATTGAGACATAGTTGTTAAGTCTCATTGTGCCTGTAATTTCACTGGCTCTCAAGGACTACTGCCGGAACACACCTTTCGGTGCTTGGCGACAGACTTTCTACGTGAGGGTGGTCGCTAGCCAGGCGGGCATTCGCAAAATGCCCTTCCACCATGCGGTGAAGCTCAAGCTCTGGGCGGGATTCGAACCATGGACCTGCTGCGCGGCAGTCCATAGCCAATGCCACTGAGCCATCACTGCTTCAAACGGTAGCAAATAAAATTGCTAAGTAGAGTTTTATTAAAAATGTGTCTGTTAGCCTTTATCCTAGTCTCAATTATAGAGAAGAAAGACACTTTGTTTATGTTTTCTCTGTAGAAAAATAGGTTTTTTTTTCTGGTTTATGACCGCACAAGTACTGGCCCACCTGATATTAAGCGGTAACCTCTGTCTATACCAGATGCAGATCGTCACAAGTGAAGAACTGCACCGCTCCCGTCACCCTGAGACATAAAGTTTTCTCATATGCCAGGGGCCTGATTCTCATAGCTATAGAACGGCGTTAACGCAAATCAATTGCATGAAAATTTTAGTTTTTGACGGAACCCGTAGTCTGTCCACTATTTAGGTTCGATCGCAAGTCAGTGGCTTGCTATCAATAGTTTTTGACATATTTGGTATGCTGTAAGCTATTTTGTTGCGATTACGTTGCTACAGTGCCATAAAACATTTTGGAGGATTTTAGATAGAAAAATAGCTAAATGATTTAAATATATTTATTTAATGTATTGTTTGCTAGAAAACCACTGTATTGATGTTTTGACTGATGCTTGATTGATAGAAGTTTTCAATATATCAGTGGGAAAATTTGCAAGCCATAGCACAGCCATACGATAGCGACGCTATACCTATACAACTGCGATTAGGAGCTAGAATTAGCAGACTACCGAACTTGACATTAACAGCAGTTCGATCGCAGGAGCATCGCAGTAGTGTGGCGTTTGGTCAATAGCTAAGAGAATTGAGGCCTGTTATATCACCGGCAGCCATACCCTTCAAACCAGAACACAAGCAATGAAAACATCACTGCTATGCAGTAGAAATACTGGTACTAAAAAGTTTTTTTTTTTATGTTATTGTGACGGAACAAGCCCGAGGCCCACCTGATGTTAAGTGGACTAACCTCTGCCTATAACAGACGCATTTCGTCAACGACAAATTGCACTGTGCCCGTCACACTCGTTACGTTACGTCCAGTTGTTAGGTCTCATTAGCCTGTAATTTTTCTGGCTCTCAAGAACAGCTGTCGGAACACACCGTTAGGTGCTTGGCGACAGATTTTCTACTTGAGGGTGGTCGCTAGCCAGGCGGGCATTCACAAAATGCCCTTCCACCATGCGGTGAAGCTCAAGCTCTGGACGGGATTCGAACCATGGACCTGCTGCGTGGCAGTCCATAGCCAATGCCACTGAGCCATCACTGCTTCGAAAGTTAAGTTGTGTTAGAATGTGACGCCTTTTGTATGACGCCTTTTGTTTGTGTAATGTATGGTATAGTGTTGTATATGTACCTCAGTCTTGTCTGAGCAGTGGAAGAGCCTGTCCTGCAGCAGGAAGGCGGCGCCGTGCGAGAGCAGCGCGTCGCGCTCCATCTCCCCGAGCCGCACCCCCCCGCCGCGCCGCCGCCCCTTCACCGGCTGTCGCGTCAGCGCGTCCACCGCGCCGCTAGTGCGGACCTACACACATATATACGTTGTGGTCATATAATTAGAAACATTGACCTTCATTTCCATTTTCAATAATTTTTATTATGTAAAAGAGGGTTCTTAAGTACTTTTCTGATCTGATATAGTAGAAAAATATGAGTTTAGTAATAACTAACAATGGTAATTATTTTAAATTAAAACATTATATTATTTTATTAAAATTGCATTAAAATACAATGAACTGTGCCGGACAACTAATTAGAAACACTCGAAATCAAGAATAAAAAATTAAACAAAATTCCAATAATTTGAATAAATCGTGAAATGGATACTATGAATATCTTATTCATAACCAATTAGTACTTGGTTGGGTAGCCTCTGTTGTCAATAACAGCTTTACAACGCCGTGGCATTGATTCTATCAATTTTTCACTCGTTTCCAATGGAATACCTCTCCAAACTTCAACAAATGCGTCGTAAAGTTGGTTGGTGTTTGTAATATGTTTATCCGACAGTGTTTTCTTCACGTTGTGCCACAAATTCTCTATCGGATTTAAATCCGGACTATTAGCTGGCCACTCCAACATTGTCACCGATTGTTCTCTGAGAAACACTTTTACACTGTTTGCTGTGTGTTTTGGGTCATTGTCGTGTTGAAATATCCAAGTCACTGGCAAATTTTCATCGGAATATGGAATCATAGTTTCCTCCAAGATGGCTTTGTACTGATGCTGATCCATTAGCCCTTCAATTTTCCTCACGGGACCAACTCCGTATCCTGAAAAACATCCCCACACTTTAACATTACCACCGCCGTGCTTGATTGTCTTTTTAGTGTACTTATTATTCAAAGCCTCGTTAACTGGTCGTCGTACATATCGTTTTCCGTCGGAGTTTATCAAATTTATTTTAGTTTCATCCGAAAATTAAATCATTTTTCCATTGATGAACAGTCCAGCTGCCATATTTTCTAGCAAAGGCTAGACGATTTTCTCGATGTTGCCTGGTAAGAAGTGGTACTTTCCTAGCAAGCCTTCCAAACAATTTACCTTCAACCAACCGCCTACGGACTAGTCTTGCGGACACGTTTCGAGGGTCGTCCTGTGAAAATACTTCTTTTCGAATAACATTAGAACCTTTAAAGGGGTCCGCCTTAGCCAAACGAATCATAAGCCTGTCTTCTTGAGCTGTGGTCTTCCTTGGCCTAACTTTTCTAGGCACATTATCCGATGTTGCCTGCTGCTTGTAATGTGCAATGGCGTTAAATACCATCTTTACGGAACACTCTAAGTGAGCGGCTATTTTTCTGTAAGACCATTTTCGTTTTAAATAAAAATTTACTATAATTTTTCTTGTTGCTGCATCACAGCTCTTGTTTTTACCCATTATTAATAATTAAATCACTCGGAATGTAATCTAACCAATTGAATAAGAAAATGCGGTAAACTGCCTAATGTGATGACATTAAGAAAGATGTATTGTAGTTTCAAAATTTAATTTAAGAACGTAAGTTACACTTTGTTTCTAATTAGTTGTCCGACTGCCAGTGCTAAAGATATTGATATTTTTTTTTATAAGTTATATATTATTTATATGTTTTATTAGTTATCATCAGAATATAAGTGATTATTTTAATACCAAAGTTATGAGTGTATATTTTAATGTTGTTAATGAATTTTTTACCTCGCAATTAATTGCAATGATAACTTAAAAAGTAAATAACACCAACAAGTGACTCTGCGTTTCTAATTATATGACCACAACTGTATGTGTATATGTTATCGGAAATGTATCACACCTAGGAATTGTGTACAAAAAGAAATATATACCCTTCCGAGCCTACTTAGGAAATGTCTAAAATAATGTTTCAAAGAATCCTTAATACACACATTTCAGTGTGTATTAAGGAATCTTAGTGTAAGTGTGTGGAAAAGTGCATATTACAAAAAAAGATTTCCTATCTATTTTAGGCATTGTACACGTTTCCTAGGAAATGTAGGACAATCCGGCTGATACAGTGTGCAGTAAGCCTCACCTGCCATTTATCGGAGACCATATGCCGTAGCCGCTGGTAATGTATAACTCCGTAGAATATATCTGCCGTCATCTCCCGGCCGTCCACTCCGCTGTACATCCTCTCTGTGCCGTAGTAATTGTACCCGCCAGCCTCCAGCAGCCGACCGAAGTAGTCGATAGCAGAGTGCTTCTCGTTGAAACGGAACGGTGTTGCATCGTATACCTGTGTCAATAAAAAAAATATAAAAATCACCCCGATTTCCAACGCGAGCAAGTATGAAATAACTTAATGAATAGATTCAGGCGTTACTTTGTGGAAATCCATATTTGATAATAATAAATATTTTTAAAATATTTTATGAAAACATCAAATTAATATTTTCATAAAACACTTAAAGAATACAAAAATATATCTAGTGACAATTCCGCCTAATTTTCCTGTTAAGCCGACGTGACGTCACAAACGCCACGCAGCCAAACCGGAAGAATTTTCGAAACAATTGGTTTGCCATTATGATGTAATTGTCACTTTAAAAACGTATCACTTACCAATTGTTAGCTACAACAAAGAGCAGTGACTCACGCTCGAGTCTAGACAAAGGCGTGCTGACTCAGCCCGAGTCTATATAAAGGCGGGCTGAGCCGCCGGCCGTTCATTCTCGATCGTGCGCTCGTAGAGTCAAGACCTCCTGAGGATGCTTCGTGTAGAAGCGAAACACATCGAAAATTCTTCCGGTTTTAGCTGCGTGGCGTTTGTGACGTCACGTCGGCTTAACAGGAAAATTAGGCGGAATTGTCACTAGATATATTTTTGTATTTTTTAAGTGATTTATTAAAATATTAATTTGATGTTTTCATAAAATATTTTAAAAATATTTGTTATTATTAAATAACTTGTTGCAGTCGGTACCATGTTGATTTTCATACTATCTATAAGTAGCGACCCATCCCGGCTTCGTACGGGTGCAATCCTGATACTAAATGGCTTCCTATACGATATCGCCGGAATGCTCACATCTTATCTCTTCTCTACAATATTTTGTTCAACCCTTCTTCACCCCAGTACCTTAAAGAGCGTTTTGAATATCTTAACGTCTCTAATTCTCTTTGCTTACGGTCATCAGAGAATCTTATGCTTAAATTCCCTCCACACAGTACCTCGTTTTATGACCGTTCGTTTTCGGTTGAGGCAGTCAGACTCTGGAATGCATTGCCACTTGATACAAAGCGAGCTCCCTCCTTAAATGTTTTTAAAAACCAAGTTAAAGCTCTTTACCTGTCATGCTAGCATAAATTCCATGCATGTAAATATCATATTTATATATTACATATATTTGTATTTTTATGTATATGTGTATGTATTTTTGTATGTATGTATATATGTATTATGCAAGACCATATTTATTATTTATATTGTATATTGTATTGTAGATATGTATAAATATCAATACCTACTAATAAGTATATTGTACACCGCCATCCCTTGTCAAAACTTACTCCTCTCCATTCAAAGGTTGTCTGGAATAGATCGCTTTGAGCGATAAGGCCGCCTATTGTTCACTGTTATAATCTTAATATTTTTAATTTTGTTTTAGTTTAAGGTGTTCAATAAAGAGTTAATCTATCTATCTATCTATCTAAATAATCTGTAATATTAATTTAAATTAGATGCTATAAGGGCTTTATTAGTCTATATTACGTGCACAATGTATATAAGGTACTTATTTTGATAAGGATTTATGCTGTATTGCTTAAAATCGCTTCGTAAATAAGCCACTATTTCTCATAAGAAAGGGTAAAAAATGGTTATTGTTGGTTATCCCTAAAAGATAGACATATACTATTGCAGACTTTTTTGTAGTCCTCATGAAGGTGTACAATACTGTAGTACATTATTTTGTTCTATCTTGTAGGCTTCAGCCAGCGTTTGCAATGTAAGCGCAAAAAATGAGATTTTTACGACATCACATTAGAAACCTTTAAAATTATCAGTGATTCTCTATTATATTATGCCTGTATTATACATATATAAACCTTCATCTTGAATCACTCTATCTATTAAAGAAAATCGCATCAAAATCGGTTGCGTAGTTTTACAGATCAAAGCATTTATAGGGACAGACAGACAGCGGGAACTGACTTTGTTTTATACTATGTAGTGATAGTGATAAGGTAAACTTTGGTACTTGGTTTATGCCTGATAGGTTAGCCTTTGATCACTTTCTCACCTGATGGTAAGTGATGATGTGGTCGAAGATGTTAACAGGCTTGACCTAGAATTACTGGCTCTCAAGGACAGCTGCCGAACACACCGTTATGTGCTTGGCGACAGATTTTCTTCTTGAGGGTGGTAGCTAGCCAGGCGGGCATACGCAAAATGCCCTACCATGGCATAACGACTGCCAACCTAAGACTACAACCGAGACCGACGGCTTAACGTGCCCTCAGAAGCACGTGCACGCTCAGTAGTAATATCACTAGCGTTCACCCATCCAACTCATGACCGCAGCGGACATTGTTTAACTTTGCTCTGATCGGTTAAGAACAACTAAGCAAACTTCGCTACGAGCTCTTCAACAATATGTGGATAGCCTATCAGGTGTGAAATATACTGATCAGTGTAGATTGGATGATCTTGTATGACATATTACAACGCTCACAGAAGGGAAATTCAAGTTGCATGTGAAAAACATATTGATTAAAAAATCCTACTACACAGTTTCTGATTACTTAAACGACATAAATGCCTGGACAATTCCGCCTCCGCCAAGCTATTGCCTGTCACCTACATAATTTAAACAAATATTGTAATAACTCTATTATATAGTAAGTATGTAACACATTGTTAAAAGATGTTTAAAAGAATGGCCCCGAGTTTCTTGCCCGTTCTTCTCGCAGTGGCACAATACAATTTATTTGCTGAACGTACAGGCAGTACAGTATAGGAGTAGTGTGTCAATGTAGAGCGTCGTAGACGCCTAAATTGAATAAATGATTTTGACTTTGACTCACGTGTCCGTGCAGACTGGCCGCCTTGCCCGCCATGCACTCGATCATCATGGCGATGGTCATCCTGGAGGGGAAGCCGTGCGGGTTGAACAGCACGTCGGGGATCAGCCCTGACTCCGTGAACGGAAGGTCTTCCGACACCCACTTCTGGGAGCAGATGCCCTTCTGGCCAGCGCGGGACGCGAACTTGTCGCCTACGAATGGGTTGCGCTGGAATTCAAAAAAGTTGTTTCGGATTTGGCGTTGTCGAATCTAATGTATACGTCAGAATCTACGAATAAATAATTATTTATTCGTAGGTCAGAATAGTACATTATGATTTAAGTGCGGTTTTGATTTTTATAACGATCGGTCGTTGGATAGTACCACCAACTTAACTGTGCAGTTCGCGAGGGCGCTACTGGTCAAGGAAATCAACTACAAACTGTCACAATTTGAAGGAATGTTGTAGTTCTTTTTTTTGCCACCTGAACAGATAAGTTGGTGGGACTATAAATGTGAGTATTTCGTATTTTAATATTTCGTCACACGTGTATCGAGATAATAAACTCCAGAGTTAGCATTTCAGTTTCAATTGCTTGGCAATCGCAGAGTCAGTATCTTCGGATTGATTTTGAAGGTTATATAACCTTAACTATTTTTATTATTATTACAATCGATAATATCATCAAATTGAAATAATAATTATAGCTTTCACTGCAGTAATTCGGCTTTCCCATCTATATCTACCCCATCTATAAGAATCAAAGGCCTGGCTCATTGACTGACAGACAACGCACAGCCTAAACCGCTGGTCGCAGAGACTTGAAATTTGGAGAGTGTATTGTCTGAATGCGTAGGAGTGTACTAAGACAGGATTTTTTGAAATTCAACCCGTAAGGGGGGTAAAACTGGATGAAAAGATTTGTATGAAAGTTCTATGTTTTTTTAGCTTACAGTTCTGAATTCGGATAGATCATTACAAATAAAAAATACATGTTCAACCTATTTTTGAGAGGGAAGACTTAAGTGTGTGAAATTGGGAATGAAACTTTGTATGGAAAGATCATTGTTTTTGCAGTTATAGTGATGGAAATTGGTATCTGGATTGAGTTAAAAAAAAAACATCTCATAATAATATTTTTTGCTAAGGTTGATTAGAAGGAGTGAAAATGGGGAGGAAAATTTGTCACTTGAACCTTAACCGCTGGCGCTCGGCCTGGGCCTGTTCGTCCATCTGTAATATTGATGTATCTTTTGAACCGGAATAGGCAGACACTTGAAATTAATACAATTTATATTTAATAAAAAAGAAAATAAAAACTAGCTTACTACTAAAACTTTAATATAAAAATTAATAATAATATTGAGCCTTTGTAGAGTTATGATAATTTTCTAAATCAGCTTATAATTATTTTTTCTCACAAATTTGTTTAAACAAATTTAAGCCTAAATAATGACGAGATCAATCGGTATTATGCTTTATTTTGGACCTTAATCCTCAAATAAGGGAGTGATCACCCTACGGCGTTTGTATGGAGAACGGGCCGGCCAGTTCACCCTTAAAATGTTATCTAAACAGGAATTTCATTGCCATCTCGCTACATGTTACGTAAATACTCAACTAATTTCGTTACATAATAATCGATTTTAATAGTTTTTTGTATCAAAATGTCTACCTACTAAGGTATTTAGTTAGCGTTCGTTAACCTCTTCTATGTAGCATTTTGCTATTTATAGTAGCCCACCGCTCTCTTATTTCAATAATAAAAGGAGCCCAAAAGTCAATTTTTCATTTCGTCGCAGTTATATCGAGCTTCTTTTTAAACCTGACAAAATCATCGTTATAATCTAAAAAATAGACGATCTCAGTCGTCATTTTAAAGTTCCATACTAGGGTTATCGTTTAAATTCGTTAAATTTTAATGAATGTATACCGAATTTAATCACCGATCGTTTAAGGCTGCAGTCTTACAAAAGTTATTGAGTAACTTATACAAATAATTGGTACACATAAACAATCTTGATATAAGCTATCGCTACATATTTTTGTAAGTTTCAAAAAGATGGAGTGTGATTAGTAAATCAAACGATAAACACGGCGCTGTCGGGCCGGCCACATTTCGGGTTAGGTTTCAGCACCTGCTAAATAGTATTATAAAAGAACACAGCAAAACTGCTCAGCGCATAAAGACCATATCGTCGTCTCCAAACAGCGCTGATTATTTTTTTCTAAATGTATATTTTTAATAGATGTTCCGCGTCAAATTTGTAAGACTGCAGCTTTAAACGTTATCTTAATTAAGAAGTCAGAATATCATCAACTTTATTTGTTTTTATTGCTTATTAAACTGCTTTCTGAATATTATAACCGGAGCGTATTTACGTAGTAATTACTTTTTTACAATGGCTATTGTTTAATTAAAAGATAAATATAAATATTAGCATCGTAATATAACAACCAAAATTATAATAATTTTATTAAAAAAAACTAAGAAAAATGGGTTTTTATACATGAATCCCGTTGGAAAAACCCTCAGTAACGGCCGAGCCGTCTCAAAGAATAGACGTGTGGGCCACGAAAAAAATTGCGCATACCTCTCGCTCAATCTTACATTGCTGTCGCTCTAACCTTAGTGGTGCACTGTTACGCATCCAAAGTTGCTCTACTTTACTATTTTTTTTTGGAATTATATATTAGTATATTTGTTTTTATATAGATATGTATTTGTTTACAATATGAATCGTAAGCGCAAAAATGTGCGTGTACAAGAAAAGAGAAACTGAAGTCAAACGTGGGAGTTTATTATAATTATAATTAATGTGACGTTTGTATTTAAAAAAAAAACTAGTTATATTTTTACAGGCGTGCAGTTGGTTCTCATCGACTGTCAGATATAATACCTATGTATAGTAATCTGTCAGAAGATCAAATTATTCCTACCTCTTCCACAAAGCAAGCTAAAATTGAAAAGATACAAAGAAATGTAAGTATAGGTCAACATTTTGCAACTTTAATATATACAGACTTCAAATGGAAAATCTGAATGAGTTGTTTTAATTATATTGAACTGAATAAAATATTTTAACTGGTTTGGTTTCTACTTTGGTGTACTATACTACTTTTTTAGGTACTTACTTTGAAACACTGAATAAACTGAATATATATAATATATGTGTTCCGTTTTTTAGCGCCAGTTCCGCTACTAGTCAACGCTTCTGTCAACCATTGTCATATGTTACCAATATAAATCTGTCAGATCAAAAAAACTGCCTATTCTACTACTACATTCTTTTGGTTGCGATTTCGTTTGTTGCGGTATCATTTAGTGTACCACAAAACATACCACACGTTCCATCCATATCATATGGTAGGGATAATGAACAATATGCATTGACTCACTTGGCTCTGCAGGAAAACATGACAATCACCAGATGCGGCTTATACATTCATAGAAAAACTACAATATTTAGATTCTACTCCTGATGGTATATATATACGACGACAACGAAAGAAACTGGATTAGAGAAATAAAATGTCCAATGAAGGCGAAAAATATGTACCCCAAAAATGCTATAAAATCGAAGCAAATAGTATTTGGAAATACAATCTTAAATTAATTTAAAAATAACATATATATAGACAAACCATGATTATTATTTTTAAATTCAGTGCCAATTGAACGTTACGGATATGGATGCATGCTCATTCGGTTTTGATGGAATGATCATTCCATGAAAACCGAATACTCATAGAGGGTCCTAAGTTCTGGAAGGAAAAAATGGTGAAATTTATATATTTTTTTACTTGTTATCCAAATTGTATATGAATAAAGGAAGCAGACAGCTTCCTGAGTCAATTGATACTCGCCTTGAGCACTCAATACCAAACAAAATCCCGCCATATGTATGCATTATATACGGGGGTTTTTGATTGGACTTTCTGCTGACCTCTCACCTGTATATCTACTCAGTGTTTGTTAACACTACTCTCGGATAATCGGACCGTTGCCGGATCTAGAGTACAGTGTCGGTTATACGCTTAACTCTACTTTTTCGTGGCTGCAACAGTTTGTTCTTATTTCACTCATCCTATCCGGCCAATGGATCTTGAGCACAATATAAGAAATATGAGTCTGAGTCTACATGAGTACTTTGAGAAATATTTATTCTGTAAATAAATATTATTAACTATTCCAACCACCCTATATATAGTGTATAAAGCATTGTGTTAATCTACACGTTATACTAATTAGATGTATATGTATTGAACGATTGGACTTTGTTATTCCAAAAATATGACTAATGGTCAGTTAAGATTTAACCTATGCAATCACATTCCATAAAAATATTTTATTTAACCGTTTGCAAACAAATACCATAAAAAAAATCATTTTTCTAGAAAAGTTCCGTTGAGGGTTCCCAAAGTGCTACTGGCCGGCTCAGGGGAACTGCTCGTTGTCACAGATGGTTTGACAATAGTACGAATCAGGAATATGGTTCGCCAGGAACCGCGAAAATAAGGAACACGATGATATAATGAAAAGAACTTTAATATATTGTTATTTTGACAAATAAGCTTCACTTTCTTTCAGATTTTTAATAGATTTAAGTAGGTACCTAATTATATTATATTAAAACTAGGTAATAATCTAGTAATCTATACTGCTCGCAATGAGAGCTCCGGTTTAATGTGTCTAGTGACGCGAAGCCACTATAAATCGTTAGGGATTATGGACTAGGTACTTACGGGAAGAAGGGCGGATGACGGCGAGGAGAAGTTTTGAGTCCTGGGGGCTGAGCTCACGCACTTAACAATGTCGTTTACACTAGGTGCTGCACAATTTATTTATTATATCACACGCGTTATTTATTTGCGCACGCGCACAGACGAAAGTTTACGGATGATTGTGTGTAACGCTCAAATCTCCACGGACGAATGTAGGTCAAGTTCAGTGCCAGCCGGCGCAGCGCGGGGTGCTTGCGGGTGGATGAAGGGGGTGGCGCGGTACCTTCCTCACGCGTTAGGTGTGCTGATACGTCGCGTTTTTGGCGCGATTAGCGTCACATTAGGCAAGTGTGAGTTGTAGCATTTGTTTTTATTTGAATTGAATGAGAATCGGAGTATGAAAAATATATATGGACAGTAGCAAATTATGAAATTATGTGATGAAAGAGGATGACTTCGTCACAATCACAAAGTGTTAGAAAATTATTTTATAGAAATCTATATATAGACAATAGTTATATTAAAATATAATTTAAAAGCATCGAACGAACCTATTTAATTTATCTGTTAGCAAAATTAATTTCTAATTATATAGGCACTCTGTTGACATCAATATCTACAGTAATAATATCAGTGTCTATAATAATAATATCAGTGTGACAAATTAATAAAAAAGTAGAGTAACTTTCATTCTTTGCATTTCTTGTTAGATGTCTACAGGGGAGCGGGTCTCTGTGCCGGGAGGCACTTAGAAATGAGTACTAATATCTATTCTGTGTCATTGCACCCAGCGTGATTTTGTATTTTGCATTGAAAGACTTGGCTCTTAAGTAGGTTCCATACTTGCACCGTCGACATAACATCGATATAACCCGTTTTATCGAATTTAGATGATTTTAAATGTCAAATTTAGCGATAGGTAACGGTACTTGCGGTGCAGAATCGACTCAGAAAGTCTTAGACTTCCGGCTTCTACTAGAGCCTCGATCGTAATTCCTTACTTACCGCCCTTAATACATAATGTACTATTGTCATTTTATGAATACATCAACCACCTGTCTAGACACATAATCCTCCTGTAGGAAGGCTGAAGCCTGAACTGTTAGGTCGATAACACCTAAAATGAAGAAAAGAAAGTTCACCTGTATCCTGAGAACAATGCAGGCCTTCCTGTTTTGTTCTTTGAAGTCCCCGCACTGCCGCACGCTGTCCACGAACACCTCCTCCTTGCCGTGGTGCTTCATTACTGTGTAATTGTTCTTCTCGCCATCAAAGTAGCTGTAATAGATATATATAAATTATTTTAAATTGGATTCGTGCGGTTTGTACGTTATGTGAGATCTCATCGTAATCAACGAGAACAAAAATAATTTATTATCAAAAACGCAACTAATGACAATAACACCAAATTATGAAATGCTTACAATTAAAAGTTGACCATGTATGTCAAGTGTCAGTAGGTCCCAACACAGGCAAAGCTGTATCTTGGGCACCCTTGGAGACTTTACAAGAAATTTTTTAACACATAGAGTTATACATGTTCACGAATCAAGGATGTTTTATGAGTTGAATATACAGGGTTATTAACAAAATGCTAACAACCTCTTAGGGTTGACTTCTGCTAGTCCTAACAAACATTTTGAGATGAACATTTTTTTTGGTTTTTTAAATTTGTTGTGTTTTTGGCGGAATAAGCATGAGGACCACCTGATGTTAAAAGTCTCTTGTGCCTTTCATTTATTAATTGCGTTGCGTGGCGGGTGCTCTTGGCTCGGATTTTTCTTTTACTACGAGACTCAAAACATAATACAATAAGTTTTTCTAGTACTGTCTGACACTTTATTACCGACTTCAAAAAAGGAGGAGGTACTCAATTCGTCTGTATTTTTTTTTATATTTTTTTTTTATGTTTGTTACCTCATATCTTCTGACTGGGTAAACTGATTTTAATAATTCTTTTTTTATTTGATAGCTTGCCGTGTGGTCCCGTTTAAATTTCATCAAAATTGATTTAGCCGTTTTTGAGTTACACTCCAAAAACTGAAAAAGTGTTTTCCTGTCCTGATATTATAATAATCAATGTTTGTTACCTTAGAACTTTTGACTGGGTGAACCGATTTTGATAACCTTGTTTTTATTATTTAAAAGCTGATGCTTGCCGTGTAGTCCCATTTAAATTTCATCAAAATAGGACAAGCCGTTTTGATAATTTAAGTCTGTTATATGTTACTATATCTGGTGGTAAGTTAAACATAAGCCCATAAGTAGCAAGGGTCACTAAAAAGGGCGAAATAAAAATTTTTACCAAAAAAATAGAACCGACTTCAACACTCAAATGTGTGAAATAACTTGTCGAAGTCGGTACCATGCGCACAATATTGTGATGATAGGTACTTTTGAACCGTCATGGTACCGACTTCAACAAGTTATTTCACACATTTGAGTGTTGAAGTCGGTTCTATTTTTTTGGTAAAATTTTTTTAAGTTCTGAGTCTCGTAGTAAAAGACAATGCCTACTCCGAGCTAAGATCGCCCCCGCGGTAACACTGGACCGCGCCGCGCTCCTTTTGAATAGAGTTTTGAATATTTACATCGAGCAAAGTAATAAAAAATATGAAATAATAAACAAGAGACTTTTAATATCAGGCGGTTCTCGTGCTTATTCCGTCATAAAAAAAAAAGAAAAAAAAAACATAGCAATAAAAAGTTTTTTTTATTTAAAAATTAACATTCAATTCAAATGTTTGTAAGGATTAACAATAGTCAACTCGAAGAGGTTGTTAGCATTTTTCCAATAATGATGAAAATATATCTCTATATATTCTATAATTATACTCTATATATAGTCATTATGAGGGGGATTACCTGACTACACAATATTTATTTGTGTAAGTAGTTTGCGTGCATACACATACCCCGTGTACATACACACATGTACACGGTTTGTGTTTGTATATGAGGGGGAAGCGATGTATGTGTGAGGGAAAAGGTGTGAATGAATCTGGGAAGGAGTGGAAAACTTTAAAACAAAATGCAATGTGGAAATTGGTATTGGAGCAAACAGTCATGACTTCTAATTGCTATAGGTCTAAAACCTGCTGCATTTCACAAGTCTCTCTGTGTTAACATAGGAGAGAGAGAGAGCAACTATATTATAATTTTTCTCCTTGCCTCATCGATCTGAAAACGAAGTCTTATCGAAGTATTATATATATATGCCAATTCCATCGAACGCCTTAATTCGTATAGCCTTTTTATTGTATCCATCGGTACCCCAAGTGTCACGAAGTTGTTAGTTCACCTAGTGGGGCCTATTTCTTGCAGTGTGTTGTAGCGTCATGTATCAAGTTCAGTTTGAAGCAATGATGGCCAATCGGTAATAGCTATGGACTGCCGTGCCCCCAGGGGCACTAATTATGCTTTGTGCAGATGAAAATCGTCGTTGAAAAGTAGAGTGTTTTGTCGGTGAAGAAAAATGAAGATGTGAAAATAGGTGAAGATTGAAGATCCCCAGCGGGATCTTCGTCTTAGCTTTTAGGTAGTAGGTTACTTATATTAGTGGGAGGCTTTGCGCGGTGCGCCGTATTTATATGGTACCCCGTGGTAACGATTGCAAGCTTGTAATTTTCCGCTCGTGGAAGGTAGCTTGCTAGTTATAGCTATATATTATGTGCGACTGACCGTCACAATCTATATAAAATAAACGGGAACCGACTTCCATATGAGATCAGGGTAATATGAGATCAGGGTTTTGAACCAGCGTGGTACCGACTTCAACCAATTATTTCATACGCATCAGTGTTGGAAGTCTGTTCCCTTTTTTTAATCATATATTTTCGTATTCGCATCAGAGGGGGTAGAAACAAAACTGACCAATAGAACGGTTCCTCAGGTCGTATCCTGGCGCCGACGGG
The DNA here is from genome assembly GCA_963890685.1 of Plagodis pulveraria. Lineage (NCBI taxonomy): Eukaryota > Metazoa > Arthropoda > Insecta > Lepidoptera > Geometridae > Plagodis > Plagodis pulveraria. The sequence goes on from OY982972.1 coordinate 19,497,265, forward strand.
CGGCAGACCGTCCTCATCCAGGCAGTCGGCGAGGTCAGGGCGGGCGGGGTCCCGCGAGAAGTGCGAGGCGGCGTGCTTCAGCTCCACGAACTCACTCTTGTACACGGCGCCCGCACCGAACCCGCGCTCGTACGATGACTTGTTTATTATCATCGCGTCTTCCATGTCGTAGCCCTGGGGGGAACATAAACACTTCTTGAAGCAGCGATGGCTCAGTGGCATTGGCTATGGACTGCCGTGCAGCAGGCCCATGGTTCGAATCCCGCCCCGGGCTTGAGCTTCACTGCATGGTGGAAGGGCATTTTTTCGAATGCCCGCCTTGCTAGCGACCGACTCAAGTAGAAAATCTGTCGCCAAGCACCTAACGGTGTGTTCCGACAGCTGTCCTTGAGAGCCAGTACTTCTAGGTTAGCCTGAACAACATCTTCGACCACATCATCACTTACCATCAGGTGAGATAGTGGTCAAAGGCTAATCTATCAGGCATAAACAAAAAAAACACTAAACAGACCTCTATATGTCACATAGCGTTGCAGAGGAAGAGGCCCAAGTCAATGTGCCTGGGACTTGCAACCCAGTGAGTAAGGTTAAGGGGCTCCTTTCTGCATTAATGCTCCCTTTCACCGCTCGAGCCTCCTCCCCTGCCCAACCAAATATGGTAAGATTCTACTAATGCCGCCTTAGATAACACGTTCTGAAATGGAAGTTATGGATGTTCTTGACAGGCCGAGGTCTTTAAATAGGTTATATACGGATTTTGCTGGTATACCCTTTGCTCCAACTTCTACAGCATATAAATTAACCACATAACCGTTTTTTATTAATTCATTTGTTAGGTTATAATTTTTATTTGTTTTTATTGTGTGGTCTTTAGGTATGTTTGTTGCCCACGGCACAGTAAGTTCTATAAGTACTATGCGTTTTAGATTTTTTGAGTATAGAAATATGTCTTGCCTGGAAGACGAAACACCAACATTCTCAGGAATTTTAGTGTATGAGATAATAATTATTAATTAAAAAAGTAAAATACCCGACTGCATATTATTTACTTACGTTAAACATTTTATCATGAAATTAAAATTAAAACTGCAAATTATGTATATTTATTGAATCGTTTTTTAAAGCCCTTCATTTTGATACCCCACTTGATGCCGCCAGTTTGTTATTTTTATTTGTTTAATGTACCTAGTGCTTGCGCTATCAAGACGAATCTAACGATATCTCATACAGTAAAATCAGTTAAGCCGTTTAGAAGTTTAGGTGGAGTAAAGAAACTCACAAACAAACGTATATGAACCTTTAAAACATAACACTCCTTTACAAAATTACGCATTTACGAGAGAAACAAAATATAGTTATGTGCGGGATTCCAACCCGCGTACATGCACACCTATGGCCGTGGTATGCTCTGACTGCTTGAGCTAACATAATAATTTTTTTCTCTCGTAAATTTGTAATGTAATCCGCCGAGCAATTAATTCAAACATAACAATATTAAAAAAAATAACACTCTTTTTTTGGGCAGTTGTGTAAAAAGGTGTTAACGCAGCAGCTAAGTATAAAAATTGCTGAGCACGTCTCCAAATCGCGAAAGAAGGATAGCCGATTAAGATGATGACGACCTAACTTGGCCACCTAAATGACAATGCACTTAGCAAGCGACGTTCCTTGGTCCTCTCTCTCTGTTGATTCCTGTTCAGATAGGAAGTCTCTTGAATAACTTTTGCTCGGCTTCTTGTGGACTGTATTTGGTAATGATTAGATTCATTCCTATATAATTCTTGTTTCATTTCTTCATGTTTTCCTTCTTAAAAAAATCATCATTTGGTAATGATGATTCCAATCGAGCGTTACTTTGCGGATTTGCATACTTAATAATAACAAATATTTTAAGAGAACATTAAGTAAATATTTTAGGAATACAGTTAAAAAAATATAACTTGAAATAAATAAATTTTTTTTAATGAGTGATAAGTGTTTATATATAGTTATCCTTTGTCCGTCTAAGGCGTTGTTCAGACTAACCTAGAATTACTGGCTCTCAAGGACAGCTGCCGGAACACACCGTTAGGTGCTTGGCGACAGATTTTCTACAAAATGCCCTACCACCATGCTTTATCAAATCAAATAATTTATTTGCAAGAATACAACCATATATGTACATTTAGATTTAACGACTACCACCCTGAGACAACAACCGGGACCGACGGCTTAACGTGCCCTCCGAAGCACGTGCACGCTCAGTAGTAATGTTACTAGCGGTCACACATCCAACTCATGATCGTGGCGGACGTTGCTTAACTTTGATGATCGGTTAAGAACAGCTAAGCAAACTTCGCTACGAGCGCTTCGAAAATAATTCTAGGTGACTGCGTAGGTGTATATTACATACTTACCGTATAAGAAATAACAGCGACTATCGCATTGGTGCCCATTGGAAAGTCGTCCAGCCCTATGTTATCATAGTGCATGGGTCTGAAGAGCGGCGTCGCCGGGGTTTGGAGCCGGTACAGTTTCGTCTCAGCGTTCGTCGGCCACGTGTGTATGGGCGTGCCCATTGTTTGTTTACCCATCTGACATTGGTACATGTTACTGTTGACAAATCATATATTTTATATTACTATCAGTCTCTACTGCTGCCTCGTTGGTGAGGTGGCATAAAGCGTCGCTTAAAAATCTTGAGGTCCTGGGTTCAATTCCGGGTCAGACAAACATTGCGATTTTCTGACAATAGGAATAAAAAGAAACTGTGCCGAGTAGATGGCAATATAACTTGCATTAAGGTTAAATGTGGTCAAATAATATTGGCGTGATGATGTTTGTTTCTTTATATATTTGATAAGTGACCTCTTAGCATATTCTGCAGTGGACGATATCGCCCATTTTAATTGTTATTTTCACTTTAGTAAAGTCGGCACAAAATATTTGAATAAAAAAGTATTGTCATGTTAATACATGATCCAATTTCATTGACAAACAGTTTGAAGGCTCGAGGTCTTCTGATCAAATCCAGTCTAGAGCTCGAACTTCACAGCACGATAGTAATTTCACCATTTTACCGCCAATCATTCAACGGTTTGGTTCAGCAGCTGCCTTTAGAGCCATTTCCGAGTCTAGGTCTAGCCTGCTATCATCTCTAACAATAAAATATTAAAAACAAGTGAGAGGCCAAAAGTTAGCAAGTCAAACACGAAGAACCCTTACCGCGGCGATTGATTACAATCTGGCATCGGTACAAGTTGAGCCAAATTGCTCATGAATGCTGATTTTGAGAGTTCCAGATGTGTGGTTTTGCCTGAAACAAGATATTTTGATTGAAAGTTTTTCAGATAATTAAAACGAGCTATCATGGTTCATTCACTAACTTCATACAAGGGGTATTCATAGCATCATAGCCTATTTAGTTATCCCGCAAATGTTTTGCACAAACTTGTTATGGTCTGCGTCATGCCATCTCGTGACTAACCGCGTTACCTTTAATGAGCTCAGTATTGGTGACGGCCACGTCCAGGTACAGCTGTTCCATAGTCCCGATCAGTTCCAACTGTCCGCTCGCCAGGTTGATGACAGGCCGCATCATTCGCGCCTCATGGGTCATCAGGAAAACTCCCGCGTATTGCGAGCAAATCTATTATCAGAACAGTTAACATAATATTTTTTTTTAATATCGTTATGTTTGCTATAACGCCTGCTCGGCGGTTTACATTAGAAAATTAGAAATTTACGAGAGAAAAAATTATAGTCATGTGCGGCATTCGAACCCGCGTCCATTCACCCCTATAGACCCCTATAGACAAGCGGTCAGAGCATACCCCTATAGATATATGTTCTGACCGCTTGAGCTGACTCGTATCACATGACAATGACTCATAACTCCATTTTTTTTTCCACTCGTTCTTTATTTAACCATCGTATTGGGATGGAGCGACACCTATAGTTCAACTAACGTCGTACTACAAACAATCGAATCCCGCACATGACTATAATTTTTTCTCTTGTAAATTTGTAATTTTGTAACATAATATTAGTTTCATTCATTGAAGATACTATAAGTAATAAGCTATACATTCAATGGTTGTTTTCCCTACAGAAGACGCGTTGTGCTATTTTTTAGGCACGTATTAACAAAAACATCTTACACCGCCTAGCATACTTAGCCGAGATCGATCTTAAGATGCAGTTTTTGACAGACGTTTCTTACAGTAATCGTCAAAACTGCATCTTGAGATCGATCTCAACTTTGAGATGCATTTTTAATACGAATATGGAGTCTATACTGGATAAAAGCAACAGGGATAATTGGCGTCAGGTCTGTCAATGAGTCAGGATCATTACGACAAACTTTTGTAATGACTTATTCAATGGGATCATAGAGAGAATTAGGCTATTATAAACAAAATATTTAAAAATTATATGTTTAATCCTTATGTTTACGGAAGAAACAAAACGCTAGTGTTAATACCTAAATCAATGGGGCTATCAGCCCATATCGACGTTTTTCCTCGAAACAATTATATATATGTCTAGTTTAACGTTAAAAAAAATAAGGAAATTAAGTCAAAGCTCTCAGGCTAAGATTCAGAAATATTTAGGTAAGATTTATCCATATTAACTTATTAGGAACCGGCTAGGACCCGCGTTATATTTATTTTTCAGTCACGCGCTGAGGCCCGTGCTCGTCTCTTCGCGCAATCTTGATTCCTAGACGAAGGACTTCAAAACAGTCCGAAACTGGTCGGAATCTTTCCGGTAAATATAACGCAGGTGCTAGCCGGTGCCTTATAAGTTAATATTTAAGTAAGATGGTTAAAGGCTAGCCTTAGCCAAGCGTCAGCTTAGTTTAAAATTCAATCTTTAAATTTCGTATTCAAATCCTGACTAAGTCCTACATACCTCAGTCATAGCAATCAGAACTTAATTATTATAATTTGTATAAAACGAATTACATACCTATCTACGTATATGCTTGCCGACTCACTTGTACCTCAAAGTTTCATTATATGTATGTGTATGGGCCCTGGGCTATTCTCTAAGACAGACCGACATATTTGAATAGTACAAAATGCATGTGCCCATTTGTGTTTTGATATCCCTCCTCGAATATGTTATATATTCCACGGCACGAGGCACCGCAGCATTTCGTGAAAGCTAACGTCATAATGCCACGGAATCTCTTACAAAAAAAATTCAAATCACTGAGTCTTCCTTGGAAATTATTATGCATTTACCAATTAGTTTTTGTAGCTGGTAGGTTAGCCTTCTACCACTATGTCAGCTGTCAGTAAATTACTACAGTAAGTAACAATTACATGGTGTCAAGAACTGCTACCGTAACGCAGTTGTTTGGCGACAGATTTTCTATTTGAGGGTAGTAGCCAGGGGGGCGCAAAATGCCCGTCCTCCATGCGGTGAAGCTCAAACCGACGGTGTTGATAGGATCATTGTATTGTTAAAAAGACCTATATGAAATACGAGGAAAAACTAACCTGTTTCTTAGGTATAACTACGATCTCCGTGCTGATAGGCATCTCTTCGCCCTTGACCTTCAGCGAGCGAAGATGCGAGGTCGCCTTGAACACAATGTCCTCGGGGAAGTACCCGACCAGGCGGCCGTCTATGAATACTGGATATTTGTACACATCCTGGGATAAAGGCGTTTGTTCTACTGATTGTATTGGTTCCATACCTGTATTGGACCAAAGTATATATTTCTGTACTATTTTTATATATTTAGTAGATATTCCGACCACGTGAAAATTATATCGACGAATTTTCGTTGTTGAGTCTACTTTCTACATAATATATCTAAATTTCAAGTCTGTAGAGATGTTTATATATTTATTATAAATTAAACGGGCAAAAAACACTCACGTTGAGAATCGAATACGTCTCGCGGGTTTTGAGCATATCAGATGCTCATCATCAGGGCGAGTGCGCAGCTGCTCCCGGCGGGCTCTAAAGCGGCACGATACCTGGGACGACGTATTCGATCCTCAACGTGAGTGTTTTTGCCGGTTTAATTTATAATATTTCAATATGTGTGAAACTCAACTCTTTTGTAGAGATTTCAAAAAATGCACGCCCGTCCCACTAAACATGATTATTTATATGTGTGCGTGCAGCGATTACTATAAACTCAGACAAGTCCGCGCACTCCGCAAGCACACCACGATGACTGACGCACCAATGGTATTGTGGAGGTGTCGTGTATTGCGTCTATACATTATTTGAATGTAATGGGTAAAGGGACCGTCTATTAATCACGTGTGGCTTGTAAGGGGGGAGGGGATTCAGCAAAAAACATCACATATCACAAGGGGGGGGGGGTGTAGTATGATACACGTATACTTTGTGAGTGTTGGGTAAGATCCTCAAGTGCGAGTCGGACTTAGGCTATAGGTATCAATGAATAATCTCTAAACAACACTTACCACATTCATCCAGCACTGCAGGCAGGTTGTCAACTAGTCTCTGGTCTGGTGTTTGTGTAATCTGTGAAAGTATTTAAAATATTTGAAGGCTCATTTGATAGGACGCCGAAACTCCCGATGGATTGTTTTTTTATGGGTTTGTGACGCAAAAAGCACGAGGCCCACTTGATGTTAAGCGGCAACCGCTGCCTATTACAGATGCATTAAGTCACAAGTGATGAACTTCACTGCGAATGTCACCCTGTGATATACAGTTGTTACATCTCATGTGCCTGTTATTTTGCTGGTTCTCAAGGACTGCTGCCGGAACACGCATGTAGGTGCTTGTCGTCTGATTTTCTACTTGTGGGTGTGCCATGCGAGCATTATCAGCCATTATCACCATCTCATGTGTTTATGATGCGGTCGGTGGTAGTTCACGGCCATATCCTAGAATGAATCTTAAATAAGGAGTTCAATGCACGGGGCACATGAACCTTACCTGCGCAGTGCTAGTGAGATGGTTGAGCAAGCCGCAGGGCGCCCCGTCGGGAGTATGCACGGGGCACACGAACCCCCACGCGTCGGGCAGCAAGGCGCGTGCCTCTGTCGTACGCATCTCCATGAAGAACGAGCCGCGGTGGATTGACCTTATAACATACATATTACTCATAATCACAGTATAATAATATACAGTAGTACAACTACTGTGATGTTTGCAAAAAAGACGATATTACCTGACATAACAGAAGCCACAGTGACATGCGTAGGTTTTTTTATACTTCTATACAGGGTTATTGGTAAAATGCTAACAACCTCTTAGGGTTGACTTCTGCTAGTCCTAACAAACATACAGAGACGAAACATTTTTTTTTGTATTTGTTTATATGTATTTGACGGAATAATCACGAAAACCACCTGATGTTAAAAGTCTCTTGTGCCTATAATGTAATATTTCATATTTTTTATTGCTAAGCTCGATGTAAATATTCAAAACTCTATTCAAAGGGAGCGCGGCGCGGCCTAGTGTTGCCGCGGCGGGTGCTCTTAGGTCGGGGTAGACATTGTCTTTTAATACGAGACACAGAACTTAAAAGTGTAAAGACTACTAAATGTATGATGTACTAGAAAAACTTATTGCTTTAAGTTTTGAGTCTCTCTGAGCCAAGAGCGCCCGCCGCGGCAACACTGGACCGCGCCGCCCTCCATTAGAATAGAGTTTTGAAAATTTACATCGAGCTAGGTAATAAAGAATAGGTATATTACATTACAGGCACAAGAGACTTATAAGATCAGGTGGTATTGGTGCTTATTCCTTCATATACACATAAACAAAAAAACATCTCATAATGTTTCTTAGGACTAGCAGAGGTCAACCCTAAGAGGTTGTTAGCATTTTACCAAAAACCCTGTATATAACTAGAAACTATTTTTATATGTAAATTTAGTTTTTATTATGATGAGGCACTGTAACGGGTAATACCGCGCCGTAAAATGGATAATGGCAGAAGCAGTTGATAAGAAGAGCAGACGTAGTTTGGAAGAGCTTATTGGTCGACAGGAAAGTTCCTAATTTACTCGTATGATGGCTTTTGAGGGGCTTTTGATGTATTTTTATTAATCTAGGTTGAGTAACTTTTTCATGTGATACGCGAGATTCGTAGAATAATTTGTACATTTTTAATGAAGTTTTTTTTATTCTGATTTTGTTAAGCTATTGACCACAATCTCACCTGATGGTAAGTCGTGTGATCGAAGGTGTTAACAGGCTTAACCTAGAATTACTGGCTATCGAGGACAGCTGCTGGAACACACCGTTAGTGCTTAGAGTTTCTACTTGAAAGTGGTTGCTAGCCAGGCGGGCATTCTGGGGCATTGGCTATGGTCCATGGTGGAAGGGCATTTTGCGATTGCCCGCCTGGCTAGCTACCACCCTCAAGTAGAAAATCTGTCGCCGAGCACCTAACGGTGTGTTCTGGCAGCAGTCATTGAGAGCCAGTGAAATTACAGGCACATGAGACTTAACAACTGTGTCTCAACGTGACGGGCACAGTGCAATTCGTGACTTGTGATGAAATGCATCTGTAATAGGCAGAGGATACTGCTTAACATCAGGTGGGGCTTAAGCTTGTTCCATCACTATGATATTTAAAAAAAAACGTTGTACAACACACATATGTAAAAAATTAAGATATTTAAGTTACATAGCGTAATTTAGAGTCAACTTTGCAATTTTATTCTATAGAGAAAATTTTAATTAATCGTATTTCGGACTTTTCTTGGCCTTAGATAATATGATCAAGATTAATATATATTTATTTTTGTTCTGTTTTCAATAATGCCTGCTATGCGGATCACATTACAATATTACAAATATACGACGGGAACATTTTTAATTTATCCCGCACATGACTTTAAATTTTTCCTCATATGTTTGTATAAACAAATATTAATATTATATATATATTATATAATATTTATTATATATTTATATATTATTATATTAACTTATCAGAGCGCTTGGTCGATGCGCAATCAAAATGCTGGCATCTATTTGGCTCAAAGAATAAGCATTGCAATTCAACGGGGCAAAGCTGCCAGCATGCTGGGCACGCTGCCAACTGATAGTGGGCTAGAGCGTTTTGACTGCTTATGAGTCCAAATGCTTTGATTGTAGTAGCTGTAGTGTTGTATATAGTTTGTATTACATTTTGCTAAACATCTGTTGGAGCATTTAGTGTGAAAGATGTTTACTAACTTGAAATGCGACATGTATCTCATCCGGTTGATGTTCTCAGCGACGATGGTGAGTCCTTTGTACTGCGGCAGGGTCACGTAGTTAGAGGGAGCGTTGCCGGTCGCAAGGAATGTCTCCATTTTACTCTCAAACGTGCCCGCTACTTTCATCATTTGGACCAAATCTGCCTGTGAGAGAAAAATACGATACGCATACTCTTTATTGCGACAAGAATTTAAAAAAGTATCAAAGGTTAACCAGGAAACAAGAACAACAACACGTTATCATTATGAGAACTATTCAAAATTCGTGCCATATTATATTTTAGCATGGGGCCTAGGGCCCTCACGGACCTCCTCAACTCCCCTTATAGTCCGTCCCAAGCCACCGCAAGCTTGGCACTTCATGCTTGCTTCTTTTAGATTACATTTCATGTAATCGTACCTAAAGTTCTCAAACATTCATCCTGTTACCTAATTTCCCGATTGACCTTAACAATAGGTTACAGAACACTCACCGGGATCCGAAAGCCTCGCTACGCTTCATTTCCATCTTCACCGTCACCAATTAAATTTATTTTCGATTTAAAACAAGCTTCAGCAAATAAAATGAAAACCAACTTCAAAAAACTTCACGCATAGATATCCCATAGACTACTCAAGCTTTGCAAGTTTCGCGGTAGTTCGCGACAACTGCTATGGACAGGCTTGACGCGTATACCATCAAGCAGCCAACTTATTATTTATAGCTACAGAAAAGATAATAAATGACATACAACTTCTTACAAATAATATACCAAAAGGAACTCATTTTGAGTTATGGCCACACCTATTAAGGTGCAACCATGATTTTCAGTGAATTCCTGAACTCGGGCCAACATGTTCGCTGATAAAAAAAAAAAGAGTTAAAAAAAGCGAGTTGGTAGTTCTTGAGCTACCAATAAACCTTAATACACACACACACACACATACATATATATAATATCCTATGGTTAAAGTCAATAGGGAAATTAGGAAACAAGATGAATGTTTGAAAGATGAAGGTTTGCAATATTATTAATGTTATTGAAGCAGTGATGGCTCAGTGGCATTGGCTATGGACTGCCGTGCAGCAGGTCCATGGTTCGAATCCCGCCCAGAGCTTGAGCTTCACCGCATGGTGGAAGGGCATTTTGTGAATGCCCGCCTGGCTAGCGACCACCCTCAAGTAGAAAATCTGTCGCCAAGCACCTAACAGTGTGTTCCGGCAGCTGTCCTTGAGAGCCAGAAAAATTACAGGCTAATGAGACCTAACAACTGGACGTCTCAGTGTGACGGGCACAGTGCAATTCGTCGCTGACGAAATGCGTCTGTTATAGGCAGAGGTTAGTCCACTTAACATCAGGTGGGCCTCGGGCTTGTTCCGTCACAATAACATAAAAAAAAAAAAAAATATATATCTATATAAGTTGAATAATAACAAATGTAAAGAAAATTTCAAATTATATTATTATCATATAAATCAAATCTCGTCTCATTATTACAAAACATACAAAATCCTTGTGAAAAAAAATTATGTGATAGATAACAGACCTCTACTAACTTCTTCAAGACACCCTTGGAGCGAGCCCTCTTCACGATTTGTATCTTGATGCTGTTCATCAGGTTCATGAGTCGTTCCTTCAACACCTGCAAGTACAGGTGACCTCCCAGCAGCACCTCCTGACACATCACAGCGTCCTGACCTTCCACCTGACAAACAAAATTACATATATATTTTTTTATTCTTGATAGGTTAGCCTTTGGCCACTATGTCCCCTGATGGTAAGGGATGATGCGTTCGAAGATGTTGTTCAGACTAACCTAGAATTACTGGCTCTCAAATATAGTTGCCGGAACACACCGTTAGATGCTTGGCGACAGATTTTCTACTTGAGGGTGGTAGCTAGCAAGGCGGGCATTCGCAAAATTCCCTACCACCATGCTATAACGACTGCCATCCTAAGACGACAACCGGGACCGACAGCTAAATGCCTGCCCGAAGTGCCCTCCGAAGCATGGAAGCGCTCAGTAGTAATATCACTAGCGGTCACCCATCTAACTTATGACCGCGGTGGACGTTGCTTAACTTAGCTGAGCGGATAAGAACAGCTAAGCAAACTTCGCTACGAGCGCTTCAAAATACATACAATATTAGGAATCCTCGGTGTCTACATAGACATATAGATAGAGTCCGTACCAACACAGTGTTCCGGCAACAGTCCTTGACAGCCAGTAAAATTACAGGCACATGAGACTTAACAACTATGTCTCAAGGTGACGGGCGCAGTGCAATTCGTCACTTGTGATGTGCATGAATCTGCTATAGGCAGAGGTTAGTCCACTTAATATCAGGGACACTCAAGACGGCGAAATAAATCGTCACAATTACTTAAAAAGATAGATAATACTTTATTGTCACACCACATAAATGAAGCAGATATAATATACAATTCAAATTAAAAGTGTTACAATGGGCGGCCTTATTACTGAAAGCAATCTCTTCCAGGCAACCTTTGGATGGAGAGGATCTGTAAAAACCGATTATGAAGGGGTGTAGTATAACTAGTACATATACTCGTAACTTATAGAATAAAAAAAAAAAAGATAAAAACAAACTAGCAAATAAGTATTCTTTCTGAATTTAGAACATGTGCGACTAAATGTGTACAAATATACTTGCATAACAATAAACATATAAGCAATAATATACATAAAATAACATATATATATATATATATGATATATATTTTATAAATATATATATAATTATACTACAAAAATTATAGCAATATAGTATCGATATCCAAGACAATTTTAAGCAAAAAGGCAAGAAACAGGTAGGTACTTACAATGTGACATTTGACAGATAAAACTTTTTTATTTGGTCTTTGAATACATTTAAGGATGGTGCACGCTTGATGGAAACGGGTAGAGCGTTCCATAGGCGGGCAGCTTTGACGGTGAAAGATTGGTCGTAGAAAGAACTGGTATGTGGTGGAATGTCTAGTGTAAGATTTTCTGATGACCTTAAGGAGTATACAGAACATTGAAGGAAGTTGAAACGTTCCTTGAGATAGCGCGGGGATGTAGGATTGAACAATATATTGTTAAGGAGACAGAGAATGTGAGTATTCCGGCGAAGACGTATTGGAAGCCACTTGAGCTTAGAACGAAATTGAGAAATATGATCATATTTACGCAAGCCAAATATGAATCTTATACAAACATTTTGAAGGCGCTCAAGCTTATTCAGCTGTTCCTCCGTAAGATCTAGATAGCTGGCGTCAGCGTAATCAAGAATGGGCAGTAAGAGAGATTGAGCTAACGCAATTTTAGTGGTAGTAGGTAGGAAGTTACGTAGCCTTTTCAAAGATGCTGTCGATGCAAAAATTTTACGACTTGTTATTTGTAACTGCAGATTCCAGGTCATAGAGTTGTCAATAGTCACACCCAGATTTTTAACAGATAAACTGAAAGGAATAACATTTCCATCGAAAACTACCTGAGGAAGCGTTGCCCAGTCTACTTTTGACAATAACCTGGAGCTGCCCATAATAATACTTTGAGTTTTGCTGGGATTAACTTTAAATCCGAAGGATTTGCTCCATTTTGTAATAATAATAATACTTTATTTCAGATTCATGATCCATTGTACAAAAAAATAGTCACAATAAAATAGAATAAAATAAAATGATATAAATAATATAATGATAAAAAATAAAATATCAAGTGGCAATGGCCAACCAACGTCGGTACGTTGCAGTTTGCTGCAGGCGGTCTGCCAGACTCCTTACAATGGCGTTTTTACACCTGTCAACTCTGAACATGAATGACGCTATCCTTTTACGCTGGATTGCGTTGAAAGTATCGATGCGCGCGTCGAAAAACATTCCAGACGCGCTACAGCTCCGGGACAGCCCCATCAGCTGCCTGTAGATGTTATTATATGCTACTCTGATGGAGTTGTGCGACTTCAGTGTGTATTCGGTCCAAAGTTGACAGGTATAAAAGGTTTGACAAAAAGATTTGAATAACGTGTTTTTTACGTCAGGCGCAGCGTTGTAGAATTTTCTTGCAATCATATTGCCCACCACGCACAAAGCGCGTCTCTGACGCTCTATGTCATTATTATCGCTTAAATTTGAAGTTAAGATATGGCCAAGGTACTTAAAACACTCCACAGTCTTTACTAACTGTCCATTCAAACGCAACTCAGGCACGAATTGGGGACCCTTTCCCGACCTGAAAACTACCATTTCGGTTTTTTTACTGTTGTATGTTAAATTATGTTTACTCGCATACTGCTCACAGATTCCTAAAAGTTTTCGTAATCCCTTGATCGTGGGACTGATCAGCACCATATCGTCAGCGTAGCTCAGGTTGTTGACATATCTGCCATCCAACCTGAGCCCGACAGGTGTGCCGCTCAGTTCCACGATCAAGTCGTTGACGTAATAATTAAAAAGGTCAGGTGAAGTCACTCCACCTTGCCTCACTCCCTGGGACAATCTGAAGCTATCGGAGACTTCGGAACCCCACCTGACATTGTTGGTCTGATTGCCGTACCAGTACGATAACAGCCCGACAACCTCAGGGGGGACCCCTGAGCCGTGCATTTTTGACCACAGAAGATCGTGGTTCAACGTATCGAATGCACGACTCAGGTCCAGGAAACAGGCATATACAGTAGTATCGTTCTTTGTGTAATATTTGACAACCTCTTTTAAAGAAAACACTGCCATGTCGGTTGAAAGTGGCGGACGAAAACCAAACTGGCCATCGTCTATATCTAATGAGGTTATGTAGGAATGTATAATTCGTTCAAGTACCTTGGCCACAATGGTCGCCAGCGAAATAGGTCTATAATTGGACACGCTCGAGATGTCACCCGTTTTATTCTTTGGTATAGGTACCACTAAAGTGCGCATAAGATCTTCAGGTAAGTAACAATGCCTCACGCAGAGATTGAAAAGCCGCGCTAACACGTGACAGATGTATCGACCGGCAAATAGCAAGTGTTCTACACTAAGGCCGTCGTGGCCCGGAGACTTCCCGCGCTTCATACTCCTCAAAATGTCTTCAATATTTTTCGGCGTTATGATAACGCTGAGAAACTCCGAGCCACGACTAGCCATAGAATTATGCAATTTAGCTTGTCTTTTATTATTATTAGTTACATTGAAATGGTTCCGAAATATATTAGCAATTATTTTCTTATCATTTTGACCTTCTACATTGACTGGTATACTACTTCTATAATCAAGTTTTTTCGTTTCTTTCCAAAATTCTACAAAATTACAGTTAGCCCGATGTCTGGCTAGTACATCCATTTTTATCCTTTCTTGATTCTTAAGTACATACTTGTGCGCGGCTTTAAACTCTCTACGTGAGGCAGTCATATTATCGTAGTGACATCCCGAGCGTGGCCTACCGTGTAACACCCACAGAGAAAACATTTCCCTTGCTTTGGCATGGTGGGGCCTGACATGAAAATTCCAACCAATTACTTTATTAAATTTAGGTCGATTAAATTGATTATTGTCAGAGATAAAAGTCTGTTCGGCGGCCGACTGCAACGTACCTATAACATTTTTATAAAAATTATCTATGTATTTATAATGACTTTCATCTCTACATGATGTCTCAGTCTCTGTACATTCCATTTCATAACAAATATTGTCATAGCTATTCATTAAATTAATAAACTTTGTATCACATAATTCAGAATATAACAACGTTTGATCTCGCTCCCTACTGCCCCATATATGTTTAGTGCTACTTAAATTATTAACATCACAGTTATAGGTCTTACGGCTAATTGTATTAAAGTTACATTCTACGACTAGAGGAAAATGATCGGAACCTGTGACGTCATAGTCAACGCGCACTGACGTCACAAGCCGTGCCGCGGCTTCGGTCGCGACTAAGTGGTCGAGCCAACTGCAGGTGCCGTGCGCGGCACTCACGAACGTGAAGGTGTCTTCGTCGAGCCTTTCCTGATCTACGCACACTAGTAATTGTTCACGGCAGTAGTTCTTCAACTCTTCTCCAAAAAGTGTGCCCGGATGCGCATTGAAGTCACCCAATATTAGAACGCACTCACTATCAGCACACTCGATTACCGCACTCATTTGCGCCAGGCAGTCTGTAAATTCCGGGAGGTTGTCTTCGTTGTCTACCGGCATATATACGCAAAACACTAGTAGACTCCTATCATTCTGCTCGAGACGCACGGCAATAATACGGTCGCTCTCACACTGGATGACATCAGCGCGCGTAAAGAGGCTAGTGCGCCACATGAGCGCCGTCCCTCCATAGGGCCGCCCGCGGAGCACTGTCGTCGGATCCACAGAAGACTTATAGCAGCAGCTGAATTCCGCGTCGAGCTTGCCAATGATGCCCAGGTCATGCGTCATCAGCCAGTGCTCTTGGAGGCACATAACATCGGCATATTTACACATATAACGTACCGCAGGTATACAGCTCTTAATTGCGTGACAGTTAAAAGAAACCAGTTTCACAGTATTTGTCTGCTGAGTTTGTGTATCCATAATTTAATTTTTAATGGTAGCGGTATCATTTACGGTAATACGCTGTGGTCTATATCTTCGAAATACTAAGCCTTCTGGCCAAAAGTCATTTTTTAATAAAGCGTTTAGTTTTGTAGATAATATTTTAATTTTAAATGAATTAAAATTGGTTTCTCTCGCTTGCGTTAATTTAACTACTTCTATGCACTGTTCATTCATTCCAGTTATGTACTCTTTAATATCTTCTTCTCTAACGTTCTTTTGTGTACGCGATAAGTAAACATATGCGTATGATTCAGCCACTTGCAGCTTAGTGTTATTTAGCAGGGTGCCTCTCGTATTTTTGTATCTATACGGCATAGGTTTTTTCCGGGTAACTAACGTAAACCCTTCGTCATCCTTATTCTTATTAGCTCGCGGTTCGTTACGAGCTACTGTAGTCACATCCCTATACGTGGGTAAGTATAAGGAGTCAGTGTCAGTGTCCGCCGCCGACTGCTGCATAGATAAGGAAGGGGCGCGCGGGGGCAGAGCGCGCGCGCCCGCGGGTGGAGGCAGTGCGCCTATACTGGATAGCTGAGGTCCTCCCCGCCGCGCGGGCCCTCGTACCGCATTCGTCTCAGAACTCGTTCTCGCCGCTTCGATATGAGGCTCGCTTGTTTCTGCGACACAATTGTCGATGCTTTGTAAATTATTTTGCATATTTCTTGTATCCTTATCGCAACGATAAGGCCTAAGAAATAGGTCGTTAGATTCTCTGCAGCCGGAAGTACGAGCCTCCTTTAAGTCACCTATTAACTTTTTAATATCGTCAATCTCTTTTTTTAATTGATTCATGTCCGAGTTTAATAATCCGTTACCGCTGTCCATTGGCGTCTTAGATTTCATGCTCGCGACGTCATTTTTAAGTAGGGTTAGTTCCTTCAGAAATGTCGTAATATCAATAAAGTCAAATGTCACCGGCGGAATTTTATTTAAATTCTTTACGACGTATGTCGGTAGACATCCTGGCTCGGTTTCTTTAATAATCTTGATAATTTCTTGTATACTTTTTTGTTCAGAACCTTCCTTTCTTCTAAGGAACTTCTTCGTCGGCACAAGTTGTTTAAAAGCAATTGCCCTCGCGTTCTCAATTTCTTCAGAGTTATAAGCACTAAGACATATTTGTATAATCCCAGTTTCAGGGATTGTGTCAACCTTATTACATACGAACGCTAGTAACTCATTTATCACTATTTTACTGCACTGCGAGCACTGCGTTGACGCGACATTCGTAGCACGCACACCGGTCGGAGAACGCACCAAAGACATGACGCGTGTGTCGCGCTTGACAGCGGACTGTAATGCGATCAAGATCAGAATTCGTTGTATTAATGGCGTTAAATAATGTAGGTAATGAAGCCTGCGAGTGTAGATCGTCAGCATATAGGTGGTAGGAAGAAGAGAGATTTTGTGATATAGAGTTAATAAATATTGCAAATAACAAAGGAGATAGCACGCCGCCTTGCGGTACGCCTGCTGTCGTGTCACACCAAGAAGAGAAATTGTCTTCAAGACGTACACGCTGCCTGCGCCCGTACAGATAACTGTGAAATAAATCGATTTCTGTTGGAGATATGTTTAGAGAACGAAGTAAAGCAAGGAGGATATCGAAATTGACAGTATTAAACGCATTACTGAAATCTAACAGTGTCAGAACAGTGAGCTGACCATTATCCATACCGAAACGTATATCGTCCGTAACTTTTAAAAGAGTGGTGACGGTACTGTGCCCTGGCCTGAAACCAGACTGATACAGATTAAGAAGTTCGTTATGGGAAAGGTATTTACTGACTTGGTTGTGGATAAGACGCTCCAAGACCTTTGACAAAAATGGTAGGATAGCAATAGGTCGGAAATCGGAGAAAGATTTAGGGTTAGGTTTTTTGGGGAGAGGAATTATTTGAGCGTCTTTCCATGCAGAGGGGAATACTACTTTAAAAATTGAATTATTAAAAATTAAGCACAAGATAGGGAGAATAATGTCAATAATAGGTACAACCATGTTGCGGCTAATGCCATCGCTACCAACAGCGTTAGAGCTAATGGACAATATACTCCTCTTAACATCACAATCAGAGAATCGTTGAAAAACAAAAGGTGAATGGTCGGGTATCGGTAAAGTAGAAAGAAAGTGTAGAGCGTTATTTTTATCTGCATCGTTAATGTCAGATGTAGAAGAGAAATGAATGTTGAGGGCGTTAATGTTCAAATCACTTGGAATCGTATCTAATCTAGATTTACCAATACCCAATGACCTCAGGAATCTCCACACTTTGGCTGGGTCCTCGTTATCAACTGATTTATGAACATGGCGACGAAATGCATCCCTACACACCATATTGCAACGATTCCTTGACATCACATACGCAGCTTTCGTATCATCGTCAGGGCGACGCTTATATTTGTATTTAGCTACCACTTTCTTATGCATCAAAGCTTTGATTTCACCGCTTAGCCATGGCGCTGGACAATGTTTCAATTTAATAGCTCGCAAGGGTGCGTGTTTGTCGTAAAACTGTGTAATTATCGAATTGAAAATCGCGACTTGGTCATCCACAGTGTCAGCATTTATTACCACAGACCAATCAATTCTTTGTGCGTCACAAAGAAATGCCTCCTGGTCCATACCACTAAAGTTGCGCTGAAGAATGACTTTAGGCTTAGCTTTCGGAGGACGAATTTTATAGGACAGAAATATCAGGTCATGATACGAGAAAGCATCAGCCGAAAATTGACCGTGCCTTGCAACATGCTGTGTAGATGATACCATAATTAAGTCAAGAAGTGAGGGGTTACAGTTAGGGAAGTGATGAGTTGCATTAAGAGGGAGGATATGCATGTTGCAGGAATTAATCACGGATTGCAAAGAAGAAGAACGATTATCTTGTTTAAGGATGTAGGTATCAAAATCACCCATTATGATTGTGTGGTCGTATAGAGGAATGATGTCTTCCAAGACGTTTTGAAAAGATGAGAAGTAATTAATGTCTTTAGAAGGGCTATAATAGGCTCCGAGCAAAACTTTTCTATGTGATAGAAAGACTTCCACGAACAAGTGTTCACCCGCATCGGAGGGAGGTGGCTGAGAAGAAGCGCTGACTACAGAAAAGGGAATATGTGATCGCAAGTATATGGCTACCCCGCCTCCTTTGCTACCGGTGCGATCATTGCGGATCAGATTGAAACCAGGCATAGAGTAAGAGACAGATGGTAAGCAAGGCTTAAGCCATGACTCAGAGACCATTATAGCATGTATATTTTTATTGTTGAGAGACACCAGCATATCGGAGTAATGAGCCGGAATACTTTGCGCGTTTAGATGAATGACATTGAAGTTTTTCGGTACATCAGAAAATTGAGTTTCCAGATTATCGAATAGCGACGGGATGCTCACGAAACTATTAATACTAGATATTGACGTTTCAGAGGATAGGGACAAAAATTCTTCGGCGTCAATACTATCATCTTGCTTATATATGTTGAGCATAATATAATTTAAATACTATAACTATAAATAAATACAATAAGATAAATAATAGATATACGTAAACTTAAATACTTATATATGTATATATGCGTGGACGTATTGTAGTGTTACTACAATAAACTAATACGGGTATTTCTACACCTGCCAGTTGCGTGCCATTATTATAACTATCAAATAAACAGTGAAATGTACCTTAAGTACCATATTATAACAGAAGAAATTAAAACTAAGCATACAAAAGAAGAAATTAAACATTATTAATACGTATTGGAATGCTTACTATTTCAAAGATTTTCTTGTAGAATATAACGTATATGCGACACAAGAAATATATTTGCTTTGAGTGCGTAACCCTAACGAAAAAATAGCAAACAGTGCGAATCTAATTTAATACAATAAAAAAAAAACATATATCTAAGCTGTGGTAAAAGCTTTTTGTTCTAACTAGGTACTCTATGGAAGTATTTTATTATCTTTGTTTGTTTACATTTGCTACCTTACAAGAAAAAAATAATAATTTTAAGCATAAATAAAAAAAACATACAAATCGCTAGAAAGAAAGTTATGAGACATAGACTGCATAACAATTAAAACATATATGTACCACAACCGCTATATATGAGATAAGAATCGCACATCGGATCTTCCGGGAACTTCAATAAATAAGACAGTAATCATTGCTTTCTGGCAGCCGCTCGCCGGGTTTTGGGTGCAGCTGCGGGTTCTTTAGCTGTCTTTAGGTGCCACCAACACTTCAATCTTCTCAAGTTCAGCGAGAGAACTGATTCGATGTCGCTTTTCATCAGCGCCCTGCACGAACACAAAACCATCTCTGGTTCAACATTTCTGGATGCCAAACCTTTGGCGGGCCGTCATAAAAGTCTCATGCCGCGACTTCGTCAAAAACTCAGATATTGTTACCCCTGACCCCTTCAAACAAGTTTTCGCCAGCCAGATCTTATTCCTATGCTCGGAGGTACATACCTTTAGTAAAATTGGACGGGGCTTATCAGGAGAGGACTTGCGGCCCATCCGATGGCAGCGGCTTATGTCTTTTACTGTAAAATTGGGAAATTTTAATTGAGTAGACACAGCTTTGGCCGCTACAGCTGCAGTCACTTCGTCCTTCTCCTCAGCAAGACCATGAAGGAGAAGTATTTTCCGACGACTCCGCATCTCCATATTGTCTTGCTGCTGTCTCAGCAACCCAACCTGGTCTTGAAGGCAACGCACAGCAGTCATGATGAAGTCCCGGAAATCAGCAAAGTTAGATGCCAAGTTGGTCACATTGGCTGTAGGAGCAGCAGCCTGAAGATCCATTTGATAGGCATTCATGCGCTGATCAAAAAGTGATTGAAGTTGAGCAACAGATTGTTGAATGGCATCCATCTTGAAGTGTATGTGTGAAGTGATCCAACTTATTTTCCAAATAAATTGAGCAACAGTGATTGTACAGAAAGGATAACACTCCCTGGCAGGTACTGTGTACTTAACTTTAATTATACATTAGAATTAGTCACTTAAATAGTGTTTTTGTATTTATTTTGAATAAATTTATGAAGACAAATTATAAAGTAATGTATTATTTACAACTACCCCCAGAAAAGTGAATGAAATGTGTGAAAAAGAAGAATGTACCTTAACGGGTACCCGACCCGCACTTGGACTACAAGTTTGATGCTTGTATATATTATCGCATATAGAAAAACGTTAAAATTTTAGTACTGTTATGTTTGCAATAACCCTGCTCGACGGATTACATTACAAAATTACAAATTAAAATAAGGAAAGAGAGGAAAAATTGGAGATATAATATAGTCCTTGTCATGTTAGCTCAAGCGGTCAGAGCATACCCCGGCTATAGGGATGAACGCAGACTAGAATCCAGTACATCAATATATTTTTTTCTCGTAAATTTGTAATTTTGTAATGTAATCCGCCGAGCAGGCGTTATTGCAAACATTACAATATTAAAATTATAAAGTTGCGTCATCATTTACCAGTATAAAACCAATTGCGAAATTGGTCTTGTTTGTAGTACAACGTAAGTCGAGAGGAAATATTTGAGTTATGAGTCATTGTCATTATCTTTGGAAATAAATTATTATTATTATTGTTATGTTAGCTCTAGCGGTCAGAGCATACCCCGGCTATAGGGGTGGATGGACGCGGGTTCGAATCCCGCACAAGACTATAATTTTTTCTCTTGTAAATTTGTAATTTTAACATTATCATGAAATAAACGTTAAACCCCTTTTATTTCTAACTTTTAGCTGTTATTATGTAGACACGCCACACCAACACTGTTTCAATTTAAATTGGCTACTTAAACACAGAATAAAAAGGACCAAAAGGATCACGCTGCAAAGTTGCACATAATATTTTCTCATATCTCTCGTACTGTTCTGTATCAGTCGGATTGTCCACTCACACTTAAATAAATGTGCTGCATACCTTGCACTTGTTCTGCACGAAATCGAACAGTTTCTGCGCCATGTAGACCAGCCCGTGGAACTTGTCCACGTCATTGTTGAGATGGATCATCACGCACCGGTCGAGGAGGAACTGGGCCGCTTCGATGTCTGACTTGCCCTGCGGACAAATGAACAGGTACTGGAACAGCCTCGAAATCATTTTTGGCACATAAATATACCCTTTCGTATCGGTACGCCCAAATCAGCCGTCATAATACGACACTACGTATGTTGTCCAACCGACCATCTAACGCAAATAAAAATCAAACTTCGCTACCTTGATATAAACAGTTTATGTTCTCACGTTATTTTACCGAATGCAGTGAGTCTCTGCGGCAAGTTGGGCACCTAAGCATTTTTAATGACAACAAAAATTAAGATTTTAGATTTTCCAAGCGCTCGTAGCGAATTTTACTTAGCTGTTCTCAACCGATCAGCAAAGTTAAGCAACGTCGCGCGTGGTCATGAGTTGGATGGGTGACCGCTAGTGACATTACTACTGAGCGTTTCCGTGCTTCGGAGGGCACGTTAAGCCGTCGGTCCCGGTTGTTGTCTTAGGATGGCAGTCGTTATAGCATGGTGGTAGGGCATTTTGCGAATGCCCGCCTGGCTAGCTACCACCCTCAAGTAGAAAATCTGTCGCCAAGCACCTAACGGTGTGTTCCGGCAGCTGTCCTTGAGAGCCAGTACTTCTAGGTTAGCTTGAACAACATCTTCGACCACATCATCACTTACCATCAGGTGAGATAGTGGTTAAAGGCTAACCTATCGGACATAAAAAAAGACTCTTTCTGAGAGAGCAAATACCCCACCTATCTTCTTTTAGTTTCTGAGATATAAGCGTTTGATTTTATTCTATTTTTGAGAAAACGATATAGATCGCTACATATTAGGTCCTTACATATGAAATTGGCGTTTTTCGTACTGGCCACTTTAATCACGAATTTCTCCTCTTTGGTAAGGAATTCCAAATTCAAATTTGTACAGCTATAGACTCATGTATTTGTGCTTCGATGATCGTCATTCATTTGTTTTTTTTCTTCTGTTTTTTTCTGTTTGCGTCACTCATTTTACAAAATGGAAAACCTTAAATATCGCATTATTTACGAGTACGAGTTCCGCCGTGGCACTAGTGCTGCGGAAACAACTCGAAGGGTGAATGATGTGTATGGCGGTCGTGTTGCAAAAGAAAACACAGTTCGTTTTTGGTTCCAACGTTTTCGTTCTGGAAATTTCGACCTGCAGAACAAGCCCCGTGGACGGCCTGAGACTCAAGTTGATAATGAAGAGTTGAAGGCTATTGTGGAAGCGGATCCATCGCAAACCACGTCCGAGTTAGCTGCAGGCTGCAATGTTAGTGATAAAACTGTTTTAATTCACTTGAAGCAAATTGGGAAGATTAAAAAGCTTGAAAGGTGGGTACCTCACGAATTGACTGAAACAAACCGGCAAACGCGCGTCGACTGCTGCGTTACATTACTAAACCGGCACAATAATGAAGGTATTTTAAACCGAATCATTACCTGTGATGAAAAATGGGTTCTTTACGATAATCGGAAGCGCTCAGCGCAATGGTTAGATCCTGGCCAGCCAGCCAAATCCTGACCCAAGCGAAAATTAACCCCAAAAAAGTTACTTGTAAGCGTTTGGTGGACTAGTGCCGGTATTGTTCATTACAGTTTTTTCAAATCTGGCCAGACTATTACGGCTGATGTCTATTGTCAGGAATTGCAAACCATGATGGAAAAGCTAGCGGCTAAACAACCTAGGCTGGTCAATCGCTCCACGCCACTGCTGCTTCACGACAACGCTAGACCACACACTGCGCTACAGACGGCTACTAAATTAGTAGAGCTTCAATTGGAAAGTCTAAGACATCCTCCGTACTCCCCGGACCTTGCTCCAACAGATTACCATTTTTTTCGAAATTTGGATAACTTCTTGCAAGGGAAAAAATTCAACTCCGATGGGGCAGTCCAAATCGCCTTCAAAGATTTTATTGATTCCCGTCCGACTGGTTTTTTTAGTAAAGGGATCAATGAACTACCTATGAGATGGCAAAAGTGCATAGAAAATAATGGTTCATACTTTGATTAATTAAATATATTATATTAAAAAATATTCGACTTTTTGTTCCTCCCATACAAAACGCCAATTTCATATGTAAGGACCTAATATTTACATACACACATACGCGAATACCTAAAAAGCTCGGTGCGCTCTTAAGGCAACGCGCGAGAATTACCTTTCTTTATTTATTGCCAAAAAGCATTTTGATTACTCACATTAGGGGAGGGGGTGGCAATTATCCCCACGCATGGCAGGCGTCTTGGAGATCGCAGTTATCAAAGGTATTTCATCTTTAGTCGCCTCTTACGACACCCAACTGGTAGCAACGGAGGGGGGGTTATTCTTGCCCGGCACCCCAAGGGAACAATTGACTTAGCACGTACTAACTGCAATAGGAACAGTTATAGTACAATATAAGAGGACATACCTTAGGCAGTTCCACTTCGAGCTTTGGCCGGAACATACGTCCTAGATACGCGCGACACTCGTGCGAGGTATGCAGACCTTCTTCGTGTAGCTCGCGGAGCATGTTCTGAATGCAACTAGAAATAAACAACAATAGTACTGATGTTTTTTTATGCCTGATAGTTTAGCATTTGACCACTATCTCACCTGATGGTAGGTGATGAAGTGGTCCAAGATGTTGTTCAGGCTAGAATTACGGGCTCTCAAGGACAGCTGCCGAAGCATATCGTTAGATTTTATAGTTGAGGGTGGTAGCTAGCGAGGCGGGCAACCGCAAAATGCCCACAAAATCCCAACCCCCATGCTTTAACGACTCCCATCCTAAGACGACAACCGGGACCGACGGCTTGACGTGCCCTCCGAAGCACGGAAGCGCTCAGTAGCAATGTCACTAGCGGTCACCCATCCAACTCATGACCGCGGCGGAAGTTGCTTAACTTTGCTGATCGGTTAAGAACAGCTAAGCAAACTTCACTACGAGAGCTTCAAAAATTGAAATCAAAACCTTATCACAAATTATTACAGCACAGGAAGCAATGATGGCCGTGCGGTAATAGCTATGCACTGCCGTGCCGCAGGTCCATCGTTCAATCCCCACCGCCGGCTGGAGCTTCACCGCACGGTGGAAGGGCATTTTGCGATTGCGCGCCTGACTAGCTACTACCCTCAAGTAGGAAATATGTCGCCAAGCACCTAACGTTGCGTTTCGGCAGCGGTCCTTGAGAGCCAGTGAAATTACAAACACATGAGACTTAACAACTATGTCTCAAGGTGACAGGCGCAATGCAATTTGTGACTGTGTGATGAAATGCATCTGTTATAGGCAGAGGTTAGTCCGCTTAACAATGGTGGGCCTCGAGCTTATTCCGTCACAATAACATAAAAAACAACTTTTGTTTTAGGCAAACGCGCAAGATAAGTACAAAAAGAACCAGGCTCCCAGTCCCCGGCGGCTCTGCTATTCTTGGCTACGGTAGCAGCCACGACAATGGCGGAGCAAGCGGTACTAAGAATCCCCGGCAGCAGGCTGCTTCCAACTGCTCTATTTGGAAATCTATGGGGAGGATATATCCAGCAATGGACTTCTTGCGGCTGAAATGATGATGAGGAATGACAATTTGCAGACTTGATATAATGATAATTAGTTGAATTATCTGCTTGGCCGTTTTGGTTAGATGTTTCAAGTCTTTGACATTATGCTTCTTGGGCAACTTACCATATAGATGCTTGAAATACTGTTACTTGTTCGATTTGACTATTTGATTATCAATATGTTGATTTTGGTGGTTTTGCTGAGCAAGCCTTCCGAAATGGATAGAACAATAAATAATTTGATTCTGAAAGTGCTTAGAGGAACACCAATATTCACTTCTGGAATAATTCCAAGGACACTCAGAAGCGCCACCGCTATATGGTTGATATTCCATTTACCCGAACGAAGCGATTTGCGTCTTCGTTCATTATAGCGAGCGCTAGGGAATAGAACACCCTGCCTGAGTCTGTGTTTCCAGTTAAGTACAATATGGGGGTCTTCAAAACGCGGGTGAATAGATACCTTCTGGGTAAGCGCACTCCATCATCGACGGCATCACTTAACATCAGGTGAGATAGTGGTCAAGTGCTACCCATTTAAGTATAAAAAAGTAGCACTATCGCGTGCTAAGCGAAAATATATTTGACAAATTATTGAAATATAAAATTGTATGCCCAAGGCGGGAATCGAACCCGCGTTCTCCGATATCGCGTCGGATGTCTAAACATAGTAGAAGGAGTGGGAAGTAAGTTATCTTCAAACAAACGCACCGCGCGCGGCTTGTTTGTGTGCGCCATAGTATCTATGCGTCCCGCACGCACACTCTAACACAATCTCGACCCGTTTCTCAGTGCGCCAGCCGGGGCTAACACCGAACAAGGTTCGCGCGTCACGGCTTTTTGGCACTGCTAAATAAATGAAAAATGTTTGATAATCGCACGAGAACTTATTGCTGTGTGTTCGGCTGTCTAAATAATTCATAGATTCCAGAGTTGTCTTTGTTCAGATTACCTACTGAACAGGAAAGGTAAGCAAGTCACTTATTCTGGCATACCTATGATTTTTACTTGATGATGAGTGATGCATACTTATTTTTTAGTTGTATTAGGTATGCCCCGCAACGCACGTCTCTGGCCCCGCAATCACATAGGTATTGCCAGTCGGTATTTTTTCATCGTGAAAGGTGTCATCATCGTTTAGGTATAAAACCGACCTCACTAACCCTGAACCCAGACAACACAAGTTAAAATACAACTTCCCGAACCTTGCCTATTTCTAGTTACTGAATTAAAATTTAGCATATACGAGTACATACATTATAAATAAGTAACAACCCTGAGACAGGCAAGTATGGTTATATCGCGAATTGGGTCGGAGATGGCCTACTTCCCACTCTTTCTACTATGGTCTAAACCTCCTCGGCCACCTGGACTCAGCATTTCGAGTCGAAATTTCGTGCTCCAATTGTATTACTTTAACCGTCATAGGGGACGATGCGCGGGAATTAACCAGACTACTAGACATCTGATCGAAAGAAGTGCTCTTACAAACACTAAACTCTCGGAATGATGTCGCTACCCTTCTATATATCTAAATATCTATATCTAAATTACAAGAACTATCGCATGCTTAGCTAATATATATATAACAATTAATTATTGGAGTACAAAATTTTATGCACAAGGCGGGAATCGAATCGGCGGAGGTTTAGGCATCAGACGCGATATCGGAGGACGCGGGTTCGATTCCCGCCTTGGGCATAAAATTTTGTACTACAATAATTTGTTAAACAAACTATACCAATAACAACAAATATTTTATGAAAACATCAAATTAATATTTTAATAAAACACAAAATATACAAAAATATATCTAGTGACAATTCCACCTAATTTTCCTGTTAAGCCGACGTGACGTCACAAACGCCACGCAGCCAAACCGGAAGAATTTTCGACGCGTTTCGCTTCTACACGAAGCATCCACAGGAGGTCTTGACTCTACGAGCGCACGATCGAGAAATCGAGAATCTTTCTCGATCGTGAACGCCTGAATCTATTTATTTTTAAACTATACCAAGTTTCTTTATACTCACTTGACATAATACAAGTCGTTTATCTTCCCGTGCAGCAGAAGCCTGTATATGTAGTGGTCGGGATAGTCCACTAGACACTTCAGGATGAGCACCAGTGGAGCGTAGTACATCATCTTCCTATACCCAAACATCAGCTTGCATGTACCGTTTGTTAGGAAGTGGAGGACGTTGTTCTGGAAAAACAAGTTGATTAATAATCTGTACTGTACTGTCTTAACCGCTTCAAAAGAGGCGTGAATACAGTCCTTTCTTTTGATGGTAGGCAACGCACCAGTATGCTGCGGATATTACAGGTGCTCATAGGTGGCGCTGACCACTTACCATCAGGTGGACCGTCTTCTTGTTTGTCACATTTTGTATAAAAAAAGAAAAAAAAATACCAAGCTTTTCCTTAGTGTTCTATCACAATAATAAATTTCTCCAAGAAATAAGGAAACACATTTGCTTTCATCATAAAATTATATTGACTACTGACATAAGACTATAAAACAAAGTTACTCTAAAGCCATAAATTATAATTAAGAAATAATATTTAAAAAGAAACAAATATTATAAAAAGGAGTGAAAAAAGAGTCGACAAGTGTCTTGGGGATCTCAGAGTGAGATATCAGTTCCTCAGAAACCGCTGCTGCCCACCTTCTGGTGTGTTACCCTTAGTCGCCTCTTACGACACCCACGGGTAGAGATGGGTGGTGACATTCTAGCCCGGCACGCCACGGGGACGGTCGGTGTATCATCGCAGATGATATGCAGACATACCTTTATATACGGTTAATCAATGGGTATGGAAGGATAAATTTGAACTATGGCTATGATAACTCAATTGGCGGTGCATGTTCCGGCTAAAAAGACGGATGGTAGCGGGTTTGTATCCCGTTCGTGGTTAAAATTTTCTTAACTTTGTCATTTTGTAGACTTGTGTTCACCATGATGTACTCCTATAGTTAATCTTTGATAAGAAACCCAATTTTGGAAAATATCATTTCAATGATGGGCCGATTTTTTTAAACTACCAATTACGACGCCCGGCCCCTCCAAAGTAATTTATTGATGCGCATTCGCCTCGTTTGTACAATATGTCTTACTTTGGGTGTCAATACTAAGACAACGATATGCGCAATACAATTGCTCCGTAATAGCAGGCGTGGCTCACTCCGCGGTACAAAGCTACAGGTATATCTGTGTACCCGTCCGGACGGGATTATTGTAGGGTGCGTGTCGCGTTAGAAGAGATCAGAGCTATGCGTGCACATGCGATAGAAAGAGATTTGTAGGTGAATATAAATATTAGGTACCCAGTGCTTCGAGGGTCGAAGTGCACTTTAATACTTCGAAGTTAGAGTTGCTTATTATTGAAATGGCTTTTTTTAATATGTTATTGTGACAGAACTAGCTCGACCCATCTGATATTAAGCGGACTAACCTCTGCCTATAACAGATGCATGTCATCACAAGTCACGAATTTCACTGCGCCCATTTGAGGCATAATTGTTAAGTCTCGTGTACCTGTAATTTCACTGGCTCTCAAATACTGCTGCCAGAACACACCGTTAGGTACTTGGCGACAGATTTTCTACTTGAGGGTGGTAGCAGCCACTAACCACCATGCGGTGAAGCACAAGCCTGCGGTGATCGAAGCAGTGTACTGCGGCAAGGTAGTCCATAGCTATTACCGCTTGGCCATCATTGCTTCAATTGCTTTGCTAAGTGATCCCTTTGGCCCTTTTTATTCTGCGGAAGTAGTGGTTGCAACTATACTCAAAAAAATATGGAGGGACGCGTGACTGGAATGGTCTTTATTTTTTTATATTCTATCTATTACATAAAGGAAATACTCACAGTACTAGTCTGGTCGGTGGTGACGCAGCGCATAAGGACTCCGTACTCCGAGAAGAAGTTGCCGCGCATCCTCCATGTAGGCCGTTTGATGTTCACCGGGAAGTTCCGTCTCGTCACCAGAAGCATGCGCGCTAGCCGCTCGTGGCCCTACGTATCAAGACATATACATACAGCCCCTGTAAATCCCTTTTAACAAAGTTGGATATAAATTGTAAACGTCATTAGGACATTGAAGTCATGGTTCGCACCTTCGGGAGACCCATCTACTTTATTTAGGGATCAAAATAATTTTGGGATGAAATTAAAGAAACCATCGGAGCTCTATAAACACCTCAGAGTTACCAAAACACACGTCTTACTACAATCTCAAGACGATATAGTCGCATCTCTCCCGAAAGACAAAAGTGCCTCAGATTTTGATTCGAGGTTTTAATTCCAAAAACAATTTATGATAGGTACACAGTCCAGCAAAGCGGGTTTTAGTTCGAGAAAGAAAATTGAGGATAAAGACGTCGTAAAATATTTTCTACAACAAGACGAAAATGATAGCTATAAAGTGCTTGGAAATGCAAAGCGAATGGCTAACCATAGGTGAATTTTGTATCCCTCTGTCGTTAAAGTGGCGCACATTGATACGATTGGTCACCTGCCTTATTAAAATTCTATCTTAACGCCTTTCAGATGACCCTCCCAGACCAAAGTAATTTAGTGAGATGGGGGAAAGCCACCGAAAAGTCTTGCGGTATTTGTCGGGAGGCCATAGGTACAGCAAGGCACTTATTGGTAGGATGCAAGGTGCTCCCAAACATATTACAACGCTCATAGAAGGGAAATTCAAGTTGCATGTGAAAAACATATTGATTAAGAAATCCTACTACACAGTTTCTGATTACATAAACGACAAAAATGCCTGGACAATTCCGCCTCCGCCAAGCTATTGCCTGTCACCTACTACTACATAATTTAAACAAATATTGTAATAACTCTATTATATAGTAAGTATGTAACACATTGTTAAAAGATGTTTAAAAGAATGGCCCCGAGTTTCTTGTCCGTTCTTCTCGCAGTGGCTCTATACAATTTATTTGCTGAATGTGGCAGTACAATGTAGAATATTTCAATACTAAAATTTGTAATTGACCTTCATAAGAGGGTCGTAGACGCCTAAATTGAATAAATGATTTTGACTTTGACTTTGCTCCTTGATAGGGGTCATTA
Organism: Plagodis pulveraria; assembly: GCA_963890685.1. Taxonomy (NCBI): domain Eukaryota; kingdom Metazoa; phylum Arthropoda; class Insecta; order Lepidoptera; family Geometridae; genus Plagodis; species Plagodis pulveraria. Next base: position 19,527,682 of record OY982972.1, read on the forward strand.
TTCCCGTCACCACGATAGAGTCCTCGAAATCATACGAGAAGCGGCGAGCCTCTCGGTAGCTAGAGCAAGAAAAGGTTTGACCACGAACAAACAACATGTTGCTTTTGTAAAAGAAGGGTCATCTACATAATCTAAATCCAAGCCTTACTCCATCTTAGGCGCAGCTCCCGATTGAACTCTTTTAATGGACATGTATGAAAAACACTACAAAATTCCTGAGGATGTTGGTGTGTTATTATTATTATTATTACTGTGCAGTGGGAAACAAACATACCTAAAGACCACACATAATAAAAACTAACAAATATTATGACTTAACAAATTAATTAACTAAAAACGGTTATGTTGTTAATTTATATGCTGTAGAAGTTGGAGCAAGAGGTATACCAGCGAAATCCACATATAACCTACTAGAAGACCTTGGCCTGTCAAGAACAACCGTAACTTCCATCCTAGAATGTGTATCCAAGGCGGCATTAGTAGGATCTTACCAAATTTGGTTGGGCAGGGGAGGAGGCTTGTGCGGTGAAAGGGAGCATTGTATCATAAAGGGGCCCCTTAACCTTACTCACTGGGTTGCAAGTTCCAGGCACACTTGACTGACTTCATAAGAGCGTCGGTAGACGCCTAAAATGACTTTGACTTGACTGACACTCTTCCACTGCAACGCTATGGACCCGGCACCCGCACGGTAAAGCCATGGAATGCTAAGTAAATTCGTCTCCGAGTCTAATATCTGCGCTTCTGGTTTGCTAGTTTTATTATTTATTATATCACTAAATGTCAAAATAACAATTCCCATACAAAACGATTGTTCGAATTATTTTTTGAAAATACTTCATTTTACAGAAATCTGGAAAACTAGAAGCATGGATATTAGGCTCAAGGATGCAAAGTTTCACTGAGTTTAAACACTTAATTTTAAAATGTATTGTTTACACTTAATTACATTACAAAATTACAAATTTACGAGAAAAAAATTATAGTCAATGCCTATAATTTTTTCTCAGTTAAATTTAGGAACCAACACTGTGTTTTTTCCGACACTAATGTATGTTGGTAGTGAAAGTTGGTATGGAAAACAAGCATGACAGAGGAATAATAGCAGTGGAGATGAGAGCATTGAGAAGCATGATTGGAGTCAAATGGAGTGACAGGATAAGAAATAGTGTGATAAGGGAACTATGTGGTGAATGAGGATGTGGTGACAAATATTGAAAAAGATATGTTAAGATGGTTTGGACATGTAGAGAAAGTGAATGAAATGAGAATGACTAAACAGGTATAATTTTGTTTTCTTGTTTTATTCTTTCCATCTACAGAATTTAAGCAGATGTGTTGTGGGCGTATTATCAGGTAGAGTGTGTACTCCAGCGAGTACATCTCCTCCTCATTTTGTTATTGACAGTCCTGGACACTTAACGGGTAACTAGGACTTGTTTCCATTTTAATGGTATACATGGGACAAGTGAACAGAAGTGTAGGAAGAGGAAGACATAGGCAAACTCAAATTTAAGACATTCTGAAAAAAAGGTCGGGTCAGGAGTACCCTAAATATATACCTTCACAATGAAGTAACCTCCCCACTCGTCAGCATGCTCATTATGTTCCACTAACTCTTCAGGCGATAGGTCTGCCAGGTGGCACAGCTTTGACTGAAAGATATACATGTAAATGAGAATGAAACCAAAAACGTTGACGCATGCTAAGCAAAAACACTAAAATTATTTTGGATGGCAAAAGGTAAGTGATGATAAGGTTGAGAAAATTGTTACTGGTTTTCAAGGACAGCTGCTCAAACACAATGTTAGGAGCTGGGCGACAGATTTTATACTTGAAGGTTGAAGCTAACCAGGTAGGGGTTTTTCAAATTCCCTGCTATCACAAATGCAATCCTAAAACAACAACCAGGGCTGATGGCTTAATACTTCAAATTTCATCATAAATCTTTGATGTCAGGTAGAGGAGCTGAGAATAAGAATTTAGGAAAAAAGTTTTTATAATTTCTTTGGTTATAGAAAACTTATTATTCCAGCTCTAATGTGGGATCAATGGAGGTACTTACATAATGTTGATTCTTAAAATATCATAAAATACTTACCCTGACCATAATAGGAAGGTTTCCAACTGATCTATCGACAGTGACAGGGATTCCTCGCAATACAACTGTCAGTCGAACTTTTAAGTCTCCTTTGTATGTTGCAGCCCTTTGTCTACACTCCGTTGGCAATACCCGGTGATGTTTAACTCCTACCGTCTCTATTGGGACTGAGGGTTTAGAGAACTTGGCATCTTCTATAAAAATTTTCACTAAATCTCCAGTTGGTGCATCAAATTCAACAGGTAGGAGGTTTGCGATAGCATTCTTTAAGCCATCTTTGAACATAAAATTGAAGGAATCTATATGTGGAGCGCCAAGGCTTTGTAAATACTGAAAAAAAATTGTTGTTAATAACAGAATACTTCAAACGGCATACTTTTTGAAATCAAGATGAAAAGTTGATATGCCAAATTAATGGTCATAATAAATTATTTAATTGCTTTAACCCGCTACTTTACGTGCGCGGAAATTGGAATTTACTAGGGCTCGCTCGTTTGGAAAGTACGTCCATTCTATTATTATCATTTATTATGGGCATAATAAAATATGTATCACAATGATTCCATTATAACCTGGGCGTATTGTGATTTTAGACACATAGACATGGCCTATTTAATAAAATAATTTGAAAGTTTTTTAATAAATAGAGGAAGCAAAACAAACTGGTAGGTTATGTTTACGAACCGGATTTGCTATTTTTGGCGGCCGTCGGTACTCCGGATTACTGGTGTACTTCAGGGATGGTTCCTGTGCAAGTTTCTTCGTATTCATCTTGCTGTTTATTTGTTAGTTGATGTATTAATTTTAAATTAGTTGCTAAGTTTTACACAAAACAACAACAGTCAACACACATGTGCGTACCATAGATCAAATAGAATATATATGGGTATGTTCCATTACAGTGTTGCCGTTTTATATTTTAGAAAAATGCTAACTTTTCGCCCGAATAATGCTAGAAAATGCTACATACAATTTAAAAAGTGCTAAATAAAATGCCAATTTGATTTAAAGTATTTATTCATCAAAAAACAATATATGACTCTTCTATTTTGAACAATACCTGAAGGTAACGTATTAATAAGTCAAATATCTAAATCTTAGTCATCTATTTCGAAAAATATCTGAAGGACATCAACTTGTTCGTCTTTTTCTTGTTGTGACGTTGACGGGCCACTATCATCAGTCGCTGCATGTTCTTCAATACCCTTAATGTGTTTTAGTACGTCATCAGGAATATTATAAGAATTGCAACATTTTCCTGATCTTCGGAGTCCATATCTGACATACAGTATTGAGTTTAGTGTCGATTCAATAACGTATGTACGGACTAGTCGATACGTGTGTCAGCGAGATTATTCTAAAACAACGTTATTTACTTCTAATTTGTGTGGAAACTTTCAAATTCAAACTGATTTGTTAACACCTAACTGTTTTTATACAATCTAATCCCGGGAAGGTGGTAAGTTTTATGTTTTAACACCATTGTTTGTTTCGCCGCTTCTCTTACTAACCTACAAGATGGAGGTCGAGGAGGTCCCGCCGAAACCCCCTGATCCACCTAATGACGCAATAATGAAAGAAACGCAATTTGCTTCCAAACGCCGTTTGGAACCAGATTCCGCTGAACAATCTAGTGCCAAAAAAATGGTGACGAGTGTGGATATGGCCGCAGCTTCTGTCCAAACAATGTACGTACACCCAAGCGTCGTAGTAGGTTCTCAGGCTTACTCAAACGTGGATCAAGGTCCCTTTATCGTGCATGTTTCCCGCGCCGAACCAGATCCTGCTGCAGGACTGACCATCCGCCCGATCAAATTTGGACAATTTCTGTTCAAAAATAGGATTAGCAATATATGTCCAGATGGTGTTAAACGCGTCGGCAGAAATAAAATTGCTGTAGAATTCCGTTCTCATTTAGATGCTAATGGCTTTATTGCAAACCCACTTTTAAGCCAGAATAAATATGTTGCTGTGATTCCTAACTACAACATCACCCGTATGGGTCTTGTCCGTGATGTCCCTGTGGATTTTTCAATGGAAGAGTTTGCAGAAAATGCAGACCTTCCTGTTGGATGTGGACACATTTTGAAAGCTCGTCGTCTCAATAGAAAAGTAATAAATGATGGCAAAGCTTCGTGGGTACCCACCCAAACTGTAGTACTGACATTCCGTGGTCAGATGTTACCGGAAAGGATTTTCTCCTTTCATACCTCCATGCGTGTGGAGGTTTACCAATATCCCACAATTCAATGCCTCAACTGCTGTAGATTTGGGCACATCAAAGCCCAATGTAGGTCAAAACAAAGATGCTTTAGATGTGCTCAGCCCCATTCAGGAGACTCTTGTGATGTCATAGAAAGCAACTCTACATGCTTGTACTGCTCAGGACGCCACTTTGCCTCCAATAAGTGCTGTCCAGAACAAAGTAGACAAATTTCCATAAAAAAGCTTATGGCAGAAGAGGGTATTTCTTACATGGATGCTGCTAACCGTTTACCTCAAGTTTATAAACGTTGTTATACAGAGGTGGCTCAGACCTCTACAAATCTCTCCGGACAATCAGAAATTCCCCCTCCCATGCACATCAACCCTACCACTAGCACACACTCTTATACAAAAACTGTCTATGCCGCTCGTCCCCTTAGAGCCCCACTAGGAAAAACTTTCGACAAGGTGGCACACCAGGCGATTGTGGCAGAGGTCCCATCCGCTATGCCTAATGGTTGTGCTTTGCAAAACCCCTCCCCACCGGTACCATCCCAAAATGAGAACCTTATACAACTTCTTCTCAAGATCATAGTTGATCTGATTACCCACAACAACACAGCCATACCGTCCAACGTTGCCAGCACACTTTCAACCATTACATCTCTTCTAGGTCAATATGGACCAGGTCAATGTTCTGCAATGGAACAGCCGAAGTCTGCGTCCAAAGACGCATGAATTAATTCACCTTATATCCAAGTTCCACCCGTCAGTCATTGCTGTCTCGGAGACATGGTTGGTGCCTGGCTCTCATTTCAGAGTCTCAGGTTACTCCTGCCTTCGGGACGACAGGGCTGACGGGTGTGCAGGATGCGCACTATTAATAAGACGCACCATCCCCTTTGCCCAAATCCCTCTCCCTGCCCATTCCTCTGATATTAACGTCACAGCTGTTAGAGCTTTTGATATTTCCTTTGTATCTATATATATCCCCCATCCTAATGGTTCCTTAATCTCTGATCTTTTATTGGTTATCTCCTCTATCCCAGCACCCATTCTTGTAATGGGTGATTTTAACGCCCATCATACCTCTTGGGGCTCCGGACAGTGCAATGCATTTGGCCATCTTTTAGTAGAAATGTTTGATGAGGCTAACCTATGTGTGATCAATGATGGTTCTCCTACTCGCAGGGTTCGACCGTCTCAGAATCCAAGAAGTGTTGTTGACCTCTCTGTCTGTTCACCTTCCCTTGCCTCTCTATTGACATGGCAGACATTAAATCTTTCGTTTGGTAGTGACCACTTCCCCATTTTAATCTCTATTCCTAACAGATTGTCTAATTATACCCCTTCTCTCAAATACAGGCTTTCTGGTGTTGATTGGTCAGCATATTCTACATGTCTTGAGTCTAAAATTAATGTTATTCCGCCTGTTAACTTCCTTGACCCTCTCCAATCATATTCAAACTTTGTTGAAGCGATTACATCAACAGCTGACAACCTTTTTCCCTTGAAGAAGTCCCCTAAATTTACTGTTTCCACTCCTTGGTGGAATTCCGAATGTTCCAAAATTGTTAGAGACAGAAATGAGGCAGAACTTAACTATAATTTATCAATGACCATGCCTAACTTTCTCATATATCAGCATAAAGCAGCAAAATCAAAACGATCTCTTTCATTAAAAAAGAAGGGAGGTTGGATTCGCTTCTGCGAAAATTTATCCCCAAGAACACCCTCTTCTTTAGTGTGGAAACAAATTAAGCGATTCAGAGGTTCATACACAGATCAGAATATCACTTCTAACGACCCATCGTCATGGGCTGAAGCCTTCGCTGATAAGCTGGCCCCCCCATCAGTCCCTACCGCTGACTCTTTCCCAACTCCCCCTTGCCCTCTTCCCTCACTTGGTACATTTGATTCAGATTTTTCTTTTTCAGAACTTCAACTAGCTCTTGATGGGTTAGTTGATTCTGCCCCCGGAATAGATGGCATCCCCTACTCCTTCTTAGTTAACGCTTCTTATAAATCTCAACAATATCTCTTAGACATAATAAATTCTTTTTATAATTCAGGTATCATTCCTGATGCTTGGAAGATACAAATCATAATCCCAATTCCTAAACCAGGAAAGACTTCGTCAGATGCTAGCAGTAGGAGACCTATTGCCTTGTCCTCCGTTCTAGCTAAAATAACGGAGCACATGGTCAAGCATCGACTTGAATGGATTGTGGAAGGTGCTGGTTTAATTGCACAAACTCAAAATGGTTTCCGAAAAGGTTATAGCACATACGACAGCCTAGGTATTTTAACAACAGATATCCATATTTCTTATCGTAAAAAAGAATATTTATTGGGAGCCTTTCTGGATATAGTTTCGGCCTACGATAATGTGTGTCTTCCGGTGCTCAGGAATAAATTGTTTAAGCTGAATATCCCTGTGAAGATAGTACGCTTTATCAGCAACCTTCTTATGGAAAGGACAATCAAAATTAAATGTCAGGGCACGTATCTCCCTAATAAAACAGTTTGGAAAGGCCTCCCCCAAGGGTCCGTACTGAGCCCGCTACTCTATAGCCTGTACACCCATGATCTTGATCGTACAGTATTACCCTACTGTAATATTCTGCAATATGCTGATGACTTGGCCCTTTACACCTCTGCTAAAACCATTGATGAAGCTGAATCACAATTAAACTCTGCCCTTTCCCATTTGAATGTATGGCTCACCGAACATGGGCTATCACTTTCTGCCCCCAAGTGTAAAGCTGTAGTTTTTACAAGGAAAAAAATTATTCCGCCCATAGAGTTAGTTGTCAATGACCAAATTATTCCACAAGATAGCAGTGTAAAGTTCTTGGGGGTTCTTTTGGACTCCAGGATGAATGGAGTGCCCCACTCTAATTATATCTCGAAAAAATGTGAAAAAAACATTAATATTTTGAGATCTTTATCAGGTGTATGGTGGGGTGCTCATCCTTTCACACAAAAGCTTCTGTACAATGCAATAATTCGTAGTCACCTAGATTATGGAACTTTCTTCATTGACCCCTGTAATAAATTATCACTTGCAATATTTTCTAAAATTCAATCGAAATGCTTAAGAATAATCCTAGGTGCAATGAAGTCCTCCCCAATCAACGCCATGCAAGTTGAATGTGTAGAACCACCTCTTCATTTGAGACGACAACTACTGTCAGATAAATTCTTTTATAAACTTGCCCAAAATTCCTCCCACCCTATTTTGCCAAGGCTCAGACAGTTGTTAACCCTAGTTGAATCTCAAGGCTATCGCTCCTTACATGATCTACCTTGTCTTCTCCGCAGTTTTAAAAAATTCTCCTCTTTGCCTCACCCTACACTGCAATTACCAGCAAACCCCCTTTTCCTTCTCCCCTATGAAGCACTTATATACCAACCACCAGTACTCTTAGACTTTGGTATAAATAAAGATTCTACAGAGGCAGACCAATTATTTAGGATAAATATGTCCTCCTCTTATGATGGTTGGTCCCCTATATTTACTGACGCCTCTAAGAAGGAAACTGGCAGCCCAGTAGGTGCAGCTGTATGGATCCCTTTCTCCCGTATAATATTAAGTTTTAAATGCCCCCCAGTTACTTCTGTATTTACTGCAGAATCTATAGCTATCCTTGAAGCAATTTCATTTATTAAGTCCCATCACTTAAATAAAATAATAATATTTTCTGATGCAAAATCTTGTCTTCAAGCTATCCTTTCAAACCCTTTTCGTTGTAAATCTAGGTATCCAACAATTTTAAAAATTAGGGAAGAATTATTCAATTGCAAGCAAATAGGAATTGATATAATACTAGCATGGATTCCAGGTCACAAAGGAATAGCTGGAAATGAGTCAGCTGACTCATGCGCAAGGCAGGCAATCCAGGTTGGAACATCTGATCATTTTAAAATTTACCTCCATGACCTATGTGCAACAGTAAAGCCTCAAATGAATATTGCCTGGGCTAAGGAATGGCAAATTTCTAAGACCACTAAGGGTATATTTTATAGCGATATCCAGACAGATATACCAGCAAAACCTTGGTTCTTTAAATTTCGAAATGCAAGCAAAATTCCAACTTCAGTAGTATGTCGACTTCGGATAGGACACGCATGTACTCCCGTTCATTTGGCCAAAATTCGGATCAGGGATCACTCCTTGTGCGAATGTGGTTTGGACGAAGGAAACATTAACCACCTCTTTTTTGAGTGCCAGAAGCTGCGGCTATCACTCTATGATATCCTCCCTCATGAGATCCCCCGTCCCACTTCCCTAAAATCTCTCCTCTCACTTTGCCATACTCCTTTTGTGTACCTCCTATGTAAATTTATATCTTATAATAAGATAAAATTATGATTTATTATTTACTAACTTAATATATTATATATAGATATATATATTTGTTATTTTTCTTACAGACATCATAGCTATATATTTTATTTTTATGTGTAGATAGAGCTGTGCTTATGTGATGTTTTTATTATTGTTTTAGATTATAAAATCTCTTGAATTTGGAAGCCAGCATTTGGATACTCCCATAAAACCATACCGTACCTACATTTGCAACAGATTATTCTCCGTCACTTGTCGGTCTAGTACACTCAGCACATGACATTGGCAAAATTGCGATATCGCTCAGTCGCAGAAGCCATAACCAAGAAATTGAATTGAATTGAGTTTAGTGTCGTCAACGACATCCGATTCCTCAGTTTCCTCAGCCCTAGACAATGCTGAAAAAATGCTAAAATAATGCAATATGCTAAGTTCCAAATTAACATGCTAAATTAGGTGAATATATGCCAAATTTAGCATTAAAAATGCCAAAACGGCAACACTGTTCCATTAGTCGCTAAGAACGTTATTTTCGATAATTTTGATCACATTCTGCGTCTATGGTTGTGATCACGTGATCGTTTGTAACTGTCATCCCCGTTCCATTTTTGGATAAAAACGCTAAGGGTGCGTACCATTTGAGTGAGATTCGCTAAAAACGCTAAAAACGATCACACTCCCAAAAAGTTTTCCACTTGGGTCTTGGCGCTATTTTCGCCTTATACGCTACATCTAATGTCAAAAGTGACAGAAGTGGCAAATTTTAGTGGCATTCTTAGCGTTCTTATCCAAAAATGGAACGGGGATGACAGTTACAAACGATCACGTGATCACAACCACAGACGCAGAATGTGATCAAAATTATCGAAATTTACGTTCTTAGCGACTAATGGAACATACCCTAAGAATGCCACTAAAATTTGCCACTTCTGTCACTTTTGACATTAGATGTAGCGTTTAAGGCGAAAATAACGCCAAGACCCATGTGGAAAACTTTTTGAGAGCGAGATCGATTTTAGCGAATCTCACGCAAATGGTACGCACCCTATATGTGCATTGTGCGTACGCGGTACGACTTTTTTTTCTGTACCTATCTCATCTGTGCTGTGATGTGATATCCATTATTCACAGCACAAATCAGTGTGGCCTGATCCCCCTCTACATTTTTCCCGCATAGAACTCTAAAATTACCATGGCACAAAATACCCGACAACAATAAAAAACCGCATCCTTATTAGATCAAAACCTATGAAAATAGTAAGATCAAGACAAAGGGAATATATAATATAAAGTTCTAATGAACTAGATGTTTAGTTACTTAAACATCATATACTACTTCCACAATTTATTAAGCTGCTAACATTTCACGAGATGGATTAAATTTAACTTAACTTCCTGCTTATGCAATACCTACCGTCCTTTGTGGTTTATAAACCACAAAGGACGGTTACAAAACGTTTATAAACCATAAATGGTGTATGAGTGTATGTGTATTCTACTAGTACTTTTTATTCGATGCTCTTTACATTGGTTTTAGTTCATGTATAATAATAATAGTAATAAATCTTTATTGCCACAAAAGAAAATTACGATATTGACGATGTATAATCGTAATTAACACAAACATTTAATAGGTCAAATATTAGATGAACCTAAGATGCCTAAGCTAGACTTGAGAAAGCCTGTAACATAGGCATCTACGTTGCCTCTAGTTACATATCATATTATTTGTACCAGTTACAGATTGCATTGAATAAAACTAAATAACAATTATATATACGAATGACACATGATATTTTTATGAATATTAAAAATGGAAAAATTAAACTAGTTACATATAGAACAAAAAAAAATATATGAATTGAAGCCTACCATCTATTTATGGTGTGTTAAAATATTTGCTTGTGCATGAGTGAAGGCGTGCGCGTGTTTGTGTATGTATATGTGAGGGTGGATATGTGTGTGGATGTGTGTGTGCTAATACGTGTGTATGTGGGATTAGGAGTGAAGTTATGTGAGTGCTCTGAATGGAGATATTATATATCTTATTGGATTAAGTAATTTCATTTTAATAGTGATTCCGTTTTCTCATAGCTATAAATGATTAATATTTCTGTAACAGATTTTTTTACGTTTATAATAAATACATTTTTGCAAATTAATGTTTTTGCCAATTGATTGTAAAATGACCACCCAGAAAACCAGAGAATCCCTTGGCGAAAACTGTGTTACATTTTGGAACGAAAAAACATTACTGATTTTTAGTTCATTCTTCCACTTTGGCTCGTGTGGTTGGATCTTTTGGTGCCTTAGTATCAGTCTGAGGATAAATAATTGCCTTACTGTTAAGACTTTGGTCTGCTTATACAATATCTCAGTTGGAAATCTAAAAGATAAGAAGTTCATCACCTCTAAAACTGCACGCTGAGGTCGCTCTAGTCTAATCATGTCGTTTTCGCACATCCTCCCCAAGTACCTACGCAGTACCTACATAAGCAGCGATTGACAAAGTGCAAAATGTATGATGTTTAATGTAATCCACTTAAAATACCCGCCTAACACCCGCCAGTAAAAAGCTATCCCCCAAACTGCTCGCCAGGATCTAAAATAGGTACCCCTTTTTGGGTAATTACCCGCCATCCGGCAACACTGCCACAAAGGCTGCCTTCCGATATGCGCCAAAAGCGATTTTATCGATTATAGCGACCTTCATCCGTTCTGTTTCAGAAATCTCGCTTTACGGCAGGTAAAAAGTAACTATTATACATACACTACGGGTGAGTGCTACGAACAATTCGGAACGCGGCGCGGTTTCGCTCACATCAGTCACGGCAGCGCGCTACTTATAATAGTTACTCCCGTTTGGCTCATCGTCAAAGCACACATGTACAGCATGTACACACTCACACATATACCAAAACTCAGTCTGACAGCCTCGCTCGCGGTGATTTCAGTTTGTAGCGTGGTCGTTGAAATTGCAAGATGGTGTAGATAGATAACACTTAACAGTACCTACAAAATATTGTATCTTAAAATAGTACAATCGGCGGCCTTATTGCTAGGTAGCAATCTCTTCCAGGCAACCGAAAGCAGGAAAAATAATTTGATTTAGAAACATTTTAATAAATTTTTATGACATAGAAAAAAAATAGTAAAAAAAAGATACCAAAAATTGCACCGACTTGTGTGAAATAACTAGTTGAAGTGGGTACATGATGGTTCAAAATTGCAATCTCTTCCAGGCAACCGAAAGCAGGAAAAATAATTTAATTTAGAAAAAAATTTAATTACTTTTTTTGATATAGAAAAAAAAAAGTTAATAAAAACACCAAAAACTGCAACGACTTCAACACTCAAATGTGTGAAATAACTAGTTGAAGTGGGTACCATGATGTTTCAAAAGTACCTATTATCACAATTGTGCGCATGGTACCGACTTCGACAAGTTATTTCATACATTTGAGTGTTGAAGTCGATGCCTTTTTTTTATTTTTTTTTAACTGCATGAGTATTCCTGCCATGAAATCGTGTGTTATCCATACTACAAATAAATAGACTTATTATTTCTTCCTAGCATCAATATAGGAACGATATTTGATATTGTCCCATTCCCGCCAAAAGCGATTTTTGCGATGTAATCTTCATTCCGATACAACGAAATCGCGCCAACGTTGGTCCCCATAATACGTATGACACTACTAGAATTAAGTTGTAAAAATCGCGAGACCCTCAGACGCAAACGCAAGCTCAGCTTTTTGCTAGTTTAACTGTAATTGTACCAACTTTGCAAAATTCCATATTTACGAGCGATAAAATTATAGTAATGTGCGGGTATTTTTTTTATCCCTTAAAGGTTATCCTTTGACCACTATCTCACCTGATGGTAAGTGATGATGTGGTCGAAGATGTTGTTCAGGCTAACCTAGAAGTACTGGCTCTCAAGGACAGCTGCCGGAACACACCGTTAGGTGCTTGGCGACAGATTTTCTACTTGAGGGTGGTAGCTAGCCAGGCGGGCATTCGCAAAATACCCTACCACCATGCATATTTCTCTCGTAAATTTGTAATCTTGTAATGTAATCCGCAGAGCAGGCGTTATTGCAAACATAACAATATTAAAATGTAATTGTACTTGTTTTAATATTGCAAGCAACAGTACCTATCGTATATTTTTGAAGCGCTCGTAGCGTACCTAGCTAGTTTTGTCAATAACGGATCATTCGGTATGGACATGACTTAGTACGGTGACCGCTAGTGGTATTTGCTACTGAGCGTTGTATTAGAATGGCAGTCAGGGTTACATTCAGACCCTCAAAAAATTATGGTACATGGAAAGTCAAATTATACTATTTCTCCAAAATTATACTACGTTTGACGTTTCAAGTTTTTTTTCATATCGTATAACGTTTCGTTTTTCGGCATTTATGTTTTGAATTAAGGCGAAAATTGACGTCATTGGCAGGAAACAAAAAATTCTCTTTCCTTATGTTTTTTGATAAAACTTTTATATATTGTACTAGACTCCGTGAAACGCTTTATTCGAAATGAGATTTTACAATATCTAATATATTTCTGCAATACTTATCGAATATATCATTACCATTTGTCACGAGTAAACGTCATTTTAAATATTTTTTGTACGGTATAAGTGTCCAATAAATGTTCAAGATAATACGAGCTATTTAAAACTTGCGAATACCAAAATTATGTAGAATGGGTTCGAAACTTTGATAAAACCGTGTAAAATCTGTAATTTCCGCCACAGATGTGAGTTTTTAGTTCACCACATAAAAATTCATTCTTAATTCGTAACTAGTAATCTTTTATTCAGTCAAGATAAAAATATTTACCTACTTAATCCTATATTGATATCAAGACTGATTGATATCAAGTTCAGACAAGTGGAAGTCGATAATCGGAACTTCATCCTTAGCATTGACACGACGTAACATGTTGTCAGACGGTTTAAATTCTATGCGGTTATGGATTTACTTTGTTTTACTGCATCGCAAGAAAGTAACAGGGAGTCAATGGAGTGAGTTGCAGGGTCATTCTTTAATTTGGTTATTGCTAAATGCTAAATCAACTTTGCTGAACACTCTTTCACAATCAGCGTTTGTGTGAGGTAAAATAAGGAAATTAAAGAGCAAATTTTGTAATATGTTAAAAGGGATAGTTTTCAGACATCAACCCAAGATCTTAGTAGATTTTGCCGTATATACAGAAAATCTCGATATTAAGGTAAATATTTAAAAGTAATAGGGATTACCAAACATAAAAGTCGGTCGACCTGAAGACAAAATTATGGTATTTTCACGTAGTATAGTGACATTACGGTACTACATACTACACACTATGAAATTATGGTACAAATAGTATAATTATACTACGAAATCCAACACTGATGGCAGCCGCCATAACGTGTTAGTAGGTAGGGCATTTTGTGAATGCTCGCCGTGCTCGCTACCACCGTCCAGTAGAATATCTCACTTAGCGGTGCGTTTGGGCAGCTGGAGTCAAGTCTAGGTTAGCCTGAACATCATCATCACTTAACAACTAAACAGGCTAGCCTTTTGGCTATAAAAAAAATGATTGTGTACCAAGACTGATACTCAGTTTTATAAAGGTTGAGCAGAAAAATTAAGGAACTGTGAAGCAATCTTCTAGTTGTTGGGGCTGTAAACTGTGCCTGGGCTGCTGCGATTATAAAGCTCTATGATTCAAAAGGGTAGAAAAAATAAGAAACCTGCTTACAAATTCCATTGACTAACTGCTTCGTGTCGTTGAAACTAAATATTTCCAACAAATCGGTATTTAAAGGCGTTGATAGAAAACTAATTACCAGGCTTGAATTGCGGCAGTAGCCTCGTTTTGCGAGACAATTGTCTCACAGACGGAGGCGGAGGAGCGGGAAAGGGAGAGAGATCCTCTCTCTGTTCCGCTCCGCAGAGCGCGGACACGGAGGCGAGCCGATCGTGCTCGCACCATTGACGTCTTATCTCGATGGCTCGCACTCCATCTCCGCTCAGAGGACCTGGGGTGTGGATGCCCTCGTGTTCCGGGGCATCCCACGAAGCGGCATTTGGGGGGGGGAGTAATTCCCAAAGGCTGGGCCTGTACAAGCGGGCAACGACGTCGATGGGGGCTGCGGATGAAACGAAAAAAAACTACAGGCTCACAGCAGTCTCAAAGTGACCCGCGCAGTGCAATTCGTAACTTGTCATGAAATGCATCTGTTATAGGCAGAGGTTAGTCCGCTTTACATCAGGTAGGTCTCGAGCTTGTCCCGTCACAATAGTATAAAAAATAAATAAAAATAACGTTGGCAGCAGCGTCTTTTTAAGAACTGCTGTTTTACACTGTGATCGCTAAGACGCCTCAGCTAGAAATACCTTTCAGTCGGCTATCGTCCATGGGTAGATACAAATAATGTCATAGAAGAAGAAACATTAGGTAAGTATTACAAATTTGGAGGCCCTGAACAATGACTTACACTTACAATTGACAAGGTTCAATAAGAAAAAAACTATGTTGATACACGCAATTTTTTAACATTCACTTTTTACCGACTTTAAAAAAGGGGGAGGTAATCAATTGGTCTGTGATTTTTTGTTTGTTACCTCAGAACTTTTGACTGGGTGAACCGATGTTGAAAATTCTTTTTTTTTGAAAGATGATGCTTGCCATTAAAATCCCACTTAAATTTTTATCAAAATTGGTCAAGCCGTTTTTGAGTTACACTCCAATAACTGAAAAGTATTTCTAAAAACGGTGAAATTTTTCCGTAAAATGGAACGACTTCAACACTCAAATGTGTGATATAACTTGTCGAAGTAGATACCATGCGCACAATATTGTGACAATAGGTCTTAAACAATCATGGTATCGACTTCAACCAGTTATTTCACACTTTTGAGTGTTGAAATCGGTTCCATATTTTGGTAAATTTTCATTGCAGCAAGTCATTTTTGAAGCTCACGCTATGCTATAAACTTGTTGGTATGAAAAATGTTATTGTTAATTTCATTATACATTATGTTATTAATAACGCAAGTAACAGTGATAAAATGTATTTCACCATTGAGCCAGGACTACTACGTTTTATATCACGATTATGCCTACTATCTGGGCTCCAATTCTCTTAGCTATTGACCAATCGCCACACTACTGCGAAGCTTCTGCGATCGACAAATTCGGTAGTCTACAAATTCGGTAGTCTACTAATTCTACAGTCCCACCAACTTATCTGTTCAGGCGAAAAAAAAAAGAACTACAACATTCCTTCAAATTGTGACAGTTTGTAGTTGATTTCCTTGACCAGTAGCGCCCTCGAAAACTGCACAGTTAAGTTGGTGGTACTATAGCTCCTAATCGCAGTTGTATAGCAATCGCGTCGTTATCGTATGGCTTTGCTATGGCTTGCAAATGTTGCTACTGAAATAATAATGAAAACTTCTATCAATCAAGCATCAGTCAAAACATCAATGCAGTTCTAGCAAACAATACATTAAATAAATCAACACAAGCTACGAATTATTTATTCGTAGATAGCAATTAGCAAGCCACTGACTTGCGATCGAATCTAAATAGCGGGCAGATTACGGATACTGTCAAAAACTAAAATGTTCATGCAATTAAGTTGCGTTAACGCCGTTCAATAGCTAAGAGAATCGGGCCCCTGGTGTGCTGTCAAGTCGCGATGTGACTGTTGGCCATGGGAAGTGAGGATATACATTAAACCCAATCCCCCACAAGAGTTGGTGGAGAATATAAATTTTATTGTGAAAATGTCCTGGGGACCATTCTGCTAATTACATGTTCATATTCAGCATAGATTCATTCAAGATTCATACAAGACAGAATCGGTAGTCTGTTGATCCCTTACGAATATTTGAATCTATGATGAATCTAGGCTGGTTTGACGATATTGCCAACAAAAAATAATAAGAGAAGAGTAAGGTTATTCAGAAAACAATTTCGTTATTATTTAATTATTTCGTTTCGTTTTCATATGAAATATTGACTCAATATGAACGATATGAAATTAGTAGACTACCAAAACTGTCAAAATAGACCAGGACGAGTCCATTATAGATTCATATTGATTAGCAAATGACGCCATGGTCTATAGTTTGTCTGCTTCCTCTTTCTGTGAGAAGGGAAATTGCTGATCTTACATACCTCATAAAAATAGTAGCAGGTACAGTTGATTGCCCCGAACTTTTGGGTAAAGTTCGATTTAATACCCCGACTAAACTCATAAGGTTTAACCCATTGATAAATGTTCCGGTATCTGATACTAATTATAGGAAAAATTCATACTTGTTAAGAGCGTCCAATAATTTCAATGTACTCAGTAAACGTCTGGATATAGATGTAGATCTATTCTGTACGAGCATCGGATCGGCTAGACAGTTGTTGGCCACGGATTTTTTCGGCTAATTGTGTGATATTTGTAAAAGTTAGTTAAGTATAGTTCACACTGTTGTTATTGCTTTGTATAAATTGTTTATATTCGTGAGGACCTATAATTGGCCCATTGCTTTGTATACATGTTTCTATTTGACATGATGGCTGTTGGTCTTCCAAGTAAATAAATAAATAAATAAAGTTATATAATTTTTTTTACAATAATTGCATTTACAGACCCACCAACTTATCTGTTCAGGTGGCAGAAAAAAGAACTACAACATTCCTTCAAATTGTGACAGTTTGTAGTTGATTTCCATGACCAGTAGCGCCCTCGAAAGCAGGATTCCTAATTAAATAAAAAAGTTAAATGGTAATTTATTCAAAATTCGTTTATGTGACTGGCTTTTATCTAAATGTTTTTATAGCAAGAGATTTCCAAAATTACAAATATAGGATAGGAAAAATTAAAGTCATGTGCGGAATTCGAACCCGCGTCCATCTACCCCTTTAGCCGGGGTATGCTCTAACGAATTGAGCTAACATGACAATGACGACATAACTCAAATTGTTCCTATCGTTCTTTAACCATCGTATTGGGATGGATCTGCATAGCAGGCGTTATTGTAAACATAACAATATTAAAACTTAAGAAAATTCATTAATAATAATAATAATAATTAAGCAACATTAATTTATTTAATAAAATTTGCACGTCTGCTTCGCTTCAAAGAAATAATACCTACATTTAAGACCTTTTATGTACTTGTGACCTTTTACTGTATTCTAGCAAATAAACCATTGATTTGATTTGAGTCTGGACCACTCAATCAATATTACAGATTTCATACATACTAGTATTGATTTGATTTGATTGACACAGCCCGTGGGGTGCCTGGCTAGAACATCACCCTCCCATCTTTACCCATGTCGTAAGAGTAGACTAAGGGTAACACACCAGAAGGTGGGCAGCAGCGCTTTCTGAGGTACTGATATTTTGCGTCGATTGCGATCCCCAAGACGGCTGCCAAGCGTGTGGATTATGGCGAACCCCTCATAATGAGGGAGGCTGTGTTCAGCAGTGGACGATCCTGCTGATACAGCGTACAGTAAAGTATTGATTACTAAACGTCGTAGATCGCCATCACAGCAGGACTGTCAAAAGTTTCAAACAGGACTATGCACTTAGTCTGACCTTTTTTAAAGACCACTTCGCCGTAAGTCTCATGTGCCTGTAATTTTACTGGCTCTCAAGGACAGCTGCCGGAACAAACTGTTAGGTGTATGGCGACAGATTTTCTATGAGGGTGGAAGCTAGCCAGGTGAGTATCCGCAAAATGCCCTTCCACCATGCGGTGAAGCTCAAGCCGGTATGGTGAGGATCGAACCAGGGACCTGCGAGTCCTGCTTTACGGCAGTCCATAGGTCGTCTATCATAACTTTTAAAATGTATGAAGTAAAGGTAATATGTCTTCTTTAAAACATAACGCATAACCACATAACAACAGGCACGTCGCCGTGGTTTTTCTGCTGGTATTTCTATATTTTCCACATCCAACTTGCACGGTCATCAATACATCAGCAATATATTACAAAAAAGAAACTCCCGCCAGTCACAATACAGAAAAATAGCTAAATCCGTGTTTACGCACAGACAACACGGTGATTTTAATTTTATTTGGCCAGTGTACCGAAATCCAGTGGACGTAGCACGCGCTCGTCCGATCGTCCCGCGCGCGCCATAACGACGCAGCATTACATAATTTTTAAAAATCGAACGCGTTATCTCTCTGTCTGATTTTTATTTTACTTTTAATTTCTGTAGTGTTCAGTGGCCAGTGCGTTGTTTTTTTTCGATAAGTGGCTGCATTTGTTTCTTTGGTAAGTTTTTAATTTGTTATATCATGCGTATGAGTTTATTTTTGAATCTTAAATTTAGGAGGTAGAATTATAATATCTCCTAGACTCCTATTTTATGTTAATAATTCATCAATTCTCTTATTTGAAATTATTTGTCTAAAAATAGCAAGAAACGAAATAATCTGTTACCCATAATGATATCAAAACATATAGAAATATGAACCTATATCTTCCTATTGTACTTTAGCACGTGTTCACATTTTTATCACACATGAACCAGCCCGGGGGAGATAAATAAAATAGGGTTATCAACCAAACTTATTCAAATAGGGCATTCGTGCATTTGCTCAGCACATGTTTACAAAAAAGAACATAATTCGTATCCAAGTAGGCGGCATTGACTATAGGCCAATGGTAGGTGGTATCTTATACATAGATACAAGAAAAGTTTATTAACCGTCTTAGGTATATAAAAACACGGAGAAAAGTTTAATGTCGACGCAGATATATCTAAACTTGTTTAAGTTTGACCACTCATTACTTTTTACTGAAAGATTTAATCTTTATGAATTTATTTTTGTACGTATTATTAATTACCTCCAAATAGTACCTACATAGTTTTACCTACTTAGACCACAGAATAAAAAGGACCCTAGACCAAGTATGTACCTATTTAAGTCATACTCAAATGAAAAAGGTAATTGCCAATAATGTCTATAAATGTGTACCTGGATATTGCCGATAATTACTATTGTATGAGCGGTGCGAAACACAAAATAGATTAAAAAATATGTTTACCGAAAAATGGAATCGACTTCAACACTCAAATGTGTGAAATAACTTGTTGAAGTTGGTACCATGATGGTTCATAAGTATCTATTATCACAATATTGTGCGCGTGGTACCGACTACGACAAGTTATTTCACACATTTGAGTGTTGAAGTTGCTTCCATTTTTTGGTAAAAAAAAAATGTTCACCCATTTTAGTGTGTAGCTACTTATCGGATAAATTGTCATTCACTGTCAATGACTATATCATCAAGATAGGAAAATACTTTTCAGTTATAGGAGTGTAACTCAAAAACAGCTTGATTGATGAAGTTTAAATGTGACCACCCCCTATTAGCATCAGCTTTCTAATTAAAAAAAGAATCATCACAATCGGTTCACCCAGTCAAAAGTTCTGAGGTAACAAACATAAAAAAAATACAGACGAATTGAGTAGGTACCACCTTCTTTTTTTTAAAGTCGATAGCATGATGGAAAAGCGTTCGTTATTTTTTATAACGAACGCTTTTCCATCATGCGGTGAGGTTCAATCTGGTGATGGGTATCGAATCATGGAACTGCTCCACGGCAGTCTATAAATCTATTACCACTCGGCTACCTATCTTTCCTAAAAAGTGTTGAATTTTAGGTTTTTTTATGTTATTGTTACGGAACAAGCACGAGGCCCTGTGATCACAAGTGACGAACTGCACTGCACCTAGTGTTAGGTGCTAGACGACTTTTCTACTTGAGGTGGTCGCTAGCCAGGCGGGCACTCGCAATATGCCCTTCCACCATAAAAAGGTAATGTCTTCTTTATAACAAAACGCATAGCCACATGACGTCAGGCACGTCATAGTTTTAATACTGGCATTCATATCATTTCACCATCCAACTTGCACGATCATCAGCAAAGCATCAGCAAAACATTAATAAAAAAAGCTCTCGCCAGTCACAATACAGAAAATAGCAAAATGATCATTAAGTAGGTACTTGTTTAAACTTTTAATAGAGAAGCTAGCGTAAATTTAATTATTAGGATAGCGATAAGGATTACGTGTTGAAGCCGTCTTTGGACACTAAGGGCCTGTTTCAGAATGTTCGAATAAGTTCCGGTTGTACTACCCAGAACATAAAATAACTGGTTTTTTTACGCCTGACAGGTTAGCCCTTGACCACTATCTCACTTGATGGTAAGCGATGATGTGGTCGAAGACGTTGTTCATGCTAACCTAGAAGTACTGGCTCTCAAGGACAGCTGCCGGAACACACCGTTAGGTGCTTGGCGACCGATTTTCTACTTGAGGGTGGTAGCTAGCCAGGCGGGCATTCGCAAAATGCCCTACCACCATGCTATAACGACTGTCATCCTTAGACAACAACCGGGACCGACGGCTTAACGTGCCCTCCGAAGTACGGAAATGAATGATAAAAATGACAGTTAACATGCAGCGCGTTTCAAGCTTTAACCGATGGATATGGCTAAATCGATGACTGTGAAACGCAAAGATAGTGTTTTATTTATTAAATATGTTCTGGGTAGTATAACCGGAACTTACTCGAACATTCTGGAACAGGCCCTAAATATATGAAACTAGCGACCCGCTTTTTCTTTTTTTTGACCTTATTACTCGTAATAATATTAGTTTAGGAAAAAAAATATTGTCTTACAATCTGTTGGTGGGAATGGTAGAAACTTCGCCTTAACTACAAATAGTGATTGGCTCAGTTTGGGTACTGGCCCCTTGCACGATATCTGCTCGTTAAACTAACATTGTAATATATACAATGGTAGTTATGTACATTTCGCTAAGGTAATTAGTTACACCCATCGTTTATGGAGTCATTTGTACATTGTAATGTCTTTTTAATTTTTATTGATCAATTTCATTACATTTTTAATTGCAGTTGCCAGTATTGAAAATATATATATATTAGGTCCTTACATATGAAATTGGCGTTTTTCGTACTGGCCACTTTAATCACGAATTTCTCCTCTTTGGTAAGGAATTCCAAATTCAAATTTATACAGCTATAGACTCATGTATTTGTGCTTCGATGATCGTCATTCATTTGTTTTTTTTCTTCTGTTTTTTTCTGTTTGCGTCACTCATTTTACAAAATGGAAAACCTTAAATATCGCATTATTTACGAGTACGAGTTCCGCCGTGGCACTAGTGCTGCGGAAACAACTCGAAGGGTGAATGATGTGTATGGCGGTCGTGTTGCAAAAGAAAACACAGTTCGTTTTTGGTTCCAACGTTTTCGTTCTGGAAATTTCGACCTGCAGAACAAGCCCCGTGGACGGCCTGAGACTCAAGTTATTATCAACTTGAGTCTCAGGCCGTCCACGGGGCTTGTTCTGCAGGTCGAAATTTCCAGAACGAAACGAAGAGTTGAAGGCTATTGTGGAAGCGGATCCATCGCAAACCACGTCCGAGTTAGCTGCAGGCTGCGATGTTAGTGATAAAACTGTTTTAATTCACTTGAAGCAAATTGGGAAGATTAAAAAGCTTGAAAGGTGGGTACCTCACGAATTGACTGAAACAAACCGGCAAACGCGCGTCGACTGCTGCGTTACATTACTAAACCGGCACAATGATGAAGGTATTTTAAACCGAATCATTACCTGTGATGAAAAATGGGTTCTTTACGATAATCGGAAGCGCTCAGCGCAATGGTTAGATCCTGGCCAGCCAGCCAAATCCTGCCCCAAGCGAAAATTAACCCCAAAAAAGTTACTTGTAAGCGTTTGGTGGACTAGTGCCGGTATTGTTCATTACAGTTTTTTCAAATCTGGCCAGACTATTACGGCTGATGTCTATTGTCAGGAATTGCAAACCATGATGGAAAAGCTAGCGGCTAAACAACCTAGGCTGGTCAATCGCTCCACGCCACTGCTGCTTCACGACAACGCTAGACCACACACTGCGCTACAGACGGCTACTAAATTAGAAGAGCTTCAATTGGAAAGTCTAAGACATCCTCCGTACTCCCCGGACCTTGCTCCAACAGATTACCATTTTTTTCGAAATTTGGATAACTTCTTGCAAGGGAAAAAATTCAACTCCGATGGGGCAGTCCAAATCGCCTTCAAAGATTTTATTGATTCCCGTCCGACTGGTTTTTTTAGTAAAGGGATCAATGAACTACCTATGAGATGGCAAAAGTGCATAGAAAATAATGGTTCATACTTTGATTAATTAAATATATTATATTAAAAAATATTCGACTTTTTGTTCCTCCCATACAAAACGCCAATTTCATATGTAAGGACCTAATATATACGCTAAAAACAATAAAGTACTACCAACTTAACTGTGCAGTTTTTGTGGGCGCTACTGGTCAAGGAAATCAACTACAAACTGTCACAATTTGAAGGAATATTGTAGTTCTTTTTTCTGCCGCCTGAATAGATAAGTTGGTGGGACTGTACATGCTGTAAAGCGCCATATTGATCTATATTAAACGCGCAATGTTTTTAAGGTACTTAATTAGATAAGGAATAACACTGTATTGCTTAAAATCGCTTTGAAAATAAGCCATTATTTCTCTTAAAAAGTTAAGGATAAAAATGGTTATTGTGGGTTATCCCTAAGAGATAGACATATACCAACGCAAATTTGTTTGTAGACTTTTTTAAGGTGTACAATACCGTAGTAAATTATTTTGATCTATCTCGTAGAGTTCAGCGTTTGCAATGTAAGCGCAAAAATATGGGTTTTTTACGACATCACATTAGAAAACTCTAAAATTATCAGTGTTTCTCTACTATATTATACATGTATTATACATACAAACCTTCCTTTTCAATTACTCTATCTATACAAAAAGCAGCATCAAAATCCGTTGCGTAGTTTTAATGATTAAAGCATATATATAGGGACAGACAGATAGCTGGATGTGACTATGTGTTATACTATGTAGTACTAGTGATGTAAACTTGAAATAAACTGGTATTGTTCTTAAATTACTATTTTATATGTGCATTATTGTAAGCTTATATACAAATACATCTAATTATATATTTTGAAGCGCTCGTAGCGAAGTTTACTTAGCTGTTCTCAACCGATCAGCAAAGTTAAGCAACGTCGCGCGCGGTCATGAGTTGGATGGGTGACCGCTAGTGACATTACTACTGAGCGTGCACGTGCTTCGGAGGGCACGTTAAGCCGTCGGTCCCGGTTGTTGTCCTAGGATGACAGTCGTTATAGCATGGTGGTAGGGCATTTTGCGAATGCCCGCCTGGCTAGCTACCACCCTCAAGTAGAAAATCTGTCGCCAAGCACCTAACGGTGTGTTCCGGCAGCTGTCCTTGAGAGCCAGTACTTCTAGGTTAGCCTGAACAACATCTTCGACTACATCATCACTTACCATCAGGTGAGATAGTGGTCAAAGGCTAATCTATCAGGCATAAAAAAAAAAAAAAAATTTATAAAAAACTTTTTTAACTATACATTAATTACAATATTGTTATTTTTATGGTATATGATCTAATTTTATAATCTAATTAATATATAATAAACAATGCCACAAAAGTGAATGCTCCAGCAACGAAATGTCAAAATAAGTAGAAACACCCGTATGTGGCAATTGGCATTTTCAATTAGAATATTGCAATCGTATTGAAATAGATAGGCAATAATGATGAGTGACTACCTACATGTTATTACAGATTCTTTCTAAGATTCGATTACCGGGGCCGGACAAATTATTGGGTTTTAAGGAGTTCACAGACGGCATCTATAATATACATTATAGCATATGTCGCTATTAAGAAACGAAAATGTAAAGCTATATATTATAGCTGCCATGTGTTGTCACTTGTCAATTTCTATGGAAAATGTGTTGAGATGTATTGAAATATATCGAGCTATAAATATATAGCTTTATATTATAGCTGTCGTCTGTGAAACGTTTTACTGATAAAGATATTTTCAGTTTTTAGATGAAAGAACATAAATAAATCACATAATACAAAATGTCTCACTTCAAATGGGAATTGAATCCACGTTCTCCGATTTTACGCACCGGGTGCCTTTACCACTGGCCACTAGGAAATAAACGTTTTTTTTATTTATTTATCTTATTACATGACGTAACTTATTTGTTGCAGCCGGAAACGAACCCGCTTAAAACCGGGACTTACAGACGCGGTTCAGTTTTTTTTAGTTGCAACTAACATGTATTATTAAATAAACAACATAAGTAGCTACTGGTGTTAATTCTGCAGATTCTCCGAATTTAATGGTAGTTATTATTTTGCCCACACTAAAGTCCACAGATAACTAATTTTAACTTCCCAAGTATCAAAATTCAGAAGATTATCTTGTATATATGAATAACTATCAGCATGGAAATATCAACACTCTTATCTTCTATAATATCTATAAACAAAAGCTAATATTTAGGCACACAGTCTTTGTTGTCGTTGTTTTTAATAGATTTTTCAAAAACTTAATCACTTTAAACTCTTTAAATATTTGATATATGAACTCTACACATGCTATCTAGTTTTTGATTACAAAATTATACGTCAAGGAGTATAGCAATTAGCAATAGGTAGATTGGTAGAAGGGCATTTTGCGAATGCTCGCCTACCTAACTACCACCTTCAAGTAGACAATTTGTCACTTAACATTTAACAGTGTCGCGGCAGCAGCCGTCCTTAAGAGTCCGTAAAATTACACGCACGTGAGATTTAGAGCACCCCCGTAGGGTGCCGGGTTAGAATTGCACCTCCCTATATCATCCCGTGGGTTTCGTAAGAGGCGGCTAAGGGAAAAATACTGGAAGGTGGGCAGCAGCACCTTCCAAACAACTGCCATCTTACACTGCGATCCCCAAGCCGCCTGCCAAGCGTGGGGATTACGGCAAATACCCCCTTAAGGGCCTGCATTGTAGAGAAAGATGTTATATTTCGTCTTCACTTCTCGCGTTTTTAGTTCGCGCCATGTACCCCATGGCGCTATGTTCGCAAGTCAATGGCAATATTTTATTTTATTAGAAATTTAGAGCGCTCTCTAGTAGAACTAGTAGAAACTATCTTGTCACACACGAATAATATATGAATGAATTAATAAAGCGCCATCTAGCACGCATATATGATACCAACACATTAGTAGGCTCATGAATTGTTTTTAATGTCAATGTAGTGTGGCACAGTTAATAAATTTACCATACCTACAGTAGAACAAGTTTAATCTTGATGAATACCAGCTTTTTCTTGCATGTTTTTGTGTATGCAAATTTTCAACTTGCCGATTTTGATGAACTGATTGCTTTGATGTAAGGCGTAACCCATTACAAAAAAGATAGTTTATTTATTACAAAAACAAGTATATAGTGTAAAACTTGCGCTGAAAATAATGAATAAGCTTTTGTACCCCATGATCAAAAGACAGATAGCGGGTATACTATTAGGTATTATGATCAAGTAGCTTGGTTTTTAAACAAGATTTTATCTTGTTTAAAAACTAAGTATAAGTCATACGACTTGCTCGTGTCATTACTACAAGTCCTATTAAGGTCACATAAACAAAAAATCACATGGAGAAGGTAGTAAGTACAGTTATTGTTTCAATTTGTTAATAATAATTCATACATTTCGTGAATGCTATTGCGTAGATGGGTGGCACAACAAAACTTTTAAGAAAATAATATCTTTATTCAGATTACCCACTTAGGAAGATAGGTATTTTGTTTATACATTTTACCATTAAATATTATTTGTACCCGTACGTAAATATTACTATTTGTACTACTATTCGTACGTATTACCACAATATTATATATCGATAGTAAAACTGTGGTATAACTTAATGTTGTCTTAGGTTTTCGCGATTGTTACACATAGTAATTAAACCACTTTAAACGGTTTAAATCGCGTATATTTATCATTATTTTGTCCCGACGTTTTAAACACTTTGCAGTAATCGAGGTCACGGGTAACTAAAAAAAATTGATAAATATACGCGATTTAAACCGTTTAAAGTTGTTTAATTACTATGTGGTATAACTGTATTGGTAGTACTAAGATACTATATTATTCATCATATACGAGTACGTAGAAACAAGTAAATATACTTATACTTTATATACTTATTACCTAAAGTCAAGTAAAAAAAGGCAGTGCAATGCATACCTTTTATTTTAGCTGATTTTTACGTGCGCTCCGTAACCACCGGGCAAAACGGAGCACTTATCTGTCATCTGTCTATCCGTCCATTTTAGTGTCAAACAAATCTTGAGCTCGTAAACGGGATATAGGTGACAAAGCGCTCATAGCGTGGCTGCCTTAGACATTCTTTACAGATCAACAAAGTAATTCAACGTCAGCTGCGTCATGACTTGGATGGGTGACCGCTAGTGGCATTACAACTAAGCGCTTCCGTACATCAAATGGCACATAAAACCATTGATCTCGGTTGTTGTCTTAGGATTGCAGTCGTTATAGAAAGGTGGTAGGGCAATGCCTGCACGGCTAGCTACCACCTTCTGTCACCAAGAACCAAGCAGTGTGTTCCGGCAGCACTCCTTAACCCTAGTGATACTATATCCTAACATACCCTAGATATAATCCTAGTGTTCATATGATGGGTTGCTTTTCTGGGCTATAATTACTATGAAATTATGAATACTTATTTCAATAACTTTTTATGTTTGATAGTTTGTGTGTGTTCCATTATTTGTGGAAAGAAGAGTCTGTGTTTACTGCATGACAGCTTTGTATGGTACCGTAAGGCCTACTGTTACTGTTACGCTGTGGCCTCAAAATATTTTTTATTCCATCAGCATGTTCATATTTATGAAAAGTCTTTCATTTGTCTGGTGTCCATCCAGGGTAAGAAATATAATTTTCCTAGATCTACGAAAAAATATGGTAGATACTTAAGATTTACATACATTACGTATTACTTACTAAATTCAGCATACTAAACTTTTCTGTAATAAAATTACAAGCAGAATGCATAAAGCAAATTGTAAATAAACTTAGAAGTTAATACGTATCAATTTATATCAATAAATAAAAAAATTATAAAAATAAATTTTGCTTAGGATTTAAACCTTGCACCTTCAGTTTTCTGGTCCGAGTTTAGAAGAAATGAGCTACTCAAACAATGTTTTATCGATGAAAATGACAGACCTATGTAACATTTGTGATTGTGTTTCCTGGATCAAAATGTGGCAACGTAAAAACTAAAGAGTTGTCAACGTAGGTAAACTACGAAATCAAGGTAAAAATGTACAAGATTTACATTAAAGAATTGAAAAGTAGTTAGATAACTAAATTATATGTAAATACGTATCAAATTTTAATAAAAAAAAAATTGAGACAAAAAGATCAATGCGTCAGATTCGAACTCCGCTCTTCCAGATTCTGGTCTGACCATTCTAAGTATGCGCCATTTAGACACTGCTGATGCAGTCGAAAATAAGATATATTTACAGACAGTTGTGCCTTACAGTCAGAAATAAACGCAGTATGATATTTACCATAAAGTATTGATTTGTAAATTTATGTAAAAGTTCATATTATGAAAAATTCAGAATAACGCTCATAATGACTTTAGGTAAGTCGTTCCTACGTCTTATAAAATCATGCATGTTTATTTTATTGTGATAGTGTCACAGTAACATGATGAATTAATTAAAATTAGAAAATTACATTCATGATAGTAAACATAAATGGAGGAAAAAGTACAGATGCCTGCCTTATTATGTCCATGATGCGTTTTTGACGATTTGTATAAACCTTTTTTGTACCTACAAAGCGTTTATTTGTAATTTTACCCATATTTTAATTAAATCGAGTACGCTGAGAAAAGCGACACAGGTCCAACGCTCAACGCGGCTGGCCGCGGTTTGAACGATAATGATAGCGCTATACGTGGAACGCTGGAGAAAATAGTGCGGCATGATGTTAACGCTTCTCGGAATGAAAGGGCGTATGCGACATTTTAGAAACAGACTTATTACACATTAACCATGCTTTTTTTGTAAAAAATTAAATAACAAATTTTATTGCACTTAAAAATTCAATATTTTAGAACATAAATCATATCTTAATACATTAAAATCTAGCGGAAAAAGTAGAAAACCTCTATTTTCAGAGGGGTTTTTGTCAATTTTTTGTATCGAGCCAATTATTAGGAAACATGTTTTGAGTGCTATGAGCACACTACCTATATCCTTGAGTATTGTGTATATAAATTGCAGTACCATGCGGTATCTGGTTTGTGAGATTTTCTACATATTGTTAGCATTATTTCTTATATACTGGGCCTTAATAGAGGAGGCTGTGTTCAGCAGTGGACGAGTCGGCTGTTACATTATATGTCTCAGGGTGACGGGCGCAGTACAGTTCGTCACTTGTGACGAAAGGCACATGTTTCAGTGAAAGGTTTCCGCTTGACGTCAAGTAGACCTGGTGCTTGTGTAGTCGCAAACGCATAAAAATCTAATCCAATATTCATCTTGGGCCAAGGTTTTACTACAAATATCAAGATTATTTTTCTCAGTAACTCAGTTCGGTTATGATCTATAGAAAAGCCGTGGCTTACAAAAAGACAGACAGACTGCTGAGTCTTTCTGTAATAGGTCCACGAAACCCTAAAATTATTAAACTATACTTATGTACTTCTGTTGCAAAAAAAAAGATTTCAAACAAAAGTTTTAATTTGCTGTATTATTAGAATAATCAGTTATATCATTGTTAAAAAGAATCATTGTAATATTATTACAAGAATGCATGACCGTATTTTTGTGAAAAGGCCCACAATGAGGAATATAATCATCCATTTTGCATAAAGTATATGAATTATGAACCTTCAAAACAATCATATTTATACAAAAGAAGGTTTCGCTGTAATTTAAAACGCTTCAGCTTTTGTCTATGGTTATCTTTTGACGATAAACATTTCGTTAATATTACTTGCTCAGTGGTTAGTGTTATCTCATCGGTTTGAATATAAATATTTTGCATCTGAGGCTTGAGTAAATAACGTATATAATTATTATTTATTTTGTATATACAGTAAATATTACAAGTCTGCAAATAAGCCTCTTTATGAGTCTATTTACTTGAGCTTTATACACATGTTTATATATACTGAAACATACAGTGTTTTTTAATGAATAGATTCTGGCGTTACGTTTGCATAATTCTATGTTTAACAATATCAAATTCAAAAATATTAAATTAATATTTGGAAAAAAATCCATTATAAATATATTTAGTGACTTTTTCGCCTGGTCATAAACGCCACGTACCCAAACCGAAAAATGTACAGAAATTCTAGGTTAGCATGAACAACATCTTCGAAAATCTCATCACTTATTATTATAGAGAGAGATGGTGGTCATTCTCTTTGACCACTATAAATAAAAAAAAGAATCCCTAAAAGTTAAATCTTTTAGGGATTTAACATCATTTGACATTATTCGTCATTCGACTACACTAATATTTTTAAGAGGGAAGATTTGTATTTTTGTGTGTAACGAATAAACTTAAAAACCACTGAACCGATTTGAAAAGTTCTTTCACCATTAGAATACTACATTATCCTCTGATGAACATAGGCATATTTGAAGCGCTCGTAGCGAAGTTTACTTAGCTGTTCTTAACCTATCGCAACGTCGCCCGCGGTCATGAGTTGGATGGGTGACCGCTAGTGACATTAACTGAGCGTTTCCGTGCTTCGGAGGGCACGTTAAGTCGTCGGTCCCGGTTGTTGTTTTAGGATGACAGTCGTTATAGCATGGTGGCAGGGCATTTTGCGAATGCCCGCCTGGCTAGCTACCACACTCAAGTAGAAAATCTGTCGCCAAGCACCTATCGGTGTGTTCCGGCAGCTGTCTCTGAGAGCCAGTAGATCTAGGTAAGCCTGAACAACATCTTCGACCACATCACCACTTACCATCAGGTGAGATAGTGGTCAAACCCATCATGCAAAAAAAAAGGGGTATAGAATATTTTATTTTATTGTTATTTACTCTTGCGAAGCTGGGCCGTTAGAATATTATTATATTCTTTGACTTTGAATACTCCCATTTTTCATTTTATGTTATATGATAAGACAGACAAGGTAAGCGGTCACGCCTATCTTAAAGATGCAGTATCACCATCTACCTTCTTTCTGCTTGACATTGCACTGCGTTTATCACTTCGCGAGACGAGCCCATGACTTTTACTTACTACAGTGTCCTATTAAACACAGAAGTGTGCAATTGAGACTTGACCCAGAATATCTGACACTGCGGAGGTACCCACCAAGACGGACTGTTGCTGAAGAAACCTACCACCTGGTAAACTAGCCACTGAGATAATAAATAGATTCAGGCGTTACTTTGCGGAAATCCATAAAATAATAACAAATATTTTAAAAATATTTTAAGAAAACATCAAATTAATATTTAAAAAAAAACTCCATCTGCGCTCGTAGAGTCAAGACCTCTTGCGGATGCTTCGTGTAGAAGCGAAACGCGTCGAAAATTCTTCCGTTTGGCTGCGTGGCGTTAGTGACGTCACGTCGGCTTAACAGGAAAATTAGGCGGAATTGTCACTAGATATATTTTTATATTTTTTAAGTGTTTTATTAAAATATTAAATTGATATTTACTTAAAATTATTTGTTATTATTAGCCACTGACACATTTCGCTCGGTCAATTGCATAGCGTTCGTTGTGGACGAAGTTTATCAGTAATTGACCCCAAAATTCCAGAAAATTTACCAAACTCAATACATACTGTTATCAGCTGTTTGTATAAAATCTGTCAACTTTTCTTAAGTCATTATGATAGGAGGGACAGGATGAGTTATGTATTATTGTTTGCTCATTATTATAGTACATGAATGAATGATGAATGAAGCAATGATGGCCGAGCGGTAATAGCTATGGACTGCCGCGCCGCAGTACCCTTTTTTTTTTTTTTTTTTTTTTGACCCGGGAAAATCCTTTATGGATACCCCCGGCTCCGGGGGGAGCAGAGTGGTTATGTGGGAGTCCTCGCCTGAGGGGCCTTACTACCCCCACGGGGGGGTAGTAAGTGAGGTTACCCACTAAAAACCCGGGATGAGCAGTCTGCCGCCTAGTCGGGGCGAGATGGGGTAGCGTTAGCAATCACCATCTCGCCCCGGCGGTTGGCCCGTCACCAGCGCCGTGTCTTCTGGCGCTCCACACTCGTGACAGGCGGGGGTCGCCTCACGTCTTGCGATGTGATGCAGGTACCTTCCGAAACATCCGTGTCCGGAAAGCACCTGCACCAATCGGAAGGTGAGCGACCCGAATCGCCGCCCTACCCACCTCCGAAGGACCGGGCGAATGGCATCCACCGTCCTCTGTCCAGGGTTCGGTGGAGCCAGGTCCTCCGTCCACCGCCGCAACAGGGCGCCGCAGTACCCTGGTTCAATCTCTCTTGAGCATTACCGCATGGTGGAAGGGCATTTTGTGAGGCATTTTGTGATTGCCCGCCTGGCTAGCTACCACCCTCAAGTAGAAAATCTGTCACCAAGCACTTAACGGTGTGTTCCGGCCGTAGTCCTTGAGAGCCAGTGAAATTACAGGCACATGAGACTTAACAACTATGTCTCAAGGTGACGGGCGCAGTGCAATTCGTGACTTGTGATGAAATGCATCTGTTATAGGCAGAGGTTAGTCCGCTTAACATCAGGTGGACCTCAAGCTTGTTCCGTCACAATAACATAAAAAAAAATGTTAGTGTTATCGTACCCGCTAATTTAAATCTAGTGTTTTACTAGGTATCGATACTTTTGCAATTACTCAACACTTTCATCTCCTCACTAGGTTACACCTGTCATATTATTGACAGTAGATATTACTTCTCTTTCCGATGTATAGCGTTGTCACACTCGATAGAGAAATAGCTTTCTTTAGATTTAATGACGCATGTGTTTTGAAGCAGTGATGGCTCAGTGGCATTGGCTATGGACTGCCGCGCAGCAGGTCCATGGTTCGAATCCCGCTGCGGGCTTGAGCTTCGCCGCATGGTGGTAGGGCATTTTGCGAATGCCCGCCTGGCTAGCGACCACCCTCAAGTAGAAAATCTGTCGCCAAGCGCCTTAATAAGTTGGCATCGTACTGGACCACTATGGCCAGTAATTCTAGGTTAACCGCATCATCAGTTACCATCAAGTGAGATTGTGGTCAAAGGCATACCTATATGCAATAAAAACCTTATATAAAACCAAACCATATTTTGGAATATGCTGATAACAGAGTTAATTAAAAACGTTAATGTCATCAATTATGCGTTAATTAACACACAATGTAACCAAGGGCAGGTCACGGCTCTTAGCAATGCAAATATTGACACTGCCAGACTGTTGACAATGTGACAGAATTGAGTACGATGCCGGCATACTATTCACTTCTTCACACCCTTGTTCCGTACCTACGAGAAAATTTTAAAGAACATTTAAGGTTGAACAGGCCGGTCGCTTCTCTATACAAACGCCGTAGGGTGATCACTCCCGTATTTGAGACTTTAAGTCCAGAATTAAGCATAATACCGATTGATCTCGTCATTATCTAGGCTTGTATAAAACCGAAATTTTAAAAAGATAATTAAGTTGAAAGTTATGATCCTTGAAAATGTTATATGAAAATGTTTCGAAGTCAAGCTAATTATCTCTCAAGTTAATTATCTTATAAAAATTTCGGCATCATACAAGCCTAGGTAAAGACGAGATCAATCGGTATTATGCTTTGTTTTGGACCTAAATCCGCAAATAAGGGAGTGATCACCCTACGGCGTTTGTATGGAGAACGGCCCGGCCAGTTCACCCTTAGCTAGATATATTCTTTTTAACGTTTAATTTTATCTCTTCTCGTAAAAACTGTTATAACAAACGCTAAATTGTAATTTACAAAGTCCAAAGTATAACAGGTATTTTATTAGGGATAACTCAATTACTGCTCAGCAGATATCACTCAAATTTAAATAGGTATTATGCGAATATTATGGTCCCGAGTTTCTTGCCCGTTCTTCTCGCAGTGGCTCTATACAATGTATTTGCTTAGCGTGGCAGTACAATGTAGAATATTTCAATACCTACTACAATTTGTAATTGACCTACAGAAGAGCGTCGTAGACGCCTAAATTGAATATATGATTTTGACTTTGACTTTGATTAAAAAACATCAAAATCGGTACACCCTGTAAAGAGTTAAGAGGCACCTAACACACACAAAAATACAGTTGATTGAGAACCTCCTCCTTTTTAAAGTTGGTTAAATAGTAAGCGCTATTTGCGACTGCTTCTAATAGAACCCTCATAAAGTCAAATATATCCATTCATAACTCGTTCTTAGAGTTGATTGACTGACGAGCTATATGATTGCTAACTATATTACTCTCTTTAGAGACGTAGATATCACTATACAATGTATTTTTTAACACCCTTGTTCGTAAAGTGAGCTTTAATAGAGAAAATGAGCGTTCTTAGTCCATAAACCGAACTATAACACCCTCGTGCATAATAATATTATACACTAGTGCATAATAGAACTATCCCTACAAAGTTAAGTTAGTACCTAACTGCAAATTATATGCGAGTAAACAGAGCATTTTCAATTTAACCGGGTAATACAGATTTGTAACATCAAAGAGGTTTATATGTAACCAACCATAGTAAATTTGCCGCGCTCAAAAAAAAACTTGCGCGCTATTTTCCATAATTTTCGTATGTTGTTTGTATCGCATTTGTCCAATATATATTTTTTTCCTCGCAAGGGTGTTGAAAAAGTGCGTTTGAAGTCGCGAGCAACTTGCTCATTACATACTAGGCTGTGTGTTGCAGCCCGAGCCGTAGGCGAGGGCGTAAATCAGCCGAGTGTCAGTGAACTTAGCTCACTTGTATCATAATCTATATACTATTGAACTTAGAAATTACATTAACACATTATTTATGCACGCTTAGCACGTAATGCTTTCCATGCAAACGTTTCTCTGTGAAAATTTTGCATGCATGTACATGAACTTAATCAAGGACATATGTGTGCAAAACTTGGCAGTTTCGTTTTTTTTAATACCTAATAGGTTAGCCTTTAACCACTATCTCACCTGATGGTGTTGTCGAAGATGTTGTTCAGGCTAACCAAGAATTACTGGCTTTTAAGGACAGCTGCCGGAACACACTGTTACGTGCTTGGCGACAGGTTTTCTACTTGAGGGTGGTAACTAGCCAGGCAGGCATGCGCAAAATGCCCAACCACCATGCTATAACGACTGCCAAGACAACAACCGGTACCGACGGCTTAACGTGCCCTCCGAAGCACGGAAGCGCTCAGT
The DNA here is from genome assembly GCA_963890685.1 of Plagodis pulveraria. Classification (NCBI taxonomy): domain Eukaryota; kingdom Metazoa; phylum Arthropoda; class Insecta; order Lepidoptera; family Geometridae; genus Plagodis; species Plagodis pulveraria. The sequence continues at coordinate 19,562,690 of OY982972.1, forward strand.
AGTAATGGCACTAGCGGTCACCCATCCAACTCTTGACCGCGGCGGACGTTGCTTAACTTTGCTGATCGCTTCAGAACGGCTAATCAAACTTCGCTACAAGCGATTCAAGGGATTTTTATTTCTTCTCTAAATCTTACAATTTGTGTTACAATACTAAACTATTATTTATGAATTCTATTGAAAACATATTTTACCGAGAACTGGCTATTTAGTAGCATAGACATTAAGGGTATGCATGCAAAATTTCAACGAGTTCGAACACTTGGTATATAAATTATGGCCAAACTAAGTTTGTATGGGAAGGGCAACATGAATATGAACAAAGAGGATGTATGCATATGAACGAACTTTTTATGGGTAAACCCGAAACCTGACATACTTCTCCCCAAAGTCCTACGCTCTCTCACATTTTTCGATGAAGAAAATACGAGAATTCTCGATTTTCTCGATCGAAGAGTCAAGACCTCCTGAGGATGCTTCGTGTAGGATCGAAAATTCCTCTGGGTTGGCTGCGTGGCGTTTATGGAAAGCGCAACATGAATATGAACAAAGAGGATGTATTCATATGAACGAACTTTTTATGGGTAAACCCGAAACCTGACATACTTCTCCTGAAAGTCCTACGCTCTCGCACATTTTTCGATGAAGAAAATAAGAGAATTCTCGATTTTCTCGATCGAAGAGTCAAAACCTCCTGAGGATGCTTCGTGTAGGATCGAAAATTCTTCTGGGTTGCCTGCGTGGCGTTTGTGACGTCACGTCGGCTTAGCAGAAAAAATAGGCGTAATTGTCACTAGATATATTTTTTATAGATACTAGGCCCGTGGGGTGCCGGGCTAGAATGTCACACCCCCATCTCAATCCGTGAGTGACGTAAGAGGCGACTAAGGGTAACACACCAGACGGTGGGAACTTTCTGAGGAACTGATATCTCACACTGCGTTCTCCAAACCGCCTGCCAAGCTTGGGGATTGGGGCAAATCCTAGAATATTGGGGGAGGCTGTACTCAGCAGTGGACTTTCCGGCTGATCCAGATATTTTATAAGTGTACTAAAACATTAATTTAATATTTTCTACATAGTAATTAGACAACTTTAAACCGTTTAAAGTTGTTTAATTACTATGTGTAATAATCGCGAAAACCTAAGACAACATTAATATTTTCTGTTAATATTTTTTAAATATTTATTGTCATTAAATATTGATTTCCGCAATGTACCACCTGAATCTATTTATTTATATCCTGGCACTAATACTCACCGGAAGGACAAATCCTTTGGGGAAAACCGCTAAATGGTATGGATATTGACCTTCAATAACCTCGGAACAATACTGAATAGGTATGTGAATGACTATTTTTCCTCGACAGGATGAATGTGTAAATGACTCTTATTATCAAATTTTCATAAAGGAGGTGTCTTATAAACTATATCGTGTTAGTAGGACGTTTCTCCATATTCTGATAACACAAACTTATCATGTTTTCATATTATTAGAGCAGAATTTTTTTGGCTCAAGCGGAAATCGAATTCGTGTACCGTGTATCCGTCGCCGGGTGACTAGGTACTTGACTGTAGTACGAACCTATTATTAACCCATCATTGCTTTTCTCTTCAACCAATCTCAAAAATAAATCATATGATGTGAGGTACAATAAGTTATAAAATGGTGTCATCAATGTTCGAATACCTTTGAAAAATACGTTATAAAAAGGGTGATAAACCATTTTAAATCGGTTTTTAGGGTTCCGTACCCAAAGGGTAAAAGTGGGACCTTATTACTGAGACTTCGCCGTCCGTCCGTCCGTCCGTCTGTCACCAGGCTGTATCTCAAGAACAGTGATAGCTGGACAGTTGAAATCACAGATGATGTATTTCTATTGCCGCTATAACAACAAACACTAAAAATAAAATAAAATAAATATTTAAGGGGGGCTCCCCTACAACAAACTTGATTTTTTACCGTTTCTTGCTCGATACTAATAAAGGTGACAGGTAGACGCTTTAACTATTCACAGAATATTTAGTTTTATGTTCACTTTAAATATAATTAATAAAAATAAAATAAATAATTAAGGGGGCTTCCAAACAATAAAGGAGGTTTTCGCCGTACCTACCCAGCTCAATCGGACACTGCGAAAAGTGTCTGTAACTTGCAAGATTAGGTTACAGATAATGGTACGGAACCCTTCGTGCGCGAGTCCCACTCGCACTTGGGCGGTTTTTTTAATGGGATAGTGACGGAACGAGCACGAGGCACACCTGATGTTAAAAGCCGTAACCTCTGTCCATTACAAATGCTTTTCTACACAAATGACGAACTCAATTGCACCCGTCACGATATACAGTTGTAAAGTCTCATGTGCCCGTAATTTTACAGGCTCTCAAGGACTGCTGCCAGAATACACTGTCAGGTGTTTGGAGTCAAATTTTCTACTTGAGGGTGGTAGCTAGCTATAACGACTGCCATCCTAAGACAACAACCGGTACCGACGGCTTAACGTGCCCTCCGAAGCACGGAAACGACCAGTAGTAATGTCACTAGCGGTCACCCATCCAACACATGACCGTGGGCGACGTTGCTTAACTTTGCTGATCGGTTGAGAACAGCTAAGTAAACTTCGCTACGAGCGCTTCAATTATTCCTTCTCTATTACTCTATATTCGCCTAATATTCCTGATAAGCCGAAGTGAAGTCATAAACGCCAAATATTCGTCGCAAATTCTATCGGTTTGGCTGCGTTGTGACGTCACGTCGCGCGTCGGCTTAACAGGAAAATTTGGCGGAATTGTCACTAGATATATTTTAAAGTGTTTTATTAAAATATTAATTTAATCTTTTCTTAAAATATTTGGTATAATTATTATGAACTTACTTTCTTTATCTACTATCTTTAAATATTATTTGCATACTATAGTATGTCTGTGTACATTGTACTGAGGTTATGTGTATCCAGGTTGTCTCAGCATGCCGGAAACGAACTTAGGTTACTGCAATAGTTCACAATGTATAGTTTAATAATGAGATGCAGTTTGATGCGGGCGAGGAGTTAAACGTTGATAATTGATGGCACGAGGTCAACCTTCGATTACTAATTGACTCATGGGTAATAAGGTTATTCATATTACGTACATAATACGTAGACATTGTTAATACGGACAGACAAGTACATGGTTATAGGCACAGAGGTTATATTCTATGACAGAAGGTCACATTTCCTTACTTACAACAACTTTTTCTACAAAAAAAATTACAAACTATCGACTACAAACATAAAATACGCATTATTAGAGTTATCCCTAAGGGTAACATATTTGAGTTATCCTTATGGATAAAATATTTGAGTTATCCCTAAGGATAACTCAAATAATACTCGTCAGATCTCACTCATATGTTAAAATAAATAAAAAATAAATGGGCTCTCAAGGACAGCTGCCGGAATACCGTTTATTAAAAATACTGATTCTTCTAAAAAAAAACTGAAAAATATATAATTTATAGCCGCAGGACATAGCATAGACAAGTAGAACAAAATATATACTAACTTCTAACATTGAAATAATACAATAACTTGTTGAAGTTGGTACCATGATAATTAAAAAAACTTTGAGTTAAAATTTTCATTGTTCGATTCCCACATGTTATTTACGTATACTGTTGTTGAAAAACGTTTGCATGAGAAACTGTTTCTTTCCTGAAGTTAGAAAACAAGCCGGTTTTCTAACTTCAGGAAAGAAAGAGTTTCACAGACTTCCAGTATTGAATGTATCAGGTAACTTTTGTAAGTCGTTTGGAAAAGTTGCAATTATCATTAAGGGTAGAGTTCACGGAGCGCTTTCCATACAAACGTAGTTTCGTCATATTTTAAATACTAAGGGTTCTTCTAAACAACAGACTGATTATCGGATAGCTTTTTAATTATACTTGGCCTGTTTCAGAATGCTCTAGTAAGTTCCGGTTATACTACCCAGAACATAAAATAACTGAATGATAAAAATTACAGTTAACATGGAGCGCGTTTAAGTGCAGTTAACATGTAAGCTTTAACCGACAGGTAGGCTAAATCGATGACTGTGAAACGCAAAGATACTGTTTTATTTATTAAATATGTTCTGGGTAGTATAACCGGAACTTACTCGAACATTCTGAAACAGGCCCTTAATGTATTTTTTAAGACCAATAAAAGTCTAAATCATTTTTAGGTCTGGTTTTTGTTCATTAAAAGTTTATTTTTATTAATACATATATTCTCCGAATGTCAAATAATAGTAATATTAATCGATACGACACTATTATTCGGCATAGGCATCTATGTACCCGGATCCCAAGCCAATGAACTCGAGGCCAGAAGATAACTCAAAATAATACGCACTCAAAGTCGTACCACACAAGTTACATAAATATCACCATAACAAAAACAAGATAACAGAAATAGATAACTTGAGATGATTTTATTGACAATATCTGTTTTTTCTACCGACTTCAAAAAAGGAGGAGGTACTCAATTCGTCTGTATTTTTTTTTTTTTTTTTTTTTTTTTTTATGTTTGTTACCTCATATCTTCTGACTGGGTAAACTGATTTTAATAATTCTTTTTTTATTTGATAGCTGATGCTTGCCGTGTGGTCCCATTTAAATTTCATCAAAATCGATCTAGCCGTTTTTGAGTTACACTCCAAAAACTGAAAAAGTGTTTTCCTGTCCTGATATTATAATCAATGTTTGTTACCTTAGAACTTTTGACTGGGTGAACCGATTTTGATAACCTTGTTTTTATTTAAAAGCTGATGCTTGCCGTGTAGTCCCATTTAAATTTCATCAAAATCGGACAAGCCGTTTTTGAGTTACACCCCAATAACTGAAAAGTATTTTCCTATCATGATGAATTCTCAGCGAAGCTCAAATTTAGTGGTAACACAGTAATATTTCCTCAACGGTATATGATAGAAATAAAATTTTGGATAGGAAGATAAAACGTGTATTATGCTGCAAGCAAGTCTTATTTTGATAATTTAAGTCTGTTATATGTTACTATATCTGGTGGTAAGTTAAACATAAGCCCATAAGTAGCAAGGGTCACTAAAAAGGGCGAAATAAAAATTTTTACCAAAAAAATAGAACCGACTTCAACACTCAAATGTGTGAAATAACTTGTCGAAGTCGGTACCATGCGCACAATATTGTGATGATAGGTACTTTTGAACCGTCATGGTACCGACTTCAACAAGTTATTTCACACATTTGAGTGTTGAAGTCGGTTCTATTTTTTTGGTAAAAATTTTTATCGATGATAAATAAATTGGTACTATATAGCTACTACCAACGAGAGCATTACCAATGAGGGTGGCAGCCAGAAAAGCGGCCGATACTGAAGCCAATGCTTTTGACTATTGTGCTGTGTTGCTAGCAAAAACATAATTGTTAGGTATTTAAATATGTCCTTGTGTAGAAGACATTGTGCCAAACCTTCCAAGAAGAAAAAAGAGCAAGACGATGATTCAAAAAGTTCATTGATTATTTATTTTTTTAACTAGGTATATAGAAAGAGGTTATTCATATCGAAATGAGCTTAATCATAATCACACAAGCTATGCTATAGTTACAAACTCTTTGGTCTTCTTATTGATTAAATAAGGTCAACGCACACGTACCGCCTTTGCCGCGTGCACTATATCAATCAACTGGTATAACTACCGTAACAACGCCGCCGCCCACGCCGCGCCCCGCGTGACGCCGCGGGCCGTGCCGTCTAGCTTCATACCCACGAGTACAAGCTTGTCCGGAGTCGAACCAGCGCGAATAATGATAATTGTGTGTTGCGCTCTTCAACAGACTGATTTTTGGATAACTTTTCAATTATAGTGTATTTTTACGGTCAATAAAAGTCTTATGAGTTTCAAGACTGTAGTTTTTTCTGTTCATTAAAAGTATTAAGACGTTAAAGTAGTGAAAGTATTACGAGCACGAGGACTCGCGAACTTGCCCCGAGTCGAACCAGTGTTCATTATAGAATAGTGTGCGTTGGGTTTGGCCCCGTGCTCCAACTAGGCAGGTTGAGAGAATTATAGGACCATAGCCGTATTCCATTTGAGTTATTTTCGATAATTTTGACCACAGTTTGCTTTTGCGTCTATGGAAAATATGAACCATAGACACAAAATGTGATCAAAATTATCGAACGAATTTAGAGTCAAATGATATGCGTTGTTTTACAAGAGTTCCATGCATATAATACTGAACGGCTTGAGTTGAGGCTATGTAGATACGGTGCAGGTTCAGTGAGCGCCAACCTTAATGTGCTTGAAGAGCAAAATATTGGCAGTAGGCACTGATACGGCAACACGAGATAAAATATCTATTTTTATATGACCGCTACGTATATCTACATTTTGATCAGGTCAAGCATTATCTAAATAAAATAATAAATTATCTTAATAGAGTATGAGGTTATATAAAAAAGGAAGATACGGTACGCTCTAATATCACAACCATATGATGTGGGGAAAATTTACACAAGCACATAATGCACACAACTACACTTCAATTGTATGATACGTTTTGATAAATGACAAATAATAATAATAATTGATTCGAAGCTCAAAAAACAGTTTTTGGTACATAAGCTTAATTTATTTTATTTATTTATTTATTTATTGCCTGTGTAGTAGGGTCACTTTAATCCAATAGTCAACAAAAAATAGTCCATGCACTAACGTCGTCGACCCATCAGCGCCAAATCCAAAACGGTACAGCACCTTATAATGATAAAAATGATTCCGCGCACCTGCGGGTACCCCGAAGCAAATTTCATCGTCATATAAATTGGTACATTGGCAATCGAATGGGACAGTTCTTAGGTGGTGATGTTCTATATACCTAAAATTTTGCTCCATACATTTACCGCATAATTTTAGAATTTTTTTTTTTCATTATCTTTGATACTTTGTCATTGCATCTGTATTTCCGATATTTAACTAAAAACCTAACCATAACTAAATACTTAACTGAGTAAACGTGTGTGAGTTCGTTTGTAAATGTTTTGTGTTGAGTATATTAAATGATATGTTATAGGATGATGATATAGGTATGTGAGATTGTGTTTTCGTGTATTTTTCATAAAAGTTACTACATATATTGATACGAGAAAATTAAAGACATGATATATTTATTCAATCGTAGCTAAGAGATTTTCCGTTTCTTAAGGTTAAATCAATGGTATGCCTTTATTAAACAAATACTACAAACTATATACAACACTACAGCTACTACAATACTACAGCTACTATACAATAAAAGCATTTGGACTCATAGGCAGTCCAAATGCTCTAGCCCACTATCAGTTGGCATCGTGCCCAGCATGCTGGCAGCATTGCCCCGTTGAATTGCAATGCTTATTCTTTGAGCCAAATAGGTGCCAGCATTTTGATCACGCGTCGCATCGACCAATAAATCAATTAGGTGATTATTTAATAATGTCATACATTTATATCGATTTAGAGGTGCGATTGTGATGTATTGTATACAAAGACAGGAAGACAAGCAGACGCACATACGCACACTACTGAGACTTAAACAGGAGATGTCACCTGATTTTACCTTGCCATGTTCGAGGTACGAGTGCCGTATCTCCCATTTTTTATAAGTTGACTGAGTATAGGTAGAATTTTTTGTAAATTGTCTGCTGCTGAGGTGGGCAGCAGTGCCTTCTGAGGATCTGCTATCTTACAGAGCAATCGTTATAACATCTGCTATAATTAATCATAGTCTTACTAATTAACACAGATTTGTTTCATTCTACACACAATTTTCGAGTCTATGTAGCGTCAAAGTTTAAATGCGCACACTTGACGCACATGACTCTAATCCTTTTTTAAAATAAATTTGTGTAGTATCGGATTTTGGTGGGTAGTATCGGACAAAAAGTTAGAATATATCTACAGCTTATATTTACTTACGATTCATCACATCATGCTACACACATCATGTTTCTCAAATTCTAAAAAACCATTTGCTTGTTTACTATCGGATGCCATGGTTTAGTATCGGACGTGTAATTAAAATTTTAGCAATAACCACTTCCAAAACGTGCTCCGTGATCGTTGGCTTGCCGAAATCTATATGATATGTTAGTAAGATGTCACCGTTCCACGAGCGCGTGGTTCGTGGAGGTAAATTTTAAATAAACATGTAGTTTATGAATGATGTCTGATACAACACCTTGTCCGATATTGTACTATACCTTCCTCTATGTGAGGATTATAGCAACCCCTTCCCCCCTCCCTTAATGGTGGAAGCTGTGTTCAATAACTATAAACAACACTACAGCTACTACAATAAAAGTATTTGGACTCATAGGCAATCCAAATGCTCTAGCCCACTATCGGTTGGCAGCGTGCCCAGCATGCTGGCAGCATTGCCCCGTGGAATTGCAATGCTTATTCTTTGAGCCAAATAGGGGCCAGCATTTTGATCACGCGTCGCATCGACCAAGCGCTCTCTCTCTTTAATTTCTTGTGAAGCTTTATTCAATTATAAGCTGTGCAAGGGCAGACTCGCTAAGTTTACAGCTCCGAGAGCCACTACAATGACGCAACCTTATAATTTTAATATTGTTATATTTGCAATAACGACTGCTATGCGGATTACATTACAAAATATACGATAGTTTTTTTTTTGCACCATCATTTACAAGTATAAAACCAATTACAAAATTGGTCTTGCTTGTAGTACAACGTAATTGGTACTATAGATATAGCTCCATCCCAATACGATGGTTAAAGAACGATAGGAAATATTTGAGTTATGACGTCATGTCATGTTAGCTCAATTGGTTAGAGCATACCCCGGCTCAAAGGGTGATGGACGCATACTACACACATGACACATGACTTAAATTTTTCTCGTATATTTGTAATTTTGTAATGTAATCAGCATAGCAGGCGTTATTGCAAACATAACAATATTAAAACTGTATGAGAGTTACACTTCTTTACATAATTATTTGTAGATAGTAAGCAATCTACTTTTATTTTTATTTATCGAATGATATATGTAAGACTTACCTTATGATAACTTTATGACATAACTTAAGTTCTGTCAATAATTCTTGTCATGACACGAGGATTTATTTCCAAGTGTTTTATCTAAATTTGGACTGGATTAGAGGACTGTATTGCATACAGTAGTCAAGCGGAGTCTTATCTAAATCCTTTGAAACAGCTGATAAGTGAGTGTTCGTATAGGGGCATGATATAATGATGCACATAAGTACCTGTTCAACGGTGGCAGTACAAATAATAGGGGCTTTAAATCGTTTTAATTATTTTTAACCGGCGGTATGCCTTTATTAGCAAAATACTACGAACTATATACAACACTCCCTCAACTACCCCGTGGGTGCCGGGTTAGAATTGCACCTCCCCATATCGCCCCGTGGGTGTCGTAAGAGGCGACTAAGGGAAAAATACTGGATGGTGGGCAGCAGCGCCTTCTCAAGAACTGCGATCTGACACTGCGATTCCCAAGCCGCCTGCCAAGCGTGGGGATTATGGCAAATACCCCCTTAATAGGGGAGGTTGCGTTCAGCAGTGGACGATCCGGCTGGTTAAGTACAGTACATATTAGGGAGTGCAATCTCGGTATTGCGAGATCTCGCACTAATTTTGCAGATTAATCTTGCACCTAAAATCGCTCGCGATCTCGCAAGATTTGCAAGATTGGACAGCAACGCGTTCCATGACCATTCAAGAGCGCGGCCGCGCTCAAACTGATTGCCGTGATCGGTTCATCACGGCGCTAGAGTGAAAGGGGTGTATGCGGGCGGGGTGAAGGGAAGCGGGATTGTCGCGTGCGGTTTAAGAGAATTATTTGAAGCCAAATTCTATAAGCTTCCAACGTCTCCTAACTCTATAAACTAATAGTCATGAATTATGGCATGACCCTGAAGATGAAGGTGTCTCAAGATCTTAAAGAACTAAAAAAAAAAAACATCGTTTTGCTCTTACTTTTGATGAATGGACTTCTTGCAGAAATAGACGCTTTATGAATGTAAATATTCACACGTTTACAAACGGAGAAGCTTTGTTCTGGAATTTGGGGCTTGTGGGTGTAGTCGGAAATATGCCTGCAGAGAGCTGTATCGAATTATTGAAGAAAAAACTATCAGAGTATGATTTAATTCTAGATGACGATATAGCGGCTATTACAACTGATGGGGCAAGTGTAATGGTCAAAGTGGGACGGCTTATAAAACCTTTTCAGCAACTATGTTATGCTCACGGCATAAAGCTAGGCATCATTGATGTTATCTACAAGAAGAAAGAAAACAATGATCCTGAAGACAATTTACAAAATGACAATGTAGGCACGCGTCAAGCAAACGATGGGGAAAATGAGTAACTCGATATTGATGCAGAACCTGAAGATATCAATGAATCTGAAGGGTTTGATTGCATATTACCTACAGTTGAAGTTCACTTAGTACCAGAATATGATGACCTAATACGAAAAGTAAGAAAAGCTGTGAGGCTTTTCCGAAAATCGCCAACAAAAAATGATGTTCTACAAAAGTACATAAGTGACGAGTTTGGCAAAAACATGCAGTTAGTGCTCGACTGTAAAACTCGGTGGTCCAGTCTCGCAGATATGATTTCCAGATTCAACAAATTGAAAACGTGTGTATGCAAAGCTTTGATCGATGTTAATCTCGGAACGAACCCCAATTATGCTTTCTCAGAAGAAGAATGTGTAGCTTTGGTTGACTTAGAACATGTGTTCCAGCCTATCAAACTAGCAGTTGAAGTATTATGTCGAAGAGATTCAGATCTCATCACCGCTGAAACTACTTTGCGGTTCATGGTTCGAAAGTTAGAAAACCTAACAACACCAATCGCTCAAAAGCTGGCTGATGCTATGAGGACTCGTATCCGTGAGCGCCGGACAATTATGACTGCAGCGTTATTTTATTTGAGAGATTCTGCCCAATATGACGAAGATTTTAAATCCCTCGTTAATGATAACACTTTCAGTTTGCCACCAAAAACTTTAGTCAAGAAAGAAATTAAAAAGCTGATCGAACGATTATACGTACAGAACCAAAGCTCTTGCTCTACATCTTTAGATGCATTTGTTCATACAGCAGTTGATGATGATATTATTGATGATAGCACGCCTTTATCAGCAGTCGCTAACACATACACAACTCTATCTCTTGATGAAGAATTGGAAATGATTTTGAAAGCCCGCCCACAAGAACGCCCTTCATGTGCAACTGGTTCCTTATTTGATAAACAAATAAGACAAGAAATTAATCTCTACTAATCAGGCGGGGCAAAAGGGCAGCCTTTGCAGTCAGTTTATCAATGCTTATCATCAGTGGTGCCAACAAGTATGGAAGCTGAACGGGCTTTTTCTGCTGCCGGGTATATTGCCCGAAGCATCCGAAGCCAGTTGGCTGACAACACGCTAGATATCTTGTGTTTTCTAAGAAGTTTTTTCCAAAATAACCATTAATTTTATTTAATATATGTTTCAGTTTTTTTTTCTAATATATATCTTGTTTCATTAATTCGTTCTTAGAATAATAACTTTACCAAGTTTCAATAGAATATTTTTAAAATTAAATCAAAAACTTGTAAATTTGCGAGATCTCGCAAAATACCGAGATCTTGCGAGATTAGACGTCTTCAATATTGCAAATACCGAGATTGAAGATTTAGCTGCAAGATTGCACTCCCTAGTACATATACAACACTACAGCTACTACAATAAAAGCATTTAGATCCCTATAAGTCATTGCAGACTCATAGGCAGTCCAAATGCCCACTACCAGTTTGCAGCGTGCCCAGCATGCTGGCAGCATTGTCCCGTTGAATTGCAATGCTTATTCTTTGAGGCAAATATGTGCCAACAATTTGATCACGCGTCGCATCGACCAAGCGCTCTGATAAGTTTTGGTAAATACGATAAGCTCCCGGTGCCCACGGACCCAACGTCTCTACACCAAACGGCTCAAATATGTAAACCATACCGAGGTTAGCATACTAATAATAATCGATTTAAATAAAAAAGAAAGATACAGTACGCTCAAATATCACGACAATGTAATGCGGAGAAAATGTAACACAAGCATATAACTCACGCATATACACACAGCTAGTCTAAACTAATATAATAAAGAGGAAAGATTTGATTATTTGTTTGTTTGCATTGAATAGGCTCTGAAACTACTGGACCGATTAGGATGAAATTTGGTATGGAAATAGTTTGAGGCACGGGGAAGGTCATAGGATAGTTTTTATCCAACTGCGCAAAAAGAGGTTAATGGTTTTGCGCGATAACCGATCTACTGAACCGATTAGGATGTAATTTGGTATGGAAATGGTTTGAGACACGGGGAAGGACATAGGATAGTTTTATACTAAAATAAAACAAAATATTAAAATCGTAATAAAAAAAAAAAACAAAAATAATGCTCATTATAATAATTTTATTTATTCTTTATTATTTTCATTCCTTAGTAAACTGACTCAAATAGAAGGGTATATTAATATATATATATATTTTGTCTTATACCCGTGCGATGCCGGGGCGGGCTGCTAGTATATGATAAAATAGAATATGTTTTAACACACACAAAGACAGGAAGACAAGCTTACAGTAGACGCACATACACATACTACTGAGACTGAATCAGGAGACATCGCCTGATTTGACATTGCCATGTTCGACTTACGAGTGCCGTATCTTCTTTATAAGTTCAACTAGCGGACGCTCCGGCTACGTGCGGCACTTAACAAAAATTTAAAAAAAATATATTACAAAAATTTAAAATATTCTGTCGTCTATGTTCATTAGGGATAATATAGGATTCTTATGGTGAAAGATTTTTTTAGAAGACTAAGATTACAAAATCAAAGAAAATATACGATAGGAAAAATTTAAGTCATGTGCGGGATAATGTAATCCGCATAGCAGGCGTTATTGCAAACCTAACAATATTGAGAGTAAGATTGTTTTAATGTGTTTTATTGGTCGATGTTTAGGGGTTGAATTAATGTCAAATTGTAATTTTGTAGATTATCATGTTGTTAGTCTTTATTTTTTTTTAGTGCTGATAGGTAAGCCTTTGACCACAATCTCACCTGTAGGTGATGATGTGGTCGAAGGTGTTAACAGGCTTAACCTAGATACACTGGCTCTCAAGCACAGCTGGCGGAATACACCGTTAGGTGCTTAGCGACAGATTTTCTACTTGAGGATGGTCGCTAGCCAGGCAGGAATTCGCAGAGCTCAAGCCCGCGGCGGGATTCGAACCATGGACCTGCTGCGTGGCAGTCTATAGCCAATACCACTGAGCCATCACTGCTCCAATTGTGATCCTAGTTGATTGAAATAAATAATATTATTATTATAAGACGTCGTGTACAAACGAGGCCTAAGTACCTGTACAAATTTACATATTTTTTTTTATATTTTTTTTATGCTTGTTAGGTTACCCTTTGACCACTATCTCACCACATGGTAAGTGATGATGTGATCGAAGATGTTGTTCAGGCTAACCTAGAAGTACTAGCTCTCAAGGACAGCTGCCGGAACACATCGTTAGGTGCTTGTCGACAGATTTTCTACTTGAGGGTGGTAGCTAGCCAGGCGGGCATTCGCAAAATGCCCTACCACCATGCTATAACGACTGCCATCCTAAGACAACAACCGGGACCGTCGGCTTAACGTGCCCTCCAAAGCACGGAAGCGCTCAGTAGTAATGTCACTAGCGGTCACCCATCCAACTCCTGACCGCGCGCGACGTTGCTTAACTTTGCTGATCGGTTGAGAACAGCTAAGTAAACTTCGCTACGAGCGCTTCAAAACACATTTAGCTTAAGAGCCTAGAGTATGAATATGGTGTAACCTATACATGTCACATTATAATTGTTATAGATAAGCCTTAAATAAATAAATAAATAGAGGAAATTTCTTGTATGGCTCTTAGTCACATTTCTGCTACATATATATTTATGTTCATAATCATAAAAAATGAATAATTGTTGAGTATCTAAGTACCTACTACCTTCTAATCAAGTGGTACCCCCACTATCAACCTATTTGTGTAGATATACTATGACTACGATTTCTTTGATTTATATTAGAGATGTGATTGCTCGTCGCCAAAAGTTTCCGGTCAAATTTAAAACATATGTTTTATAATTTCTAGTATTAAAAAATATTTATATACATCATTATACTACATAGAAAATTTAATTTATATAAATAAGAAAAACACTTAACAAAATACAGCACACTTAATTTAGCAGGTCCATGGTTCGAATCCCGCCCAGAGCTTGAGCTTCACCGCATGGTGGAAGGGCATTTTGCGAATGCCCGCCTGGCTAGCGACCACCCTCAAGTAGAAAATCTGTCGCCAAGCACCTAACGGTGTGTTCCGGCAGCAGTCCTTGAGAGCCAGTGAAATAACAGGCAAAAGTGAGACTTAACAGGTATGTCTCAAGGTGATGGGCGCAGTGCAGTTCGTCACTTGTGATGAAATGCATCTGTTATAGGCAGAGGATACCGCTTAACATCAGGTGGGCCTCGCGCTTGTCCCATCACAATAACATAAAAACAAAAAACAAAACATTACAATTATTATTTATTTTAATAAAAAATTGGCAGAGTAACTCAAGCTATGCGAGTTTGCTAACCTCAGTAGTAGTAACATATTTGAGCCGTTTGGTGTAGAGACGTAGGGTTCGTGGAGACAGTAGGTAGGTTTCCAAAACTTATTAGAGTGCTTTGTTGATGCGACGCGTAATCAAAATGCTGGCACATATTTTGCTCAACAAATAAGGATTGCAGTTCAAGCAAAGCGGGGCAATGTTGCCAGCATGCTGGGTACGCTGCCAACTAGCTGGTAGCTGGTAGTGGGCTGGAGCATTTGGACTGCCTGTCTGCAATGACTTGTAGGTTATCTAAATGCTTGCTTGTAGTAGCTGTAGTGTTGAATAGAGTTCGTAGTATTTGTTAATAAAGGCACCGCCGGTAAAAAAAGAATAGAAAATGTTTTCGCTTCTACACGAATCTTGGGTAATTTGGGCTTGACTCTTCGAGTGCACTGTTAAGAAAGACATATTTTTGTCCCGATACACACATTGTTTACAAGTGTTTCTATCACTAAATATAATTTTATATTATATAAAAGGTATTTTTTTTAATTCAATGTATACTATATTCTTAAAATATTTGTTGTCTCCACTTTGTATCTGAAGTCAATAAAAAATTCGCAATTTTCGGCCATAATTAAATTCCCATCCCTAGATATACTACAGTGAATATTTCCGTGTATATTCACAAACAATTGATTATCAAATCAGCGCCAAATCTATTCACCTAACCGAAGATATCACTGATAACAGCTGATTAGATTCTTTGTCAAGTGTGCCTAGAAGACGTAGAGGTGCTCGACCTTGGAGATCAGGTGCAGTTGCCGTGACTCGCATCAACGCCGTCACTACTCTTGAATATACTTGAATAGAGTTTTGAATATTCATCGAGAAAAGTAATTAAAAAAATTAAATAATAAATTACAAGCACAAGAGACTTTTAACATCAGGTTCTCCTCGTGCTTATTCCATCAAAAAAACTCTATATTACAAATATACGAGAGGACAAATTTAATACGATGGTTAAAGAATGATAGGAAAAAATAGAGTTTGACTCATTGTCAAGTTAGCTGAATTGGTTAGAGCATACCCCGGCTAAAGGGTTGGATGGACGCGGGATCGAATCCCGCACATGGCTTAAATTTTTCCTCTCGTATATTTGTAATGTATCCGCATAGCATGCGTTATTGCAAACATAACAATATAATCTCAAAATGTTTGTTAGGACTAGCAGAAATCAACCCTAAGAGGTTGGTAACCTCTTTCCAATAACCCTGTATAAAAGGTCGTCGTCAATTGAAATTATAATTTAAAACAATTAGTTAACGTCATGCATTAATTACAGCTGGAACATTTGCATGCAAATACGAACTGACCTAAAATTAATAATATTAATAATGCATGCATTAGGAATAATGTAATGCATGCATGACTGAGATGCAATTTAATTTATTCCTTGAGCGGTTGTCTGCCGTGACACCTACAAATAAGTAGTTAAGTATTTCGCATCATATTAATATGCTGTACAGCTCCCGGCTTACGAATATTCTTGAAGCAGTGTACGAGTAGTTGGCTCAGTGGCATTGGCTATGGACTGCCGCGCAGCAGGTCCATGGTTCGAATCCCGCCGCGGGCTTGAGCTTCACCGCATGGTGGAAGGGTATTTTGCGAATGCCCGCCTGGCTAGCGACCACCCTTAAGTAGACCATCTATCGCCAAGCACCTAACGGTGTGTTCCGGCAGCAGTGAGAGCCAGTGAAATTACAGGCACATGAGACTTAACAACTATGTCTCAAGGTGACGGCCGCAATGCAATTCAAAATGACTTGTGATGAAATGCATCTGTTATAGGCAGAGGTTAGTCCGCTTAACATAAGGTGGGCATCGAGCTTGTTCCGTCACATTAACATAAAAAAACATGTCAAATATGAAAGTCGCTCTCGTACACCCGGAAGAAAACGTTGTAGATCCAGTTCTTTACATCTGAAATGTTCATGCATTACCCTTCATCAGACTCGACGTCTTTTATTATTTGAGATTTAGATATAGATTTTAATATACTGTCCGTCGAGGTCGCAACAAAATAATCTTGAGATAAACAAACAAGTAATGAAGTCTTCACTCTTGCCTTATTTTATATTACTAACGTAGTATAACTGTGACGTCACGGTCAACGGTGACGTTTTGGATATGTGAACCAAGGTTCGTGAGATCCCGTGGAGTGCCGGCCTAGAAAATCACCCCATCGCTACCTCTGTGTGGGCAACAAAAAATATACGGTGCCACATCGCCACGCCGAAATCGCCGTTGCGGCATGGAGATGTGCCAGATCCAATAATCGAACTCGCATGTAATGGTTTATAATCGCCGATCGTCTAGAAGAACCATCATGGCTGATTTACAGCGTAGTAACAGCTTAACAAGTTACAGCGTAATAATCGCTTTAAAAACGTACCTATATGCTTAGCGCACACTGATCCACTCGGCCGCATCGCATCGCCGACTCCGTTTCGTTTGTATGGAACTCCATAATTATGATTAGTAGGGAGAATGAGACGAGACGAACATTGATAAGGTGCCGATATTATAAGTCAGCGTTGCCCTTTATCCTTGTGATGGCCGCTCATATGACCAATCACATTATTTGCACAGCCTTAATTGACAGTTAAGATTCAACACTCGTGAGTTCATGACCTTCAATATATGCCATCCAATGATATTATATACATCGTAATCTTTGATGCCATCTAAACTATGTCTAATTTCCTTATATGTCATCTTAAGCTTAATTATTAAGAGTAGAGTTCACGGAGCGCTTCCATACTAACATAGTTTTTGAACTCGGTGAAATATGCATGTATGACTTTGAGCCTTAGATATTAGGCATGCTTTTGGTTTGCTAGATTTTCGTAAAATCCAACGCGTTCTTGTAGTTTCGGAGAAATACCGTCTCACTGTATCAGATCTAGTTGAAGTTGCTTTTCTTTAAACTTTCGTGAACTAAGCTCATGTTTCTAAATCCTAAACGGGTCTTTTCACGTACGAATAAACATCAAAATAATTATATTTTGACTAACCTCGACGTTTCGATCAAGTTGCATTGACCGTGGTCACGAGTAGACACGTAGTAGTAGTATTTTGATGTTTTTTCGTGCGTGAAAAGACCCGTTTAGGATTTAGAAACATAGTTGAAGTTGGATTGGTTCATTGCTCTTGTCCTCAATCCGAATAGACTTGGTGGCGTTTTTATACAAATACTTTATATAGTTGATCTGACATTGCTGTAGAGACTGCAGTACCGCCCAGGTTTCGATTCAATCGATGCCTTTTTGAGAGTCCTTAAACGCTAATCATAATGTCCTACTTTTTTATTACATCTCAGTCGTCTGTATATTCTGGTGGAGTGTATGGATATGGTCAATGGTGCTAACGCTAAAACTTTTCGGAAACCGACTTATTCGGTAGGCTGGAAGTTTTCAAACCCACGAGCAAGACGATTCGTAATGACTCTCGATAACTATAGTATAAACATGGCTCAGAATTGAATTGGGGCCGTAGTTCTTCATCAAGGTCTGGTCACTTTTTTGAAGAACAGTACCT
Source organism: Plagodis pulveraria (assembly GCA_963890685.1). Taxonomy (NCBI): domain Eukaryota; kingdom Metazoa; phylum Arthropoda; class Insecta; order Lepidoptera; family Geometridae; genus Plagodis; species Plagodis pulveraria. Next base: position 19,580,948 of record OY982972.1, read on the forward strand.
CTACACTTCTGCTCTACGCTTCTGGCGTTTTACTTCAAGGATAACGGAATCAAATAAGTTCTAAAAGGCTGAGAGTATCGGTTTTCCACCCGCTTTTAGCAGTTCGGTTGTGATTCCGTCATCACCTGGCGCCTAGTGTTCTTAAGCTGTTTGGGAGCCATTCTAATCTCGTATAGGCAGACAGGAAGGTATGAGGGGGCTACAATTCTGGCCCGGAATTCTGGGCTCCTACATTTCAAAACAGTCCGACCCGAAAGAAGCGCGTCGTAGAAACGAAACGCGTGGAAAATTCTTCCTAGTTAATAAATTAATATGAATTTCCGCAAAGTAACGCCTGAATATATTAAATAATTGCTTGGGTAGGCAATTGGGACTACACTCAACTAAGAGAGATGCCATGCGGTAAAAGCTATGGACTGCCGTGCTGCTGGTCCCTGATTCGATCCCCACCGCCGGCTTGAGCTTCACCGCATGGTAGAAGGGCATTTTGCAATTGCCTGCCTGGCCATTTACCATCCTCAAGTAGAAAACCTGTCACCAAGCACCTAACGGTGTGTTCCGGCAGCAGCCCTTGAGAGCCAGTGAATTTACAGGCACATAAGACTTAATAACTATGTCTCAATGTTACGGGCGCAGTGCAATTCGTGACTTGTAATGAAATGCATCTGTTATAGGCAGAGGTTAGTCCACTTATCATCAGGAGGGCCTCGAGATTGTTCCGAGAGGAACAAGCGCGAGGCCCACCTGATGTTAAGCGGTATCCTCGGCCTATAACAGATGCATTTCATCACAAGTGAGGAACTGCACTGCGCCCATCACCTTGAGACATACCTGTAAGTCTCATTTTGCCTGTTATTTCACTGGCTCTCAAGGACTGCAGTCGGAACACACCGTTAGGTGCTTGGCGACAGATTTTCTACTTGAGGATGGCACATGAGACTTAACAACTATGTTTCAATGTTACGGGCGCAGTGCAATTCGTGACTTGTAATGAAATGCATCTGTTATAGGCAGAGGTTAGTCCACTTATCATAAGCTGGGCCTCGAGCTTGTTCCGTCACAATAGCATAAAAAAGATAACTCAAATATGGAGACACGCGCTTTAGTGAGTAGAAAGGTCTGTACATGTAAGTATTAGGTTCTTGCGGTTGGAACAGACCGCAAGGCTACTCGATTTCGCTTTTAAATATATTTAAAGGTAATATAGAGGATAAGGTACGTTATATACCGAGATTTAAAACTTGATACTAGTTAAATTTTTGAGATATACCTCATAACAAAAATAGTCCAAAATAGTATCCACCCTCAAGCAGAAAATCTGCTGCCAAGCGCCTTACGGTCCGTTCTGGTAGCTGTCCTTGAGAGCCAGTAATTCTAGGTTAAGCCTGTTAACACCTTCGACCACATCATCGCTTACCATCAGGTTAGATTGTGGTCAAAGGCTTACCTATCATCAAGAAAAGGCCAAAACTGGCAACTTTGATGATTCTCCTTTATTAACAAGCTGCACCCCGCGGTGTTACCCGCGTGTAACACCGCGTATGGGATAAAATGTGTCCTATATGTTATTCCAGGTAGTAAACTATCAGTATGCAAAATTTCATCCAGATCCGCTCAGCCGTTTTAATGTGAAGAGGTACACTCACAAAGTTTCACCATTATAATATTAGTATGATTAAATACACTTCTGGACTCATCTATTGGCCCACCTTGTATTTTCAGTTTCGTTTGGTCCTAGCTAAAATTTTATATTAGGTCGAGCAAAAAGTTTTCATGCAGTTTTGAACCTGGCACATTTTACCATCTTTTTCGATCGTATTGTTTTAAATTTGAATTCAGAATACCATACGACATGGAGCTACGCCTAACAAGTCGGATATGCGCCTTGTTAAAGGCAATTGATTTTTGAATAAAAAACATGTTTTATCAAATAAAGGTTTAATTTAATAACGCGTGTTGCCTCCATGGGCATCTACCACAGCTCTCATACGATTAGGCATAGAGTTTATCAACCGCTCTATGAAATTTTGAGGGATCATCTCCCATTCCTCTTCTATGGCAGTTTTCAACTCCTGCATCGTCTGGGCAACTGGCTGACGAGCCCTAACACGTCTTTTTAGCTCGTCCCACATGTGCTCAATAGGGTTCATGTCTGGGCTTCTGGCTGGCCAGTCCATAACTGTGATGTTCACATCCCGAAGATATTCCCTGACGATGCCGGCCGCATGGGCTCTTGCATTATCATGCATAAAAAGGAAATTTGGGCCCACATAGTCCGCGTATGGTATCACGTGAGGTTCTAAGCACTCACGAATGTACCTTTCAGCATTTAATGTTGGCAGCCGTGGTCCTGTAACAACCTCAAGTTGAGTTTTGCCGCTCGCGGATATACCGCCCCAGACAGTCCATGAGCCACCGCCATAAGCAACCCTCTCTTCAAAGCAGCATTGTGCGAATCGCTCTCCCTTACGTCGGTAGACCTTCTTCCTTCCATCATTGCCATGTAACACAATTTTAGACTCATCAGAAAAGAGTACACGGCTCCAATCTTGCTGTGTCCAATTTAAATGACTGCGTGCGAAATGAAGGCGCGCTGTTCGGTGGGCTCGCGTTAGTTTGGGCCCATTAGCTGGCTTGTGTGGTACCATATCGCGTTCTTTTAACCTTCTCCGAACAGTTCGAGCGCTCACAGATACTCCGTGGAAGTCGCGAAGTTGGTTTTGTATCTCAATGGAGGTAAGGTGACGATTTCTCAAGCTGGTCGTCACGATGAATCGATCCTGCCTTTCAGTTGTGACCCGAGATCGTGGCCTTCCTTGGCGACGAACAAAGCCGCCAGTCTCTAGGTACCTCCGATAAACATTTCGGACCGCAGATCGACTTAAATTAAGTTGAGCACTCACGTTTCTTTGGCTGTGTCCGGCCTGAATAAGTGCCACAGCTTGGGCGGCGACTTCAGGTGAAGTATCCATAGATTATTGATAGAACCTCACCTTAATGTTAAGAATAAGTAATGTTTGTTGCAAAACCAAAGATATCAATCACTTTTTCAAGAATTAAATCCAAGTAAACCAATAAAACCAAGTTTTCTTAGTATTCGATTGTTTGATATCAACAAACAGGCTCCAAATTGTCTTTTGTTTCTTTAAATTCTGTGTTCGAAATTCAAAAAAAGACTATTGAATGAAATTGTGAATGTGCCAGGTTCAAAACTGCATAAAAACTTTTTGCTCGACCTAATATAAAATTTTAGCTAGGACCAAACGAAACTGAAAATACAAGGTGGGCCAATAGATGAGTCCAGAAGTGTATATTTATGTATTATTATATTTGCATTCGACTCAATGAGTTCTAGACGATAACATCCGACACTTTAGGGTGTAGACATGTACTTTTATTCGGCTACCTGGGGCCCGATTCTCTTAGCTTTTGAGCGGCGTTAACGCAACTTAATTGCATAAAAATCGTCGTTATTGACAGTATCGGTAGTCTGCCCGCTATTTAGGTTCGATCGCAAGTCAGTGGCTTCCTATCAATAGTTTTTGACATATTTGGTATGCTGTAAGCTATTTTGTTGCGATTGCGTTGCTACAGTGGCATATAGATAGCACAGTATAGATTTTAGATACTAAAATAGCTAAATGATTTAAAAATATTTTATTTAATGTATTGTTTGTTAGAAAACCACTGTATTTGTGTTTTTACTGATGCTTGATTGCTAGAAGTTTTCATTATTATTTCAGTGGCAACATTTGCAAGCTATACGATAGCGACGCGATTGCTATACAACTGCGATTAAGAGCTAGAATTAGCAGACTACCGAATTTGACATTAACAGCAGTTCGATCGTAGAAGCATCGCAGTAGTGTTGCGTTTGGTCAATAGCTAAGAGAATTGGAGCCCTGCTCATGTATTAAAGTTTGGCAATTGGCCCCTTAGTTATATAAACACTTAATCAATTTCTAGTCCAATGTTCATCTTTGGATTTATATTCTACACACAACCAAATTTTTGTATTTGTAACTCATTCCGTTTACTTGCTAGACACCCGAACATACAGACAGACAAACAGACAGCTGAGTCTTATTAAAGCTAGTGTCTTCATAACGATTTCTATACAAATGTAGTTTTGTCATATTTTAAATACCACGAGTTCAAACTCGTTGAATATTTGCATGCATTTCCTTGAGTCCAAAATCTATGCTAATTTTCGTTTTTTATTTATTGTATCAACTATATTAAATATTTTACCGAGACTCTTCCTTGTACAGTATAGTCGGTAAACATAATGAGAGATTTATCAACTCTACGTCGTAGGTTGGCGTATAATTGCTACCCACAATTAGAAACTTTGCCGCCAAGGACCGAACGGTGCGTTCGGGCATGGCAGCTGTCCTTGAGAGCCAGTAATTCTAGATTTCTAAATATGATAAATACTACGTGCTGAGCGAAAATCACATTTACAAATTATTGGGATTTTTTTATCTCGTCCGGAACGATACATGTTATTCTCAATAATTTGTAAATGCCAGTATATATGCCAACCAATAATTCTAGGTTAAGTCGGTTAACACCTTTAACCACATCATCACTTTCAATCATGTGATTGTTAAATTTGATGCAATTAAGAATTTATCATTATAAAACTTAACAAAGGAAAGACCATCGTTATTACCTTCACCTTGTGGAATTTGATTATAACTATTTAGGCTTAGGTTAAAAGATATTTATTCTCTAAGAAGACACTTGAGAATAATAAAAATATTAATAAAATGATCACAACGTCCTATCTAGTAACCCTCCCAACGTGTTTTTTTTATGTTATTGTAACGGAACAAGCTCGAGGCCCACCTGTTGTGAAGCGGACTAACCTCTGCCTATAACAGATACATTTCGTCACAAGTCACGAATTGCACTGCGCCCGTCACCTTGAGACATAGTTGTTAGGTCTCATGTGCCTGTAATTTCACTGGCTCTCAAGGACTGCTGCCGGAACACACCGTTAGGTGCTTGGTTGCTAGCCAGGCGGGCATTCGCAAAATACCCTACCACCATGGGGTGAAGCTCAAGCTCGCGGCGGGATTCGAACCATGGACCTGCTGCGCGGCAGTCCATAGCCAATTCCACTCAGCCATCACTGCTTCAAAATTGTTCATTTACTCACTCGATTGTAATCTGCAGTTAGATACTGAGCAAGTTGTTTTACAAAAACATTGAAAGAGTTTAAATTTTTTATGCGGAGGGTATATTGAAAAAAAGAACAAATGAAAGTATTTTTATACAATGGTATAAAAATACTTTCATACAAGTTAAAAAGATATATTCGAATACCTTAATATGAATAGAACTAACAAAATAAATAATATAAAACAAGTTAAATAGATATATTCGAATACCTTAATATGAATTGAACTAACAATGGTTAGTTCTATTCATATTAAGGTATTCGAATATATTTATTTAACTTGTATTTATATAATTTAATGAATGTCAAAAACCAAATCGGCCAAGTCCAATTTAAAATCAATAAATTTATAACAACAAAGGCTATTTATAAAAATCTAACACATCCATTAACTGGTTATTTACTACTTAGATAAAAATAGAAATAAAACAGATTTTTAGTGGGCTATTTACTAATAGGAGTGTAAATCGATTGTATATGTGTAAGTGTATGATAATATTGATATCTTTGGCATAGTTTTATAACGCCAATTTAAGTTTTATCATGTGATAAAATATAATGGATGCTTAGATTATTGATGGGTCTCCGCGCGCGCTCCGACGGTCGGTCGGTCCGGACGTCGGAGCGCGAGCGGAGACCCATCAATAATCTAAGAATGGATGATAATTGATAAGATTACGATAATGGACCCTTGTTACAAGTTTGTTAACGGTTGGGTCTCACTGAACTACACTGGCGGTACGGTTTCAACATCGCTTCAACACAAGCGATTCGGTATTTTTTTATGAAACTCCAATATACTAGGTACTCTAATCAACACCGCGCCGCATCTCGACTCGACATCGCTCGACTCGGGGCTACCTCTCGAATACTTGTGAGAATTTCGAAGTGCTCATAGCAAAGTTTGCTTAGCTGTGTTTAAAAGCAACGTCCACCGCGGTCATGAGTTAGATGGGTGACCGCTAGTGACATTACTACTGAGTGCTTCCGTCTTCGGAGGGTACGTTAAGCCGTCGGTCCCGGTTGTTGTCTTAGGGTGGCAGTCGTTATAGAATGGTGGTAGGGTAATTTGCGAATGCCCGCCTGGCTAGCTATAAACACCCAAGTAGAAATTCTGTCACCAAGGACCTAACGCTGTGTTCCGGCAGCTATCCTTGAGAGCCAGTAATTCTAGGTTAGCCTGAATAACATCTTCGATCATCACTTACCATCAGGTTAGGTAGTGGTCAAAGGTTAACCTATAGGGCATATAAGCAATGACGAGTTGACATTGGTACGGCATGCGGCACCGATGCAATACGTGTGCGTTAACCTTAATTGCGAGACAAAACGCTGGATTATAAAACATTATTTTGACCTCTTACCATCCGCAGTAAAAGTTGTCGTCCATTTCTATTGTCGATAAAAGTAAATTATCTACGATGTGCATGGGTAAAGCATGTAGGCTATTTATGACCATGCCTTTGACCTGGATTGACCATGCGGTCGAATATATTTTTCAGGATGACCGAGAATTATATTCATTATCTAGGCATAATCCATATAAGTTGAGTTTGTTTGTATCTGAGATGATACGATACTATAGTACTGCCACTATGTGCAACCAGCTGCCATCTGAAGAATCCCTCAACTGATCTCACTTAGGAACCTTCAAGAAGAGAGCATATTCTTTGCTTCTTTTCTCGCGAAGATTGCTTAGCCGTTCTTAACCGATCAGCTAAGTTAACCCATTGGCATCGGCGATAATGATAACAATAGAATTTCATTCATAACTAGGCCAAGTGGTCCAGGACGATGCCAACTTATGCAACGTCCGCCGCGGTCATGACTTGGATGGGTGACCGCTGGTAACATTAGTACTGAGCGCTTCTGTGCTTAGGATCCCGCTTGATATTTTAGGATGGCATGGCACTCGTTAGTCGGCGTGGTCGTTTGCGACCGCCCGGCTAGCTACCATTCTCAAGTAGAAAATTGGTCGCCAAGCATCTAACAGTGTGGTGCGGCAACTGTCCTTGAGAGCCAGTAATTCGAGGTTAGCCTGAATAACATCTTCGACCACGTCATCAATTATTTATAATTTATAACGAACGCAATGTGATGGATCACGCTAGTCATTTTTCTCTTTTTATAGCTGATAATGGCCTACCATTGGCCATTATCAGCTTAATGGCCAATGGTAGGCCATTATCAGCTATAAAAAGAGAAAAATGACTAGCGTGATCCATCACATTGCGTTCGTTTGTAATTCGATAAGATAGCTAATGATAGAAATAATTGTATACACTAAAGTAATAAATTAGTGATGACACTGTTAATAATATTAGGTCCTTACATATGAAATTGGCGTTTTGTATGGGAGGAACAAAAAGTCGAATATTTTTTAATATAATATATTTAATTAATCAAAGTATGAACCATTATTTTCTATGCACTTTTGCCATCTCATAGGTAGTTCATTGATCCCTTTACTAAAAAAACCAGTCGGACGGGAATCAATAAAATCTTTGAAGGCGATTTGGACTGCCCCATCGGAGTTGAATTTTTTCCCTTGCAAGAAGTTATCCAAATTTCGAAAAAAATGGTAATCTGTTGGAGCAAGGTCCGGGGAGTACGGAGGATGTCTTAGACTTTCCAATTGAAGCTCTTCTAATTTAGTAGCCGTCTGTAGCGCAGTGTGTGGTCTAGCGTTGTCGTGAAGCAGCAGTGGCGTGGAGCGATTGACCAGCCTAGGTTGTTTAGCCGCTAGCTTTTCCATCATGGTTTGCAATTCCTGACAATAGACATCAGCCGTAATAGTCTGGCCAGATTTTAAAAAACTGTAATGAACAATACCGGCACTAGTCCACCAAACGCTTACAAGTAACTTTTTTGGGGTTAATTTTCGCTTGGGGCAGGATTTGGCTGGCTGGCCAGGATCTAACCATTGCGCTGAGCGCTTCCGATTATCGTAAAGAACCCATTTTTCATCACAGGTAATGATTCGGTTTAAAATACCTTCATTATTGTGCCGGTTTAGTAATGTAACGCAGCAGTCGACGCGCGTTTGCCGATTTGTTTCAGTCAATTCGTGAGGTACCCACCTTTCAAGCTTTTTAATCTTCCCAATTTGCTTCAAGTGAATTAAAACAGTTTTATCACTAACATCGCAGCCTGCAGCTAACTCGGACGTGGTTTGCGATGGATCCGCTTCCACAATAGCCTTCAACTCTTCATTATCAACTTGAGTCTCAGGCCGTCCACGGGGCTTTTTCTGCAGGTCGAAATTTCCAGAACGAAAACGTTGGAACCAAAAACGAACTGTGTTTTCTTTTGCAACACGACCGCCATACACATCATTCACCCTTCGAGTTGTTTCCGCAGCACTAGTGCCACGGCGGAACTCGTACTCGTAAATAATGCGATATTTAAGGTTTTCCATTTTGTAAAATGAGTGACGCAAACAGAAAAAAACAGAAGAAAAAAAACAAATGAATGACGATCATCGAAGCACAAATACATGAGTCTATAGCTGTACAAATTTGAATTTGGAATTCCTTACCAAAGAGGAGAAATTCCTGATTAAAGTGGCCAGTACGAAAAACGCCAATTTCATATGTAAGGACCTAATATTATACTTAATTTACTAGAAGTAGTTAGTAAAAAAAATGCAAATGCCCAATTATTTGTTTCATGGTATTACTTGCCAAAAAAAAATCGACACTTTTTTTTATGTTGTTGTGACACTGTTCCTTTACGCCGCCCTCCTTATCGATCACAATCCCACCTGAATATAACTATCATCCTCGATAGCCCATTTGAATCATAACATAATGTACTATTACGCCATATTACTTCATAAGCAAGAGCATCGGCTTCTTCGATAAATTAACTTGTTTAATGTCACAGATTAAATTAAGTTAGTATAGAACCAACGTTAGCGCTAGTTGTCGTTGGCTTAGCACATTTAGCACTTACCAAGGTTTATCCTACTTCCTTCAGCCCCGTTTACACGTTGATTAGTGTTTAGTGCAGGTGTTTAGTGATAAGTACTAATCACGTTTAGATAGCAACTGATTGGTGTTTTTGTTTAGTGATAGTGTTCATAAAAGCGTAGATGCGTAAATTAAATGTATGTTATTGATTTAATGTTGCTAACGTTCGTCCAAATTTGACAAATCAAAATGACACTCAGAGAAAAAACACGAGGACGCAAGCCAACGGACCCGTACATAGTATGCATGTAGTTGGTATCTATCTCTTCATTTAACAGACTTGCGAAAAAGGAGAAGGTTTTTAATTCGACTGTAGTTTGTTACGCGATCACTCCGCCAAAATAAACTAAAACTAATTTTTAATGATTATTTTTTGAGTACAAATAATAAAAATACCTTTAAGTTGATCCAATTTAGTATCATCAAAAGGATTGTAGTCGTTTGAATAGTTTTTAAGTTATAGTCAATTTACAAATTTACAAATTGTAATGTAATCCGCATAGCAGGCGTTATTGCAATCATAACAATATCAAAATTATAGTCAATTTACTGAAAATAGTATTTATATGCCTGGATGATTTAAAGGTAACTGCAACTTTTGTCGATAGTGAACGGTAATAATACCGTGGCAACAGGCGGGTGAATGATCTTGCGAGAAGCATGCATCACTAAAAAGAGTGATATTTTTTTTTCAAAATAACTGAAGCTACTTTTATCACTAAAAGGTATGGAATAACTTGTGGAAGTCAGTCAATGATAATGTGATGTGACATCAGTTTTGAATCAGCATAGGACCATCTTCAACAAATAATTTAATAATATCAATTATGAATGTAGGTTCCGTTTGAAAAAAAAAGGAATTGCAAACTGGAATGAAAATCTAACTTATCAAATATATAAAGATATTTACACATTAACGTTTCACTGTATTCGTCTGTTTCCAAAACCTGCCATAGCATAATATATTTTTCCTAAAATTGGGAACGCGATTGTACGTTTGTCCATGTCGGACGCGAGAACGATACTCTACTGAACACAACCGCTAAACGGTATTGGACACTGCTAGAAATAAACAACAGCACTAAATACATCATGAAGCAGTGATGGCTCAGTGGCATTGGCTGTGGACTGCCGTGCAGCAGGTCCATGGTTCGAATCCCGCCCAGAGCTTGAGCTTCACTGCATGGTGGAAGGGCATTTTGTTAATGCCCGCCTGGCTAGCGACCACCCTCAACTAGAAAATCTGTCGCCAAGCACCTAACAGTGTGTTCCGGCAGCAGTCCTTGAGAGCCAGAAAAATTACAGGCTAATGAGACCTAACAACTGGACGTCTCAGTGTGACGGGCACAGTGCAATTCGTCGCTGATGAAATGCGTCTGTTATAGTCCACTTAACATCAGGTGGGCCTCGGGCTTGTTCCGTCACAATAACATAAAAAAAAAACTACTAATCACTAAGCAGCTCCTGGAAACACTTATCAATATGCAAACAGGCCTTTACTTACAACTGTAATTATATCTACGCTAATGGAGGTTTGTATTAATAGGTAATCTGTGCTTGCACCAGTGATCTCTACCGCTTGTACTAATATTTGTAGGCGGCTACATTGTCCGAACAAATAATAATTAGAATGTCAATGAGTATGTATATTACGGTAGCTATGCAAATTTTGGTCTTTGTGCATAGGTCAGGTAAGGTTAGCTGAGTGAAACGACGAAAATACAGGAACCAATCACAAAAGTTATTGAAAAAAAATCGAGCACCAAAAGTAGTGAACTCAAAGTTATGAAAAAAGTATATTACAAAAAAAATAAGTAACTTAGTCGGTAGCATGCTGTTTTAAAACATTTTGATTGAAGGCTTTTTCTTCGTAGCTATTTCAATAAAAGTAGTTTCGTCATATTTTATATAATACTAGCGACCCGCCCCGACTTCACACGGGTGCAATGCTGATACTAAATAATCTATAATATCTTCTAAAATATTCATTGAAATTACATGCTGTAGGGGGCCATCTTGATCTATATTAAATGCACAATGTAGTAATGGTACTTGAATAAGGATTAATGCTGAATTGCTTAAAATCGCTTCGTTAATAAGACATTATTTCTAGTAAAAAGTAAAGGACAAAAAAAAATACTGTGGGTGATCCCTAAGAGATCAAAATATACCATATTAGGGATGCAAAATTTCAACAAGTTCGAACACTTGGTATTTACAATATGATGAAACTACGTTTACTTGTACGAAAAGCGATATGAAAAAACTATTAAAAAAGTCCTAATTTCTAGCACTTGCATTCCTAGGCATATGAAAATGTTATTTTTCAACACACTCGCTCGTAACGGGCCTTTAAATGCACCGATTTCAGTATCATAATATAGTCTATCGCAAAACACACTCGTGCTTTTTTTACTTTACCGCACTAGTGTTTTAAATAGAAAAAAAACAACGTTTCCACACTTCTCACTAAGGAGATTGTTAGTTTGTTTCGTTCGTTTTTCATATAAAAATAAACCAAAGAGTTTTTTACTTACTGAAGTAGAACTTAAGAAGATTTAATTATAAACCTTCTTAATCAGATTATTATTGCTTTCAAAAAGATCAAGAAAATATTTTCGTATTCGTTCCTCGCAAGTGTGTTGAAAAACGTCGTATGAAACTCGTGCGCGTTGTTTATTACAATCTCTACTCCATTTGGGCTAAAACCCGTCTCGATTGTAATAATACTATATACTTCGCGCACTTGTTGCCTTAATGTACTATTTATATTTGAGTAATTCTTGAAGTCAACAATTTTATTTTAATTTTTTTTTTTCTTATTTACTTAAATGAAATGTAATAACTACAATATTTGATTAATTAATTAGTTATAGTTTTGTATACAATATGAGATTTCGTTAAGCATTTATAGATTATTTTAATTGAGCTTTAAAAGCTTGTACCTAACTATAATTTTTGTGTAGCTATGAATTGATTCCGCAAGTCAAGTTTTCGCGGTGGCCTTTTGATTATTCCCACATGCATCACTAATGCATTTAAGAATAATCAAAATGACCTTCAGATATCTAGATATCAGAAGACATTAGAATTCGAGCAACATTTTGAGATGTTAACCTTTTAATTATACACCCGAAGCTCGTTTAAATAAGCTAGGCAGTCACTTATATACACTATATATATTACTATATCACACAATATATATTAGAGCCAATTTCGCCCATATAGGATTTAATTAAAACACAGATAACTATACTATAACACAATAAAATATGAAAGCCTTTGTCACCATCGATATGAAATGATGTTGCAGTATTTTAAATTTTGCCATGGTATTGACTTTTACGTAGAGTTGGTAGGCCCCCCACCAGGTGGACTGACGACATCGTGAAAGTCGCGGGTAGCCAGTGGTTTCAAGTGGCTAATAGCCGTTCTTTGTGGCGTTATATGGGGGAGGCATTTGTTCAACAGTGGACGTCTTCCGGCTGATGATGATGATGGTTGACTTTTACGAAATGTCGTCTAAAAGCTGTCGCAAAGGTATAAGTCTAATCCTAGATTAAAATATTATACCGTTGCACTTGGCAATGCTCCATAAACTAAAAATGAATATGGCCACTTTGCTACAGCTGCAACAACAGCAGCAAAATTACCAAAAAATGGAACCGACTTCAACACTCAAATGTGTGAAATAACTCGCCGAAGTTGATACCATGATGGTTCAAAAGTAACTATTATCACAATATTGTGCGCATGGTACCGACTTCGGCAAGATATTTCACACATTTAAGTGTAATAGGTAAAAAGTCAGTAATCAAAGCTGTTAGGACTGATTAAAAGGTTTTAAGATAGATTTAAAAGAGACGTATAGTACCACCAACTTAACTGTGCAGTTGGCGAGGGCGCTGCTGATCAAGGAAATCAACTACAAACTGTCACAATTTGAAGGAATGTTGTAGTTCTTTTTTCTGCCACCTGAACAGATAAGTTGGTGGGTCTGTATATGGTTTTTTTACTGTAGAGCGCACGTGATGTCCGTCACTGTTGTTGTCCTAGGATGAAGTGTAATAACAATTGTTTGTACGTAGCGATCCACTTATACTCCTATATATGTAGTTATAAAACGTTAATCTTTTATATTAATCTAATTTCGTTGTTGAAGTCTTCAATTTTTTCAATTGCTTTCAATTCTAGGTTAGTCTGAACAACATCTTCGAACACATCATCACTTACCATCAGGTGAGATAGTGGTCAAAGGCTAACGTATCAGACATAAATAAAAAAAAATGCAGTTATTTTAAATTTTCTGTTAAAATATATCCTACAAACTACGGACACATATCCTCTCACCGAAGAGATATGTCTCTGATCCATACTAGGCCCGCACGATTACCTACAAACAAAAGTAACTACCAAAGATAAATTTAAATTTCAAAGGAAATAATCTGGTTATACTGTTTATTTTTGTTCGCGTGAGTAAATATTGATGAGGTTTAGCATCAGGCAAATATTTGAACGTCCTACAACACAACCGACGTGACGCACTGCAAAGTTCAGGGCCTCGTGTGACGAGCTGATGATGACGAGCAACGATGCTGATCAACAAAGCATTGCGATAACCAACTTCTAGAAAAGGAGTAGATTCGCAATCGAGTGTGTTTTCACCGTCTTCAAAAGAAGTAGGAGGTACTCAATTCGTCGTTTTTTTTATGTTTGTTACCTCAAAACTTTTAACTGGGTGAACTGATTTTGATGATTATTATTATATTTGAAGGCTTGCCGTGTAGTCCAATTTAAATTTCATCAAAATTGGTCATGCCGTTATTTAGTTACACTCCAATAACTTAATCGTATTTTCTTGATGATATAGTCAATAGTCATTGACAATGAATGACAATCGATCCCATAAGTAGATCACTAAAATGGTGAACATTTTTATTTCACCAAAAAATGGAACCAACTTTAACAAATTATTTCACAAATTTTGAGAGTTGAAGTCCGTCCCATTTATGGTAAAAAAAATATTTATTTGTTTCTTACTTCATAATTCTTTTCTCATTCTTTGTACCGATTTCGATGTTTTTATTTTATATGAACGTGGTACACAAGCTAACTGTATTAGAATAGAAACTGGCTCTCCAGGACAGCTATGGGCTACCAGTACATACTGTTAGGTGCTTGTCGCCACAAGTTCTACATGAATAATAGATACCCCTAATTTGCTCACTAATAAAAACATTAATACAAATAAATTAATTAAACAGTAAAAAACCCAACAGCAATTTTATTTATTTTCGTTAAAGGTTTTATCGTTCCATTGAAATGAAAACTACAAGTTATATATATATGGAATCGTTTTTTAATAGCACTTCATATTGATAATCAAACCCATCGAGTGGGGACTCGATGGGTATGTATAAAAAATATATTTTAAAAGACACACTATGGCGTCTAAAATCCGCCAGTTTGTTTTTTTATGTACCTAGTATCACTTGAGCTATCAAGACGAACTAACGATATCTCACACATTAAAATCGGTTAAGCCGTTTAGAAATTATGGTAGAATAAAGAAACTCACAAACATACATGAACCCTTGAAACATAACACTCCTTTTTTCGGTAGTCGTGTAATAAAGTACAGTGCACGTAGGTCCAGCAAATCTAATCTTTTTGCTTTACAGATACATAATAGTAGATTATGATACAAGTAAGCTAAGTTGCTCATTATACACGAGAATGTGTTGCAGCCCGAGCCGCAGGCGAGGGCGTAAATCAGCCGAGTGTATCATGAGCAAGTTGCTCACGAGTTTCATACGCACTTTTTCAACTACTTTTCCCATGAAAAAAATATATATTGCACAAATGCGATACAAACAACATACGAAAATTATGGGAAATAGCGCCCAAGTATTTTTTTTTCGCGCGGCAAATTTATGATTTTTGATTACATTATAAACCTCTTTGATGTTACAAATCTGTATTACCCGGTTAAATTGAAAATGCTCTGTTTACTCGCATATAATTTGCAGTTAGGTACTAACTTAACTTTGTAGGGATAATTCTATTACGCACTAGTGTATAATATTATTATGCACGAGGGTGTTATAGTTCGGTTTATGGAGAAGATATAAGAATAATACCTTAAGAACGATATAATAAACCTCACTTTACGAGCAAGGGTGTTGAAAAAATAACATCCCTTTCTACGATTCCCTGTATGGATGGTGAGTTAGTATCATGAACCGGTTAAGAGCAACGATAAAATCGTCATTTTTACTTCAGTATTAGTATTTTAAGGGTTCCGTACCCAAATGGTAAAAATGGAACCCTATTACTGCGACTTCGCTGTCCGTCCGTCCGTTAGTCTGTCACCAAGCTGTATCTTAAGAATGGTGACAGCTAGACAGTTGAGATTTTCACAGATGATGTATTTCTAATGCCGCTATAACAACAAATACTAAAAATGAAATAAAATAAATATTTGAGGGGAGCTCCCATAGAACAAACTTGATTTTTTTACCGTTTCTTACTCGATACTAGTAACGGTAACAGGTAGACGCTTTAACTATTCACAGAATATTTAGATTTATGTTTTCTTGAAATATAATTAGTTAAATTAAAATAAAATAAATAATTAAGGGGGCCCCCATACAATAAAAGAGGTTTTCGCCGTTTATTTGCTAAAAATTATAATGATTAAATTGCTAAAAATTATATAATGGTACGGAACCCTTTGTGCGCGCGAGTCCCACTCGCATTTGGCCGGTTTTTTATAGTATTTTCATTTCTACATCAGGTGAGGTAGTGGTACCCAGTTAGGTATAAAAAAATACCTTCGAAATTTGTTTTCGCAGTTAATTGGTAAAACGTAGGGCCTAAATATTAATATTATCTTCCTTCTATTTTATTCTGTTTTTATAATTACAAAAAAATATGGAATACAATCCAGCTCAAAACTGTTTTAAAGTCCTATTTATAACTCGATTGTAAACTGCCTTTTGTTACCGGCGGTATGCCTTTATTAACAAAATACTACGAACTAACAACACCACAGCTACTACAATAAAAACATTTAAATACCTATAAGTTATTGCAGACGCACAGACAGTCCAAATGCTCTAGCCCACCACCAGTTGGCAGCGTGCCCACCATGCTGGCAGCATTGCCCCGTTGAATTGCAATGCTTATTCTTTGAGCCAAATAGGTGCCAGCATTTTGATCACGCTTCGCATCGACCAAGTATACTGTCTTGTGTATAAATAATATATACAAAAGAGGATGATCGCTGATGTTACCCAGGATGCATATGTCAGAAATCTAACCACCATGTTTGTCCATTGTTCCAGCATGCAAGACATAAAATAGCCAGCCATGGATAAGCCGACGATGCACATGCTCTCCGTCCAGGAGAAAGGAGGCCAAACTCAGAAAAAGAACCAGTACATCGCCGCTGTCGCAGGTAATACATCGTCCTTTATGTTTTTGTTACGGAACAAGTTCGAGGCCCACCAGATGTTAAGTGGACTAACCTCTGCCTTTATAACATCAGAAGCATTCCGTCACCAGTCAAAAATTGCATTGCGCCCGTCACTTTGATACGTAGACGCCTGTAATTTCACTGGCTCTCAAGGACTGCTCTCGGAACACACCGTTAGGTGCTTGGCGACAGATTTTCTACTTGAGGGTGGTAGCTAGCCAGGCGGGCGATTGCCCGCCGCAAAATGCACTTCCACCATGCGGTGAAGCTCAAGCCGGTGGTAGGCATGGAACCAGGGACGTGCGGCGCGGCAGTCTATAGCTACTACTGCTTGGCCATCAATGTTTCAAACCTGCACGGTTAGTGTCTTTTAATCCTGCATGCTGCAGGCACGATATCAGCAGTACCACTGCTGAGGTATACAGGGTTATTGCCAAACAGCTAACAACTTGTTAGGCTAGGACTTCTGTTAGTCCTAACAAACATTTTTAGATGAATGTTTCCTTTTATATTTTTGTGACCGAACAAGCCCGAGGCCCACCTGTGAAAAAAATCTTGTGCCTGTAATTTATTGTTTCATATTTTTTATTACTTTCCTCGATCTAAATATTCAAAACTCTATTCACGCAACTTTTTATATATTACATATTAGTACAATGTGGTTCAAGCTCTGTTAATTTTCAAATGTATGGGGTGTGGTATTAGTTACCTAAAGTGAATTTTAGTGTCCATAAAATCCAATATTTTACTAATATTTCCAAAAGTATGGCCGTTCGCATTCAAACAAACGGTTAAAGATCGGAGATCGCGGTCCGCGTGTATTGAGAAAATACCGAAATAATTTAGTAATGAATTTATTATTAACCAAAAGGCGACGTAGCTCGCTCACGTGATAGCTACGTCACAAAGTGCTACTACGCAGCTACGGGTTCAATAAACTTTCCACTCGCAAAGACGCGCCCTTTTCTTTATTTACTGAGCGTAATTGCAACCACTAACCAGGCTGACCGAAACGAATACAATTTAGTTTTAATTTTCTGACACCTACACTAATACAAAGTCACAAACGAGACCTCACATCCAAAGCGCATCAACAATTAACTGTGGAGGGGTGTGCCTCTTTGTGACTGAACAGATCTTTACGTTATACGTTATAATTTTTAAAGAAATTGATATTTTAACTTTACCAAGTCTGTATATATTTGAAAATATTATGTATGTTCGTAAAAATTTGAGTAAATTTAAATTAAACAGTGACAATCACGATTACAATACTAGGAATAAAGATAAAATAGCGGTGCCAGGTTTTAGATTAGCAAAGACAAATAAAAGGTCCTTCTTAGATAATTGTGTGCGGTTTTATAATAAATTTCCCGAACATATTACAACGCTCACAGAAGGGAGATTCAAGTTGCATGTGAAAAACATATTGATTAAAAAATCCTACTACACAGTTTCTGATTACATAAACGATAAAAATGCCTGGACAATTCCGCCTCCGCCAAGCTATTGCCTGTCACCTACATAATTTAAACAAATATTGTAATAACTCTATTATATAGTAAGTAACACATTGTTAAAAGATGTTTAAAAGAATGGCCCCGAGTTTCTTGCCCGTTCTTCTCGCAGTGGCTCTATACAATTTATTTGCTTGACGTGGCAGTACAATGTAGAATATTTCAATACTAAAATTTGTAATTGACCTTCATAAGAGCGTCGTAGACGCCTAAATTGAATAAATGATTTTGACTTTTGACTTTTGACGTGATAGTACTGATTTTATTCTCCACCACACTAATTTATGATTTTGAACATTTCAAATTAGCATTATAAAGACTAATAAGCGTCCCTGTTTACCTACAAAAGTAAGTAAGTAAGTAAGTCAAGCAAGTCTCAAGCTACGTGTAGGGAGGCGCTTTGAAGACACCAGCATTATGGCTGGTGTATTCGAAGCGCTTTCCATACAAACGGAGTTTCGCGATATTTTTATCACTATCGCACAACTTGAACATTTTGTGGCGCACTTTACTGAAAAACTATGACGCCTATAGATTTGTGCTTTATGATGGTATTTTAACTTCATATATAGATGTGTTATCTGTCAAGAGAAATATAATTTTAAAGCCATTAGAAAAAAAATAACATTAACAATTTTGTATTCGTTGGATATAATGTTATTGTACTACTAACGCCATCTGTTAGAAAACCAAAGAGTTAACATCGCTGCAACAGAACTCAATACTCAAATACATCGTAGTTAATCTACTTAATACTAGATGACACCACTAGAATCAGGTTGTCAAATAAACGCGAGCCCTCACAAAGCTCAGCTTTTTGCTAGTAAATACCAAGCGTTCAAACTAGGTGAAATTTTGCATGCATGTTCTTAAGTCTAATATATTTCTTCCTTGTTTGCCGTTTTTTCTATTTATCGTACTACTGAAATTCTCTAAATTTGTGGTTTGTGACTCTTTCCGTTTACAAGCTCAGACACCCGTCACGATATGACAGTGGAGTACAATCGTCACGCTTCGTCGTCACGTCATCGTGCGCGAGTTGCGCGTCCCGTACTCAAGTCAGCTCAGCGACAGCTCAGAATCGGTGGTGGGGTGAGGAAGGCTCGTTTTGGTGGGGGAGAGGAGTGTCCATTCTATACGTTGTATTAATATACATATGTTCTATGCTTTGGGTACGAAACTATAACTATATTGTTTATTAGGAGAATCTGAGACATTATTTTTATATTGTTATGTTTGCAATAACGCCTGCTCGGCAAATTACATCACAAAATTACAAATTTACGAGTGAAAAAATTATAGTCATGTGCGGGATTCGAACCCGCGTCCATCCACCCCCTTTAGCCGGGGTATGCTCTAACCAATTGAACTAACATGACACAATGACTCATAACTCTAATGTTTACTCTCGTTCTTCAACCATCGTATCGGGATGGAGCGACACCTATAGTTCAACTTGCGTTATGAGACATACTATGTCTCGGATCATGCGTTTGAGATTGAGACTTCAGATATAAATAAAATATCGGACAAACGGACAAACAAGCGAGTTGCCAACATGCCGCAGCTATTCAGATAGGGTTGTTCACTCGTGTATTTTTGTATTCACAACATATTTATTTTAGGGCCTGTTTCAGAATGTTCGAGTAAGTTCCGGTTATACTACCCAGAACATATTTAATAAATAAAACACTATCTTTGCGTTTCACAGTCATCGATTAAGGGTAGATTTATATTAGAGCGGGCCGTGCCCGGGGCGTGCCGTGCACGTGGCCCGTTCGGGGCACGGATTTCAAACGTTACATACATTTTGTATGAAGCAATTTATATTAGACCGTGCCTGATCCGTGTCCCGTCCGGGCCCGCCTACTAACGTACGGACGAGCTTCGCCCCGGGCCCGCCCCGTCCACGGCCCGGCCCGGACACGGCCCGGTCTAATATAAATCATCCCTTAGCCTATCCATCGGTTAAAGCTTGAAACGCGCTGCATTTTAACTGTCATTTTTATCATTCAGTTATTTTATGTTCTGGGTAGTATAATCGGAACTTACTCGAACATTCTGAAACAGGCCCTTAGTTTATTATAGACGCTTTCGTATCGAATGGTAAAGTTAGCCAAATGACCTAACCTGTTAAAACGTCCAAACGTAAACGTTATGCGTAGTAGGAGTAGTGCTAGTAGAGCGGTAACAGCTATGGACTGTCGTGCCGCGCCCCCATGGATCGATCCCAACCACCAGCTAGAGCTTCATTGCATTTTGCAGCACTAGTCATTGAGAACCAGTAAGCAATTATGAAATTTCAGGCACATGATATATAGTTTATTTGAGCGCGATCGGAGCTATAAAATATACAAGCCAACAATTTTTTGAAATTTTCACTTATAAATCCACCTGAAGCGTACCATTCCTCACATTACGTAAATAACAAAGTTAATTTCACTTAGTAATATAGGTAGTGTTCTATATATTCACGAGAAAAGTCAATCCAACGCTTGCACTTTACTCTACTAATAATTTGTTCATACTTAATTATTTACTACTTAAATGCCATTCCAATTAATGAAGTATCTATAGCATACGTGACCTGGGTGTCATCGTTGATACCAAAATAGAATTTCGCGACCACATTGATGTTATCACGATAAAAGCAGCACGTCTTGCTGGATTTGTGATAAGACAAACTAAATTCTTATTTTTTTTTATGCCTGATTAGTTAGCCTTTGACCACTATAGGAAAATTTTAAAAAAAAATTCCTGTCGTATATTTGTGATTTTGTAATGTAATCCGCATAGCAGGCGTTATTGCAAAACCTAACAATATTAAAATCAGAAGCATAGATATAAGCTCAAGCATATGCTAATCACTAGGTATTTTAAATATGTCGAAGCTACGCTTGTATGAAAAGTACTACGAAGACACTATCCTTAACATTATTTCATTTTGCAGCTGCAATCGGCGCCGTAATAGCGGGGACCATTCTCGCGTGGACGTCACCAGCGCTGCCACAACTTTCGCCATATGTCAACAAAACAATAACTAACAACACTATCAGCAACAACACAGTGAACGTTGTCAATGGAACCAACAAACTCATCAACTCGCTCGGACAAGAGGCTGAATTCTTACTGGATACAAAAGAGAGTAAGTAATTTTTGTACGTGAAATCACTTACTATGTTTATTAACTAAATACTACTAACTATATACAACACTACAGCTACTACAATAAAAGCATTTAGATCCCTATAAGTCATTGCAGACTCATAGGCCGTCCAAATGCTCTAGCCCAACCAGTTGGCAGCGTGCCCAGCATGCTGCATTGCCCCGTTGAATTGCAATGCATATTCTAGAATAGAAATCGCGTCCGCCGGTTTTACGTACCGGGTGCCATAAGACGCTTTCTATTGGGACGAGTTCCGTCATATTTTAATAAGCAAGTGTTCAAATTCATTCTCGATAAAATGATCCCTAACCGTTCGACCATCGAGTTTTCTGGAAGAGAGATGAGCCCAAAGCGAGAGCGTAGCGTCTCCGTTTCAGCTTGGGCAAGATATATATCGGTCCGGAATGCTGGTTGTTACCCTCTACAGGTCGCATTTCTCAACCGATTGTCGTGAAATTTTGTGAGCAGTTTCTACTACAATTCGACGAAGTATCTAACTTCGGGTCCGAAAGTAAGGTACCCCCAAAACACTTATTGGCTTACTTTTGTCATAGATAAATGAATTTATCTATGCTACAGTAAACGTTATTTTAGTAACTATTAAACCAAGTCGCAAAAGATTTACGAGTTAACAAGTCATGTGACTGTAAAATATTTCGACTAAAATCAATAAATATTTGTAGAACACTATGCATGTCGTAAAACATATTATCTTCAGTCAGTTTGTCTTGCAAGCGCGGAATTTCATGAAGCAGTGATGGCTCAGTGGCATTGGCTATGGACTGCCACGCAGCAGGTCCATGGTTCGAATCCCGCCGCGGGCTTGAGCTTCACCGCATGGTGGAAGGGCATTTTGCGAATGCCCGCCAGGCTAGCGACCACCCTCAAGTAGAAAATCTGTCGCCAAGCACCTAACGGTGTGTTTCGGCAGCAGTCCTCGAGAGCCAGTGAATTTACAGGCACATGAGAGTTAACAAATACTTCTAAAGGTGACGGGTGCAGTGAAAATTCGTGACTTGTGATGAAATGCATCTGTTATAGTCAGAGGTTAGTCCGCTTAACATCAGGTAGGCCTAGCGTTTGTTCCATCCGAAAACATAAAAAAATCGTGAAATACAAATCACTAATGAGAAGATTCTAATATTATTTTTGTAATGACGCGTGCTCCGCGTATAGCATTACGAAATAACAAGGTGACGAAAAATTATAGTCATCTGCGGGATTCGAACCCGCGCCGTCCACCCTTATAGCCGGCGTATGCTCTAACCACTAAGCCAGCATGTCTATTTTATCCTTTTGTGAACGATATTTATGGTTCAATTTACGTTGTACTACAAGCGTAAGTTGAACAGATGTCGCTTGTTGTACTTCAAATGACGCATATAATTGCAAAAAGAAAAAAATACAATAGTTACATTAAATTGGAGTAAAAATTATGCCAAAATGTGAACAGCCTTGAACATCGATGTCTGAACAGTGAACTTCACTTCTATTAGGCGCTTGGCGATAGATTTTCTATTTGTAGGTGGTCAGTGGTAGTCAGCTAAGCGAGCATTCGCAAAAGTTCTACCTCCAGTAGTAAAGCTCTCTTTTGCTGGCTTCGAACCATGGTCTCCTGCGCGGTCCATAGCCATGGCAACTGGGCCATCATTGTCAACCATAACGTCCACAATTGAACATATGCCTCCTCCATTGGGGAGGGAGGTAGGGGCTTCCCATAATCCCCACGCTTAGCAAGAGTTTGTTATAGGCAGAGGTTAACGCTTATCAAATAAGTGGCCCTAGTGCGTCTTTCGTCAAAAGAAAAGTAGATATAACTGCAAGTCGATCGTATTTCTATCTACGATACTTTCAGGTACATGCAATGATAATATATATAAATATATCTGATAGGGTATACGAGGAAAATGAATGGACAAATGATCCAATACAATTGACGTAAAGAAAGTCATTAAAACCGTGTGTTGTTGCCAAGTTTTTGGAGGTGTGTATCTACTTCTTCGTCATAAATATCTCTGTAACCAGTAGTCAGTGCCAAAACCGCCTACAAAAATATTAACGACATGTGACGTAACCAGATGAAATACAGTTAAATACGTACTTATATCATAACTATAATATTAAACCATGTTGTAGAGTTACAAGGTGCTTAGCAGACTACGAAAAGAACACTGAATCCGGGATTAAATCAATATTGACTCAATATGGAAGATTTGAATTTAGTACTCTATCCGCCGTATTGTCCACTGCTGAACACAGCCTCCCCCAATAAGGAGGGTTTTTCAAAATCCCCACGCATGACAGGTGTCTTGGAGATCGTATTTCAAGATATCAGTTCCTTAGAAGGCACTGCTGCTCACCTTCCGGTATTTTACGTTTAGTCGCCTCTTACGACACCCATAGGTAGCAGTGGGGTGGTGATATTAACCCTGGCACCCCACGGGGCCCATGTAAATTCAGTAGACTACCAAAACTCTCAAAATCGACCATTCCGAGTCTAGTATAGAGCCATATTGATTGGCAGACTTGACACCGACCAGCTGGATGACTTTTGTTTCGTGGCGATAAGCGTTTTATTATTTGTTGCGTGGCCAATATCATTCCGTAGGGAGCCGGGATAGAATTCCCCCCTCCCTCTCATATCTTCCTGAGGGAGTTGTAGGAGGCGACGAAGGGATAAATGCTAGAAGGTGGGCAGCAGTGCCTTCTGAAGAACAGTCATCTTACACTGCGATCGCCAATACGGTCGCCAAGTGTGGTGTGATGGTGTAAAACCCCCTTGATAGATGTGGCTGTATTCAGCAGTGGACCAAACCAGTCCAGCTAAGCATTGTTAGAAGAATTTCCATGCAGCAGCCGCGCAGCAGACCATGGTTCGATTCGAAGCCTGCAAAGGAATTGAGCTTCACTACTGGAGCTAGAGCTTTTGCTAATTCTCGCCTAGGAGACTACTTACAAATAGAAAATCTATCGCCAAGTGCCTATAATAGAAATTAAGTTCACTGTTCATACATCTATGTTCAAGGCTGTTCACATTTTGGAGTTGATCCATAATTTTTACTCCTTTTTTATGTAACTATTTCAATATTTTTCTTATTGCAATGACGTGCGTCGTGTGCAGTACAACAAGCGACATCTATATTCATAGTTCAACTTACGTTTGTAGTACAACGTTTCCATCTTCTAAAGTTCTAAACTAAAATACATGTACCAATTTTAAGATTGTTAGGTTTGCAATGACGCCTGCTATGCGGATTACATTACAAAATCACAAATATACGATAGAAAAAATTTAAGTCATGTGCGGGATACATATACCAAGTTATTACTGTGCTAAAACTGAAAATAGAATTGCTGAAAATCTCGTGACTGAAGAAAAGAAAAACGATTTTAAAAAGGATGAACATATGTTTTTGGCACGATATTCATTGACCGTGAGTTTAGGTTAATACTGGCTGAAACCGGTTCTGTTTTATGATATCCTGATAGATGCATTAGCATAATATATAATGTCGTTTAAACTGGATTTAGATGAAATATTAATAAATAGTTGAACTAATAAGTTATGTAAATATTTAGCAATATTGACGTACCTTTACTGATTATAGATTGTGGATATAGATTTTGAAGCGTTGTGGAGATTGTCTAGCCACCCCGTCCACCGCGGTCATGATTTGGATGGTTAACCGCTAGTGACATCACTACTAAGCACGTACGTGCTTCGGAGGGCACGTCACTCCGCCTGTCCTGATTTTTGTCTTAGGATAGCAATCGGCATAGTATGGTGATAGGGTATTTTGCAAATGTCCGCCTGGCTAGCTACCACCCTCAAATACAATATCTATCGCCAAGAATTTTCAGTCATCATAAAAATTTTCAGCCCCAATTTGACCCCCTTTATGCTGATTTTCGATGAAATCCGTTCAGAACTGACGTCTTCCTATCTGTCAACTATCTATATGCCAAATGTCAGCTTTAAAGATCCAGTAGTTTTCGAGATTACTTCCCCACTTTTACCCCATTCCATATCACCACACTTGCATAATCCTGCACTTTCATGAAATCATTTCTAAGGTGATATTTAGTGCGCGTGGTGATAGACGATAAAGATAAAAAGTATCCTGATTGTTATGTGTTTGTATATGTATATGGGATACCATCAGTACCTGAAGCTGATTTAGATGTTTTCTTTTTCAACTGATTGGTTATTTCCTGCATAGTAGGTGAGGTGATTTTGTGTTCATCCAGCGCCTCATCTACCTCCATACCAAGTTTTATCAAATTGGGTTCATCCGTTTGAGCGTGAAGAAGTAACAAACAAACTCACAAACTTTCGCCTTTATAATATTAGTTTGAAGTTTGATAAAGACCAATTTGTTACTACCAAATATGAATTAGATTTTTTTTTTGTATTTATTGTTTACTATTTTGGTGATAATCGCTTACACATAATAGATAGATATATATTGCTGTCGAGGCCTTTTTGGTATGACTATTTAAGATACACATTTCCGTTATACATTGTATACGTGTAATTCTGACGGTTCTTTCAGCGCATGCCAGAATAGGTCATATGGCAGATGTTTTTTCTAGTTACTTGACACATAACTGATTTTTATGAAATTTAAATGAGACCACACGGAGCATAGCACATACCACAAGCATCAGCTATCAAATAAAAAAAGAATCATCAAAATCAATTCACCCAGTCAAAAGTTCTGAGGTGAGGTGAACATAAAAAAACAGTAGAATTGAGTACCTCCTCCTTTTTTTAAAGTTGTCAAAAGGTTTATATTACAAACTTGAACGTCGACTGAATATTAAACATCTATCCATTCGTCAGTTCTACCTTTCGTATAGTACTATCCAGCCTAAAATTACTAATACTAAGTACCAACGTACCAGAATGTAAATATCTCTCCATGGCTATGTCCGAATTATAGTTCAAGGATGGCCAATGAACTTGTATCCTTCCTGTCTGACCTAGTCCACTCCATCCCAGCTCAAGTACATAAAACGGAACAATTCGAGTATGTTATGCCTATCATGTTGATCAGCGGATATACGCATCCTAATCGCGTTCATTTCAACGCGAATATACCGTTGTAGAGAGGTCACGAGTTGGTAGTCTGTTAAAAATAAACCAGACAGGAACATATGTATAGGTATTGTTTGCAATGCGTGTGAGATGGGAGGAAAGTGGAACAAATATCTCTATATTGCTTATTTTATGATTCTGGAATGTTTCGTTAGCTGTGCTGTTCGGGAGAAGTTTGGGAGTTTTAGAAAATCTTATTGTGTAGGAGTTTTGTTTAGCAAACATTAGCGACATTAGCGTCTACTTCTAGAGTAGCCAGAGTATTGAAATGTTATGTAGCCATGTTGTTCGCTTTTGATTTATATCCTACCGTCTGCGCCAGTATCCAATTCAAAGCTAAGCAATTATACATTTTTTAAACGTTTTTAATCCAGCTTCATAATGCGTATGGCCGGAGTATGGAACACACTACCAGCGCCTTTATTTCCCGATAGATATATAATCTGGAAGTCTTCAAGTACAGAGTAAACTGGTATCTGCTAGGCAAGCATGTTCCACCGTCGAACGCGTCGTCACTTTCCATCAGGTGAGACTACGGTCAAATGCTTGCCTAATACAAATAAAATGCTATAATCACGCCACGCTTGGCAGGTGTCTTGGGGATCGTAGTTTAAGATAGCAGTTCTTCAGAAGGCACTATATACCTACGTACCGCAGCTTACCAATAGGTAAAAATATCCTGCTCGAATTTCTCATTGATACTATTTGTAAACATTGGCTGTGTCCAAACTGCACTCCGTAGTTGCCACGCCCACGGGACACGGGACTGTTTGTGAAGACGGCTTGGACGTCTGCCAGGTTCATGACGTCACTGATAACTGAATCGTTTGTTTTCAATGGCTGTAGGATTGGCAGCTGAAATGTGAGCTGACGTCATCGTCTTCTCCTACCCTTGGCTCACTTCTGTGGAGGTAGACTGATACCTAATCTTTCTCTAAAGAACACCAGAGAGGTATTTAGACTCGTAGATGCTAGTTGTCTGCGACAATACAACTCCACTTTAGGCGAGGCCTATTCCAATAACACTGGGTGTAAATGCTGAAGAGGCACTTCACCCGAGATGGGTGCAGAAGGCGTGAAGCGCTTTCTACCTCCGTCGTCGTCTGTGAGCGATGATAACGAACCGCTTCAAATATGGGAGTCGCCTACAGGCTCAAGGGCACCGCTGTAGTACGGACCTTAGCTTGAGAGACCTACATTATAAGATATGCACATATTTCGTAGTTCAATAATTTTAAACTTCCAAGGGCTCGTTCATTTTGAATCTTTATAGGCAGCAGATTACGTTTATCGTCAAGCAGTAATGATCGTATTTCTGTATCTCCTGATCCTGATCCAGCTTGAGGTATCGGTGCTGGTGACATTACAGGCACATGAGACTTCACAACTTTATGTCTTAGGATGATGGGCGCAGTGCAGTTCGTTGTTTGACGTAAGAAATGCATCCGTTATAGGCAGAGGTTACCGCTTAACATCAGGTGGGCCTCGAGCTTCTCCCGTCAATAATCTAAACTAATATAATAAAAAGGAAAGATTTGATTGTTTGTTTGTTTGCATTGAATAGGCTCTGAAACTACTGGACCGATTAGGATGAAATTTGGTATGGAAATAGTTTGAGACACGGGGAAGGACATAGGATAGGTTTTATCCAACTGGGCAAAAAGGTTAAAGGTTTTTCGCAATAACCGACCTACTGGACCGATTATGATGAAATTTGGTATGGAAATAGTTTGAGACACGGGGAAGGACATAGGATACTTTTATCCAACTGCGCAAAAAGACGTTAATGGTTTTGCGCGATAACCGACATACCCGCTGGCGGAGCTGCGGCCGGAAAGCTAGTACAAAATAAACAAGTAAATAAATAAATAAAAACCGAAACCGAAGTAGAGATAAAAGAACTAAGTAACCGAATTTGTATTGTTTCGGCGGATGGCTTAACACGTAAAAATAAGAACCAATTTAAAAAAAATAAGGGGATACACAAGGAACTACACTGGCCTGCAAAAATAAGTATCACACTTTTAAAATTGCAATAACTTTTGAACACAAGATATACTTTGTACATAAAACTACATAGTCGGTAACCTTCTTTTAAGAAATGGCAAAATAAGTTTAATAACAAAAATAGACCTTTTCGAGTGACCATTATACAATTCATTTCTTGTTTCCTACGAATAAATTCATATTTATTCGTAGCTTGTTTCTGTTTTTGTTTTAAATTTCTTGATAGATGAGTCTTGTTACAAAAGCTGAGTAAGACTATCAGCACATAAACTTATTTATCATTCCTCTTTTACCTGAAGAATGTGCTAGGATCAAGACTTTTCTGGAACTAGGCATCAGTATGCGTCGTACCATTGAGCAAGTAATATTAGTCGTACTGGAAGAATGGTGGGTATGACGTTACGAACGGTCCAGGAGGTCAAAGTTATTTTATCGTTTACGATACTGATTTATCGTTAAATCGAAAAATGTACAATAGTACTTGCTGTGATTGTAGTGCAAACTCCAAAACAAAACTGTGGGTAAGAAAAACTGGTTTAGTGCACGCGAAGGATCCCTCTATAGAAGCAGAACTACACAGAAAATCCGATTTTATTTTACACTTTTAATTATTATATGCACTCTTACAGGTTCCCTCGTGTCTTCAATCCTGGCCATCGGAGCGGCAATCAGCGCCCTTCCGGTGGGTGTGCTCGCGCAGAAGGCAGGGCGAAGGCCTACCATTTTGATCCTCGCCATACCCTTCATGCTGAACTGGCTACTGACCATCTTCGCCAATGGCGCAGGCATGCTCATCGCTGCAAGATTCTTTGCTGGGCTTGGTACAGGTAAGCTTGGCCATTGTTGACCTCATTGCTTCGTTAGCTGATGGCTCAGTTATAAACGCAGTAATAGCCCATTGGAAATAGCATATGGGTAGCCTCGCTGTGTGGCTGTTGTGAAGGTGATGATGATGGGCGAAAATGTCAGCCATGAGCTTGTGGGGTTAGACTCTTCGAGGAATACAAGCTTAGCATTTTAATTAATTTATTTATAAAGTGCAGACTTGCACACATTATTTAGTTCTCGTTTCACTTTAATGATGTGAATCAGGAACTGTCTGGGTCTACCGGAAATAGCCGCTTCCTCGTTGTCCTACCCGTAGGACCACGGTCTTTCCCAGTGGTCAGATTGGTGGTTAGACTAGTATGACCAACAGAAAATAATAAAAATTTCGTGTAGTCAGATTGGTACGAACTACGACTAGATAGAGTTTTGTAATATAGTTAATAATCATATGACAATTGGTTCTTTAAAACAAAGTGTTTCATCTTTATCATGTAAATAATAATTATCTTGATAAAGTAGGAAAAAGCTTATGAAAATTCTTTTCTTCTGCGACGACTAGTTACTTGTCTTAAGTAAGTTTACTTAGATACTTTGAAAGAAGTCTAAGTGTCTAGGTGCCAGCTAGAATGGCATCCTCCCCACCTCTACTCATCTGAGGCGACTAAGGGTAACACACCAGAAGGTCGGCCGCAGAATTTTCTGAAGAACTGATATCTTACGTTGTGATCCCCAAGATACCTGCCAAGCGTGGGTATTATAACAACCTCCTTCCCATAATAGGGGAGGCTGTATTCAGCAGTGGACAATCCAGCTGATGCAGTAAGTTATACATGAATATGTTCCTCTATTTCAGGTGGTATCTGTGTAGCTGCTCCCATGTACATAGGAGAGATTGCGGAGACTTCCATCCGAGGTTCCCTTGGGGCTTTCTTCCAGCTGTTCCTCACTGTGGGCATCTTGTTCACCTTCGTCGTTGGAGGATGGATTCATTGGAAGTACCTAAGCATGGTGTCTGCTGTGTTGCCGCCTCTTCTTGTTGCTGTGTTTTGGTAAATCTCTTGACATATCTAAATCAATATTATAAATAGGAAAGTTTTGTATTTTTGTATGTAACGACTCAACATGTTTGTAATGTAATCCGCAGAGCAGGCGTTGTTGCAAACATAACAATATTAAAAATGATAAGGTTGCGTCATCATTTACAAGTTTAAAACCAATTGCAAAATTGGTCTTGTTTGTAGTACAACGTAAGTTGAACTATAGGTGTCGCTCCATCACCATACGAGGGTTGAAGAACGAGAGCAAGAATTAGAGTTATGAGTCATATTGTCATGTTAGCTCAGCCGGTCAGAGCTATAGGGGTGGATAGATTCGAGTTGGAATCTCGCACATGACTACTTATAATATTTTCTCTCGTAAATTTGTTATTTTCAAATATAAATTACTAGACGACGACTAATAAACATAGGATATAGTTTTTTTTTTTTAATTATACACTCGAGAGCAATGAATCCGGGTCACTTAAAGAATGTTAAAAATCTCGGAAACTAAAAATGATAGGTTAATGCAATAAATTGTATTTAATAGACAATGTAATACTCCTTAAATGAAAGTAAAAAAAATATGAGTCACCATACATTTTATTAACACAAAATTACATAAAGAAAAAAACTGCTGATCTCTCCTTAAAACAAAAATAGGAAACATGAAATTTTTGAACTTTATTACGATTTTCTTGAATTTTAATACTTCGTATTGCCTCCTCGTGCTTCCATTACTGCGTTTACGCGGTTTGGCATGCTGTACACCAAGTTCCTTATACGATTTTGGGGAATATTCTCCCATTCCTCTGTGAGAGCAATTTTGAGCTCACGAAGCGTGATTGGGGGAGGGTTTCGTTGTTTTACGCATCTGCCTAGCTCGTCCCAAGCATGCTCGATCGGGTTGATATCCGGGCTGCGCGCTGGCCACTCCATACGAGTAATGTTCATCTCTTGAAGGTAGTCATTCACAATCCTACCTGTATGAGGTCGGGCATTGTCATGCATAAATATAGCATCCTCACCTAAATTGACCATAAATGGACCAACGTGATCATTGAGGATTTCTTCCACATATCTTACGCTAGTTAAAGAGCCGTTTTCTATGATCACCAGCTCTGTGCGACTTTCAGAAGAAATTCCGGCCCACACAAGTACAGACCCACCACCGTAGGCTACTTTTTCTTCGATGCATGCTTGCTTGAATCTTTCCCCTGGTCTTCGATACACTCTGTGTCTTCCATCGTGCTTGTAGAGCATAAATTTTGATTCGTCGGAGAACATAACTTTTGACCAATCTTCAATACTCCAATTTACGTGGCTCTGGGCATATCTTAGTCTCGAAATACGATGCCCACGCTCCAGTTTAGGGCCGTTTGCAGGTCTAAGGGGTTTTAAGTTAGATTCAGCAAGCCGACGTCTTACTGTCCATGCACTTGGGTTACTTCCTCCGAGGCGTCGAAACTGATCGGTGAGTTCAGTTCCTGTGAGAAAGCGATTTCGAAGCATGGTGTTCACCAAGTATCGGTCTTCTCGTGCTGTGGTACACCTGGTTCTGCCCGTTCCTGGTCTGCGTAGGTTAGAACCAGTTTCTTCGTAACGTCGGAGAACTCTTTGTACTGTTGACAGCGACACACCGACAGTCCTGGCTGTATCGCGCTGACTCCGGCCGGTTTCCAGCATTGTAAGTATTCTGGTGCATTCTTCAGGCGTAAGCGACATAATTTCAGCTTGAATAATGAATATAGAGCACTATCAACATGGTTTATGTACCCACATAAATGACAGATTACAAACAAAAGCAAAACCAAATGCTGTAATTTCGTAGTTCCATCTTCGAAAGTGGCCCTTTTTCAAATTTGATTTTTTTATGATATAACTTTACAATAACTAAGAAGTTTTAATACCTTCTTTTAAGGAGTATTACATTGTCTATTAAATACAATTTATTGCATTAACCTAGCATTTTTAGTTTCCGAGATTTTTAGGATTCTTTAAGTGACCCGGATTCATTGCTCTCGAGTGTATTTTGAAGTCCGCTAGTGTATTATAAATTATAAAAATAGTTCACGATCAAAGTTTACTAAAATGTTTTCATAGATGTACACAATCATTTCTTTTTTTACTGTTTAGGTCAACATTTTGTTCACATCATTTTGCGAATGTCCGCCTGGCTAGCTACCACGCTCAAGAAACAATCTGTCGCTAAGCACAGAACAGTGTGTTCTGACATTTGTCTTGAATAGCAAGTTGGTATTCTATTACCATTAGATGAGATTGTAATCAAAGGCTAACATGTCGGTAAAATAAAACATTTCACAGTCTTACATTTAACCCTGAATTGAAATAATTTAAGACATTTTATATAATAATTTTAAGATTATTAGGTTCAGAAAATTACCTATACCCTAATACCCGAGCTTAGATATATATTTCCTTATCAAAGGCCAGCAACGCATCCTTGATGCCTCTGGTGTTGCGGATATTCTTGGGCTACGGTGAACACTTACCACCTATTGAGCAGCCTGTTCGTTTGTCCTCCTAACACATAAAAAACAGGTAGCTATGTCGATAAAAAAAACCTGTAACATATATGCCCTGTATCCTTTCAGGTGGATGCCAGAAACTCCCCAATACCTGCTGAGCAAGAACCGCCGTCGTGATGCTGAGAAGGCTCTCCGCTGGCTGCGTGGGCCTGAAGCCGATCTAACTGCTGAACTTGAAGATATGCAGAAAGATGTAAGAATACATTTCGTAGATTACACAAGAACCTGGTCAAATTTCTTGATTTTACCTTTTGCATCTTAACTTTTCCATTCCGGTACTTGCCCGTGGAACACCCAGGTGTTCCACAGGTAAATAAAATCTCCCGAGGTACACCTACGGTTTTCGGGTTTCTACGGGTGATAGTTCAGATTTTTTCTTTTATATTAAATTTGTCGTTTTGTCTTTTTGTCAATGTCACGGCGTCCGTCACTTTGAGACATAGTTGTTAAGTCTCATGTGCATGTAATTTCACTGGCACTCAAAGACTGCTGCCGGAACGCACTGTTAGGTGCTTGGCGACAGATTTTCTACTTGAAGGTGGTAGCTAGCCAGGCGGGTAACCGCAAAATGCCCTTCCGCCATGCAAAATGCATGTCTCTGGTGTTACACCCAACTCGATGTTCTTGGTGTTCTACAGGCAAACAATTACAGAACACCTATAATACAGATTATATAATAGTTAGTATCATGCATTTATATGGTGTCCTACTGGTGTGTATGTAATGTATTCATTGTGCGGGTCGTAGAACACCTTAGACACAGATTAGATAATAGTTTGTGCTATGCGTTTATGGTTATAGGTTTACGATGGATAATAACTTCCTATCTTAACCCTTTTACGAGATCGTTGTCCCTTCAGCAAGAGTACGTCCTGATGGGTACCACCGGCGCAGTGTCAGATATTCTGCCTTGAAACCTTGTGTTTTCCGCTGTTTTTCTAGAAGTAATAAACGTACCTGTCCCCAGATTAGTAGGATAAGAGTTTTTTTTTTATGTTATTACCCTTCACGAACAGACACAGCAGTGCTTGCACATAGTATGTAATGTGCAAGCACTGCTGTGTTTGTCCATGAAGGGTGCAGCAAATCAAATTACTTGACGAGCGAGACATAAGAACTAACGTCTCGGAGGCACGAACGCAGTGCAGTGTCAAGCAGAACAAGGATAGCTACACTGCAAATGAGGTTTATCATCACGCAGGCGACTTGTCTCACCAATTAATACCATAAAAAACTGTAATCCTAGTAATGAGGAGATGGTACGTTTATTTCTTCTTGAACAATATAGGACCACACAAGGTTATTATAACTGTAAAAAGTTCTGGCTTCAGTTGTATGGCCGGCAGCTGACTAGAGCCTCCTTTTTAGTTTGTACCCGCTACCTTACTTGTGATCAGGGTTTTAACCTGGTATTGAACCATGTTCTGCACCCAATGTGTGGCAACACAACACTCACATAGACGTAAGTACTGGTGTGCTACCCATTCATCCCTTAGTCGATTATTATGATATCCAACAAGAGAATATGGAACGGGGAACGAAATCCCTACGTTTGCCAGCCGTCTAGGGGATCGATCCCGTTTCGTATGTTCTAAAGGCAGTGCAAGAGACCAAGTAAAGGAGGTCAATTCTATATTTTTAATGCAGTTTCTATTTTGTCATTAACTATGTTGGTTACGCACCGATGACCGAGCTTGCCACTTCGCTCAAACTATACTATTAGACAGGGCACTCCAAATCATCCCAAAACATTAAAGTAATCGAAATATACGCGATTTTTGACCAGTATATATATATTTGACAAATATTTAGAGCGGTAAATTAGCGCCTCTGTTTATAAATCGGTAAAAGAAGAAAAAATAGTGATCTAAAACACGCCTTAACCCACTTTAAATGTATTTTTGTATTGTTGCATGCAGGTAGACGATGCGGCCCGTCAGCGCGCCGGCCTTCTCAGCATGGTGACGAACAAGCCCTCCCGCATGGCTCTCATCTGCGGCCTCGGTCTCATGTTCTTCCAACAGTTCAGCGGCATCAACGCCGTCATCTTCTATACGAACAACATCTTCCAATCCGCCGGCTCCAACATCCCCCCGGTCATCGCCACCATCATCATCGGCGTCGTGCAGACCATCGCCACCTACATCAGCTCTTTGTTAGTCGAACGCGCTGGCAGAAGAATCCTCCTCCTCCAAAGTTGCATCATCATGGGCTTCTGTCTCATTGTCTTAGGCGTCTACTTCAAGCTGCAAAAAGATTTGTACGATGTGGCTGCATTTGGATGGCTGCCGTTGGTTTGCCTTGTTCTTTTCATCATATCCTTTTCGATGGGCTTCGGTCCTATACCCTGGATGATGATGGCTGAACTATTCTCCGTTGAATTCCGAGGTGCTGCTACTGGATTCACTGTTATCACCAATTGGTGTTTGGTGTTTGTAGTAACGCTCTGTTTCCCGATAATGAAGGATGCGATTGGAATTTACAGCTGCTTTTGGTTCTTCGCCGCGTTCATGATTGCTTGTACGTTCTTTGTTTTCTTCTTGATACCTGAGACGAAGGGCAAGACCGTGTCGCAGATTCAAGCTATTTTGGCCGGAAAGAGGTCGTGAAGCTTCTGAAGTCTTATTATATATTAAAGCATCACATTCACGTCGTTGTAACTTCTGTGCATAATAAAATCATGTGTTCCAATACTACTTACAAATGAACAAGATTCTGTAAGTACTAATATATAAGGGTAGTGTTTGAGGCAGAAGAGAAGAGAGTAATATTTTTGGATATGTTTTGATGAGAATACCTATAGTTGTTAAATGTACACACTTAAAAATTTATTTGTGTTTTGGATATAGAGGTGAACTGTTAACTAATAGAGAATGGGTTTATGCACCACAAACTTAACTAAAATGAAGTAAACGATCTTAATCCGTTTAAGCTAAAGTCCGAATTGGTATAATACCACAAATTGTTTAACATAAAACATATATATTTTCTTTAAAACAGCGGGTAGTTTGAAGCTGTTTTAGTTGTCATCTAAATTGGTGCTAAGTATGTTGACTTAGCATTGAATAGAAGCCTTACAATTTTAGAATTATTGATCTTATGTGTTATACCAATTTAGGTTTTAGCGTAAACGGAATAAGAACTTTTGTACTTAACTTAATTTCAGTTGTGGTGAATAACAGAATTACGACCACTGGGTCAATAAAAACAAGGAGAACTATTACTACATACGAGTATATCATTTTCGAACTTTATAATGAGCTCTTTGATTATTTGTGAGTAACTAATCATAGAGTGAGATATTTTATTAATAATATCTATAACCTATTACCCATGGTTCCACTGGATTGAACTAAAGTGTCCACGGGTAATTTGGAGCCATATCGATTGAAAATTAATACTATTAAATAGCTTTGCTTGGAGGGCGGATAGTAGTAGCAAATGGTAAAAAATGTGATATGTTCTGTAAGTTTTTAAATTATTCAGATCTCTACGAAACAAATCTTGTTCCACCACCTTGACCGGAACACAAGGATTTAAAAATCCTGTTGGGTCCACTAGTGGAACTAAGCAGTGGAACCAGCCTACTACCAAAATGACTGTGGTGTTACTGAACATATGGTTATTTTTTTTATAACTTTGTAAAACAAGTCGTGTGTGAGTTGTATTTTTTTTTCTTTCGTTTTGTTCTTGTAAGCTTGTTCGCTTTTCTGTCGTATTTTATTCGAAACAAAAATACAATGTCAATGTATACGATTTAATAACATATTGGTCATTTCCTACACATAATATAGTACAAACCCTATCAAAATATATTTCGCAGCATATAAGTAAATAATGTACACATAGTCTTAATAAAAATAGGTAGTTTATAATATTAGAGGGCTTAATTATTTTTTTAAATTTAGTAACATAATATTATAAAAAAATATATTGTTTTGAATTTCAATGAATTGACATAATATTTTGTTAGTGGAATTTCTTTCTTAATTGTTAAGAGAAAGTTTATTTAATGACAATGCGATGTATTTAATGAACAAATAGGATGATAAAAATACTCTTTTGTAATAGAAAGGTGTTTTGGGTTATTCTAAAAATCCACATTGAAAATCCATATGAGGTTTTTAAATATTGTATGAATGTTAATATATATTTAGTTTAGAAATATATTTATAAGTCACGTTTAATGAACAATGTAAATTTTTCTAGTACTATAGCATTTAGTAATATATGAATTTAGTTGTACTTAAGCAAACAGTGAACAAAAAAGTGCCAAATAATTAGAGAATTTGTTGATTTTCTTGTGATAAAATATCTATTATGTTATGAATTTTATTGTTTAACGTAAATGTTAAATTAGAATAGAATTATGTAATAAAGTTTTATAAATAAAATGTTGATTTTTGATTACTATAACCGTAAACTGCGCTTTAAGTTTTTTTTATAGTTACTTCAAAACGGCAAACCGCATTAAATTGTGTGTAGTTGAAAGCCATGTTCGAAAGTTAAATTACCGAAATGTAAATATAAAACTTATATAAGTATTAATGTTTTCAATAACCAGCTGTCCTCAGGCGTAGTGGTCGAGATTGTCAACCTAGGTTTCGGGCATGTCCGATGCCGTTCATCAGGTGAGTTCACGCGTCGACAATCGTGGCAAATTATATAAGTATTCTGTCATCTGTGCCCAAGTGCTGGCTGAAAATCATTTACGAAGCGCTCGTAGCGAAGTTTACTTAGCTGTTCTCAACCGATCAGCAAAGTTAAGCAACGTCGCGTGCGGTCATGAGTTGGATGGGTGACCGCTAGTGACATTACTACTGAGCGTTTCCGTGCTTCGGAGGGCACGTTAGGCCGTCGGTCCCGGTTGTTGTCTTAGGATGGCAGTCGAGCATGGTGGTAGGGCATTTTGCGAATGCCCGCCTGGCTAGCTACCGCCCTCGAGTAGAAAATCTGTCGCCAAGCATTAGGCGCTTGGCGACAGATTTTCTACTTGAGGGCGGTAGCGGTGTGATCCGGCAGCTGTCCTTGAGAGCCAGTACTTCTAGGTTAGCCTGAACAACATCTTCGACCACATCATCACTTACCATCAGGTGAGATAGTGGTCAAAGGCTAACCTATCAGGCATACAAAAAAAACAATTTTTTTATTACATGATGCTAATGAGGTTTAGGATTTTTTCCGGTGTAGAATCGCCTGGCTTTATCTCAAAGGGGATTTAGGGACTTTTAGGATCAAACCTACTTCAGGGTTTTGATTGCTAACTAAGGTGGGTATCAGCAAGTATGTAGTGCTAAAAATCCGTTGGCTTAATCACCTAGGGGATCCCTGTGATTTCATCAGATATAAATACTATAAAGTAAATATAAATTATATCAGTCAGTGTCCGTGGTCCACCTACATAGTTCGCCACGGGTAAATTTTTCCGTGGTCC
Source organism: Plagodis pulveraria (assembly GCA_963890685.1). Taxonomy (NCBI): domain Eukaryota; kingdom Metazoa; phylum Arthropoda; class Insecta; order Lepidoptera; family Geometridae; genus Plagodis; species Plagodis pulveraria. Next base: position 19,619,217 of record OY982972.1, read on the forward strand.
ACCCGAGCGGAATATTTTTGTTGTAAAAATAAATTTAATTATAAATATATATTGACTTCACTCGCAAGTGTAGATAACAAAAAATATTTTAAGTTAATTATGAAATATTTTCTGTTAAAATAGACAACGTTAAATACTGGCCAAGTGCGAATTCAACTCAGTAACACATCAGAAGGTGGGCAGCATATCTACTACTATCTACACAGAATTATTAGAAGGTCGAGTATATTAAATATTAGCAAAAAGCTGAGCTTTGTAAGGGCTTGCGTTTATTTTACAACCTGATTTTAGTGGTGTCATCTAGTATTAAGTAGATTAACTATGATGTATTTAGTATTGAGTTTAGTTCTGTTGCAGCGATGTTAACTCTTTGGTTTTCTAACAGATGGCGTTAGTAGTACAATAACATTCTATCCAATAAATACAAAATTGTTATTGTTAATTTTTTTTAAAGGCTATAAAATAATATTATTTCAACAGATAACAACATCTAGATGTGAAATTAAATTACTATGTTAAAGCACAAATCTATAAGCATGATAGTTTTTCAGAAAAGTGTGCCACAAAATGTTCATATCAAGTTGTGGGACAGTGATAGGGCTCGCTTTGCTCGCTCTAATTATTATATAATGTATAAGATAGTGTGTGTGAGTGTTTTAGTTAATTACATACGCGAAATAATAATAATTGGTACCATTGCAACATAACATTAAGTATATTAATTAATAATAATAATAATAAAAATAATAATAAGTATATTAATTAATAATAATATAAATTTCAAATTCATAGAAAGATTTATCTTAGAACTAGGTTTCCGGCCGCGGCTCCGCCCGCCGGTATATCGGTTATCGAGCAAAATCATAGACCTATTTTTGCTCAGTTGGATAAAAAGTTCCATTTTAAAAGATTCTGAAAATAATGAAACTAGTGTTGAAATTCGTATCACTAGTTCCACATTATTATTACGTGAATGATCAGGTCTGCACGTAGTCGTAGGATTATAAACTAAAATACCAGTGAATAATAAGATCTTTATTACCAAATGAGTCAAAACATGGATGAAGTCAGCGATGGACACTCCTTACAAATGGTTCTCTTTTCAATATCATCTACTCTCATGGACAGTAGAGTAATATGATTCTCTATGGCTTTCACATCACTACGGAATCCTGTGACAGTCGCGTCTAACTCCGTTAAATACTGTATTTTATTACAAAGTTCATCATACTTATGTGATATGTATTCCCTTGCATTCTGTGAATCGCTCAGCTCTTTTTCAATCTTGTGAACTATTTCGTATTTGAGCTCTTCGAATTTAGACTCAACACTGGGTCCCAAAAGGTGCGCACCCCTAATTATAACGTCATCTTCTTCTTTGCTTTTTGGTACGTGTAGACATTTAGTTTGATTGGCCATATTAATTTTTAACTCGGAATAATTTTAGATTTTCGTATTGAGACTGCATTTTTCAGTATTAATAATTTTGACTGTTTCACGACTGTTTGACAAGTGATATGTAATTTGAGATCACGACTTTTTTGTCAGCCAGATGTTTTCTTTGTTTTATAGGTACATGAAGGTTGTATCATTTGCTTAGATCATTATCAAGGAGATCAATCAACTCAAATATACAAATTTATACTTTTAATTTGCCAGTATTTGTTTAACTGCATATCAAAGACAAATAATTCAGACAAAGAGGTTTTAGGGAGGGATGGTTTTGCGACAATATTTATTAATTTGTCATAACTCCTTAATATAAAAATATGCAAGTATGAATATTTTGTAGCTATAATATAAACCTAAGTTATATATATAACTAGCTGACCCGGCAAACGTTGTTTTGCCATATAAAGAGGAAAAATGATTAAATTATTAAAATGGCTATTAAAAAATAAGGGTTGATCGTAGAAGGGTGACAATTGAGGATTGTATTTATTTTTGTATGTTGTCATAAAAAAATTAAAATTAAAATTTTTGTCTAAAAAATAAAATAAAAAATTTAGGGGTGGACTACCCCTAACATTTAGGGGGATGAAAAATAGATGTTGGCCGATTCTCATAGATACCGGATAAGCACAAAAAATTTCATCAAAATCGGTCAAGCCGTTTCGGAGGAGTATGGCAACGAAAACTGTGACACGAGAATTTTATATATTAGAAGAAGATGTATACCTAAGTTTTTTTTTGTATATTTTTTGACTCCAAATGGAGAACACTGCTCATGCCGCACATCATAAAGCTTGTTTGATATCCTCTGATTGATTGTATACAACGCGACTAAAGCAAAGAATGCGCCCAACAGGCATCACGCCTCTAAGTAGGTATACTCACGTCAGTGTAAGTAAGGTTGCTGCACATAAAGCCCACATTAACCTTAAGGCAGCCATAACTGTCAACAAGAGCGTTACTAAAGTACTTTTCATTGTTTTTTTATTTAATTTTTTCAATATTTGTACCGCTACAGAGCGAGTTATACTAATGATAGTAAAAACTAGCAAAATAACAATAAAATAATAGCACAACAGGGCGATTGACGTCCTGCAAGGCTGCACTGAGAAAAACGACTTAAAGGCTTAAATCAAATTTGACCTTTTACCGTTGAATTGTAAATACGTAAGATGAATTCACAAGTCTTAAGATGCTTTTCACCAATCAATAAAAATTTACCATGTTTTATAATAAACACAACCGTCAAAAACGCCTTCTGTAAAGTATTTTCAGAATTGAACTTGTTATACGATAATAATTGCAGTATTGACCATAAAATATACCTTACTTTTACGGCGGTTTATATACGGTGATTATCACTATAACGTACGACTTAATCAGCCTCATCGAAAAGTCAATATTTAAGAAAGACCACAAAATACACCTTAAATGAAGACGAAAAGAAACATTTGCCTTCACTGACCTCGTTTAACGCCTTCTAGTTGGAAGGCGTTTTTGTACGTATATATTTACGTTTGGTCGGTTTTTCGCCTTATACCATATAAATTGGCCGTCATTAGGGCGCTTTTGAATTTAGATTTTTCTCAGTGTAGGCATAATGTTGCAAGATGTGCTTGCTAGATGCAGTAGATTCTTCGTTTGAACGGTCTGAGTGATTATAATTGATTGACAGTCTAGCCCGGCACCCATCGGATTTGATATCACTGATTCAAAATTTCTGGATTCGTAATGTTGTCTTAGGTTTTCGCGATTATTACACATAGTAATTAAACAACTTTAAACGGTTTAAATCGCGTATATTTATCATTATTTTAGTCCCGACGTTTCAAACACTTTGCAGTGATCGTGGTCACGGGGTGAGAAAGTTGTTTAATTACTATTTCTGGATTCGTGTTATGGTTATTCCCAGTCCTCCGATCCGATTGGTAGGAGGATAGGCAACATTTTTTTCCCGATACACCGATTGAGTATATATTATATATGAGAATACTTCTTCTCATTCCTGCGAAAAAGCACTTTTGGAAGGAGGGCAAGGCATTATTGTTATTGAACATAATCAGTCTACAATTAAAAAAAAATACTATAAGCACCTTCATTCTCTACATGTTACTTGACTAATAATTAACTATTATTAAAGCATTGAAGCAGTGATGGCTCAGTGGCGTTGGCAACTCCCGCGCAGCACATTATAAGTATAAAGTCTCAAGTATAAAATCTGTCGCCAAGCACCTAACGGTTTATTCCGGCAGCTGTGCTTGAGAGCCAGTCATTCTAGTCGGTCATCGGTGAGATTGTGGTCAACAGATAAAAAATCAAATCATACTATAATCAAAACATAAGGTACAATGTGTTAAATTAATGCAATTGCACGTATCTAACAACCTACACACAATATAACAACAACACCAATCATGGCTGTAAAGGAAATTAATAATTTATTGATACCAGTTCTAGGAATTCGATAGGAATAGGAATTCATACATTTCCACCATTGTCAATCAAGCTCAAAAACAGCAGGACGATACATACTGTGGCAGGCGTCGTTTAAAAACCAGCCAAGTGCGAGTGGGACTCGCGCACTAAGGGTTCCGTACCTGTATCTGTAACCTAATCTTGTAAGTTACAGACTCTTTTCGCAGTGTCCGATTGAGCTGGGCAGGTACGGCGAAAGCCTCTTTTATTGTATGGGAGCCCCTTCATTATTAATTAATCTTAAGTTCGTCTCCGAGATTTATCTGACTATGTAGTGGTCCTGCTACGCCCCTACCAGTCGCACAAGTATTCAGAGTATAGAAAAAGATATACGTGTCTCTTTCTTTTACTGACTCAGTAGCTGCCAGCGGATCCAACCTCATTCTTGTCCGTGCGCTCGCGCCGACAGCACAAGTTACTAATAAACTGCATTAAGTGAGTTAGCGAAAAATGCCGAAACGAAACCACGAAGAAAGCAAAGAAGAAAGATGGTCAAGAAAATTGAAAAAATATGAGCTGAAATTGCTAGAGAAACGGCGTCGTAATAGCCAGCGCGTTATTTACTCCAGCGATGAAGATAATGTTGCGCCTACAGGTGGTTATTAATAAGTTTATTTCTTTTATCTCGTTGAATTCTTCGAGAAAATAATTTCACGAGTCCTGTTGTATTCTTCAGGATAATTTCAAAACTTAAAAATATTGAAAACGTGCATAGTAACCAATCATGTTTACTATCTACCCACATTTTAAAAAGTTATTCCTATTCATATTTTATATATTGAATAAACGTTTTGAACATTATAATTTTATTTCCAGAACATCTGGACCACGAAATATTTGATTACACCGATAGCTATAATGATGTCGCTGTATCCATGCCTGCCAATGAGGAAGAGGGACTGCCTATCACCAATGAAGTTCAGGTGACTGAGGAGGCACCGGTAATTGAAGCGACGGTTTCCGATGACTTTGATACAGAAGTATTACGAGCGCTTGGAGACATCGAGCCGGAAACTGGTGAATATTCAGAGGATATTCATATGGACATAGCATCTAGATTCCAACAAATTTTGGTGTATGGTTTGAAAAAAGAGGTTAGAGAAGAGCTTATAAAAAAGTATTTGACTCCCAAAAATTTACCGTTTTCAAAGGCACCCATTTTAAATCCTGAAATTGAGGCTATGCTCGTAGAAACATGTCGTGTTCGAGATAAACGTTTGTTCAACAAACAAGATCAAATTGGCAGAGCACTATCTGGCTTAGGAAAAGCCATGACATGCCTTTTAAAGAAAAACCCTGATATTCCTGAAGTCGTCCGCACACTAAACGATGTAGGGAAACTTGTTGCCGATTCTCACTACGCAGAGACTGATACTCGTCGATCGGTAATTATTCCGCTAGTAGAAAAATCATTGGCGGATCCTTTTAAAAATAGGAAAAGAGATAACTTTTTGTTCGGAGACAGCTTAGGCGAAGTGGTTAAAAATTCACGGGGCATTAAAAAGACAAGCCAGTTAATCCAAGCAGTAGCACTGTCAACAAGCAGCTGTTTAAACTACAAAGGCCCATCGACTCGGCCGCGTCAACAGTGGGTTGGACAAACCTACCCACAACATCGAGCCGGTGGGCAACGAGCGAATCCCCAGAGCCGGCGGCGAGCCGCTCCTTATCTCCCGCCACCGCCGCAGTACGTTCGCCGTCAGACGGCGCCGCCGCCGCCCCCACCGCCCCGGCGACAGCCCGCGCAGAGGCAGCGTGCAGCCACCGAGCGTCCACAGAAGTAGACACTTACCCAGAGGTACATGCCGGACGTTTACAATATTTTATGCAAGCCTGGTGTTCTCTTACAGACGATCTATTTATTTTAAGTACTGTGTCAGGCTACCTTATTCCATTCACTTCTGTACCAGAACAACATCCTCAAGAATATCCAAGGCGCTCATTTACCGCTGCTGAATCGTTTGCTTTAAAACAAGAAATTCAACATTTACTTGACATAAAAGCTATAAAAAGGTGCAAACCCGTCAGTGGGCAGTTTTTATCGGATGTATTTCTGGTACCGAAAATGGACGGAAGTATGCGATTTATTTTAAATCTCAAAAAATTAAATAAATATGTACACGCCGACCACTTTAAAATGGAAGATTTTAGGACGGTGACTAAGCTTATGACAAAAGATTGTTTTATGGCTAATATTGACCTGCAGGAGGCTTATTTTTTAGTGCCTATTCACAAAAATCACAGAAAGTATTTGCGATTTTGTTTTGATACCCTCTACGAATTTACCGCTTTGCCATTTGGACTCTGCTCTGCACCGTACATATTTACAAAAATTTTGCAACCTATCTTTACACAGTTAAGGTTGCGGGGGTTCAAATCAGTGAGATATTTGGACGATATTTTTTTAATAGGTGATTCAAAGCATGATTGTTTAGTTAACGTAAATACTACAATTAACTGTTTGACAAAGTTAGGTTTTGTAATAAATTATAAAAAAAGCAGTTTGGAACCAAAGACGGTTTGCACTTTCTTGGGTTTTGTTCTGAACTCAAAATTCATGACATTGGAACTACCTGAACGAAAAAAGAATAGTATCTTATTTGGCTTAGAGAAAATGATAAGGTCCAAACGCATGCGTATACGGGACTTTGCGCGAATACTCGGTACCCTCACCGCAGCTTGTCCTGCTGTTGCATATGGGTGGTTGTATACAAAGCCACTTGAAAGAACAAAATACTTAGCACTTCGTAAAAGTAACGATAACTACGAAGCTTTTATGACAATACCAGACATAGTAAAAAATGACTTATCTTGGTGGAGAAATAAAATTCTTGTCACTAGCAATCAGATTAAACAGTTTAAATATTCAATAGAGATCTTTACCGACGCTTCAACCACGGGGTGGGGAGCTTTTTGTAATGATGAGAGAACAGGAGGTTTTTGGACAAATCATGAACGGCGCAATCATATAAATTACTTGGAATTGTTGGCAGTTTATTTTGGACTCCAATCATTTGCTAAAGATAGAAGAAACTGCGATATTCTTTTACGTGTAGACAATACCACAGCAATTTCATATGTTAATAAAATGGGCGGGATACAATATCCCCATTTAAATAACATTGCCAGTATGATTTGGAAGTGGTGCGAGGAGAGAAAAATATTAATTTATGCTTCTTACATTAAATCCTCTTCAAATAAAGAGGCTGATTACGAATCCAGGAGAGTAAACGTTGACACGGAATGGGCATTAGCAACATATGCGTTTTCAAAAATAGTTCAAACGTTTGGCAAACCGGATATTGACCTTTTCGCATCGCGAGTCAATGCAAAGTGCTCTAGGTATATATCCTGGAAAAGAGATCCTTATGCAGAGAATATTGACGCATTCACTATGGATTGGTCATCATTTTATTTTTATGCATTTCCTCCGTTTGCTTTGATACTAAAGATTCTAAATAAAATCAAAAGTGACAAAGCTACTGGGATCATAGTTGTACCACAGTGGCCCTCTCAGCCATGGTACCCTCTTTTTAAGTCATTATTAGTATCTAAAATATTAACATTTCCCCCTAACAAATATCTACTCTCATCTAATTTCAGTTCAACACACCCGCTACATCGCAACCTTTCCCTGGCAGCATGTGTGTTATCCGGGAAGCCTTTATCAGGCGACAAGTACCAGACTCAGCCATAAAAATTATGCTCTCGTCTATATCACAAAACACTGTTTCCCAATACACTTCAAGTCTCAAGAAATGGTGGCAGTACTGTATTAAAACTAATTGTAGTTATTATATGGTTAGTGCAAGCTCTTTACTAGATTTTTTATCAGAGTGTTTTCAATCAGGGTCGTCTTATGGGACCTTAAACAGCCATAGATCCGCCATCTCTTTGATTAGTACTAATGATAACATCGGTCACGACAATAGAATAAAGCGGTTTTTTAAAGGTATTTTCAAACTTAAACCAGCCTTTCCGTTACAATATAACATGGGATCCTAATGTTGTTTTAGATTTTTTGGCTAATGTCTCTAACGATTCAATTTCTTTAGAATTGTTAAGTAGGAAATTAGTTATGTTATTAGCCTTGGCAACTGGCCAAAGAATACAAACACTATCATTAATAAAAATGTCTAACATGACAATTTACAATGATCGTATAATTATAACTATATCGGATTTGATAAAGACATCTGGCATCGGCCGAGCTCAACCAGTTTTAAACCTTCCATATTACGATATAAGGCCTTGTGTTTGCCCAGCTGCCACTATTAAATCATACATATCAGCAACTTCATCTATAAGACTAGAAAACGAGGATCGTTTAATATTGACTTATAAGAAACCTCATAAAGCTGCTTCATCTCAGACCATAGGACGTTGGTTGAAACTGACTTTACAGGAAAGTGGCATCGACATTTCGATATTTGGTGCCCACAGTACGAGGCACGCCTCAACGTCGGCTGCATCTCGATCTGGGATAAGTATCGATATAATTCAAAGAGCCGCTGGTTGGTCAGACCAATCGACAACGTTTGCTAATTTTTATAACCGGCCAATCGTAAATACGACATCTAATTTGTTAATTTCGTAAAAATTACTTTATACTACTTAATTTAAGGTTTTGTAAATATAAAAATAATATTGTAACATAATTATGTTATATGAGAACTAAATATATATGTAAATTTTTGTTTTGTATTTTTGTTGATTAGATAATTGATATGAATAAATCTTGTAAGGAAAATATTTATTCTTACTTATTTAACCACAACATTGATTAATACCTCTGAACATCTACATAGTCAGATAAATCTCGGAGACGAACTTAAGATTAATTAAATGATCAAACGAACTTACCTGAAGTGAAGTTCGATCTTAATTATCTTAAGTTCGTCGAAGAGATTTAGAATCCCACCCATCCCTATGTATCACCCATTATTTCAATGTTGTTAGTTTTTGCTACTCTCTAAAATAATGAGGTTGGATCCGACGGCAGCTACTGAGTCAGTAAAAGAAAGAGACACGTATATCTTTTTCTATACTCTGAATACTTGTGCGACTGGTAGGGGCGTAGCAGGACCACTACATAGTCAGATAAATCTCTTCGACGAACTTAAGATAATTAAGATCGAACTTCACTTCAGGTAAGTTCGTTTGATCATTTAATTTTATTTTAATTAATTATATTTAAAGAGAACATAAAAGTAAATTTCTGGGAATAGTTAAAGCGTCTACCCGTCACCGTTTTTAGTATCGAGTAAGAAACGGTAAAAAATAAGTTTGTTGTATGTAAAGCCCCCCTTAAATATTTATTATATTTTATTTTTAGTATTTGTTGTTATAGCGGCAATAGAAATACATGATCTGTGATAATTTCAACTGTCTAGCTATCACCGTTCTTGAGATACAGCCTGGTGACAGACGGACGGACGGACGGACAGCGAAGTCTCAGTAATAGGGTTCCGTCGTAACCTAAAAAGTACCGTGCGACGCGACAACATTATCTTGACGCCTCGATACAATACAATACAATAATTATAAACACCAAATCAATTAATCAATCCAATTGAATTCGGAATGTGTTTTTTTTCATTACGAGCTTGATGAGTCCAATATCAAATTCAAATTACCCCTTACTTGGTTTCCAAACTATTTCAATTTGCGGCGCACTAACATGTATTTGGGTATTTTCTCTCGGCGCCTTAGCTAAGATAGCTAGCGGCGAAATAGTTCGACCAACTTATCTGTTCAGGTGGCAGAAAAAAGAACTACAAAATTCCCTCAAATTGTGACAGTTTGTAGTTGATTTCCTTGACCAATAGCGCCCTCGAGAACTGCGCAGTTAAGTTGGTGGTACTATACAATGCTACAAGGTAAATAATCATAAAAATAAAAACTCAATTTGAAGCTGAGTTTTTATATTTACACTAACAAACGAAATCCATCATTTATTAGGACGAGCGAAGCGAGCCATGTCACTATCCCACAACTTGAATTGTGGCACACTTTACTGAAAAACTATGATGGGTATAGATTTGTGCTTAAATATAGTAATTTATTTTTATATCTAGATGTGTTATCTGTTAAAAAAATATAATTTTATAACCATTAGAAAAAATAACCTTAACAATTTTGTATTTATTGGATAAAATGTTATTGTACTACTAACACCATCTGTTAGAAAACCAAAGAGTTAACATCGCTGCAACAGAACTAAACTCAATACTAAAATACACGAAATGTATGATGATATATATAATGAAATAAACGCGCCTCACAAAGCTCAGCTTTTTTGCTAGTTTAAGAAAACTCTGTGATCTCCACATAATATTTTCAGAGCGGGATAATACTTAACATCGCTACTCTAATTTCTGTAGAAAAACCTGTCACCAAGCACGAAACAGTGTGTTCAGTCCTTGAGAATCAGTAGAATTGTAATTCTACTGATTCTCAAGGACTGTTTATTTGTTATTGAGTCTCATGTCCTGTAGGACATGATACTCAATAACTGTATGTCTCCAATGACGGGAGCCTTCGATAAAATCTTGATCGAAGACGGGAGCAGTGCAATTCGTAACTTGTGACGAAATGCATCTATTATAGTCAGAGGTAACAGCTTAACATCAGGTGGGCCTCGTACTTGTACCGTCACAGTAACATAAAAAAAATTACATAAAAAAAGTTTATACCACACCCACTCAGAAAGCGTTTCATTACTCGTTCAAAAACATGTTAAAAAGTTCGTAATTTCTCCCTTATAAATGTACGGCGGGGAAAATTATATGGATTTTCATTTCTTCATTCCGTATAGCAGTGAAGGAATGTTGTATGAAAATCAATACCTGTCCTGGTAGCGTTCATTTGTTTTTTTTAGCTGCTAACATAAAAAAATACAATATCAAAAAGATTATATATCAAATAATTAGAAAAAAGAGGTGTGATTTTTATTTTGTATTCGATTTTCAATGAAAGGAGGTTGGCAACCTTATTTTGCACTACGACTCAAAAAAAGCGCGGCAATTTGTTATGTTTGGTTAAATTTAGTTTTTTATTAAATTGATATTTTAACAATATGTACGCTTTTAATTATTCTAAATAATTTTCCAAAATGTCATCTGATAGTGAAAGTGACGATTTTATAATGATGACGCCACCAGAAATAAGAAATGCAGCTCAAGAAGTCATAAAGAACTTACTGCCTGAGAAGTCTCGAGATAAGTACGAGAAAACTTATCATGATTTTATTTTCCTCGTAGGTGTAGTATAAATCACTATGTATCACTCGCGAGAAAGTTCTACTTCTATTCTCGAGTTGCATTTGCCTTAAACTAACTCTCGAACAGAAATAGATCGTTTTCTCCCCTCGAAGTACAATGTACTATTATATTGACTCAAGTTATATAGGTAATGGAGCAAATATGAATCCACAAGTTCCCGAACTAGCGTCAGCTGTGTTTCAGGAAGCATAGGCTTATCCCATAATAGTTACGACACTGGCACTTACGTCTAATATTAACTAACCCAGTGCTTGCAATATTTACTTAGGAACGTATAGTGTGTGTGTGTATGAGTGTAAGTTTGTACTGCATGTTGCGTGTTTGCAATTGTCTCCTAGGCAAATTCCTACTACATTTTATGCTTAAAAGGAGACTCCTGATGCTTTCTTTATATAATGTTAATCTCTAAAACGAAACATAACAAAATAATTTTGAATTGATAGTACGTGTGATTGTAAGTAATTAGGGTGTTGTAAAGAAAATGGGGATTCTTAGAGCTTTTAAACTTAAGGTTGAACTGGCCGGTCAGTTCTCCATACAAACATCGTAGGGTAATCACTACCTTATATGAGATTTTAGGTCCAGAATTAAGCATACTATCGATTGACCTCGTCATTATCTAGGCTTGTATCGTAACGAAATTTTAAAAAGATAATTTAACTGTAAGTTATGAGCCTAAAAAACTTTATATGAAAATGTTTTCAGGCTCATAACTCTCAAGTTAATTATCTTATCAAAAAATGTTACGATACAAGCCTATATAATAAAGAGATCAATCGATATCATGATTTAGTTCGGACCTAAATCTACAAATAAGGGTGTGATCACCCTAAGACGTTTGTATGGAGAATTGACCGGACAGTTCACCCTTAAAGTTAGATACTCGTTATGTATTGTGTGTTTCATGTCTGCTGCTGCAAGAGAGTTCAATGAGTCTCTCTTTATTTAGCGCTGTGAATCTTAAAGCATTTGCATGGAAAATATCTTGGATCTACGGAAATTATGAAACATCTATTAAGTATTAAATTACCTTTTATCATAAATGTTTTTGATTATTCAGTACATGTATTCCAACTTTACTATATTTAGTTAGTTTAGCATAGCAATGAATATGTATAAGTAATAATGAACATGCATATACAAAGTTTGCTAATCAAGGGTGACTGAGGCTGTTATCTGGTTGGCTATCATGAAATCATTATCAACTTCAAGAGGTTTCATAATTGCAATTGTAATTTTCCGAACTATAATGAGCATACTTCATTATAGGAGCTGTTGGTGGAAGAACACCACAGCACCATTTGAGAGATTTAGGTACAAATTTGATGATATTGATATCACCAACAGCTCCTATGATGAAGTATGTTAGTACCTATTTTCAAAAGTTTTGGAAAAAATAGTTTTGTTTGGGATTTTTCTATTAAGAAGTAAAATAATAGTATACCAATATTTTTTTCTTCTTTTTATGTTATTGTGACGGTACAAGCTCGGTGCCCACCTGATGTTAAGCAGCACACCTCTAACGGATGCATTTCATCACAAGTCACGAATTGCACTGCGCCCGTCACTTTGTGACATAGTTGTTAAGTCTCATGTGGCTGTAATTTCACTAGCTCTCAAGGACAGCTGCCGGAACACACCGTTAGGTGGTTGGCGACAGATTTTCTACTTGATGGAGGTCATGGTTCCCTTCCACCATGCGGTGAAGCTCTAGCTCGCGGCGGGATTCGAACCATGGACCTGCTGCACTGCAGTCAGCCAATGCCACTGAGCCAACACTGCTTCAAAAGCTATCGGTAAGATACTGGTCAACTACAAGCATATATTATATTAAGCGCAAGGACGTACATGCAAAATTTCACTGAATTAGGACACTTGGTATTGAATTTGAAAATGTGTCGAAAGGCGAAATTACGTTCATTATCACTAAAACAGTGAAAATTCGTATATTTTTAAAACTGACTTCTAATACTGGAAGTAAAGTTTTGAGTCATCATGGTACAAACTACCTACAACAAGATAATATTTCATATTTTTAAGTGTTAGAAATTACTAGTTTCAAAAATATTACAAAATTACAAATTTACGACTGAAAACATTATAGTCATGTGCGGGATTCGAACCCGCGTCCATCCACCCCTAAAGTCGGGGCATGCTCTGACCGACTGAGCTTACGTGTCAATATGATTCATAACTCTAATTCTTGTTCTATTTCATCAAACATCGTATGATAGAGCGATACCTATAGTTCAACTTACGTTGTACTACAAACAAGACCAATTTTGCAATTGGTTTTAAACTTGTAAATGATGACGCAACCTTATAATTTTAATATTGTTATGTTTGCAATAATGCCTGCTATACGGATATAGGGGTAGATGGACGCGGATTGCACACATGACTATAATTTTTTCTCTCGTAAATTTGTAATTTTGTAGCGATTTTTGTAGTGTTTGAAAAGGCACTTCTTTTGGTTAGTAGAAGGCCACTAGTCCGGTTGATCGTCGCACTATCCCCTGGCGGTTGAATGTTTAATTACAACACAACATTCGCATATCTTACCATTATCGACACGATGTGATGGTCAAAAGGTTAGGGTGCCTTAAGGGCAGGCATTTAAAGGCTTTAGTCAGGGTTAATATTTTGTGCTCTAAAAATTTGTATTTTTTTAAATGTTTTATAGGTTATATAATAATAATAATGTTTATTTTTCTTTCACCAATAGTTCTTACTTGCTAAACTAATAATAGAACAAAAAACAGTTTCTTATATATAACAGCGATGGGAAGGAACAGGATTCCAAACTAGGTAGATCCTGTGCTATGGAAATCCTGGCCCTCTCCTCGAACCCTAAATCTAAGAAATAGCTTCTAAAAATTACAAATAAAACAGTCCCTACAAAATATAAATACTATTTACAACAGTTCTAACATGTAACACGCCGTAAATGCTAACGTTTATTTATTACCACATATCTTAGAAAGAAACAATTTATTTTTATATAATGTGCATAATTATGTCTCTAAAAACTTTTTGATATATCACAATAATTTTGCTATAGTGCTTTTTGTTTTAATTCTAAATTTTGCCCATTTCTATTCAAACACTGGCAGTAAGTTTTCAGTCTCTTCTTATGTGAAAGCAGGCAGCCACTTGGAAATTAAGTTTTTAACGTCATTTTTAGTCCGAGAATAAATAGCTTTTTCTTTATTTGCAAAGTTATACAATCTGCTTGCTTGAAGTGGTGGTGAGGTCACTTGGTGAGTGATGATGTGGTCGAAGATGTTGTTCAGGCTAACCTAGAATCATACTACACACTACAGTATGATAAGAAATTATTATTTTCTTATCATAAGGGCGCTAGCCCGTGAGGTGACGGGCTAGAATGTCACCCCTTCCCCCATTGCTACATGTGGGTGTCGTAAGAGGACTAAGAAGTATAATACCAGAAGTTGGACAGCAGCGCCTTCTGCGGAACTATCTTACAATGACATCAACTATTCATACTTAATTAATTATCTTATTTTTTGACATGTAAAGTGATTTTAAATAGTATGACAGCAATATTATTTTATTATTTTTGAATTTGTATTTTTGACATGTTAACTGACAATGTTGTTATTTGTATGACAGCAACTACTTATTTCTAGATTTTATTTTAATTTTGACATGTTTTTTTTTGGTTAATTTGTAGGACATTAATTAACTATTTTGTAGATTCTGTATAACTTTTTGTGATTTTGGAATGTAAATTTGTTATAATTACGTTGATAGATCAATCAATGTATAATTTTATCAGTGTTTCACTCTATGTACTAAGTATAACTGGCATTGCCGTTCTTACGTAATAAATAAATAAATAAATCTCCAAGATGCCTGCCAGGCGTCGTTTATATATCTCATGGTAAATATCTCTAATGTGAGAGGTTGCGTTCAGCAGTGTTTGATACGGATGATACAGTACAGTATACTGTAGTTATTTATTATATTGAAATTAAGGCACCCGGTGTGTAGAACCGGGATATCCGGGTCCGATTCAGACTCGAGGTGAACATTTTGTATTTACTGTACTGTACCGGATTTTCCACTACTGAACACAGCCTCCCCTATTAAGTGGGTATTTGCCACAATACCCACACTTGGCAGGCGGCTTGGGGATCGCAGTGTAAGATGACAGTTCTTTAGAAGGTGCTGCTGCCCACCCTCCAGTATTTTTCCCTCTTATGAGACCCACGGGATGATATGGGGAGGTGCAATTCTACCCCAGCACCCCACGGGTATGCCATATCATTTATATTTCAGCGAAATCATTAGTAAAGCTAAGGTTTTAAAAAATATTTCTTAAAGTCAGATGAAGTCCAGTATGTACTCTCTACTCTCGGGTTCGAATCCCGCACATGACTTAAATTTTTCCTATCGTATATTTGTAATTTTGTAAGGTTTTCTCTAGTTGATGACCGTACTGTAGCCTGCACCAGCTTCGCGGTAGGCGTCATTTTCTCTGACTGGTCAGGAGGCTACAACTTTATCGCAATAAAAAGTAGTTAAAAGTTCTTGTAATTATTCGTATAAGAGGAAATGTATAGAAAGGGCGCATTCCACTTGATAATCACGTGTCACCTTGCTAGAATTTCTGTGTAAAATGTGCTGCATTTGTCATCGATTCGAGGGCTCTTCTAAACCGAGTGTTTGCAGTGATAAGTAGGTACCTGCGCACTACAGAAATGGGGTTCCATATGGAGTGAAAAAAATTCATTGTTATACTACAAAATTACAGTCGAATAAAGTCGATAAAAATTAAAGTCATGGGCGGGATTCGAACCCGCGTCCATCCACCCCTTTAGCCGTGGTATGTAAGCTAAGATGACGATGTCATGTTAGCTCAATTGGTATATTTGTAATTTTGTAATGTAATCCGCATAGCATGCGTTATTGCAAACATAACAATATTAAAAATTATAAGGTTGCGTCATCATTTACAAGTATAAATCCAATTGCAAAATTGGTCTTGCTTGTAGTACAACGTAAGTGGTACTAAAGATGTCGTTCCATCCCAATACGATGGTTAAAGAACGCTAGGAAAGATTTGAGTGATGGCGTCATGTCATGTTAGCTCAATTGGTATATTTGTAATTTTGTAATGTAATCCGCATAGCAGGCGTTATTGCAAACATTACAATATTATAATGAATTGTTATCTTGATTCATACATAACTAAGGATACAATATTTATGCATACATTTAGCGAAAAAGAGATTTAAAAAAATACAAATACGTGATACTTTATGGCACACACGCCAAAGCTATGATGAAATATGATCAGAAAGGAACCGAAATGGGAATAGATTGTGAATAAAGGTATTAGGAATAAACCAAAAGTGTTCTAGTGATTTGTGCCTTCTCATTTGCACGATACCCACATGTACGTCCACGTTATGAGCTCTGCCATTAAACCTGATTTCGAGGAGAAGCCTTACGCGATCATATTTGAAGCCATGATGACCGAGCGGTAATAGCTATGGGCTGCCGCGCCGCAGTACCCTGGTTTAATCCCCACCGCCGGCTTGAGCTTCACCGCATGGTGGAAGGGCATTTTGCGATTGCCCGCCTGGCTAGTTACCACGCTCAAGTAAAAATCTCTGTCACCAAGCACCTAACGGTGTGTTCCGGCAATAGTCCTTGAGAGCCAGTGAAATAACAGGCACATGATACTTAACAACTATGTCTTAAGGTGACTTGTGACGAAATGCATCTGTTATAGGCAGAGATTAGTATGCTTAACATCATCAGGTAGGCCTCGAGCTTGTTCTGTCATTCTGTCACAATAAAATAAAAAATTAAAAAATATTTCTTCGATCGATTTACTTTATTCAATGTTAAATTCATACAGAACCCTTGTCAATTTCAGCGGTGCCTGCTTCTTGCCTCCGATCCCTTAGATATAACTGTTGAGTTATGCACCGCGGCTTATCGTTTTATTGCAGTTATTGTGGGACCTCTCCGACAGCCGGTAGCTCGAGAGACAGGATTACTCAGTAAGTCTCCTATTACAACTTATAATTCTATGTTAATATTTATTTCTCTAAAGCTTAGCCTTTCAAAGTCAAAGTCAAAATAATTATTTATCACATCTATTCGAAAAGTTTATTATTCGTAAACAGGGACTAAAATTAATTTATTATCCCTGGAGGGTCTAAAAGTAATTTGAGTTTAGAATGTGGATATTTTTAGTAAAAGTTCCAAGCACCAAAGAGATCAATCACAAACATTGTATTACAGCCTGTTATTTTTTGTGTGTTAGGTTTTTTTTACTAATATATTAATATAGTTTCTCAATAACTAGATCCTGAGACGACGTTTTCTGAGACTATTTCTAATTCTCAAGCTGTAAATAAATCGGCAAATGTAAGGGTTGGTAGTGGTACAATTATTACGATGCACTACCATAATTGTTCAAATACATATAAACATTAGCCTCTAACTATTTTTATGCTATGTCTTATTTTTCTTATATCTTAATAAATAAACGTACCTACTATTATTAGTCATAAGTTGCACTTATGTACTTATTTTCTCATAGAGGGTAATAAAACGTAGTGTCCACCTCGGGAGCCAACAACTAAGTACACTCGAGAGCAATGAATCCGGGTCACTTAAAGAATGTTAAAAATCTCGGAAACTAAAAATGATAGGTTAATGCAATAAATTGTATTTAATAGACAATGTAATACTCCTTAAATGAAAGTAAAAAAAATATGAGTCACCATACATTTTATTAACACAAAATTACATAAAGAAAAAAACTGCTGATCTCTCCTTAAAACAAAAATAGGAAACATGAAATTTTTGAACTTTATTACGATTTTCTTGAATTTTAATACTTCGTATTGCCTCCTCGTGCTTCCATTACTGCGTTTACGCGGTTTGGCATGCTGTACACCAAGTTCCTTATACGATTTTGGGGAATATTCTCCCATTCCTCTGTGAGAGCAATTTTGAGCTCACGAAGCGTGATTGGGGGAGGGTTTCGTTGTTTTACGCATCTGCCTAGCTCGTCCCAAGCATGCTCGATCGGGTTGATATCCGGGCTGCGCGCTGGCCACTCCATACGAGTAATGTTCATCTCTTGAAGGTAGTCATTCACAATCCTACCTGTATGAGGTCGGGCATTGTCATGCATAAATATAGCATCCTCACCTAAATTGACCATAAATGGACCAACGTGATCATTGAGGATTTCTTCCACATATCTTACGCTAGTTAAAGAGCCGTTTTCTATGATCACCAGCTCTGTGCGACTTTCAGAAGAAATTCCGGCCCACACAAGTACAGACCCACCACCGTAGGCTACTTTTTCTTCGATGCATGCTTGCTTGAATCTTTCCCCTGGTCTTCGATACACTCTGTGTCTTCCATCGTGCTTGTAGAGCATAAATTTTGATTCGTCGGAGAACATAACTTTTGACCAATCTTCAATACTCCAATTTACGTGGCTCTGGGCATATCTTAGTCTCGAAATACGATGCCCACGCTCCAGTTTAGGGCCGTTTGCAGGTCTAAGGGGTTTTAAGTTAGATTCAGCAAGCCGACGTCTTACTGTCCATGCACTTGGGTTACTTCCTCCGAGGCGTCGAAACTGATCGGTGAGTTCAGTTCCTGTGAGAAAGCGATTTCGAAGCATGGTGTTCACCAAGTATCGGTCTTCTCGTGCTGTGGTACACCTGGTTCTGCCCGTTCCTGGTCTGCGTAGGTTAGAACCAGTTTCTTCGTAACGTCGGAGAACTCTTTGTACTGTTGACAGCGACACACCGACAGTCCTGGCTGTATCGCGCTGACTCCGGCCGGTTTCCAGCATTGTAAGTATTCTGGTGCATTCTTCAGGCGTAAGCGACATAATTTCAGCTTGAATAATGAATATAGAGCACTATCAACATGGTTTATGTACCCACATAAATGACAGATTACAAACAAAAGCAAAACCAAATGCTGTAATTTCGTAGTTCCATCTTCGAAAGTGGCCCTTTTTCAAATTTGATTTTTTTATGATATAACTTTACAATAACTAAGAAGTTTTAATACCTTCTTTTAAGGAGTATTACATTGTCTATTAAATACAATTTATTGCATTAACCTAGCATTTTTAGTTTCCGAGATTTTTAGGATTCTTTAAGTGACCCGGATTCATTGCTCTCGAGTGTATTTTAAGTTCGAGTAACTTTGAATCCCTCGTGCACTAACGATTCTACTTTATAGAATCCCTCGCTAAGCTCGTGATTCTACTCTAGAATCCTTCCTTACTGTGTGGATTCAAAGAAACACTCTCGATCGACTTTATTATGGTTGTGAGTTCCCTTGGTAAACAATCTATTAATTCAATTTAGGTATTTTAAAGACTGTCTCCCTATTCGCTTCTCTCTGAAGGTCTATCTTACGAAACTCAATTACTACTCTGCTAAAAAAATGTATAGATCCACTGCGAGAAGAACGGGCAAGAAACTCGGGGCCATTATTTAAAACGCCTTTAACAATATGTTACATAATATATAGTGAAATGACTAAAATATTTGCTATAATTACGTAGGTTTCAATCATCAGATAAAAATATCAGAATAATTAAAATTTATCTAACAAAATTAAAAACAAATTACCTTTCTAAATATGATGACAAGCACTATCGCGTGCTGAGCGAAATTTGCCGGGAGGTTTAGGCTGGTACAAAATTTGAGGACGCGGATTCAATTCCTGTCCGGACCAAACAAATATTCTACCACCTTCAAGTAGAAAATCTGTCGCCAAGCACCTAACACTCTGTTCCGGCAGCTGTCCTTGAGAGCCAGTAATGCTAGGTTAGGCTGAACAACATCTTTAACCACATCATCACTTACCATCAGGTGAGATAGTGGTCAAAGGCTAACATATTATCAGAAAAAAGAAAAAAATACGAGATTCAAAGACTGCATGTCTCAGGGTGGGGCGTAGTGCAGATCGCCACTTGTGACGAAATGCATCTGCTACAGGCAGAGGTTATCGCTTAACATCAGGTGGGCATCATGCTTCGTCACAATCACATAAAAAAACTCTTTTTATAGCAATCTCATTTCAATACGAATTTTCTTAAACGTATATTATGATTATAGAAATATATTATTTTTATATATTAGTTATAACGATGTATACGATATATATATTAGTTAAGGTATGTGCCCGTGGGGTGCCGGGCTAGAATGTCACCCCCATATCTCTACCTGTGGGTGTCGTAAGAGGCGACTAAGAGTATATTTTGTACCGCTCGTCGAAGTTTACTTTGCTGTTCTTAACCGATCAGCAAAGTTAAGCAGCGTCGCGCGCGGTCATGGGTTGGATGGGTGACCGCTAGTGACATTACTATACTGAGCGTTTCCGTGCTTCGGAGGGCACGTTAAGCCGTCGGTCCCGGTTGTTATCTTAGGATGGCAGTCGGTGGTAGGGCATTTTGCGAATGCTCGCCTGGCTAGCTACCACCCTCAAGTAGAAAATCCGTTGCCAAGCACCTAACGGTGTGTTCTTGGAGCTGTCCTTGAGAGACAGTACTTCTAGGTTAGCCTGAACAACATCTTAGACCACATCATTACCATCAGGTGAGATAGTGGTCAAAGGCTAACCGATAAAGCATAAAAAAACACACCAGAAGGGGGGCTGCAGCACTTTCTGAGGAACTGATATCTCACACTGCGATCCACAAGCCGCCTGCTAAGCGTTTGGATTATGGCAAACCCCGTATTGGGGGAGGCTATGTTCAGCAGCACTATCCAGCTAATACAGTACAGTATACGATATAAAAGTTATAAATCTCAGTAAAGTGGGCGTAACCCTTTGATGTCGTCATGTTATACACATAACAAAACTGTGTTCCGAATAAAATAGAATTGAAAATATCATTTATCAGTATCGTTTTGCTGAGGCCGATAGGCGGTCGGTTATTGCATGTACTTTACATTCTTTTGACGGCTGTGATTTCGTGTATTTTGTCATTTTTGACATACATCTGTTCTCGTCTCCATAACAGTATATCTGCTTACTTCCGAGGTGCTTTTTCATGTAAGTGTCCTATAGTAATTAAACAACTTTAAACGGTCTAAATCGCGTAGGTATATTTATTAATATTTTTGTCCCGACGCGTCGCGACGTTTCAAACACTTTGCAGTAATCGTGGTCACGGGGTGACAGATTTAAACCGTTTAATGTTGTTTAATTAGGTGTAATAATCGCGAAAACCAAAGACACGTATATACTTATTAATAATAATAATTTTATTTCAGTCATTAAACCATAATAGAAAATCATAAAAATAAATATATATCAAAATACCTTAAAATCAAAAATATAATTACAACAGTCATTAAAATATTAGTAAAATCGTAATGAATGGTAAGTAAAATGATATAATATTATATAATTTGTAATATTCCAATCAAATAATAATAGTTTAATAAGTAGAGTAGTATATAGCATTGCAATTCAACGGGGCAATGCTGCCAGCATGTTGGGCACGCTGCCAACTGGTAGTGCGGGCTAGAGCATTTGGACTGCCTGTGAGTCTGCAATGACTTATAGGGACCTAAATGCTTTTATTGTAGTAGCTGTAGTGTTGCATATAGTTCGTAGTATTTTGTAATAAGTTAAAGAAAACATTTTAAAAGTTATAATGTAAAATAGAAATAGGTGTGTGATAATGTCAAATAAATACTATTTTTCAAGATAAATTGATTTGCCCAGTAACAATTTTTACCCATTTATGTTGGATAGGGCAGTCTGATTGTGAGTATTATTTAAAGGGTTCTAGGTTAGCTTGAACAACATCTTCGACCACATCATCACTTACCATCAGGTGAGATAGTGATCAAATGCTAACCTATCAGACATAAAAAAAAGTACTTTAAATTTTAGTTTACTTATTCCCTAATTTTAGTTCACTTTGAAGGTGAAATCCTTAGGGGATCATTTGGATTCAGATCAAATATATGTTACGAATGAACGTTTTGGGAATGAATCCGTGCTAAAGTTTTTTTCATAGTGTCTTTGTAGCTTTTTCCACGCGTAGTTTCGTCATATTTTAAATACCACATGTTTAAATTCGTTGAATTTTGTATGCCTGTCTATGAGCCTAAAATCTATGCTTCTGGTTTGCCAGTTTTTAATTTTATTATTTATTCTATCTCTAAATTTAATTGTAATGATTCCCACATACAACTACTTTCCAAATAATTTAGAAAATATAACTTATTAACAAAACATTGACAAATCAGCAGTGATGGCTCAGTGGCATAGGCTATGGACTGCCGCGCAGCAGGTCCATGGTTCAAATCCCGCCGCGGGCTTGAGCTTCACCGCATGGTGGAAGGGCAATTTGCGAATGCCCGCCTGGCTTGCAACCACCCTCGAGTAGGAAATCTGCCGCCAAGCACCTAACGGTGTGTTCCGGCAGCAGTCCTTGAGAGCCAGTGAAATTACAGGCACATTAGACTTAACAACTATGTCTCAAGGTGACGGGCGCAGTGCAATTCGTGACTTGTGAGGAAATGCATTTGTTATAGGCAGAGGTTAGTCCGCTTAACATCAGGTGGGCCTCGAGCTTGTTCTGTAACAATAACATTGAAAATGTGTGAAAAACGCAATATTCAAAATCACATTATTAGAAATTTACATCGTAGCATAGCTGAAGCTTTCATAGCAGAGCTTGTTTTGTCGTTATTAACCGAACGGGTTGTTAGCCATTAATAATTAAATAGTAATTCTAGATTAGCCTGAACAACACCTTCCACCACATCATCACTTACCATCAGGTGAGATAGTGGTCAAAGGCTAACCTACCAATCATAAAAAAAAGGTAGCCTGAATATAATAACAAATATTTTTAAAATATTTTATGAAAACATCAAATTAATATTTTAATAAAACACTTAAAAAATACAAAAATATATCTAGTGACAATTCCGCCTAATTTTCCTGTTAAGCCGACGTGACGTCACAAACGCCACGCAGCCAAACCGGAAGAATTTTCGACGCGTGTCGCTTCTACACGAAGCATCCTCAGGAGGTCTTGACTCTACGAGCGCACGATCGAGAATGATTTCTCGATCTCACGATCGAGAATGACGTAGGCTTAACAGGAAGATTAGGCGGAATTGTCACTAGATATATTTTTGTATTTTTTAAGTGTTCTATTAAAATATTAATTTGATGTTTTCATAAAATATTTTAAAAATATTTGTTATTATTAAATATGGATTTCCGCAAAGTAACGCCTGAATCTATTTATTAGCCTGAATATCTTTCAGTGCAACACTGACACATCAGTTGATATATAGTACCACCGACTTAACTGTGCAGTTTTTGAGGGCGCTACTGGTCATGGAAATCAACTACAAACTGTCACAATTTGAGGGAACGTTTTAGTTCTTTTATCTGCCACCTGAACAGATAAGTTGGTGGGACTGTAATGGGCAAAGGCTACCCTATCAGCAACACTAATTACATAATTCCTTTCTACCTCACGTAATTAAATAAATGTATAATCCTAGCATTTAGATAATTATTTATTATCTTGAATATGTAATACCACTTAAATCGCCGTTACGGAAAAATCACGTACACATTGGAAATACCTATGATATAAGATCATGGATTAAATATCATAAATAGTGTTTATCACTTGTGACAAATTTTCTTTGTTTTCCTGTGCTCGTGCCAAATTGTACTAGCATGTCTGTCTCAATCAGAATGTTAGGAACAAAGCTAAAAAAAAAATATTGCCTAGGCCTCCCCCTACCGCACTCGTTTGTGGTAGAGTGCACATTACTAGGCAAAGTCAAGCCTGTCTCACTTCGCACATTATTTAAAAAGCTTATGTTCATCGGCGTATCCGTCCGGACGGGATTATTGTAGGGTGGGTGCCGCGTCAGAAGAGATCAGAGCTATGCGTGCTTATGCGATAGAAAGAGAGACGCCTTGTAGGTGAATATAAATATTAGGTGCTCAGTGCTTTGCGAGCTGAAGTGCACTTTATTACTTCGTAGCTAGAATCGCTTATTCATTGGAATGTCTTTGCGAAGTGATTCTTCTAGTCCTATATATTCTGTGGTACTACTAGTTTTAGCTACTAGTGTTTACGATTTTTTTTTATCGAGAAAAGTTTAAGCAATCGTGTTTTGTTTTTTCTTTCCCCTCATAAATATAAAGAAGAACAACATATATTTTTTACGTAGCCACAAACTTAATGTTTTTGTCTAAATATTCGTTTAAGTGAAGCCTATTTGACACTGTTCAGCGCCTGAAGGGGAACGAAGCTTTTGAGGAATTTAAAGAACCATCACGAGATCAATATCTGCTCTAAAATATTTAGAGGAGGTTCCTAAATTGATTGTTTTTATATGTTTGACTTATGTCATAACTCTTTACAATGTATTCCGATTATGATTTTTTCTATATTCAAAAGATGATGCTTGTCATATGGTTACATTTAATTATTTGTTTTATTTATATTTAAGGGTCATATTGTTAGTCTACTCGTGACCACACTCAATGCAATTTGATCGCAACGTCGAGGTTATTGTTATTTTTGTTATGTTATTTTGACGGAATAAGCTCCAGGCCCACCTGATGTTAACCGTACCTCTGCCCATAACAGATGCATTTCATCACAAGTCATGAATTGCACTGCGCCCGTCACTTTGAGAGTTGTTGAGTTGTTAAGTCTCATGTGCCTGTAATTTCACTGGCTTTCAAGGACAGCTGCCGGAAGACACCGTTAGGTGCTTGGCAGCAGATTTTCTACTTGAGGGTGGTCGCCAGCCAGGCGGGCACTCGCAAAATGCCTTTCCAATCAAGCCCGCGGCGGGATTCGAACCATGGACCTGTTGCGCGGCAGTGCATAGCCAATGCCACTGAGTCATCACTGCTTCGAAAAAAGGTTAGTCAAAATACATAATTATTTTGATGTTCATTCGTGCGTGAATAGATCGGTTTATGATTTAGAAACATGAATTTAGTCCACGAAAGTTTAATGTAAAATATTGTTCCTACCTACCCCACATGGCTATGGGATATTGGTTAGTTAAGCAATTGCTCTTTTTCTAAGTATAAATGTCTGCTTCAAAGCAAGGAAGGCGATATGTTTATCAAAAGATTATCAAAAAATAACTAACTTGACTTGTATGTCAACGTCCTCAAACATAGGTTACTGTACAGTACCGCCAATATTGGACGGTTTGTCCCTACCATATTTGTCAATATTTGTTTACAAATGATTAGGTCGATTCAGTAAACTGCTAAATTCAGTGAAAAATGTTTGATGTACCTGTTTGCGCGACAAATATATTACTTTGATAAACATGTTTGCGATATTTGACCTATATCGTCTCTTATGTGTTTATTTTAACGCTACATTTCTATATATTTATTTACAAAATCGTAGGAAAACTAACAGCTAGGTATGATACTCCTATATATATACGCAGCTTAACGTTACATATACAGGAAGGCCAATTAAATGTTTTCACAGATACCTATATAAGTACCTACCTAGTGAGTAGGAATAGTATGTGTTAGAGCTGGCCTCGAAGACACCAGCCATTCGAAGACCATTGAAGTTTGAATTTAGATTATAAAGAAGACAGTTATTGTTTGTAGTTAATATCTGTCAAGAGTTGATAAAAATGTATATGTGTGTCAAGTCATAAAAAATCTAGGTTTCTTTATATTTATTATCTGCATTTATTTTTCTATTATGTTTTCCGCTATCCCAAGCCTCCACTAAAAGGCACATCTCCGTTAACGATGATTATGATAAAGATAATAAAATGAATATAGAAAAGTATTACACATTCACTCGCGGAACAAATTGTATGCCTTGTTTATGGACAAAAGTGCATATCGTTAAGTAAGCGTATAAGCCTAGCTTGTACTAAATAGGTCTCCAGGTAGCAGTTTGTCTACATATTAGTATATTACATAGAGAGATTATTAGATAGGTCTACATATTAGTGAACTGTTACGTTATTGTTAAAAATTCCCTTTTTGGAAATATTGTACTCATAGTCCTTAAAATGTATCATAAAATATAATCACGTGTAACGTTTAAGTTTGTACTCTGAGCCCCAAGACACAGGCCTTCGCCTAGTTTGAATTATGTACAAACAGAAATGTAATGTCTTTTGGAAATAAAAAATATTATTATTATAGTTGGGAAAGTTTTTTGTATGCTATCGTGATAGAACAGGCTCGAGGTCCACCTCTGCCTATGACAGATGCATTGCACCCATCAACCTGTCACATGTAAATTCTCCGGCACCTATACCCTTCTAACCGGAACAGAGTAATATGCATAATTATTGCTAGATGATATAAAAAGGTATGATGGCAATGTTTCCTGTGACGAACAAAGAGTTCTTCTTCTACTATGTGGGTGTGGCTGTATTATAGTATGAACAGGGCCGTTTGTTGTACGTGAATACATCTCAAAATGGCGAGCTCCCCCCTCCGTCGCGATGTGTTACAGTCCTTACTTAGCGTAATAAATTCTTTGATCCTTTAGCTACCCAGTGGTGTAAATGAAATTTAGATGATAGATATGTAGCTGTAATACTAAACTGTATCCACCAAATTTTGTTATCATTAGTTTTTTGGAAGTGCGTCCCTATAGAAGCAATTTAAAAGACGTATTCACGTCAAAAAGAAAGACGGTTGGATAAGCGCAAGAAGAAGAAGCAGTGATGACCCAGTGGCTGTGACTGTAAACTGCCGCCAAAGAGTCCATCTATGGTTCAATCAAAAATTTATGTTATCTATCTTGAATAGAAAATCTGTCGCCGAGCAGTCATTCAGGGACAGTAATTTTACAATGCAAACATATCACTTTCCAACAGGTGAGATGATGGTCAAACACTAGATTATAAGCTAGGCGCTGTTAAAAACAGCGCCTAGCTTTCATTATAAGTAAATAAAGCTTACGCACTGGTTCTATTCTTTTAGATGTTTGAAATTCAGACTATATAGTGCTAATTAATCTAAGACATATCCCCGTAGGATGCCGGGTTAGAATGTCGAATGCCCCCATTTCTTCCCGTGGGTATCGTAAGAGGCGACTAAGGGAAAAATACCAGAAGATGGGAAGCAGCGCCTTCTGAAGAACTGACAACTTTGCTGACAACGATCCCCAAGACGCCTGCCAAGCGTGGGGATTATGGCAGACCTTGTCTTTCCCTGTAGACCCTTGCTACTTACGCTAGTAGTTACGCTACTTATTACTGCTACATTATTAGGTAGTTTATTTATCTACTCTGACCGATTTATGAACTTAGTATGGATCTTGATTTAATGAAGTACCTATTCATTGTTCAAATTTGCACATATTGTAAAGGTTTGTTAAATTAAATATCATATCGGAAAAGTTTTATTCTTGGTCGCTTTGCTGACTCCAACGCCCACTGGAATGTTTCGTGTATACAAATAAAATGCTAGATTCTAGAAGTTGCAATTAAGCCATATTATTCCAAACTAGCTGTACCCGCGACTTCGTACGCGATTGCCGTACCTGCAAACTAATTATTCACATTTGAGCACTGTTTATCTCATATTAAGCTTTTTACTTTGGGTTTGATAACTCCTAGCTTGTTTTTCCAGAAGACAGTAGTTAAGTAACTCAGAGAGTTCCTTCGCGGTTCGTACAATAAATGTTGAAGCAAAGTAGGTACTTTGTGCGTTTCTTTGGAATTTCGATTATAAAACGGTATCTTTTTGCCGAGGTTCTCCTTGTTTGG
Organism: Plagodis pulveraria; assembly: GCA_963890685.1. Classification (NCBI taxonomy): domain Eukaryota; kingdom Metazoa; phylum Arthropoda; class Insecta; order Lepidoptera; family Geometridae; genus Plagodis; species Plagodis pulveraria. Next base: position 19,647,223 of record OY982972.1, read on the forward strand.
CGGTAGAACAAAAATATATTAGATTGTACACTTCCATTGCGCAGTCTCCAAAATGTATCCGGCAAAAGATAGATAGTTAACAAAATTGATTGTGGCGAATGTTCCAGATTTTAGAGTTTTATCTTAGCAAGCTGGCAAATCTAAATAAGAATGCCGAGATGCCCGTGGGGTGCCGAGCTGCCCATGGGGTGCTGGGCTGCCCGTGGGGTGCCGGGATGCCCGTGGGGTGTCGGGATGCCCGTGGGGTGTCGGGATGCCCGTGGGTGCAGGGCTGCCCTTGGGGTGCCGGGTGGCCCGTGGGGTGCCGGGCTGCCCGTGGGGTTCCGAGCTCGCTCGTCACTATTCTAACAAAAAAGAATAATTGAAATTGGATTACGCGTTCATAAAGTACAACTAAGTAACATTTTGACTTTCATCTCCTTTGCCGAGGGAACCGTGCTAAATTTCGGGATAAAAAGTATACAATAACGTTCTTCGTAGTATGAACTCAAATCGTGTTAAGTTTCATTGAATTCCATTCAGTAGCCCATGGGGTGCTGGGCTGCCCGTGGGGTGCCAGGCTGCCCATGGGGTTCCCGGTTCACTCATCATTATTCTAACGAAAAAGAATAATTGAAATCGGACTACGCGTTCATAAATTACAACTTAGTGTACATTTTGACTTTCATCCCCTTTCCCGAGGGAACCGTGCTGAATTTCGGGATGAAAAGTATACAATAACCTTCTTCGTAGTATGAACTCAAATCGTGTTAAGTTTCATTGAATTCCATTCAGTAGCCCATGGGGTGCTGGGCTGCCCGTGGGGTGCCAGGCTGCCCATGGGGTTCCGGGCTCACTCATCACTATTCTAACAAAAAAGAATAATTGAAATCGGACTACGCGTTCATTAATTACAACTAAGTAACATTTTGACTTTCATCCCCTTTCCTGAGGGAACCGTGCTGAATTTCGGGATAAAAAGTATACAATAACCTTCTTCGTAGTATGATCTCAAATCGTGTTAAGTTTCATTGAATTCCATTCAGTAGTTTTGGAGTGATGCGCGGCCGGGATACAGACAGACAGACAGACAGACAGAAAGACAGACAGACAGACAAAAATAAAAAAAAATACAGTTTTGGCATCAGTATCAGCTACAGAGTGCTCTCAAATTTTTTTTTGCAAAATATCTCTTATGTACAGAATTGGACCTGTTACAGTTTTATTATAAGTATAGATGAGTAGCAACATTACAACAATTGGACAGAACAAGTAGCGACGTGCTGATCATTTCACTTATAATTTTGCATAGTTTGCCTACTGATCAAACGGAAGTATAAAGTGCAATCACGTTTAATTTTTTTTTTAATTTTTTTTTATACCTTTTACGTTATCCTTTGACCACTATCTCACTTGATGTTTGTTCATGCTAACCTAGAAATACTGACTCTCAAGAACAGCTGCCGAAACACACCGTTAGGTGCTTGGCGACAGATTTTCTACTTGATGGTGGTAGCTAGGCGGGCATTCGGAAAATGCCCTTCCACCATGCTATAACGAGTGCCATCCTAAGACAACAACCGGGACTGACGGGTTAACATGCACGCTCAGGCAATGTCAACAGCGGTCACCCATAAAACTCATAACCGCGGCGGACGTTGCTTAACTTTGCTGATCGGTTCAGAACGGCTAAGCAAACCTCAATACGAGCGCTTCCTGGTACAATTCCAATATGTTTAATCCAAGTGCTGTACGAGTACAATAATTATTGTAATTTAACAATTATTTCAAAGTATGTACATGTGTGATATGACTGTATTTGAATTTGCATCGAACAAAGAATACTAACAGCGTAGTCGCGTTCAACTTTATCTGAACTGGGGCACATGGTTTTTGTTGTCGCAGAAATAATAGAATTACTCATAATTAACGTTAACCGATAACAATAAATGACTGTTAATCAAACAGCATAGAAAAGTGACCTCATACTTAGTGACCACAATAAAAAAATACCTTTTATAGTTCCTAGCAATCGTATTTGGGTTTTTTTAATGCCTGATTGTGAATATCTCACCTAATTAAGTGATGATGTGGTCGAAGATGTTGTTCCTAGGTTTAATTGTTCTCAAGGACAGCTACTGGAATACACCGTTTTCCTGGAGTGCATTCACGCACGACGTCGCAGCGTCGCACTTTGATGTACGCAAACTCAGTTTGATCGGCCGTGCGATCACACCAAACCGTTCATTAATATGATCAGACGTCCGCATCGGCAATCATACGTAAAAGTTAGTTTAGTAGGTTAAAAGTCACGCTGCTGTCATTCTGACAGATGATATGTCATAAGGAGGAGAAAGGAGAAGCAAAGTTATGATTCTGGTAAATATATTTGTCTTAAATTCAATTTTATATATGATTTTATTAGTTTTACATAATTTTAACGGCTGATGTTCACATTTCGACCGGGTACGGAATAGTTTCATTTTAGTCAATAGTCAAGTTGAAGTTGAAAATGATCATGGCGGACGCTCAAAGCCGTTCACTAAGTCCATCGGGTTGCCAGTGCGTGGTTGATCGTGCGACATTTGCCCTTACGACGTTCACACCGAGTGCTTACTTACGTACCCCTGGGAAACGTTCCCGTTCTCTACAATGGATTTCCAAATTCCAGTGATGCCTCCATTTTGACATACAATTCAATCTATAGGTATCTACATATTATATAAATCCATCTAATGTTAACAATCTAATCTATCTAATACCAAATGGTCGTCAATCAAAGTGCCTTATCAATAACACACAGCTTTAGCTGGATTTAGTTAAAAAAATAGTTGAATCAGGTATAATCTAAAAGAAAAATAAATGTATTAGATTTTTTGTGATATGATAACAATGGGCGTTAAACACGTTAGATACATAATAGCTAGTGTGTAGTCCCGACCATAGACTGTATATTGCGATATTGCTGGCAATTTGTGTAATACCCTCAGATTAATTTTGGGATAAAAAAAATATTTTGATGCTGTGACAGAAGTGTTACGTCAGGGTATGGAATACTTCATACCATTTTCTGACGTCCCACTGTCCAGCAAAGCTCGCCCATGGTTTAATGCCACATGTGGAGATGCAGAAGCCTCAAAACATAAGGCCTATTTACCCTGGGCTGATGCTAGAACCCGCAAATCTAGAGATGTGCGTGAAAAGAAGAAAGCAACCTAGCCGCCAAGTCCTGCAAAAGGGCTCTCAAGACTCGCTTCGACCACATACGCCGAACTGGGAAAAAACTTGCTTCTTACCCCTCGGGTAGCAAAGCGTTCTGGCCCCTGGCAAAGTCGATCGAAGAGAGCTTCTGCCGTCCCTCACTGCCTCCACTGCTGTAACCTGACGGCTCACTGGCGCACACTGCTGAAGAGAAAGCAAATTTTTCACGTTTAGATGCTGGCATTGCTGTTCCTTCTAGTGTGCCAAATTGTGGGACTTTAATGTCAGAAATCCGCATTTGACAGTCTGAAGTACGCAAAACGTTGCGCGATCTGGACGTGAACAAAGCTAGTGGTCCAGACGGTATACCGGCTGTAGTCTTAAGGGTATGTGCGCCTGAGTTGACTCAAATATTGAGTCGCCTCTTTCGCTTGTCTATGACGACTGGTCAAGTGCCTAAGTCCTGGAAGTTTACAAACGTGCAGCCCATGCCCAAAAGGTGTAGTCACACAGACCCTGCCAATTACAGGCCTATATAAGTCACTTCCATAATCTGTAAGACGATGGAACATGTACTGAACCACAGGCTCCTGACATACCTAGAAATGAATGATCTCCTCAGTGACCAACAATACGGGTTTCGCCGATACCGGTTTACTGGGGATCTTCTACACGATAGCCTTATTAGCAAGCTTCCTTTATACGGCCTCCCCACTGGTTTGTGTGTTTAGATTTCAGATTTCTTGAGGGATCCGTCGATTCGAGTGGTCATCTATGGCTAGCAGCAGATAGCAAGGATCAGTAATCTCTGCAGCGCTTTTTCTGCTGCATATTAATGATCTGCTTAAGCTCGGTATTTTTGGGTACGCAGACGACAGCACCGTTCGCGTTGTGGAGAGTTATACATCGAACGCACGAACCAGTGCATTACAAATCCAGGAAGCGATGGTTCAGCGCTTGAACTTTTATTTGAAGGCAGTCTCCGATTGGGGCGTTGCCAATCTGGTCAAGTTCAATGCAGCTAAAACCCAGGCTTGTCTTTTTCCGCCAAACGGAGCCCTTTTCAACTGGCTCCTACTTTTAGGGATGTATCCGTGCCGATAAGTAACCATCTCGTGGCATCTCGTCTCTTGGCATCTCATTAACACCGACTCTCAATTTCGGCTCCTATGTTGAGCCTAAAGCCCAGCTAGCCTCAAAAAAGCTTGGTGTTTTGGGTAAGGTAAGACAATACTTAACACCGGGATAGATGCGTAATCTTTATCAAGCGCAAGACCGGACGTGTATTGATTAGGTACTGTTCTCAACTTTGGGATGGTTCTACCAAATACCAGCTGGAGACACTGGAAGCAATATAGAGGAAAGCCAAGAGACTCAATAACGACGACCAACTTGTAAGCAAGAGTCTCCAAAGTCTCAAGCGGATGCATTTCGGGGAGTGTGCCACGGAACTGCATGGTTTTATTCCGCCATCCCCATTCTATAATCGGACATCCAGGGACACTCAGAAGCACCACCGTTATATGGTGGATGTTCCATTTACCCAAACGAAGCGATTTGCGTCTTCGTTAATCATACGAACCGCCAGGGAATGGAACACCCTGCCTGCCCTGCCCACCTCTACCAGTTTGTGTTTCCGGTTAAGTACATTATCTGAGGGGTCTTCAAAACGCGAGTGAATAGATACCTTCCGGATAATCGCGCTCCATCATCGATCGCATCATCACTTAACATCAGGTGAGATAGTGCTACAAGTCAAGTGCTACCCAGCTCTGTATGAAAAACTGTTAAACTATGGACTGCCGTGCCGCAGGTCCTTGGTTCGATCCCCACCGCCAGCTTGAGCTTCACCGCATGGTGTAAGGGCATTTTGCGACTGTCCAGCTGGCTAAGTACCACCCTCATGTAAAAAATCTGTCCTCACCTAACAGTGTATTCCGGCAGCAGCTCTTGAGAGCCAGTGAAATTACAGGCATATGAGACTTAAAAACTATGTCTCAAGGTGACGGGCGCAGTGCAATTCGTCACTTGTGATGAAATGCATCTGTTCTAGGCAGAGGTTCGTCCGCTTAACTTCAAGTGGGCCTCGAGCTTGTTCCGTCACAATAACATTAAAAAATTAAAGATATACGCAAACGCGTTTATATATGTGCTTATATAACTACACTGCGGGTGAAGACACGGGTGGGAGCTAGCAAGGCAATTAGTGCAACATGTTTACAATGTCTCTTATGTCATGACAATTTGCAACAATACACGGAAACAAACTAAGAATAACAACATACTAGTCCCATACAAATAGCAGCACATTCTTACCACCTTGTAAATTAATGCGTTTATAATTTATGCATGTATGTGGTCACTAATTATGTACAGAAGACATGTATGATTTGTTTAAAAGATTCCGTCATTAGGCAGAGCCTTGTCTTATGTTTTAATCGCCTTTAAAAAAGTAAGAGGGTTCTCAAGTCGAAGGTATTTATCACCAATAGAATAGAATAGGCTTTATTTATTGCAAAAAACATGCATAAAACATATCTTAAACCAAGACAAAAAAATCCAAATGACAAGACAACATATTTTCCTTCGCTGACACAAATCGGCTCCAACTTAACAAAGCGTTGGTTTTCCGTCGAAACCGGCAGGTGACGTCACGCACGTTTCCGGTTTAAGGGTGCTTACCATTTGAAGTTAAATTCGCTAAAAACGCTAAAAACGATCGCACTCCCAAAAAGTTTTTCCACATGGGTCTTAGCGTTATTTTCGCCATAAACGCTACATCTTATGTCAAAAGTGACAGAAGGGGCAAATTTTAGTGGCATTCTTAGCGTTCTTATCGTAAATGGAACAGGGGAGAACAGTTACAAACGATCACAGTGATCACAACCATAGACGCAGAATGTGATCAAAATTATCGAAAATAACGTTCTTAGCGTCAAATGGAATATACCCTCAGTAGTATAATATTTACAACAAACAATTAGCAAAACATTAAAAAGAAGAAGCTAAGAAAGATAAAACAAAAAGATGCAAACAGCTTTCAACAGATAAGTATAAATAAACTGAGCAAGTGACAATTAATGTAAAACGTAAACTAAACATTCCAAATAATATTTTAAAATATTTTTTATTATAATTTTAAATAACGCTTATGTCATTTCTTAGAGTCTCCTGGTTTTTTTGATGAACGTTAAATTTCTTTATAAATTGATATTTAAAGCAATGTAAACATTTCAGGTTCCTTATTGGCGGCGAAGATAGGGTTGGCAAAAATTTTAGATTTTTTTTGTATAACCGCAATTGCTGGCACAAAATTTAATATTTTTTTATATAACTACATCTTAATTTATTAAATTATTATTAAAATTAAGCCTATTAAAAGGCTAGCATTTGATCATAATATCACTTAATGAAGTGGTCGAAGGTGGTAAACATAGAATGCGAACTGGCAGAGGACAACTGCTGGAACACACCGCTAAATGCTTGACAACATACTATTTTCTACTTGAGTAGCCTAAGCTGCCACCATGCAACGTGTTTTTTTAATATATGAACATGCAGAATATTTTATTGGGTCATCCGTTTTTTTCTGGGTAGAGTACACTTCCAATTTGGTCCCAGTAAAATTTATTTATTCAAAATACAATTACAACTAACTTTACAGAAATTTCCTAGTGCAATAGTGTAAGCAAAATTCATAATCGTTATAAACCTTTAATAAATACAATCAAATTAAATTAAAAACAAACAAAAGAAATTAGATCAAAATTAAATTAATAAATTAAATCAAAATTAAAGTCTACAATAACATATTACAAATTACATAACACCTTCAAGATCTTTTCCGATGACGACACATAGGCGACTACAATAAAACAATAAATCCTGTACGCTTGTAACACTGAAAGGAGTGAAAATATAACGGAATGTGATTCGTGATCATAAGAGTGTGAACATAGTGTTTGAATCAGCATGGTAGCGACTTCAACAAGTTACTTAAAATTTTGCAGTCTTAGCCGTCAGATCCGATTGTATTAAATCCACTTTATATCTGTGATTGACTAGCCTAAAACCACTATCTCACCTGTTGATAAAATAATTAGTGATACTGTCGTACAACCCAGAAAGCTAGATACTATTATTTGATTACAAAATCACAAATATACGATAGGAAAAATTTAAGTCCTATGCGGGATTCGAACCTGCATCCACCCACCCCTTGAGCCGGGGTTTGATTTTGTAATGTAATCCGCATAGCAGGCGTTATTGCAAACATAACAATATTAAAATTATAAGGTTGCGTCATCATTTACAAGTATAAAACCAATTGCAAAATTGGTCTTGTTTGTAGTACAACGCAAGTGGTACTATAGATGTCGCTCCATCCCAATACGATGGTTAGAACGATAGGAAAGATTTGAGTTATAACGTCATGTCATGTTAGCTCAATTGGTTAGAGCATACCCCAGCTAAAGGGGTGGATGGACGCGGGTTCGAATCCTGCACATGACTTAAAAAACGCTTAGCAGGCGTTATTGCAAACATAACAATATTTAAAAAAAATGCCTACTAGATAGGTACACATATCTTTTAATAACCGTAGCAAAATGTATTTAAACGCATGTTAGGCTGCTTGGTGCTGATTAATTTTTTTATATTAAAATCTCAATAAGCAGTATTTTCTTATATTCAAGATGGTAACAGACAGTGGCAACGGGAATACGTCACTAATAATGTAATCTCTTTGGAATAAAACTTACTGTGAGATTAGTAGATAAGTAGCAATGACTGGATACCGATTATGGAAGATAACATTATAAAAATATTGATAATGAATGTCGGTATTAATATATCGATAACGTAGTACGGGACTCCTAGCCTTGTTATTTTACCTTGTTCCCAAATTTGTACTTGAAATACGTTTTTTTTTTTTTATGCTTGATATATACCACTATCTCACCTGATGGTAAGTGATGATGTGGTCGAAGATGTTGTTCAGGCTAACCTAGAAGTACTGGCTCTCAAGGACAGCTGCCGGAACACACCGTTAGGTGCTTGGCGACAGATTTTCTACTTGAGGGTGGGAGCTAGCCAGGCGGGCATTCGCAAAATGCCCTACCACCATGCTATAACGACTGCCATCCTAAGATAACAACCGGGACCGACGGCTTAACGTGCCCTCCGAAGCACGGAAACGCTCAGTAGTAATGTCACTAGCGGTCACCCATCCAACTCATGACCGCGGGCGACGTTGTTTAACTTTGCTGATCGGTTAAGAACAGCTAAGTAAACTTCGCTACGAGCGCTTCAGGACGTATATAAATATATACATTATCTCGAATAAATATCCTTAAAAAAAGCAGAGGTTTTATGGACACTGTAAGTGATGTGCGTAGTCGTCTTTATCACGCACCTTCGTGGACTATTGAAGCAGTGATGTCTCAGTGACATTGGCTATAGACTCCCGCGCATCAGGTCCATAGTTCGAATCCCACCGCAGGCTTGAGCTTCACTGCATAGTGGTAGGGCATTTTGCGACCACCCTCAGAAAATCTGTCGCCAGGCATGCCTGATAACACCTTCGACCACATCATTACATATGGTGAGATTGGGGTCAAAGGCTTACCTATAAAAAGTATCCTAAGTCCAGGACTTAGGAATATCTGTATCAAGTTCCACAAAACCCTTTTTTGCCCCGGTTGAAAAATCGTAGATCCGGGGATGGCATTGTCTATATCTATATTATTATAAACACGAACGCAACGAAATGTTGATCTTATAGAATAGTAACGAAACCTACAAGTTACAAGCGTGAAAACAATATTTTAGTTTTGAATTTTTTGTCACAGGACTGAGTTTATGTCATAAATATAACCTAATATTTGTAAGTAGGTAAAGGCGGTATCAGACGGTTCACTTTTCGTTCATTTTTGTCTTTCATCTGGCATCTTTCACTTGAAATGATTCATCTGAACCCCAAATGAAACAAGAGTGCCGAATTAATTCATTAATGAACCGATACGACGATGTAAGATATTATCATTCGGCATCTTTCACTCCAACTACGAATGAATGGTCACACACAGAGAGAACGTTCACTCGGGTTCGGCCATTTTGTCTCGAGCTCGGTAGCAGACGCACGTCCCGTTGTGTCACTGAAAATTGGCAGCAAAATGGTGTTTAAAGTGGAATGAGAAAAGAACGCTGCTGTCTTTGGAAGATTTTAAGAATTATCAATATTTATTATATATGAACCACAAACTTGACGAATACAAGGATAGAACATAACGTACAAACGCTATTAAATCCCTAATTAGTGATTTAAACCTCGAGGATACTGAACAAGACATCAAACATAAAATAAAAACTGTACGGACCCGTTTTACAACTGAATTAACAAAAGTAAAGCAGTCTACTAAAAGTGTTTGCTCTGCTGACGATATTATGTACCTACACTGTACTGGTTTAAACATGCAGAATTTTTAAGCAGTGTTTGTATCCCACGGACGTTTTCTATACGTCTTTTTTACTAACTTTTGGATTAATCACAAATTAAACGGATTCCGAGACACACGACTTCACCCGATGACATATTTAAAGTAAATAACAGATGAACGTTCTTTTCTTTGTCATTCGCAGTAAGTCGTGTGAACATGGTATGAAAGAAAAATGAAGCATTCATTCGTGTGTATGTTCACTCGAGTGAACCGTCTGATATCACCTTAAGTAATCATTACAAATAACTTTTTTATTTGCATACCTAAATAATTATTCTTATGACACGCTTCTAGCTTGTAAACGAAACAAATTACAAACAAGACATTTTAATATTTCTTGTAAAATTTAACCCATAGCCGACTACCGCGCAGCAGGTCCATGGTTCGAATCCCGCCGCGGGCTTGAGCTTCACCGCATGGTGGAAGGACATTTTGCGAATGCCCGCCTGTCTGGCCACCACCCTCAAGTAAAAAATCTGTCGCCGAGCACCTACCAGTGTGTTCCGGCAGCAGTCCTTGAGAGCCATTGAAATTACAGGCACATGACACCAAACATCTATGTCTCAAGGTGACGGTCGCAGTGCAATTCGAGACTCGTGACGAAAATCATCTGTTATAGGCAGAGGTTAGTCCGCTTCACATCGGGTGGGTCTCAAGCTTGTTCCGTCACAATATCATAAAAAAAAGATATTTTTTAATTTATTTTACGGTTGATGTTTCATAGGTAGGTATATAAAAATATGTGAATCGCACAACGAGGGCTCCGTTCCAACACACACTTCTGCATTTTTTTGAAGCGCTCGTAGCGAAGTTTACTTAGCTGTTCTCAACTGATCAGCAAAGTTAAGCAACGTCGCGCGCGGTCATGAGTTGGATGGGTGACTGCTAGTGACTTACTACTGAGCGTTTCCGTGCTTCGCACGCGTGCACGTTAAGCCGTCGGTCCCGGTTGTTGTCTTAGGATGGCAGTCGTTATAGCATGATGGTAGGGCATTTTGCGAATGCTCGCCTGGCTAGCTACCACCCTCAAGTAGAAAATCTGTCGCCAAGCACCTAACGGTGTGTTCCGGCAGTTGTCCTTGAGAGCCAGTACTTCTAGGTTAGCCTGAACAACATCTTCGACCACATCATCACTTACCACATCAGGTGAGATAGTGGTCAAAGGCTATCCTATCTAGCATTAAAAAAAAAAAATTATATGGATTTACCTACTCATTACAACTAATTACCATTCATTGGTAATTAGTTGTTATGAGTAGCGTTGGTACCGTCCTTATCGTAAACTTATCAAATTGATGTTAACACGATTTGATCAAAATAGTGAATAAAAAAATGGTTGCCTTAATTGCACGTTTCTTATGATGAATATGTATGTCGTTTTCCTGTAGAATTAATATTGATTGCAATCCAATAAGCTGATAATAAATTACAAATCGTTTTCATTTTGTAAAAATAATGTAATTGCTAGGTTAGTATTTCATTATCTCCAATTGTCTAGCAAAAACTGCAGAAATTTAGTACCTACTACGTAATTCAATAATCCACTATTAATAAAAATTAACACTCGAAAAATACAAATTAGCGTTAGGTTTTTTTTTTGTACCACAAAGGTGGCAAACAAGCATACGGTCCGCCTGATGGTAAGCAGTTACCATAGCTTATGGACGCTTGCAACACCAGGGGTATCAATCGCGCGTTGCCGACCCTGAAGAAATCTCTTCACGCCCCTTTTGAAGAACCCCATGCTGTACTCTATAGGGAAAACAACGGCGGGGAGCTCATTCCACAATCTGAGCGTCGTCCGTGGAATGAAGCTGCTTTGAGCCCGCACAGTACGAAACACTTCTGGTTTCAATGTGTGGGGTTGGACTCCCCGTTGATGGCGAGAGTGGCGATGGTGGAATTTATTTCATTTTTATAATAGCTACAAAACTCCTTACTAGTAAAAATCTCTAAGAGTGTGATTACCTGCCCCCCTATCTAGATGTATTAATTAATGTTACAGGAAGATTTTTCCAACAACTGCTGATTATATAACGAAAATATCTTTCATATATTACCTTCACACAGAATCTCGTTGAAGAGTCCCATTAGTATGAACGCTTGATGTGTTTTTTAAGGTTACCTGACTCCGACTTTCCTTTTTTATTGCCTTTGACCACAATTTAACCCGATGGTAAGAGATGATGTGGTCGAAGGTGTTAACAGGCTTAACCTAGAACACACCGTAAGTTGGCGCAATTCATGAGCCCGACCGTTTTTAACAGGTTGCCAAAAAATGTAATAGAGGCAAAAAGCTTCAACGCTTTTAAACGTTTACTGAAATGCAAAATTTTTATTGCTACGGTGAATTTGTTAGCTTGAATGAAAGAGCTGAATCTTAATATGTTTAAACATACATATTTGATTATTTAGTTTTATAAGATAACCATTACCAATATTTCTGATGTATGTACTAACGTTTAAAATTATGTTGATATTTAACCTCTATACAAATGTACTTATAACCTTTTCATAAACTTTTTGACGTGTATCTTAATACGAATAAATGACTATTGACTAATGTGCTTGGCGACAGATTTTCACAAACTGGCATTCGCAAAATGCCTTTCCCGTTTCCGTGAAAATCGGGCCCGCGACGAGATTCGAACCATGAACCTGCTACGCGGTAGTCTATAGTCAATGCCGCTGAGCCATCACTGCTTCTTCTTTCTTTTGTCATCTATAACAATAAATAAGGCATTTTATTCTTCGTACTGCCCTCCATACAAACGTAGTTACGTCATATTTTAAATACCAAGCATTCAAACTCGGTGAAATTTTCCATGCGTGTACTTGGACTTAATAAAGATGCTTCTGGATTGCCACTTTTCTGTAAAACTATGTATTTTGAAGCACTTGCGCACAAAGATCCGAATACGGCCGAGTTGAAGAAGAAAATGAATGCTGCCTCCAAATCCAATAAGAGGACAATCGCTAAGGCAAGGTCTGGGTACATCAGCAGAATTGGCGACCAGCTAGCAACTTTTCCCTCAGGAAGTCGTGCTTTCTGGTCTCTTGCTAAAGCTGCTGAAGGTAATTTCTGCCAGACCTCCTTACCAGCATTACGTAAGCCGGATGACTCTCTGGCCCACAGTGCTAAAGAGAAAGCCGACCTTTTGGGTACTCTCTTTGCCTCTAACTCGACTCTCGACGATAGGGACGCAACACCTCCGGTAATCCACGGATGTGCGAGTTCCATGCCAGATGTACGTTTCTCGCAGAGAGCGGTACGGAAGGAACTCTTATCCCTTGATGTGCGAAAGTCGAGCGGGCCGGATTGCATCTCAGCTATTGTCCTCAAGTCATGTGCTCCTGAGTTGACTCCGGTGTTAACGCGCCTTTTCATGCTCTCCTACTCCAAAGGATGCGTGCCGTCTTCGTGGAAGGTTGCTATCGTACACCCTATTGCCAAAAAGGGTGACCGTACAGACCCATCCAACTACAGGCCTATAGCAATCACTTCTCTACTCTGTAAGGTGATGGAGCGTGTAGTAAACAACCAGCTCCTAGGTTACTTAGAGGATCACCAACTGATCAGTGACCGTCAATACGGTTTCCGTCGAGACAGATCGGCTGGTGATCTTCTGGTTTACCTCACTCACCGTTGGGCTGATGCAGTCGAGAGTAGAGGAGAAGCTTTAGCTGTCAGCTTGGATATTGCTAAGGCTTTCGATCGGGTCTGGCACAGGGCACTTCTTTCGAAGTTACCATCCTACGGTCTTACCGAGGGGTTCTGCACTTGGGTCGCCAGTTTTTTATCTGGACGGAGCATTCATGTCGTTGTCGATGGAGCTTGCTCCGATCCCATGCCGATTAATGCTGGCGTCCCTCAGGGATCAGTGTTATCGCCTACGCTATTTATTCTGCATATCAATGACATGCTACAAATCTGTAACATGCATTGCTATGCAGATGATAGCACGGGTGATGCGCAATATTCTGGCCGTGCTAATGCCCCTCGCGTCAAAGTAGAAGGAAGCAGAACTGGTCTTGTGTCTGAAGTTGAGGGTTCATTGGAACTCGTCTCTCATTGGGGACAGCAGAACCTTGTCCAATTCAACCCCAAAAAAACTCAGGCATGCGTTTTCACCGCGAAAAAGACCCCCTTCATCATCGCTCCGCAATTTCAGGGTGTTCCCCTAGAAATCGCAGAGAGTATTGGAGTTCTTGGCGTCGACATTTCTAAAGATGTCCAGTTCCACTGTCACATCGGCTGTAAGGCTGGATTGGCTTCCAAGAAACTTGGTGTGCTTAATAAGGCAAAGCGGTACTTCGCGTCGAGCCAGCGACTTCTGCTTTATAAAGCACAAGTTCGCCCTCACATGGAGTACTGCTCTCACCTCTGGAATGGCGCACCAAAGTACCAACTCCAGTCTCTCGATGCTATTCAGCGTCGAGCGGCAAGAATTGTCGACGACCCCGAGCTCTCTGACCGCCTTGAGCCACTAAGCCTCCATAGAGACATCGGTTCGCTCTGCATACTCTACAGGCTCTATAACGGGGAATGCTCCCAAGAGCTGTTTGAGCTTATACCGGCATCGCGATTCTATCATCGTTCCTCGCGTCACCGGTTAAAAGCTCATCCACACATAATTGAGTCCTGGAAGTCTCACACAGCTCGATTTATGCGCTCCTTCTTACCGCATACTTGCAAAATGTGGAATGATCTTCCATCTAGCGTTTTTCCGCAGGGCTACAGTATGGATTTCTTCAAAAAAGGTGTTAAAAGAGTCTTACAGGGTCGGCAACGCATTGGTGACGCCCCTGGTGTTGCAAATGTCCATAGGCGACGGTAACCGCTTACCATCAGGTGGGCCGACTGCTTGTTTGCCAACCCATTACATAAAAAAAAAAAAATGAAAATAAATCGATAATTTTGATTAACTTTAGAGGGAAACATATGTACACTTGGTATTTAAAATATGATGAAGCTTCGTTTGTATGGAAACCGCTTCATTTTGATCCTTACGCATCCCATAATGATAAGAATAGAATTTAATTCATTAAATGGACGATACCGTCCACGCAGATGCTAATGGTAGCGTAATAAAATGTCTTATTTATTGTTTAACATACCGCACCTAATTTCTATAGAATTATCGTACGTATATGTTATTGTATTATGTTCATAAACCATTGTAGAATGTTGCACCTATTATGTACATACTTGTTTTTAAGCAGACTAGTTTTCCTTATAGAGGCATTTCCATTTAACTGAGCGTAGCCATTTATAATGTGAAAATAAATATTTATTTATTCATTTATTCAAAATACAATTACAACTATCTTTACAGGAATTTCCTAATGCAATAGTGTAAGTCATAATAACTACAATCAAATTAAATTAAATAAAAATTAAATGAAATTAAATCAATGTCAATGTCTAATTCAAATCAAAACAAAATTAAATCAATGTCAAATTAAATCAATACAAAATTCAATTAATGTCAAATTCAAATCTATACCAAATAAAACCAAAAATAAAATTAAATCGAAATCAATGTCAAACATTACAAATAAAACAGATTTATTAAATTCCGATATAAATATATAAATATTAAATATGGAATATTGATAAGTTTAATTACCCCCGTGTGGTGCCGGGTTAGAATTGCACTTCCCGATATCATCCCGTGGGTGTCGTAAGAGGCGACTAAGGGAAAAATAGTGGAAGGTGGGCAGCAGCACCTTCTTAAGAACCGCCATCTTACACTGCGATCCCCAAGCCGCCTGTCAAGCCTGGGAATTATGGCAAATACCCCCTTAATAGGGGAGGCTGTGTTCAGCAGTGGACGAGTCGGCTGTTACAGTAAGTTTAATTAATGACTGCTGAGACTGGCTAAGCGTAGCGAATAGCGGAGGTATATGTACATATCTCGGCTTTGGTTTATGACGATGGCTTGCGGCTGTACTAATTTTTCATGCAATTTTTTTTATGCTATCTCGATGGTACAAGCACGAGGTCCACTTGGTGTTAAGCGGTAACCATTGCCTATA
The DNA here is from genome assembly GCA_963890685.1 of Plagodis pulveraria. Classification (NCBI taxonomy): domain Eukaryota; kingdom Metazoa; phylum Arthropoda; class Insecta; order Lepidoptera; family Geometridae; genus Plagodis; species Plagodis pulveraria. The sequence continues at coordinate 19,662,939 of OY982972.1, forward strand.
ACAGATGTAGTTCGTTACAAGTGGCTAACTGTACTGCGCCCATCACCCATATAGTTGAGTATAGTGCCATAAAGTTAATGATTAATGGTCTAATGTGCCTGAAATGTGACCAGTACCTCTTAACCTCTTAAAGCCGAAACGCAATACTAGATATACATTTAGAATAGAATACAATTCCCTTTATTGTTACAGCACAAAGCAAGAAAATACATGTTGTCTAAAAACAAATAAATAAGAAGTTTTGCAATGGGCCGCCTTATCACTAAAAGTGATCTCTACCAGGCAACCTTAGGATGGAGTTTTAAACAAGCTAACATTTTAAAAATTATTAATTAATTAACTTCAATAATTATTTCATTTTAATTAGTTTAATCAAGTTATTATTAATTTATTTTTTTAAGGCGCCGTTCACGTGCTGTTATCCTCAAGCTTCTTAGTTTGTCAGAGCCTCAAGCATGGAAAAGTTTTTTGAAATTCGAACCTTTGCAACAGTTTCAGGAAAATGAATTTACCTACTTTAATATTATCAGAAATAGTAATTTTTATTTTTAATATAAATTAACAACAATTTAGAACGTTATTTAAACAATTTTTCTAAGTCGCTGTAGTGAGGTGAAAAGTTGTGTTTTTCGTTCGGTAGCAAAGTTATTTTGTGTCTAGTAATTATACCTTTGAATGCTTCGTTGCCTCAAGTTTCAACAAAAGTACTCGCGCCAAAAAACGACTTTGCAGCCTTGCATGATAAGTAACTATACATAATGTAGTTTTTTACATGTTATCAATACACACAATTATTTTTCACGTTTTGTTGCGTTGCTGTAAGGTACCCTGTAAAACGACTCGCTCTATACGCCTTTCAAAATAAATTCACATTTAGTTTTTAAAGAACCATGGAAAGAAATAGATAACTTTAAAAAAAAAAAAAAATATTATATACTATAAATAAAAGCCAGGTTTATGGTGTTCTATTTTTAAAGACTATGTTTTAAAAAGTGCACATTAGGAAGAAAAATCGTTATAGTTTCGCTTGTATACGATAGTGATCCCTAAAGCCTGCACCGAGGCAATTGTGAAATACTTGCGATGCGCGATGTTTTGTCCCTTTCCCCTTTTAGTACAACTTTAGCCGTCGGACGGGGACGGATGCTGGCGGCGTGCCTTACTCACGCACCCATACGTGAATTCCTAAAAAGTTCGGTGCGCTCTTAATAAATATGCGACAAATATCTTAAAGTCCTCCAACAGTACTAAACTCTAACAAAAATATCATAAAAACCTCCATTAAAATTATTTTACAAATAATATATTTTACAAATAATATACAAGGCTGCTGCAAGCTTATCCGTATATACCTAAGTCAGATTTTACATGTCACATGCCAAAAACAATTTTAAATGCACAATAATTACATGAATAAGCTGCTGCTCATGGGCTTCTAGACAATACTCGTATATATTATGGGTATATTCCATTTGACGCTAATAACGTTATTTTCGATAATTTTGATCACATTCTGCGTCTATGGTTGTGATCACTGTGATTGTTTGTAACTGTTCTCCCCTGTTCCATTTAGGATAAGAACGCTAAGAATGTCACTAAAATTTGCCACTTCTGTCACTTTTGACATTAGATGAAGCGTTTATGGCGAAAATAACGCCAAGACCCACGTGGAATAACTTTTTGGGAGTGTGATCGTTTTTAGCGTTTTTGGCGAATCTAACTTCAAATGGTATGCATCCTATGATACAGAAAATATTAGCGCCTGCCATTTTCTTACATGAAATAAACCTACATCTTGCTAGAGAAAAATAGTTTGCGTTAAACTTCAAATTAACGACTCTTCAGAGAAATATATGTCTTTCATTTTCGTCTAATTAATTTCATCACCTTCAATCAATCTTCTGAACAGAAATCTTATCAATCAAGGAAGATCTCTATCATCAATAAGGCCATCGAATCGATCAAATTCTACGCAGTATCGTTTAGCCTACTTTTGATGGTTTTGATATACTTATTAATTAAGAATTTGAACAAGATAATCAACTGTTGTTTTTAAAGATAACGTTAATTAAGTCGATAATTGAAAAATGTAATGACCTTCCTCAAACCTTTGTTTTTGATGCAATGACTCAGTGTCAGATGTATATCAGGACCTTAGGCTGCGTCTCCAGCGGAGATGGTAGTCAGAAAAATACAATAATTCGTTATTGTTTACCAATCAAAAATAAATTACACGAATTATATGAACAATTGGTGGTCTTAAAGACAAAAAGTAAGTAACAGCTCGACAATTGAAATTTTCATAAATGATGTATTTCTGTTGCCGCTTTAACAACAAATACTAAAACTCGCGGAAATGTAAACTAAACAAAGGTTATAGTATAGTAATGTTGTAAAGATAGTACGGAACCCTTGTGCGCGAGTCCGCCACGCACTTGGCCGATTTTTAAATACTAGTAATTCGGCCCAAACTGGGCCTTGCGATGTAAAATAAGATAATTCACGATAAGCAACTCTTGCATGTAAAATTTTGTATAATATATAAGATAGGACAGATAGAACAGAAGTTACTGTTCAGTGTGAATATAATGATTATGATTACTTAACATTGGACATACAAATATAGGCATTTCACTACATTAACTATACTATATAAAATAAATAACGATTATTACCGGCGGTATGCCTTTATTAACAAATACTATGAACTATATACAACACTACAGCTATTACAATAAAAGCATTTATATCCCTATAAGTCATTGCAGACTCATAGGCAGTCCAAATGCTCTAGACGACTACTAGTTGGTAGCGTGCCCAGCATGCTGGCAGCATTTCCCCGTTAAATTGCAATGCTTATTCTTTGAGCCAAATAGGTGCCAACATTTTGATCACGCGTCGCATCGACCAAGCGCTCTGATAATTTTTGGAAAATACGATAAGCTCCCGGTCCCCACGGACCCAACGTCTCTACACCAAACGGCTCAAATATGTAACCCATACCGAGGTTAGCATATTTGCGCCGCTTGAGTTGCCGATTATTTATAATAATTTTAATCATCTTTGTATTTTTTTATTGACTGTTAGCCCAAAAAGTATTTAATTATCAGCAAAAAACATAGCTCATTTGTGATATACTAATAGGTTAATTGGTCAACGCCTAAGGAAACTGCTACGAGTATACAAACTTTTATTATCGCCTAACTATGGTTGCTAAGTGAAAATTAGAGGCGCTTATTGAAAAGGTTCTAGCGCGGAATCTTGTTAATACAAAATATTGTTCATTTATAATGCATGTAAAGATCTTTTTTATGCCCGGTGCAAGCGGGCTAAAACTACTTTTTAAGCATTCTTAAGCAAGTGCATAAAAATGATTAATTTATTTTAAATTGTTCAAAGAGTTTCAGTTTCAGATATGTTTCATATAAGAAACGAGGATTTGCACGACTAATGTCAGAAAAGAAAAAATTTCAATGCCAATGCCCAGAAATAAAAGTGTCCATAAATAAATCGACCATTTGCTTGGGTCTGTAGTAACTAATAATAGCCATATGTATAGGGTATTATTAAAGACCTAGACATCTTATTTTTCAAAACAATGACACACAATATAGAACAATGTACAATTATCTATTATTAACACATACATATACAAATATGTATGTGTTACTAACAAAATCATTGTTTAATTTCATCGTAATTGAAGTGAAAATCTGTGTGTATAACTCGTAAATAAAAACCATTTTAGCCTTGACTTACATATATCAGACCTCGCCTTTCGCTCGAACTATTAAACTTATAGCTTAAATTACTTTTATGTTTATTCCTGATAGGTTAACCTTTGACCACTATCTCACCTGATGGTAAGTGATGATGTGGTCGAAGATGTTGTTCAGGCTAACCTAGAAGTACTGGCTCTCAAGGACAGCTGCCGGAACACACCGTTAGGTGACAGATTTTCTACTTGAGGGTGGTAGCTAGCCAGGCGGGCATTCGCAAAATGCCCTACCACCATGCTATAACGACTGCCACCCTAAGACAACAACCGGGACCGACGGCTTAACGTGCCCTCCGAAGCACGTGCACGCTCAGTAGTAATGTCACTTGCGGGCACCCATCCAACACATGACCGCGCGCGACGTTGCTTAACTTTGCTGATCGGTTGAGATAAGCTAAGGAAACTTCGCTAGGAGCGCTTCAAAACTACTTGTTTCATGCACTCGTTATCAATCAATATTTTCTTTGCAAAAGTACAGTAATTATTCCTATGATCTTAACTTAATAATATTATTTGTCCAGTGTATTCGGCCTGCAGGCAGACGTGCAAATATTAGAAAAAGTAACTGTACAGTGATTTACATAGAATTTAAATAATCCTCAATATCGTAAAAAAATTAATTAATAACCAATTAGTCAAAACCTTCTCTATTTATATCATCTTATAATTGAATGTCATTTGGATTTTAATTATATATTAAAATAGTAATATTGTAAACATTTTTAATATAAATATCCTTTACATAAGGAGGTTGATATAATAGGTTATAATAGGTCTTTTTTGTCTCGTTATGACTTTGCAGTGTTTTTTTTTTTTAATTATTCGGTAAGTGTTTTGCGAAAAGGCACATTCTTCTAATGTAGACGCAAGGTAGTTAAAGGATGTTCAAAGATTTAAACAGTGGCTTGCAGCTGTCCAAGAACCAGGCCCTGTTAATAACACTTCGGCACCCTGAAAACACTCTCCATGTCCACGGAGTTGCCCCATAGTCCATAGCTAAGTTGAGACGCTACATGGCCGTGGTATGCTGTTAATGCTGCTTCCTTGGTGTGTCTAATTTTTTTAGTGCAAACCGATGAAAACGTTCTAGTTTTAGACACAAATTACTAATATGCATTTACCTATTGAGGTGTTCATCTATATTAATTTCTAATAAATTAAAACCTTACTAATTTTCTCGTTGTTTATTTAATGTCAATGTTATGCGAAATATTATTGTAAGAATTCAATTGAACTAACTTCTATGATATCAGCGAGTGACGTGTTCACCTAAGTTTTATAATGCTACCTTTTGTCACATTGCATAACTAATGTAGTATCGTCTGCGAATAAAATGGGGAAACTTCTTTGGGGTAACTTCAGGGTGAGCATTTATATAAACAATAAATAGCAAAGGACCGAGAATACTACCTTGTGGGACGCCTATATTATTTAATAGTGTGTCAGATTTAAGTTTCACTGTAGATATCATGTGCTGAGAATTTGTCAATGTTCTTGTCAATTCCGTATATTGTACGGAATTGAAATATATCTTTTAGGTAACAAGATAGCCACTCTTATGCTTTACCTCTTTATGCCAAAGTTTTTTGTGATTCACGTTGTCGTAAGCCATCGTTATACCCAGGAATATGTTAGTATAGGTGCACCACTATTCAAACTTTCCGTAATCATCTTAACTAAATAAAACGATGTGGTTGATTATCCGTTAAGAACCCATACTGTTCACTTTGCAGTAATTTATGCTTATTCAAAATTTTAGCCTAACAAGCATTTCTTTTTCTAAAGCCTTGGATTTTATTATAGGAAGGTATTATAGTTATAGGTTGGTATTTATAAGAGTCCGTGCGATATTCGCCTTTCTTGATTGGGAAGTAACCCTCTGTAAATTTTAAGTATATAATATGTGCATATCATAGTGGCTCAGATTTTGAGAACTTTTGTTTTCATATCATCAATACCACGGGTTTTGCTGTTTGTCAAGGACATGACGATATTTTTAGGAAAGTAGTGTTAGGTTTTTTTGCCACTTAAATAGTTCGTCTTTTATGTCACTAGGTTGATTGGATGTCAATATGATAAAATATTTATTGAATAAGCTACAAATGTCAATCGTATATAGGTAGTATTATTAAATTTAATCATTTTAATGTAATTTTTATCTAAATTATTTCCGGATGTTGTCGATGATATAGCGTTCCAAATTGCTTTTTGTTTTTACTGTTATGTATCTTTTTCGAATTTATAATTTTTGGCGCGAGTATTTTTTTTATGTTATTACTGTATCAGCCGTATTGTCCACTGCTGAACACAGCCTCCCCCATTAGGGGGGGGGGGTTTGCCATAATCCCCACGCTTAACAGGCATCTTGAGGATCGCAGTGTGAGATATCAATTCCTCAGAAAGCGCTGCTGCCCGCCTTCTGGAGATAGGAGGGTGATCTTTTAGCCTGGCACCCCACGGGCAAATGTTATTATGGTTATAATATTTCATTATATTAGTATTTTTGTTGAATCCGGTATTTTCTGTATCGTAGGTATAATTTGCGTTTGGTTATACGGGATCTTTTAATACCCTTCGCTAACCAATTTTTAGAGGAAGGTTTATAGTTTATCTTTACCCTAATAGTAGAAAGCACAAATAGTGAAATAGGCAGATTGAATCATAAAAGAAATCAAAAGCTTCTGGTAGTGTCTTTGATTTGAACACTTCATAAACACAGCTGGCAATCGCTATCCTCGTTTGACAAATCATGTTAGGGGTGGATGGACGCGGGTTCGAACCCCGCACATGACTTAAATTTTTCCTATCGTATATTTGTAATTTTGTAAATTTACGCACTAACTCTCTTTCACTTTACTTTAAACATTTACCATTTTCAACAACCAGCAACCTTTATTACCGGCCGGATTCAATTAGGCAACCATATATAATAATAAAATGAAAAAAATAGCTTTAAATTGATATATAAATCATAAATGTACGTTATAAAATGTATCGAAATCATACCTGTTTACACCTGTCCAGAGAACATATCACGAAGAGGTGCGGCCAGGTGCACAACGGTAACCGTGATTTTTCAGAATCTTTATTTATATTGCCGTGATGTAGACGATATTTTATTTTAAAAAGACAAGTGAACGATTTTTTTCCCAAAAAACAAATAACAATAATTTTATTTAAAATACTTGCGGCCACATTTTAATAGGCAATCTGGTAGATATATATTCTCCTAATCATAAATATACATACAAATTTGTTTTTTAGCAAAAACTCGATTTGCAGCCGGATTTTAGACTATCAAAGATGGAGATGATACGTATTTACAAAAAAAACAACAAATTTTCCTCGTTTTAATCTTTTCTAAACTGGTTTGAACAATCAAACCAGTTTTTTAAAAGCTTTGTTTGTTGGCTATTAGTTTTAAAATTGCGCGGTTTCTTGATTCGAAATGTCTAGAAGGTGTATATAAGAGCGAACACTTATAATATTTTTAAAATTCCCGGGCTATAAGAGGGCCTCCCCTCGCCCAAAACCCGGTGGAGCTGGACGTCCGCTTAGTGGTAGTCAGCATCTATGTCCTCCCTAAAAAAAAATAAAAAAAATTTAATATTGTTATGTTTTCAATAACGCCTGCTCGGCGGTTTACATTACTAGATTACAAATTTACGAGAGAAAAGTGTATTTCAATTATCGTTTTAAAAGGTTGAGTCATCATATACAAGCTTAAAATCAATTACAAAATTAGTCTTATTTGTAGTACAACGTAAGTTGAACTATAGGTGTCGCTCCATCACCATACGAGGGTTAAATAAAGACCGAGAGGAAAAATTGGAGTTATGAGTCATTGTCATGTTAGCTCAAGCGGTCAGAGCATACCCCGGCTATAGGGGTGGATGGACGCGGGTTCGGATCCTGCACATGACTATAATTTTTCCTAGCGTAAATTTTTTACTTTTAATATTGCTTGCAATTTTGTCCAAAATTTAATTTGAACGAGGGGGAAAAGTAATATGGGCTTGAAAATAATCATTTTGTAATATTCCTAACAAGTCGTTAGTAACCGAATTTAGTTTAAAAATATCTTTATTCCAGTCCCACAAATTACATATTGATGACATTGAACTCATTTGTAAGATAATTTAATAACTTTACTGTACTGTATCAGACGGATATGTTGAACACACTCTCCCAATATTTACAAGGTGTGCCACAACCCCACGCTTGGCAGGCGCCTTGGGGATCGCAGTGTGAGATATCAGTTCTTCAGAAAGTGCTGCTGTCCACCTTCTGGTGTGTTACCCTTAGTCGCCTCTTACGACACCCACGGGTAGAGATGGGGAGGTGACATTCTACCTTGGCACCCTATGGGGCTTAGGCCTATTTAAGACCCTATTTCTGTGTATATCTAAGACCATATTTAATAACTCATCGAGTTTAAAAAGAAAACGTTCTATCATCCACTTCTTCTTTTCACTTTCAGGTAGGTACCTATTCTATATAAACAAACTGATATTAGCTTAGGACCAATCAGTTCTCCCCTACAACATTCTAAACAATATGTACAGGGTAACTTTGGTGGAAATTTGGTGGATTTTGCATTTAACCTTTTCCTTACTAAAATCTACCATTGAATAGAATACTGATAAAAGTTTTTTATTACTTTTTCATATTAAACTATAAAATGACAAACGACCTACCAATGCCATGAAATCTGTTGTGACACTGAAGAGTTTGTGGTAAGGTTTCTGCCCAAACGTAGTTAAGTATGTCATTCAAATACAAAGTGTTTAAACTCCTTGAAGTTTTTCATGGGTGTCCTTGAGTCTATCAGATATTATTCATTCATATAAATAAATGTATACACATAAATATAAAGAGGAAGATTGTTGGGTGTTTGAACGAATAGTTATATTGTTTTTAAATTGGTCGGTTAACATTTTGTCAGGCTGTCATATATTTCATGAAATTCACGTGAGTCACATAATATAAATAAACAGAAAAAACAATATATATCTTAATGAAAGTGAATGAATAGATTCAGGCGTTACTTTGCGTAAATCCATATATAATAACAAATATTTTAAGAAAACATCAAATTAATATTTTAATAAAACACTTAAAAAATATAAAAATATATCTAGTGACAATTCCGCCTAATTTTCCTGCTAAGACGACGTGACGTCACAAACGCCACGCAACCAAACCGGAAGAATTTTCGACGCGTTTCGCTTCCACACGAAGCATCCTCAGGAGTTCTTGACTCTACAATGTGCGCGCGATTTCTCGATCGTGCGCTCTTTAAAAAATATTTGTTATTATTAAATATCTTATCTTATCTGATGATTGGAAAACCCACTAGTATAGGGTTTGTTATGTATTTGCAAAATTACACAATTTAACGAGTATATTTTTCATTTGGTATCTATACTAATTATAAAGAGAAAGATTCGCACTAAAAGACCATTTTACGCAATCCTTGACGAAGCGACTCTGAAAGTCGCGAAACCGGTCGAGACGCCTTATTCTGGTTTTTTACCTTCTAGCCGTAAAAAACCAAAATATCGGCTTAAAATAGTATTTTAGTATGTGTCAAACTTACGTTAGAAAGATTCGCATTGTTGTGTGTAATGAATGAAATTAAACTACAGGACGGATTTCTTGCTAGTCTAATATTATTTTTTTATGTTTGATAAGTTAGCCTTTGACTTCTATCTCACCTGATGGTAAGTGTTGATGTGGTCGAAGATGTTGTACAGGCTAAACTGGCTATTAGGACAGCTGCCGGAACACACCATTAGGTGCTTGGCGACAGATTTTCCACTTGAGGGTGGTAGCTAGCCAGGCGGGCATTCGCAAAATACCCTACCACCATGCTGTAACGACTGCCATCCTGAGACAACAACCAGGACCGACGTGCCCTCCGAAGCCGAAACGCTCAGTAGTAATGTCACTAGCGGTCACCCATCCAACTCATGACCGAGCGCGACGTTGGTTAACTTTGCTGATCGGTTGAGAACAGCTTAGTAAACTTCGCTACGAACGCTTCAAAATAAAACTAAATATTTAAATGTCTCCTTAGAACTTCGCGACACGCTACAGTAACAATTAAGGCTGCATTTGTCGCGCATCAATTAATGACCGGAAAACTCAAAGGTTCTTCATGTGAGTAATGGTCTCATCTGATTCCGCTTTCCTTCTTCCTCGAACAAGGTTTTATAAAATATGCACGTATTATCCCGCTTCCTCGAGGAAAACCGGAGTGTAGACTTGTCTAAAAGTCGTTGAGGTCAGTGTGGGTGAACAACCTGGTTGACATTATATGACGTACTACTTCCTCGGTGAAATCGGGTAATAGACAAGTATGAGGGAAATTACTATCTTTTATTGCTTCGTTGGTTACGTGTTTTTCTTTTTTATTTTGTTTTTTTTTTTATATAATTAATTATCGCACTACAGACTCGTGGTTCGTACTCTTTTTAGATTTATTTTTATTTTATTATATTAACTAGTTTTACAATAACATTCCCCAATCATCAATACGTACTATTTACACTTAGATGGTGGTTAGTGTAAGGTGTTGTATCTTAAAAACTAAGTGAGTCCATATATACACTTTTTATTATTATTTGTGTTTTTGCTTTCACCCAAAACACGTGGAATAAGGGTTTGAAAATGGCGATTCTTCCCCTCCATACCGGTAGTTGGACCAAAAATTGTTACAGGAATGAATGATCACGATAATTGGACCTAAAATCGTTACATACCTAAATTAATGACTTGTAGCTTTTGCATACGACATATTATACCGATAATTATTCCTAAAATTATTAAACCAATTATTGATCCCGATAGTTTGACTAAAATTGTTATATTAATGAATGATCACGAACAATGAACCTATAATTGTTACATAAGTACTTAAATTAATGCTCCCGATAATTGGACTTAAAATTGTTACATCAATTAATGATCACGATAGTTTGTTAAAATTGTTTATGAATAATCATGATAATTAGACCTAAAATGGGTCGTCCATAAAAATTCAAAAGTTTAATTTACTTACCCATGTCCAATAAACGTAATATATAAGTATTTGAAAAAAAAACGATATATTCTCCGCGCCTCACATAATACTTAATCAAGTTTTGAAGGTGATAGCTCAGTGGCATTGGCTATGGACTGCCGCGCAGCAGGTCCATGGTTCGAATCCCGCCGCGGGCTTGAGCTTCACCGCATGGTGGAAGGGCATTTTGCGGATGCCCGTCTGGCTAGCTACCACGCTCAAGTAAAAAATCGGTCGCCAAGCACCTAACTGTGTGTTCCGGCAGCAGTCCTTGAGAGCCAGTGAAATAACAAGCACATGAGTCGGTCGCCAAGCACCTAACTGTGTGTTCCGGCAGCAGTCCTTGAGAGCCAGTGAAATTACAGGCACATGAGACTTAACAACTGTACGTCTCGAGGTGACGGGCACAGTACAATTCGTCGTTGACGAAATGCATCTGTTATAAGCAAAGGTTAGTCCACTTAACATCAAGGCCTCGGGCTTGTTCCGACACAATAACATGAAGAAGAAAAAAGAAGTGTTACGTGCTTCATCCCGCGCTCGCCGCTGTACACAATCGTGACTCCCAGACGAAGAACTTCAAATAAGTTCGAAACTGGTCGGAGCAATATCCGGTAAATATAACGCGAGTCCTAGCCGGTTATTAAATAATAAGAAAAAAGAAGGTTTACCGTATGTAATAAAATTTTATAAGTCTATAATACAGGTATCGATATATTCTCTGTACCTCGCGTATTATGGGATCAATCATTATACGCGAGTATATTATAAAATCATAATGCATATGTATAATGTAATATTTAGATGACTGTAAAACAAAACAAAACAGAAAACAATTTCTCGCCCACACCAGGAATTACTGTAATATGGTAATGCGTTTAATATACAAGTAATTAATCAATTCAACGTATTCTATCCTTCCATTGAGAGATACATCTCCACGCGACATTGATGCTGAGCAAACCCGGAATGCTCGCAAGCGGAATATTTATTGGCACATTATCTGTATACAAACATACATAAGATTTATTTATGGATAGCTCCTTTGCGTGAATATTTAGTGAACACAAACATACATAACGTCATGTATGTTTCATTTAATTATATTTATGATGCACTAATAACATATTTATTGAGAGGGAATAGAACCTGCTTCCCTCGGTTTTACGCACCGGGTACCTTAAGCACTAGGCTGTTGAGACTGACAGAGAAATTTTGTGGTCAACTTTCTTATTTTCCGTCATTAGGGATGGTGTGGCCATCAATCAAACTTCTAGACCTTCATCTGTTTGAAAGGAGTATTTATTTAACTTTATTATTATTATTTTTTATGTCATTGTGACAGTACAAGCCTGAGGCCCACCTGATATTAAGTGGACTAACCTCTGCCTATAACAGATGCATTTCGTCACAAGTCACGAATTGCTCTGCGCCCGTCACCTTGAGACATTGTTATTAAGTCTCATGTGCCTGTAATTTCACTGGAACACACCGTTAGGTGCTTGGCGGCAGATTTTCTACTAGAAGTAGGTCGCTAGCCAGGCGGGCAATCGCAAAATTCCCTTCCACCATGCGGTGAAGCTCAAGCCCGCGGCGGGATTTGAACCATGGACGTGCTGTGCGGCAGTTCATAGCCAATGCCACTGGGCCACCAATGCTTCAAAAATTATGTAAGAAGTGTAACTCGCATACAGTTACCGCTGAGTAGAGTTCACGCAGCGCTTTCCATACGTAGTTTCGTCTTATTTTAATTACTAAGTGTTCAAATTCGGTAAAATTTTGCGTGTATGTCCTTGAACCTAATATCTATGCTTCTGGTTTGCCAGATTTCGTAAAATTAAGTTTTCAAAAATAATCCCAAAAATCATTTTCAAGCAGTGATGGCTCAGTGGCATTGGCTATAGACTGCCGTGCCACAGGTCCATGCTTCAAATCCCGCCACGGGCTTGAAGTTCACCGCATGGTGTAAGGGCATTTAGCGAATGCCCGCCTGGCTAGTGACCACCGTAGAAAATCTGTCGCCTATCACCTAACGATGTGTTCCGGCAACAGTCCTTGAAAGCCAGTGAAATTACAGGCACATGAGACTTAACAACTATGTCTCAAGGTGACGGGCGCAGTGCAATTCGTGACTTCTGACGAAATGTATCTGTTATAGGCAGAGGTTAGTCCGCCTAACATCAGGTGGGCCCTTGTGCTTGTTCCGTCACAATAACATAAAAACAAAGCTATTTGTATGGGAATTGTTGTTTTGACATTTAGTGATATAATAAATAATAAACTGAAAACTGACAAACCAGAAGCATAGATTTAGCATATTGCTGAGCCTAATTTTTTATTATTAGGCTCAGCAATATGTATACAAAATTTCATCGTGTTTAAACACATGGTATTTTAAATATGACGAAAGTACGTTTGTATGGAAAACGCTTCGTGAACTCCAAGTTCACTATTAACAAAACACGCACAATCTTCCAAATTCAAGTTAATTGATTTGACATTTAAAAATGATCGCATCCGATTGGTCGCATCATGGTAGTGTTGTTGCGCCGCATGATACACTTTTTGAACTACGCCCACCGCGCTGTTTTTTAGGGTTCCGTACCCAAAAAGTAAAAACGGGACCTTATTACTGAGACTTCGCTGTCCTTCCGTCCGTCCGTCTGTCACCAGGCTGTATCTCAAGAACGGTGATAGTTAGACAGGTGAAATTTACACAGATGATGTATTTATATTGCCGCTATAACAACAAATACTTAAAATAAAATGAAATAAATATTTAAGGGGGGCTCCCATACAACAAACTTGATTTTTTTACCGTTTCTTGCTCGATACTAATAACGGTGGCAAGTAGACGCTTTAACTATTCACAGAATATTTAGTTTTATGTTCTCTTTGAATATAATTAATTAAACTAAATAATTATGGGGGCTCCCATACAATAAAAAAGGTATTCGCCGTTTATATGATAAAAAAATATTGCTAAACATAATATAATGGTACGGGACCCTTCGTGCGCGAGTCCCACACGCACTTGGCCGGATTTTTATTTGACTTACAATTCTATACATACATTTATTCGTAGTTTTGTGTACATTCGTAATGATATTACGCTACCTCTATTTATTTCTAAATAAAATTACGAGTGATGTGTTTCCCCGAGCTGTATGAGGCAAAGACCACGGATTTCTGCTTGCAACGATTTAGTCTTAGGATTTTCCTGCGTTACTATCCTCACATATTATGTTCACCTATTTTTACCCTCTTAATGTTTTCCTTATTATTTGTTATGCAATCCGCTCTACTCAAATATATTCTGTAAAAAAATGTTTACTAAAAAATGGAACCGACTTCAATACTCAAATGTGTGAAATAACTTGTTGAAGTCAGTACAATGATGGTTCAAAATCTATTATCACAATATTGTGTGCATGGTACCGACTTTGATGAGTTATTTCACACATTTGAGTATCGAATTTTATGTTTGAAAACACGGGTGTTTGAGCGTGAAACAACTTACTGTGAGTCGATATGACGATCGAAAATGTTTCGGCGTTTTCAAACATAAAATATAAATATGAGCGTAGTTTTTATAATTTGAGTATTGAAGTCGGTTCAATTTTTTGGTAAAAAAAAATGTTCAGTTATTTTAGTGACCCTTGCTATTTATGGGATCGATGGTCATTCAGTGTCAATGACTATATGATCAAGTCAAGTCGGTAAAAAAAAAAAACCGACAATCCATCACCGATGTCTGTCTGGTAACGGAGGCTTATTGAGCCCCGTTTTCTACGTACGTACGTACGGTACCCCGAAAACTTTGAAAAACGCCTATTATGTAATCCGCCATACATATCTACTGCCAATATAAGAAGAAGATATTATTATATTGCCAATATTATCAACATTTAAAAAAAACAGGATATTCTCCACTTACACACACTTCACACTTCTCCAGCAGGTCCATGGTTCGAATCCCGTCCAGAGCTTGAGCTTCACCGCATGGGGGAAGGGCATTTTGTGAATGCCCGCCTGGCTAGCGACCACCCTCATGTAGAAAATCTATCGCCAAGCACCTAACAGTGTGTTCCGGCAGCAGTCCTTGAGAGCCAGAAAAATTACAGGCTAATGAGACCTAACAACTGGACGTCTCAGTGTGACGGGCACAGTGCAATTCGTCGCTGACGAAATGCGTCTGTTTTAGGCAGAGGTTAGTCCACTTAACATCAAGTGGGCCTCGGGCTTGTTCCGTCACAATAAATAAAAGAAAAAAAAAACTTAAAAATTCTACGTGGCGTTTAAGACGTCACGTGGTGTATCAGGCACATAGGGGAATTGTCAGGGGGTTTATTTTTTGTGTTGTTCCAAAACATTAGTATAATGTTTTTTTTTTATATTTGTTATCATTAGATACGGATTTCTGCAAAGTAGCGCCTGAATCTATTCATCAACTGCACATCAACCGGAACACCGTTGAACAAGGTCTCCCCCATTGGAGGGATTTGTCATAATCTCCACGCTTGGCAGGCGTCTTGGGGACCACAGTACAAATCGGCAGTTCTTTAGAAGGCAATGCTTCCCACCTTCCTGAATTTTTCCTTTAGTCGGCTCTTACGACACCCACGGGAAGAAATGGGTGACATTCTAACCCGGCTTCTGAATCTATTAATAAGAATAGTTTTTTTTATTCCTGGTAGGTTAGCCTTTGACCACTATCTCACCTGAAGGTAAGCGATGATGTGGTCGAAGATGTTGTTCAGGCTAACCTAGAAATACTGGCTCTCAAGGACAGCTGCCGGAACACACCGTTAGGTGCTTGGCTACATATTTTCTCCTTGAGGGTGGTAGCTAGCCAGGCGGGTAATGTACATTAATGTATATAGCTGCGTAAATGTAATAAATTACTAGGCAGGTATACAAAACTAGAAATGCGTATGAGCAGAATATAAATACCATTTAACAAATCCTTCCGACATTACTCTAGCGTTGTTTGAAATCCTAACGCCGGACGTAATGATTTATTCAATGTTTTCATAATATACCCCTGTTTATATATAGATCTGTCGATTTGTAAATATGTTATGTTGTTTCTTAAACATACTGCATCCAACTACATCATACGCCGAATGATATTTAAAACCATTGAGATAAAACGTTACACATATATTAGGTACCTACTTATATATACGTCAAAATTATTTCGTGTTTAAAACCTATATTCAAATATCACTCGAATTTTCGAAGTATCCATCTTTCGTGTCTAAGCTGAATAAAAAAACAACTGAAAGTCGATAATCGAATGTTGCACATTTTAAAAAAAAGAACCACATAGGTATATATGTAATAAATTTTTGGCTGTCATATGCCTCCATGGGGTAGTTTAATTAAAGTATAATAATTAAAAATATTTTTCAATGATTTTAAGAATCGTTTTTGTGCCAAGTTTGGGGATTATGGCAAACCCCCCATAATGGCTGTGTTTAGCAGTGGACAATCCGGCTGATACAGTACACAAATACGTAGTTTGTACCTACTTATGTAAACGCTCTACCGTATAATATATGATATCCAATTCTTATCGTATTCTGTATTCCATATAGAATTGATACAACGCCAGATTTCAACACACGTGGTTAATCTCTATTCAGATAATTAATTGCATATCCAGGAAATATATGTTCCGTTAATCTTCAGCTAATGTATCTATATGTACATATAGTATAAACATATTCCCAGGATAAGACACTGGCTCTCCTCTTAAAGGATCGCTCCTTTAAGGGTGAACTGGCCGGTCGCTTCTCCATACAAACGCCGTAGGGTGATCACTCCTTTATTTGATATTTTAGGTCTAGAATTAAGCATAATACCAATTGATCTCATCATTATCTAGGCTTGTATGATGCCGAAATTATAAAAACATAATTAAGTTGAAAGTTATGAGCATCGAAAATTTTATATGAAAATTTTTCGAAGCTCATAACTCTCAATTAATTAATTATCTTATTAAAATTTCGGCATCATACAAGCCTAGATAATGACGAAATCAATCGGTATTATGCTTTGTTTTGGACCTAAATCCTCTAATAATGGAGTGATCACCCTACCACGTTTGTATGGAGAACGGTCCGGCCAGTTCACCCTTAAAAGGAGAACCCTGATTTTGGCCACTTTGAACGTGAAATCATTTGTAAAGGATTATTATTACGATTCAGAAAAAATATATATTATATATGGACAGTTTGGCAAGTAGATAGATAGATATAAACTTTATTTGCATACCTTAAAAACATTACAATGAAAATAAACATACAAATTATTTATACAAAAGGGGGTATTGTTGCTTAAAGCAATTTCTTCCAGACAACCGAAAAGAAAGGATTTACAAAAATTTGCCAGGTTGGCAGTTTACTACGTAAACATTACTTAAAAATAAAAACAAATTAAATATTCACGAAGTATTATTTAAATAAATACATATTAAGTAATATGAAGTAATCCGCGCTGAAAGTTTTTCATAACTTTGTAGGCTCCTTTCCCTACTCATACATACAGTATTATATATTGTAATTGTATTATATAAAATATTTATTCCATAATATACATTTATTTTATAACATATTATTTATTTATTTACAGCTACACATTTCTTAACTAAACAATAGCACATGTCGATCAGCTTGTCGATAATATTATTCGATAAGTTAATTTCATCGACACTACCCCATCCCTAACGCGCCGGAGTAAATAACAGCTTATATACGCTGCGGCGCGTCGCTTGCGCACAGCGGGCAAATGAATGTCGTCCAGTCCGATTTACAAGCTGACGCGGATCGCACGCTCGATCGCTCCCCGCTATTTCGTACACGCTCGCGCTCAGTGCCTTAGCCGCCTATACACCTATTGACTGTTATAGTAGTGATTGTAATCTCTGTGCATTTTTACGTGTTTTACTGACCTTCTGAAGTATATGTGTTGTGGATGATTAATTACATATTTTGTGCCTTATATGCCTGGAGTATTATTCTACGGACGTTGAACTAGCAGCTAAGTACATACTATAATATACCAGCACATAATTAAAAGCCAAGTAAATAACACACCCGGCTTTATTGGTGACCCCGACGTGATTACCGAAAGAGACACTTTTCGAGATACACATGAATCATCTACTACGTCCCCGCCACCCGGCACTAGTGATGGGACCATGTCGATAAATTGTGGCGATGTTTATAAGGTCGGTGTAAGAGTACCACCGTTTTGGCCGGAAGAGCCTGAGATTTGGTTCGCCCAAGTAGAGGGTCAATTTGCCATTTCTGGAATTACCAGCGATTTTACCAAATTTAATTATGTCATCGGTCACCTTGACAACCAACATTCAAGGGAAGTCAAGGACATTATTATCAACCCACCCGCGACCAACAAGTATGAAAAACTCAAGAGCGAGTTAATCAAGCGGCTTAGTGCGTCGAATGAGAAGAAGATTAAGCAACTGCTTATGCACGAGGAGCTTGGAGACCGCAAACCGTCTCAATTCCTCCGTCACCTCAAACATCTGGCAGGTTTGGACGTTCCAGACGACTTTATGAAAACCATCTGGACCAGTCGCCTTCCGCACGGAATTCAAACCGTGCTTGCAGGTCAACCATCGATGGCGTCACTCGAGGAACTAGCTGATTTAGCCGACAGGGTGAACGATCTAGCTTCAACGACACCCAGAGTCGCCACCGTGAGCAACGCTATCCCTACGTTCTTACTTAGCGACCTCACTAAGGAAGTAGCAGAACTTCGGAAGCAGTTTGAGAAGCTTTCATCTAACAGAAACAGCAGATCTCAATCACGATCTTCTCAACGGAACCGCAGCACTTCCAAGCACCGATCACATTCAAACTATAAGAAGTTTCCGATATGTTGGTACCACAGCAAGTTTGGTGATAGTGCTAGCAAGTGCACGCGCCCCTGCGATTACAAGTCGGAAAACTCAAAGGGCGGTCGGTAATGGCGACAGACGATTGCCCTTCATCTTCAACTGGTCGCCTGTTCGTGACTGATCGGTCTTCGAAGACGCAGTTCCTGGTCGACACCGGTAGCGACCTCTGTGTCTTCCCACGGTCAGCGCTTCGTGATCGTCGTACTCGTACAGACTATAACTTGTGTGCCGCTAACGGATCGAACATTTCTACATATGGTTACGTAAATTTAAATTTAGATATTGGCCTACGTAGGAATTTCGTGTGGCGTTTTGTAGTTGCAGATGTAACGAAACCAATAATTGGTGTAGATTTCTTAAATTTTTACAACCTTGTAGTAGATTGTCGTAATAAGCGATTAGTTGACAACTTAACTTCAATAACTGCCATTGCTACTATAGCTAATTGTAAAAATGTATCGTCTGTGAAAATCGTGACTGGTGAGACACGGTTCCATAAAATTCTTGATGAATTCCCAGAAATCACACGACCAGCTGGTAGACATAATACTACACCACACAACACTGTCCATCACATACGAACGACACCAGGACCTCCAGTATTTTCTCCACCTCGTCGTTTAGCTCCAGACAAACTTAAGGTCGCCCGAAAGGAATTCGAATCCATGTTAGCCAACGGTACAGCGAGACCTTCGGAAAGCCCTTGGTCGTCCCCTTTGCACTTGGCGCCTAAAAAGAACAACGGTTGGCGTCCATGCGGTGATTATCGCAAGCTGAATGCCCGCACCGTGCCTGACAGATACCCGATTAAGCATATACATGACTTTACTCATAGCATTGCAGGATGTAAGGTATTTAGTACTTTAGACCTTGAGCGAGCCTATAACCAGGTACCTGTCAGCGCGGAGGACATTCCCAAAACTGCGATCGCCACGCCGTTCGGTTTATATGAATTTCCGTTTATGAGCTACGGTCTTCGCAATGCTGGGCAGACATTTCAGCGTTTCGTTGACGAAATAACCAGAGGACTCGATTACGTGTATACTTTCCTTGACGATTTTTTAATTTTCTCGAAAAATGAGGTTGAGCACGAACAGCACCTGCGCGAGATCTTCAAAAGGCTGAAAGATTACGGTATGTTGCTGAACACTTCAAAGTGTGTATTTGGTGAGAGCGAAGTAACCTTTCTAGGGTACTCAATTTCAGAAAGCGGCACAAAACCTCTCGACTCCAAGGTGCAGGCAGTGAAAGATTTTCCACCTCCTAAGAACGTGCGTCAACTGAGAGGCTTCTTGGGCATGCTCAATTACTATAGAAGATTCCTTCCTCAGGCAGCTCAGATCCAGGCCCCGTTGCACGCTCTTTTAACAGGTTCAGTGAAAGGGACGCAGCCAATAGACCTCAATGGCGAGGCTTTGGCAGCTTTCCAAGCTTGTAAGGAGAACTTGTCCAACGCTGCTTTGTTAGCTCATCCAGACTGTTCAGCTAATCTTGCTGTCGTTACAGATGCGTCCGATAAAGCCATTGGAGCTGTTTTGCAGCAGTTTAAGGATGATGCATGGCAACCTTTGGCATTCTTCTCTAGGAAATTAAGTCCTTCACAAACAAAATACTCTCCCTATGACAGAGAATTACTTGCCATTTACGAGGCAATCAAATATTTTCGCCATATGCTCGAAGCAAGGCATTTCATCGTCTATACTGACCATAAGCCGATCAGTTTTGCATTCCACGAAAGGAAGAACAACTGTTCGCCTAGGCAGTATAGACATCTTGATTTTATCTCTCAGTTTACCACTGACATTCGTCACATATCCGGTAAAGATAATGTGGTTGCCGACACCTTATCGCGCATCGAAGAACTGTCAGAGCCAGTAAGCCTTGAAACATTGGCACAAAGTCAAGCGTCAGACCCAGAACTAGAGTTGCTTCGAAATGGTGGCACATCGTTAAAGTTGCAAAAACTTTACGTCCCTGGATGTCGAACTCCCCTGTATTGCGACGTCAGTACCTCAACATCCAGGCCTTATGTCCCCAAATTCTTTCGAAAGCAGATCTTCGACAGCCTGCATTCTCTAAGCCACCCTGGCGCTAACGCGTCTACCATATTAGTGTCCGAACGTTTTGTCTGGCCAGGCATAAGGAAGGACTGTAGAGAGTGGTCGCGTGGTTGCCTATCGTGTCAGCGGGCCAAAGTCAATCGACATGTGACAGCACCCCTTGGCACATACAACTTACCTCGCACGCGCTTCAAACAGATCCACATAGATCTGATTGGTCCCCTTCCATTGTCTGAAGGATATCGATACTGCCTTACAGCCGTAGACAGATTTACTCGTTGGCCTGAAGTAGTACCTATACAAGATATCACAGCAGAAACTGTCGCTAAAGCTTTGTTGTCAACTTGGATCTCTCGGTTTGGTTGTCCAACAGACATTACAACTGACCGTGGCCGTCAGTTCGAATCGGCCTTATTTCAATGTCTGTCCAAGATAACTGGATTTGAACATAAGCGGACAACAGCCTACCATCCAGCATGCAATGGGTTAGTAGAGCGTTTTCACCGCCACCTTAAGGCTGCAATCGTATGTCATGCCAATGACAGGTGGACGGAGTCATTGCCGTGGGTCTTATTAGGTGTAAGATCTGCCTTTAAAGCGGACTTGCAAGCTTCTTCAGCAGAACTGGTATACGGTGAAACGCTTAGATTACCTGGCGAGTTCTTTGAGCCAACTATAAGTTGTACCACTGATGTCTCGGAATTTACAGCTAGACTCAGAAATTTTGCCGAAAAATTGCGCCCCGTACCAGCTTCCCGCCACGGTGAGCCCAAAGTCTTTATCTACAAAGAACTTCAATCTTGTGATCATGTTTTCCTTCGTGAAGATGCATCACGAGGTTCTCTCACACCTGCATATTCTGGACCTCACAAAGTTCTCTCCAGAGGAGATAAAGTTTTCAAAATATTGCATAACAATAAAGAAATGACGGTTTCAATCGATCGTCTTAAACCAGCGTTCATATTGTCGGAACAGACACAGAACGAAGAAGCCCCTCCAGAAATTCCAAAAAGTTATACAACTCGGTCAGGTCGTCAGGTAAAATTCACGAACTTTTATCGCCCTTGACGGTCTCTGGAGGAGGGTGGTGTAGGCTCCTTTCCCTACTCATACATACAGTATTATATATTGTAATTGTATTATATAAAATATTTATTCCATAATATACATTTATTTTATAACATATTATTTATTTATTTACAGCTACACATTTCTTAACTAAACAATAGCACATGTCGATCAGCTAGTCGATAATATTATTCGATAAGTTAATTTCATCGACACTACCCCATCCCTAACGCGCCGGAGTAAATAACAGCTTATATACGCTGCGGCGCGTCGCTTGCGCACAGCGGGCAAATGAATGTCGTCCAGTCCGATTTACAAGCTGACGCGGATCGCACGCTCGATCGCTCCCCGCTATTTCGTACACGCTCGCGCTCAGTGCCTTAGCCGCCTATACACCTATTGACTGTTATAGTAGTGATTGTAATCTCTGTGCATTTTTACGTGTTTTACTGACCTTCTGAAGTATATGTGTTGTGGATGATTAATTACATATTTTGTGCCTTATATGCCTGGAGTATTATTCTACGGACGTTGAACTAGCAGCTAAGTACATACTATAATATACCAGCACATAATTAAAAGCCAAGTAAATAACACACCCGGCTTTAACTTGATTATAGGTATTTTTTTATTATTTATGTATAGCTGATAGGCTAGCATTTGACCACTATCTCACCTGATGGTAAGTGATGTGGTCGAAGGTGTTATCAGGCTTAACCTAGAATTGCTGTCTCTCAAAGACAGCTGCCGGAACACACCGTTAGGTGCTTGGCGACATATTTTCTACTTGAGGGGGGTCGCTACCCAGGCGGGCATTCGCAAAATGCCCTTCCACCATGCGGTGAAGCTCAAGCCCGCGGCGAGATTCAAACCATGGACCTGCTACGCGGCAATCCATAGCCAATGCCACTGAGCCATCACTGCTTCAAAATATATAGATAATTTATACGGACAGTTTGGAAACAAATCTGTGCTGAAAGTTATTTTACAACTATTTGCTTAATTGTAGGTAAAATGAAATATTTTGATGAATGTGTTACATAATTATTTTTTGTCAAAATCCGCTTCAAGGGTTATTAATATTCTAATTTAACCTACGCTATAATGTGATCAATCATATCCTAATACAAAGACAAATAACATCTTTATTGTATTAATACATTAAATATGTTATTTGTATTTGTATTATTAATATAATAAAGATGTTATTTGTATTTGTATTGGGATATGATGCAATATGGTATAATTTATAGGTGAAATCCCTGCCCGCTGCTGTAGTTTTCACTGTGTTGCAGAAGGCAGTTCCTTTCCCACAATTATGTACTTATAAATAAACAATATACACATATAATTTAGTATCAGCATCGGAGGTAATAGCAAAATACAGGATTATATTTAATTTACTTATACTACAAACTACGAATATACTTTATTTATTCGTAGACTACAAATGAGTTTTGAAAATTTTAAAATCGTCCCATATCCATTTGATAAGTACATTTTTTGCGCTATTAACTAACAAAAGATAGCCGCTACGCGCAGCGCGTTTTTTGTTTGAACTTTGTTTAATTCATGTTTTATTTTATTCCATATTGATCTGCATTATCACTTAAAAAGAGATATAGAAGTTAGAGCCATAATCTAGGCAGTAAAATATAGAAGATTACGCGTGCTGATATAATTCGGCCTGGCGTATACGCCAGGATTACTGTCAGTTTCTGGCCGCCATAAAATTACAACATCAAAGCTTAGAGAAAGGGCTATTAGTCCTAATTAGTAGGCTCAAAGTTAAAATCATCTATTAAATTTATGCGTCTGGGATGCGTTATATTGTGTGGTTCCATTATCGAAGTACACTACGCTTTACTGATACGTTCAGCCATAAAGTGTTAAGGAGCCAATGCGAGAAGAACTCGAGCTCATTCATTCATTCAAAATTTACAAAATGCAACATATTATTTAAAATTGTTTTCTCCATTACTTATTTGTATAAATTATGTAGGTGACAGTGTTTAAATTAAATAGGTGGAATTGTCCAAGCATTTTCTCGCTAAGATAATCAAAACTGTATAGTAGGATTTCTGATTGAAGTGTTTTCACGTGCAACTGGAATTTTCCTCCTGTGAGCAGTATAACGTCTTTAGAAACTTTATTATAAAATCCCATACAATTCCCTAAGAAGGACCCTTTACTGTCTTTGCTAATATAAAACCAGGCACCACTATTTCATCGTTGTTTCTAGTGTTATAATCGTGATTTTCACTGTTTTATAAATGCACAATTTTTTGAGGGCAGGCAAAATGTATTATACCTATATTACATTTTTGACCGACTTCCAAAAAAGGGGAGGTACTCAATTCGTATGTACTTTTTTAAAAAATGTTTTTACGTCAACTTTTGTTTGAGTGAACCGATGATTCCTTTTTCATTTGAAAGTACCACAGTGAATGACAATCGATCCCATAAGTACCTAGCAAGGGTCACTAAAAAGCGCACAGTATTGTGATAATAGCTATACTTTTGAACTATCATGGTACCGACTTCAACAAGTTATTTCACACATTTGTTTGTTTCTTTTTTTTTATAAACAGACTCGGTTGAGTTATGAAGAATTTATCCTTAGACAACCAGAACCGACGATGACCGACGACTTCCAAATAACGAAAAAGTCCAGTAGTAAATGCTATACTAGCTTTCACCCATCCAAGTTTTCCAACATTGCTTATTGATTTATTAAGCATTGATTTATCTAGAACAAATACAAATTGTTTATTTCCCAATGAAAACAAACAGGATAAACATATTTACTTACTTTATTTACTAAAGTCCTAAGGTAAAACTCAATAAATTTACCTTCCATTAGCAGCCGCACTAGGCGATCCTGCGTTATGTATTCCCACAAAAATCTAAATATATTGGTTACTGTAAGGGCCTGTTTCAGAATGTTCGAGTAAGTTCCGGTTATAAAATAACCGAATTCCCTGAACATAAAATAACCGAATGATAATAATGACAGTTAACATGCAACGCGTTTCAAGATTTATCCGATGGATGGGCTAAATCGATGACTGTGAAACGCAAAGATAGTGTTTTATTCATTAAATATGTTCTGGGTAGATAACCGGAACTTACTCGAACATTCTGAAACAGGTCTAATTGTAAGTACATTTATAGACACATAATCCATTTATGCAACACAAAAAAAAAGACATAATAATAACAAACGTCTAGGTAAGCTCCAAAACAGAAACGTTAATCAAATCATTGAAAAATTAATACCTATAGATAATATTGTTGAGGTCGAAGACAGACTTTTTGATAACGTAATCCACATGCTTTATATAAATATAATTTAAATTTATCTTTATCATACCTTTACCTCACTCATGCGGAGTTGGTACAACAAGTCTTCTCTGCCAAGTTTTTTTTTACCAGGTGGTAAGTCTCTTTAAGAGCATATCTTGGTGTGTACCACAACAGTGTCAGATTCTTCTTCTCTCGAAGCAGTAGGTAGTATGCAATACTGTAGGCTGTAGGCGTGTATATCAAGTGAAATTACTCGGCAAACGATGTCTCGTTTGCCGAGTAATTTCACTTGCACAGAGCTATCGTCTTGGAGAAATAAGCGCAGTGCGGTGTAATGCAGAACGTGGAAAAATGAAAATGCAACTGTTATAGAAAACCGTGACGCTTAGACTGGTTCGTCTCCTCACCAAATAACATAAAAAACCTCTCAAAAAATAAAGAAGGATTTATTCGTAAAAATGTTTCGCTTACTCTCTATGGTATGCTTGCTTTGGTAGTTTACCCACTAACTTCTATACTTACTATCTATCGGGTAATCAGATCGTTAAGACACATGTTGAAGAAGTCCTGTTGTGCGCCCAATATTCATTCACAACGCCGTCGGTGGTGGCATGTTGCTCATTCGGTGCATATTTCCCTTGTGTCTTTAACGACATGTAACAGGAGGATACGTATATATAACAGTTCAGTGAAGCGCTCGTAGCGAAGTTTGCTTAGCCGTTCTTAATCGATCAGCAAAGTTAAGCAACGCCCGCGGCGGTCAGAAGTTGGATGGGTGACCGCTAGTGACAATACTACTGAGCGCTTCCATGCTTCGGAAGACATGTTAAGCCATCGGTCCCGGTTATTGTCTTACAATGGCAGTCGTTACAGCATGGTGGTAGGGCATTTTGCGAATGCCCTCCTGGCTAGCTACCATCAAGTAGAAAAATTGTCGCCAAACACCTAACGGTGTGTCCCGTAGCTGTCCTTGAGAGCCAGCAATTCTAGGCCTAGCCTAAAC
The DNA here is from genome assembly GCA_963890685.1 of Plagodis pulveraria. Taxonomy (NCBI): domain Eukaryota; kingdom Metazoa; phylum Arthropoda; class Insecta; order Lepidoptera; family Geometridae; genus Plagodis; species Plagodis pulveraria. The sequence continues at coordinate 19,689,144 of OY982972.1, forward strand.
AACAACTTCGAACACATCATCACTTACCCTCAGGTGATACAGTGGTCAAAGGATAGACTATCAGCTATAAAAAATAGTTTTCTTATGCTTAAGAATTGTAACAATGCAGTTAGTATATACAAGAATGCATAAAGACAAAAAAAACTACATTCAAAATCACCCCATTAACTAACACTGTGAAATTAAGAGAGTGTCGTTTTTCGTTACAGATTTGGAAGCGACATAGAGGGTGCGTGCCAAATCCACCCCGCTACCCCGCCACCCCGCGACACGCGACGTAAACAACGTAGTGTAACGTGTAGTGACGTATGGCCGATAGGAGCTACGATTACGACCCGGTGAGCACCGGCACACCAGTCAACCATCAAACTCACAACATGGAGGCCGGACAATTGTGGCGGCAATATGTCATCGCTGGCATCGGTATGTGTTACAATGTTCTATTTAAAAAAAATGTGATCTAAAATAACCCACTGTGTAACTGCCCGGTAATCGTGCGACTAAACATCACGATGCAATTGCCAAATTCTTAGTAAAAAAAAAAAAGCGCGCGAATTTTCTTCGGAATGGAAAGTGACATGTGCTTTTCGTGAGTGTGAGGGAATTGTTATGGAGGTAGGTACTTTAAAGTGAGTTTTTATTTATTATTATTCAGCGTATTAATTGTTTTTACACCATGAAATAACTGTAATTAACTTCTTGATTGACTTGATTCTAAAACGCACATGTAAGCATTTACATATAAATAAATTAGAAAAATTAACATATTTAAAGAATAAAAAATCGGCACGTGCGAGACGCGCCCTACTTTATTGGGGTTCCACAAAGCAGATTAACCAATACTTATATTTTGACGCTTATAGTATGTTGTTTAAATAAAGAATGTAATATTTCTAAATATAATTACAAGCACTCATGCTAAGCTAAAATCACATTTACAAATTATTAGTGCAATTTTTTTTGACCCGAGTGGGAATGATATCTTCCTCCATTTCCCGTTCCGTCCCCTATGACGGTTAAACATAATAAAAAAATTATCACAAGATTTTGTTCAGTCGAGTTAGTTCCAGTGGCTGAATGGATTAGGCTCCCGACGCAAAAACGAAGGTTCAAAACATTTTGTACTCGAAAATTTGTAAAAAAGATATAATAATTACGTTACATATATATATACCAAAACTCTAGATTCCTAACCAAAAAGTAAATTTTGAGATTTTACTCTACTCAGTAAGTTCCAAACATGACAGTGCAAAATACTTAATTATCGGGCCGCGCATAAAAAATAAGTAATACTTGAGATGTAATGTGAATGTAGTTAATTTTGGCAAGAAAATTTATATTTGATTTCATTGGACAGACATTAGAGTGCCTAGTATTCGGGTCGTTTGGGAGACAGCAGAGTACCTAGTGTTCGAGTCGGTTGGGAGAAAGCATAGAACCAATTTTTTTTTTTTTTAATATATATTTTATAATACGCACTACAGACTCATGGTCCGTACTCTTTTTGGATTAGTATAAATGCTTACATTCAATTTTATTTTTTCTTTTTTTTATACATTATCACACTTCTAGAGCCTACTGTTCGGGTAGGTCAGGAGACAGAGTACCTAGTGTTCGGGTCGATCAAGGCCTAGTGTTATTTTGCCTTTAGGACATAGAACACTCAAACGTATTTCAACTGTCCCTACGTATACTATCGAAACTAAATATCGCGAATTTTAAGTTTCGTGAGTTTACGAGGACCAGCGACGTCACATTCCATATTTTACGACTTGCTAAAACTGAATATATTAATAATATTTGAAATAAATTTTGTCTACATTGTAATATAATGTGATAGAAACAAGCTGCGACGGTAATAAAAAAAAACCTTTTTTGAGTTTTGATAGTCTACGTAGGGACAGTCGATTTCATATTGCGTTCGAATGCAATGTTTATAATAAATTCATATTTCTCACTTCTTAGTCAACAGGTAATAAAATCACAGAGATACTTAATTCACTTTTTGCAGATTTTCTACTACAAAATAAACAATTAAAAATACAATCGTGATGAAGATAAGAACTGTATCAACTGAACACCTAGCTGTATGGAGATTTAACTAGTTCTTATTAATTTATGTGTGAACACCGCCGGGTCATTGAAAGACAATGGCTGTTTGAATGTAAAATAATGTTATCAGACGATGCGTTCCTAATCTTTACTTTGAATATTGACATACATACATAAAATCATCAACACAAACAAATAATAAGTGTTCGACATTGTTTTCTATTTTGATAGATACTGAAATCGTATTCTTCTTTACTGTATCATCCGGATTGTCCATTGTTCAACACAGCCTCCACAATTATGGGGGAATTTGACATAATCCCCACGCTTGACAGACATCTTGGGGATTGCAGTGTGAGATATCAGTTCCTCAGGAAGTGCTGCTGCCCACCTTCTAGTGTGTTACCCTTAGTCGCCGCTTATGACACCCACGGGTACAGATTTCGGTGACATTCTAGCCCAACGCGCCGGCATTTTTCTTTATCCTGTTTTTATTCCAGGCTGAATGTGTTCGCTGTATGTATTCTTCCGCTCTGCTTTTGTCAATACTCATACTTACCAAACATATATCATTGTTGACGCAGTATCTCCAAGTACTTAACGGTGTGTTCAGCTGTCCTTGAGAGCCTCTAGACTGAACAATGTCTTCGACCACATCATCACTTACCATCAGGTGATATAGTGGTCAATGAAAAAAACTTGTAAAACGTGCCTAAGTTCCCTTAGGGGATTTTGAGGTATAGGTAGATCTTCAGAACTTTTTAGAGGGATTTATAAGAAACTTCATCCATTCCGCTTTTTTATTGCTGATAGGCTGGCCACTAACTACTATCTCAACTGTTGGTAAGTGATGGTGTGATCGAGGTAGTTCAGACTAACCTAGGATTATTAACTGTCAAGGCGGAATACGTATACAATCTCTTAAGTATGTAAAACCTTCATAATAAACAAAAAGAATACAACAAGAACCTATCAAGGGGGCTTATTTCCTGATTATTGGTCACTTTGAAGGTAAACTCCTCAGAGGAGCCTGCTTGGATTTATAATATATATATATATATATATTATCTACGGATATTTTGGCAACAAATACGTACTAAATTTTTTTCGTAACTGCTTGATTAATAGGTAAAACAATATTTTTTAAATGCAGCAAACTCAAACCTATTTTTTTGAACCCTTCCTCAACGGTATTGGATTTTCTCACCTAACTCACGCTAAAATATGAACAATTATGCCCTTAACAAATCCGTACTGAAATTTTCATATGGACGACCGCATTATTTTCTCTAATTTTCGTACATTTTGGACAAACAAAAGGTCGTTAGCGCCACGCATATCGCGCATAGTTAGTGGACCTGGTAAAATTCCTATTTCGTTTCATTTTGCGCAAGCTCCTTATTGATCTGCATCGACTCCATACGGTGAATACAGACATATATATGGCGAGAAAAAAAAAAGATTATATAGCCCGGGCGGTGACAGGTTCAAATGTCACCCTCCCATCTCTTTCCGTGGATATCGTATGAGGCGGCTAACGGAAAAGTCGGAAGGGAAGGGACGCAGCGCCTTCTGAGGAAGAAGAATTTATCTGACACTGCGATCCCAAGATGGCTGCCAAGCGTTGGGATAGGCTGTGTTCAGCAATGATCGATCCGGCTGATAGCGCTTTTAGTATTGTAGATAGGTCACTAAATACGTGATAACAATGTCCATTTTATTCTGTGATTATACGCAAGATTCGGCGTACATGCATTTTATTGTTTGCGATATATCTATTTTTTTTAGCACTGATATTCATATCTATATTTTTTGCAACTTAATGAATTGAGCACAATAGAGGAAAATTTTGACAGTTTAGGGGTGCGCACAGATTAGTGTGGAATCTCAAGTGCTATGGTTTTGTAAAGTGCTATGGGGTTCAATAACGTTTCGAGATAATGCGTTCAACGCTCTGATATCAGATTAACAATAATATTATAAAAGCGATAGTTTGTGAGTGTGTTCGTTACTTCTTCACCCAACCACAAAGGCGAGATAAAGGTTAGGAATAGTTATAGATTATGATACAAGTGAGCTAAGTTGCTCATTATACACGAGGCTGTGTGTTGCAGCCCGAGCCGTAGGCGAGGGCGTAAATCAGCCGAGTGTATAGCAAGTTACTCACGAGTTTCATACGCATTTTTTCAACGGCCTTGCGAGGAAAAAACAAATATATTGCACAAATGCGATACAAACGACATACGAAAATTAGGAAAAATAGCGCGCAAGTTTTTTTTTTTGCGTGCGGCAAATGTATGATTTTTGATTACATATAAACCTCTTTGATGTTACAAATCTGTATTACCCGGTTAAATTTAAAATGCTCTGTTTACTCGCATATAAATTGCAGTTAGGTACTAACTTAACTTTGTAGGGATAATTCTATTACGCACTAGTGTATAATATTATTATGTACGAGGGTGTTATAGTTCGGGTTATGAGCCTAAGAACGATATAATAAAGCTCACTTTACGAGCAAGGCTGTTGAAAATACGTAAAGATGTTGAGTTGACATCACGCGATGATACCGTGAACCGGAAAACTAGGCAAAATAATTATTTTAGCGTATAATACTATTTTTAACATCCGTAAAGTGACGCCTAATTATTGTAGACAACAGTTTATTTTCTTTACAATATTGGACAATGAACAAATAGTAAGGTACCGAAATAGTATTCTATACAATAGATAATTCATAGATTCAAGCGTTACTTTGCGGAAATCCATATTTAATAATAACAAATGCCAACAAAAATGTTTAAGGAAACATTAAGTTATTATTTAAGAAAAACACTTTAATGATATAAATTTGTCACTATTGTCATTAGATACATTCTATTAACAATTCCGCCTAATTTCCCTGTTAAGCCGATGTGATGTCATTAACGCCACGAAAACAAACCGGATTTTTTTCTCGATCGTGTCCTCGGAGAGTCAAAAGAGTTTTTGCATGGTGGAAAGGTATTTTGTGAATACCTGGCTAGCGACCACCCTCAAGTAGAAAATCTGTCGCCGAGCACCTAACGGAGTGTTCCGGCAGCTGACCTTGAGAACCAGTGAAATAACAGGCATATGAGACTTAACAACTATGTCTCAAAGTGACGGGCGCAGTGCAAACAATCAGTTAAACGATACATTTCACCAGGGGTCCCGATTAGAACATACGTGCGTATCAATCACATATCTAATGACAGTATAATATCTTAATCTACTTTCGTTATCTCTTATCAAAAAAAATGTACTGTATCAACTCTATGAGATAGCTTACCGATTGATTAAAACTATCTATGAATTAACAGATATTCATATCGTTCTAGGTATTGTAATATATGTAAATAAGAATGTAGTAGAACGATTGTGAAAATGATAATACCGATGGTCAAAATTGTTCCTGATAATTATGAGCCATGAGCCAAAAATTTGTGACCAAGGAGAGAATTAGCTATAAGATCTCTTTAAGGGTGAACTGGCCGGTCAGTTCTCCATACAAACGTCGTAGGGTGATCACTTCCTTGTTTGAGGATTTTGGTACAAAACAAAGAATGATATCGACTGAACTCGTCATTATCTAGGTTTGTATCGAAACGAAATTTTAAAATGATAATTAAGTGCAGAGTTATGAGCCTCGAAACATTTTCATATAAAGTTTTCAAGGCTCATAACTTTCAACTTTTTTTTTGCGGTATGCCTTTATTAACAAAATACTACGAACTATATACAACACTACAGCTACTACAATAAAAGCATTTGGACTCATAGGCAGTCCAAATGCTCTAGCCCACTACCAGTTGGCAGCGTGCCCAGCATGCTGGCATTGCCCCGTTGAATTGCAATGCTTATTCTGTGAGCCAAATAGGTGCCAGCATTTTGATCACGCGTCGCATCGACCAAGCGCTCTGATAAGTTTTGGAAAATACGATGAGCTCCCGGTCCCCACGGACCCAACGTCTCTACACCAAATACTTTCAACTTAATTATCTTTTTTATGACGAGTTCAATCGATATGCTTAATTCAGGACCTAAAATATCAAATGACTGAGTGATCATCCAACGACGTTTGTATGGAGAAGCGACCGGCCAGTTAAACCTTAAGGGTTCCGTACGGTAACAGCATTAAAAAAAACAGTGCTTTTTTAATATTTTTTCTAAATGCCTTACGAGTGCGAATTTCTTCACAAAATCACATCGAGTAGAAAAATTATGGTCGTGTGCAGGATTGAAACCACCCTAGAGCCGGTGTATACTCTAACCGCTAAGCCAACATGACTCTAATTTTTAGTCTATTTTTCCGAGCATTCGCCAAATGCTCTTTCACCATGCGGTCATGGTCAAGCTGGCGTGGGGATCGAACAAAGGACCTGCGGTTGATATTTATTACCACTCAGCTATCATTGCTATAAAATTGGGCCAAAACTAGTTTAGTTTTTGAATTATATATTGTATTTGTTATTATTTGTTTGAGGCAGTGATGGCCGAGCAGTTATAGCTATGGACTTTGTGCTATATGTTCGATCCCTAACGCCGCGTGTCGGCTTGAGAAAGGCATTTTGGGAATGCTCGCCTGGCTAGATACCACCCTCAAGTAGAAAATCTATCGCCAACAGTGTGTTCCAGCAGCAGACCTTAAGAGCCAGTAAAATTATAGGCATATGAGACTTTGTTGTTTGTCTCAGGATTATGATGGGCGCAGACGGGCAGTTCGTAGCTTGTGAATAAATGTATCTGTTATAGACAAATGTTACCAGTGTGATAGTAAGTTAGTTAGGTGGGCCTCGTGTGTGTTCCGTCACAATGCTATTAAACAAAAGTTTAGATTTTTAAATAGATATTGTTTATAATATAATTTGTTAGGCCATTCGCCGTTAACACATATCCTTTGAAAAACAACTAGCTAACTATAAAAAACTAAAGTATCAGTAGTAAAGTTTCGAAGTAGTAATGGCTCAGTGGCATTGGCTATGGACTACCGCGCAGCAGGTCCTTAGTTCGAATCTCGCCGCGGGCTTGAGCTTCACCGCATGGTGGAAGGGCATTTTGCGAATGCCCGCCTGGCTAGCGACCACCCTCAAGTAGAATATCTGTCGCCAAGCACCTAATGGTGTGTTCCGGCAGCTGTCCTTGAGAACCAGTGAAATAACAGGCATATGAGACTTAACAACTATGTCTCAAAGTGACGGGCGCAGTGCAATTCGTGACTTATGATGAAATGCATCTGTTATAGGCAGAGGTTAGTCTGCTTAACATCAGGTGGGCCTCGAGCTTGTTCCGTCACAATAACATAAAAAAAGTAAAAAAAAACGTGTGTAACGTTCGGTACACCGCGTAGTTCATATCTAAGTTCAAACCAATATCATACTTGACTAATTTTATAGTCATACTAAATGAATAAATTGATATGATAATACCGTTATATTTTACATTTGTACAAACGTTATCTGCTGTTCAATCAACCTTATTATTACATTATTAAGGATGTGTATTGAAAGTCCAGCAAATTTTATTTAGCATTGTGCTCAACGAGCCTTGATATATATTTTTTTTTACGAGTTATTTCTTGAACATAGAAATTGTTTCTGATGGAAAAAGATAACTTCCAGCGGGACTTAAAATATTTTTATTTTATTAAAGAGCTTTGACACATTCTAAGCGAAGTCTGAAATGTTAATGTTTTAAATAACCGGCGATATACTCACGTGTATTGATTAGAGATTGTCAAGCTTGGTTTCGACTCGTTTCGATTCAACGCGAAGTATCCTCAGGAGGTTTTGACTCTTCGAACGCGTCGAAAATTTTTCCGGTTTGGCTGCTTAACAAGAAATTGAAGCGGAATTGTCACTAGATATACATTATATATTATAAGTGTTTTTCTAAAATATTAAATGAATGTTTTATTAAAATATTTGTTATTATTTCGGATTAAAAAAGATAACTTCTAGAGGGATTTAAAATATTTTATTTCTGACTAGCTTTCCGGCCGCCCACGTTTGTTTCGGTTACCGCGCAAAACCATTAACCTCTTTTGGCGCAGTTGGACAAAAAGTATCGTATGTCCTTCCACGGGTCTAAAACTATTACCATACCAAATTTCATCCAAATCGGTCCAGTAGTTTTTAAATTTATTTGTGTCATACAAAAATCTTGTTCCGTCACAATAACATTTAAAAAATATATGTAATACGTATAGTGCCGACCCTACATGTCTAGGATAAGGGTAGGCATACGATGATGACCAAAATGTAGATATCATGTAGAATACATATAAGTTGAATAATATTGAAGTCCTACTCATATAAACATTATGTACATGTACCTTTTGATAATCTTTGGTAACCCTAGTTTATCAAATGATAATATAATTTATATTGGAGGTCAAACTTATATAACACATCAAATAACACATTTTTATATTATTTTATATGCTTTTATCTCGTTTTAGATAACCCCATTTTACGGTATGGGGTCGTAATTTTTAAATAATACGATAAAACGTCATCGCCGGCGATAAATTTAAATATTTTGTTGATAGATAAAATTTTAAAACACGTTATAATACTTTCTTAATGGTAGAAATGTAAGGAATTATGTAAACAAGCCGTTTTGCTAACAATAAAAACATATTTATTTGTATTTCAATGAGTGAATAATATTAGCATAATTACCTTCATACGAGTATGTATATGTACAAACGAATTATATTGGTCATTACACTCGAGCACACTCGAGGCTACTGTCACCTCTCTAAATAATTATAATACAGAAAATTCCTTCTAGTAGAAAATCTGTTGCCAAGCACCTAAACAGTGTATTCCGGCAACAGACATTGAGAGCCAGCAAAATTACAGGCACATGAGACTTAGCCACTGTATGTCTCAGGGTGTCAGGCGCAGTGCAGTTCGCAGTATTACTTTTACGGGATATTGCAACGCGGCATGACGCACACTTGGACAGTTTCATAAACAGCCTTTATAGAGATATTAGAGCATACCCCGGCTAAAGGGGTGGATGGACGCGGCTTCGTATCCAGCACCTGACTTGAAAATTTTCCTTTTGTAATAAAAGAATATATATATTTGTATTTCAATGAGTAAATAATTTTAGCATATTAGCTACATAAATATGTACAAACGAATTATATTGGTCATTACACTCGAGGCTACTGTCACCCCTCTAAATAATAATAATGCAGAAAATTCCTTCTAGTATGAAATCTGTCGCTGAAAGTGTATTCCGGCAGCAGACCTTGAGAGCCAGCAAAATGACAGGCACATGAGACTTAACAACTGTATGTCTCAGGGTGTCAGGCGCAGTGCAGTTCACAGTGTTACTTTTACTGGATATTGCAATGCGGCCCGACGCACACTTGGGCAGTTTCATAAACAGCCTTTTCAACATCCTTGCTCGTAAAGTGAGCTTTATTATATCGTTCTTAGGGCCATAAACCGAACTATGACACCCTCGTGCATAATAATATTATACACTAGTGCGTAATAGAATTATCCTACAAAGTTAAGTTAGTACCTAACTGAAAATTATATGCGAGTAAACAGAGCATTTTCAATTTAATCTGGTAATTTATCAATATCAGAAAATCACCCTCAAAAGCTACTTTTAAAAAGTCAGTCCACGATTTTTATTTGAGTAAAATTTCCTTGTCAGGCCCGTAATATTAGTCTAGTTGCATTTGATATAATTTTCCCGCTTTATTCATTTGATTTTATTGTGAACATTGCTATATAGGTTTATTTTACAGCAATTTATATCAAAATTTATAAATATATATTTAGCTATTATTATTATTTATTATCATATTTTATATTACATTATGCATTTATTTATTATATGTAGTTATAGTTATTATAACAACTTATTTTCTTTCTTTTTTTCTCTTCTGTACTTCTTGTAGTTTCCTTTTTGCATACTTAACCTATTTATTCACCCCTTGATGCACATACACCTTCTCAAACACCCTCGCTGGATGACTGGTAGATAATGCCTTAGCATTAAGTCCTCCTTTTGTACATTTTTTTTTTGTGCAATAAAGTATTAAATTAATTAAATTAATTAATTAATTTATCCCTACAAAGTTGAGTTACTACCTAACTGCAAATTATATGCGAGTAAACAGAGCATTTTCAATTTAACCGAGTAATACAGATTTGTAACATCAAAGAGGTTTATATGTAATCAACATTCAAAAATTTGCCGCGCGCAAAAAAAAAACTTGCGCTTTAGTTTCCATAATTATCGTATGTTGTTTGTATCGCATTTGTGCAATATATATTTTGTTTCCTCGCAAGGGTGTTGAAAAAATGCGTATAAAACCCGTGAGCAACTTAGCTCACTTGTATTATAATCTACTATTATAGACCTAAAAGTGTTAACATGAACACTTATTTAAAATATGACGTAACTACGTTTGTATGAAAAGCGCCACGAGCACTCTAGCCTTAACTTACCTATTACGATGGATGTTTCATATAGAAAAGACATAACTCACTTACCCTTAAATAAGCGAGATAGAACTTAGGTCCTATTCCATAGAACAGAGAAACAAAGGAGATAGAACTTAGGTCCTATTCCATAGAACAGAGAAACAAGGGAGATTTGCCTTCAATCCGTGTTTGTTCACATAAAAGTGTTGCCACACATTTACACATTTTACTCTCACATCAATAAAAACAATAAGTATGGCGTACAAACGCACATTTTGCCACGCACACTTAGATTTCCGCTGCAAACTAATATACTAACTAATCGTACACATGCAAAAATGGGTTGCGCTTCAGCCTGTAGCTACGGTCACTAGTTACACACACAGGCACAGCTATTAAAACATTGATCCATTGCGTTATCGGAAGAACTGATTCGTTTATTGGTTTGTACTAACTGCGCAATGGTTTTCTTACAATCAAGCCTGATATAGGCCAGATGCGGTCGCACGTGCCACGCCTCCATTACCTATCTGCCTTGTTTCCTGATCTGAGTCCAATTCACATCATCAGCCACAACATCCAACGGTGAACAAAGGCCTCCCCATGACGGGGATTTGGTATAATATCCCTACGCATGGAGACCGCAGTATAAGATGACAGAACTTCAGAAGACAGTGCTGACCTCTCGAATTTTTGTTTCTGGCCCGGCACCCACAGGGCAATCTATATATTTGTGATATATATGTATAAATTACAAAATTACAACAAGAGAAAAAATATAAGCAAAAAAATATAGTCGCAGTCGGTCCCGGTTGTCGTCTTAGGCAGTCGTTATAGGATGGGGGTAGGGCATTTAGCGAATGCCCGCCTGGCTAGCTACCACCCTCAAGTAGAACATCTGTCGCCTAACGGTGTATTCTGCCAGCTGTCCTTGATAGCCAGTGATTCTAGGTTAACCTGAACAACATCTTCGAACACATCATCACCTACAAAAAAGGCTAACCTATCGAGTATAAAAAAATACAATCGAAATGAAAGACCTCTTCATTTGAAAGTCATATAAAAATCGAGCATCTATATTGTTTATTTACAATAGACTTTTACTTGACAGAAAATTAAATAATAGTTTTAGCAAGTGACAGATATGAACAAATTTATTTCCTTATCTAAAGCATAATAGATATATATTCGTACTTTCCTATTTACATGTATTTAAATGACACGTAGATTGTGTGTGTACAGGTATCTCTAGGACGTAAGGTTAGATACGACTGGTGACAGAAATGAATTATAGCTATTTGAATAGGTTGCTTTGGTGCCTATCTAAACATTATCATCAAAGCCATAAAGTGCATCGAAGAGCAATTTTGCCATAAGGCGATTGATGCGCTCGTAGCGTAGTTTACTTAGCCGTTATTAACCGTTCAGCTAAGTTAATTAAGTAAATTTAAAAATCATGAAAAATGTGTGTAATTAATACGCAGAGAGCAGCGTGCTTTGAAGCTTGTCTTGTTCAACTGGAACAAAAATGAAGAAATTTATGACCATGTGAAGAAAAGTCGATCTAGATGGATGATGAAGAACGATTTTTCGGAAATTTGGACACTTATTCTGATTAAAAAATCGACTCGTGTTACCGCTAGTGACATTACTACTGAGCGTGCACTTGCTTCGGAGGGCACGTTAAGCCGTCCACGTGATCCCGTCTGTTTTCTTACGATGGCCGTCGTTATACCATGGTGGTAAGGTCATTTTGCGAATGCCCGCCTGGCTAGCTACCACCCTCAAGTAGAAAATCTGTCGCCAAGCACCTAACGGTGCGTTCCGGCAGCTGTCCTTGAGTTAATGGCCAGCTGGTAGCCGTTCTTAAGAATACTGTTGTTGGCACACTTCACTACCTCAATTGTGCCCCTAATGTGTAGCAAAACGCTACTTACGTTGCCGGGAATAGAGACAGCCAAAGTATTTGTGGCGGCAACATATACCGTGGCGTGCCATGGCGTACCTATTTTGCTCCTTTAGACGCCTTTCAAGATTATCCAATAGGATTTGGAACAGTTTGAATGCCACAGAATAAAAAGGAGCAGAAGGATCACTCCGCAAAGCCATTACAATAAATAAACGACTCTAGCAACGAAGCAATAAAGTGCACTTCAGCTCGCAAAGCATTGAGTACCAAATATTTATATTCACCTACAAGCCGTCTCTCTTTGTATCGCATAGCAACGCATAGCTCTGATCTCTTCTAACGCGACACGCACCGTACCATAATCCCGTCCGGAAGGATACGCCGATGTACCTGCGACGTACCGCGGAGTGGGGAGTGAGCCAGGCCTGGTAATGTGACAGTCTTTAGCTACTAGGTACATAAATATACGTGAACAATGTTCTTTAGCACATTGATAACTTAAGTGTGAGTAATCATTGTAATAATAAGCGAGAAAAATTGCCGGGAAAATTGACGGAAATGAATATGAAAATATTCCACAGACTATTTACTTGGATAATCGGTAGTTTTATTTGAAGTGACTATACAAGAAGATACTGCCCTGATGTCACAGAATATCAATGTCAAGGAATGTTAAGAGAAGAATGAACGGAGTGCTTTCCATTGTAACGTAGTTTCGTGATCCGTCATATTTTACATAACAAGTACAAACTCGGTGAAATGTTATATGCATATTGCTGAATCTAATATATTTGCTTCTGGTTTGCCAGTTTGTCGATTTATTATTTATTTTATAGATTAATGTGAAAATAAGAAATCCCATGTCACTGGATGTATTTATTTATAAATTTAAGAAAAATATATACCCAAGTTTGAACGAGAATATAATATAACATTATATAAGCGCCTGCATAATAAGCTTACGAAAGTACAAGGATAGACTATCTAGCACAGCTTATATCGCTCCGAAATGGAAGGAAATTTAATTAAAACGAATATCCTTTCACATGAAAAACATGAATAGCGATGATGTTTTACGATTATATTTTGTTTTGAAGAAAATCTATGTGAACCTAAAACCTACCTACCTTAAATAGTCAATGTCGTTTTTGATACGAATTACGTAAAGGTTTTTTTTGTAAAACAATTGAAAAAAAATTAACTTATCATAGGTTTGAAGCAGTGATGGCTAGTGGCATTGACTATGGACTGCCGCGCAGCAGGTCCATGGTTCGAATCTCGCCACGGGCTTGAGCTTCAACGCATGGTGGAAGGGCATTTTGCGAATGTCCACCTGGCTAGCGACCACCGTCCTTGAAAATCTGTCGCCAAGCACCTAACAGTGTGTTCCGGCAGCTGTCCTTGAGAGCCAGTAATTCTAGGTAATTAATATTGACACCTTCGACCACATCACTTACCATCAGGTGAGATGGTGGTCAAAAGAAAAGCTTACCTAGATAGCAATAAAAAAAAAAGTTACCTACCCTACTTCTTCCAACTTGTCGTACCTACTCACGCACAAAGTAACAAAGGGAACCGGATAGGTAAACCTAAAACAAAGTATATCAATATAATTGCGTTTGTCACACTCACAATTCCTCTAAAAATATAACTTATTGATGTTTATGTCTGTATTGTCTGTCGAGACCTGCTATGGGCGCTACTTGAAGTTCAATGTCGCATCGCTTATGTAGTTTACTCCTAGACATGTGCTAGGTCCGGCCACTTTCAGCATTACTCCGGAAAAATGGATGTATATTATTTATATTACTATGATATATATTAGTCATATCTACATATGGTAACGTCAGTTGTATTTCCTTACGGGAATGTCAGCTTTTAATTTTTCTGAACAAAATTTCACATCTAATGTTAAAATTCATGGTCTTCGTTTTATTTCTGACGCTATGTTATTTAGCATATAAAATCCTTATGATGAAGCCTTTCGATCGGTATAATGATGAAGCTACAGCGTGATTATTTTTCTCGTGTAACGGGTTCGATTCCCGGTTCAACCATGTAATTATTTAAATATCTATGAATGCAGTTTAAACTGATTTTTTATAATTCAAGTAATGTCTTCTTTCAGTAAAATGTTCCATCTACAATTTTCAAGGTACTTTCCCTCCATGTGGCATATCCGTGGGACGCTCTGTATATATGTTTAATATTACATTTGAATACATAAAGTAAACAATAGCAGATTGTACAAAAATTGCATTTAACATATCATTCCCCAACTTAAAAATTTTACAATAGACGAAAAAATTCAGACAAAGACTTTCCTAAGTCGTTAATTGAATCATGAAAATCTTATTTATCTACCCAGTAGCAACGCGAGATATATTAACGATAACTTTCGATTGGTCAATACCAAGTACTTACCTATTAAATTAATATTTTGTTTGTTTAATTTAGATTAATAATTCAAAACACTCCTAAAAAAGTTAGATCAACACGACCGACGTCTGATACTAAATATATACAAGCATACGAAGCCAAGCACTAACTTTACTGCGTGCTTTTCAAGATTTTCATAACTATAGATAACCCTTTTACTTACATATCCATACTATTTCGACAGTCACAATGACTACTAAATCATAGTTACAGTTACCAGACATCAAATAATACTTACACCATTAAAAAATTACACCAGATAAAAAATACTAGTGAATATGTTGTTCAGCACGATTTTATGTTGTATCTATGAGAGCTAGATGCACTTTAATAAATAATCTGTAAACAAATAACATAGACATAGAATCAGAATAGGTATACTATTCAACTCACAGCCTTTTCATTTGTTATAAAAAACGTCAAAGTTTCGTTTAAAGATAAAAAATAATAATAATTTAACAATTATTTCAGTACAATTGTGATATTTAGTGATCTACAATATTTATGTCCCGTTTTTGTCCTAAATTATCTACAAATATTTTTAGAATTCTTCATCACCACATAGTATAAAACAAAGTCCCTTGCAGCTGACTGTCTGTCCCTATGTTCAGATCTTTAAAAGTACGCAACAGATTTTGATGGGTTTTTTTAAATAGATAGAGTGTTACAAGACTAAGGTTTATATGTACAATACATGCATAATATAGTATAAAAACACTGATAATTTTAGAGGTCTTTGATGTCGTAAATAAACACATTTTTGCGCTTACACTGTAAACACAAGCTGAATAAAGACATTCTGTAGTATATTTAGTATCAGCATACAGTGTGTAGCTGGGGTGGGTCGTTAGTTCTAGAATATTTTAGACGCCAAAATCAAATAAGCAAATGCCGGATGACATACTCACTAATCCGGTCAAACGCATTTCATACCCCAACTCAACAAATTATTATGTGATTTGCTTGAAACGTGAAAATTACAATTTCATTGTTATGTAGTGTGACCATAATCACGCAGATTAAGTAATATAGTTACACAATTTAGTAGCGTTACAATTTTAGTGAAGATTATTCAGATAAGTTTTGTATTTGTTTGTAATTTAGTCCTGAGCATTTTTTTTTTCAAATTATTCATGTTCATGCTCAGAACATGCTCGAGGCTCACCTGATGTTACGCGGGCTAACCTCTGCCTATAACAGATGCTTTTCGTCACGAGTCTCGAATTGCACTGCGCCCATCACCTTGAGACATAGTTGTTAAGTCTTATATTGTGCCTGTAATTTCACTGGCTCTCAAGGACTGCTGCCGGAACACACCGTTCGGTACTTGGCGACAGATTTTCTACTTGAGGGTGGTCGCTAGCCAGGCGGGCATTCGCATAATGCCCTTCCACCATGCGGGGATAATTTGCATTATTGCCGACTAACGAGAAAATCGTTCCTAAGATAGTTTCCTTGCGTTTTCAATAGTGATGACTTTCTCCATGCTATCACGGTATCCTGGCCAATAAGTATGAAAACTAGGTTTATGAACTCAAGCCTCCTACCGGTTTTGTCATACGGATGCCAGACTTGGAAAATTTTACGACCAAAGCAAAACAGAAGATCAATACCTGCCAGCGAGGTCTAGAGTGTAACATGCCAAAGATTAAAAAAGTAGAGAAGATAAGACACAAAAAACATAATAAACATAAATTAATCGGACTAGACTGTGGCTGCAGCAATTCAACTTTGGTAACTTATACAAAGAGCAAGTGTACAAAATGAACGAGTTCAATTTAAAACAAAAAAAATACTCTCGCTTTTTCTCACGACTTTGTTTTAGGCTTTTGCACTCCTCACGCACGAGCAATAGAAGGCAATCGAAGCCGTGGAGCCTACATGAAGTTCAAATTGGCATTTAAAATAATCTAAATATAGATGTTGCTTATGCAGCAACAAAGGAAGTTCAAATCAACGAAACGACTCAAAATAGAATGCGGATTATCAACGCAGTATGTATTTTTATTAGATAATAACAGTAAATTGCGGACAGAGACGCCCGAGATTGTGTACGAATGATCCATGTGCCGCACAATGTAACAAAAAGGTCTGGCAATGTTGATATCACGTACAGAAATTCGCAAAGAGAATTTTAGGTCGAACGCTGCGAAAGGCGGGTTCCCGCCGAGTATACTGCAAGCGTGGCTGTATTTTCCAAAAACTAAAACGTGGAGCGTAGCGCGATGCGTTTTCAATACGTACACATTTATAAATTAATTAAAAAGTGAAAAACCAACTACAAATTATAACTGCGCTAAATTGGTTATCAACGCCTATGTTTTTGTATTGCCAGATAGTAAATCTAAATAATAATTCATCACGAAATTAACAATACGACTATAGGTATATACATGCCCAGTCAATTTAGCTTTGCCACTGCAGTGTATCTGTACGCCGTCTCCATCCTTCCTGGGAGTCAAGTCTGCTAATCAATATGAATCTATAATGAACTCGGCCTGGTCAATTTCTTCCTTACTTACCATAATATTTACTTGCATGCATTTATTTTGATAAGTATTGCCTGATCTATTATTAAGTAAGATTCCATAATTTATTATTGTATTTTTGTTCTTGCACATTAATTAAAACATTTTTGCTTTGTTAAATGGTAAAAATTAAGAAATAATTTTAATTTTAATCATGATAACCAAAATATATTACCAATCCAATACTTTTGTACATCGACGAAAGAGGCCTGGGTCCTATCCCACGGGTCAAGAGCCTAGTTTGGGAACCAGGAGCTCCATAACCATATTGTTGTCATAATTTTCCATTTTCACACAATAAATGATTTTATTATTATATAATTTTGACAGTTTTGGTTGTCTACTAACTTCATATCGTTCATATTGAGTCAATATTGATTCAATCTCGGAATTTCATATGAAAACGAAACGAAATAATAAAATAATAGTAAATAATAACGAAATTGTTTTCTGAATTACCTCACTGTTCTCTTTTTATTTTTATTGGCAATATCGTCAAACCAGCCTAGATTCATCATAGATCACATATTCGTAAGGGATCAGCAGACTGCCGATTCTGTCTTGTATGGATCTTGAACGAATCTATGCTGAATATGAACATGTCATTAGGAGACTTGGCCTCCTGACGTAGTGATAGGCCTAACAAATCTATTTAACATATCGATATAAAAAGACTGTTTACTTACACAGTCACAGATTGAATAAATACTCACTGCGTTCATACAATAACATTGATGACATAAGCTACCTCAACAGTGGTATCTGCGCAAGTAAAGTTGACAAAGCGCCCTATACCTCCGTCTCCTGGTGGCGCCGAACACGCACCGCTACTAAAGGCGGAGTTGACAACGGCCTCAAGGGCACCACTGTTGTTCGGACCTCAGCTTGAGTCGCTGCTGGGAGACATTGGGGAAGTCAGAACTAATTGCCCCGGTACTACTGTATAGTGTTGTACCGTTGAGAGTGGGCCCTACGGATATTTACGCTGTGACTATTATAGGAGTGACACCAATTGGGGTTTTTTTTTGCCTCGATCTCGCCGGCGAGCTTGGTGTTTGATGGTGTAGATTGACTTTCAGTCATTCAGTTCTTTTTATATTATGTGGTTCAACCCGATACTTAGTTTAGTTCCAACATTCGAAGCACAGTTGTGTTGTGATAACTCACTCGCTTACTCTCGTACGTTTCCCTATATTCACAAACACTCATCGGCTAAACTAAGCTTGCTTTACCTTAAATGGCACCGCTATCCTTACCTCTTACTGGCACACTATTGCTGTGTATGGTCACAGAATAAAAAGGGTCAGAAGGATCACTCCGCAAAGCCATTCCAATAAATAAGCGACTCTAGCTACGAAGCAATAAAGTGCACTTCAGCTCGCACGGAGTACCTAATATTTATATTTACCTACAAGCCTCTCTCTTTCTATCGCATAGACTTGTACCTAAAGTGCGGATTGAGGCAGGCCTGGAATAGTGAGCAAATTGAGACCTAATAAAAAAAAATAGAAACCTAATTAGCGGCGCCATTTTCAATTCGTTTCTTTATTCAAATGGGATAAAAACATAATGCCATGGGACTTTGGAACCAAATTTAGAATGCCATTTTGATGGTAGCGTAGCGTATCTGAGATAAAATATCATTGGGTAAAATATATATTTATCTAGTTAATTTATATATTAGTAACTATGGTACACAGTAGTTATTATATTATAATATTATAAAGATAACACAATCAACACGTAAAATAGCTCCTTGATCCATTTATGTACTAACAAATAAGACGTATTTGGCTCGTCAATAGAGTCTTGTCTGCAAAGAGTTTAATGATAGCATTGTATTACATCATTCGATATGTAAGTACGTACTTACTTATTAAAATACAAGTTACGTATGTAATAAATTGATTATTCGTTATTGTTTCCTGTGATAAATACTCACTAAAATAATTTCATTTAGAAAAAAACCTTTTTCTAACCGCTGCTTCGTGCACTAAGGTACCAAAAGATATTCCAGAAGTATGCTCAGTAGCATACACATTCTAACTTCAAGATCATACATACCTGACCCTTTTTATTCTGTGACTATACTCAGCAATAGTGTGCCAGTAAGAGGTAAGGATAGCGGTGCCATTTAAGGTTAAGCAAGCTTAGTATAGCCGATGAGTGTGTGTGAATATAGGGAAACGTACGAGAGTGAGAGAGAGAGCTATCACAACACAACTGTGCTTCGAATGTTGCAACTGAACTAATTATCGGGTTATGTCTGCGCTTCAGCGCAGACATAACTAATATAAAAAGAACTGAATGATTGAAAGTCAATTTACACCATGAAACAAAGTTCAAAGTTGTTTATTGCTTTCATGAGTACATTTGATGGATACAATATTTAACAGAACATACATGAAACCCATTTGGGCGTAGCATCATTTTATACAATCAAATACATGAAATATTACAGATGAAGTACATATTACCAACGTGAAACAGACCTATATTTGAAGCTGAAACATTGTCAATTTATTATAAACAATTTTAATCGTGTTCTTTTTTTTTTTTTTTTTAAACACCATGCTCGCCGGCGAGATCTAGGCAAAAATAAAGCCCCAATTGGTGGTGGAATTGACAGTCCGGTCAATGACGCAAATAGTGAGTGACTCGCACTCTTTCGGAATTAAAAATACAATGTTACCTGATAACAATATATTATGTACCATATAACCATAAAATGGAAATGAATAAATTCAGACGTTACTTTGTTAAAACCATATTTAATATGAACAAATATTTTAAGAGAACATTAAATTAATGTTTTAATAAAACACTTAAAAATATATCTAGTGACAATTCCGTCAATTTGTTCCTATGAAAGCCGACGTGACGTCACAAACGCCACGCAGCCAAACCGGAAGAATTTTCGACGCGTTTCGATTCTAAACGAAGTAATCCTCTGTAGGTCTTGACTCATCGAGCGCACGATTTTTTATATGTTTCATTAAAGTATTAATTTAATTTTTTCATAAAATATTTTGTTATAAAATACCTTGTCATTAAATATGGATTTCCGAAAAGCCTTAGCTATTAATTATTTTTCCTAGTATTGTGCTTAGATAGTAATGTACTGTACTGAATTGTGTAGCCGGATTGTCCACTGCTGAACACAGCCACCCCCATTTTTTTTTGTTTTGCCCTAATTCCCTCGCTTGGCAGACGTCTTGCGATCAAAAGCGTAGCTTAGATAGTGCCTATGATCATTTCCTTTTTTTTTATGTTATTGTGACGGAACAAGCCCAAGGCCCACCTGATGTTAAGTGGACTAACCTCTGCCTATAACAGACGCATTTCGTCAGCGACGAATTGCACTGTGCCCGTCACACTGAGACGTCCAGTTGCTAGGTCTCATTAGCCTGTAATTTTTCTGGCTCTCAAGGACTGCTGCTGGAACACGCTGTTAGGTGCTTGGCGACAGATTTTCTACTTGAGGGTGGTCGCTATCCAGGCGGGCATTCACAAAATGCCCTGCCACCATGCGGTGAAGCTCAAGCTCTGGGCGGGATTCGAACCATGGACCTGCTGCATGGCAGTCCATAGCCAATGCCACTGAGCCATCACTGCTTCAGTGATGGCTCAATTATTGCTTACACCTCGGGGTAAGAAGTAGAGAATTGATTAATGACGTCATGTTGGACTGAATTCTCACTAGATATAATAATAATTATAATAATTTTGTTTATTGTGATAAAAAACATTCAATAGAAACAATTACAATTATAATATTATTACATATTATTAAATGTATTTCTAAAATATTAATGTTTTGTTCAAATATTTTTAAAATCTTTATTGTTATTAATTATGGATTCCCGGTATGTAACGCCTGAGCCTATTAATAATATTAATTAACTGATCATAATCTCATCACATTAACCAATATATCGTTTGATTATGAGCGGAAATGACGTTCTTCTCAATCAATCAAAATATTTATTGCAATTAAAAAGGTATTTAAGTCTTCCTGCAATGATATTACAAATGTTTTATTGTTATATACCTATACAATGTACCTAGTTATCTAAATAAATATGTATAAACAATACTCGCTTCACCCCGCGATCTGGTTCGCGTTGATTTCTCTAGTTCTCACACAAACACAGACAAATGGAAGCAATGATGGCCGAGCGGTAATAACTATGGACTGCCGAGCCGCAGGTACCCGGTTCGATTCCCACCGCCGGCTTGAGCATGGTGGAGCCGCATGGTGGAAGGACATTTTGCAATTTCCCGCCTGGTTAGCTACCACCCTCAGGTAGAAAATCTGTCGCCAATCACCTAACGGTGTGTTCCGGCAACAGCTCTTGAGAGCCAGTTAAATTACAGGCACATGAGATTTAACAACTATGTCTCAATGTGACATACTGATAAAAATACATCTGTTTAAGGCAGAGGTTAAACTCAGGATAGCCTCGAGCTTGTTCCGTCACAATAACATTTAAAAAAACATGATTTGGAGGGCACTTTAAGCCGTCGTCCCAGTTGTCTTAGAATGGCGGTCAATAGTATGGTGGTAGGGCAATTTTCGAATGTCAGCCTGGCTAGCTACCACCCTCAAGTAGAAAATCTATCACCAAGCACCTAACAGTGTGTTCCGGCAGCAGCCATTGAGAGTCAGTAATTCTAGGTTAGCCTGAACAACATCTTCGACGACATCATCGACCATCAACATAAAAAAATAAAAACAGGTAAGATAGCGGTCAAAGACTAACCTATCCGGCATAAAAAAACATAGGTACAGATAGACAGACGAAGCTCTGAAGAGACATCTAAAGACGACAAGGACACTTTTTTGAGTAAATTTGTGGTTTTTCCAATGTTTATCGATTAGTTTCGACGTTGATAATATAAATGTTAATTAATCTGATAAATTATGATAAATTAGTAGCAATGGATTTGTTCTAACATATAATTTTTATACGACTGCCCGAAAAAAAGGAGAGTTATGTTTTCATGTACCCAGTATGTATGTATGTTTGAAAGTTTCTTTATTCCACCATAACTTCTAAACGGTCAAACCTTTGTTTTGAAGCGCTCGTAGCGATGTTTACTTAGCTGTTCTCAACCGATCAGCAAAGTTAAGCAACGTCGCCCGCGGTCATGAGTTGGATGGGTGACCGCTAGTGACATTACTACTGAGCGTGCACGTGCTTCGGAGGGCACGTTAAGCCGTCGGTCCCGGTTGTTGTCTTAGGATGGCAGTCGTTATAGCATGGTGGTAGGGCATTTTGCGAATGCCCGCCTGGCTAGCTACCACCCTCAAGTAGAAAATCTGTCGCCAAGCACCTAACGGTGTGTTCCGGCAGCTGTCCTTGAGAGCCAGTACTTCTATGTTAGCCTGAACAACATCTTCGACCACATCATCACTTACCATCAGGTGATATAGTAGTCAAAGGCTAACCTATCAGGCACAAAAAAAAATTAAGAGATATCGTAAGATTTGTATTGACAGAGCAAGTGACACTAGGTACATAAAATAAATAAAAAAAATTACTGGCGGATTTGAGACGCTATATTGTGAGATGAAATATATTTTTTCTTCCATACTATCGAGTGGGGTCTCAAAATGAAGGGCTTGGAAACATGATTACATAAATATATTAACTTGCAGTTTTATGTTCAATGGAACGATAAAACGTTTAACTAAAATAAATAATTTGCAGTCGGGTTTTTTACTTTTTTAATTAATTTTAATATATTAATTCCTTGATAAGTATCAAAAGGGTATCAAAATCGTTTATTTTTTCTTTTTAATTCAAAACAGACGCTTCTACTTTGAATTTTAAAAAAGGTCCGGTGCTCTAATTCTCCTCCTTACTCTCATTTGGTCAAATATTTCAAAAGTTTGTATATATTTAATTAGTGTTTTGTACATATACCTATTAACCAACTTCATTAAAAGAGGGGTTTTCATTTCTGTTGTACTTGTTATGTATTATACCTCAGATCTTGCTCATAAACTAATTAAGAAAACTCTTTATATTATTTGAAAAAAAAATAATTGCAGATTAATTACATAGAAATGTCATCAAAATATGTACAGTATTCTGATTTTAAATCGATATAACTGAAAAATATGTGGTTATAGGGCATTTTGTGAATGTCCTAGGCTAGCAACCACCCTCAAGTAGAAAATCTGTCGCCAAGCACCTAATGGTGTGTTCCGGCAGCTGTCCTTGAGAATCAGTAACTCTAGGTTAGCCTGAACAACATCTTCGACCACATCATCACTTACCATCAGGTGAAATAGTGGTCAAAGGCTATAACTAACAGGTATAAAAATATGTCATCACAGTAACCGGAACTACGTATTACCATAGAGAAAGGACTAATTTTAATTATGTAATATATAGGTAGATATATGGTATTACATACTTTTCAGTGGACAAAATAGTTTCTTTTTTAAATAGTTATTCACAATTGTCCTAAAACTAGTCATAATCGCAATGATGAATAGATTCAGGCGTTACTTTGCGGAAATCCATTTTTAATAATAACAAATACTTTTAACGCGCACGATCGAGAAATTTCTCGATCGTGCGCTCGAAGAGTCAAGACCTCCTGAGGATGCTTCGTGTAGAATCGAAACGCGTCGAAAATTCTTCCGGTTTGGCTGCGTGGCGTTTGTGACGTCACGTCGGCTTAGCAGGAAAATTAAGCGGAATTGTCACTAGATATATTTTTAAATTTTTAAGTGTTTTATTAAAATATTGATTTGATGTTTTCTTAAAATATTTTAAAAGTATTTGTTATTGTTATAATCGCAATGACTGACTTCGATAAAATGATTTAAATTAAATATATTTAATTAGTAGGACCTTAAATAGTTAATTAACTTGTAACAACTAATCTAACATACGACACAGTTACATTGTTTGAAAAACAATACTAGTGTATATTGTAATTATTTATACAGCTGTCTAAAGAACAATGAGGACGAACTGCGAAGAGCGTCGACATTAGTGGCGACATCTCTGTCACTTTACATGAATACTATTTAAACGTAATTAGAATTATTTACAATTTTATTGTAATAAAATAAAAGAAAATATGTTTTTATATATTTTTCATTATCTATCGATAAATAAACGCACTTGAAGTGGGAAAGGAATAATTTATTTATTTATGCTGATCGTGGGATATTTATCAATATTTCAATAGAACAACATGATAGAAATGTAACCATTCAATCAATACAGAATAGTTTGTTAAACCTTTTGTACTCACAAAGCGTTTAAAATATGTATTCTAAGCATCATTTACGTTTTTTTTTACCTAAAAATGGAATCGACTTCTACACTCAAAAGTGTGAAATATCTTGTTGAAGTTGGTACCATGATAGTTCAAAGTACATATTATCAAACTTTTGAGTTTTGTAGTCGGTTCCATTTTTAGGTAAAACATTTTTTTCACTCTTTTAGTGATCCTTGCTACTTACAGGATTGTTTTCATTCACTGTCAACGGCTATATAATCAAGATAGGAAAACATTTTTCAGTTCATGGAGTGTAACCCAAAAACGGCTGAACAGATTTTGATGAAATTTTAATAGGATCACACGACAAGCATCTGCTTTCAAATAAAAATCATCTAAATCGATTCACCCAGACAAAAGTTCTGAGGTTACAACAATAAAAAAACATACCAATTGTTTTGACGAATTGTACTCAGTTAAAAAGAAACTAATAGTTATTTCTTATGTGCGATTGCAATGTTGTCATTTGGCGCGATTACTTGTATTGCAACCTGAGGAGGCGAATGATTCTTAATAAAAAAATACAATATCTTATAATAAATATTAAACTCATAAATTGAATCTGTTTTTCCAAAGTACGCAAAATGACATTACTGCCGAGCGGAAAATAAAAATTGTCGCCTTAGTCCAGCGAGAAAAATGGTGCAAGAAAATCTGCTTAAATAATATAATATTTAATTGACACTGATTTATATGACATAAATTAAGCTGTTTTTACTTAAAAAAAATGGAATTTTTAATAAGGGGCGATTCTTATAATCCACTGCGCGCGGATAAAATGCACTTTTCCACGCAGATTTAGAATGATAAACAACACATTTCTGAACAGGTGAGGTAAAAAGAAATGCAATTGGTGTATTGTTGTACAGCTGTATCAACAGCTCGTCTATGAACAAAAGGCTTTTATTTTACCGTTGAATTTTACGTTAAGGTGATTAATTATAGCAGAGAGATCTGCAGAGTGCCAAAATAAATAGCTGCATTTCTGAGTTGAATGGGTTTTTATCTCGTAGTAAAAGACAATTCCTACTCCGAGCTGTAAGAGCGCCCGCCACGGCAACACTAGACCGCGCCGCGCTCCCTTCGTTTCGAATATTTACATCGAGCTAAGTAATAAAAAATATGAAACAAAAAATTACCTACAGGCACAATAGACTCTTAAGGGTGAACTGGCCAGCCCGTTCTCCATACAAACGTCGTAGGGTGATCACTCCCTTATTTGAGGATTAAGGTCCAAAATAAAGCACAATACCGATTGATTTCGTCATTATCTAGGCTTTTATGATGCCGAAATTTTAATAAAATAATTAACTTGAGAATTATGGGCCTTGAAACATTTTCATATAAAGTTTTCGAGGCTCATAACTTACAACTTAATTATCTTTAAAAAAAAATGGCATCATACAAGCCTAGATAATGACGATATCAATCGGTATTATGCTGAAGTGACCGGCCAGTTAGCGGCCTTAACATTAGGTGGTCCTCGGACTTATTCCGTCAAATACACATAAACAAACACAAAATGATTAAATATAATTTCATTACAAACTAAATATATTTTGCTGAGATCTGTTCAGGCCCAGCTTCATATTTAATGTTTGCTTTCGAAGTTTTTTTTTCTCTAATATTATCCCTCCTGCTGATTACAGCTGCCGCTTCTCAGGTGATAGGCAATAGGATACAAACACTAAGTATATATACGTCATCATTATCGATGGTCAATAACAAACAAGATTTCCTAAGGAAAATGCATGAAAGAGCATAAAACGCAATGTTTACGACACCCAGCCCAGACATAGAGTTCGCAAACATCAGTAAATTCTAACGTAACCGATAGACCTACCTATAAGATGACGATTCTATAGACGTATTTTATAGACGACGCGTATGCTTGGTTATTTTTATATATTGTATAGACGACGTCTTTGTTTTTATATTTTATTGTTTTTATTAGTCGTAGTATAGTTTGATACCTGCTTTTTACCTATGGATTTATATTCGAAACTATCGAAACCTGTGATAAAGCCCAAAAATAATGATTTTGTCACTGTGCTTGGCAGAGCAACTTCAACAGGTCGCTTCACAATCTCGAAAGCCTAGGTTCAGTTACGGGACCGAATGGTGATTTCATTAAAAAAATATAACAAAGCACATAGCTGTCCGAAGTCTATCTAATAAAAATACATCTGCCACCCCTCTGGATATTACAGGTGTGCAAAGATTTTATAAATCCAAGTTTGCCTACAAGCTTTTTTTCTCTAGTTATGCTTTAGAATTACCGAAAAATACATTCCTTTCCGGAGAACCCGCAAGTCTAGCAACCACGATGCATGCTCCATTGTCGTCCATATATTGTATAGACGACGCGTATGCTTGTTTATTTTTATTTATAGATTAAAGTTTGTATCAATAATTGCTTTCTTAACTTCTAATATGCTAGCCTATCTCGTTTATACAGGGTTATTGAAAAAATGATTATAAAGTCAAAGGGTTTTATTTCTAAAAAAAAATAAGATGCACGATGCTCCGTTCATCATGTTTCCATCCATTGTGTCCTTTTGCTATTTATCGCGTCATACGACTCTCACAGGAATATATGTGGAGGTTCAAGTCTATCCCGGAAAAAATATTTAAAATCCCCACAGATACTCTCGACAGAACGCCACTACATACCGAGAATGGTAAGAGAAGCAATCGAAATTACGAAGTATCGAAACTTCAATAGGGTAGATGGGTTTCAACTGTCGAGAACTTGGAATCCTGTGGTTAACCTATGCAAGAGCCGAAGAAGTGTTCCAAGTAGTTCACGATCTGATATCGTTAGTTTTGCATGTCGAAATTTAAATAGTGGTGTGAGTAACAGTGACAATAGTAGCATCGCCTTGCCGAAAAACGAACAAGAAAGAGGGTAGACCGGTTCGTCTGCTCTTAGTGCCTACCATCCACTCGCATAGACTTCAGTTCACTCGTGATCATGGCGCTTGCAACAGTGCCGAAATATCGAGAGCTCAAAAGTAATCAAAAACACTGTAAATATCCCGTTTGTTATAATAATTATAGTGTAAATCCCCACGTATTATGTTTGATTTGTCTCCTGATCTGAATTTAAACGCCCCATTCTAATTGTACCCCTAATAATAATAATAATAATAATCTTTATTAATCTCTAAAAACATGAGCTAATGTTAACAATTATCACTTCGTAGGTAGGTATCTATATATAATATTGAGATATTAACAAATTTAAAAGACAATAAGATAGGTGTCAATGGACACATTCTTAGTAAAAAATCTATTTAACAGTTTAGGTCAAAATTCAGTTACTTAGTAACCTTTATCAATAGGCTAGACTGTTATGTTATTGAAGTGCATTTATAGGTAAACTATTAATTAGATTTAGTAGTTTGAATACAAATAATTATCAGGTGATGCTTACCATCTTAATCACACTAGCCCCCACACTAGGATTCCCTGTGTGGTGGGTGGCTAGTCTCTTCCGAGTGCATAATACATATTTGTTGTACATATTTGTTGAAAAGTTTTGTCATAAAAGTCCTTATAATACAAAAAATTAGGGTAGGCAATACACATAATCAAAACACTTTAACATATAGGCTAGTTGGTAATTTAAATAACATAACTGTAATATTGTGAATTGTACATGTAACACTATTATTTTGAATTGTACATTTTATCTGTTTCAATTGTTGTAACAATAAAGCATTATCTATCTATTTAAAATTTAGACAACCATGTTTATTCTACGATTATTTTTTCGTTAGATAAACATATTCAGCCTGACTTTGAATACCCAAAATGTGGCGGCGTCAAAACTTCCACGTCAGTAATTGCCGTAGGTTTCAGAATTTAATCTTAACATTGTAAAAAATCTACTTTGATGCAATAAAGTGCTGATGATAATATTTAGGAATGTTACTTCTGGTATATCTCATAATATAATCTACGTTTGCGTCAGTTATTTATTATTGTTTATGAAAAAACAACTTCCGTAAATTTGCATAGGTACTCACCTATAATAGATGGAAAAACAAAGAGTCTCGTGGGAAAAGTGAGAAAAATATTACTAGTTCCATCATGGATAGATAGATAGATAACACTTTATTGAGACACCATTGGATAAACTTTTTAAGTACCTACGATAACATTACAAAATACATTTTAGTGTAACAATAGGCGTGTAATCTCTTCCAGAGGACCTTAACCTCAATAACTGGAGGACAACATTTTACTAAAAATACAGAGACGGATAAAGTGAGAACATTCCCATTTAACTCTCATAATAATACGCTCATAAACATACGAGACTGCATTGCGTCTTATAAGCCAATTCAAGACAGCTTACGTAATAAAGCCTTTAGGAGCAAATATGTCTTTCAATAAAAAAAATCTTGTTATATTATGTTGTTAGAGAAAACTTATATTGTGAATTCGGGCACCTTTGCATCTCCCCTCGAAAATCACTGCTTACCCTTAAGTTAATTAATTAATTTCGAATTTAGTTCCACTACAATAGCTATATTATTTTTATATTGTATTTTATTTAATAATATGGTGATGGAACAAGCACGAGGCCCACCTGATGTTAAGCGGACTGACCTCTACCTAATACAGATGCATTTCGTCACAAGTCGCGAATTGCACTGCGCCCGTCACCTTGAGACAGTTAAGTCTCATGTGCCTATAATTTCACTGGCTCTCAAGCTGCCGGTACACACCGTTAGGTGCTTTGCGACAGATTTTCTACTTGAGGGTTGTCGCTAGCCAGGCGGGCATTCCACCATGCGGTGAAGATCAAGTGCGCGGCGGGATTTGAACCATTGACCTGCTGCGCGGCAGACCACAGCCAATGCCACTGAGCCATCACTGCCTCTATTATGGAATCATAACTTGTCCTGTCAGTTTATATTATGCATTATAACGGGATCATCAAACTCAAATAATTCTGTTCCGAATCAAAAAACCACAAACTGAGAGCCGTTCAAATTTCATCGAAATTCAGAGATTCAAAAGCATCACCACTCGACCATTGAGGAAGTGTCTGTAGTAGTTTGTTCGTAGCATTATATATCAGGAATAGTTATAGCACGCTTTGGGATATAGCCAACTCTTCCGGATTCCCCAAACATTTACTAACACATTGACATGTATACGTAGATTATCTATTTTTAAATCTACTATCACTCGTGTGAATCAACACTACATACTGCCGCTCTACTCTGAGATTGATTTGTAATCATTACATATGATATATATTCTGAAGCAGTGATGGCTCAGTGGCATTGGCTATGGACTGCCGCGCAGCAGGTCCATGGTTCGAATCCCGCCCAGAGCTTGAGCTTCACTGCATGGTGGAAGGGCATTTTGCGAATGCCCGCCTGACTAGCGACCACCCTCAAGTAGAAAATCTGTCGCCAAGCACCTAACGGTGTGTTCCGGCAGCAGTCCTTGAGAGCCAGTGAAATAACAGGCAAAATGAGACTTAACAGGTATGTCTCAAGGTGATGGGCGCAATGCAGTTCGTCACTTGTGATGAAATGCATCTGTTATAGGCAGAGGATACCGCTTAACATCAGGTGGGCCTCGCGCTTGTTCCATCACAATAACATTAAAAAAAAAATAGGTACTATTAGTAATATCTCTATTTAGTCATTACAAAAACCTTTTGCTTGTCATTCATTCTTAAAACCATATGCCAAGGAATCCATCTCCTACATAATCTTGCGAAGATTACTGGATATTAATTTATATAGGATAGGTTATTAAACTATAGTTCTGCGTGTACATTTTCTTACTGGATATTATTCTGACTGGAAATCATTCTGACCGGACATTACTCTGGCTTGAGGTTATTTTAGCAGTATAATTTATTTTTTTGACAAAGTCGTACGTATTTTTAATATTATTATGTTTGCAATAACGCCTGCTCTGCGGATTACATTTTTTTTTATGCCTGGTAGGTTAGCCTTTGACCACTATCTCACCTGATGGTAAGAGATGATGTGGTCGAAGATGTTGTTCAGGCTAACCTAGAAGTACTGGCTCTCAACATTACAAAAAGTCTGATTGTAGTACAACGTAAGTTGAACTATAGGTTTCGCTCAATTCCGATACGATGGTTAAATAAAGAACGAGAAGAAAAATTGGAGTCTCCACTATGAGTCATTGTCATGTTAGCTCTGACTGACTGATACCCCGGCTATAGGATGGACGCGGATTCGAATCCCGCACATGACTATAATTATTTCTCTCGTAAATTTGTAATGCCGTACGTAGATTTTAAATCAAAAAAAGATTTTAACTGATTAAAATAATACATTAAAAAGTATCTTAATAATAACAAATATTTTTAAAATATTTTAAGAAAACATCAAATTAATATTTTAATAAAACACTTAATATAAAAAATATATCTAGTGACAATTCCGCCTAATTTTCCTGTTAAGCCGACGTGACGTCACAAACGCCACGCAGCCAAACTGAAAGAACTTTCGACGCGTTTGCTTCTACACGAAGCATCCTCAGGAGATTATATTTTTTAAGTGTTATATCAAAATATTAATGCTGCATTAGTTTTGTTTGAATTGAGCTGCCGTGACAATTGTTTTTCTCGAGAGCCGATATTTAAATTTTACCAGAGCAAGTCTAGAGAGAGTCTTTCTTGGTGGGTACCACGGCAGTGTCAGATATTCTGCTTCGAAGCAATAGTGTGCAAATGCTGCATGAAGGGCAATGTAGCAAGGTAAATTACTAGGCAAACGTGACGTGAGAATTAACCTCTCAGATAGACTCAGAACAATAATGGTGATACTGTAACTGTAATGGAAAGGCGTGACGATTACCATCATGCTGGTGACTTGACCGTCTCATCAGTGCTTGATATAAAAATACAATTTTAAGCTCTTCCAGCTGCCTTCCATCATTTCTTTCTCTGGAATTCTTTAGGAGATATAACATAATTTGAAGGGTAACAACAACTTAATTTCTTGTTTACAGCGAACATCGCGATCGCGTCGACGGGGTACTCTATGGGGTGGACGTCCCCCGTGAATCCCAAGTTGAAGAACGAGACCACCTCCCCGCTCGACACGATCATCACCTCCGATGAGGAGGCTTGGATCGGATCGTTGCTTACTGTCGGTGCTATATTCGGTAAGAACCTTTTAAGTTATTATTCAGAAACAGAGGTATCTGCGGATGGGTTTCAGAAAGATCTAAGTAGGTCAGTTAATAGAGATCAACTCCGTGGAATGGAGAGAGTTTTCAGGGTGCAGAAACGTTGCGTTAGGGTTGGTTCATGGACCGCTGCAAGCCACTGTTTAAATCCCCGAACATCCTTCCACTACCTTGCCTTTACGTAAGATAAACGTGCCTTTAGGTAGTCTCATCCAGAATATTACGAGACAAAAAGACAAAGGTTCAAAATCCTACTATATCAACCCCCTTGTAGAAAGGATATTTATAAGTTAAATGTATATAATATGATTATTTTAATTTATAATGCATTACATCATTAAATCATTGGACGGCAATAGATTTAAGAAGGTTTTGACTTATTGGTTATTTAATATTATTAATTTAAGACCACATATGTGTTACTGTATTCTAGCAAATAAAATATTAATTGGATTGATTGATTAATTGATTAACAACGTTTATATTCTTGATGTTTTCACCCAAAAATTGGACTTGAAAAGGTTGATAGATATTGTAGGTAGGTACTTACTTATATTAAAAGCTGTTGTCTAAATAATGCAACGTATAGTACCACCAACTTAACTGTGCAGTTTTCGTGGGCGCTACTCGTCAAGGAAATTAACTACAAACTGTCACAATTTGAAGGAATGTTGTAGTTCTTTTTTTTGCCGCCTGAACAGATAAGTTGGTGGGACTATATGGTAAAATTTATGTTGAATCTCTTTGCAACATGCTTCTATTTATAGCTTAAGTCAGTCTAAAATTTAAATAATTGTAGGAGCTAGACTCGACAGATAAATCAGCGTAAAAATTTACACAATTCTTTAGTATATCCATGCATCATAAGCTACGAATAAATATATAAACAAGTGTACCTCTCATACAGTTACCGCGTTTATTTCGGACTCTTCAAGCTCACAATTAACAAAACACTCTCAATCCTCCAAATTCAATTAGATTGGTTCTTCAATTTGGCGTTTAGAAATGATCGCGTGCAATTGGTCGCGTGAAGGTAATGTTACGCTGCACGCCGCGGTAAGGTTTTGCGTTCTGCTGTTTTACAGCTTCCCTTATATTTCTTTAAATATTAATTCGTAGATCATAAGATTTTTTTTCAGTTAAGTGGACTAACCTCTGCCCATAATAGATGCATTTCATCACAAGTCACGAATTGCACTGCGCCCGTCACCTGGAGACATAGTTGTTAAGTCTCATGTGCCTGTAATTTCACTGGCTCTCAAGGACTGCTGCCGGAACACACCGTTAGGTGCTAAGCGCCAGATTTTCTACTTGAGGGTGGTCGCTAGCCAGGCGGGCAATCGCAAAATGCTCTTCCACCATGCGGTGAAGCTCAAGCCGGCGGTGGAGATCGAACCAGGGCTCGGCCATCATTGCTTGCATAATATAAAGTTTTTTCAGCTATAATTTATCTTTTACTTTTGGGATAATTTGTTGCTTCCAAAACGCCAATTTGCGTGTTGGACTGTCTGTATGTTCATATTGTTAGTACTTGACAGATGAAACCATTTCTATTGAAGCAAAAATTAATCAAATTAATATTGGCATTATCCTTTTAACATTAGGGAAGGACCAGTTAGTACTTTTATGAATGAATTTATAATTGTTCTCTTTATATTAATTTTATTACATTTATTCTATATAGACTGTTAATTGTAACTGTGATATATATTTTTTTATTTATTTATTAATCTATTCTCCACAGACTCCAGGGTCTGTGCCTTTTTTTAATAAAGTTTTTTTTTTATCATTACTAGAAATAAGAAATAGTTTATGTGAATTTAATGTTAATGTTTTATACAACATTCTAAGAGGGAACAGTGTTAAAAGGTTTTTTTCGGTAATGTCATTGGCACTAGCATTCAGAGCAGACCGGTGTTCTCTAGCAGCACCCGTTCACGAGTTGACGCAGGTGCCAGCCATCGCCTTCCTCAACCATTAACTGTGTTATTTAGTAATGTATTGATTTTATTCTGTTTTGTGTGCTAGATATAAATTAAAAATTGATTACATATGATGGTACCAAAAGGTTATACTGTACTGTATCATTACAAAATTTCAAATATACGAGAGAATAATGTACTGTATCAACCGACTCGTCCACTGCTGAACACAGCCTAACCTGTTAAGGGGGTATTTGCCATAATCCCCACGCTTGGCAGGCCGCTTGGGGATTGCAGTGTAAGGTGGCAGTTCTTTAGAAGGTGCTGCTGCCCACCCTCCAGTATTTTTCGTCGCCTCTTACGACACGCACGGGATGATATGGGGAGGTGCAATTCTAACCCGGCACCACACGCGGGACTAAAAGAATGCGGATTAAATAGTATTAGAGTTCGCGCG
Source organism: Plagodis pulveraria (assembly GCA_963890685.1). Lineage (NCBI taxonomy): Eukaryota > Metazoa > Arthropoda > Insecta > Lepidoptera > Geometridae > Plagodis > Plagodis pulveraria. Next base: position 19,723,424 of record OY982972.1, read on the forward strand.
TGGACCGTACGGTCCACGCGCGTACAGCTGTACAGCTCGCGTCAGGTCTAGGGCACCTACAACTTTAAGACTAAGTATGTATATTTATCATTTTAGGTCCATTTATCGGCGGCTTCGCGGCTTCCAAGGTCGGCAGGAAATGGGGACTACTCTCGTCAGTAATTCCACTGTTCATCGGATGGATCCTAATTGCTGCAGCATTCAACGTTGCCATGATCTACTCCGGCAGGGTGTTCTGGGGTCTGGCCGTCGGAATGCTCTTCACCATCTCACCTATGTACTGCGCTGAGATCGCTACGGTAAGGCACCCAAAAATGAAATCAAATAAAGAACATGTGTTGTTTTGACAGCTGTCACATTGAAATCCTATTTAGCAGTTATCTATGTAATCCACAGTTGAACATTCATGTGGTTGCGTTGCCGTCGGTGATAACTAAGAATGAATATGAAAGTACCTATGCCTCCATCTTAATTATGTTAATACCTGCGTGGGTAACTTTACAGCAGGTCACCTTGAGACATATAGTTGTTAAGTCTTATAATATATGCCTGTAATTTTACTGGCTCTCAAGGACTGCTAACGGAACGCTGTTCCTGGCGAAGATATTCCACTTAAGGACGATAGCTAGCCAGGGCAGCGTCCGCAAAATGCTCTTCCACCAGTGAAGCTCAAGTCTACGATGGGGATCAAACCATGGATCTGCGGCACGCGAGTCTAAAGCTATCACTCCTTCAAAATATACAAATTTATATATAGTATAGTAGTAGTACAAGAGCACCTAGTAGAAAAGAATACACCTGATAACATTTCCAAAATGGTAAGGTTGCCACAATTTCAAAGAAAGTTAAAAACGTGTTACGTAATATATACACGAATGGCAAATGCAATGTGTTTTTGGGATAGGAAGGTAGACTAGCAAGGACATATTGCCAGCCTTTGAGGAGGGAATATGCTCTTTTCTTGAAGGAAGTCGTATCGGTACGGAACACTTCATGTGGCAGCTGGTTCCACATAGTGGCAATGCGAGCTAGAAAATGCCGAGAGAATCGCACGGTTGTGTACTGCCACACATTATAACTTGAGACTACAACATTTTATATCGCATACTGTCATGATCTCTTTGTCACGCTTGAAGTAGTTCTTATCAATACTTCACATCACATCAACATCCATAGCATCCACCACTGAACAAAGGCTTCCCCTATTAGGGGAGCTTGCCATAATCACCAAGCTCGGCAGGCGCTTGGGGATCACAGTGTATAAGCGCCAGCTCTTCAAAAGGTGCTGCAGAACATCTGATATTTTTCCCTTTATCGCCTCTTCCACAGGAAGACATGGGTGGAGGTTCTGTCCTGTATCAGCCAGATTGTCCACTGTTGAACACAGCCTCCTCCCCAATAAGGGGAGGGTTTGCCATAATATAGTCCAATATAGTCTTGGGATCGCAGTAAGATATCAGTTCCTCAGAAGACCTTAAATTAAATAAACAATTACATATTCATCATATACGTTAACTGTTCCAGGACGAGGTGCGGGGCGCTCTGGGCTCGTTCCTCCAAGCGTTCATAACGCTCGGGTTCCTGCTGATCTACGGGATAGGGCCGTTCGTCTCCTACTCCGTGGTCGCGTACGTGGGGGTCGCCTTCGTGGCAGTCTTCGCCGTCACCTTCTTCTGGATGCCGGAGTCGCCTATCTACTTCTTGATCAAAAGTATGTACGGTTCTACGGACAAAATAACTATCACCTAATTCTTCTTGTATCATTTGATTCTAATTAGGTGGTTTGTCAGATGGACAACGTTCTCCCTAGCTTTGTTCTGAAACGCTATTTTATTTAGCCTTCAAATGTATACTACCTACATTTGATTGCTGAGGCTTTGTTCATTCAGTGTCACATGGGTTCCTGCTAAATATTTAATCGAGACAAAATCTTGTTAGAACATAGAATGTAATGATGGTGTGTGTTATTGCAGACGACGTGCACGCTGCGGGCGAGTGCTTGAGCAGTATCCGCGGCAAGTCGCGCGCCGGCGTGCAGGCCGAGCTCGACAAGATGCAGGCCGACGTCGACGCCTCCATGGCCAAGACTGCCACCGTAAGTCCCTCTCTCCCCCAGCCCTTACTCACGCTCAGTGAACTCGACCTACTTGTATTCTTCTCTGCATCAGCCGGATTGTCCACTGCTGAACACAGCCTCCCCCATTATGGGGGGGTCTCCCCACGCTTGGCAGGCGTCTTGGAGATCGCAGTGTGAGATATCAGTTCCACAGAAAGCGCTGCTGCCCACCTTTTGGTGTGTTACCTTTAGTCGCATCTTACTACAACCACGGGTATAGATGGGGGTGACATTCTAGCCTGGCACCCCACGGGCTTCTTTTAACTACGCCGCTATAATGCCTACTTGTAATTTCCATTATTCACGTATCCACCCAGATCAAACATCTTTTTGGGCAGAAGAAGAGTGAAGACTTTGTTTTGGGTGTGTACAGGTCAAAAAGCACAGGTTCGTCTGCCCATTCACACTCACATGCATCACCTTTTAAGTTAGGGTTGCCAGATTAAGGTATATTAATACCTGGACATTTCTGAAGATCGAAAGGGAGTAGGGAAATGTGAGCTCAAATACAAATCTTAATAAATCTACAGTTGTACTGACAAATTTATATATATAAAATGTGAGTTTAATTTTCTGGCAACCCTACTTTAAGTATGTATGTTTTTTATCCTTGCTCATGTCTTGCTACAGCAATATGTGTTACGCTTCAACTTTTATTTTTTTACAGAGTTACTTCGAACCTCCCTCTGATATACCTAATCTTAATTTTGGCTGATTTATTTTCACCATCTGCCTTTAACAACATTCGCATCTCAAATATCTTCTATAATGGCAAATATTTAAAGAAAACATTAAATTTATTGTAGAAAAAACACTTTAAATATAAGGTTGCTCGCCACTGCTTCGAGGCATTTCACGTTTTAATACTGATGATACTGATTTTGTGTATGTAAAAAATAAACATGAGTGTTTTTTCTACAATAAAACATTAAATTTATTGTAGAAAAAACACTTTAAATATAAGGTTGCTCGCCACTGCTTCGAGGCATTTCACGTTTTAATACTGATGATACTGATTTTGTGTATGTAAAAAATAAACATGAGTGGAACACATTCAGTTATCGATTCCACACCACTCTCCGCGGTATTGTTGATATATTAATATCCACCTATTATATATAGATATTTAGATATTTGCCCCATGGGGTGCCGGGTTAGAATTGCACCTCCCCATATCATCCCGTGGGTGTCGTAAAAGGCGACTAAGGGAAAAATGCTGGAAGGTGGGCAGCAGCGCCTTCTAAAGAACTGTCACGCGATCCCCAAGACGCCTGCCAAGCGTGGGGATTATGGCAAATACCCCCTTTATAGGGGAGGCTGTGTTCAGCAGTGGACGATCCGGCTGATACAGAATATAGATATTTATCTGGTGGCAATTCCGCCTAATATTCCTGTTAAACTGACGTCATAAACTCCAAGTAGCCCCAAGAAAGAAAACCGAGAAATTTCAATTGTAATAGGAATCCCAGATCTACTCTCTATGTAAACATACTCTAAAAGGGATCCAGAGCCACGCAGGCGTTGGTTGGCCAAATCGATTGATACGAAACTGCACTGAAATTTTACCGATTGTATACTTTATACTCTTTTTAAATGTTATTTTGACGGAACAAGCTCAAAGCCCACCAGATGTTAAGTGGACTAACCTCTGCCTATAACAGATGCATTTCTTCAACGACGAATTGCACTGTGCTCGTCACACTGATACGTAGTTAGGTCTCAATGTGTCTGTAATTTCACTGGCTCTCAAGGACTGCTACCAGAAGACATGGCTAGGTGCTTGGCGACAGATTTTCTACTTTAGGGTGGTCGCTAGCCAAGCGGGCATTCGCAAAATGCCCTTCCACCATGTGGTGAAGCTCAAGCCCGCGGAGGGATTTGAACCATGGACCTGCTGCACGGCAGCCCATAACCAATGCCACTGAGCTATCATTGCTTCAAAATACTGCACAAATTCCTAACCAACACCGCACCGATCCAGGCATTTAACAAGTACTTCTTAACTGTTTACTGTCTTTTCCAGTTCGCTGACATCTTCCGCGGCGGCAACTTCAAAGCGTTCTACATCTCGTGCGCGCTGGTCTCCTTCCAGCAGCTGAGCGGCATCAACGCTGTCCTCTTCTACATGAGCAACATCTTCACTGCTTCAGGGTCTGCCCTCGAACCGGCCATCGCTACCATCATCATTGGTGCCATTCAGGTAACCAGATCCATGTTATAAATTAACATAAAATGTATTATGCTTCTAAGTTACAGTAAAACCGGGATAAGTGGGCCTTGTGAGTATGAGTAACCTCTGTTATTGATAAATACAATGAGTTCCCGACACTTTTGCTTTGAAATGCCTCTATTACTGGGAATTTACTAAAGTTTGTAATTGAGATTTGATTTCTTAGATATTTTCTATGTTTACCTCTATAATTGAGACTTTGTAGCTCAACAGCTCGTATAAGTGATGTAATTTGTCAGGTTAAGCAGAGTTTTAGAGTTAAGAACATTGTGAAACAGGCCCTTAGACAATATGTTACGCTTGACAGTCTGCTAGTGTGACCCTCGACTCCACAAATAAGACAACTGTCAACATGACAGTGCGCGACCTGCCTATTTGCATAAATGGATTTATTATTGGGGTAACTCTGTAAATGTTAAGTCTACTTTTATTCTTCAAAAAAAGTGTCTACGTATTATGTACAGTATGTACAGTGACGAGTCACTAAGGACAGTTTTTAAAGAAAAAAACATTTTGACTCTCGCTGGTATTTATATACTAGAGCTTTGTTTGTTTGTGAAACATAATATGGAATATTATACACTTACGGCAAAATTCCGCAATAACTTACGTAGTAAATACATAAATGATATATTTTTACCAAAAATTTGTACTAAAATATATGATAAAAGTACATATGTAACTAGCATCAGAGTGTATAATCATTTACCGCTGTTCATCAAAGAACTGAATGGACATATGTTTAAGAAAAAGTTAAAATCGTGGCTTCTTGAGCATGTGTTTTATGATGTTAAGGAGTTTTTAAATTTTAAAACATAAACAGGCATCATGAATTCAATCCAATTAATTTGTTGTCTAGATTTATATAATATCAATTGTATCATTTTCATTATGTGTCTAGAACCTAATATTGCATGCTCGATATGAGTAAACTGTTACTAGCTCGATTTCAAACTTATATTGTTTATCTTTAAGTATTGTACTGACAGTTTTGCAATAAATATTACTTTACTTTACTTTACTTAATAAAAAGCCTCTATCGGTTATACCAATTAGCCTTATGACTAACATCTACAAAATATTTTCGAAAATTATTCTACAGAGAATCACAACAGCTCTAGACGAACAACAACCGTGAAAACAAACTGGTTTTCGAAAAAGATAATCAACAACAGATCATATCCAGGTCGTTACGCAAGTCATAGAAAAGGCAAATGAATACAACATAACTTAGTACATATGCTTCATCGACTATAAAAAAGCATTTGACTTGTTGAACCATGACGCTATATGGCACTAACACACCAAGGTATTGATAAAAAGTACATCAATCTTATACGAAGCATTTATTCGAGGTGTAAAGCTAAAGTACGGCTAGAACGGGAAGGTTTGGAATTTCCAGTGCAAAGAGGCGTTAGACAAGGGGATCCGTTTTCACCAAACATTTTTTCAGCGGTACTCGAATCCGTCTTCAGGGAACTCACGTGGGAGAGCAACGGGATAATACTTGATGGCGAGGCACTAAGTCACCTCCGCTTTGCGGATGACATTGTGTTGTTTGCGGGAAGCGCTCACGAAATAGAAACGATGGTTAGAGAGTTAGCGAGAGAGAAGAAGTTTGGATCAACAATCAATCTATCTAAGACCAAGATAGTGACAAATGGAGAAAAGGAAAACGTAACTTTAGACGTTGAAGAGATAGAGTACGTTCAGGACTATGTTTATCTTCGGTAATTGATATCGTTTGAAAGCTGGACTGAAAAAGATATTCATAGAAGAACTGCTTTAGCATGGAAAAAGTACTGGAGTCTAAGGGAAATATTTAAAAATAAAGAAATAAAGTCAAACATTAAAAAAAAAAAAGTTTCTACATAGCAATACTTCCTTGCCTAACATATGGTTGTCAAACTTGGGCACTAAGAAAAAAAGATGAAGAAAAACTAGCTATATATGTCAACGAAAAATGGAGAGGAGTATGTTGGGGCTGAAGGTATCTGACAAAGTAAATAACAAAGTCATACGAAAGAAAACAAAAGTACTTAACCTTAAGAAAAGAGTAAGACTTTTAAAATGGAAATGGGCGGGACACATCTGCATATTAGAAAATGGTAGTTGGACCAAACGAGCAACAGAATGGATACCACTATGGAAGGAAAACGGAAAAAAGGCCGGCTAAAAAAGAGGTGGAGAGACATTTTTACAGAACGATGCGAACCAGACTGGATGAGGAAGGCTAGAGAAAGGGACGTATGGAGAGATTTAGGGGAGGCTTACGCCGTGGAGGCGACTACTACGGAAGAATTAGATAGCGAAAATCAAGACTAGGTTATATTAATGGTATATTATATTATGATAATTTGTAGATTTACTTTGTTTGCATTAAGTAGTAGAAATAAAGGCTTTTTTATTTCATTTATCGGTTATACATACAAATGGTCCTTTCAAATATCACTCCAGTTATCACTGTTTAAATAAAATTAATTTTAGCTAATGTTTACTTTGTTAGGTTAGCTTTTGACCATCTTCTCACCTGATGGAAAGTGATGATGTGATCTAAGTGTTAACAGGCTTAATCTAGAATAGTGTCCACTTGAAGAATTGATTGTATAGTAGGCTGTGGAAACCAGGAACTCATGTAACTTTTATTTTAATTATTACGTTTCCTTAGATTACGTATAGGGTTAAAAATTCGCGTAGACAATTGGAGTCGTACAGTGTACTACTCTGTCAAAAAAGTACCGGTAAATGTTCAATAATACACAAAATGTTCGTTATTCATCCAAATTTATTTGATAACCTTCAAAATATGCTCCTTCAGAAACGATACACTTACGCCAACGAATAATCCAATCATCAAAACATTTTAAACGCTTTTCCGGAATTCCGTTCAGTTCTCGCAGCGAATTCTCCTTTGTCTTCTACCGAATGAAAACGGGTGCCACGAAGTGATAATTTGAGTTTTGGAAAAAGAAAGAAGCCGATCGGAGCCATATCTGGTCAATAAGGTGGTTGCTCGATGGTATTTATTGAGTTTTTGGCCAAAAAATCGTTCACAATGATGGCCTTGTGCTAACGCAATTTTAACGCATTATGAGGACCAAATACCACGAATTTTCATTTCACAAAACTGGACCTTTTCGTCAAATTTGCTTCTTAAACGCCGCATATAGCTCAAATTTTGCATGGTGGAAGGGCATTTTGCGAATGCCCGCCTGACTTGCGACCACCCTCAAGTAGAAAATCTGCTGCCAAGCACCTAACGGTGTTTTCCAGCAGCAGTCCTCTAGAACTAGTGAAATTACAGGCATATGAGACTTAACAACTATGTCTCAAGGTGACGGACGCAGTGCAATTCGTGACTTGTGACGAAATGCATCTGTTATAGGCTGAGGTTAGCCTACTTAAAATCAGGTGGTCCTAGAGATTGTTCCGTCACAATAACACAATATCTAAATTTTTCCAGAAAAAGAAATCCAACCAAAGCTATCTATTATATAAATGATATTCCACTTGAGGAGGTCAACTCTATGCGCGATCTTGGAGTTATTGTCGACACTAAATTAGATTTTAGAGAACATATTGACAGTATTTCCAAAAAAGCTTCGCGTCTGTCAGGTTTTGTAATTAGGCAGACTAAATTCCTCCAGGATCCAGACGTATCAAAATTGCTTTTCAACTGCTATGTGCGTAGTCAATTGGAGTACTGTAGCCCGGTTTGGAACCCGTCCTACAAAGGACATATAGAGAGGTTGGAAAAACTTCAATCTAGATTTTTGTACCATCTTTCATACTCAAAAAATCTCTGTCGCAAACTTGATAGTTATGACTCAAGATTGGCACATTTCAATATGTCTCCGCTCCAACAGCGAAGAGATATTGCGGATATAATGTTTCTACATAAACTAGTTAACGGATTTATCGATAGTTCTCTGTTGCTGGAACATATAAAAATAGCTATTCCACGTTCTTGTAGCCGTCTCCGAAATAGAAAAACGTTCCGCCTACCTAGAACTCGCACAAACTATGGTCAGCATTCATCACTGTATCGCATTTGTAATTCATATAATACCATATGTCAGGACTTGGACATATTTGACTTCTCGGTACCTAGTTTCAAAAAGAAACTTCAAGAATTAGTGAGTTCTTGGGATAGGGCCCGAGAGGCTGATATACTAAGTCATCCTAATTTATAAATTTATTAAGTGTGATTTAATTCATGTTTCTCATTAAAGTACTTTAAAATTTTGCATGCTGTGTCCACTTCGAGAAGGTGACACTCGCTCTACACATGTTTTTGTTTTTGTTTCTCTCGTTAAGCATAAAGAGTGTATCCAGTTTTGAGGACCAAATAAAAAAAAAAAAAAAAAAAAAACCTTTATCCGTTTGACCTTCTGGCAAGAATTCCAAGTGTACAACACCGCGATAGTCAAAGAAAACAAACAACATGACTTTGGCTTTTGATCGAATTTGGCGTGATTTTTTCGGTTTCGGTTCAGTCAGAAGGCGCCACTCCGAAGCTTGTTGACTAGTTTGCATCACAAACTCGTTACCCACGTCTTGTCACCAGTAACAATGCGTTTCATAAATGTTGGGTCGGAATTGACTCGTTCTAGCATGTCCTCGGCGACTCTTATGCGATTAAGTTTTTGGAGAAAATTCAGGTCTTTTGAGAGTAGCCGATCTGCAGCTTTCATACCCAAGTGATTATTGAAAATGGTACGGATCGACTCGTGAGACAACGAAAGTTTGGCACCTATCTCTCTTAAAATTGAATGAGGATTTTCAGTCACTATTTCCATCACTTTTGCGATGTTCACTTCACTTGCTGACGTTGATGGCCTACCAAAGCGAAGCAAATTTTTCATTAGATCTCGACCGCTTTTGAACGCTTTGTACCACTGATACGCACGTGTTTTTGATAAAGTCGATTCACCGTAAGCCTTCTGTAGCACTTTCAGTGACTTCGAACACGAAATTCCATTGACAATGCAAAATTTAAGACAAACTCTTTGTTCGATGTTCTAATCTATAATGAAATCGCAATACACACTAGATATAACTAAAAACTGCACTGTATATCTAAAAAATATGTAAATCAAACCCCGCGCCAAAATGGAAAACATATGTGCCAATCGAACAACAACAAAAATTAAAACAATAAAATGAATTTGGAACCATATCGTACTTACACAAATAATCCATACCCGATAGTTTTTTTACTGAAATTAGAAACACTGCAGAGCAGCGTATCAGATCCTCTATTAACTAAAGAATGCAGGTTACACAAAATTTCCTTAGATATATGTATGACAACCAAAAAAAGGACAAGATTTATGCATCAGAATTAAACAAAATAAATTACGATTGTTAGTGGTCAAGTCAGGTATATTCCTCTCCGGGGCGAGATGTTGAATGCTAACGCTACCCCATTTCGCCCCGACTAGGCGGCAGACTACTCATCCCGGGTTTTTAGTGGGTAACCTCACTTACTACCCCCCCCCCCCCCCCCCAAGTGGGGGTAGTAAGGCCCCACAGGCGAGGACTCCCACATAACCACTCTGCTCCCCCCGGAGCCGGGTGGTATCCATAAAGGAATTTCCAGGGTCAAAAAAAAAAAAAAAGTATATTCCTCTGACTTATGTTAATCTCGCTAAATTCCCTTGACTTTCAGGTGGTGGCATCCCTGATCACTCCTCTGGTGGTGGACCGGCTCGGAAGGCGGATTCTGCTTCTCATCTCTTCATGTGGAACAGCTGTTGGTCTTGTAAGTATCATCTTTCCCTACTCCCACTCGTGGGCGAACGGTACCACCGTGTCTAACACAAAAGAAGGTGTATTTCAAGGAGATTAAACTGTTCTATGTCTTTTATTAAGGTGGTCTTACTTAAAAAAAACTTTACTGCTTTACAATATAACAGTATAATAACAGTTTGTCGTAATTGAAATCTACAGCAATTTATTTTTAATATAACTTTTATATAACCGAACCAATTTCTAACACTGAAAGTATGAAATAACTTAATTTTATCAGATGTTTTCAAAAACATTAAATGTTTTTTTAGAAAATCATATATATTTAGTGACAATTCCACCTATTTTTCTTGCGAAGTCGACGTGAATGCCACGTAGCCAATCTGGAAGAATCTACGATACGTTTCGTTTCTATACAGGAAGCATCATAAGGAGGTTTTGAATCTTCGTCTTTTTCTCGATCGTGCGTGTTTATTAAGTCATGTCGTTTAGCAGGAAAATTAGGCGGATATCGCTAGATAAATTTGGAAAGTGTGTTTCTTATATATAAATTTAATATTATGAACCTATAGATTTTCGTATTAACTATTCCCACTCTAGTTACACATTAGGTCCAGGTCTGGAGAGCTTACCACCTGCGTGAGATCGGTCTTGTGCCCACGACTTGTATCGGTGTATGTATATATCATATTGCCATCTGCTGCCACAGCTCGGTTTTCAGAGCTGTGATAAACAAAATTTGACCAACGCGACGATAGATCCAAACATGGGATTTCGAGATTTCAGTAGGACATCTCTACTGAAATCTCTCGTGCCAATGTGAATTATTTCTCTGGTAGCTAATTATAGGAACATGTCTCGAATTCACTAGTAGGAGATGTATAAATAGTGGCGCGAGAGTGGCCTATTCTTTTCAGAAACAATAGATTTTATTTTTGTCTGTAAAAGATAGGTCACTTAGAGATAGGCGCTGACCGCGTCATTATATCTTTATATTCTTTAGAAACCATTAACAGGAATAACGGTTTCACTCGTGGTTACAAAATTGGAACGTTCCAAATGTTATATGATTACCAGGTTTTTATTTCTTATACCCTTTTTTTTAATTGAAATCGGATATGCTAGTCTTTGACCACTATCTCTCCCGATGGTAAGTGATGATATGAACGAAGATGTTGTTCAGGCTAGCCTAGAATTACTGGCTCTCAAGTAAAGCCAGAACACACCGTTATGTGCTTGGTGACAGATTTTCTAGCTTTCTCTGAAGTTCATGCACGCTCCTAGTAATGCCAGAATGCCACCAGCGGTCACCCAGTTTTGAAGCAATGATGGCTCAGTGGCATTGGCTATGGACTGCCGCGCAGCAGGTCCATGGTTCGAATCCTGCCGCGGGCTTGAGCTTCACCGCATGGTGGAAGGGCATTTTGAGAATGCCCGCCTGGCTAGCGACCACCCTCAAGTAGAAAATGAGTCGCCAAGCACCTAACGGTGTGTAGGGTAGGTCGTGCAAATGGTGTAGGGTAGCGATGCAGATGCGGAAACCAACCGGTGTGTTCCGGCAGCAGTCCTTGAGAGCTAGTGAAATTACGGTCACACGAGACTTAACAACTATGTCTCAAGTTGCGCAGTTCAATCCGTAACTTGTAACGAAATGCATCTGTTATAGGCAGAGCTTAATTCGCTTAACATTAGGTGGGCCTCGAGCTTTTTCCGTAACAATAAAAAATAAATAAAAAAAAACATCCAAATAATGGCCGCAGCGGACATTGCTTAACTTAGCTGATCGGTTAAGAACGGCTAAGCAAACGTTAAGAACGCTTCAAATACCTCCCTCTGGTTCTAAATCCGCTCACTTTCATACGCTCCACACTCGTATAATTATGTTTTTATCTCTTTTCATGGCACACTCACAGTGAAATTTCCACCATTGATGCATCTTTCTCTGTTCACTTCCTAATGCTGTCCTTTTATTTTCCAGGGCCTGCTTGGCATGTATTTCATCCTGAGGGATAACAATAGCCCAGTGGTGGAGAGCCTGGGCGTATTGCCCATCATCGCGCTGATCCTGTTCATCGTGACGTACTGCTGGGGACTCGGCCCACTGCCCTGGGCCGTCATGGGAGAACTGTTCCCTATTGAGGTGAAGGCGCTGGCCTCGCCAATTGCCACTGCCTACTGCTGGGGGCTCTCCTTCTTGGTCACCAGGTCAGTACTTAGTTATAATTCAGGTCTAAACTCTGGGTCATACCAGAGAAGTGGGTGTAGGCTTGTGAAGGAATGCAAGTACTCGAATCGAAGAATTAAAACGGCTGAATATGTGGAGGTGAATAATGAAGAACTGTCACTGACAAGACTGAAGAGAACAACGAGGCTCAGTGTACAATTAAATAACCCTTTCCTTCTGGCTTTCCTTTCACAGCTGGGCGTGGTCAGTTCAGACGTAGTGATTGCCACTGCAATTACTATGGTCTGCTACGCAAATAGTCTAAGGTTTAAATCCCACCGCTGGCTTAAGCTTTGCAGCGTGATGGTAGGGCATTATGCGAATGCTCACCTGGCTTCCAACCACTCTCAAGCAGAAGTGTGCGATCGATTAACACAACCTTATTCCCTCTTCTCCTTTTTTTCATCGGACAACAAGACGCACAGGAACACGGCATCCATACATGATCGATATTCCGAAAATACGCACAAAGCGTTTTAAATCTAGTTTTATAATGCGTACGGCTGAATTATGGAACACCCTACCAGCCTCTCTATTTCCCGATATATATAATCTGGAAGTCTTCAAATACCGAATAAACAGGTAGCATGCTAGGCAAGCATGCTCCACCGTCGACCGCGTCGTCACTTTCCACCAGGTGAGACTGCGGACAAATGCTTGATTATCATACTAAAAAAAAACTGTCACCATGCACCAGACGACTGCTGTTTCGAGAGCTGTCCTTGAAAACGAGTTCCCATTTTAGGTAGAAACTGTCCACCATCTTCGACCACAACATCACTATTGACAACAGGAGTTATAATATAATCAAAGATTAACATGACATGGACTTCGCTTCAGTTTGTTTATGGATGAGAAAATCGAAGCCCTGAGCTGCCAGGGCTGGATATTATATGGGCGGTGCCCCATCGAGGTCGTCCCCTGGCCAATCCCCTGCGGATTGGCCAACAATAATAAAATTAACGATTTTATCACCTGTTAATACAGATATTGTAATGGTGAATGTTTCGGAGCAGTTGTAAATTAAAGACCTGGGTAAACGTATTTTGCCCAGGCTGTCTAAAAAATTGGCCAGGTCATTTATGAAGAATCACGTTTATGAATACTGTAATAAGAATGAAGAAAGAAAGAGTGAAATATCCAAGATCGTAGAAATTCGCGATAACCTTCAAGGAAACAGGTGTGACTTTACACAGTTATGTGTGTTTATGTACTGATGTAATCAACAATGGGGCTCCAATCCATTTATATAGCTATCATGTAATTTTGTTGTAACAATTTCCTTCGAAATTGTCCTTTTCACAATGAACCCAACTGCGATGGAAACATTGACCTATGACTCATGATATGTTTGATTGTTTTGAAGCCCGAAAATGATTATTAACCTTTAATTGATTTATGTCAACCAATTTCATGATACATAATCCCTCTTCTGACGTATTTTTCTCTACAGAACACTACTTGGTGCTATAATTAAAAACCCGTCAAAGTCGTAATGATTATGACGGCGTATTGAGATCGATAAGCTCTAAAGCAGGATCCTCTATTGTTGTGGTACGTTTCAGATACTTCAACCCAATAGCGGACGCGATCGGTATGGGCGCAGCCTTCCTGATCTTCGGCGCATGTTGCGTCGTCTCTTTCTTCTTCACGCTGTTCCTGGTGCCAGAGACGAAGGGCAAGAGCTTCCAGGAGATACAGAACATGCTGGCGGGAAGGTATGTCACTCACGAACTCTAGCACCTTCATCCGTTATAGGAGATTTACAGCTCTTTGACCAAAGATAATTTTTAAGTAGTGATTAGGTATGGCTACCTTATCCCCACAAAAGTAGAGCATTTTATCAGCTACCATCTAGGCCGGCCCCACAGATAGCGGTCGAATTCTTCTCTAGCCCTCTTCTTGTCGTGATTTTTTTATATCTTTTATATCATAAAGAAAATGTCTTTCTCGCACTAGTTCAAAAATATTTGCCGTATTGTCCAACATTGCATCAATGTTTGCGACTATGCTGTCGACTCAAATATAACTCCGACAGAACGTACGTTCTCTTTGATCCCCGCAACCTGACAGCAGTTGTATGCACAGTCATCCAAGCAATTGCATACTTCATAGTCATTGCAGACTGCAGAACTCTGAACCCTGACCACCAGACCGCTTTTTGTGGTCCGGCGGCGCAGCGCTTCTACTAGGAAATCGCGAAGGACCAATCGATATCTTCCAGCGACTGTTCTTGAAGCCAGATATTATTCTAGGTTACGCCTGTTTAACATCCTCGACTACATCCTTACTTTCTTAGAAAAGAAGATAAGGAATAAGAGAAGCTCTGTGAACTGCTGTTAATCAATGGTTCGAATAACAAGCGTGAGCTTCTAAATATACCCCATGATAAAGCGGATTACTGGCAGCTGTCCTTGTGTAGTATGTAGTATTAAAAATTATGGTTAAGCTTTGTTAAGGCATTTTGTAAGCTCGCCTGGATAGTTATCACCCTCGAATAGAATATCCAATTATATTCTCCATTCATCTTCAACGACGTCCACACGTGATATTATAATGCAAGACCATACTTATTTAAAAAAATCTTCTTCTTCTTCTCTCGGTACCTCTTCAATCAATGAAGGTTGGCAATCAGCTTTCCGTAATCGTCTCTTTCCTTGGCGAAGTTAAAATAAATAAAAAAAAAAAAAAAGGTCCACTCGCAATCCCTGTCCACTCCCTGATGTTTCGCAACCATGACTTCTTTCTGCGATCATAATTATGTGACCATGTGCGGAATGTAGATAGATAAAGAAAACGTTATTAAAATTAATCAAGTGGGTACTGATTATAGTAGGTAGATTATTAATAACCCTAATAAGATATTTTCCTTTATTTTGCTCAGGCCAAGACTGTATAATGAAAATATATAGAAATATAGTGAAATAGAACCATGACCGAATTTCAAGAAGGCAAAATGGAATAACCGTGCAAAGATGAGTTGTTTATTTTAAAACTTAGGTAGAGGCTTATTGTAGAGATACTTAGGCAAATAGATTTATACAATATATCTGACATTGTTTTGTTTTAGTATGTGCGATAGTTGCCCTAAGAATGAAATTGAAACTGACAAATGTCAATTTGACAGCTGTCACATCCTACGTTTATAATTTTGCGGATAAATTGTATATACCCACGTAGGTAATGTTGAAAATCTCCTTAGAATATTTTCCGCTTTTGTTTTCTACTGTTCTACGTGACTTTCATTTTGGGGCTTATTGTGGAAAGTAGGTAGGTAACTCAGTAGATATATTTTGTTCGATAGTGGTTTTATTTTAGTTTGAACTTCATGAAATGCTTTAACAGAATAAGTTATAATGTTGTCTTAGGTTTTCGCGATTATTACACATTAGTAATTAAACAACTTTAAACGGTTTAAATCGCGTATATTTATCATTATTTTTGTCACGACGGGTTTGTGAACATGCCCAGGACAAACCCAACCACTACATTCGGTTCGACAACCCACAAATCTTCGCCAGAGAGACCCGGTTTATGCCAAGAATGTTACGCTAGGCTATTGAAATCAAAAAACACCCAAATTTCAATAGAGATGATGGTTGGCAAGTACCACCTGCTTGGGATCCTGTCATCAAATTAATTAAATCTCAAGGCCGACACAAATCTGCAAGACCTCTGGACACTGTGAGCGAATACTGCGTGAATAGGGAACGTTATGATTAATATAAAAATGTTCGGACGGTAGACCAAATAATTTTCTTAATAACTCATGTGACAAATAAAACCAATCAGTCACCCCGTGACCACGATCACTGCAAAGTGTTTGAAACGTCGGGACAAAAATAATGATAAATATACGCGATTTAAACCGTTTAAAGTTGTTTAATTACTAAGAATAAGTTATTTTGAGTTTTCTTTATAATACTCAAAAGCTTAAAAAAAACTTTTTTTATTATTTGTATATTATCTGAGAAGTACTAAAGTATTCTACAGTTTTTGTAGGAAACGGCATGCTTTTTCTACGTGTGGTTACCGCTGAGGAACATCAGCAAAACCCAGAGTAATGCAAATGTATACGTATATAGTTCATAACTTTTATACGAGATACTGAGTACAATAATTTTCGTTTGTCATTATTGGAATTATGTTCAAAATAACAATAACTAACCTCGATTATTTTCAGAAAGACTAAACAATGAAGTCAATAAAACAGTCAGAACAAAACTAAAATAAATCGGTAATTTGGCACTGAGCCAGATTTTTATAGTTTACAGGATCGACTTGCTATTATATGAACCTATCCTCACAGAGACGTAATTAGGGCAGGGTTTTAAAAAACGTATTTTAATGGTTGCCCCCGGGCTTCTATGGAAATCAGAGTCCATAATATATTAGTTTCAATATTATAGATGAATTGGTAATATAAGTACATAATAGACCAGAAGTTCACTTATAAGGTAGGTCTCTTTATCAAGAGTGTCTTGATGGGTACTACGGCAATGTTAGATATTCTGCCACGAATTAGTAGTGTGCAAGCACTACTGAGTTTAGGCGTGAAGGTCGTAGAAAGTGAAATTACTGAACGAACGAGACATAAGAACCAACGTCTCGGAGTGACGAGTGCAGTTCAGTGGCATGTAGCACGAGAAAAGTGACACTGTAACCGTAATACAAACCTATTTCTACCGCTAAGCTGTTATTTTTTTTTTTATGCCTGATTGGTTAGGCCTTGACCACTATCTCACCTGATGGTAAGTGACGATGTGGTCGAAGATGTTGTTCAGGCTAACCTAGAAGTACTGGCTCTCAAGGACAGCTGCCGGAACACAACGTTAGATGTTTGGCGACAGATTTTCTACTTGAGAGTGGTAGCTAGCCAGGCGGGCATTCGCAAAATGCCCTACCACCATGCTATAACGACTGCCATCCTAAGACGACTACCGGGACCGACGGCTTAACGTGCCCTCCGAAGCACGTGCACGCTCAGTGGTAATGTCACTAGCGGTCACCCATCCAACTCATGACCGCGGGCGACGTTGCTTAACTTTGCTGATCAGTTGAGAACAGCTAAGTCAACTTCGCTACGAGCGCTTCGAAGTGTTATGTTCACATTACTGTGATCCTGTTTGAAGGGTATGGGTGCAAGTAAAATTACAGGCACATGAGACTTTGTCTCAGGGTGATGGACGTAGTGCAATTCGTCATTTGGGACGATGCATGTGTAATAAACAGAGGATAAAGCTTAAAACCAGGAGGGACTAGTGCTTGTTAAATGATGGTAGAATTAAAAAAAGTTTTGGCTTAATAAATCATTTCTAATTATTTCATCACTTAATAATATAAAGCAATATACCTATACTCACAAATTTGTTGAATGCATTAGGTTCTTAGCTACCTCTTATTTTCTTTATATTTATTTGCATCACAGCCTGCCTTGTAGGTCAAGCAGTTTAAAGCGTCACTTGGAAATTTTAAAGTCCTAAGTTCGATCCTGGTCAGAGATTTAAAAGCTTTTTCTGACCAAGAAATGCTAAGTAGCAGCCTGGACCTATGGCCGGTGGAAGGCAATGTGTTCGTCCTCCATTACATGCGACCAAAACGTGAGAGTTTAGAGGTCTCCGTCTACCCCTTCAGTGTTAAAATGACGTGTTATTTTATGTATTAAAATGTATATTACTGTAAAAATAGATATAAACAACATAACACAGCGCACTAACATACGTTGTACTGTTGTTCTTTCATGAATCTTTCGCCAGTGCAACAGAGAGCTTCAGATTAATTGTTTGTTTCTTATGTTTCAGGCCCTCCAAATCCGAGAAGGCATAAGGCGAGGAGTTTTTCTACTACAGCTCCTATTAATTATCGCTAGATTTAGTTGTTAGTACTATTTTCTGAAGTAAAACTTCGGTTTCCTATTTAAATATTAAGCCGCGTGTCTACTCGTGCTATTAAAGTTATTTATTTTCTAATAAGGCGTGACGATGGAAGCAAGTCTTATTGTATAGTATGAGTTTCCCAAACAAGATTAAGATATATGAGGATTAGACAACACTTGGGGGTAGGCACCCCAAATATTCGGGGCTCCATCAACTCGCGCAAGAAATGATATTTCACCTCACAAGCTTGGAAATGTTTTTTTATCATTCGAATTCTGCGTGCAAAAGTGCTTATTCTTCAGTAGCCTAGAAAATGTTTTATAAAATTCGAACCTGTACAATTCCAAAAAAATCTATTACACTTTCAATGTCTATTACCCTCACTATTATTAATATACAAAAACACTAATTTACTGTATTATTTAAGGTGTTTTTCTGGCATCTATTGTATTTTGGTACCTTTACAATTCCAAAAAAAAACTATCAAACTTTCAATGTATATTACCGATTGATGCAATTTGAAATTCAATTATTATTATACAAAAACACTAATTGACAATATTATTGAAGGTGTTTTTCAAGCATCAATTGTATTTTGCTCGTTGAATTGAGGTGAAAAATTGTGTTTTTGGCAGCAAACTTAATTTGCGTCACGTAACTTTGAAACCCTCGCTTCGCTCAGGATTCCATGAATAAACCATTCGCTTCGCTCATGGTTCCTAGATCATTCTAAGGCTCACGCTCATGAATCCTTAAATCCTTCGCTGCCACAGGTTTCAAGTACTCGCGTCAGATAACTTTGCAGCCTTACATAGCAAATAACTATTTTACGATTGAATAATAGAATATAGTTTAAGTAGATAAATGAGAGATTTGTCCTGGATTATTTGTATTTATTTATGAGCTGAACGTATAAATTAAGTAAGACTGAAATTGAAGGAATAAAATTAAGTCCATTAGCGAAATACCTAGCACAGACATATAATAGCAATTGTGATTGAACCAGTGAAAATATACTAATTACATTATAACTCGCTACAGAAACAGGGTAAAAAAGCCTTGCATGGGTATGAAATTAATTAGAATAACGTTCGTTAAATTTAAAATTGATTAAAAGCTCTTTGTATAATTGTTTTTGTTTTTAAATTTATTCTTATTATTTTTTATATGAATGACTAGTTTTGTAAAAATTGTTTTGTTAAATATTTATATTTATTTTTTAAATTTGTATCTTTATAACAACATCCATCTTTTATCGTTACCTACCTTTCACTTTTTATAAGTACTAAAATAACGAGGCATTTTGAACAAATGTAAAAGTGCCTTATGACATTCAAAGTACAAAATAATAATATGCTAAAGAGAGGAACTGTTGATGAGTTGTGATAATAGAGAATTTAGTGTTGTTATACATTTTGTAAATACGATCGAATGTAATAAATTGTTGACAATTAAAAATAATTTAATTTAGTGCCCTTATATTACCCTAATAAGCCGGCCAGTACGAAAATCAAACAAACAGGTACAAACAGCAGCTAGGGCATTTTGCTGAATGCCCGCCTATCTAGCTACCACCCTCAAGTAGAAAATCAGTCACCTAACGGTGTGGCACCTATACTTGAGAGTCAGCAATTCTAGGTAAGTCAGAACAACAACGAATTAGGCAGAGCAGTTGGACAACTGCCCTTTCCAGAGGCCCATAACCACACACATGGACATGGTTGGATCATTGTCCTCATCAGAGGCCGTATTAGAACGAGTATGACAAAGTTGTTGGGCCACTTGGACTCTGCCAGAGGCTCGTTACCCAACGAGTTGGACAGAGTAGTTAAACCAAAGCCCTATATCATTAAACTTTATACATTAAATTCTTGCACACACATTGGTACCAGAAGTACTCTAGGGCTATTAATTCCGTGCGAGTAGTTCTGGTTAAGTAGAACCACTACGTCCCAAAATATCCCTTAAAGGGGTAATTTAAAGGGGATTTGAAGACTAGGCCGCTGTGATTCCCCTTAGGAGTAGGTCCTATCGATGACCGTCTGGTACCTACTTTGTATCGCGAGTACATGTAAAATATTTAACAATACTTAGTGCATTGATACCGTCCTGGCCAGTATCATTAACAACAGCCAGATAGTACCTCCACCATTGCACAAATGGCTCCCTTATTAGGCTGCGTGTCCAGATACATGTGGTGGAAAGATGAGCGGTGTCCAACGAAATATTCTACATATAGGATCGTAGCGCTCAGAGACGCTAGGAAAATGAAGCGATTATTAATTGAGTTACTTAGACAGTTTGTCATAATCCTCTTGGACTTGGAGACGCTTGGCGGGCGTCTTAATGATGCAGTACACTGCAAATGTCTGTTCATCAGAAGGCGCTGCTGCCCACCTGCTATTTTTTCCCGTCGTCACCTTTTACGATACGTAGAAGATAAGAGGGGATGAAATTACACCCCGGAACTCCACGGAGAACTGGCCAGTATGACAAGCTATTTGTAAGAGACTACAAAATCATACAAAATATCAACAAAGCAACAAGCATTCTCTAAGATGGGTCCCGCCGTTTTAGGAAGCACAATTGCCTGTCTTTTACTTAATCTATGAACTGTACTTTACCGTAACAGACGACTCGTCCACAGCTGAACACAGCCTCCTCTATCAAGGGGGTATTTGCCTTAATCCCCACGCTTAGCAGGCGGCTTGGGGATCGCAGTGTAAGTTGGCAGATCTTTAGAAGGCGCTGCTGTCCACTTTCCAGAATTTTTCCCTTAGTCGCCTCTTACGACACCCACGGGATGATATGGAGAGGTGCAATTCTAACCCGGCACCCCACGGCGGGTCTCTCTTCTATGTAATCTATGTACGATAAATAATTTATACTCATATATAGTACCACCAACTTAACTGTGCAGTTCGCGAGGGCGCTGCTGGTCAAGGAAATCAACTACGAACTGTCACAATTTGAAGGAATGTTGTAGTTCTTTTTTCTGCCGCCTGAACAGATAAGTTGGTGGGACTGTATATGTTTATAACATACCAAAAAATGGGGCTGAAGTAGTTGTAAATGAGAGAAAACCATTATAAGTTAATAAATATTGTATTAAACATAAATATACAACATCTTAGAGCTAAATCACATCAGTCTTTAATTGTAAGATTCACGACTTTTAGCCCTTGACCAACTGACACCTGGCCCCTCAATGAACCAGGACAATATGACGTACATCACCGTTTTACTTGTAGTAATATTTAAGTCTACAAAAACCAAGCTGTCAATGTATTACAAATTGTCGAGAGGAAAAAATATAGTCATGTGCGGAATTAGTTTTCGCGTTATCCACCCCTATGGCCGGTATGCTCTGATCGACTGAGCTAACATGACAATGACTCATAACTATAATTTTTCCTCTCGTTCTTTAACCATCGTCGGGATGGAGCGACACCTATAGTTCAACTTATATAACGTAAGTGTATATATAAACTACTAGCTTTAACTCGAATTGACCTCAGAATTGTTTAAACCATAGAGCAACAATTACAATGGATGGAGCGATATGACTTTCTACTTTTGATAATAAGTGCAAATATGTATAAATATCATTATGATGCTTAAATATTCTAGTGGATGTAAATCCACTTAGGGTATATTCCATTTGACGCTAATTTCGTTCTTTTCGATAATTTTGATCACATTCTGCGTCTATGGTTGTGATCACTGTGATCGTTTGTAACTGTCATCCCCAGTTCCATTTAGGATTAGAACGCTAAGAATGCCACTAAAATTTGCCACTTCTGTCACTTTTGACATTAGATGTTTGTTAGAGAGCGTTTATGGCGAAAATAACGCCAAGACCCATGTGGAACAACTTTTTGGGAGTGTGATCGTTTTTAGCGAAACATTTTTCTGAAACCAACGTGTAATGACTTGTAGGTTGTCTAAATGCTTTTATTGTAGTAGCTGTAGTATTGTATATAGTTCGTAGTATTTTGTTAATAATGGCATCATCAGCCAGAAGACGTCCACTGTTGAACAAACGCCTCCCCCATAAAAATCCCCCAATGAAGGCATACCGCCGGTCAAAAAAAAGTTTTATGACTATATAGGCAAGTATAAGCATTTTTATTCAAGCAAAAAAAATGAATTTCACATTATAAGACTCCATATAATTACTCTGTGGTTTAAACACTATCATAGCCAAAAAATTACTTAAGGTGAATGAATTTCATCACGTGATATGCGAGATTCGGAGAAGATATTAACTTATTCAAAATATTTATTGATTTCATTAAAAAAAACTAACAAACGTTTTTCTTCATTTTTTTGGCGGTTTTAGTGGCAATGGAATCATGCTAAATTGGGTTCTATATCTTTTTAAGATAATAAGAACAACATTATTAACTCGCGAATACCGTAAACGTGTAGAATGGTTACCAAAACTAGCTACAAGCGCGATAAAACTGTTGAAACGGTTTAAATCGCGTACATTTATCTTTTTTTTTTTTTATTCCTGATAGGTTAGCCTTTGACCACTATCTCACCTGATGGTAAGTGATGATGTGGTCGAAGATGTTGTTCAGGCTAACCTAGAAGTACTGGCTCTCAAGGACAGCTGCCGGAACACACCGTTAGGTGCTTGGCGACAGATTTTCTACTTGAGGGTGGTAGTTAGCCAGGCGGGCATTCGTAAAATGCCCTACCACCATGCTGTAACGACTGCCATCCTAAGACAACAACCGGGACCGACGGCTTAACGTGCCCTCTGAAGCACGTGCACGCTCAGTAGTAATGTCACTAGCGGTCACCCATCCAACTCATATTAAGAAATTATTTTGTACTACCGTCAGAAATTTTATTTTAATCATAACGTTCCCTATTCACGTTTATTTCAGTGGTAACGTTTTCTATGCACGCAGTAGTCTTGGTATCCGGGTAAAATAACACATTGATGACATGAAGAACAGAGGCTCGACCAAGTCTGCGGTTTGTGAACATGCCCAGGACAAATCCAACCATTACATTCGGTTCGACAATCCAAAAATCCTCGCCAGAGAGACATGCTTTATGCCAAGTATGTTACGCGAGGCTATTGAAATCAAAAAGTACCCATACTTCAATAGAGATGATGGTTGGCAAGTACCACCTGCTTGGGATCCTGTTATCAAATTAATTAAATCGACCGACATAAATCTGCAAGACTTCTACACTGAGCGAATACTGCGTGAATAGGGAACGTTTAGATTAAAATAAAACTTCTGACGGTAGTACAAAATAATTTCTTAGTTCCTTGAGCACGATCCCTGCAAAGTGTTTGAAAGGTCAATCGGGAAAAAATAATGATAAATATACGTGATTTAAACCGTTTAAAGTTGTTTAATTACTTGTGTAATAATCGCGAAAACCTAACACAACATCCTATATAGTAATTAAACAACTTTAAACGGTTCAAATCGCGCATATTTATCATTATTTTTGTTCCGGCGTTTCAAACACTTTCCAGTGATCGTGGTCACGGGGTTTGAAACGTCGGGACAAAAATATAGATATATACGCGATTTAAACCGTTTAAAATTGTTTAATTAATACATTGATTAATCACGAAAACCTAGGATCCTATATTTTAATTAAAATCCTATTCAAGTTCCTTACATATATCATCCATAGCTATTAAAACATCGCATATACTACTCGCGTAATCCTTCAGTACTTCACTTTTTTTAATTTTCAAACTAGCACAATACAATTTCTTATACATATCCGTCATCTTTTCGTAATCCTTATTGGATTTCGATCTACAGTACTGTATAATGTTTTTTAGTATAAAGTTGAGGCGATTTTCGAAGAGGTTGAGTAAGCTGTATTCGCTTTTGATTGTTTTGTCTTCGGGGTCGGGTTTAGGTACTTCTTTGGGGTCTTCGGGGTCTTTTTCCTTGAGGAGTTTCATGATGGAGTGGCATTGGCGGAGGAGCTGAATTGCGCTCTGGAGCGATTTCAACTTGAGGTTTGGAGACACTGTAAAAAAAATAAACTAATTTATGTATTATATATTTTTATATAATCTCATTCGGTAATATTCTAATTATGAAATTAAATACAGACTTTTATTGGCATATTTTATTTAAATACTTCTTTAAGAAAATTAAAAAGTTAAATTAAAGCATTATTCTCCTAACAAAACAATGCTTTAAAACATTTTTTTAATTATTAAAGTACAATGTGTCCCGACCAAGGTTTCAATTCAATTAAAGTACACATCTGTGGTGAGCGCTCTGATTCCGAGCCATAGACCAATAACAGACCTTTTCCATTTTGGCGCTATTTCGTACATACGAATTTGAGTAATATTTTGTTGGATAATTTTTTTATTTAATGTAGCTACCTATAGCCATGAGATTAAATAAAGTAGTGTATGCAACTGCATATAATTAGGTAATAAAACACTCGTGTAATCTTATTTTGAAACTCGCCTGCGGCTCATTTCAAAAAACTACACTCATGTTTTAATACCCTCTATTATGTGACAGTTGCATAAACTACTATTTGATAATTAAATTACAAATAAAAATGTAGTAGAATGCTTCGTAAAGTAACAAAAATAATTTCTAGATGTTTTGTCCCTGAGGCGGCCTGAATTTTAACAAGGAGAACTTGGAATTGAAGTTGAAGCTGAGAATTGGTCTCTTCGTTTCTAAGCGTGTAAATGTCACCAGAAGAAATGATTCTAAAATTGTTACTGCAACAACGTTAATGCAAAAAAGTTAAAATTATGGGGTTATGTCATTAATAATAACAAATATTTTAAGAAAACACTAATTTAATATTATAGTAAATACTTGAAAATATAAAAAAAAACTAGTGACAATTTCGCCTAACTTTCCTGTTAAGCCGATGTGACGCACGAACGCCACGTAGCCAAACTGGAAGAATTTTCGACGCGATTCGTTTCTAAACGAAGCATCCTCAGGAGTTAACACGAAAATTAGGCGGAATTGTCATATATTTTTTTAATATTTTTTAAGTATTATTCTTAAATATTTAATTAGTGCATTCTTAAATATTAAATATGGATTTCCGCAAAGTAGCGCCTGAATCTATTCGGTTCTGTCATTGTTAATAAGTTAAAAACTAGTTGTGACTATTGTTTGTAGTTCAATTAGCATTGAGAATAAATGTTCCTCCATCCTTTTTTCAATTGGGGAACTATGACTCGTCGTCACCACGGTAGCTCAAATTGGCAGGATGTTCCAGCCCCAGGGATGGATGGTTATCGGTTCGAATCCCACCTATGCTTAATTTATTTCCTTTGGTTATAATTTTGTATAAAGAAATGATTTTTTTAAAGGGCAGGCTTAAGAGGTTTCTTGTGGGGGTATAAAACTGAGTAGAGGTGGGGAAAGATCTCATGTAGAAGATGCTATCTATGAAGGGGTTTTATGAAAGGGCAGGATTAAGGGTGGGGCAAAGTGGGGTTGAAAATTGAATTAAATCTTCTATAATTTTTTGAAGCGCTCGTAGCGAAGTTTACTTAGCTGTTCTTAGCCGTTCAGCAAAGTTAAGCAACGTCGCTCGCAGTTATGAGTTGGATCGGTGACCGCTAGTGACATTACTACTGAGCGCTTCCGTGCTTCGGAGGGCACGTTAAGCCGTCGGTCCCGATCGTTATAGCATGATGGTAGGGCATTTTGCATTTTGCAAGTAGAAAATCTGTCTCCAAGCACCTAACGGTGTTTTCCGGCCGCTGTCCTTGAGAGCCAGTACTTCTAGGTTAGCCTGAACAACATCTTCGCCCACATCATCACTTACCATCAGGTGAGATAGTGGTCAAAGGATAAACTATCAGGAATAAAAAGAAAGTGAGGAGCACGGAATGTAGTTTTTTTTTTATGCTTGATAGGTTAGCCTTTGACCACTATCGCACCTGATGGTAAGTGATGATGTGGTCGAAGATGTTGTTCAGGCTAACCTAGAAGTACTGGAGTGACTTAATTATAATTAGTAAGAGTTAGTTACATTGCGCCTGCGTCTCGAGCAGCGCGACGTGTTCTAGCTGCACCGTCAGGAACATGCCGACCTCCTCCAGGCTCGCGAATGTGTGCGCCGCGCGGGTGTAGTTACTCTCCGCCGCGGGTAGTAGTGTGCGCCGACGGGGACCCTCCTCAACGGTTAACCTGCATCAATCGATACTATGTTACATCTTGGAATAACTGTTTAAGGTTGAACTGGTCGGTCATTTCTCCATACAAACGTGGTAGGTAATTTGATATATTACATATATCAAATTAATATGCATATACATTTATATAATCTCATTCGGTAATATTCTAATTATGAAATGAAATACAGACTTTTATTGGCATATTTTATTTACATACTTCTTTAAGAAAATTAAAAAGTTAAATTAAAGCATTATTCTCCTAACAAAACAATGCTTTAAATTTTTTTTATTATTAAAGTACAATGTGTCCCGACCAAGGAGGTTTCAATTCAATTTAAGTACACATTATCTGTGGTGAGAGCTGGTTCCGAGCCATAGACCAATAACAGACTTTTTCCATTTTGGCGCTATTTCGTACATACGAATTTGAGTAATATTTTGTTGGATAGAAAAAATATTTAATGTAGCTACCTATAGCCATGAGATTAAACAAAGTAGTGTATGCAACTGCATATAATTAGGTATTAAAACATGAGTGTAATCTTAAAAAACTAGACTCATGTTTTATTACCCTCTATTACATCACAGTTGCATAAACTACTACTATATCAGGAGTTTAAGTGTAATTCTATTGTTTTGAATTTTTGAATTATTATGTTATTGATAGAAGTTGTTTTGTTTAGTAGCAATTTATGTTTAATTATGTTGAAATTTAACCACTTCTTACTTATGCCTAAACATTTTGTAAATTTTATATATTAAAAAAAAAATAAGGAGCTAACTTTTACGTAGTACTCTGACCTGTCTAAAATCCCAGGTCTATCACAGGATAATCCGGTATGAGATAATTATTTGTTGAAGATATCGAAATCCCGGAATTAGAAAATTGAGCTGGGTGGAAAGACATAAATTTATTTATAATTATACTGCCCAATTCAATAAAAGCATATTATGTATGACTCCTCAAATATTTAACCATTTACCGACAAGTATAATTCAATGTACTAATATAAATATATTTAAAATAAAATTGAAATAATTTTTGTTAAATAAAGGGTATTATGATGTAAACGAATGATAAATGATGTTATCATTAGACAATATTTCAATATAGTTAGTACTTAAATACATTAACATTTAATTTTTACTGAATCAAATAACTATTTTTGCAATTCTATGACATTTTACCAAATTCTCTGACACATACTTTTTTTTACTCTCAATGTTTAATTTTAAATGGTAAGGACATTTCTTTTGTTATTTTATTTTATTTATGGCTCATTAAAGAGAGAATATGCTAACATTAATTAAAATATTGTCTCAGTTATTGGTCATATTATATAATTTATGTAATGGATGAAATATTTTAATAAGTTAGTACTGTATTATTTTTAAACACATGAATTTTTGCATACCAAGTGGCCAAATATGGCAGAACTATGGTATTGAATAGAACTATCTTATGTACTAAACAGCTTTAACACCTATATTTGCAATAAACAATTTGATTTGATTTGTTTTGGAAGAGCTTCTAGCTAGAGCGTACAGTTCGGATTTTTAAATCGACCCGTCCGAACAAGCGTCCGGTTGAGAATAACATACCTATATTGTGAATGGTAGAGCGAGCCCAGTCGATGGTATATCATGGCTGCACGGAACTGGTAGAGATACTGCCTCGGGCCTGGACTCAGCAAGCAGTACTTGAGGGCGTGTTTTAGGGCTTCCGCCACTTCCGTCACCTCCTGACAATGGACAGTATTAAAAACAATTAACAGACGGACTTTATTTTTTTATCTTATGTTCGCGTTAGACCACACCCTGCCTGATCTTAAGCATTGATGTGGTCTAAGATCGAGCACTTATATACAAACAAACCTATTTACTCTCGATCGCGAGACACCCAATTCGAAAATGTTTTGTATGGTGGTAGGCCATTTTGCGAATGCCCACCTGGCTAGCTACCACCATCAAGTAGAAAATCTGTCGCCAAGCACTTGACGGTGTGTTCCAGCAGCTGTTCTTGAGAGCCAGTAATTCTAGGTTAGCCTGAACAACATCTTCGACCACATCATCACTTACCATCAGGTGAGATAGTGGTCAAAGGCTAGCCTGTCAGCAATAAATAAACCCATGTTGTATACATCGGGAAAAACTGACCACGGCAAGGAGTACTCTTTACTTTTATTCTTTCAATTATGAGGTTAGTGGCGGGTGCTACTATATCCTAGGAGTAAAGCGACAGAGCTGGATAGCTGTAGTCACAGGTTCGATCCCGCTAGTAGTCAATAATTTTTCCTTCTAACAGAATTGAATATTCTCGTTCAGCATGCGTAAATGCTGATATATAATATAATTCTAATAAAAAAAAATTTTGATTACAATTGAATTTGCATTTAATCGTAAAATGTTCGATTCACATTTTCCGATTATACGCGCTGGAAGCGTTTCCACTTTAGCCACCGATACCGATAGCATAGGCTTATATTAGAAACAAGCTTTTCTATATAAAAAAAATTGTTTTAAACAATCTTTTATTATGTTCTTGTTAACAAAAAGTACTATAAAATATTTAAAAAATACTCGTCAAGACGATTCAAATGAGCCCAAACTCGATGAGGTTGTGTCGTTTCATTGCGAAGTTCCTCTGGCCACCTTCCAGCTCCATCATGAGATCAGCACCATGTCATCATAATATTGCATTGTCACGCGATATACAAGTGTATGCAAAATTTCAGGTCAATCGGTAACCGGGAAGTGGAAAGTCGAATTTAATTGCAAGATTTGATGACAAACATCGGGACAGGTATAAATAAAAGCTTGTAATAGTATACTGATTACCAGTGCATAGAGTCCAGGCTCATCCTGCATCAACACAGCCCGGGTGTACAGATGGCAGGACAGTTCCCACGAGACCAGCTCCCAGATGGAAGCGGCTCCACACGTCTCCTTGGGACCCAGGATCTTCAGCGCTTGGAGATATAGTTCCTC
Source organism: Plagodis pulveraria (assembly GCA_963890685.1). Lineage (NCBI taxonomy): Eukaryota > Metazoa > Arthropoda > Insecta > Lepidoptera > Geometridae > Plagodis > Plagodis pulveraria. Next base: position 19,752,770 of record OY982972.1, read on the forward strand.
CGCTTGGTTGTATAGACTACGTTTTTCTGATCTGTATTTGAAACAGAATAATAAAGTAGTAATTGTTTTTATTAACATAAAAAAAAACAGACGAACTGAGAGCTTCCTGCTTTTTTTGAAGTCGGTTAAAATTAATTTAAAGCAGTGATGGCTCAGTGGCATTGGCTATGGACTGCCGCGCAGCAGATCCATGGTTCGAATCCCGCCTCATCCCGCCCCGGGCTTGAGCTTCACCGCATGGTGGAAGGGCATTTTGTGAATGACCGACTGGCTAGCTACCACCCTCAAGTAGAAAATCTGTCGCCAAGCTCGTAACGGTGTGTTCCGGCAGATGTCCTTGAGAGCCAGTAATTCTAGGTAAACCTGAACAACACCTTCGACCACATCATCACTTACCATCAGGTGAGATAGCGGTCAAAGGCTTAGCTATCAGCAATAAATAAAAAATTACAACTGAATGACGATGTGATTCTTCTTCTTCGTGTCGACGAATCACATTTGGATGGATGCCTGCCAGTACTGGGCTGTAGCCACCCCAAGGGTAGATGCCTCGTACAGGTCACCCAAAGTGCAAGCATTGGGACAAGGGCAAGACAGCAAATGACGCATGTCCTGCGTAGCGCCACAACTACATTGGGTTCCTACGTCAGAGTAACCCCATTTGGCCATAATAAAGCGACAGCGCCCCACTTGAGTCCGAAGTCGGTTTAGCGACTTCCAAGTGGGCCACGCCAGATCTTTGCCCTGGGGGAGTTCTTCAGCCGGCTCAATGTAGTTGGGTGGGGGAGGGCACGTGTTCTGCCACAGTTCCAAGCGGGCTTCCTTTAGGTGACCTGTCAAAGCCCTGGTGGAGCCAAGAAAACTTTTGCGGCTCTTGAGTCGGCCTGTGGTTAGCTGTGAGTGGTAAAGAGGGTGTCTACAATCTGTTTCTTGCTTGAGCTTCTCCGTAGAGCAAATTATGTTACGGCGCACTATAGGTGGTGCTATTCCTGCTATGGGGTATAGCATGTTTAGGGGTGTGGGTTTAAGGCAGCCAGTTATTTTCCTACATGTTTCATTGAGGGCAACGTCTACTTCTTTGGCATGGGAGGATCGGTGCCACACTGGGCACGCATATTCCCCAGCTGAGAAGCAAAGTGCTAGGCAGGTGGTGGAGGTTAAACGGGAGATTAGGTTGTTCCTGGAGCTTACTTTGAGTTTCGTCTTGGTGCAGTGGGTTTTATAAGTAAGAGACCTATCTAGGGTAACCCCAAGATAGGTAGGGTTTTTGCAGTGCTCGATGTGAACACCTCGCCAGGATATATTGATGGAATCGATGGTGTCAAAAGGTTTAGCTTTGAACTACTACCTCTCACGGACTGCTGTCAGAAAACCCCGTTAGGTTCTTGGCGACAGATTTTCTACTTGATAAGGTGGTAGCTAGCCAGGAAGATACTCCCAAAAGCCCTAACATCATGTAAGCTTGGTGATAGTTAGCCATGCGGATAATACTAAAAAGAACTGTACGCACCCTCGTTTATGGTCGACAGTTGATACTTTTTCTTATCTCTCGGCCATACAAACTTGATCGTTATTAATTTGGAAATTGTCTAAATTATATATCATATCATTGTGTGACCGTGTTTCCTGTGACCACTGTTAAAATCAATCCTTTTTGATTTTGTCAAGAATCGTATTTGTAGGTAATAGTAGTACGTAAAGTAATTCAACAATAAAGGCATTGTTAAATTACTTTACGTACTATTGGATGTTGTCGTTTTACTATGTAAAAAAATCTGTCGCTAAGCACCTAACAGTGTGTCCCGGCAGCAGTCCTTAGGACCAGTAAAGTAACAGGCAAGTGAGACTTAACAACTGGACGTCTTAGTATGACGGGCGCAATGCAATTCGTCAATTGTGACAAAAGGTTTCTGTTATAAGCAAAGTTTACCGCTTATCATCAGGTGGGCCTAGAGCATGTTACGTTACAATCCCATAAAAAAAATATAATAGTTTTATCATCATCATCACTTTCCATCGATGTATACGCGGATGAAACCACGCAACGCAGCAAGCATTTACGAGGTATCCCATGCGGACTTAATTTACTTTACTAATAAAAGTATGTTTTTACAAAAAAACGTCATAATATTTGTATTAAAAACTATACCAATTGTTGAATCTATATAATATACTAGAATTAACTCACCCAAACCCTCCAGTCTGGTCACAGTGCGCCTTGAACCGCATGTACCTCCCTTTGTTGCAGTAGAGAAGGGCCAAGTTAGGCTGGTCGGCGACGTCGCGGAAGATCTCCGTGGCCTCGTCCAAACACTCGAGCGACTTGCGGGAGAGAGAGTTGAACTGCTTCAGGAGGAGTTTGGCCTTCGCGTCCTTTTGGTCAGCCTCTTCGGCGTATTTCATATAGATTTCTAGAATTAAAAAAATATGACTGAAAAGTTTATAGAATACTAATTGACTACATTTGAGAGGCCAAAATTCTGGCCTCTTCTGGGAATCGAAGCCGCATATTGCGGCTAAGCCCACCAGGCACATTTAAATCAAATACATCCCATTCAGTAACTGAAATTATTAACCAATGTCCAAAAGTAAAAAGGAAACAGCCAGTTTGTGGTTACAAACTGGGTAGTTAGTAGTTATGAATCAGGATTGCCCATTTCGTAACTAAAGTTCCTTACCAGTCTCGAATAGAAAAATTACTTGAACGATAAAAACAGCAACTTTTTAATATTTTAAAATAATTAGAACCGAATTATACGGAAACTATTATAAATTTGAAATTATATACTCATTTACATTAGCGTAAATTTTTAAAACATATTTTTAAAAACATAAAAGGTATTTGTTTTTTGATCCGAAACAGACGTATATTTTCCATAGTGCGGAGGGATAATACAAAATATATCGTGATACTCACGTTGCGCATCGTTCATGTATCTGACGGCCAGTTCGTTGTTGACGGAGGCGAGTCGACGCAACAACTCCGCTCGCTTGTCTCGCGCCACCCGCGCCCCCAGTCTGTAGTGCGAGCAGGACAACAACATCGCTTCTGTTTCGCTTGTAGGGATCGATATGTCTGAAAATATATTTGGAGATTAGTTTCGGCAGAATGATTGAAAATGTGACATTTTTATTACTGTATAAATTTGTACCATGGAACAACCCGTGGGGTACGCGGTTAGAATGTCACCTCTCCATTTCTTCCCGTGGATGTCGTAACAGGCGACTAAGGGAAAAGTGCGCCAAATGAGCAGCATGCCACTTCTCACGTTGATGTGAGTAGGGTGTTGTGTGCATGCGCACAACATAGACGGCTGTATACCATCTTAACACCCTGCCTGGGTTTCATACAATATGTTCTTGTGTTCCTGACTTAGATGTTGTCAGCGTAAACATATTATTATATGTAGAAAATCTGTCGCCAAGCATGTAACGGTGTATTCCGGCAGTTGTCCTTGAGAGCCTGTGAAATTACAGGCACATGAGACTTAACAACTATGTCTCAAAGTGACGGGCGCAGTGCATATCGTGACTTGTGATGAAATGCATCTGTTATAGGCAGAGGTTAGTCCACTTAACATCAGGTGGCCATCGGGCTTGCTCCGTCACAATAACACAAAAAAAAATATTTTCGTCCAGTGTGTTAGAGAAAACATTTTGTATGACCCTGAAACTGTGCCCCGTAAATGGAAATAGGCTCGCCCTCTATTACATGGGATCAAACCCAATTGGCGTAACGTCGGTGTTTACACACCTCTGCCTACCCCTTCGGAGAATACAGGGGTGATTATATGTAAGTATGTATCAATTTGTAAAAGTTTTTGTTTGGTTCCAGTGTTTAATGTATGGTATAATAATCATAATTTTGACTGAGTTTTGAAACTTCTTATATATTTTTCATTGTTGATAGGTAAGCATTTGACCACAATCTAAACTCACAATATATCTTTAGTAATAAAAAAAAACACCTGGAATTTTGTAAGTTCCTGGCCAGTGAAGGGGATCCCTGTCCATTGGTGAACAAATAAAACTTACCCAAATCGAACTCATCGGACACTTTGTGATCGACTTCGTCTTCCATGTCGTTGTCAATCTCCAGCCGCAGCTTCGTGTCTATGTCGTGGTCCGTCTCGAACTGCTTGCGGAACTGCTCCACTCTGTTCCAGTGCTTGCTCACTTGGAAATAATTGTCACCTACAACATTAACAATATCTGAGTCCAACTTCTTTTTGTAATTGGAAATTTTTCCATCAGAATTTAAAATTGGCCTGGATGTGATCACTTCATCACATATACTGTATCAGTCGGATTGTCCACAGCTGAACACAGCCTCCCTCATTAACGAGGGGCTTGCCATAATCCCCACGCTTGGCGGACGTCTTGGGGATCGCAGTTTAAGATATCAGCTCCTTAGAAGGCGCTGCTGCCCACCTTCCGGTATTTTACCTGTTTTTTCATGGTGGTATGGCATTTTGCGAATGCCCGCCTGGCTAGCTACCACCCACAAGTGGAAAATCTGTCGCCAAGCACCTAACGGTGTGTTCCGGCAGCTGTCCTTGAGTACTTCTAGGTTAGCCTGAATAACATCTTCGACCACATCATCACTCACCATCAGGTGAGATAGTGGTCTAGGCTAACCTATCAGGCATAAAAAAAACCTTTAGTCGCTTCTTTCGCCACCCGGCACCCTAAGTTTTTTAAATGTACAAACTAGAAATGAATATGTTTTTTTTTGTCTGACGATTATTTTTGTTGGCTACTCTATGAAATGAACACCTAAAACGGCGACCAATCAGAGGTTGATTCACAATTTCGCGGGCGATATATTGTCAGACAGAGCAGTAATTGGTTAATTTATTTGTCTGACGGGTTTCAGATAGTTAGATTATAAACTGCCAGCTGGACATGGTCAGTTTATAATCTTACTAAAATGTAAGCGTTAGATTGTAAATTTTAGTTTCCATTCACAATCTATCGACACTTTATAATTTAACTAGATTTATTATAAACTAACGGTTAGTACAATAAACCGGTGTATATATATATATATATATATATATACATTTTTTGTATATATATATACATTTTTTTGAGCGAAAAAATATGTGATAGCTATCCGTATTCTCGCCGTCGGAGGTAGAACAAGTACATCCTTGAAGTATTCTTAAATGGAATTCATTAATTGGGAGAAAAAATTGTATCGTGTCCTAAACCTTTTTATACTGGGTTTAATTTAATTAATTGGGATATAAAATTGTATCGAGTAAAATCTAAACCTTCTTTTACTGTGGTTCAGGTACTGCTCGCGAGAAATTATACATGCCTGTTGGTAATACCTGGATTTTTTACAACAGATAAGTAAGCCTTAGACCATCATCTCGCCTGGTTTATAATAATATATGGTAATAGGAATTTGTTTGAGGCTTTCAAAAGCGATCGCTATAAAAACAAAGTCTCCGAGTTCCCACATACATCTGCATTGTTTGCTAAAAGCTTATTTGGTATGGCTCCGAAGTTACTCAACCACATACCAAAATCGGTATTCGATTCTGATTGCGTTATTACCTTTAAGAAAAGACTTTATACATTTCTAGTTAATAAAAAGTAATTACATAGTTAACGAATATTTAGATGACCGTTATAATTAGTGTTCATGTATTTAATCTTGTTAGAACTGTTAAAAGTGTAGTTCAAATTGACATAATACATCTTATATAATCTGGGCTTATTGCTGTGTAAAAATATCTATCATTGACACTTTGAATTGACATTTATATGTAATGAAATGACTAATGTAACTATAGAAATTTAATTTATCTGGATCATATTTTTAAGTATGATAAATAATGTATGTTAATATTGTAATAATATGTCTGAAATAACTTCAATTTTTACTAACTTTTGCATACCATAAAGGTGGAATATGGAGAACTTTGTACAATTAAGAACTTTTTTACAACCCATGTTCATGCAATAAATATATTTGAATTTGAATTTGGTTGATGTTGATCACGCTAAACCTAGAAGTAACTAGCTCTAAAGACACGCCGTTGTGTTGGCGCGCATCCGTATATTTATACAGGACTTTTCAATAGGGACGCGCGAACTTTGACAGCGCATAGCGGCCATCTTGGTAAATCGATAGCTGTCATAAAGAGAGAGAAACTTAAGGGTGCTTACCATTTGAAGTTAAATCCGCCAAAAACGCTAAAAACGATCACACTCCCAAAAAGTTGTTCCAGATGGGTCTTGGCGTTATTTTCGCCATAAACGCTACATCTAATGTCAAAAGTGACAGAAGTGGCAAATTTTAGTGGCATTCTTAGCGTTCTTATCCTAAATGGAACAGGGGAGAACAGTTACAAACGATCACAGTGATCACGACCATAGACGTAGAATGTGATCAAAATTATCGAAAATAACGTTATTAGCGGCAAATGGAATATACCCTAAGAAATACTACAATAATAACAGTAACATAAATCAAAACATGAACAAACCTACTCACCAACGCGTCCAATCAAACAGCTCACATCGACCACTTTACTCTTTATAATCATATGACTCAACAGCTTCTGACATTTTGACGCCATGTCTATATACTTCAGCGAGAACCCATACTGTTCATTTGCATAACTGTACTCCGCTAGCGTCGCATACGCCAAACATATCTTCTCATACAAAAGTGTTTTCAAATGTAACTTCCACGCGAAATTATCATCTCTATTTGGTTCGTGCCACGTCGGGAAAACGTTTTTCTCTTTACGAATCAAAATGGCGTTTTTGTCTATGGTAGGGCCCGCTTCGATCAAGAAGTTATCTGATTGGTTGCTCGATTTTCTGTCCCGTTTCCTCCGACGGCTTCGGCTGGTGTGCTCTTTCGTTTCTGTTTGCTTTTTCAAAGGTTCGTAGTCCATTTTGATTGGTTCGTATGGATTCGCCATTTTAGGATGTTGCTCCTCTATGATGATTTTTTGTTTGAAGCGTTCGCGTTCTTCTTCCTGTGAACGAAGATTTTAACTGTAGGTTATCATAGGGAGGAGACGCTCGATGGTAAGCATTATAGTCGTAGTTTAAAGACGGAGTAAAGTGACATTACGGGTGTTGCTACTTTTTGACGATACAAAAATAGTGCTGTGATAATATGATTTAGTTCTTTCACTTCGTCACTTCAGTGAGCTGTATAATTTTTTCAAAATCTTCGTGAAAATCATTATTATTGTCCTAAGAGGGATTTTACTATACAAGCGATTTATATTACTATGAGATAGGTTGTTTATGAGACTGCAGCACAGCAATAAATTATACAATTTAGGGATGACATTTGTTATATGTCCAACACAATCTAGTTCCGCTCATAGAAACTGAACTAGAAATATCACTATGATTTGAAGTTGGCAACTTTATTTTGAAAATGTTACAATTCGATCTGTCAGTTTACTACGCCTGATTAAAAATTCGACTAGTTTTTTTTATTGAAGATAGGTAAGCCTTTGACCTCAATCTCACCCATCTTTAGGTACGTCGCTACAGGTACACCGGTGTACCCGTCCGGACGGGATTATTGTACGGTGCGTGCCGCGTCAGAAGAGATCAGAGCTACGCGTGGCTGTGTGATAGAAAGAGAGGCGGCTTGTAGGTGAATATAAATATTAGGTACTCCGTGCTTTGCGAGCTGAAGTGCACTTTATTACTTCATTGCCAGAGTTACTTATTTATTGTAGTTTTTGCGGAGTGATGTTTCTGCTCCATTATATTATATGGTTCTATTTGACACTGCACTGCGCTTGTCACTCACATAATTTCTTTTGATACAATGCACTTATCGCCTAAATATAGAAGTATTTCTTTCGTTTATTTCTTCAAAGCAGAATATATGACACTGCGGTGTTACCCAACAAGACGGAACCTAAGTTAAGATACCTAACACCTAGAAAAACATATAAAAAAACGAATGATACAAACTACAATTTCCTTGGTGAGAAGTGTGGAAACGTTGTATTTTTTTTCAATTTAAAATACGATAATCGTAAAAAAAAAACACGAGTGCGTAATAGACTATATTATGACACCAAAATCGGTGCATTTAAAGGCCCGTTACGAGCTAGTGTGTTGAAATAGTAGATTATGATACAAGTGAGCTAAGTTGCTCATTATACACGAGAATGTGTTGCAGCCCGAGCCGTAGCCGAGGGCGTAAATCAGCCGAGTGTATAATGAGCAAGTTGCTCACGAGTTTTATACGCGCTTTATCAACACCCTTGAGAAGAAAAAATATATATTGCACAAATGCGATACAAATAACATACGAAAATTATGAAAAATAGCGCACAAGTTTTTTTTTGCGCGCGGCTAATGTATGATGGTTGATAACATATAAACCTCTTTGATGTTAAAAATCTGTATTACCCGGTTAAATTGAAAATGCTCTGTTTACTCGCATGTAATTTGCAGTTAGGTACTAACTTAACTTTGTAGGGATAATTCTATTATGCACTAGTGTATAATATTATTATGCACGAGGGTGTTATAGTTCGGTTTATGGCCCTAAGAACGATATAATAAAGCTCACTTTACGAGCAAGGGTGTTGAATAGTAGTTTATGCAACTGTCATATAATAGAGGGTATTAAAACATGAGTGTAGTTTTAAAATGAGATTACACGAGTGTATTAATACCTAATTATATGCAGTTACATACACTACTTTATTTAATCTCATGGCTATAGGTAGCTACATTAAATACATTTTTTATCCAACAAAATATTACTCAAATTCGTATGTACGAAATAGCGAAACCTCCTTGATCGGGACACATTGTACTTTAATAATAAAAAAAAATGTTTTAAAGCATTGTTTTGTTAGGAGAATAATGCTTTAATTTAACTTTTTAATTTTCTTAAAGAATTGTGTAAATAAAATATGCCAATAAAACTTTCATTTCATAATTAGAATATTACCTATATTAGATATTAGAATGAGATTATATAAAAGTTTTTTTACATATACTCTTACCTTGCACTTGTCTATAGTAACGTTATGTAACGCCAGTAGTCCTTTCAACGCGTGCAGCAATGCTTTACCGCACCGATCCGGCGGGGAGTCCCCCAGGCCTCTGCTTGCGTTCGCTTTGGGCTTCTCATCCTACAATATAAAAGCAATAAATTAGTTAGCATTTCTTAACCGATCAAATTAAAGACAAGAACTCCAAGAACCAAAATGTACGGTAATCGGAACATACTGTATGAAGGAGCACAGTTCTATAACGAGTTACCTAAATATCTCAAAGACTATCAAATTCATTCATTTAAAAAGAAACTAAAAAATATATCTATGATAACATCTCGTAAGATCTCTGGACTAACATAAAATATTAATATAAAAACTTGGCTAATTAGATTATTTAGTTTTTAAGTTTAATAATTAACTGTATCTCATTATAAGTGAACACTGTTCTTTATGAGAAAATATAAATCGTTAAAGCTATCACCACAAAATGACCCAATAGTAGTAACGGCCCAGTGCACCAAAATAATGTTAGATGACCGTATCCTCGAAATGGCGAAATCTATTTTGGGGGGAGCGGACATTGAAGCATTCTGGAAACACTGGGAAGTACCGAAAATACAATGGGTAAATGGAGTTCCAGGATGTGGCAAAACAACTTGGGTGGTAAGGCAATTCGATGTGGACAAGGACATCATTATCACAACAACTACAGAAGCAGCAAAAGACCTGAGGGAGAAGCTTGCGCACCGAATCGGAGACTTAGTGAAAACCAAGGTGCGCACAATGGCTTCTGTCCTCGTAAATGGTTTTAAAAGGACTGAGAGCTACAGCCGCCTCACAGTGGATGAAGCTCTCATGAACCATTTCGGAGCCATAGTCATGGCTTCCAGGCTGGCTGGAGTTGGTGAACTTGTCCTCATCGGAGATGTCAATCAGCTGCCTTACATCGATAGAGATAATCTCTTCGTATTAAGGTACAACCGCCCTAACCTGGTCACAAACATCACCCAGGAGTTGTTATGCACGCATCGGAACCCAATGGATGTCGCGTACGCACTGAGGGAAATATACTCTGATATATATTCCTCAGCTCCCCGTATTAAGTCCCTGAAGCTTGAAAGGTACACGGGTGCGAAAATTCTCAAGTCTCTCCCCAACACCTTATTCCTGGTTCACACCCAGGAAGAAAAGGAGACCCTGACAAGCCAGGGCTACGGAGAGGGAAGGGGATCACGCACCCTTACCATCCACGAAGCTCAGGGACTGACATACGAGTCGGTCATCGCCATCAAGACCAAGAGCAGCATGAAGCTGCACGAGAGCGTCCCGCACGCAGTCGTTGCAGTTTCACGGCATACTGGAACCTTCACATACTACGCAGATGACGAAGAAGACGCCATAGGACGGTTCGTCAGGAAGGCGATGGTTGCGACACCAAAAACCATCCATAATTACAACCTCAAAATGGCGATCAAAGATCGAAACAGCGTGGTAATGGAGACCCTGTTACAATGTGACGTGGGGGAATGACACAAAAAAGTAGAGTAATCCCAAATTGTAATCGTTGGCACGGGTATCCAGAGCGGTCAAGCTCACATAAAGGTGTTGTCTAGCGGCGGTGTTGTGTGTCGGGTCGCCATCTTCCCTCAAAAATGGTTGAGGAAGGCGATGGCTGGCACATGCGTCAACTCGTGAACGGGTGCTGCTAGAGAACACTGGTCTGCTCTGGATGCAAGTGGTAATGACATTAATCCGAAAAAAAAAATGTTCTTTTAACACTGTTCTCTTTTAGAATGTTGCATGTTTCCTATATATTGTAAGTATCTAGTTTGTAAATAAAATAAGGTCATAATTTAAAAAAAGGCACGGACCCTGGAGTCTGTGGAGTGTAGATTTACATAATAAAAAAAAAAAAAAAGCTATCAGCTATAACTTAGCTGATAGCTTTAACGATTTATATTTTCACAACGTCCGCCGCGGTCATGAGTTGGACGGGTGACCGCTAGTGACATTACTACTGAGCGTGCACGTGCTTCGGAGGGCACGTTAATTCGTCGATCTCGGTTGTTGTCTTAGGATGGCAGTCGTTATACCATGATGGTAGGACATTTTGCGGGTGCCTACTTAACTAGTTACTACCCTCAATTAGAAAATCAGTCGCCAAGCACCTAACGATGTGTAACGGCAACTGTCCTTGAGAGTCAGTAATTCTAAAAAATATAATTCAAATAGTTAATATAGTTAAAATATAAGTAAAATAGCCTGAACAACATCTTTGACCACATCATCACTTACCATCAGGTGAGATAGTGGTTAAAAGCTAAACTATCAGGCACAAAAAAAAATACATTGAAAAGCGCACTTTACAAACCCCTGTTGACTGCTCACAAACCCTTACCTCTATATTATCCTTTATTCTATCCCCAATATCTCTCAAAGCGAGACCTCTTATCTGCAACGCTAACTCATTCCCGTCACTCTTCACTATATCCTTTGACTCTTTGTCTCTGTCACTCTCAGTACTTTCAATAATCTCCTCTTTATCGCACTCTGACGGTTCTACGATAATCTCTTCGTCGTCTGGACTGTTGTCCTGCTCGCTCCCATCGTCACGTGTATTGCTGTCTCCTTCGCACGGCTCCAAATCTGCGAAGTCGATGTCGTCGCCGTCCGAATCTGAGCTTTCGTCTGGAAAAGAAATACTAGGTTTATTTTTTATCTTTCTATTTCAAAGCGAAACTAAGTGCAGAAAAGAACAGGGCTAGTTTTTTTTTCTTTATGTGATTGTGACGGATCAAGCAAGAGGCCCACCTGATGTTAAGCGGACTAACCTCTGCCTATAACAGATGCATTTCGTCATAAGTCACGAATTGCACTGCGACTGTCACCTTGAGACATAGGTGTTAAGTCTCATGTATCTGTAATTTCATTGGCTCTCACAGACTGCTGCCGGAACACACCGTCAGGTGCTTGGCGACAGATTTTCTACTTGAGGGTGGTCGCTAGCCAGGCGGGCAATCACAAAATGCCCTTCCACCATGCTTTGAAGCTCAAGCCCGCGGCGGGATTCGAACCATGGACCTGCGGCACGGCAGTCCATAGCCAATGCCACTGAGCCATCACTGCTTCAAAAAAGTTTATATACCTAGTGTTAGATTCAAACACCAAGGCAGAACCCCACAGAAATTACTGACAAAATGTACCGAAAATCTTTTTCCATAAAGTTGAAGATCTTTAGCGGGATTACAACCCGTACTTACCCTTTTAACATTCAAGCGGTCGTGCGGCGTCTAATAGAGCGCATTATATTATTCATAATATCTTTACTTCTTGTTGAGACAGTTTATATTTTAACGGTGGTTCCCACAGATTGTATGTGTTTTAGCGTAGGCGTCAAAAACACGCGCCTGTCCTTGAAAATTTTAACAAATATCATCAAATTAAGTTACTTTCGTTTTATACAACTGATTCTTCAACAATTAACGAATAGTGTTAATAAGGCTTAGCGATTTTGTGCTGATGTATTGCTTTCTAATTGAATTATAAGTTGTGTTATGTGACTTGATTTTATAATTTTGTTTATTTTCTGAGTTTAGGATTGTTTTACAGATTTATTGAGTCCTAACATAGCTATAATATGTCTGAATCCAAAAAATAAATGGTCCAGCCCTCGTTGTTTTTTTCTTATAGGTAAGCCTTTGACCACAATCTCACCTCACAACTGATGATAAGTGATTATGTGGTCGAAGGTAATAACAAGCCTAACTTAGAATTACTGGCTCTCAAGGACAGTTGCCGGAACACACCGTGAGGTGCTTGGCGACACATTTTCTACTTTAGGGTGGTCGCTAGCCAGGCGGGTCGCTATTCGCAATTATTACAATTTAAATAAATATTACATACATACACAAATGGTAGTACAATGGGCGGCCTTATCACTAAGAGGAATTTCTTACAGGCAACCGTTGAAAGGGCATAGAATAAAATGCATATTGCGGTCAGTGTTGTTTACCTTTAAAGTCAGGCCTGGCGGGGTTGGTGGCGGCGGGTAGATAGAGGTCGGCCAGCATGTAGTGCGACGACGCGACTATCTGCGGATGTCGCGACACTTGCAGCAGGGAACAAACGTGCGACAACAGCTGTCGCACGTGTTTACTGCGGTTTGTTATTCTGCAATTACCATATATTTTTATTTATTTATATCGATACACAAAACAGAATACAATCACTTAAAGAACACAATAATATAGGTTAACATTTACGAGCCAGACTGTATCCCTAAATATGTGTCGGCATCATGATCGGCATCATTAGGAGTATGTTCTTATATTAGACAATTAAAAGTTAAATAAAAATGATAAAATTAAAGTGCTGTTAGCAACGTTTATGATCAATTTGGACAGTAAAAACAACTTTACCCACATCCCTTTTGTCTACAAAAGAAACCAATATGTATATTATTTCACACAATTTGGTACATCATACTTTCGGAAAATAATGCAATGCACACCGCCATCTATGGATTAAAGGTAACACTAAAGGTAATTTAAAATATCGCCATCTATCGGTTGTGGTTCAAACTACATACTATTCATATATGAACCCAAACCGCATAAATGGTACATGCGTAAACCTTTTGAAAATGTAAAGGTTTTGGTCAAAAATACCAAGTCAGCTATGGTGTTCTTTTAAGATTTCATTGTATTTGCGACACATACGAACTATATTTATATTTATATTATTATATTACACTCAATTAATAATATCAATAATAACAGGCCAAGTGCCAGAAGACCCGAGAGGTGCCGGGCTAGAATATCACGCCCCATCTCAACCCGTGGGTGTCTTAAGAGGTGATTAAGGTTAACACACCCAAAGGTGTTCATTGCTTTCTAAGGAACTGATCTACGATCCCCAAGACGTCTGCCAAGCGTCGTGACTATGGCAGTTTCGGACAAACTGGCTAATACAATAAGTGCGAATTGGAAATGCAAACCGAGAGTTCCGTAAAAACACATAATCTACCAAAAATGTTTTTTTTTACCAACTTCCTAAATAGTAGAAGGTCGGCTGTAAAATTATTTTTTGTTCGTTAGTTACGCGCTTACTCTGTCAATTAAAAATTGATTTTGTTCAAATGAAATCAATAGTTTACTTACAAGAATACAGATTCATAAAAATATCTTAAACACTATGGCAATTTGTTCTTGTGTATAGCTACCCGCATTTTTTTATTGTTAACTATATACTATACGATACGAATACTCTTTATTGCATACCAACAAAAGTAAAAAAAAGTACATTTACAAACATAATTAATAACTTACAAAAGTTATAAAGCAAACAGAATTAGTTAATTAGAAGTGTACATTTACAACTATATACATATAATTAAATATGTGAAGTGGCAATACAATCGGCAGTCTTATCGCTAAAGCAATCTCTTACAGACAACCTTGGGATGGATAGGACAACGTAAACTTAAAAAAAAAAAAAAAAAAATATTACTATATTCCCTTTAAATAAATGTACGCACTCTGGACACGCTAGACTTGCAATAGTGTGCATGCTATAGGCGTGTAGGTACTAGCACGCACACATACAAGTAGCGTTTGATACCGCTCTATGGAGTCAACCTACTTGTCTGGTTTGATATCATTTAGGCTAACCAACAATTACTGGATCTCAAGGATAGCTACTGGAACACACCGTTAGGTGCTTGGCGACGGATTTTCAATTCTAGTTTTATTCCATGGGCCTTTTTTATGACTGATAAGACTAGACTTTGACCACTATCTCGCCTGATGGTAAGTGATGATGTGGTCGAAGATGTTGTTCAGGCTAACCTAAAAATACTGGCTCTAAAGGACAGCTGCCGGAACACACCGTTAGATGCTTGGCGACAGATTTTCTAGTAGAGGGTGGTAGCTAGCAAGACAGGCCATTCACAAAATGACCTACCACCAAGCTATAAGGACTGCCATCCTAAGACGACAACCGGGACCGATGGCTTAACGTGCTCTCCGAAGCACGTGCACGCTCAGTAGTAATGTCACTAGCGGTCACCCATCCAACTCATGACCGCGGCGGTCTTTGCTTTACTCAGCTGATCGGTTAAGAACAGCTAAGTAAACTTCGGTAGGAGCGCTTCAAAACCTTCCGTAGACAAGTGTTACCTAGCCAGGCTATTACCTCATATTCCTGGCGACCCTATAGAGCAGCATGGCGACGGGCGTAGTGAAGGGGTTGTCCGTATTGTCGGGACAGAGCGACGTGAGGTCGTACAGCTTGACGACGTCGTCGTGCGGCCCTTTGAACAGCCAGTACGTGTGCCCCGCCTTCGTCGCGTTAGACTTCAGGAACGACAGGATGTTCTGGAAACGAACATATTATATAATGAATAAGTAACAATATGAAGCGCTCGTAGCGAAGTTTACTTAGCTGTTCTCAACCGATCAGCAAAGTTAAGCAACGTCGCGCGCGGTCAGGAGTTGGATGGGTGACCGCTAGTGGCATTACTACTGAGCGTGCACGTGCTTCGGAGGGCACGTTAAGCTGTCGGTCCCGGTTGTCGTCTTAGGATGGTAGTCGTTATAGCATGGTGGTAGGGCATTTGCCCGCCTGGCTAGCTACCACCCTCAAGTAGAAAATCTGTCGCCCAGCACCTAACGGTGTGTTCCGGCAGCTGTCCTTGAGAGCCAGTACTTCTAGGTTAGCCTGAACAACATCTTCGACCACATCATCACTTACCATCAGGTGAGATAGTGGTCAAAGGCTAACCTATCAGGCATAAAAAAAAAAAAAAGAATCGATTCAGGCGTTACTTTGCGGAAATCCATTTTTAATAATAACAAATATTTTAAAAGTATTTTAAGAAACGAGACATGTCTCGATCGTGCGCTCGTAGAGTTAAGACCTCCTGAGGATGCTTCGTTTAGAAGCGAAACGCGTCGAATACTCTTCCGGTTTGGCTGCGTGGCGTTTGTGACGTCACGTCGGCTTAATAGGAAATTAGGCGGAATTGTCACTAGATATATATCATTTTTATAAAGATTTTTTAAGTGTTTTATTAAATAATTAATTAAATGTTTTCTTAAAATACTTTTAAAATATTTGTTATTATTAACATATTATATCATTCTAAGTTCACCTGAACATCTTCGACCACATCATCACTTACCACCAGGTGAGATAAAAGCAAGTTTTGAAGCAATCTTATGGCATCATGGTTCCCCGCTGCCGGCTTGAGCTTCGGTCCATGGTGGAAGAGCATTTTGCGAATGAATGGCTAGCTACCACCCTCAAGTAGAAAATAACTGTATGTTTCAGAGTGACGGGCGCAGTGCAGTACGTCACTTGTTACGAAAAGCATCTGTTATAAGCATGCGGGTACCACTTAACATCAGGTGGGAGTCGTCCTTGATCCGTCACAATAACATAGAAAAGGTTAGACTAACAGTAATATACAAAAAAAAACAGTTTTATCATGCATTGTCGGAAAATACGTCTTACTTATTTAACTTGGAAATGGTTCGGGGGTAAATTAGATTTATCGCCATAGGTAAGTTAGAAATAGAAATTAGAAAGGAGGTAAGTAAAAATTTACAAGGTTTGTTGAGACTATACTCGTATTACTGTATCGGCCCGATTCTCCACTGCTGAACACAGCCTCCCCATTAACGTGAGGTTTGCCATAATCCCCACGCTTGGCTATATTAATTATGGAATACTATTGTATTATCTTTAAATAAAGTTGTAAATAAAGTTAATAAAGATTTCCGCACTACTCACTTAATAAATTGGTTTTATATTCCACTCGCCAGCATGAAAAACTGGCAAACATTATACAAGTCCAAAAAAAATATAGCAGCTTGATAATTTTCTTGTAAACCAAAACGGTTTTACTTTTGTGAAGGTGTACGAGTCAGACAAATCATACAATAGCAAGAAATGTTACTTCTTATGTTCTGGCCAAATTCCCCTGATTTTATTTATTTATAGGCTTTGACCACTATCTTACTGAGCAAGTAATATTTTACACTATCACACCTGTGATGATGTAATCGAAGAGTTTATTCAGAATAACCTAGAATTACACGCTCTCAAGGACAGCTGCCGGAACAAATCGTTATATGCCTGGGACATAATTTCTTGTTGGTTGTAGCTAGCCAGGCGTACATTCGCAAAATGCCTTACCACCGTGCTATAACGACTATCATCCTATCATCCTAATCCTAAACTTAAAGCCTCCGAAGCACGAGCACGGTCAGTAGTAATGTCACTAGCGGTCACCCATCCAACTCAAGACCGCGGCGGACGTTGCTTAACTTAGTTGATCAGTCTACGACTAACTAAACAAGCTACGCTACAAGCGCTGAGTAAAAGTAACATTCTTTACTATTGGATTGTATTGGATGCCAAACTTAGTGGCTAAAATATTCCACACAGATGGCACCTTCTGGTGCAGGTACTTACCTGGGCGACATTCCTTATGACCTTCGGCGAGAACCTCGAGTTCTCCATATTGGGCAGGTCCTCAGTCTTCATGGGTTCGTACTTCTGCACGATGCCGTCGAGATGGTAGCACATCAGGACTTCCGGTACGTTGCACATCAAGTTGTCGAGCCAGTAGTCGATGCCGGTCAGCACGTTGATTGGTTCGCGGGCATCGCGGAGACGTAGACTCACGCAGGGGCGGTCCTATTAACCAAATTTATACATCACCAAGAATGGTCTAGAGATTACTGTCCACAGTTAAAAATGATACAGTAATACCCGGAAAAGGGGTACTCGGTTTTACCACAGAATAAAAAGGGCAAGAAGGGTCACTCCTCAAACCCATTCCAATAAATAAGCGACTCTAACTACGAAGCAATAAAGTACACTTCAGCTCGCAAAGCACGCAGTACGTAATATCAGTCGCGTTCATTCCACCGACAAGAGCAGTCGCTTCAATTATTGATTGACGGCTTCTCTAATGCCGACCTACTTTCCGCGTGGCGCGGCGTTTACGTGAGCGCTGCAAAACCGTGATGGCGCAATCTACGCGCTCGGACACCCTCGTGATCAACGAGTTTTTGGCCTTCGTGCAGAACAAGCTGGACGTCATGGACGAGCTGAGTTTGCAGCAGATATGTCTGTCTAGCTACAAGGAGGCAGACATCCTCGCAGCTAAGAAGGTCTTAGCGGACACTGCCAAGACGTCGGTTCGGCTAGGAACACGTCAAAAAGATGGAAGCGGCAAGAAAGACCTGCAAGACATCTTCAGGGTTTTCAAGGAAACAGATCCTGATGAGATTTCAGTGACCTATGTCGCCAGGGACCTCCATTTGTTACCACCGGTGGATTTTTCTTCAGTCGATGTGACCTGCCTTTTAAAGGATATCATGCGATTGAAGTCCGATGTCACCGATTTAAAGCAAAATTTGGAAAAATCGAATGCTGTGGTTTCTAGTTTGCAAACTGAAATCACAGCTTTGCGCAATAACGCTGCGCAGGCAAAACTGCCGTCACCAGCGTCAGCGCAAAATGTGACTGTGCGACACGCTAATCGACAAAATGCGCGACTCAGCAGTCCCGTGGAATCAAATGTCACCGATTCACCGCGGGGCATTGACCGAACATTGCAACCGACCTCGATCATCGAGACTCCCCCTCAAGTAATGATTTCTTCCGACTTACCATCAGTATCCAGGAAGCAGAAGAAATCATATGCACAAGCGGCAAATCGTAATCAGTGTACTCTACCACTTACCAAGAAGGAGGTTATGGGGAGGCCCACCACTAATATCGATAAGGAAGGATTCACTCTCGTTAAGAAGAAATCAAGAGTTAGACCGACGCGCAATAATCGTGGCACAGCTACGCCTACAGCAGAGAAGACTGTACTTCATGCTGTGGAGCCGACCATCTCTTTATATCTCTCTCGTTTGGACCCAACAACATCCGGGAACGATGTCCTTCAATACATTAAAGAGAGGTGTGAAAGACGTCGCGTACCGTTTGAAGTGACGTTACAACGGCTGGAATCTAGCCGTGTGAAAACTTTTAAATCATACGTGCTTCGGGTTCCAGCGAAGAATAAGGATGCGTTCCTAGTTCCCGACTTCTGGCCGGAGGGCATAGTATACAGGCGCTACAGGGAGGCGAGACCGAAAATCAATCCCAAAACTGTGTAAAAGTGTTTTTATAATATTATTTATGTTAGTCTGTAAGGTATGTATTTCTATGGGTCTGTGATTATTTAATCCTGTTACCTGAAATAAAGAGTTATTATTATTATTAAATATTTATATTCACCTACAAGGCGTCTCTCATTCTATCACATAGTTCTGATCTCTTCTGATGCGGCACACACCGTACTATAATCCCGTCCGAACGGGTACAATGCGATTAAAATAAGAATAGGACGGGCTCTCGGCTAACTTCACTCATATTCACTCTAATAAGTACGATCAGCAGAACAAACTTAAAAATAGAGCAGTGTCATATTTTTATACGTATATATTTTAAATGAGTGACCCGAAATTGTTAATTTTAATAAATTCAAATTTTTAAGGTTGACAGCACAGACGCCATCTTGGTTTGATGACAACGCGGGCGTCAGGGTCTTATTTTGTCCGACAGTGTACTACTACGCGACACGTTTCCGAGTACTTATTGATTTGTTTAATTTGTTTTTGGTGATTGTTATTTATTTTTTTGATACCCGTTACGATGATAACGATGAGTCTAACTTAGTTGGCCATCAGGACATACGGTATGTATGTATTCATGTATGTATGTATGTTTGTGAGTTTCTTTATTTCACCATAACTTCTAAACGGCTTAACCGATTTTTATGTACGAGATATCGTTAGATTTATCTTGATAGTACATAAAAAAATAAAAAAGAAACTGGTGGATTTTAGTCGCCATATAGTGAGAAACACATTTAATATTTTCTTTCAAAGCCATCGTGTGATGTGTATCAAAATGAAGGGCTTTAAAAAACCATTCAATAAATATATTAACTTTCAGTTTTCATTTCATCGATAAAACACTTAACGAAAATAAATTATTTGCAGTAGAGTTTTTTATTTTCTTTATTAATTTATACATGTTTTATCATTTGTTTTTTTGCACACTGTACGAAGTTCTAGTTTTGACGTCACAACATGGCGCTAGGCCGATCCTATTCTTATTTTAATCGCATTGTACACCGATGTACCTGTAGCTTTGTACCTAAAGTGAGGAGTGAGCCAGGTCTAGTGATAGTATGATAATTTCTTAATATAAATCATCAAAGTCGGTACACTTTGTAACAAGTTAATGCATAACACAAACAAAAAGAAATATACTGTCGAACAGAGAATCTCCTCCTTTTTTGAAGGTGGTTAAAAATTACTATTTTCGGTACATTCTGTTTTAGTAAGGAACCCGCAATGTCTGAGTCCAACTCGCATTTAGCTAGTTTTAAGCAATTGTTAGTGTTATTTTCTAACAAGAACGTTCCTAAGTTGACCGGTTAAGAACGGCTAGGTAACTCCCGCTAGGTAGTTGACTGACGACATCGTAAAAGTTCTTTGTTCAACAGTGGACGGCTTCAGGCTGATGATGATGATGAAGGCAAACTCGCTCTCTTATAATTCTTGGAAAGCCAACCTTATCGCCAAATATAGGCAAGTCGCTGCCGATGAGCATGTGTATATCCTCGAAGGTCCAGTGCACGTTGCGGTTGTACAGCTGCTCGTAGGGTGGCTCCTCAGGCTTCGTTTCCGGTTCCGGGAGGAACGGGCCTGCAAACAGAATTTCGTACAGTGTCTTCTAGTCAATGGTGTTACCATAAATAAGGGAGAACTGCCCGGTCAGTTCTCCATACAAACGTCGTAGGGTGATCGGTCCCTTATTTGAGAGTTTAGGTCCATAATTAAGCATAATATCGATTGATGTCGTCATTATCTAGGCTTGTATCGTAATAAGCAATTGATATACACATACATACATAAAATCACGCGTCTTTCCCGTAGGGGTAGGCAGAGACCACGGATTTCCACTTACTACGATCCTTACATATCTCTTTCGCTTCATCTACACTCATCAATCCTTTCATACATAAGCGTCGGTTTAGGGTACTCTTGACCTGGCCTTTTTTGAGAACGTCTTTAATCGGATTTCGGAACGTTCGCCTCTAGGTCTTCCCCTTCCAAAACTTCCGTTCACTTGTCCCATGTATATCTGTTTAGTCATTCTCATTTCATTCATTCTCTCCACATGTCCAAACCATACATAACATACCTTTCTCGATTTTTGTCACTACATCCTCATTCACACTACATCGTTCCCTTATCACACTATTCCTTATCCCGTCATTCCGTTTCACTCCAATTATGCTCCTCAATGCTCTCATCTCCACTGCATTTATTCTACTTTCATGATATTTCTGCCACACCTAACTTTCACTACCATATATCAGTGTCGGAACCAACACTCCCCCATGAACAGCCAGACGAGCCTTTTTAGACACCTTCTGACTGTTCATAAAAGCGTGCAATGCTCCGTTTACCATGTTTCCAGCGTTCACTCTCCTTTCTATATCACTTTCACACTCGCCATCTTTTGTAAACATGGATCCCATTAATAGACATTTAACATTAATCATTCTAATAAATCCATTAATGACATTTCTGAAAAAAAAATTTAGGACTCCATATAGACTCATGCCTCAGCTGGAAAACACATGCTGAAGTAGTTTGCGCCAAATTAGGCAGTTATTGTTACGCGCTGTACATGCTCTCAAAAGTTGTATGTCAATGAGAAGTACTTACATCTTACCACGCATATGTAACTTCTACCCTACGCTACGGGATTACATTTTGGGGCAACTGTACGAACAGGGAAAAAATATTTAAAGGCACAAAAGAAGTGTTTGAGGTCCGTGTGTGCCAAACAACAGACTCTTGTAAACCGCATTTTAAACAACTCAAGATATTAACACTTTCATGTCTATACATATATGAGGTAAGCTCGTTTACCGATGTAAATAGGAATTTGTTTGAGGCTTTCAAAAGCGATCGCTATAAAAACAAAGTCTCCGAGTTCCCACATACATCTGCATTGTTTGATAAAAGCGAGCCATACCAAATATGGCTCCGAAGTTATTCAACTACATACCAAATTCGATATTGGATTCTGGTTGCGTTGAATTGCATTGAGCATATCAAAACAATAATCACTTAAAGTAATAGCATAGTTTCCGAGATAGCGTGGTCAGATATTCAGATATCCAAAGTGACTTATGTCAGCGCAGCGGTCATTTAGGCCATGTAGCGCAAGATGAATGGTTTGTAATCACTATCCCTAACTAACCAGTGCATGTTTATTCAAATAAGTTCTGAATGAACAACTAGGTTATAAAAATTAAGCAACGACTATAATTATTAAGGACTAAAGGCCTGTTTCAGAATGTCCGAGTAAGTTCCGGTTATACTACCCGGAACATATTTAATAAATAAAACACTATCTTTGCGTTTCACAGTCATCGATATAGCCTATCCATCGGTTAAAGCTTGAAACGCGCTGCATGTGAACTGTCATTTTTATCATACAGTTATTTTATGTTCGGGTAGTATAACCGGAACTTACTCTTTTTTTATGCCTGATAGGTTAGCCTTTGACCACTATCTCACCTGATGACCCTAAGTGATGATGTGGTCGAAGATGTTGTTCAGACTAATTTAGAATTACTGGCTACTAGAACATTCTGAAACAGGCCCTAAGTCTACTAAGTGTTCTGGATAATAGCGCCATATCTGGCGTCAGTATGTATACATACTGGCTACTCGAACATTCTGAAACAGGCCCTAAGTCTACTAAGTCTTCTGGATAATAGTGCCATATCTGGCGTCAGTATGTATACATACCCGTGAGAGAGCGCGGCGTGTCTGTGTTCGGCGTGAGGTGTCGCGGCGGTGTTTGCGGCAAGCTGTGCGACAGGAACTTGTTGGTTAACTGCAGCGCTTGGTGAGACGGCGATACCGGGGCTAGCGTTAACGACATACGCTCCTACAATATTAACTATTCGTTTGAAAACAAGGAATAAGAACGATACCTGGTGTTAAGCGGTAACTAAGGCTTTACACCACAAGTGATGAACTGCACTGCGTTCATTACCCAGAGACATAAAGTTGTTAACTCTCACGTGCCTGTAATGTTGGTATACAGGGTGTCCCAAGAAGTAGTGATGTACTGAAGCTGGGAGGTAGAGGACATGTGATGAACTGCACTGCGCTCATTACCTGGAGTCATAAAGTTGTTAACTCTCATGTGCCTGTAATGTTGGTATACAGGGTGTCCCAAGAAGTAGTGAAGGGCCCTTGATGTTGTTTGAGTGTGCCTGGTCCATAGCGTTGCAGAGGAAGAGGCCCAAGTGACAGGCGCCTGGGAGTTGCTACCCCCCCCAGCTCCCCGGGGAATACTTTAGGGGTAATGGCATTCTCCCCTTTGTCTCTTGTGCACACTTCGAGCCTCCTCCCTTTAGTAGGACCCTACTAATACCACCTTGGATACACGTTCTAGGACGGAAGTTACGGTTGTTCTTGACAGGCCAACGTATATATTGACAGGTCTTTACGTAATGCAGATTGGTTTATTTGTAAAAGAAAACTCGCATTTGTACTCTAAGCTTCATGTTAATGACTATTTCGAAGGTGTGGGCAGAGACCCGAACCGTCTACAAATGCCTACATTTAAAACGGCACTTCGGTACAAGAACTGTCAAATTATGATTAAGAGTATACAATAAAATTCCAAAGAGAATAAGAGAGCTCCCTCTAAATTATTAAATTACATCAATGGCTTACGAATCACTGTTTTTATGACATGAAAGAATTTTTTGACATAAAGGACCATTGAAATTTTTATTTAAATTGACAATGTTAAATTTTATTCAAATGTATTGGTATGTTTATTTTTTCGAAAAATATCTAATAAAAAAAATATACATCGGAGACAAAATCCATAGTAACACTGCTATGGATTTTGTGTCCGAATTTATAATTTTTTATTAATGTAAATGTTTATGAAACTAAGTAAGTAAACTAAACTAAATAATACATCCATTACATAATTTTGAATCTGTTTGTTTTCTTTTTTAGCTCTCTTACCATCTCTTATATGTAATGTGATTTTAATTGTATAATGTGTAATTAATATTAGTATTTTGTATGCCAGAAACGGTGATGCACGCTGAACTACTTTTTAAATTTGACCTGAATGAAATGAAAATTGAATGAATATAATTACCGTATTTTGTAATTACCGTCTTTCTTACAAAGAAATATATTTCAATTTAATTTTTTATAAGATAACAGTTAAAAATAAGCAATGTGACTACTATTCCGTCCGGTACATACCTGTTCCGACATGGTTTTGAGTATGTTCTCGTAAAAGAAGTCCTTCAGCCACGACCACTCCGACTTCATAAGGTAATCGTACACGTCGAAGTCGTCCAGTAACAGTGTGTTCTCTACACGGTGTACCATCATGCTCACCTGAAATAGAAATAAAAATAAACTAAAACCGCACGTAGCGAAGTTTGCTTAGCCGTTCTTAACAGATCAGCTCAGTGTAGCAACATCCACCGCGGTCAGAAGTTGGATGAGTGACCGCTAGTGGCATTATTAGTGAGCGTGCACGTGCTTCGAAGGGTACGTTAAGCCGCCGGTGCCGGTTGTTGGCTTACGATGACCGTCATTATAGCATGGTGTTAGGGCATTTTGCCAATTTATTTATTTATTTAATACAAGTGGAAAGCTTACAGTGCTAAAACCAAAACACTTAATACCTAACTTAAATATTATGTTTATGACTTAAATACAGCCTAATATTAATAACAATAATGCTCATTTCATCTCAGGCGGAACACACCGTTTGGTGCTTTGCGACAGATTTTTCTACTTAAGGGTGGTAGCTAGCTAGGCGGGCATTCGCAAAATGCCCTACCATCATGCTGTAACGACTGCCATCCTAAGACAACAACCGGAACCGACGGCTTAACGTGCCCTCCGAAGCACGGAAGCACTCAGCAGTAATGTCACTAGCGGTCACCCATCCAAGTCATGACCGCGGCAGACGTTGCTTAACTTTGCTGATCGATTCAGAACGGCTAAGCAAACTTCGCTACTAGCGCTTCATTCAATCTGTCACCAAGGACCTAACGGTTTGTTCCGGCAGCTGTCCTTGATAGCCAGTAATTCTAGGTTAGCCTGAACAACATCTTCTATCACATAATCACTTGCCATCACGTGAGATCGTGGTCAAAGGTTAGCCTATCTCGTATATATAAAAAAAACTATTAAAACCACAGACCTAGGATTTTTTCGCTACGCTCAACAGACCTACGAAGTGTGTGAGTGAAAGGTCCTAAGCTGCTACAAACCATCGCGAGAAAAAAAGAGATAGTGAAACAAGAAGACGGTATGTCATTTTTTACTCGAGTAAGAGGCCATAGCGTCCCGGCCTCTTCCAATTCGGCGCGAATTTTGTGTATTTGCTCAAATATCTTACGATTATAATTTAAAACATGTATTCTGCAAGCATGGTGTCTTGTTCAGTGAGTGAATGTGAGGTTACAAGACACAGTAACCCGAATATATACACGTTTCACAGGTAATTTATGTTTATTTGTACTGCTTTTTGGATAATCATTATTTTGTCATTTTGTTTTAAAATGAGTTATATGAACTATGGAAATATTAGATAATAGGTTTCTCTTCATACTTAGCATCAAATTACATTCCTAATGAAGAATTGGTTGGTATTTTACGAAAAATACAAAAACATTTGTTTACGATAGGGCTTGACAAAGTCCTGACGTCACAAGTATCGATAAAGTCGATAGTTTATGTCTGACCTGTAGCTTCGACGTGAGTGCTCGGGTACATATTCGAACCTCAAAAATTACCGGTTGTTAGTTTACTTTAAATTTGTTTAAAAATAATATAATTACATAATAATTAGCGAGAAGTTGACAGATCAGTTTATAGCTTATTGAGTATTTACGAATAAGGGAGTAAATATTATCACAAGATATATTATTCAAAATTTATTATGATGTTTTCTGTGAAAAGTTCCCCTAACTCTCAATAAATGGAAATATCTCTTACTTCTATCATAAAATATTAGTATCTTTATACAAATGGCTATTTAACAGAATTTGAAATAACTATATGCACGCGTATAATAATGTTTGTGTTCTTACAGATTACCACCAAATGTTCAGTATGTGATAAAAGGATTCGGATTATTGACGCAATCTAAATAAAAACTCTACAGTTTGTAGTAAACTTTGAATCAAAATGCTTCATACAAAGAAAACCTCGATGTATACTAATGAAAGACTCAATACCAACGTTTAATGTCCCTTAATGCATAAAGCTGTGGAAATGGTAGTCAATAGCTTTAGGAAATGATGACACAAGTAACGTAAAGTTTAATTTGTAGTAAAATACATGGTCAAATATTTTTTTTTCATGTAAAGACTGTAGGATATGTTGAGTCAATCTAGTAACCCTTCCCTTAGCGTCCCTGGTGCAATAAAATCTACAATACTAGCTTCATTGCAGCGCTGGATAGCTATGGCTATCCTGACACAAAATAATTTTTATTTTTTCCTTTTAGATCAAATTGAAAATAAGACGGCCCTGACCTTACTTAAATAGAGATATATTACCACCGTTAGCCATTACCTGCCCTTCAAATCAAGTACTGTCTCCAAGGAAAAAAACTTATTAACTAATGTTCTAAATTGTGACAAAAATTACAGAAAAAAAATTAGCTCTTAAGAAGTTTAAAAGCTGAAACAAAAATAATGATAAAACGGCTTTTAGACTTAAAAGCAGACTTTAAAGAATTATATGTTATGTAGGCCAGTTAGTAAAGATCATCAAAATTATGTACACATCGTCATTTCTACAGCCCAATGAGTTATGTTTACACAAGGGACAAATTCGACCTTTGCTTACCACATGTGAATGCTTTACGCAAATGGTATTCAGATAAATGTAATTTAATAATTTACAGTACCTATATATTTGCAGCTTAATGATTTTGTTAATGGTAATCATAATACTTAGTAATGGTAAGTTTTATTTCATCTTGTTACGATGAAGTTATAGTAGTTTACTTTTAAAAGTGCTGTACCATTTTAGACCTACAATAAATGCATTTGACTTCAACTTTGAAAGAGTTTTATTTTTAACAGATCAAAAAGGGAGAAGGGTATCAATAAGGTTGTATTCATGTTATGATATTTGGTTTGATTTTCATTTGAAAACATCATATTTTGTTTGAAAGGATATACTTTAAGATTCATCCCTTTGAAATTTCATCATAATCAGTTAAGTAGTTTGGTTTTTAAATCATAATAACTTGAAAAATAAGTTGTTCAAGTTAATGAAATTGCATATATTGCATTTCTGTGATTTCAGTGTTGTTTACGATCATTACAATAGTCTCAATGAACTATATAGGGCAAAATTCCAAACGAATGTGTCCTAAGATTCAACAAGTAAAACTGTCGATAGTATTACGCTCGCGTCATTACAACACTATGTCACTCACACATTTACATTTCATTTTTTGTTACACCATTCATCCGTCACTGTTGGTCTTGTACATCCTAAGCCTAAGATTAAAACAATGTTGAACTCGCGTCGCATCGAGGATTCTGTACACTGAATTTACCAAAGTCGTTATTTTGTTTCATACATTCGAGATCTGGTCGGTTTTATAATGTACATTTATTGGACTAAAATTATACCAGTTTTGACGTTTGATACCACTCTATCAAATCAAACTACTTGTCTTGTTATCAAAACATTAATAGTATATTAAAAAAAAACTATAATATTTAATACTTACTATTATTAATGTTCATAATTTAGTAGCTAAACCGCATCTACGACACGACCATCCTGTCATATATAAGTCATATATTCATCTAGGCATCCAA
The DNA here is from genome assembly GCA_963890685.1 of Plagodis pulveraria. Classification (NCBI taxonomy): domain Eukaryota; kingdom Metazoa; phylum Arthropoda; class Insecta; order Lepidoptera; family Geometridae; genus Plagodis; species Plagodis pulveraria. Next base: position 19,780,769 of record OY982972.1, read on the forward strand.
TGCGCGATCGAGATCGAAACTGACGCACACACGCTTCGATTGAACGGTACACGATTTACCTATTCCATTTTTGATTGTACTTCGTTAGACTATACAATTTTGAATAAATCGAACCGACCTTCCTACACACACAGTACGATGGATCGAGACCTCTCGACTACAGTTAAAATTGCATCCGATTTCTTAAAGTGTGTGGCACGTGTTAGTTAGGTTTACAGATCTTGGCTAGGTTACTGCTAGATACGCGACGACGAAGCCAGGCCGTTGATTTGATCAAACTCGCCCTGGTATCAAGAATTATGTACACGAGCGATTCCGACAGCATGCACTCTTTAACTGATATGATATACATACAAATAATAAGTGGTACGTCTCGATATGTTAGTTGAATCAGCAGAATCTTTATTTGCTGACTTTAACAAATATAAAAGCACGTTTCATACATTTCGACACGAACAATAGAAATCGGGACGGTGTCACTATTATCCCCACGCTTGGCAGGCGTCTTGGGGTTAGCAGTGCATGATGGCAGTTCTTCAGAAGGCGCTGCGGCCCATGCTCTGGTATTTTTCTCATTGTTGTCTCTTATCACTCTCACAGGCGTATATAGGGATTGGGGATTCAAACATATCAAGGGCTGCATATATATTTAACTCTCACTAGGATGAAAGTAGCATCATTAATAATACAAAAAAAAACAATACAATCATTGGCTCTTTTTGCTACATACCTACGTGTCGAATACCACCACCAGAAAGCCGCCTTTTATTCGGTAATAAAAAAATTCACGGTCACCGTCATGATAATCATGGATATTAATATGAATTATTAATAATATTTAATAGGCACTAGGTGGACTGACGACATCGTAAAAGTCGCGGTTAGCCAATGGTTACAAGAGGCTAATAGCCGTTCTTTGTGGCGCTCTATGGGGGAGGCATTTATAGTGGACGTCTTCCGGATGATGTTGATCAATATTTATTTAAAACAATTGGTAAAAAATAGATTGGCTTAAAGCATTCAATGCCTTTAAAAGATGACGACACCTATACTGAAAAATTCTTACTCAGATAATTCCAATAACTTTTCTGAACTCGAGTCCAAAGCTAACCCAGGTCTTTAAGGCGGGGCCAACATATTCATCAATGAGGCAGTCAAGGACGGTATAGTACTTCATTCTTGTCATAAATATGTCCGCTTTTTTATAGCAATATTTTAATTTTTTAAGGTTTATAATAAAGTGAAGCGCTCGTAGCGAAGTTTACTTAGCTGTTCTCAACCGATCAGCAAAGTGAAGCAACGTCGCGCGCGGTCATGAGTTGGAAGGGTGACCGCTAGTGACATTACTACTGAGCGTTTCCGTGCTTCGGAGGGCACGTTAAGCCGTCGCACATAGGAGTATTTACATGATCTAGCCGGCCAAAATTACATTTCTCAGAATTACGCTCAGGTAAAAAAATGCATTCCTAGAAGAGCCAGGTAGTTGGGCGACCCAACCCTATTGTTATTTTTTTTACCCACCCCAAATTGAACAAGATATAGTCAGTTGAAACTGAGACATTGCTCGAAGCGGTTGTTTATTTTCAATATTCGTGCTTTAAAAATCAATTTTAACTATTTTTTATTTTATGTTGTGTTGTGAATAATCCAAAATTGGCTATGGATTCTGAAACTGCTGGTAAGTGACTTATTTTACATATTTAAAATATTTAATTTTGTGACGGGATTATATTATTTTTCGTCATTTGAAAAAATACCGGTTTAATTCCCTAATTTTTTCAAGAAAATTTAGTTTTACGAGGCTTTTTGTTTTAGTGCCCGGCATTACCCGGCTATAATTTTTATATATTCGTAATATATAGACTTTCTAAAAAAGGAAAAAATTGGTTCCTACTAATTCCTACTCCGTCATCTGGAGCGATTTTAGATATCGTACTTAAAAATGTAAAAAAAATGAAATTTTGATTTAATTTAGTTTTTATTATTTCAGGACCATCTGGAAGTACTTTAATGACTCGCAAGGAGATATTTGGTCTAATGAGATCACAAAATGATCTCAATTTTAACGACCAATTAGAATATGTTGAAAATTATTTGATTTCACATAAGTCGTACTCGGAAGAACAAATAAAGGACATAAAGCGTAATTTTGCACGCATAAAATCAGAAATGAAGCATCGATGGGTAGCAGCAAAATATAGAAGTGATCTATTTGAAAAAACCAACGAAAAATGGCTGAATGGGACTTTTGAATTACCTCTAATACCCACAAGAGCAGGTAGACCCGCTAAACCGTTTGAAGAGACTAGTGAACGAGGCAAAAGACGTAAAACTGAGACAATACGTTTGTCGGATAGCCCTGAGAAAATAATTTATGCAGCTCAAATGGAATTGCGAGCCCAGGGCAATAGAAGTGCTTCAAATATATATTATTATTAGAGATTTCGGAAAATAGGGACCGCGCTAAGGAATACCGGAAGTCAGTAGACCGTGACATGGCACATGTTAAGCATATCAATCCAGAAGAAGCGCTGGCAATGTTTGTAGACGCGAATCTTTCAAGGTCCCAATATGAAAGGATCAGACAAACCACAGGAAATCTTCCATGCTATTCAGTTTTGCAGCTGTATAAGAAACAATGTTATCCTTCCAATGAATTTAGCGTAACCGAAACCTGTGCCGAAGTGAATTTACAAGGAATAATGAATCATACTGCCGAAAGATTACTTATTCACTTAGAAGACGTTTTGAAAACCCTTTGCGATAATGAGAGAGATCTTCAAATGATCTGTAAATGGGGTTGTGATGGCTCACAACAGGCTCAGTTCAAACAAAAGTGAAAATGATAGCGGATGCGACTCGCACATTTTTCAAAGTTCATTTGTGCCTCTACGCTTAGTGTATGGGGAAAAAAATAAAATATTATGGCATAACACAACTCCATCATCGCCCCGCTACTGTAGACCTATCCGTATACGATTTTTAAAGGAAACAGTTGATATAACGAACGACGAAATCAACAATGTGGAAGCCGCAGCTAAAAAATTAGAACCTATATCAGTAACAATCGGTGAAGATCATATGTTGTTAAAACCAAAATGATGCTAACAATGATAGGTGCAAAAGTGTGCAACGCGGCAACTAGGACAAAATCTACAATGAGATGTTACATATGTGGAGCAACATCAAAAGATTTTAACGATTTGAATAAAACAAATGTAGTTAATACAGATACATTGAAGTTCGGCTTATCTACTTTACATGCCAGAATTCGGCTATTTGAAAATTTATTACATATTGCCTACAAGCTCGGTGTGCAAGATTTGCCACCAAAATCTGAAGCAGACAAACTGCTAATACAAAAAAACAAAGAAAAAATTCAAAACGAAATTAAAAATAAACTAGGTCTTCGGGTAGATTTTCCTAAAGCTGGATTTGGCAATACAAATGAAGGAAATACCAGTCGAAGATTTTTTGAAAATCCAAAGTTGGCAGCTGAAATTACAGGTCTAGATATAAATTTTATCAAAAAAATCAAAGTGATTCTTGAGTGCATTTCATGTGGGTACAAAATAGACGCAGAAAAATTCAAAAAATTTACTACAGAGACTGCCGCACTTTATGTTAGTTTATATGGTAGACATAATATGACGCCTACTATGCATAAAATCTTAATGCATGGGGCTACTGTAATAGAAGATGCACTTTTACCAATAGGACAATTATCTGAAGAAGCAGCAGAAGCAAGAAATAAACATTTTCGTTTATACAGGCAAAACTTTGCAAGAAAATTCAGCAGACTAGAATGTAATACAGATGTTTTGAATAGATTGTTGTTAACATCAGATCCCCTACTTGCATCAAGAAGAATTGTTAAAAAAATAAAACAAAATCATTTTATGAAGGAAACATTAGAAATGTTAATATGTGAAGAAAGTTATGCCTAATTATTATTTATATTTTAAGTTTTTAAATTTGTTTTGCGATAGTTGTTTATTATAATTATATTTATACATTATTTTGTGTTATAAAATATATTTTCTTATACAAAACTACGCTTTTTTTTCTACCGCATCTTTTTGTCTCTTTATTCAAATTTAATGTATGAATTTGTCCTGTAACTGAAGGTTAAGAGTATTTATACACTTGTATTTAAGGTTTTATGAGATACTGAACCATTTCTAATTGATTAAGAGCGATAAATAATTTTGGCCAGCTAGATGTCTCAAATACCCCTCTGTGCGTCGGTCCCGGTTGTCGTCTTAGGATAGCAGTCGTTATAGCATGGTGGTAGGGCATTTTGCGAATGCCCGCCTGGCTAGCTACCACCCTAAAGTAGAAAATCAGTCGCCAAGCACCTAACGGTGTGTTCCGGCAGCTGTCCTTGAGAGCCAGTACTTCTAGGTTAGCCTGAACAACATCTTCGACCACATCATCACTTACCATCAGGTGAGATAGTGGTCAAAGGCTAACCGATCACACATAAAAATAAAAAAAATTTGATATACAAATTTGTACTTTAAAGAAGACACATAAGAGTCTTAATATTTTACTTCATTTTATTCAGTTCATCCATAATTGAGGCAGTCATGGTCGGTATAGTATTTCATCCTTGTCATAAATATGTCCGCTTTTCGATAGCAATATTTTAACGTTTATAATAAAGTGATATACAAATTTGTACTTTAAAGAAGACACATAAGAGTCTAAGGCCTTTTTCAGAATGTTCGAGTAAGTTCCGGTTACCAGAACATATTTAATAAATAAAACACTATCTTTGTGTTTCAGAGTTATCGATTTTGCCTATCCATCGGTTAAATCTTGAAACGCGCTGCTTGTTAACTGTCATTTTTAACGTTCATGTTTATGAATGCAGAACATTCTGAAACAGGCCCTAAATGTTTTACTTTATTTTATTCAGTTGTTAGGATACCAAAATTAAGGCCAATGACAAAATAAGGAATAACATATAATATGTTTTATTATCCTTTCACTTTCTGATCAAAAAATCCTATCACATTGAGGTGGTTTTTTTTTTTCAATTTACCTGTAGTTTAAGCATAACCAGTGTCCTCATGACCTTTTTTTATTGCTGGTAGGTAAGCCTTTGACCACAATCTCACCTGATGGTAAGTGATGATGTGGTCGAAGGTGTTAACAGGCTTAACCTGGAATTACTGGCTCTAAAGGACACACACCGTAAGGTGCTTGGCGACAGCTTTTCTACTTGAGGGTGGTCGCTAGCCAGGCGGGCATTCGCAAAAAAATGCCCATCCACCATGCGGTGAACGGTCACCAATGAAGCTCAAGCCCGCACTGAGCCATCAATGCTCCAATAGTACACTTTAGCTGCCAATATGAATAATTAATATACATTTGAAGATTTTGAAGCAACCATTGACCTCACAGCAATGAATGTGATGTTCTCGATTTTTGTCTTTGGTAGTTAAGGTAGCATAAAAAACTTACGGTCCCATTGGGTTGGTATGGCAACTTCAGGAGTTTCTTGATGACTTCAGCTCCAGCAATCACGTCCACCTCCCCCACACAGTCGGGAAACATGTGCGCCATTCGAAAACTAAAAAAAAAACAAGTTACAATCTCAATGAAACATCATCTGTAGGGCTGTAGACATACCACACATACACAAATTGACACAATTAGTGTGGTATGTCTACAGCCCTACACGGCACATTACAGCGAAAGTGACAGTGAAGCTAGTGACATATTTGACAATTTGACAAGTGCAGCTGAGCCGGGACCGACAGCGCCATCGTTACGTCAGTTACGTGCTGAGGCCCGCGCTCGCGCAACCGTGACTCCCAGACGAAGGGCTACAATATAGCCCGAAACTGGTCGGAATCTTTCCGGTAAATATAACGCGAGTCCCAGCCGGGTACCTATTTATTTATACTTTCCTTCATACCAAGGAATCTATATTTTTGATCATAATCATGGTTTAATAAATAAATAATATAACAATATAATAAACATTAACATTTTATAAAAATAATAGTAGATGTCGAAGGTCATCTAGGCAGTAATCATCATGAGTACTTATAAAATATTATTACTATTTGTTTTTATAGACTAAAAGTTATTCTAATTACACTATTAAATTAGCATGAGCCATTCAGCATTTTGAAGTCTGTTTTAATTAAATCAGCGCTGTCTTAGAAACACCACATAATGCAATTTATAGTTGAAGGAAGTATTGTAATATTAAAACATTGTAAAATATTACACTATATTTTTAATATTGTTAGGTTTGCAATAATGCCTGCTATGTGGATTTCCATCCCAATACAATGGTAAAAGAATGATAGTAAAGATTTCAGTTTTGACGTCATGTCATGTTAGCTCAATTGGTTAGAGCATACCCCGGCTCAAGGGGTGGATGGACGCGGGTTCGAATCCAGCACATGACTTAAATTTTTCCTATCATATATTTGTGATATTACACTATATGTTATAGTAAGTTAAATTATGTGGATATAATTATTTTATTCATTCTAATTTTACTTAGGGACTTTTAATCATTTAGTTAATGCCATTCCCATCATAGCCTTATAACAACAAAATACAATACTACAATTAGTGATGATATAGTGAGTTAATAAGGCACGGAGCCACTAATTCATCAATCATTTCAGCCTCATGTGAAGTTGGCCTTGACAAGGATATAGTGATATAAAATAATAATATTATCTTTCATTATGTGGCATTCCTAAAACTGCGCTGATTTAATTAAAAACAGGATTTTAAATGCTGCATGGTATCATGCTAGTGTAATTAGAATTACTTTTGTAATTAGAATGGGAGCATCCAAATGCTGGCATCCAAATTCAAGAGATTTTATATATATTTAGTTCAATATGAACTATATATATATTATATTTATATTTTTCTTATAATCACCATAACTATATATTTAATTTTTATGTGTAGATAGAGCTGTGCTTGTGATGTTTTAATTATTGATTTAGATTATAAAATCTGTAGAATTTGGAAGCCAGCGTTTGGAACCTCCTATAGAACCACACTGTATTTATGACAGATTATTCTACATCACTTGTCAGTCTAGTAGTCAGCATGTAAATTTGGCTCAGTTTTCCATTGCCTGACGTTGGGTTGAGGGTTGATATTTTTTTCACAGAAAGGTTACATTATTATAAGCACACACGCAAAGTTTCAAAATCAGAAAATGCGTAGTTTTTGAGAAAAAAAATATTGAAAATTATTTATTTTGCAATATTAATGCTAATTAATATAGAATTCTCGCCAATGAACGTTTCGTTTTATGAATGATTAAAGGCGTATTCCACTTGACCCTAATTTCGATATTGTCGATAATTTTGCGTCTATGGTTCCACATTTAATATGAACCATGGATACAAAATGTGGTAATAATCGAAAATAACGGCGATAATAATTGGCGTCAAGTGAAATACGTTCGGTAACGTTTTATATTAAAAAAACAGGTTAGGTTAGGTTGAAACTGCGACAACACAACGCGCGAGCCGAGCGAGCGTAGCGAGCGTGCCGCGGCAGCGGCCGGCGAAGCGCTAAAAAATCTGTTACACATCCAACAAAACAATAAATTTGATCAGTGAAGTGTTACAAAAAGTGAGGTGATGATTTTACAAATATATGCATAACTCGAAAACTATGCATTACCTTGTAATAAAAGTGGTGGGAAAGGGAAGAGATGATCCTCCCCTTCCACTGCCCTCCTTAATGGCAATCGATTTTAAAATTATTATTTTAATTTTAATCCAGAAAATGAGGAAAATTTAAAATAGGTAAAAAAGGAGGGGGGGGGGGACTTTTCCTTTGAAGAGGGGGGAGTGGTACCCCTCCCCCCACCCCCTCTACCCCCTGGATTCGACGGACGTCAATGGAAAGTCGTACCGTAACATTGGCAAAATTGCGATATTGCTCAGTCACAGAAGCCATAACCAAGAAATTGAAATTGTATTTTTGATGCTTTGATACAATTGTAAACTTTCACTCTTAAATAACATTGCTGATGAAATGACATTCTTATTATTGTTATATAGATTATTACAGTTTTACATATTTTGCAAAACTACTTTCCTTTTTACAATTCAAGATTTGCCAAAAAAAATTGTACTTACTGCTTACCTTTAACCCATTGGCATCAGCGATAATGATAAAAATAGAATTTCATTCACAACTTGGCCATAGTGGTCCAGCCGATGCCAACTTATTAATAATATGCTTACCTCGACATTCCAGGTCCTCTTGTCAAAATCTGCTTCAATCCATAAGAATCAATAGCAGCCCCATAGTTTGAAGGAGGAAGATTTAAGTCTGTGTTACATTGCAGCTGAGAATATGTGGCCGGAGTTTGAAATGCTGTGTATTTAACCACAGCTGTGGATTTGATGGCAGGGGAAGGACTACGTTCCTGAAAATAAGGTATATGTTACTTTATTTAGTAGCCTTTTTAATAATCTAAGAACATGTACAATGCACTTCTGACTGTGGTCGTCTATGATGGACAGAGAAGACGCTACTTCTTTTCCATGATTAAAATGAGCTCATATGTTCATTCAGAAAAACCTAAATCTGTGAGGTCAGTGGTTATTTTATCTTGCAAATTAAAAGGTTATTATGTAAACAAAATCAGTGCAAAAAGACCGCATCACAACAGCAAGCCTTCTTTCAGAACTTTACAAAAATACCAGTGCCATGGAAAAGTGAAGAAAACTCTGGAAATTACCTTGGACCTCTTGTGGTCGTTTTCATTTTCAACATCTTCCATTGTCAATAAAGATTTGATTTTACACCACCGCTTGTAAACAAATACAAAACTTATTATTTATGAGAATATTGGTCTAATTAATCAGGTATATCTAGTGCGCAAATAATTCTAAATAAACAACGAAAATAAACAGAGTACGTTCGGAACACTGAGCAAGTGTTCGAATCGGAACATAAAAAGTAACTTTCAATGTGACCAGATTTAAATTGAACATTATGCTATCTGCTCGCCAAAATTCTGCTAAAGTCTGCTAACTTTATTTTTGATAAATGCCAAAATTCTGCTATTGAATGAAGACCCAATAAAACGAATTTTATGTAAACACAACAAATAAAACTAATTTATTATTAAAAAACATGTCCGTCACAAGATAGTCAAGTTGGGGGCGAGCGGGAGGAGCTTTTAAAAATACAATTATTTTATTTAAGACGTTTAATGTCTTCAAAAGTTATAATAAGACTGCCTTAATTCTAAATTAAATCTAGTGTCTGGACATCAGACAACCGTGGGAGCGCATGGGCTTATCAGCTAAGTCTGCCGAGTCAGCTTATCAGTTGTTAGAAAATAGAACGCTGACATGTGTGATTCGTTGAGTCTACAGACTTAACTCTTCCCTCCTTAAGTTCGATGTTCTCTTCTTTAGGGGAACTTCGAACACATGAAAATAACTTTAAGTGATATTTATATAATAAGAAACACAGGATTACAAAAATAAGAATGTAGACTCCAAGAGTCCAAACGCTTATGCTACTCACTTCAATAATTGCCCTTTCACTTTCACTGTTTTCACTATCACTGTAACTTTTCTTTAGCGCCAATGACAGGAGCTTCAAATCCGCTAGGTCGACGCCTTCCAGATTTACAGGTGTAGCAGATGTGGTTTTCTCGGGTGAGTACAGCAAAGGTAAGTTTACAATAGGTAAATTTGAGTATGTTACATTTTCAATATACGTTTGGTGCCTTTTGAGGGTAATGTTTCGAATTTTCACTTCGCAGAGGTCGTCTAAAGTAAGTATGTAGGTGCCTTTTACATTATAACGAAACATTTCGTTATTGCAGGTACTTGTAAGTAGCTCTTCATCTCTACTATAGAGTATCCATCTATTTCTCGTCAGGAACTGAACTCGAACCCTTTCAATAGTTATAGGAATTTGAGTGCATGACGTCACGTTCTCAGCATACGTCATCAAGTCGGTTACGCAGGGATCGTTAATGAACTGAGACATTTCATCATCAGTGCAGAGGAAGCTGGCCTCTTCGATTTCTTGACATGGGTGACTGAGCAATCTGATCTTCAACCCTTTCGCTATTAAGTAAGGATACTTGGGCAATATGACAACAGTGGAGTCGAGGGATATCACAGGTAAGGGTGTTAATTTATAATAGATATAAGTATCTTTTTCAATAACAGGTATTTCCAAAAGGTAAGTTATTTGGTTTCCTTTCAAGTAAGCTTTCAATGTAATGGTCTGTTCTATCTTAACTAAGTTTTCTAAGCTAGGCGTAAAAACTAATTCTTCTAATTTATTAATACGTTCAAGTAGCGGCAACAGCTTATTTGACTCTATTATGGATTGGTGTAGAACTCCCAATCTACTAAATGATAAACTGGTTTCTATCTCATCTAATTGTGCGTAGATTACTTGAAAGTTATGGATTAGTAGATTATATGTGCTTATAAACTGAATGCCTAAATGCTCTAACTCTTCGAGATTTTTCGATATTACACCTATTTTATTATTAAGTTGAATCAGATTACTATTTAACACAAATGTAGAGTTCGTCAAAAGTTGAACCATTTCAGTGATTACCGTTAGCTTTTCATTATTGTAGTTATCTCTGATTTTAATATTATTAATTAATCTGTCGTATTTAATGGCATCGTCATTATCAAGATTTCCAGTTATCATTTTTATAAGTGACCCTAGTGGGTTAATAAGGCCTCTTTTAATTCGAACCGTTGGAATTATTTGGTTAAACTTAATTATGGTTATATTTTTAAAGTACTCTACTTGACTTCTTACATCTATCAAATTATCGGCAAATTTCTTATAAAAGTTAACCTTAACTAACTTATCTAAATCGGAGAGTCGTTGAACGTTAAACGTCAAATCTTCTTTTAAAGGGTTAATATCCAACACTCTTGCGATTGTCCATCTGTCTCTACTGATTACGGCAATTCCATTTTTCACGGGCAGGATTCCCGGGTTTTTATCAAGCACCTGAAGTTGAAGTGCCTGCAGTTGGGTCACCATGGCTACTGCCAGAGTGATGTGCCTGTGGAGGGCGTTTAACATTATTTAGTGGAACCTTAGTGTTACGATTCTTTACTTGAATAGGAACTATGTTTCTAACAATTTCATCAGAAACTATGGCCTTTTGATAGCGTGGTTTGTCTTTACTGCTTCTTTTATTTACTTCTTTTGCAAAAATTGTATCGCCTATATTTACTTTAAATTCTGTTTCTCCACCTCTTTTCTCTATAATTTTCTCTTTCTGTTTAATGGCTTGTTCTGATAAATATTTGTATAGAAATTTAGTTCTGTTCGCATGTTCTTTAATTAATTGTTGCATGTATTGTTTCTCAAAGTCCAAATTAAATACATTTTTAGAATCAGTATGTCCTAGCAAAACTTCAAAGGGGGTAAAACCAGTAGATGAGTGTATGGAGTGGTTATAGGCCATTATAGCATAACTCATTACAGTTGCGGCATCGCTGTATTTGTGTTCGTATTTGGCCAGTCGATAAATTTCTATGATAGTAGAATGGAATCTTTCTATAAGACCCATAGAATTAGGGTTGTTAGGGGTTGCGATATGTAGCTCTACTTTATATAGAGTTAGAAGTTCTTTTAAGAGAGCATTATTAAATTCTGAACCTGAGTCCGAACTAATTTTGAGCGGTACGCCATAAAATGAGAAATATTTAATGAGGGCTCTGACTACCTCAGGGGTTGATCTGTTAGGTATTTCCAACGCCTGTCCCAGTTTACTGAAAGCATCTATTACTGTTAAATAATAGCGTCCTTCAATAGAAAATAGGTCCATAAAAACTTCTTCTAAGGGTTTTGATTGAGTATGCGTCATTTGAAGTTTAGGTTTTAAGGGTTTTCTATCGTATTTCATGCGTTTGCATGTTTCGCATGAATTTATAAAGCTAGAAATAGTTTGTCCCATTTTATGCCAAAAGTAAGTGCGCTTGATATGAATAAGAGTTTCTTTAATGCCGCGGTGGCAAGTTTTACCAGTATGATATTTACTAACGATTTCCTTTTGTTCCGATTCGTCTTCAATAAATATTACTCTTTTAGTACATTCGAAAAATTGTACGGATTCCTTTTTAAACAAGTATATAACCATTTGTGCAAACTGTCGCTTGTGTTCTTCTTCTTCAAAGTAAATGAAATATTTCGTATTATTTTTAATGTATTCTTTCAGGAATTGTTTCACGAGATCGGTTCTATTCAAAGGTAAGTGTACTTCTAAGATTCTTTGTTTAGGTCGAGATAGATTTTTAACAGATAGTTTATCTATAGACCAAGAATGAACTAGTATTTGATTAGGTTTGGTGTCAACGGCTTCCTGCAAAATTGGAATACCTTTTGATTCAGTATCCTGCCCTGAATGAGCAGTTTCTGTGCTGGAAGAGTTTCTAGAAGCTGTCAAAGTTGAACTACCAGATGAGCATGGTATTGAATAAGGGGATCGACATTTTATTGATCTTTCAGAATCTGATACCGTTATTGTGTCTTCGTCGTCTGAATCTAAGCATTTAATTTCATTATTTTGACCTAGAGTTTTCTTTTGTACCTTTCCTAGTTCTTCTATTTCTTTCGTTAATCGACTAATTTCTCTGTTTCTAATTTCATCTTTATCAATGTTAACTTGTGTGGACATATTATCTTCGTTTCCCAAAGCATTTGTTCGAATACGTGATAGTGCATCTGCATTGCAGTTAAGTTTACCACTTTTATGAATTATTTCAAAGTTGTATTCGGATAATCGTAGTCTCCATCGGGTTAATCTACTATTTGTTTCTTTTAGGGAGTTTAACCAGGCTAAAGGTTTATGGTCAGTTACTATAATGAATTTCTTACCGTAGAGATAGGGGCGAAAGTGTTTCACTGCCCATACTATGGCAAGTAATTCCTTTTCAGTGACGCTGTAGCGCGTTTCAGCATCGTTTAATGTTCTGCTGGCATATGCAACGGGTTTATCGTTGCCAACGAAGCCTTGTGAAAGGACTGCTCCTAGAGCAAATTCTGAAGCGTCCGTTGTGAGTATGTATGGCTTTTCGGGGTCTGGGTATTGTAATAGCGGTGCATTTACAAGTAACTCTTTACATTTTTGAAAGGCTGTTATGTACTTTTCGTCATCAACAGGCATTGCACGTTTTTGTCTCAATCTAGCTGTCATTGGTTGCGTAATTTTCGCAAAGTCCTTTACAAATTTTCGGTAATAACCGATTAGGCCCAAAAAGCTTTTGATCTCTGTGGTTGTTCGGGGTAAAGGGTAATCTAAGATTGCTTTAATTTTATCGTTGTTAGGCTTTAAACCGTCGCTTGTAATTGTGTGTCCAAGGTATAAAACCTCTTTTCTGAGAAATTCCGATTTATCTAACTGTACTTTTAAATTAGTTTTTCTGAGTCTGTCAAAAACGGTACGTAACTTAGCTATGTGTTCTTGTAGACTAGACGAATAGATTATTATATCGTCTAGGTACACTAGGCAGTGTATTCCTTGTAAGCCACGTAACACATTATCAATGGTTCTCTGAAAAGTTGCTGGTGCCGTTTTTAGCCCAAAAGGCATACGAGAAAATTCATAATGTCCTGAATTTGAGCTAAATGCTGTTTTTTGTCTATCCTCTTCAGCTACTTCTATCTGATGGTAGCCACTAGCCAGGTCAAGGGTACTAAAGTAAGTGCTGCGTCCCAGTTTGTCAAATAGTTCTGTTATGTTTGGTAGTGGGTATTTGTCATCGACAGTAATTTCGTTTAGTTTTCTGTAGTCTATTACAAGTCGGTATTTCTTTTCATTAGTCGCGTCTAACTTCTTAGGTACAAGGTGCACGGGTGCACTCCAGGGAGAGTGTGATGGTTGTACTATTTTATCTTCTAACATTTTGTTTATTTGTCTATTAATCTCGTCGTTGATTACTTGAGGCTGTCGGTAAGGTCGCACAAAAATTGGGTCTTCGTTACGTGTTCGGATGTGGTGTTTAACGTCGTTAGTGAAGGTCAATGGTAACTTTTCAGTATAAAAAATGTCTTTATATTGTAGGCAAAGTTTTTGGATAGAGTCTTTTTCTTCAGGGTTCATGTGATCTAAACGTAATTTGCTTATGTTTTCAGTTAAGATTTGGTCAATTTCAAAGTCATTTCTGTCATCAAGTTTATTTAAGTCACATTTTTCTATGTCACAATATTTTGTTACTGTTAGTGGTCTGTCAATTTTTAATGTCATTTCTTCTTCTCGAGTATTTTGTATAATTGTTGTCGCATAACCATCTTCACATTTTACTAAAGCAGTAGGCATTCTGACACCATCACAGAATAGTTTGTAGTTAAGAATCGCTTCACCGTTTTTCAAATTAATCGGTAACTTTACTCGTTGTTCGGTACGTGGGGCAAGTTTAATTACGTTATTGGGATTGTATATTATAGGTATAGCTGTAGTTTGAGTGTAAAGAATTTCATTTTTCATATCTATTTTTGCATGCAGTTGTTTCAGGAGGTCGCTACCTATAAGTCCGTCGTAACAGCCATCTACGTCAAAAATATAAAATTTATGCGTTTCAGGACTGTTAAGGGTTGGAAATAAGGGTATGACGATTACTTCATTATGCCGGCTTGAAGCATGTGTGCTTCTAACTTCAAATGGTTCGTGGTATTTAAAATCTTCAAATAATTCATTTGCCTTTTTGGGGCTAATGAAAGATCTTGAACTTCCGGTATCTATCATTAGTTTAGCATTTATTTCCGGTATTACTATATATGGCAAGTTTAGTGTATTACAATTAAGTTTTATTATTTCAGGGGCTGGTTGGAGGCATTGATTTGAAAATTTTCATCATTTTGCAAAGCTGAATCTTGATCGTATTGTTCGTTATTTGCCTCATAAGTTTCAACGTTATACGTAGAGTCAATATCGTTATATTCATAGTAACATTCATTTTCGGGATTCTCATATACGTCGTCAGTATCAGATTCGTTAAGGTTATATAATGCGTTCATTTTAAACCCTTGTGGTTTTGTTGGAAGTGCTGTACGCATGCTCACGTCAGTGGACAGCTGAGGTGCTAACCTCTGTGCGGGACGGTAACCGAATTGTTGCTGTCCTTGATTTAGTTGGGGTCGTTAGCCAAATTGCTGCTGACCTTGGTTGAACTGAGGACGATAACCAAATTGTTGTTGAGTTTGATTGAATGAAGGTTTATAACCGAATTGCTGTTGATTTTGATTGAGTTGAGGTCGGTAACCAAACTGCTGTGGAGTTTGATTAAATGATGGTTTGTACCCGAATTGCTGTTGACCTTGGTTGAGTTGA
This sequence comes from Plagodis pulveraria, assembly GCA_963890685.1. NCBI lineage: Eukaryota > Metazoa > Arthropoda > Insecta > Lepidoptera > Geometridae > Plagodis > Plagodis pulveraria. Next base: position 19,796,106 of record OY982972.1, read on the forward strand.
GGTCGGTAGCCTAACTGTTGGTTGGGTGTTGTACCAAATTTAAATTTCGGCTGCATTTGCTGCAAGTTTGATGTATTGGGACCACTTTGGGGAATGCCAAACTTAAAATTATTTTGAGGCTGCGGGTTTGAAGTGAAGAAAGGCTTCATTCCAAATTTTTCTATAAAGGGGTTATGGTTCATTGTTTGAGGCTTTGGCTGCATTGAATTCTGAGATCATAACATTTTATTTTTTGAATTATATTGGTACATAAAGTTTACCTCTTCGAGAACAATACTTAAAGCATTTTCTAATGTTGTAGAGCCTTTAAGGCGCACTATGCGGAGTAATTCTTCGGGTAAGTTGTACAAAAATACGTTTTTCGCCATGTTATTGTATATGATGATTTTACTTTGACGTAAGTTTACGTCATCAATTAGATTGACTTTGGCAAATAACGTACTTTTGACGTGCTGAATCCTGTTACAGAAATCGAGATAAGATTCGCCATTATTTATTTTTAATGTTTCTAGCTCTATTGCAATGCATTCCTCTGAACGGGGATCACCAAAATGTTGCTCAAAAGCTACTTTTAAATCAGTCCAGGTATCTAAGTCTTGTCGTTCGCTAACAAGAGCGGCTGCTCTACCTATTAATCGTGATGTTATAATGTTAAATATGTACAGGTCCTGATGCGGATTATTTTCGACCCTACAACAGCTTATTAAGTATTCGCATTTTCTTACGAATAAACTCAATAATTTTTCATCGCCATCGAACTTCGGTACAACATTCGTAAATTCACGTGGAATGTGAACTATCTCCATCTTACTATAACTATTTATAAACTGTTATATACTTAAAGGTGAAATATATAAAAGCACTATTTGGTTTATTTATATCTATCTAACCTATTATATACTTTAAGTTGAAGTATATAAAGTAACTATTTTAATTTAAGTATGTATGCGATGAATTTATTAATCTATGTATTTATTTAACTATATTTCTTGTACTCACTTAAATCTATTTAAAAGAAACCACAAAACACCTTTCAATTGTTGGAAATAGCGTTCGGATAATCTAGATACTTATAAATAAAATATGGAATAGGATTGGACTACGACTGGAAATAGCGATTAAGGTCTACTCACAGAATGCCCATGTCCCTCGTTGTTTGAGCCTTATTTGTCTCCTCCGGATCGTGTTAGCACCAGTTAGCACTCACTCACTTGATATTATAGTTCTTGACTTATTTATTTGGTTCGTTGATTCCAGTAAAACGTGTGAAAACGTAAGTCGCGGGGCACTGAAGTTAAGTATTCGCGACGCGGAAATCCTACCGGCTGCGCCAGTCAAGTTGGGGGCGAGCGGGAGGAGCTTTTAAAAATACAATTATTTTATTTAAGACGTTTAATGTCTTCAAAAGTTATAATAAGACTGCCTTAATTCTAAATTAAATCTAGTGTCTGGACATCAGACAACCGTGGGAGCGCATGGGCTTATCAGCTAAGTCTGCCGAGTCAGCTTATCAGTTGTTAGAAAATAGAACGCTGACATGTGTGATTCGTTGAGTCTACAGACTTAACTAGATTAATACTATGTTGTGTTGATATATTGTTGTCTGAAGTTATATACAAGTTTAGTATTCTATAATTCAGTCCGCAGAACCATTGAAAAACACCAATTAAAAATCAAAATCAATTATATTTCTAACTGATACCTAGGTATTTCTAATTGATACCTAGGTACTTATAATTTTCTGTGGTCTCCATATTATTATACAGAACCGTTAAGCCTTGAGAGTCCTTTATCATTTTCTTTGATGACGTAACATTTACGCATCTACCCTGTTTTTATATTGCCTGTTTCACATGTCGAATTGCAGAAACATGTTCATTTTTAAATTTATTCCGCAGGTCAGTTTTTATATTGTTCATTTCCGAAAATAATTGTTCAAACAGTATTGGACTTTAGTAAAATCGGAATGGCCTTTGCGAAATCGACTCAGTGTGGGTACTTATTAGTTCCATCGACATTAGTATTTTTTTAATATGACCCCAAAATCTTCGTGTTCATTTGTGTGGGGCCAGTAGGACTTCCTCCCGATTCCTAAAAAATCTGCTACTGGTTTATCCAATTTCACTTTCTGTTTTCGGAGTCAATTGCTTATTCGTGTAACAAATTTGAAAATTGACGAACTGTGTTGGCCAAATTTGTAAAGTCCTTGTAACTACACAACAATTCGTGAGTCAAAAAATGGCACTTGCTCAAACAGATCATTAAAGGTAAACGAGATTTTAGTTCAACACAAAGTTAGATCAAAAAGACTGAATTCTGGGAATTCCCCTAAATTGTACTTATGGCTGGCAGAATAGTAAGAAGAAATCGTACATTATTCCTGAGTGGTACAAATTTTAAATATTTCTAGCGCCACAACCCAAGTGAAACACAGCCAATATACCAGTTCTTCTTCGTTTTGATAAGTTTCTGCGGATATTTTATAGAATTCTGCCAAAATCTGCAATTTTTTCAGATCTGCGACACAATCTGCTAGATAAAATGCTAAATTAAAGATCAAAATATGCTAAAATCGCAGAATTCTGCTAAATCTGGTCACACCAGTGTGACCAGACTACCAACTATGTGTAATAGTATATGTAGGGCGCCGTTCAGAACCTTGGTTAGAGCGCACTCGGAGTGCAACTTTTCACTCGGTTGTCACAACTTGATCGTTCCGAACCTTTGAAGGTTGCAACTTTTAACCTATCAAAATCGGTCGTTAAAAGGTTAACTGAAATGACCTCGACATTTGTTGATGAGAGAATTATAGGCACTCTTTTGTATTTTGCATGTAACGGTAGTTATTTTCAAACACCAGAAAACGTTTTAATATTGTTATGCTTGCAATAACGCCTGCTATGCGGATTACATTAAAAAATTACAAATATACGATAGGAGAAATTTTGTAATGTAATCCGCACAGGAGGCATTATTGCTAACATAACAATATTAAAATTATAAGGTTGCGTCATCATTTACAAGTATAAAAACCAATTGCACAATTGGTCTTGTTTGTAGTACAAGATAAGCTGTACTATATATGTCGCTCCATTCCAATATGATGGTTAAAGAACGATAGGAAAGATTTGAGTATGGCGTCTGTGCACGCCATTATATTAGTTTCAGTCTGGCAACACTGCCGAAAAAGTTACTACTCTCTTCTCTGCATGATAACTTGTCGTAGCGCACGCGCCTATAATTGTAAATAATTTATATTATACTAGAGTTTAGTTGAAGTTCTGCTTATAGCAATTATTGTGTGTGAAGTGCATACATTTCATGGTGTCAACAAACGTAGATGTGTTTTATTCGACGAGATCTACACCCAGCACGCACTTCACCAAATTGGTGACCTTACGACGTGAACTTCAACACAGACTTACAGCGAGGTTTGAACGCCGGTGAATACGATAATACCGGCCCAACAAGCGTGCGGAGGCATTTTACCGCACGCCACGAGCCCACGACGCACCCAGTTCGAAATAATTCGACAGAAAAACATCGCGACGCCGCGCCGGCGCCGACATCGCAACGAGTCGAGACCTTGTTGCCGGGTCGATCATCGAGACGAGAGCAACAACAATACGTGTGCGGAGGCATACTTCCCGCATACGCCTATACTGCGCATCAATCTGGTGATATTGTTACTTTCATTCATAAACTTTGTGTTTCGTAACGCCATTTTGCATTGCACGCTACTAACTCAGTTCCCTTGTGTTATCGCATTGACGCTAGCGCCACCGCCATTACAACGGACTAATTGGGAACTTACCGAATCTCCCGCCGCAAATGATCTATGTCAAAGTGTGCTTACGTCAAACTGTCAGTGTTATCATCTGTTAGCTTACGGTTCATCGTAATTTGATACGACTTAAAAAGTGTTTCGGAACATTCTAACTGTATATTTGTGATTTAGTAACATTCTAACTGGTTTTGGACACTTCACTAACTTGCTAGGCAGCATTAACTAACTGCATTTTGTGTGATTGCACGTTGTTGTGTTTACATTATAAGGCATATTGCTATTTATTTTATGTTCTGTGTATGTTATCATTCCCTTACGGATATTAATACGTGTGTGATACTAATAACAAGGTATTAGGTTTCTGTTATTTTATAAAATGGCTCAAAATTCCGACAATGAGCAACCGCCTGCATCCTCTGCGCAGCTTTTGCCTCCCGTTGATGATGATGGATTTACGGATGCAGCTTCTGAGGTGTTTGTTAACAGGGTGTCAATACGCACACCTCCCTTTTGTAAAGACAGGCCGGCCCTCTGGTTTGCCAGCTTAGAGGCACAATTTTATATTAATAAAATAACACAAGAGGCTACTAAATTTAACTTTGCAGTCGCACACCTTGACACTAACTGCACGAGGGAGGTGGAAGACATAATCACTAAGCCACCTAAAAGCATGCCTTACAGCACTTTAAAAAATGCAATTATTTCTAGGTTTTCTGATTCTTATGAAGAAAAAATTCGAAGGCTGTTGGAAAGGGAGCTCATGGGTGACAGGAAACCATCATCGTTCCTGCGCCACCTTAAGTCTCTTGCTGGCCTCTCATTTCCAGATGACTTGCTGAAGTCCATTTGGTCCAGCCGTCTGCCCCGGCAACTACAGATAGTGTTGGCAGCTCAAAGGGTACAGGATATCGGTGAGCTTGCCGAACTGGCTGATAGACTGATGGACATCCAGTCACAGCCATCAGAGGTATGTGCACTCAGTCCACTAGCCCCACCACCACCTGCGGAGCACAGCAGCATTGCTACTCTGCAGAGGCAAGTTGCTGAACTTACACAAATGGTAGCTTCTCTTACTACTACTGGTGGCCGGTCTCAAAACCGTAGTATTAGCCGCGACTCAAGTCGCAACCGTAGTCGTTCACGCTCACGCCCCCGCAATGCAGACTTGTGCTGGTATCATGACCGTTTTGCTCAAAAGGCCAGGAAATGCGTGACGCCATGCAACTGGTCAAGCACACATAGTTCGGAAAACCCGAACAGCGGTCAGTAATGGCGAATACCGACCGCCCAGCCACAAGTCGCCGTTTGTTCGTCGTGGACCAGTATACCAACCGAAAATTTTTAGTTGACACTGGCTCGGATATCTGCTGCTTTCCTCGGCAACTTACAAAAGGGCATGTATCCAGTAGTGGATATGATCTGTGCGCTGCTAATGGCACAGCTATCAAAACTTATGGCAGTATATCTCTACAGTTAAACTTAGGGCTACGTCGCAATTTTGAATGGAACTTCATCATCGCAGATGTCAGTACTCCGATAATTGGATCTGACTTTCTGAGTTTTTATAATCTTTTACCGGATTGCAGGCATGAACGTGTCATCGATGGCACTACAAAGATGTCAGTGTCTGCTTCTGCTGCTCGCACATCCCAAGACAGCATCAAAGCGGTGACTTGCAGCGACTCCAGCTCACCTTTCGCGCAACTGCTTGCTGAGTTTCCTGACATCACAAGGCCTCCTGGTATAAACAGATTTATTAAACATTCAACCGTTCACTACATCAATACCACTGATGGTCCTCCAGTATCATGCAAACCACGCCGCCTTGCACCTGACAAGCTCCGCATTGCACAAAAGGAGTTTGATGCAATGGTCCGCTCTGGTACTGCAAGGCCATCCAGCAGTTCTTGGTCATCGCCCCTGCTTCTCGCACCCAAGAAGGATGCAACATGGCGACCATGCGGTGACTATAGAGCACTTAATGCTCGTACTATCCCGGATAGATACCCAGTGCGTCACATAGGTGATTTTTCACATAACTTGGCTGGAGCTACTGTGTTCTCAACCATAGACCTGGTGAAAGCGTACCACCAGATCCCAATCCACAGTGGTGACATCTGTAAAACTGCAATCGTGACACCGTTCGGCCTCTATGATTTTCCATTTATGTCATTCGGGCTCCGTAATGCTGCTCAAACCTTTCAAAGATTTATAGATCAGGTGGTGCGTGGCCTTGACTTTTGCTTCTCGTACATCGATGATATACTGATTTTCTCAAAGAATGCCACTCTGCACGCTAAACACCTTAGAATACTGTTTGAGCGCTTACACCAGTATGGGGTAATTATCAACCCAGCCAAATGTGTCTTTGGAATGACAGAGGTGACCTTCTTGGGTTACAAAATAAGTGCAGAAGGTTCACAGCCACCCAAAGATCGTATTCAGGCACTCTGTGATTTCCCCCCACCTAAAACTGTGCAGGGTATGCGCAGATTTTTGGGTATGATAAATTTTTATCGCAGGTACCTTCCCGATGCTGCACAATGCCAGGCACCGCTTATTGACGCTGTAGCTGCCACACACTGCAAAGGTGCAAAACCTTTCCCGTGGACAGCAGAGCTGCTAGAGCACTTCGACGCCTGTAAGAAGAGCCTATCTTCGGCTACTATGTTGTCCCATCCTGATAGTAGTGCTGAGCTTGGCCTCTTCACCGATGCATCAGGTACCCATATTGGTTCATGTCTTCAGCAAAGATGCAATAAAAATGAAGCCTGGCGCCCTCTGGCTTATTTTAGTAGAAAATTGTCTGCTAAACAGACAGAGTGGCCAACATACTATAGAGAGCTTCTTGCTGTATATGAGAGTGTCCAGCATTTTAGACACATATTGGAGGTCCAGCATACAACCATCTACACTGACCACAAACCTCTCATATATGCCTTTCAGCAACGGCGAGAAAAACTTCCACCAGCTCAACTAAACCAACTAAGCTTCATCAGCCAATTTACTACTGATATAGTACACATCAAGGGTGAGGACAATGTAGTAGCAGATGCGATGTCTCGCATAGAGGCAATAACTCTTACAGACGATTACGCTGCACTCTCTAAGGCTCAAGCAGTTGATGATGAGCTTGAGAAACTCCGCACTGGCTCCTCACTCACATTTGAACAAATTCTCGTTCCAGGAACAGATATCACCATCACATGTGATACTTCTACGGGCAAGCCGAGACCGTACTTACCTGCGTCTTTCCGCCGTCCTGCGTTCCAGAGACTGCACAACCTCAGCCACCCGAGCGCGCGCGCAAGTGCACGCCTGGTAGCTGATCGTTACATCTGGCCTCTTCTGCGTAAGGACTGCAGCTCCTGGGCACGATCCTGCATTGCATGTCAGCGCAGTAAGGTGTCTCGACATATATCCTCACCATTAGGTAACTTCTCCAGTTCTTCTGCACGCTTTCAACATGTGCACCTTGATATTATTGGTCCCCTGCCATCATCCAGAGACTATACATACTGTCTGACAGCCGTTGACAGGTTCTCTCGTTGGGCGGAAGTGTGGCCTATGTCTGGTATTACAGCTGAAGAAGTATCGGATACCTTTGTAAATGGCTGGATTTCACGTTTTGGAGTCCCACTCGTCATTACTACCGACCAAGGACGCCAATTCGAGTCCAATCTTTTCGCTCAGTTGTTGCAGTTATGTGCTATTAAGAGGATACGAACAACTAGCTACCACCCTCAAGCAAATGGTATGGTGGAGCGCCTCCATCGACAGCTCAAGGCGGCGCTCATGTGCCACGCCGACACATGGAGTAAAGCCCTACCATTAGTTTTGCTTGGTATCCGCACAGCACTGAAAGAAGACCTGCAATGCTCGTCTGCTGAGATCTTGTATGGCGAACCACTACGGCTTCCTGGGGAACTTATTGTTCCGCCATCACAGAACTGCACAAATAATGCACCAGATTTTTTGGTACACCTACGGACCAAAATGGCCAATCTTCGTCCCATTCCAGCATCACGGCATTCTCAGCCTTCGACATTTGTGTTCAAAGACTTGCCAATAGCAACACATGCTTTTCTCAGGGATGACACAGTAAGACGGCCACTGCAACCACCATATACTGGCCCTTATAAAATTTTGGCAAGGAGTGCCAAAACTATAACTTTGGATGTTGGAGGAAAGGAGCATGAGGTGAGCATAGACCGGATCAAACCTGCCCACCTGGAAGCTGAGAGTCATCCACAAGATCTTGATGACACCGCTTCCACACCAGCAAACTCTAGTCCTACACCTACTACTGCATCTCCTCACACTGCATCTCCTCACACTGCTGGTCATCCACCTGATCCACCATCATCAACATCCACTCAATTACCATCATCCACATCCACTCATCCACCCACTGCCACATCTTCAACTACCCGGTCTGGACGTAAAGTAAGATTTAGAAATATTTTAGATTTGTAATATTAAGTTGAAATTTCTTTCTAATTGTATCACACCGTATTTTTCTCCGTAGGGGGGTGATATGGCGTCTGTGCACGCCATTATATTAGTTTCAGTCTGGCAACACTGCCGAAAAAGTTACTACTCTCTTCTCTGCATGATAACTTGTCGTAGCGCACGCGCCTATAATTGTAAATAATTTATATTATACTAGAGTTTAGTTGAAGTTCTGCTTATAGCAATTATTGTGTGTGAAGTGCATACATTTCATGGTGTCAACAAACGTAGATGTGTTTTATTCGACGAGATCTACACCCAGCACGCACTTCACCAAATGAGTAATGACATCATGTCATGTTAGCCCAATTGGTTAGAGCATACCCCGGCTAAATGGGTGGATGGACGCGGGTTTGAATTCCGCACATGACTTAAATTTTTCTAACGTATATTTGTAATTTTGTATCATAAAACGTCTTTTTTTTCTAGATCCCCGCCAAAAATCTATATTTGCGGATTTAAAACAACTGGGTCGTTCCGAACCTTGGAGTAAGTTAAAACAACCAAACAACTACGCTCTGAGGCTTGGCCTTGGCCCCCTCGTGGGGGTATATTATATTCTATCTAATCTATGGATTACAGTCCGGTGTATTCATATACAGAGTATAAAGGAACTACCTTTCTGTCTCTATGGATTATAGAACACAGCTGGGCACGTTCAGAACCTTAATCAATTTGCGCAGTGTGTACTCATAGTGCAACTTCTCACACTAACGATAAAGTGTCGTAAACTTCAGTGGTTACAAACTACCGAGTCGTCAACAACTGAACGCTTTACTCGTACCATAGGTTGTGAATGACGTTAGTGTGAAAAGTTGCACTCCAAGTGCGCACTAATTAAGGTTCTGAACGTTCCCCCTGTATGCGCCATAGAATCAGCTGCAGCGTACGGCACAGAGAAAGCTGAAGTCAGTATAGTCAGTAATAATAATTTCTTGAACAAAATTGTGGAGATGTGCATTTGAACGTGTATTTAAAAAATGCATTAAACTCATTAGATAGAGGCACCCTGTTGACTGAAGTGAAAGATATATTTATTTTTATATGTATATTATTGTGACGGAGCAAGCTCGAGGCCCACTTGCATGTCATCACAAGTCACGAATTGCACTGCGCCGTCATCTTGGACATAGTTGTTAAGTCTCATGTGCCTGTATTTTCACTGGCTCTCAAGGGCTGCTGCCGGAACACACCGTTATGTGCTTGGCGACAGATTTTCTACTTGAGGGTGGTCGCTAGCCAGGCGGGCATTCGTATAATGCCCTTCCACCATGCGGTGAAGCTCAAGCCCGCGGTGGGATTCGAACCATGGACCTGCGTCACGGTCCATAGCAAATACCACTGAGCCATCACTGCTTCAAAATTGATTGCTTCTTGATTTCCTGATTGTGATAAAGTGTTTTGCAAAGTTAACTTGGCAAAACCAAATGTCATAAACATGCAACTCGCTCCATTGACTTGACTCCCTGATACATTCTTGCGATGCTTTTTAAGAAAGTAATCTAATAATGACATAGAATTTATGCCACCTGAGAACATATTTGTCCTGTCAATGCAAAAATTAAATTCTGATTGGTGACTTAGGCCTGATTGACGTCCACTTGCCTGGACTTGATTATTATGTCTCGAGTAAAATGTAATGATTACGATTTACGAATTAATATTTATTTAATTCAAAATAAAAACACTGAAAAATTAAACGTGTAAACACAATATAAATAAAAAAACATGAAACGTCAAACGTTGTATAATTTTTGATAAATAGTATAATTATTTTCTGTTCCATGTACAATATTATTTTGAAGGTTTGATTTGAATCCAACCCTGGTCGCGACCGTCATCCGCCATCTTTACGTGAAACTGTTTAGCTGCCCTTTCGTTGCGTTGCATTGCATTAATTGATTTGGCAATTCATCTACTTACTTACCTTACACTTTCTAATTAAAATCTGTGAAATTGTGTTTTTTTGAGGTAAGGTTTTTATTGTTAACCTTAGTATTATTCGTAAGACAGTACGGAATGGGGAGACCGGCGGCGGCTATACGATCCGGTGGGAGCTCTCTGCCTTACCGATCGATACATGTCGCATGAGTTTTATTTGTTCTACCTAAATAATTGTTTCATACGACTATTGTTTGTTAGCAATTCCCGCTAACTCTATATTCACGCCCTTTGTATGACCGTAAGATTTTCGTGTAGGAATCAAGATGGCTAACCGCAGACCTCAAACGGGTGGAAACGGTGGTCGTCGCATGGACTTCCGCAACGATGGAAGAAAAAATTTTGGCAGGAGCGGTGTATCGCCATGGCAAGGTGGCGGCCCCGGAGCTGGCTTGCCGAACTTGCTCCCACTTGCTGGCGGCTCCACAGAAGCCACGCTGGCTCTAGCTAGCAACATCATCAACTTACTTCAACCTCGACAGAATCCCGTCCCATCATTGTTGGACATGCCCATTAGAAGGGACTTTGGCCCTCAAATGGGTCGGTTTGACCGTGGTTTTGTTCCTAATAGGGTAAGTACTTACTGGCGGGCATGAACCCAATAATAATATATATTGAAGTAACTTCGATAGATTCTTCAGTGACCATTAGTGTCTTTCTACTGTACCTACTTCCCTTCCATACATATTGTAATTTATCAATTGAATTGATTCTCAATGCATGAATATTTTACAGAAATTTTTGTATTCTGTCCCAAAAATGCAAGTAGTCTTATCGCTGCCTACATTGCTCTGTACCTCATATTGTGTAATTCTCTGCTTCTTTACATATTTCAGCAACAGAGCTCATAGAGCTCCAAGTTTAAACTAACTGTTGTTTTCATGAATTCCCTTTAGATGGGCAATCAAGGTAATTTCCGGCGTACGGGAAATTACAATCGGGCTGGTGAGCGTATCAACACCAATCGTAAACAGTTCAAGCCCAATGATGGGCAGAAGCAACAACCCAAGAGCTCCCCGAAAAAGGATGCCGATTCTAAGGCTAAACCTGTTAAGGAGAGGTAAGGAACCCTGCTCGTTTCCTTCCGGTGATCACACCGCACTTCTAAGGCCTCCATTGAAGCCACACACACTTCTTACGTTCACCGGCCTAGCTTTTAGCCGAATTGGCAATGTAGTTGCTCTCTGCCTGTTGCACAGGTATGAATAATCAGCAATCTAAATATCTTCAAATTCTTAGTCTTCTCCATGGACAGAATGACTGTTCATTATGTGAGTAGGCACTCTCTGAGAAAACGGCTCCAAAAATTACATGTAAGAGACAGAACTCGTAATTTTGTCTTCATATCTGTCATGTTCTGCAATTCAATTGGATTACAGATAAGTATTCACAGACATTCTTTCTAAATTCTAAAAATAAAATAATCAATACTAGAAGACATTTCCTAGCAGCCTGGTTTCCAGGGTAATCTTTATTTTAGTTATCTGTTTCCTTATTTCCAATTCCTGTTCCTTATTATTTTCAATTCTTATCCCATAACCAAGTATTCCAATGTCCTTTTATATTATTTGAAAACCAGGCTGTTTCATTGTTGAAACATACCACAAATTGTACCTCTACCTATGGTTATATTAGTGTAGTCAGAAACTCGAGTCTTAAGTCTCACAATAATAAGAACTGAGTCTCAATAATGTCTATTTTAAAAGAGACATTGTTCTGGGTATAAAAATGTCTTTTTTAAACCTGTAGGACCTTCAATAAAATATACTACTATAGATCCAGGGTCAACATAATGCATCCAGAAAATAAGAGTCATATAAATACACAGCTTAAGTCAAGATGTGCTAAGTGTCTCAGTGCACATTTAAATACTGTGTAAGTAGTCACTGTAATGGAAATTTGTCAGGAATATCATAATTTCCATGAGTAAATATGCGTCCATGAGTTTTATTGTAAAATTCTTTAACCAATGTTGGGCAAGCATGCCTTGTTTGTGTTTCTGGTGGTGTTGGTGGTACAATTAATCCTACTGTACATTCCTTTTGATTTTCGAAAGACACTGAATAGTGCCAATTCGCCAGTGAGACTGACAACAGTATGATAAGTGTAAAATGCTGTGAATGTAACTATCTGTATTATTTAGATATTAGTCTGAAAAAATTTTGTCTTTCTCAAATCTAAATATTTAAGGTGTAGTGAGTGATGAATATGCAACACACTCATTTTACTGCTGTCATTTAGTGCTTGATCATGTTTCTATAGTATATATTTTGGAAGTGTCTATAGTATTTCAGTTCAAAGTTAAGGACCTTGGAAGTAAACTTTGGGCTCTGCAATTTGGTATGTTTCAACTTGGCCTAAACCACAAAGCTAATAATAAAGTATTAAACAGCGAAAACCAAGATGAGAAAAAAGAAGAATCAAATGAACTAGTAGAAGTCAAAGATGAAGATGCTAAGAAAGAGCCGCCGAAGACTCGCTATGATGAGATCAACCCTCAACTGCTCAAGTGCCACATTTGCAACAAAAGCATGTGGGATGGGCGCTCGTTTGAGAACCATCTCAGTGGGAGAGCTCATGCTATCATGATGCAGAAGACAGCCCAGAGCTATGCGCTCACTGCCGACACCATGCGGCAGGAATTCAAGGTTAGTGCCAATATGTAATTTTGCATTATTTGTGTATACATGAGCCATGCAACTATATTTTCTAGATTTTGAAACTAATCTATAAAAAAATCAAGTCATACAAGAAAAAAGAGTACATTGGAGACCAGGCCTATTCAGAAAATTACACCAAACTTCTATAAACATACAGCGGTATGTTTATAGAAGGTTGGTGCAAATTTTTGAATCATGGAGGCCATCTATATCTTTGCCATCCTCTGCACCAATGTCTATCCACACTCAACTGTGACAAAGCCAGGTTCTGGGAAGTTTCTTTGTTGTTTAATTCATAGTGTTTGTCATATTAATAATTGAAAGGGTCAAAACTCCACAGCAACAGTGAGGTGTTAAGAGTTTAAAGCTTTTGTCTATGTGTGTGCCATTTTGTTTTGTGGCATCATTGCTCTAAAATTGCTAAATTTGATGCTCGTACATATTCGAAAGCATGCTTTTATGTGATGGCTCTCAGTATGTTTGATGATAATCTGTTCATCTATGTGCAAGATATGGTTTAATCATGTGCACACTGCACTGCACATAATGAAAACCCTATGTAAATATTATAACTATATGGTTCAGTTTTGAAACCAAATGGAGAGTTTTTAAGGCAATTCAATAAATTTCAGTTAGGGCAAAGCAATAAATTTCATGATCAAGGGTATGATTGAATTTTCAATTGAATAAGTTATTGTTATATTATGTTTATTACCCACACATCATGTCCATACAACAGCAGTTACTCATTATTTCTTCGGTGACTTGCATCACTTTCAGGCTTCTCCTCTTTCCTAATATTGTTCATACACCACTCATCATTAACATTTGTACCTTATACTAATTTGCACTGCCAACACTGGTGTAAATTAATTATAATGTAGATTATGTATATGTGAAGTACAATAATATGCAACATTTCTACAACAATACCTAATGAATGCTTTAAAGTAATGCTATATCTTCTGAAATTTTCTATATTCCTTCTATCCTAAAATTATGCTGATATGGACCTTGGATTGAAAGCAAACTATTTTTATTTGTGTTCTTCATTCTCTTTATGTGGTCATTATATATTTATATACAAATTTGATTCAAATTTTCCAATTACTGAAAACAGAATAATCTTTGGAAAAATACCATTTTCTTTTTTGTGCATGTCTTGAGTGAAATATTTTTGAGTGGCACTGGGTGTGAGTACAACACAATTTTTGGGTGTTTTGGAAGATTTCAGTGTAGTTGAAAGAAAACAGGAACCTTAAATAGATATAAGAATTTAAACATTCCATTATTATGTAGTAAATTGCATGTATCAAGTCTTTTATAACATAATCCCACCTGATAAAGGTATAAGCTTTAATAATAGTAGGACGGGGTTGAAAAAGGGTAGATTAGCAAGTCAAACTTAAATTTCTTGTTTATGTTTCTATGGTATTTATTGCCAAAACATGTGTATTTTGAGTGTAAAACACAAGCAATGTTTAGGCAGAAAAGTGTTTATACTAAATCTCATTTGTAGGATTTGAAATTAGTTTGGTAGAAATGTCGAAACTGAAAAAATTACACTCAATTTGGCGTATTGTGTGATGAAGATCAATTAATTGTGCCTGTTTACTTACTAACAATAAGTATGATAGGTCTTTCTATGAATCTGAAATTTTCTGCAAGTTAATTATTTTGCAAATATTTATTAGGTATCAACTTTGACCAAAATTCGATGTACACACACCACATGTCACTGATATAGATGCTATTTCTTATATGACTAGTGCAATGTGCATGCTTTTGCTCAACTATCTTGCTGCAGATCACAACGAGCTACAGTCGTTTTCACCCCCGTACCGCATCGCGCAAACTCCCACTCCCCTATACATCACCACAGCGTGACCCAAGGGACGTATGTATTGCTTCCAAAAACAGATCTATGACAATATCAGATGGTCAGGTGGGATGGTTAGGATGAAATTACACAAAAAAATACATATATTCATATTTGTTACCTTACTATTGAACAGACAATGAAAATTTGTTAATGAGTATGTACTTAGGCTAGGTCTATAATAGGGATATCTGTTAGACAATAGAAGACCCTTTGGTGCTCTTTAAAGATTTTCTTCTTGCGGCACAGAACAAACTAGGTACTGTCAAAATGCACTTCCCAACAGCATGTATTGATACTGGAATCTTAATACTAGCTTTAATGTAATCGTTAAGTACTCTTTCCACATCATATATAATGACAAGTATTGAAATTCATTCATAACTGCCCAAATTTGGGTGCATGCGTTACTAACGAGTAAATAAGCATTAAGCAAACTACTAATTAATTATTATATACAAAATTCGTAAAATCACACACTTAGTAATTTTATACTAGATGATAGTCAATACTGCATAATTAAAAATAGGTAATGGGCAGTTTGGACTGCATGGGATAGCTTCTGTGCATAGGTATAAATACCTATGTGTACAGTATATATGGGTATACAATATATCTACACAATCAGACAATATTTCACTGCAGGCACTGCAATAAAATGTGTGGACTGATTGGAGCATATGGTGCACTCATTTGTATATTTAGGTCTTATGGTAACATATTGGGATGTACATCACTTGTGTCGATAATGTTATATAACATTTAAAATAATATTTCTAAGTACAATTTTAATTTAATAAAATATTAAGATATATAATATGTCTAAGCCTCCAAGTCGTTAAGTATTCTAATATATACAAGGAATAGAAATTAAGCATTGCATAACCTATAAAGAATGAGAGTGCATGAGCCACCTGCCCCCAACAGTTTGCACACAATTATGTTAAAATTGTAAAAGAGCAGCTGCAGTGAGATATTGCTCAGTATACAATAATTAACTCCCTATTACAGATATGCATATCTGTGTCTTTCTGCATTATCTTACGCTAAGTGGGTTGAGCATATCATCACTTCTACTCTGCTCCTATAACCTAGCACTCGGTTTCTATCTACATATAATTAGGGGTATTGTCACTTTTTCTCACTTTATTATCCCACACAAAGTAAGTTCCACGCCACATATTATACTCTTCCACTGATGTCTGTCCACATTATGCAAGTCGCATTGTTTGTTCATACCATGCGTGCCCAGTGTTCAACTTTTCTGCCACTGCTGGTTACTGTTAAACTTTTCTGCCACTGCTGGTTACTGTTCAACTTTTCTGCCACTGGTGCTTACTGTTCAACTTTTCTCTAATGTATTCTTCTCTTCGGATCTTTGATTTCTTTGTTGCCCAACACTTTTGTTATTACAGGTGTCATGATTGCCTGAATATAGTCTCCCCTTGATTTCTATGGGTATTCGCTAGTCCTATTTTATCGAATATAATGAATAGATTCAAGCGTTACTTTGCGGAGTTTAATAATAAAAAATATTTTAGGAAATTTTGCGATCGTGTGCTCGAAGAGTCGATTTGGCTACGTGGCGTTTATGACATCGCGTCGGCTTAGCATGAAAATTAGGTGGAATTGTCACTACATATAGCGTGTTAAGCTTTAAAATAAATATATCCTGTAACACATATCGTGAAGTTTGCTATCCAGGTTTCAAGTGCATTTTGTAAATAGTAGGGTAGAAACACCCGGAACTATTTACTATTTGAAACTTTTGAAGTACCGAGATTTCAGCCAATTTTTTAGAAGTGTATCAATTTAATTTGTTCCAAACTTGGTTCACTTATTATTTAAGTTCGCATGAATGTTATCATGGTTTGGAAAGTAATTAAAAATAACGATTATAAGAGCAAAAGCTGTGCCAGTGCGCCCACTAAAACATAACTACTAGTTGAGTCGAAAACAAACTTCGTTTACCCGCAAATATGATCAGGCGATAATAGGCAACGTGCAGTCTGTTGATTCTAAGTCATGCACTTGCTAAATGGATGACGCGGGAGTGACAACATTTTCAATCACATCATCGCTTATCACAATAGTAACAAATTAATTAACATTAGAAACCTACACCTAGGTATGCGTACATTTCCTTACCTTTCGATGTCCTAGGAAGTGAGAAAAACGTGAGATTCGGATCTTTGTTGTTATTCATGCAGCCAAATGCAATGCAGTACTTACCTTGTTGCTCTCAGTTGAACCTAAATACTAGCCTTTTTATTCTATGAAACAATGTACGTAAACAGACTACGGATAGATACGAACACGCAACACAGCGCGTTAGAGCGAGATGACGTGCGTTACTAGCGGCGCGCGGCAACCCGTTGTAGAGTAAACCCATCTTGTCGCAGCCGCCGATGTACTTGTAGCCTTGTACCTAAAGTGCGGAGTGCGCCAGGCCTGACATAGATATATAAAACAAACACAAGTACTTATGTAGCTTGATTATTTAATTGTTCAGAACCTTAGAGTCGGGCGTTCAGTCTACAACGCGACCGTTCTGAATCAAAGTTGCATCTTTTTGACTATTAAAATCGGATTTTATTATTATTTCTTTCTTAATGGCTTCTGCTGCTTTGGATATTTGATGATGATATTATTTTTAATTTTGCTGATAACTCGTGGTTCTTATGCACATTTAAATGTATATACATATTTTTCCTGTACTACGTCACCAAATAGAAATCACGAGAAACACCATAAATAGGGTGACGTTTCAATACTAATTTAATATTTGTGGTTACAAGACATGGTTTTGTTGAGCACCCTATTAGCATTATTTAACTTTGGAATTTCATGAGTTAACTTGAAAGTTAATTCATTAAGCATTTTGGTAACTTCGCTAACAACTAACGAGTTAATGCACATCTATGGTTCTTGTGAGCATGTCTTTACTTACTTGTTTGTTTGTCTTGTGAACGAAATATACTGAAACAGCTATAAAATACAGTAAATAAAGCAGCCAGGACGCCCAACAACTTCTATTACATTCGCCGCTCCACGCCGCGCCGTTGTTGCCGGCTAGTAATATTAGGTCCTTACATATGAAATTGGCGTTTTTCGTACTGGCCACTTTAATCACGAATTTCTCCTCTTTGGTAAGGAATTCCAAATTCAAATTTGTACAGCTATAGACTCATGTATTTGTGCTTCGATGATCGTCATTCATTTGTTTTTTTTCTTCTGTTTTTTTCTGTTTGCGTCACTCATTTTACAAAATGGAAAACCTTAAATATCGCATTATTTACGAGTACGAGTTCCGCCGTGGCACTAGTGCTGCGGAAACAACTCGAAGGGTGAATGATGTGTATGGCGGTCGTGTTGCAAAAGAAAACACAGTTCGTTTTTGGTTCCAACGTTTTCGTTCTGGAAATTTCGACCTGCAGAACAAGCCCCGTGGACGGCCTGAGACTCAAGTTGATAATGAAGAGTTGAAGGCTATTGTGGAAGCGGATCCATCGCAAACCACGTCCGAGTTAGCTGCAGGCTGCGATGTTAGTGATAAAACTGTTTTAATTCACTTGAAGCAAATTGGGAAGATTAAAAAGCTTGAAAGGTGGGTACCTCACGAAATGACTGAAACAAACCGGCAAACGCGCGTCGACTGCTGCGTTACATTACTAAACCGGCACAATAATGAAGGTATTTTAAACCGAATCATTACCTGTGATGAAAAATGGGTTCTTTACGATAATCGGAAGCGCTCAGCGCAATGGTTAGATCCTGGCCAGCCAGCCAAATCCTGCCCCAAGCGAAAATTAACCCCAAAAAAGTTACTTGTAAGCGTTTGGTGGACTAGTGCCGGTATTGTTCATTACAGTTTTTTCAAATCTGGCCAGACTATTACGGCTGATGTCTATTGTCAGGAATTGCAAACCATGATGGAAAAGCTAGCGGCTAAACAACCTAGGCTGGTCAACGCTCCACGCCACTGCTGCTTCACGACAACGCTAAACCACACACTGCGCTACAGACGGCTACTAAATTAGAAGAGCTTCAATTGGAATGTCTAAGACATCCTCCGTACTCCCCGGACCTTGCTCCAACAGATTACCATTTTTTTCGAAATTTGGATAACTTCTTGCAAGGGAAAATATTCAACTCCGATGGGGCAGTCCAAATCGCCTTCAAAGATTTTATTGATTCCCGTCCGACTGGTTTTTTTAGTAAATGGATCAATGAACTACCTATGAGATGGCAAAAGTGCATAGAAAATAATGGTTCATACTTTGATTAATTAAATATATTATATTAAAAAATATTCGACTTTTTGTTCCTCCCATACAAAACGCCAATTTCATATGTAAGGACCTAATATTAGGCTAGTTGACATGTTCTTATCAAATATTATTTTTATAATAAGGCACAAACAAAGTACCTCTAAATTGTAATAACATACAGAGCAAAGGAATGGTCAATCGCTGGGTTGACGAAATCTTTCGCGGTTTTCACCACACCGATTGTTCTTCTGGTCACCACCGACCTCCATCATTAATTTTATCTCAACCTACGCGACATTGGCGATATTATGGCAGTGTGCTAAGACCATAATACGTATTAAAAAGTTACAGGTTGACTGGTTACCTAGTCTGATTAGAGGGATCTCAGTCATGCACATTACATGTAGATTTGCTTAAAAATATATTTGTGCTATCTAAGGCTGTTCGCGTATGAGTTTTTTCTTATGTATTATCATCCCTATTAAAAGCAATTTGTTTGTGTTGAGATAGCTTTATTTCTATTATTTTGCCATGGAGAACTTGGCAGATATTTTCAATTTTTGAGGGGTATTCCTCCTTTTAGCTTTTATACTGGATTCTGTAGATCCACTTCTGTAGGTGGTTTTAGGATAGCTTTGTAGATGAACAGCTTATTTTATAGGTTGAGATTTGATTTTTGAAGCTATAGGAAGTTTCTTAGTTTCAGACCAACCGGTTTTATTTTAGTAAACATGTGTTGATTGTTATGTGTTTATCCAAAATATGCTAAGTATGTTGAATTGTGGTTTTTATTTCTCATTAATTTCTACTGGTGGACATATTGAATGTGACATATGATTGATTTAGCCATTAGATTACTTATAGCAATGTTTGGATAAATGGCTAAGATTGGACCTTTTCCAAAGTTAAGTTTTTACTGAATGAAATATATAAAAATGGAAGCTGCCTGTGGAACTTGGGACCCAATCTTCCATAGATTAGTAGTTTCTTCTCCTTGCTTTACCATAAAATTTCGATCTTACATAATACTCGATAATAGTGAATTATAGCACAATGGTAATGTCTGCAGTAAATAAAATATTATATCATATTGGATCTAAAATGTTGCCCTGTGGAAGTCAAGACCAACACTTGCATGTATTCGTAGTTTGGTTCTTGCTTTACCATAAAATGTCTGTTCGTTCATTAATACTGATAATAGTTAATTAGTTCAATTGTAATAATTATATTAATTTGTAAAGTAGGCCATGGTGCCGTTCTCTTTCGTATGCTTGTGTGACATCTATAATACAGCAAAGCAATATCTCTGTCTGTATGAAGATTGACTATCGAACAAAATTACACGCTTAAGAAAAAAAACTATGATTTCCAATGGACTTGATCACAAACACACCACAATGAGCCTTTTCCCCACACCAATAGATCCGAGAGATGAAGCGTCACCGTCGCACGGGCAGCCAGCCGGCTCGAGACTTCTACTGCGCCATGTGCGACATGTACGCGGCCGACGGAGCCCTGCACCGCACCACCATCGGACACCGGAAGCTCAAGAAGTACCTCCATCCTTCCTGCACGTCCTGCCACAAGGAGATGCCTACTAGGATCGAGTTGGACGAGCATCGTCTCACCGCTGAACATCTCAAGATTGTTCAGGATAAGCAGGAGGTTGTTATAAAGCCTAAACCTGAAGGTATGTCAATGTTTTGAAGAATTGATCGTCTATTCATCACAACTAAAGACAGCAGCGGAGAGAGACTTCATTAAAAAAAAATACCAAAAAATGGAACCAACTTCAACACTTAAATGTGTGAAATAACTTGTTTAAGTCGGTACCATGATGGTTCAAAAGAACCTATAAGGCTATTCTCACAATATTGTGCGCACGGTACCGACTTCGACAAGTTATTTCACACATTTGAGTTGGTTCCATTTATTGGTAAACATTTTTTTTCACCCATTTTAGTGACCCTTGCTACTTATGAGATCGATTGTCATTAACTGTCAATGACTATATCATGAAGATAGAAAATACTTTTTAATTATATATTGGAGTGTAAGTCAAAAACAGCTTAACCGATTTTGACGAAATTTAAATGGGACCACATGGCAAGCGTCAGCTTTCAAATAAAAAAGAATCATCATAATCGGTTCACCCAGGCAGAAGTTCTGACGTAACAAACTTAAAAAAAATAAAAAATACAGACAATTGAGTACCTTACCCTCCATTTTGTGGAGTCAAAAAGGAAAAGTCAAATGCTAGTTTGGCCTCATTCTATTATGGATGCACATTGCAATAATCCAAAAAAAACATATTTATTAGTTTTGATCACGGTTTTAAAACTATAAAATAAATCAGTAATTTTAGTATTTGTTTGTTAAATAGATGTTATGATACATAGCACAATTTCACATTCCTAACTAGTTTAGTGTTTAATATGTATTTTATGTATATTTTTTTACGTTGTTGAGCCGGAACACGCACAATACCCACCTAATGTTAAGCGGTAACCACTACCTATAACAGATGCATTTCGTCGAAGTGACAAATCGGACTGTGCCCGTCACCCTGTGACATACAGTTCTTGAGTATCATGTGCCTGTAACTTTACTGGCTCTCAAGGAGTGTTGCCGGAACTCACTGCTAGGTGCTTGACAGATTTTCTAATTGTGGGCGGTCGCTAGCCAGGCGGGCATTCACAAAATTCCCTACCACTAAGCGGTGCAGCGTAAGCCTGCGGCGGGATCTGAACCCGCCTGCTACGGTCCATAGCCAATGCCACTGACCCCTACCGCAAATTTTCCATGTATTCTTAGTTTACTAAATTATTTTAAATCATACAATATTTTCTGCACAGTTATGGTGATCTCAACGTTGAGCATGGAGCAGTCATACCTGCGCGACGACAGACAACGCAAGCGTCGCGGAGACAACCACGAGGAGAAGCAGGACGAAACCAAGGAAGCTGACACCACCAAAGATGGAGAGGATAATCAGGTAAAAACAGTATTGTAAGTCGTAGGTGAGATTGCTTGGTGATGAATACCCAAATAACTTAGTGAGAGATAAACTAGAATTTATTAAAGCTACGTAAGGAAGGAATGTTGGGAGCATTTATAAAATAAGAAAGAGTTGGAGGATAAGACCTTTTATTTTACTTGATTGTTGTTTTTTTTTGAAGTCTGTAAAAAGATAATAATCATTAAATAATACTTCCTCCTCGCTTTGTGTATACATTCCATATGAGTCAACATGAAATATACTCAGAAAAGCCCAGGTACCTTAAGGTTATGATAAGATCGAATTTTTGGTTGGCATTTAACACACATACAAAAATTTATATTAAATTTTACATAGAAATAAATAAAAAATAATTTTTTATTTTAAATGCTTAACATTCCTAATATTTCATTAATAACCTTTGTAAGGATACAACAATTAAGACTGAGCCTGGGACGGAGGAAGATACTGAAGAGAAGAACAAGAAGTATGACAAAAAGGATGTCCAGGACAATGAGGATACTGTCCTGGATTACAAGGAAGGTGATGATCTGAGCCATATCACTACAGAAATGATTCCTGTTTACAGGTATGTAAAAGTAACAACAATAATACTACAAAAAATATTGTGATTGATGATAACTTAAATATTTTTGGATCATTTGTGTTATGGGATCTATTTCAAAATCTAAACCAGTCCCGAATCTCTTATTTCGGCATATTATGTATCATATCCATAAAACAATTAATTTTTACCAAATAAATAATTAGAGGGTGTTCAAAATTGTCAATTAAGGACCAACGTGAGTGTTTTTTGCCGGTTTAATTTTAATTTATAATATTTAAATATGTGTGAAATTCGCGAGAATTTTTACTCAAAAAATTAAAGACCATTTTTGTAAAAGGGACAATCTACTAGATCAGTTCCTAATAAGTATTTTCATTTTTCTTCTAATTGTCGTTTATGTATTCAGCACCAAACGTGGCGTAGGAGAGTCATTCCTGTCAGAGTTCCGTTGCGTGCAGTGCCGCCTGTGCCACAAGTTGCTGGACAGCGAGGAGACTGCTCAGGTCCATCTCCGCACCTGGAAGCATCATCAACTTTTCGTTAAGAGCATCCTGCCGCAGGTACGTTCAAACATGTGTTATTAATTAACTTTTTGTTTACTCTGCCTGTTTTGACTGATAAAAATGTCGATGGTGGCTTGTGACAGCTTAGTGACAGACTAAATTCGTTACCATGGTGACCTAATGCAACAGTTCCTATCACTTCAACATATTGAAATTGAAAAGATAATTTTGTTTTTCTGTAATGTTGTGCTTAGTGTACCTCATTGCATTACAATCTAGCCAACAATACGGACTAATGAGTAATTTTAGTTTGACTTAAACAGTTAGAGTCAATTTTCAGGTCTCGATGGAGGTTGACAGTTCCAATGTACCGTGGTGCACTGACTATACCTTAGAGTACTTTATTCTGGAATCATTGGATAATCTGGATGTTGCTTTGTTTGGTACAGCCCCATAGCTGAGCTCCATAAGTCCATACTAGCATAAGACAATTTTATTTTGTACACATAACGAGGAATGCTTCCTGAGTAACCAGCACATCTTCCTGTAACAAACTTCTAACTCTACATTTCGCGATTCTTTTTCACATGAGCTTTCCAGGGAATAAGATAATGATGTAAGTTGTTAAACCTATGTGCATATTAATATTGTTTCGTTATCAACAGCCGACAGTTCAGGTCCAGGAGGCCCAGAAGCGCCCTCTCAACAATGACGACGATGATGAAGGTAACTTCAAGAGGCGCAAGACCAACAAAGGTGCAGAGGATGATGATGATGTGGAGGATCGGAACGGGGATGTCAGTATGAAGGGTAAGGAAAGGCTTTGGAATTTAAAATATATCTCTAAATGTTAAGGCCAATAAACTGCCCACCAGTACCGTATCAGTCGGATTGTCCACAGCCTCCCCATTTGGGGTTTGCCATAATCCCCACGCTTGGCAGGCGTCTTGAAGAGTTCCGGCACCGTCCGGTATTTTACCTTTAGTCGCCTCTTACGACACCCTTTGGCACTTTCTAGCCCGGCAACCACGGCAACGGCCCACCAGTTGAGAGCCAATAATTCTAGATTATGCCCGTTAACACCTTCCACCACATCATCAATTACCATCCAGTTGATATTATGGTCAAAGGCTCACTTATAAAAAAAAAAGTGTTAGTTGGGACCAACCGATAAAGGTGCAAATCGAATTCGCGTAGGTAATGGTTCAATTTGTATACAAAAAGACAGTAGTAATTTTTCTTGTTAGGTTCAAATTACTAATTTTTCATTCTTTTGGATGACATAATTAAAGATTGATATAAAATGCGCTGAGAACGTAAAACAATTCCCCACGGAACAGGAACCTGTCGTAACAGGGCGATGTGGTACAGCTAATGCTGTCAAAAAGAAAAACCGCATATCTCCGAATTTGCGCAAAACGGGATAGCGTAAGTCGTGGTATTACTGTATGTACTGTAACTGGCTAAGCCTCGCGATATCATTTACAAGGGCATTTATAAAAAATTATGATTGAAACAATGATGAAAAGTATCCTGTATGTTAACCCAGGACCTTTATGAGATTCATCTAAGTCATTTCTTCGCATCCTTACACACAAACTTTCGAATTAGTGTGATTTTATTGTGATAAATTGATCATCTTATTGTTCTTATCCTGCACTTCTGGAGGTCATGTTGCTACAGTATGTTTTTATCTAAACTCACATACAAATATTGTATAGGTTTCACTGATATCGGGGAATATGACATTGGAGCGTGGCAAGTGTTACGTGGTCTACACGACCCTATTCACAAGCGGCGGCTATATGCTCCTCTTATTTGCATAACAAATGTAGAGTATGTCACGTGTTTAATTAGCACAATTCCATTTTGTCACAGAAAAAAAAGACCAGAAGGATAGGATAAACCCCACAAAGCCATTCTAGGCTTCTGAGGAATGTGTTAGTTTTGTGACCTATATCATAGAATAAAAAGGACCAGAAAGATCACTCCACAAAGCCATTCCAATAAATAAGCGACTCCAGCTAGAAAGTAGCAATTCCTCTCGCAAAGCACGGAGTCCTCTTAAATATATTCACCTACAAGGCGTCTCTCTTTCTATCGCAGCATCAGATCTCTTCTGACGCGGCACGCACCGTACAATAAGACCGTCCGGACGGGTACGCCGTTGTACCTATGGCTTGGTAACTAAAGTGCAGAGTGAGCCAGGCCTGATATTGTTCAGTGAGAATCTGTAGAAATAAGTTGATTGCAACAAACCTTATTAGAAGTTTTTTTTTAATTAGTGGTGTGAGCAAATGAGGCGGGGAAATAGAAGCGACACTGGAACATGTCAATTGTTTAATAAGTCAGATATATCTGGTTTTACCCTAGGTATCTGCATTATGCCCTACTCCCATAAGTACTGATGGCAAAGATGCCAGCTATGTATCTAATATTGCAGACACATCTTCATGTTGACGTGAATAGTGACGTGCTGCTCATTTAGCACTTTCTTTACTCTGGGTGCCTTCTGCGATTATGCAATAGGAGAATGTCATGTATCACAGTATTAAGTACAATTATTTCCCTGACTTAGCAATAAACTTTTAAGTTAAGAATTTTCACGCTAAAGATGTCTTTTCTCCTTTATATAATTCAAAATTCAAAACAACTACATAAGCATTAAAATAAGTTTTAAATGTAATCCTTTGTAACTCGTAATTTTATTGCACAGAGGAGCCCCAAGAGGAGACAACAACTGAGGATGCAAATGGGGATGGAGAATTACCCTCGAATGAAGATCTTGAGGACTGGGAACAATCTGTTGATGAAATACTGCAAGATGAAAATGCACATGAACAAGGTATGCTATGCTAGTTTCAGCTACTTTTTGCATATATTAGATATAGAGCAACAGTCCACACAACAGACAAGCAGGTAGAGTGCAGAGGAATGTGTTAGATTTGTGACCTATATCATAGAATAAAAAGGACCACTAGGATCACTCTACAAAGCCATTCCTATAAATAAGCGAATCTAACTGCAAAGCAATAAGGAAGGTGCACTTCAGCTCACAAAGCATAGAGTACCTAATATTTATATTGACCTAAGAGCCATCTCTCTTTCTATCCAATAACCACGTTTTCATATCTTACCGTAGAATAATCCCGTCTGGATGGATACCGATGAACCTGTAGAAGTGCGGAGTGAGCCAGCCCTGCCTATATAGTGATTAATTTGTGACTAGTCAATAAATAGCATAAAAAAAGTGAAGCCATATTATTTTAAATTATTTCAATTAGGTATTGAATATTGATCTACTCTCAGTCATTGCTGTTTTCCATGGAGTAGTAAAGTGACATCCTCATCAGTAGACCATTTCACTACCCTGTAAAAGATGTGTTTGGGTTACAATAAAAGTTTCCATACTATACGATTTTCAGAGGTGGAACCGGAGGTTGAAGAAGCTGAACCTGAACCCGAGCCTGAACCTGAGCCTGTAAAGGCACCAGAGCCTGTAAAGGCACCAGAGCCAGTAAAGGCACCAGAGCCGGTGAAAGCGCCTACTCCAGCCGCGGCTACTCCCAATCTGGACAACAGACCTCGTGCTTCACCACGCGGCCGCGGCCGCGGCAACAGGGGACGAGGACGTGGACGGTATTAATGAGCCAATCCACTAAAGCGCTCTATTGGCTGCAATACCCTTTTAAACAATTCGGAAACTGCACATTGCCCAAGTAAAGCCCATAATTTACAACAACGCTCAAACCTAAAACTCAAATTTAGATATAGACATGAGTTTTCTAAATTTTCTAGTAATGTCTGAGCGTCGTTTTGAATTATGTCCGTTAACTATGAGAAAACAATAGTTGAAGCCAAGAAAGTGCTTACATTGTAATCATATTTGATTCATGCAATAAACAGTATGTAACTTTTTAAAATATAAATAAACCGACAAAATACTTATATTAGGGATCGAATATGTTGAATGTAACTTGTTTGAACTAGTGATGATAGTGCTCACCAGCGCTTTGTATAATTATGACTAGCTCACGCAGGCAAGCGCACTAGCGTAACATACATGTTATGTACACAATCATCCACAACTCTGATAAATTGCCAGAACTTTTATATCAATTTATAATATGCATCCATACTTTGAGAGATTGCTGCCTATAGCTCCGCCATCAAAGCATGGTGGTATGT
Organism: Plagodis pulveraria; assembly: GCA_963890685.1. Classification (NCBI taxonomy): domain Eukaryota; kingdom Metazoa; phylum Arthropoda; class Insecta; order Lepidoptera; family Geometridae; genus Plagodis; species Plagodis pulveraria. The sequence goes on from OY982972.1 coordinate 19,823,413, forward strand.
CCGCAGGCTAATATCGAATGGATAGTTTTTGTCTCTTTCACCAAACCTTTAAAATATTAGAATTAGGGACATTCTGTAAGGTAGTTATTTGTTAGTTGATTAGTTCAACCGACTGGTATATTGAAGATAGTATATTGATTGAGTGAGATAACTGTAAACTAGCGATGCGCGACTGCGAACGAAAGCGGATTTCGAAATGTTTTCATTACTGTTTTCATGATTCTAACATAATTTTACTTTACTCTATTTTACGTTACCGAATTATTCGAATGATTTCTTTCGCACGAATAAAGGATGTATTCAAAGCAAAGACGTGAATAGCGAATATGTATGTAGATCTGTCTCACTTGTAACGCATGCTGTGTTACTTTTTATTCTAGGTGGTAAATGTAATAAATTATATATGTCTTTAAAAACAATTACCCAGATCCCTATTTAAATTTAATAAAGTCGCAAAGGATTTTTAATTAAAATGGCAGTACATACACCTTCTCTGCTTACGAAATGAAGCATGCTTGTTTGTTTCAGTTACTCAGTAAATATTATCTAATATGTGGTTACGGTTCGGGTCGACTTGGTTAATCTATGCGCATCATAGATAATGAAAACAATAGAATTTCATTCATAAATAGACCCATATTGTCCTGCTGATTGTTAGTGCATAGTGCTAGCCATGTGGTGACGAGTAATTATTATTTTTAAATAGTGCTAAATCTATATTTTAACTTTAATAAATAATGGGATAAATAATGGGCAATCTTCATTGTAAACCGTACACTGGCCACACTGTGACACTGGCAGAAAAACGCCAAGCACAGTTTAAAAGCCGTCTAAAGAAGATCATTCTTCTCATCATTCACTCGCTGAACGTCGTTTGCGTTCGCCCATGATACATTAATATTCTTGAATCATGCTTTTGCCCATCAAGATTGATAAATTGCTCGAATAATATGTGAGCCTGTGGAATTATTCAAATGGAATGCCTTTTAGAATATACTTAGTATCAATCGTAGTTGTGCATCGCTACTGTAAACATCTGAAGAAATCCAAGCAATGCAGTTTATAGTATAAATAGTGTAAGCTTTTACTAATATTGTTTCACATTCAACTAATTACTTTATATTTGTATAGGTTGTGTTAAAGCCTTAGATAATGTTTTGCAATAACAAAATAAGTATAATAAAATTCTAGCTTAGGGATGATAAGTAAATGAAATATATTATGTAGTGGTATAAATATCTTAGTGGGTCTGGTGTGAATTTTTCCCGTTGTTCCCCGCGAGCACGTAAACGCGATTTTGTGGCGCAAAATGTTTGATTCGATAACGCGCCGCCAGGGGCGCTGTGCATTTTGCGTTAACGAGCTCGCGGTGTTCTTTATGAATAACTCGCATAAGTTCTGTAAGAAGAACGTGATGGCGGGGAAGATCCGTGAGAGGGTCAAAATTTTACAATTGCATTGTTTATCTGCTCCAAATTTCTCACTTGCACGTTTTTTTGTAAATTTGGTGTTTACAAATAGCGAGCTGTGAAGCTGGGGCTAGGTTATATGACCCACTAGGTTAGGCTGACCACCTTGATGAGTTTGAGATTCGATCCACCCCTATAAAGTTTGCAAGCTAAGCAGAATTGTAGCTGTGGGTTACAATCTACTTTGTGGGTTTATGAACTGATTGAAGATAACCATGTAAGCTTTTGTACCTAATTGGTATATGATTATATGAAATAAGATAATTATAATATTATAATATAATGTACAACTATATAATGTTTTTCACCTACCTACATATTCCCTGCCGATTCTTTAAGTTACATACAAAACTACTTTTAATATTTTTCTACCTACAATATGTAGGTTCTATTTCGGCTGCTGGAGACTTTTTTCTTAATTTAAGCTTGCTCTCCATAGTGATGTGTAGGTAATAATTTGTATTGGAATCAATTATCTGAATATTTGTCCAAATTAGTACAATAAAAAACTTTAAAAAGATACATACACTTGTTTTGCATTTGTAGTCATAGTTAGAAAATCTAAAGTTATGTGTCACTTATTCGAACATACTGTACTGTATTAGCCGGATTCTCAACTGCTGAACAAAATCTCCCATGGGTTGCCATAATCCCCACGCTTGGCAATCGCAGTGATATCAGTTCCTCAGAAGGCGCTGCTGTCCATCTTCCAGTATTTCATCTTTAGTCGCCTCTTACGACACCCACAGGAAGCAATGGGAGGGTGACATTCTAGCCCGGCACCCCACGGGCATCCGACATACTCACCTAGGTAATTTAAATTTTGACTATGCTTAAAAATAGAGAGAAATAGTGACAGAAAAGATAAAATATAGTGCTTCTATTGTATGGGGGGTTTTTCACAATTATATCATTCTGCGTACTCCACCAAGGTTTTCCAGATATCATTTTTTTTTTATAGGAGTGATAGGTTAGCCTTTGACCACTTGATGTGGTCGAAGATGTTGTTCAGGCTAACCTAGTATTACTGGCTCTCAAGGACAGCTGCCGGACCACACCGTTAGGTGCTTGGCGACATATTTTCTACTCGAGGGTAGCTAGCCAGGCGGGCATTCGCAAAATGCCCTACAACCATGCTATAACGACTGCCATCCAAAGACGACACTCGGGACCGACGGCTTAACGAGCCCTCCGAGGCACGTAGGTACACGCTCAGTAGTAATGTCACTAGCGGTCGCCCATACAACTCATGACTGCGGCGGTCTTTGCTAAACTTTGCTGATCGGTTAAGAACAGCTAAGTAAACTTCGCTACGAGCGCTTCAAAACCACCTGTATAGTGTAAAAGTTGTTAGAGCATCTTGTTGAGGAATACTATCAATTAAACACGACTAGTGACCGACCATTCTGACGGACACTCGATTTACACAAGAGGAGTCGAAGCACGTATCGACGCTATCGACTATACCTAATATCGAAGGTGGACCCTTCTATAGTAGTTATTGACCCGCATTTGTATTGTACGGGAAGGCCTCGTTTGGGTAGGCAGTAGTGTTTCCAATTATACTAGAAAACTATGGAGGGGCGCGCTTACAAATCTTTCCACTTACAGGGAAAGATTTGTACTATGCTCCCACCAAGGGGAAAAAAGTCGTGGAACCAGGAGCATGTGTTCAGCGGTGGAAGTCATGGTTTTTTATGATTACCACAGCCAGGTTGGAGGAATTGAGCTTGACTATGGAAAACTTTGGAAAATAAAATAAATGTGGAATACCGAACTCTGTGATATCACGTGACCATAAACTTACCCATGGTGTACAGGCAGATGGACCAAGGGACTGGATGTATCAGGTGGACTAACAGAAATAATTAATTTCCCCCTGGTACAGTATACCAGAGGTGGATAGTGGGAAGAAAAGCTTCCGGTGGTACAGCCAGGCGAACTGCAGATGGACCCCGGGCAGGACAGTTCCTGTGAGATACAACCAGTGTTGTATCTCACAAAATGACAACGAGAGGAAAAATTACAGTCACGTGCGAGATTCGACCTCCGTACCGTTTACCGATTTACCTTTAGTCGCCTCTTACGACACGCAAGTTCGTCTTTAAAGCTTATCCGTCTGCATTGCTTTGTTTCTGCTAACTTGCATGGTATATGTATTTGTTCAGAAGCACTGCTACTTGGCTCTTCACCGCTAGTTTGTCTGATGACACTAGAGGTGATAAGTTTGTATAGAGCCTATTTTAAACGTGTCCCTAAACGTCACCCATTGGACCAGGCATCCTTGCCTATTAGACACGGTGGGTCGGCGGCGTGGCGCGCCGGGCATGAAGTGACCAAAGTTACTGTAGCTCGTGATTGGTTCCCACGGCGGCGATGCGAGGTCGCGCAACCCGGCCCTATTAATATTAAAAAAGGCTCCTTATATAGGCTTTCCTTGGTGCCTGGGGTAGTAAGCCTACTGCACTACCATTCTCCCCAGGCATGGTGACAACGTTAGCATTCCCCATGCGTCCAGTGTTCTGGCAGAGTCGTCTGGCTCTCAACCCTGGCGAGTCTGCACGCTTATCAGCATATCTGGGACGAAGTGGGTTCGCAGTCTTTTGCAACTAAAGTTTCAAGCACTGATAACCGCATGGTAAAAGCGAGATTTCGGGCAGTAATTGCAGATGTTTTCTTAACCTACATGGGCAGGCACTTGGATGCGAGATGTATGCGAGCCTCATTGCTGCATCTATGGTACCACTGTGGAAGCCACTGGTCTGAGTCAGTCCAGGCAGAAGATCTTGAAGTCCTGGGTTCAATGTGTACCACTACTGCTGCTGTACTGCTACTCTAATGATTTCTGCTAAGTACCTACTAATCTTTTTGTATTGTTATGGAGCATACACGACAATACAAAAAGATTTTTAGCATGGTGGGCGGGCATTTTGAAAATGCCCATGTAGCTAGGCACTGACATAGAAATCAGTCACCGAGCATCTAAGTATGTGTTATAGCCAGTAATTCTAGGTTAGGTTGAACAACATTATTTTAATGGTATAATTCCTTAAGAGTACAAGTTTTTTAAAATGGCAAATTGTTTCCAACGAAGTGAATACCTACAATATATCATGTACTATATGAACGCACTATGGACATACTGTGTTACTCAAGCCCCACATAAGATTTTGTGAAAAGCCTTGATGGTAAAATTTTAACTCTTAGTGGTTTCAATTTAAGTGCAAACACCTGTGTGCCCCAGCAGCTGTCCTTGAGAACCAGTTCCAATTCAAAGGTGTACCTGTTTGGTTGTCACCATTAACAACATTATCACTTACCAATATGTGAGATTGTGGTTAGTCAGCATTAGAAAAGTGGTTATAGGATTCCTGCTTGTCAAGAGATTTGGATGTATACCACTGCCTTTGTTTTTTCATTCAGCCACCAAAAAACTATGGTTGATCAAGTGTGAACCATCTAATAAAACAATGATTGTAATGACTTATTATTATGGACATTTATTTATTAATTATGTAAATACATCCAGATTTACAAGTTTTATGTTTGATTACATGATTTTATATTAAACCTACCTACTTTATACCTTTTAACTTAATGATTGAGTACCCTTGTTCTTTTTCATCAACTTTAAAAATAGTTTAGTATCACTGATTTGTGTTTTTTGCCTCATTTTCTTGTTCTCTACAGATTTTTTCTGTTTAAGTATTGCAACTTCGTCTTTTGGTTTAGCCGATTTCTTCTTGATGGATTTCTTGACCACATCGTTTAATATTATTTCCTTTGCTGTAACATTCTTTACGAGCGGACTGGTTGTAGCTTCTTTCAGTAAAACTTCTTTTTGAAAGTTAACCTTCTTATCGACGTTAAGTTTCTTCTTAAGTACTTTATTAGACACCATGCTCGTGTTTTTTGCATCATTTTGTTTTTTGGCTAGTTTGCTTAGTGCTTTGAGCTTATTTTTACCGAATTTTACCATCGTTTTAAATAACGTGGAAGGAATCCTCAAGGAAATTTATTCAAATTGCAAAATGTAAACAAAACAATAAGTTCTTTGACAAATCGGTTGATATGATGATTTGACGTTGACAGTTGACAAAAAAAGACTAAAGTCCACTATTCACAGGCGCATCAATCCGCCGGATTTGTCGTTGACAACAAATCCGCGGACCTATCTGCACGTGAATCTTATAGTTCGCGGTTCGTCGTCGTGCGGCTCGTGGACAAAGCCCTCTTACGTATGGCTCGCGCCGCGCCTAACCAGTCCGTGCATCTGTCCGTCCGTCCGTGTACCTACTTACTACACTCAAGGATTTCTCGGCAAACTAATCATTTGTTTTCAGCCATACAAATTTAATGAAAATACTAAATCAATAATTTAGGCGTAATTGTCACTATTAATTTTATATTTTTATGTGTTTACCAGCGGCCCGCCCGGGCTTCGCACGGGTACCTACCTATTTAACAAATAAAATAATATATTATACACACACATATTTGAGTCAGGTTACTAAGAAAAGAAAATAATTAAGAATGTTTGTATATAATTATTTTTATGAACTTTTAATAATTGTTTTTGTTTTGTTCTTATGTTTTTACGTTTTTAATTTTTTGTTATATTTTAGTAAATCGTAATAATCTAGCTTTCCGTCCGCGGCTCTGCCCACGGGTGTATCGGTTATCGCGCAAAATCATTAACCTCTTTTTGCGCAGTTGGATAAAAAGTATGTCCTTCCCCGTGTCTCAAACCATTTCCATACCAAATTTCATCCTAATCGGTCAAGTAGATCGGCGCTAAATCATTAACCTTTTATTGCGCAATTTGGATAAATACTATCTTATGTCCTTCCCCGTGTCTCAAACCATTTCCATACCAAATTTCATCCTAATCGGTCAAGTAGATCGGCGCAAAATCATTAACCTTTTTTTCCGCAATTTGGATAAATACTATCTTATGTCCTTCCCCGTGTCTCAAACCATTTCCATACCAAATTTCATCCTAATCGGTCCAGTAGATTGGTTGTCGCGCAAAACCGTTAACCTCTTTTTGCGCAGTTGCATAAAAACTATCCTATGTCCATCCCCGTGTCTCAAACTATTTCCATACCAATTTTCATCCTAATCGGTCCTGTAGGTCGGTTATCGCGCCAAATCATTAACCTCTTTTTGCGCAGTTGGATAAAAACTATCCTATGTCCTCCCACGTGCCTCAAACCATTTCCATACCAAATTTCATCCTAATCGGCCGGTAATTGCACAAAATATGGTCTAAATATTGGCATATTCAGAATCAAGAAATTTCAATTGAGTAAGCTGGAGACATACACACTGGTTTCGTGCCTCTCCACTGGTTCGTTGACTTTATCCTTAGGGGCGCTGCCATCGCCTTCTGATGAAACACTCATAGAAGGGCTCATAAAATATCTAGCTATGGATCTTAAGTTTACGAGCCTGAATATGGTTACTAGTTCTCTTTTTCAATAAACAATACCTATTATATACAGGGTATTTGGTAAAATGCTAACAACCTCTTAGGGTTGACTTCTGCTAGTCCTAACAAACATTTTGAGATTAATTGTTAAGAGGCCTTTTACATTTTGCAGCCTTCTCACTCGCACTTTTAAAGATAATTTCAAATAGCAACAATATGGTTTATATTTCTTAAAATGTGGTCAATCATTATTTCGCTGCATGCAACCATAGATGTTCTCTACTAATTTTCATTTTGATATCTGTAATGGGGGATCCAAAACGCATAATTTAGTTATTTTAAATTTTGGGCCTCTAATTCTAATTGGACTCAACATGTAACAAAGTAAAAATATGTTGAGAACATCTATAGTTGCATGCAGCGAAATAATGATTGACCACATTTTAAAAAATATAAACCATATTGTTGCTATTTGAAATTATCTCTAAAAGTGCGAGTGAGAGGGCTGCAAAATGTAAAAGGCCTCTTAACAGGTTTTTGTTAGGACTAGCAGAACTCAATCCTAAGAGGTTATTAGTATTTTACCAATAACCCTGTATTCATATATAGCGGGTTATGATCCGACATGTACGAATATGCATCGTGCTGATCATATCCTGTACGTTGCGAATGGCGCACCATTTTTGAGCGTATGATGTTTATAATTTGTTTCCTATTTACCCCAATTTATTGGTATAAGCTATTGTTGTCATATCTGTTAAATATTTACCAATTGTATTATATAATTACCTTATTACTTAATCATATACTTCATGAAATATGATTTTTTACATCAGTCTATCTGAACTGAACTTTATTACCTTATTTAAATAACCACAAACTAAATTTAGGTTAACACATGAGTCAGCTTGTCACTTGTACTTCTGTGTTCATATTTTGGAGTTACCGTAATTAAAAAAAACAAATTTAATTCATTTCCATACAATATTTATTGTCATTTTGTCTCCATAAGACATTGAGAACGCTTAACAGAAACATCGACACATTGATAAAATTGTACAATAGGTAATATCAATACTAATTTTATTATACTTACATAAGCGGTTACAGAACAGATATACAGACTATTCGCGTATAGCTTCGTTTGTAAGTGTAAAAAATAGAAAAGAACTACAAAATACTTACCTACCTAAATGAGCAAAATAAATGCAAATGTCACATGTTTACTCACGAAACCTAAGTAAAATTAAATTATTACAAAATTACAAATTTTAATATTGTTTACAATAACACCTGGTATGCGGATTACATAACAAAATTACAAATACACGATAGAAAAATCTATCGTTCTTTAACCATCGTATTGGGATGGAGCGACATGTATAGTACCGCTTGCGTTGTACTAGAAACAAGACCAATTTTACAATTGGTTTTATACTTGTAAATGATGACGCATGACTTACAGGCGTTATTGCAAACATACAATAAAAAAAAACGCGAATTATGACTTAAATAAATAATGAAAACCAAATGCTCAAATTGTAGTAACAGTAGGTTTATTATTTAAAAATCTTGAAAGAGAGCATAGACTTAATTTGATGAAAATAATTGATTTGCTTAAAACAAACACGGAATGATTAATGACCTACAAATATATTAAAATAGTCAAAAAAATATCTTTACGTTTTAAAAACGTACCTTAGAACTACTTTTGGAATGTTGAAGTAGTGCTTCTGGAAAATTATTTACAATAAATTCTAATAATCATAATAAGTCAATAAACAAAAAAAATAAAAACTTACGTAACTTACGATCTCCAAAATCAAATAAAAATGTGTGTTAATAAAAAGTGAATCAAAATACATCTTATCCATAAACAAAAGAACATAACAAAGATTCTTTGGAAATAAACAGCACTGTAAATAACACAGCTGTTAATACGAAATTAACAATAGCAGCACTATTGTTGCCTACATTTATGACGACTTGTAGATAAAAAAGTAAAAAAAGCCTTACATATAAACAAAAACTTTCAATATAAGTGGCATTAGCAAGCTAACAATTACGTACTTACTATTTTCGTCATCAATATTCTTGTATAGCCAGTCTTCCTGTATAACATGGCTATACAGGATGTTCGGTAGATAATTGTCTTAGGGTAATAGGTAAGGGGGAGAAGTAAGTAGGACCACGAACACCGCGAACCCTTTTGTAACTTTACCCAGCTTTGCGGCTATTTTTAGTTTATAGATTTCAGATTTTAAATTTCGTAAAATTATGAGTTTTATAAAATATCTAGATAAAATTATACATATTATGTTCGATTTAAATTAGATACGAATTTACTTAGCATTCCATGGATTCACCGTGCGGGTGCCGGGTCCATAGCGTTGCAGAGGAAGATGCCTAAGTCAAGGTGCCTGGGACTTGCAACCCAGGAGTAAGGTTAAGGGGCCTCTTTATGATGCATCAATGCTCCCTTTCACCGCTCGAGCCTCCTCCCCTGCCCAAACAAATTTGGTAAGATCCTACTAATGCCGCCTCAGATACACATTCTAGGGTAGAAGTTACGGTTGTTCTTGACAGGCCAAGGTCTTTAAGTAGGTTATATAGGGATTTCGCTGGTATACCCCATGCTTTGACTTCTACAGCATATAAATTAACCACGTAACCGTTTTTTATTAATTCATATGTTCGGTCATAATATTTGTTGTTTTTATTGTGTGGTCTTTAGGTATGTTTGTTTCCCACGGCACAGTGAGTTCTATAAGTACTATGCGTTTTAGATTTTTTTAGTACCTATAGAAACATATCTGGTCTTGATGACGAAACATATAAAACTTAAAAATAGCCGTAAACTTGAGCAATGTTATAAAACGTTGAAACATCTGTATACAAATTCATAAAATGTTCAACGATTCTACCGACACGAACAAAACAGCTTTAATTTTCAACATTTATACATATTGGTAATTACAAAAGTTATTAACATTTACATAGATCATAACGTTAGCTGTTCGGTATTTAGATTATTTATAGTTTATAGAGATAAGCTAAGTATTGTCCATTTCAAGTAACTTTTTAATACGAATGGTAGGTTACCTAAATGAATTTAATTATTCACCTATTTCATCTAATACTTTTAGAGGATAGATCTAGTATAATTCGGGTCTTTTTGGTCTAGTGTTGTTCTTAAACAGTATAGGTCGTATTGTACCGCTAAGAATCCGAATTTTCCAATCAAATTCACTTGAACATGTACATAAGGTAAAGTATAAGCTTAGGTGTATGTTTTGACGTTGATCAAAAGATTTGATCATTATGTATAACATACGAAACGAAAGTTATGCTTTTGGGTTACCTACTTATTTTTAATATTTTTTTAATGAGCTACATTACTTTCCATTTAAGCATTATTCTACATCTGTTTTAATTTAAACCCTGACCAGAAAAAAGGTAGGTACCTACAGCTTTTTCTAAAAGTAGGTAGCTAAACTTTTGTTTTTGGGAAATTGAAATTTTCAAAGTACCTATAAAATTGATTGGGGTAGGTATACTGGAATGTTAGGTGCTTGTCGACAGATGTTCTACATGAGGGTGGTATACTATCTCATAATTCAAAATGCACTACCACAATGATGTGAAGCCAGCAGGGTTTGAATCTGACAAAGTGATCAGCAACCGGCAACTGCGTTTATTTCACTAAACTGGCTGATTTTCTAAGTGATCCTTCGTAGCTGAATCTAGAAGTTTCGATACTATAAAGATAAAAGAGTCTATTGACATCTATTTTGTTCCAATCATAAACAATTTTACCAATTTATTTTACGTTTCTTTTGATATCAGGCATGAATAGATGTGATTGTCTAATTGAAACTAATAAAAGATATGGGATGACGCGTCATATAATCTGTCAGAGCCACCTAGCGTTCATAGCACGCAACTCTCACACCACATATATCTCTTTGATACTGTCTCAGGACAAAATGACCTTAAACAAATGTGTAAAATTGCAGAATAAATTACATATTGTTTTTCGAAAAAACGCAAGATCTACATGCGTTAATTTAAAAAAGTACCAATTGATAGTGTCCGTAATATCCCTAACCTCGCCTAATCACGCATCGTATTTTAAATAGTACAATATATTTTGCAGGAGACATTCTACTTTAGTTAGTTCCGTTTTCAGAAGTTTTCGTATTACTCCCTAAAATTTTAGAGTTGCCTAAGCAATACAGCAAAGTAAAGAAACGGATTATTTTATATTTTTCCTTAATTTTCATACCTAGCCGTTTACTGGATTAAGCCATCAGTACCTACCCGATAAATTCATTCTGCAAAAAAGCAACGGGTTTAATTTTTCTGGTCATGGTACTAGTAGATACAACCAACCAACAAACTGACTAAAGGCGTATTCTACTTGACGCTACTATCGCTTTTTGCGATCATTTTTGACCACATAGTTTTGTCTATGGTTAATATAAATTTTATAACCATAGATGCAAAATGTGGTCAAAATTAACGAAAATAACGATAGTGGCGTGAAGTGGAACACGGCCTTAATTTTCATAGTTATTTAGACATACATACATTTCTAATCTCAAAAAACAGTACATCCATAACTTTCAATATGCATTACAAAACATGAGCTACAACATTTTTTTCACACGTATTTACTCAGCTCAGCTCAACCAGCAGCGGCGGGATTTTAATTTACGCGTGAAAAACAGTAAATAAATACGTGGTCGCAACAGTCCGATATGTTGTCTTGTCCGATTCAATTGGATCTTCCTCACTGAAAACAAAAATAACTTATATTAGTATGTAGAACAATGTACACTAACTACATATATATTGGTACCATATGAGACCTACTCCTTGATATTGGTACGAGTACATAATTATATAAATTGTGTTGGAACATACCAAACATGGTTAAGTCCTCTGAAGACAGTTTCATACAATTATTGTTCTTAAAATTAAATAAGTTTAAATTGATACAACCCAAGGCAACCAAATGTTATAAAAAGAGTTCTAAACCTGGATAGTATTTTCATAGTCACAAAATATAAAAGAGACATAGGCAGTGTCATAGCCCTCATTGTTGCCAAAATTACATCTTACTAGCCTCAGTAAATTTGTTTTCATAATTGCTCAAGTCCAATAATGTTTTCAAACGAGCCTATATCCTGAACAAATTTTGGGCTTATAGACCTATTTGTTACAAAAATACAATAAGTACAATCTGTATCAGCTGGATCGTCCACTGCTGAACACAGCCTCCCCTATTAAGGGGGTATTTGCCATAATCCCCACGCTTGGCAGGCGGCTTGGGGATCGCAGTGTAAGATAGTAGTTCTTTAGAAGGCGCTGCTGCCCACCTTCCAGTATAATTTAGTCCCTTAGTCGCCTCTTACGACACCCACGGGATGATATGGGGAGGTGCAATTCTAACCCGGCACCCCCCGGGGAAAGTACAATCTACGAATAAAAAATATTATATCTTCGTAGAGTACAATACAATAAGTTACCGGTGCTTACGAATGTTCCATGTAAACTATGATGACCCAAATACATGAATATGAAAAATCATTTATTTTGTGTATATTTAGGGTATGTAAAACATACCCACAGTTTAATACAAAATCTACCATAATTTCATTCGCAAGCGATATTTGAATTTGGATTTTAAGAAATACCAACAAGGATAAGTATGCAGGTAAAATTTTAACAAATTTTTTTTTGTGTTAGCTAAGTCGCCAGTCTTAATTCTAAAATATTTGAACCACAATCAGCACAGGTAAAGCTTGCTTAAAGTTTTGGACTATCTCTTTTAATAGTTATGGTTGCGGTATATGTTTCTTACCTTCATCTTGGGTCTTGTGGCTAACGTCATTTTTTGTATTAAATGCGTTGCCGATTCTGTAACAAACAATAATATACATTAATATTAGAAATAATTTTAATATTCACTGGCAAGTAAACAAAACGGTTTTTGGTAGCGTCCGAAACTCATATGTGTAGTTTGCATCCAGTTTATAAAGTCAGGCATACAAGTAGCGAGGTGGCGCTGCCGCGGGGAATGGATACGAGAAATCGTGTGTTTGTGAGTCGAACACTAGGGGCCTCTCGACAATCTATGGGCGTATTCCATTTGACGCCAATTTCGTTATTTTTTACCACACTCTGCGTCTATGGTTGAGATCACTGTGATTGTGTGTAACTGTTCTCCCCTGTTCCATTTAGGACAAGAACGCTAAGAATGCCACTAAAATTTGCAACTTCTGTCACTTTTGACATTAGATGTAGGTACCTAATTCAAACTGTTCCAGTAGCCTCATAGCGTTTATGGCGAAAATAATGCCAAGACCCAAGTGGAACAACTTTTTGGAAGTGTGATCGTTTTTAGCGTTTTTAGCGAACTTAACTTCAAATGGTAAGCACCGTTGGGTGGGTTCGCCATAGCTCCACGCTTGGCAGGCGTCTTCTGAAGATTTTAACAATCCTCAAGACGCGAGGCAAGCATAGGGATTATGCCAATTTAAATGGGGGAGACCTAGAATTGCAGGAGGGTATGAAATTGCATAAAGAATAACCAAGGAAGACAATGTATTTTTCTAAAAGAATGGTACATATTTGATAGGTTAGATGAAATACTGAGAAGACACCTGATACAGGTGAGTCGTAGAAGAACAGCCAACCTACCGTAGAACAAGAGGGGTGAGTAGAACACTTAGGGTGAGTCTCTACAGACAGGCTATCCAAGAGGATGAATTGATAATAGGTAATGTAGACCGGCTGCTATGGTATGTATTATAAAACAGGCTGTGCCGGTCTCTGTAGGTGATCCTCAAGCCCTATGTGTTTTTTTTTTTTTTTTTTTTATGCCTGATAGGTTAGCCTTTGGCCACTATCTCACCTGATGGTAAGTGATGATGTGGTCGAAGATGTTGTTCAGGCTAACCTAGAAATACTGGCTCTCAAGGACAGCTGTCGGAACACACCGTTACGTGCTTGGCGACAGATTTTCTACTTGAGGGTGGTAGCTAGCCAGGCGAGCATTCGCAAAATGCCCTACCAACATGCTATAACGACTGCCATCCTAAGACAACAACCGGGACCGACGGCTTAACGTGCCCTCCGAAGCACGGAAACGCTCAGTAGTCATGTTACTAGCGGTCACCCATCAAACTCAAGACAGCGCGCGACGTTGCTTAACTTTGCTGATCGGATGAGAATAGCTAAGTAAACTTCGCTACGAGCCCTTCGAAATTGTTATTCAGAACTACGTCACCTTCTAATACATTGCCATCGAAGAATTTCTACTCACTGGTTATATTCTACAGACAAGGAATCCGGAAGAAACTTGCAGTAGAATCATGTAGACCGGCAAAGCAGGCAGTATTAGATATGAGGCACCCGACTCTGGTCTCGGTGGGGGACTATCACATTCTTTTAAAGCAGTAATGGCTCAGTGGCATTGGCTATGGACTGCCGCGAAGCAGGTCCATGGTTCAAATCCCGCCCAGAGCTTGAGCTTCACGGTATAGTGGACGGTCACTTTGCGAATGCCCTAAGGCTAGCGACATTACAGGCACATGAGACTTAATAACTGTCTCAAGGTGACAGGCGCAGTGCAATTCGTGACCTGTGACGAAAAGCATCTGTTATAGGCAGAGGAGAGTCCGTTTAACATGGGCCTCGAGTTGTTCCGTCACAATATCATAAAAAAAAACTGTATGCTATCGTTATTTCTTCATCTGTGAGAATCTTGGTATTGAAGTTGTAACTTACGGGTGATTCTTTGTAGACAAGTGATCTTCTTGCTTGGGTAGAGCAGGATCAAGTAGACCGGCACGGCCGTCAGTATCATGAGGCAGCCGACGCCGGTCTCCGCGGGGGAAGCGAACGCGGGGAACGCTACAACGGCGATCGTGCAGATTATGTAGATTACTGCAAATCGAAACAAACATGCACATAAATAACTTATCTAAATATCTTGAAGCGCTCGTAGCGAAGTTTGCTTAGCCGTTCTTAATCAATCAGCTAAATTAAGCAACGTCCGCTGAGGTCAGGAGTTGGATGGGTGACCGCTAGTGACATTACTACTGAACGCTTCCGTGCTTCGGAAGCACGTTAAGCCGTCGGTCCCGGTTGTTGTCTTAGGATGGCAGTCGTTATAGCATGGTGGTAAGGCATTTTGCGAATGCCCGCCTGGCTAGCTACCACCCTCAAGTAGAAAATCTGTCGCCAAACACCGAACGGTGTGTTCCGGCAGCTGTCCTTGAGAGCCTAATTCTAGGCTAGCCTGAACAACATCTTCGACCACATCATCACTTACCATCAGGTGAGATAGTGGTCAAAGGCTAGCCTATCAGCGATAAAAAATAATAATAATAAGAGATATAGTTAAATGTCATAAGGGCCACATTTTTCGGTTCTTGCCCATGGAACACCTGGGTGTTCCAATATAGACCATAGTTTGGATTTATCTAACAAAATTTACTTAGCTTCAATATATACATATACCGTTAAAATGTTTAATGTACAAAATGTTGTCTACATTAGTAGAAAGCAATATTAAAGTCTATATAGTCTAACTAGATAGATACTATTACAATAGTTTCACAAGATATAAGTATAGTATACCTAATAACCAGAAATTACGAAATAATGACTTCATGCAATTGATTATACAGGGTTATTGGTAAAATCCTAACAACCTCTTAGGGTTGACTTCTGCTAGTCCTACCTAACAAACACATTAAAATGTTTTTTTTTTTGTGTTTTTAAAGTGTATTTAACGGAATAAGCACGAGGATCACCTGATGTCAAAAGTCTCTTGTGCCTGTAATTTAATATTTCATATTTTTTATTACTTAGCTCGATATAAAAATATTCAAAACTCTATTGATTTTAATTTTTAATTATGAATTGAGTGTATATATTTTCTTGTGTCTATGGATCTTGTAATGATGATCTGTGTGCAGTAAAGAATTATTACAAAAAAACTAATTTCCACTCAAAACTTTTTTTTTGGGTTTGCTAGGACTAGCAGACAACTAAGAGGTTGTTAGCATTTTACCAATAACCCTGTATAGTATGAACAGCAAAAAGATTAATGTATTTAATAATAATTCCACATGTGTACCTCTCAAGTCCGGCTGCCAAGAGAATGCGTTTGACTGTACTTTTAAATGGTTTAAAAATACAATAAAACATATATACAAAAAGACATAAATTGCGTACATAATCAGTCTAATTTTACTATAGTAATATCTAGAGCGGAAAAAATAATTGGTAAACTGAACATTCAAAAGCATTCTCTCAGCGGGCGCTCTGTATTTTTTTAGTAAAGTAAATTGTAACATACTTGGGAAAAACAAGTTGACTTTGATCGGGCGTTCTAAGTCGGGCTTCGTGTACCGCAGCACCGGCAAGCACAGCACCGCTGCACCGATACTTAGCTGAAATTATAAATAGTGTGCATTATTAAGTCCAGGACATAAACATCGAACACAAAGCAAGAGTTTTTTGATCATATACAATCAAATAATTTAATAGAATAATATTACAATTTTGAAGCAGTGATGGCTTATTGGCATTGGCTATGGACTGCCCGCCGCGGGCTTGAGCTTCACAGCAAGGTGGAAGGGCATTTTGTAAATGCCCGCCTGGCTAGCGACCACCCTCAAGTAGAAAATCTATCGCTAAGCACATAACTGTGTATACCAGCAGCTGTCCTTGAGAGCCAGTAATTCTAGGTTAAACCTGTTAACACCTTCGACCACATCGTCACTTACGATCAGGTGAGAATGTGGTCAAAGGCTTACCTATAAGCAACAAAAAAAAAACATGCAAAACTTTGCAAAATTTCTTCCTTGATTTTCAAAGAAGATATTCCGGCGTTCCATAACGTCCACAAGTAACGAACCATACATAGTGGAGATGGACATGGTGAGATCACCTGATATGTTACTGACCCAAGTAGCGAATCCTACGTAGTTGATGAGTGCGTAGATGTCGGACACAGTGAGGTAGACGAGCGAGAGCAGTGCGACGGCGAGCACTGCAGGCGCGGGCGTCGCGCGGGACGACACCATCGTCAGCATCTCCGGCATCTGGCCCTGCGCCGCGCCCGCGTAGAATAAACTGTACACAACAACAAACATCACGGTTTTGTATTAAAAACCACATTTCTTAATAACGAGTAAAGCTTTGAAATCTATCGCGAGTTTCATCCATATTAAGTTATTAAGAACGGGCTAGGACTCGCGTTATAAAAAACTGGTCGGAATCTTTCCGGTAAACATAACGCGGGTCCTAGCCGGTTCCTAATATGTTAAGAGTAAATCTATTTGATCACAATATCTTATTCATCACGTCAGTGATACTGACGATACTATCAATTCTATTTTGGGGTTAGTTCAGATCCATCGGGGATCTGAGGTCGCATACGAATGGGTGGTGTACGTGTACTTTCCAAAAAGAAGAAAACCGTGATGAACTTATTCTATGACAATTTAAAGGCCCTCTAAATTAATCGTCAGTATAATTGCTTGACTAGAATACTACGCGAACCTTATTCTTGCTAAGGTAACGCGAGTAGTAATTGACACTTGATTAACCAAGTCCCTTGTAAATGTGAGTACGCTGGTCCAGATATTATCTTACGCCGCCGCAGCTGAGGCATTCGCATTACTAAAGCGTATACATTTGTAAATTCATATGCCTTATGACTAAAGCAGTACATATAGAATTATCTTTGAATCTAAGTACTTATAAGGTATAGAATTATCTTTGAATCTATGTACTAATCCATTTTTAAACGCTATCGCTTCTTATTCAGGGGCGGTCAGTTATCGAGTAGTACTCGGATGGACCAAATACTTGATTCGGAGGAGTAACTACTACGTGGTGAGACGGTGTGGAGACGTTGGGTCCGTGGGGACCGGGAGCTCATCGTATTTTCCAAAATTTATCAGAGCGCTTAGTCGATGCGACGCGTGATCAAAATGCTGGCACCTATTTGGCTCAAAGAATAAGCATTGCAATTCAACGGGGCAATGCTGCCAGCATGCTGGGCACGCTGCCAACTGATAGTGGGCTAGAGCATTTGGACTCCCTATGAGTCCAAATGCTTTTACTGTAGTAGCTGTAGTATTGTAGTAGCTGTAGTGTTGTATATAGTTTGTAGTATTTGTTTAATAAAGGCATACCGCCATAGAAAAAAAAAAAAAAAAAAAACTACTACGAAAAGTTTATTACTGAACTTCACGTAAATATGAAATTAACGCTCCGACGGCACTGCACATTGTACAGGGGGTATATGGGAATGCAATATCTACCACTTCAAATTTCTTTGTTAAAATTATTGAGACTCAGTACTGAGACTTACTTACGAGAAGATGTCGACAGTGGTTACGCAAATTGAAACGTTATTAAACTCACATGTTGAATTGCGATCCTGATAAGCCATTTGTATTAACTTCAGCCCATTTTATAGTGCTGCCACCCGATAAAGTTCATCTCATGTTCGTTTTGCTTGAATTAGAGAACTGTGGGGTACTGTTCTTACTTGGCCAATTGGAGTTGTAAAACGCACTTATCCAGGGGCAGAGATAGCCTTATAAGAGTTTAGGATGTCCGTACGAAAGCTGTAGTGTCTACCGAAGGCCTATGACTTTATAAATTATTAGTAGCTTTAACCGATGGATAGCCTCAAATGATGACTGTGAATAACGCGAATATAGTGTTTATTCAAAAATAAGCTCTGATTAGTGTAACTAGAACATTCTGAAACAGGCCCTAAGTGTAATTAATCTAATGGTCATAATTTGTCCAAAATGCACATAAGTACCTACAAGTATATAGTCTTCTGCATATTCTATTATAATGTCATTCAGTTTGATTGACACCTTCTCTTTGTTAGTCATAGCTTTTGTTATAAGTCAGTCAAGTGGTCAGACTTAACTTGTTTACTTCGCATGTCAAGGTCAATGAGCATTTTTTGCAATTCGTGGTGAGTTTTATAGACCAGTCGTTTGCAATATTGATAAGATTAACAGCACTGATAAAATGTACTGATATGCAGCTGCCAGATCTGGTCTATCAAGCCAAACTAGAAACACATTCCGTGTCTAAATGAAAGATAAAACTAAACCTAATGCGCTTCATAACCTTCAACTACGAATAAATTCATTTCATCTCTGGTTTTGAGTTTGTACGAATTACGTGCTTATTGCGAATATTGCAAGCATGCAATTATGTATCTAAAATCTTTTGTCACAGTAGAGTAATAGACAGTAGTGAAATTCAGGTTATTTTTGTAAAGAAGACTGTAAAACCTACCGAGAAGAAGTAAGCAGGACTCCATTGACAGCGCCGAAGGTTGAAGCTGCTACGAACAGCGGGATGGACAGAGCAAACCAGCCAAACAGTCGCTCAGCAAACGTGACGGCCACCGCTGCAGAACCCAAGACCTAGAAATAGAGAAAGAAAGGGTTTATTAAGGGATGGTATTTTTGTCGCCATCCAAAAGAAGAAGAAGGTTGATAACTTTTTACTTGATTATCCGATCTTGATGTTATTTTGTTTGCGTAAAGTATACCTCCAAATTGATACAAATAAAATTTCATCAATATCGTTCAAGTAGTTATACTCATTTAACTGAAAAAAGTATTTAACGATATAGGAACCTATACCCGGATGACTTAATAACTGCATAAAAGAAGTGAATATTAAAATAAATCTAGTTTATTTCTAACTCTGATCAAAGTGAAGTACTTGAGCAAGTCAAACCCTGTTAATGTAAGCTCAAATTCTTTATATCAGCATGGTACCAGTCATCATGGTAAGGTGCTATTGGATCTGTTTTTCTTCAGCTTCTTTAAATGAAAATGATTGAATGCGGAATATTATGTCCTTTATTGCCAGAAGTTACTAAGCCCTGTCAAAATGAGATACACACATCCACTTACCGAGGCTGGGCGAGGTGTTGGGAATCAGTCAGTGTACTTCGGTCTTATCGAAGGGTTTGTTCCAGAAAACACTTAATGTATGTTTTTTATATCTCGGTTTAAAATATCTCCTCCATTTTTTGTGTGTTATTGCGATGAAACAGGCTCGAGGTCCACCTGGTGTTAAGCGGCCTAACCACTGCCTATAACAGATGTTTTTCATTACAAGTCACGAACTGCACTGCGCCCATCACCTTGAGACATAGTTGTCAAGTCTCATGTGCCTGTAATTTCACTGGCTCCCAAGGACTGCTGCCGGAACACACTGTTAGGTGCCCGACAACAGATTTTCCACTTGAGGATGGTAGCTAGCCAGGTGGGCAATCGCAAAATGCCCTTCCACCACGCGGTGAAGCTCAAGGCAGGGGTGGGGATGGAACCAGATAGCTGCTGCACGGCAGTCCATAGCTATTGCCGGTCGGCCATCATTACTTCAAAAACTTACTTACCTCTGTAGGAGAGAGTGTGGTGTAGAAAGCCACGTTGGTGAAGGTGTAGACTACGGTGACCAGAGCGCACGATATGGCGATGGCTCGGGGGAGGTTCTTCACGGGATCCTTTAGCTCTTCAATGATGAAGTTCAGGTAGTTCCTGGAAGTGTAAGTGTTGTCAAGACTACGTTAGACCAACCGGTAATCGCTTTTGTCGACTATATAAACAGTAGCATGAAGACTAATAGTGTCCAGCATTCAAATCAGAGTTGAGGCGCTAGTCATGTAAATACATAAGCAAAATCAAATAATTATTAGGTAATGCTGCCTAGTTTTTAAAACATATTTTTTTCTGATTTGATTGTGACGGAACAAGCACGAGGCCCACCTGATGTTAAGTGGACTAACCTCTGCCTATAACTGATGCATTCCATCACAAGTGTGCTTGGCGACAGATTTTCAAACAATTGTTAAGGTACTGCTTCCTTATTTGAAAATAAATATGTAGGTAGGTAGACAAACAAACAAGACAAACGTGAGAGACAAGCATTTACATTAATAAGGTTATTGGAAAATGCTAACAAGCTCTTAGGGTTGACTTCGGCTAGTCCTAACAAACATTTTGAGTTTTTTTATTTTTATATATTTAGTCTTTCAGAGCAATCAACATTGTTTTCTACTGCTTTCCAGACACTCATAAAGCTAATGATATCAGTCTAAATATACAAAAAAAAATATGCATGAATAATTGTCGACAACACCTTTTGAGAAGTGTTGAACAACACTGTTTCTTCAGCCTGTTCTATTTTAGGTTTCTGTCCGAGTTTCGTCGCAAGATATTTTGTACACCTAACTAAATCATCCTTTTTCAGAGGATCCAATAAAAGAGTTGATCCCCTCTCCTAATTGTGTGCCTAACATTGTGTGTAATGAACTTATACTTATTTTGGCCATCTTTGTATACACTACAGAAAACAATAAAGTATTGAGTATTTAGGTGTACTATAGTACCTACTCAACTGTAACGCTGCCAAGGTCTGAGCCTTCCATCAGAACGGCAATATCATTTGTCGTATAGTCGCATCCTGGACTTATTCGGTTATAGACACTCGGTAGACGTAAACAAGTTCTAAGTTCTTGGGTACCTCTACTACATCTGTTTTTTTTTTTAATTTCCATTCATGCAAGTCGGTATTACCTCCGTACAAGCGGCTTCAATGTTTTCTAAGATCTCCACCATCCGCGCATGGACTATTGCACTTATTCTCGATGGATAAGGTCGCGTAAAGAGTGTTTCATAACATTTACTCTGTAGTCACCCCGTGATCACAATCACTGCAAAGTGTTTGAAACGTCGGGACAAAAATAATGTTAAATATACGCAATTTAAACCTTTTAAAGTTCTTTAATTACCATGTGTAAAAATCGCGAAAACCTAAGACAACATTATTTACTTCGTGGGTAGGTTGGGCAAGGAAAGTAACATCTGGGGTCACTGGTGGAGAGCCTGGGATTTTCCACAGGCTAACACGTTTGGGGGGCTCCACGAGCGCAGAGGCCCGATTAAGTTCGGGCCTACCGCCGGGGCAAGATGGTGAATGCAAACGCGACCCTATCTTGCCCCACCTCAGCGGAGGACTGCTCACGGGGGGGTTTAGTAGGTTCAAGTGCCACACATCCCCCTCTACTACCCCCGTGGTGGAGAGGCAGTGCAAAGTGCACTCAAAAAGAAGAAAAAGAAAGTAATATCGGTGTCATATAGCTCTTGCATGTGCGAGTGTAGTACCACCAACTTAACTGTGCAGTTGGCGAGGGCGCTGCTGATCAAGGAAATCAACTACAAACTGTCACAATTTGAAGGAATGTTGTAGTTCTTTTTTCTGCCACCTGAGCAGATAAGTTGGTGGGTCTGTAATTCTGTGCAACGGTGACGACTTCCGGAGTTGTTATTGCAATCTGACGAATAAGTGATTCAACACACTCCACTGCATGTCGATGTACTTACTAGTCCTTGATAAGCCAGAGCAGAGTATTCGTATTACATTTTATTAAGAGGCCTTTTACATTTTGCAGCCCTCTCACTCGCAATTTTAGAAATTATTTCAAAAAGCAACAATATGGTAATGATATTTTAAAATGTGGTTTGACATTATTTCGCTGCATGCGACTATAGATGTTCTCAGCTAATTTTCATGTTGATAACTGTAAT
This sequence comes from Plagodis pulveraria, assembly GCA_963890685.1. Lineage (NCBI taxonomy): Eukaryota > Metazoa > Arthropoda > Insecta > Lepidoptera > Geometridae > Plagodis > Plagodis pulveraria. Next base: position 19,845,972 of record OY982972.1, read on the forward strand.
GGGGGATCCAAAACGCGTAATTTAGTTACTTAAAATTTGGACCTCTAATTCTAAATGGACTCATTATGTTACAAAATAAAAATATGTTGAGACCATCTATAGTCGCAAGAAGCAAAATAATGTCAAACCACATTTTAAAAAATAATTAACAAATTGTTTCTATTTGAAATTATCTTTAAAAGTGCGAGTGAGAGGGCTGCAAAATGTAAAAGGCCTCTTAATTAGCTCTTTACAATCAAATAAAGTTGTTGATCCAAAGTCCATGCAGTATCATTGTTTTTAGATAAATACCTCTATCTCTCTATATTTTTTGCATGGTGGAAGGGTATTTTGCGAATGCACGCCTGGCTAGCGACCACCCTCAAGTAGAAAATCTATCGCCAAGCACCTAACGGTGTGTTCTACCAGTTGTCCTTGAGAGCCAGTAATTCTAGGTTAAGTCTGTAAACACCTTCGACCACATCATCACTTACCATCAGGTGAGATTGTGGTCAAAGGCTTACCTATCAGCAATAAAAAAGTCAAAAAAAATAATTAAGTAAGTAAAGACGCGGTCGCGGCTGTTGTTCAGGTGAACCTAGAATAACTGGCTCACAAGGACAATCGCTGCCTGGCGACAAAGTTACCAGTATTGAAAAAGGGATGTCCTGTAGCCTAAGACCAGATTCCCACACATCATATACAAACATGATCTGGGACGCTAAGCACGTATCTAAAATATCTTTCCGTGCTAGTGCACAGTGGGGGCGATCCGACTGTATCTGAGAGGACAAAACCTTATGGAATTCAGTGTTTGTACAAGCCAATCCCCTTGTATTTCTGGCTTTCGCCATATATACTACATCAAAAGAGCTTAAAGATGGTACGAGATTTTTTTATACTAACTAATATGTATGTACTATGTACGGAAACCAAAAATCTGGTAAACCCACACTAGAAATTTTGCGTATTTCTATATGCCCGCAAGCTCACTCATGAAATTCTAGCCTGGCGCCCCACGGGCAGCTGTGTTGTATATAGTTCGTAGTATTTAGATAATAAAGTTAGATTTCGTACTATATGAACAAAATACCGATTTTTTGGTTTATTTTGTGTTGGGTTGAGACGGCCTTGGTCAACCTTTCAAAAATGGTTTTCCCGAATACCAAGTTTTATCTACTAATTGGGGTATTCACTCAAATAAATAGGTAGTTACGTGGTATACTAACATGAATTTCCTGTTGTGATTCCGTAGAAAAAAAACAAAGTTATATGCTAACGTATATCAATTATGGTTTGTTTTTACATGTTCGCAATCGGTAATAAATTTAAGATATTTTTGTTTTTTTGAAGCAGTGATGGCTCAGTGGCATTGGCTATGGACTGCCGTGCATCAGGTCCATGGTCCGAATCCCGCCGTGGGCCTCGGGCTGGTTCCGTCACAATAACATAAAAAAAATAAAAAAACGTATTTTTTTTTATTGTTGATATGTAGGTAAGCCTTTTCGAAGCAGTGTTGGCTCAGTGGCATTGGCTATGGACTGCCGTGCAGCAGGTCCATGGTTCGAATCCCGCCGCGGGCGTGAGAGAATGCCCGCCTAGCTAGTGACCACCTTCAAGTAGAAAATCTGTCGCCAAGCACCTAACAGTGTGTTCCGGCAGCTGTCCTTGAAAGCCTTGAGGTTCTCACTACAGACATTTTTTTGTGTGTTACCTCATGACTCTCTGGAAGATGTACCGATTTTGTTTTTTCGTTGTATTTGTATTTTATTAATCAAATGTAAGTTAATTTGAATATGAAATCGGATTTCTTGGAATGAAATTTTACACGTAATTGTAACGGACCAATCACGAAGCACATCTGCTGGAGACATGTCTCATGCCTTTATTCAACGCCACCTTTCAAACCATTTTTTTCCTTATAGTTTAGCCATTGACCACTATCTCACCCGATGGTAAGTGATGATGTGGTCGAAGATGTTGTTCAGGCTAACCTAGAATTAATTAATTACTGGCTCTCAAGGACAGCTGCAAAAGGGTGGTAGCTAGCCAGGCGGGCATTCGCAAAATGCCCACCATCATGCTATAACGACTGCCATCCTAAGACGACCACAGGGGCCGACAGCCTACGAGCACGGAAGAGCTCAGACGTGGTGGACGTTGCTTAACTTTACTGATCGGTTAAGAACAGCTAAGCATACTTCGCTACGAGCGCTTCAAAAATAATGATAATATTTCGAATGCTACGGTGGCAGTACCAGATATAAGTTCACTACAGTCCCTAATTTATGATTCCGAATGTATCTCTAAAATAAAACAGTGATAAAAACAATCAATTATTTTTTATCCGTTTCCAAGTATCCTATCGACCCAGCAGTATGTCAAACATCTATGGACAATTCGCCGAAAGACGACCTAACTACGTCTACTAAGCAAACCGACCAAGAAGGCAATTCGCCATGTGTTGTGGACTTACCACCCGTTGTAGGCAAACAGTCCAGAATAGAAGGACAGCGCAATCGATGTGACGTCATCGGTCGTACCCTCAAACGTGAAATGTTCTGTTTTACCTGAAAATAAAAGATATAGGATCGTAAGATAATTAATAGATGCAGGAGTTTATAGAGATGCAGGATTCTAGGTTATCCTGAACAACATCTTCGACCATATCATCACTTACCATCAGGTGAGATAGTGGTCAGAGCGAGAGAACCTATCAGATAAAAATAGGAGGTACTTTGTGGAAATCAATTTTTAATAATAACAATCAAGATATGCGTAGAGACGTTGGGTGCGTGGGGACCGGGAGCTCATCGTATTCTGAAAATTTATCGGAGCGCTTGCTTGGCTCCTATTTGGCTCAACGAATAAGCATTGCAATTCAACGGGGCAATGCTGCCAGCATGCTGGACACGCTGCCAACTGGAAGTGCGCTGGAGCTTTTGGCCTGCCTGTGTGTCTGCGATGACTTGTAGGTTGTATAAATGCTTTTATTGTAGAGCTTTGTTGTTGTTTAAAGTTCTTAGTATTTTGATAATAAAGGCATACCGCCGGTTAATAGCAATTACTTAAAAATATTTTAAGAGAACATAAAATTTATAATTTAATCCGTATTAATAATAAACCCTAATTTCTACAGTTAGAGTCAACTGTAGGAATACGGATCATTTAATTCTTGGTATGTACACGCGGACTCCATCTATAGATCCAGACTGTACAAAAACATGTGATATTCTGCTTTAGTACGGAACCCTCTGTGTGGTTTTGCAATCTGTAGTACTGATAAGTAGTACGAGTGACCATAACCTGTGCTGTGACTAGTATCTCATCTGTTGGTAAGTGACGATTTTGTCGAAGATGTATACTCGTAATTGTATACTCCGATAAACCTAGCATGCGAACTGGATCTCAAATAAATCAGCCAGAACTCAAAAATCAAAAGGTCGGCACACTAAACTACAACAAAATATATAACATTTCTGTAAGTCGGCAAAGCCCGAAAGTCGGCGGACTTCGATTTGACCGAGAAATTTGTCTTATAATCACATTTAATATGTTTTTAATACATACATAATATAAACATATATGTAAAATTATTGTGACTTTTGTCAATCAATTGCTGATTTTAATTATTATAAACAGATAATTGAGCCAGTGTCACAGGTTGTTTTATTTCCTATAAAATTGATTTAAATAAATAATTGAAAATGTTTGCTAAAAATCTTTTTTATTCTGTGTACATAACATAAATAAGTTCTAATAAATTCTTCAATAAGTGTATAATCCCTTTTGAAATCAATAAGAGTCGGCGAATAGAGGAATGTTCTAATTTTTAGAAAGGTCCCTAAATGAGAAGTAACAATGTTGAAAATCAAAAAGTCCATACTATATTTATTTATATAACATTTCAAAAAGTCGGTAAAACAGAATGGACTAATTTCTCACCCCGACTGGAAATTAAACCCTCGATTTAACACAACGAGTGCCTTTTATAAATAGAACTTAGCTTAGCACGCAACAGAACTTGTAATCATAACTAGAAAGATTTTAAGGTGCTTGGAGACTCATCTCCTTATCTACTTGTTGGGACTTGCTTACCATTCTTTTTTTTACCGGCGGTATGCCTTTATTAACAAAATACTACGAACTGTATACAACACTACGGCTACTACAATAAAAGCATTTAGATCCCTATAAGCCATTGCAGACTCATAGGCAGTCCAAATGCTCTAGCGTCAAGTCTGCTAATAAATATAAATCCATAATGGACTCGGCCTGGTCAATTTTGTCAGTTTTGGTAGTCTACTAACTTCATATCGTTCATATTAAGTCAATATTGATTCAATCTCGGTTTCATATGAAAACGAAACGAAATAATAATAAATAATAACGAAATTGTTCTTGTCTTTTTATTTTATGTTACTAGATTCATGATAGATTCAAAAATTCGTAAGGGATCAGCAGACTACCGATTCTGTCTTTTATGAATCTTGAATGAATCTATGCTGAATATGAACATGTAATTAGTACACTTGGCCCCCTGATAAGTTACCATTTCCTTACCATCCCAAACTTTCAAAACGCCCTTATATCACGACGTGAACCACGCAAACCACCAAGATTCAAATCATCGTTTCAAAAAAGATCTCAATCTCATAATATATATTCGTCTCTCTCATGAAGAATCACAAGAAGATCACACGAGCGGCGATAACAATGCACCGGATTGCAGCAATCATCTCAACTAGCCGTCTCTCCCACGCCGTCCGACCACCAGCAAGCCAGGATATCTTACTACTCACACAAATAACTAAGGTACCTAAGTACTAGTTGGTACTAGTAACGTACGTTTTTTAGGTTTACGAGAGAGATTCGAGGCGGTACGGTATTTTAAATAATATCTAAACTAGGAGGATTATATTTGGCTCGCTGTTGTTTTATTTCGGACAGAGGTCGTGGTCCCCTTACTTCATTTACCTGACCACTCTTTTTTGTCTGTAGTCCACTTCAGTTCACCTTTTTTATGCCTGATAGGCTAGCCACCACTACCTCACCTGATAGTAAGTGATGATGTGGTCGAAGATGTTGTTCAGACTAACCTAGAAGTACTGGCTCTCAAGGACAGCTGCCGGAACACACCGTTAGGTGCTTGGCGACAGATTTTCTACTTGAGGGTGGTAGCTAGCCAGGCGGGCATTCGCAAAATGCCCTACCACCATGCTATAACGACTGCCATCCTAAGACAACAACCGGGACCGACGGCTTAACGTGCCCTCCGAAGCACGGAAACGCTCAGTAGTAATGTCACTAGCGGTCACCTATCCAACTCATGACCGCGCGCGACGTTGCTTAACTTTGCTGATCGGTTGAGAACAGCTAAGTAAACTTCGCTACGAGCGCTTCAGAACCTTCTACCTGGGTACACCACGAGCACTTTTTCTTGTCCTTAGTCTACCTTAGTTCACCTGGGTAGACCACCGTCACTTTTTCTTGTCCGTAGTCTAACTTAGTTCACCTGGGTAGACCACGGGTACTTTTTCTTGTACGTAATCTACCTTAGTACACCTGGGTAGTCCACGGGAACATTTTTCTCGTCCGTAGTCTACCTTAGTTCACCTGGGTAGACCACGGGTACTTTTTCTTGTCCATAGTCTACCTTAGTTCACCTGGGTAGACCACGGGCACTTTTTCTTGTCCGTAGTCTACCTTAGTTCTCCTGGGTAGACCTACCTCAGTTCGCCGGGCTACACCACGGTCACTTTTTCATGTCCGTAGTCTACCTTAGTTCACCTGGGTAGACAATGGGCACTTTTTCTTGTCCGTAGTCTACCTTAGTTCACCTGGGTAGACCACGGGTACTTTTTCTTGTCCGTAGTCTACCTTAGTTTACCTGGGTAGGCTATACGAGCACTTTTTCTTGTCTTCAGGCTCAGTTTACCTGGCAGACCACAGTGGTAGCATTTTTCTTGCCTGTGGTCCAACCTTACGCAAAATTTCTTTCTCCGTTTTTAATTTATTTATATGTTATCAGAAAACTAATTTAGTTTTTATTGTACTTTAGTAGTTCTAGTACTTTATTATTTTTTAATATTTCTCGCACATTTGTTTATATTTTTTTACTATAAGATCAATTTTTTTTGTTATAGCTTACTCTACTTATCACAGAGGAGAAATTAGAAGGAAGTCCTATTTTTTAAAAAACCGTTTGGTCTTACTTTTGATCCTCTTTGAACGCTTGACCTCGTTGGGAACACTATTTCTTTGGGAAAGAGCCCTGTGTCTTGTGTGCCCAATTTGCAGCAACACTTACCAATTTACGCTAATGTAATAATTATATTATACATTATAGTAAAAATAATATAATAATTATACTATATATAATTATATTACCCACGCCGAGGAGAGCAGGGGCGTGCTGCTCATTTGGTACACCATTTCCCCCTGTCACATTTTACGTCAACCAATATGGAGGATGAAATTGCATGGCAATAAACTGAATAGGTACTCATTAGATAGGTATTATTGGAACGACCGATCTCAGCTTAATTGAATACCTATTACCAGCAGAAAAGAACCAATTTACTTCGATCATTCGATAGATTGGTTCTAATTTTCTCATTCATAACATCAGACGTCTTTTATAGACGCTTATTCTTTGTAGTCGTTGGTTTGGCTTATGCCACCCTTTGGTGGCATAAGCAAAGCCAAGCCAATGGTACTCGAAATCAAATTGCTTATTAAAATTAGGAACGTTTTTATGCTTAGGCCATGTTTTTATGCTGTTATGCTTAGGTTTTTAAATTATGAGTTACTTAATTACTATTCATAAGAGCCAATTTTACCAAACTAGGGTACTTTTTATAGTTGATAGGCTAGGCTTTTAGTACTATCTCACCTGATGGAAAGGCATAATGTGGTAGAAGATGCTGTTCAGGCTAACCTAGAAATAATGACTCTTAAGGACAGCTGCGGGAATAGACCGTCAGGTGCTCGGTAAATATTTTAAATTTGAGGGTGTTAGCTAGCCAGGAAACCATTTTGTCAAAAAAAAAAGTATATCTGCCCAATCAAAAATAAAATTGTTACATAACTTTTTTGTTACCCTTATCAAGAAGCATTTTTTTTGACAGAAGAACTTATTCATTCGATAAACTTATAGGGACTAGGTGGAAATAAAAACGCTGATTTCCTGTGTCATATCAAATCAGAAGGGAATTTCATCAGCTTTTTGAATAAATACCTAATATATATAAATACCTAATTATTTTTTTTTATCTATACTATAGAATTACAAAATTACAAATAAACGAGAGGAAAAATTTAAGTCATGTGCGGGATTTGAACTCGCATCCAACCCCGGCTAAAGGGATGGATGGACGCGGGTTCGAATCCCGCACATGACTTAAATTTTTCCTCTCGTATTTTTGTAATTTTGTAATGTAATCCGCATAGCAGGTGTTATTGCAATCATAACAATATTAAAACTCTACTATAGAAGATGAAAACCAATAAACAATATGATTGGCTATACCTACTATGCCCAATACCAACCAATACTCATATACTTAGCTTTTTTTGGCTGCATTTTTCTCTTTAAACCGATAAGTACTTAATATAGTGAGCAATAATCTAATTAATACGAATAGGTAAGAAAAAAAAAGGCAAACAAATCAATATCATACGCTCCTTGATCGTATGCAATCGGAGCGGGGAAGGGTGCGACGGAGGGGCGCGGCGTGCAGTCATGTCAAGGAAGAAACTCAAATTATCTGTGTCAAATCCAATTAATTTCATCAGTTTCTAGAATATAACTTTGATTTATATATCATAGTTCAAAGTTTTTATTTTTATTGCTAATTGAAATCCGTAACATTTTAATATTATTAAAAATATGTATATGTTTTTAGCAATTTTTACTTTATCTGTGCTATACGACATTGCTTCGTGCAAAATTTCAAGAATCTGAGTTCACATGAAGTAACTACCCTGTAAGTTTCGATTCCCTTGAGAGTGTCTAAAATTAGCGGCATAAACGGCTGAATATTTTGATTGCGTTTACTGTACTGGTGGACTCTAAAAATGATAAGAGCCTAGATATACTCTTTGAATCAACTCAGTTTTGAAAAAGATCAACTCGGCTTCCATTGTTTCATAAATAAATCTGCGTCAAAGAGATGAAATTAAGCCAGAGTACAGACGACAGATTAAGTAAGTCAAATCAAAAGATCTGAAATTGTATAACACAGTGATCAATGCAAATGAGAGAATTCAGAACACTGAACAGGTAGTAGTGTCCTCATTAAGTGACGTCAGATGACATTTGGCACACCGGCCCCTCAGGGTCAAGATCATTAAACTAGTTCCAGATTGTTAAATCATGTTGTGTAATCGAAAGTATCAAAACATGGTAACAGTACACGAGCATGAAACTTTGGCGTGATGTTTCTACATCTTTTTGCAAGCAACAATCGTCAGTATTTCTGGGTTAACACTCCGTTACACGCGGTCTTATTTATCACGTCACTAAACGCGAGGGGCACCACTGTGCCCCTTTTTTTAAATGAGGATTACTTATTAATAGAATATAAATGTAAAATATTTTTAGTGTTTTCAAAATCAGTGTTTATTAATGCTTAGAACCGTAACAAAGAAAGTTACTTATTTGTCGCAAAATATATAAAAAAATACAACAATGTATTTTTTTTGTACACCCCATACATATTCACTTGTAGTGTTGCTTTGGTTGAATGATAGCTTTTTCTATTCAAAATGTAGGAAATAAGGGAACTCTAGTATGACTAATGTGTTGTTAAAAATAAACCCGTGCACTGTCGTTGTTACCGAGTCACTAATAAATAGATCAGGGTATAGGGCAGGGTATAGCTATTTAAGAAGATGACATTTTGGGTCCATTTATTTTGCAATAACAAGCAAACAATTATACCTGGGGCACACTTGTGCCCCGCGCGTGTAACTGAGTGTTAATAATAACAAATATTTTAAGAAAACATTTTTTAATTTTTTTTAATGCCTTTATTTACAAAATACTATAATATAAATAGATTTCAATATTAAAAAAAAACATATTTTTTTTATAGCTAATAGGGCTAGCCTTTGACCACTATCTCACCTGGTTGTAAGTGATGATGTGGTCGAAGATGTTGTTCAGGCTAGCCTAGAATTACTGGCTCTTAAGGACAGCTGCCGGAACACTCCGTTAGATGCTTGGCGACGGATTTTCTACTTGAGGGTGGTAGCTAGCCAGGCGGGCATTCGTAAAATGTCCTACCACCATGTTGTAACGACTGCCATCATAAGACAACCGACCGACGGCTTGAAGTGCCCTCCGAAGCACGGAAGCGCTTAGTAGTAATGTCACTAGCGGTCACCCATCCAACTCCTGACCGCGGCGGTCGTTGCTTAACTTAGCTGATCGATTAAGAACGACTAAGCAAAGCTTCGCTACGAGCGCTTCAAAAATTGAGTGCAAGTGCCAAGTGCCAATTCTGCCAAATTTTCCTGCTACGCTGACGCGACGTGACGTCAAAAACGCCGAGTAGCCAACCGGAAGAATTTTCAACGTGTTTCAGTTCTACACGAAGTATTCTCAGGAGGTCTTCTTCGTCTTTTCGAGCGCACGGAAGCGATTTCTGTGTTGGTTTGCATTGTCTGCATAATTGTTTTCATCACACTTGCACGTAAACAGTATCTAAACATACAGGTTAACTTGGCCTTAATGCCCCATATAAAACCCTCGAGCTTTCTTTTTGTCATGAAACCCAAGGTCGGTAAGTAATTTTTTTAATTTATAGCATACCACACAAATCATGCAAGTTCAAGCAAGGAGTTTACACGCAATTGAGAAAAGGTCTTAAGAGGCCTTTTACATTATGCAGCCCTCTTACTCGCACTTTTAAAGATAATTTCAAATAGCAACAATATGGTTTATATTTTTTAAAATGTGGTCAATCATTATTTCGCTGCATGCAAATATAGATGTTCTCTACTAATTTTCATTTTGATATCTGTAATGGGGGATCCAAAACGCGTAATTTAGTTATTTTAAATTTTGGGCCTCTAATTCTAATTGGACTCAACATGTAACAAAGTAAAAATATGTTGAGAACATCTATAGTTGCATGCAGCGAAATAATGATTAACCACATTTAAAAAAATATAAAACATATTGTTGCTATTTGAAATTATCTTTAAAAGTGCGAGTGAGAGGGCTGCATAATGTAAAAGGCCTCTTAAAATGTTATCTAAACAGGACTTTCGTTGCAATCTCGCTACATGTTACTCAAATACTCAACTAATGCTCTTAATAATCTATTTTATTATTTTTTTGTATCAAAACTATTTTTTACACTCTATCATGGCTGTAGGTATACCTACGTAAGTATTTGCCCTTAACGATTCTGAATGAAAAATTTGTATAATCTGAGGTGTGGGCAAAAATGCCGCCATTTCAAAAAAGTTCACATATATAGTTGTGCTGACTTGAGTATTAAAGCTGTAATTCATAATTATTTACTCGCAAATGTGATGAGAAACATTGTATGTTTCACGGGCGGTACGGGAATTACGAACCTCGACTAGATAGAGCCATCAGTCTTCGACTATGACTTCGACTACGAATGTACTAAACTATTCATCGCGAGGCCCTACATGTGCTGTTTTTTAGTATTTTTTATAGGTACTAAATGTTCAAACCCTGAAAGGTGACGCGCTAGAACTGCTTGGATAACATATGTTCAAATATATTGAAATTACATTTACGTATGAAATCTTGTAGGTTCCGGAATTGTTTCTTTTTATTGCTAGTAGGTTACCTTTTGACCACAATCTCAACTATTCTTAATAATAATATGGGTAAACACGCTTAACACAGAATGGGAGCTGCCTCTATACGGCAGACGGAACACACCGTTACGTGCTTGGCGGTAGATTTTCTGCTTGAGGGTGATAGCTAGCCATAGACGGGTAGTCGCGTATGGCCCATGTCATAACGACTGTTACCCGAAGTTAAAAACCGGGACCGGGTTTATCGTGCCTTGCGAAGCACATGCACGTCCAGTAGTAAGTGATTGAAACTAGCGGTCACCCATCCAAATGAACTCAGCGAACATAGTCGGTATTGGAAGGATCCAGGTAAGATATTCCAATTGAATTTCTCAGAATCAGTCCGAATTCTAGGAAGTTGATGGGGAAAGCCCGTGTGGTGCCGGACTAGAATGTCACCCCTCCATCTCTACCGTGGGGGTGTCGTTAGAGGCGACTAAGGGTAACGCCGGAAGGTGGGCAGCAGCGCTTTCTGAGGAACTGATATCTCACACTGCGATTCCCAAGACGCTTGCCAAGCGTGGGGATTATGGCAAACCCCTCATAATGGGGTGGCTGTCCTCAGCAGTGGACGATCCAGCTGATACAGATGGGGAATACCCGGCCAGCTACGAGTTGCACATACGAGTAGGTAGGTACGTGTAGGTACGACCTTCGATCTTTTAACGTCGCCGATCCTCAAACTGAGTAAAAAATCTGACTACCGTTGACGTAAGTAGTATCTTGTTTTGGTAACGCTTACCTATAAGATAAGTTTACCTAACCGTAAATCACTGTGTTTGGATGAGTCGCTTTTTATTGGATTTATAAGTTACGAGCGGCCCGACCCGGCTTTGCACGGGTATTTATGATAAATTATGAATTGAAACACATAAAAAGTAGTTATTGTGACATAACTGTAATAGTTAGACATGGTATTACGGACTGTTTTGGAGATGATTAACACTACAAAATTCCTGAGGAAGTTGGTGTTTCGTCATCCAGACCAGATATACTCAAAAAATCTAAAACGCATAGTACATATAGAACTGATTTTGCCGTGAGAAACAAACATAACTAAAGACCACACAATAAAGACTAACAAATATTATGACTTAACAAATGAATTAAGTTATAAATTAAGTAATTAACTTAATCAAAAACGGTTATGTGCGGTTAATTTATATGCTGCAGAAGTCGAAGCAAGGGGTATACCAACAAAATCCCTATACAACCTTCTTGAAGATCTTGGCATGTCAAGAACAACCGTAACTTCCATCCTAGAACGTGGATCCAAGGCGGCATTAGTAGGATCTTACCAAATTTGGTTGGGCAGGGGAGGAGGCTCGAGCGGTGAAAGGGAGTATTGATGCATCATAAAGGGGCCCCTTAACCTTACTCACTGGGTTGCAAGTCCCAGGCACCTTGACTTGGGCCTCTTCCTCTGCAACGCTATGGACCCGGCACCCGCACGGTGAATCCATGGAATGCTAAGTAAATTCGTCTCATCCTCTATAAAACTGTAACATCACTTCGCGCTATTGTTAACAATTTCCGCAGCGTACGCGATATAACGATTATTTTGGTATTTTTTTCACACTTTTGGTTACTTTATCGTAGTTTTCATCCGGATCCATAACTTTTTGTAAATATTCTATAGCCTATGTTCATCAGGAATAGTGTAGGATGCTAATGGTAAAAGAATTTTTCAAATTTTATTATTTATCATCCATAAGTTTTAAGTTTATTCGTTACATACAAAAATACAAATCTATCCTCTTTATAATATTAGTATATATAGATGGTAAAAATAATTTTACTTGCGGCTGAGCTGAACACATTTTGAAGCGCTCGTAGCGAAATTTGCTTAGTTAGAAATTTGCGTTCCCGATCAGCTAAGTTAATCAACGTCCGCCGCGGTCAAAAGTTGGATGAACAACCCGACCGCTAGTGACATTACTACTGAGCGTGCACGTGCTTCGGAAGGCACGTTAAGCCGTGGGTCCCGGTTGTTTTCTTAGGATGGCAATCGCTACTGCATTCTTCATGGAGTGTCCATTTAGTACCTATATATACTTGAAGCGCTTGTAGCGAAGTTTACTTAGCTGTTCTCAACCGATCAGCAAAGTTAAGCAACGTCGCCCGCGGTCATGAGTTGGATGGGTGACCGCTAGTGACATTACTACTGAGCGCTTCAATGCTTCGGAGGGCACGTTAAGCCGTCGGTCCCGGTTGTTGTCCTAGGATGACAGTCGTTATAGCATGGTGGTAGGGCATTTTGCGAATGCCCGCCTGGCTAGCTACCACCCTCAAGTAGAAAATCTGTCGCCAAGCACCTAACGGTGTGTTCCGGCAGCTGTCCTTGAGAGCCAGTACTTCTAGGTTAGCCTGAGCAACATCTTCGACCACATCATCACTTACCATTAGGTGAGATAGTGGTCAAAGGCTAACCTATCAGGCATAAAACAAAAATTAAAAAAAAAGTTGAAAGGAAAGCTGATACGAAATGACCGGTGAGAATATAGAATAGATATTTGTGAGATAGTATTTGATAAAGCTAGTAACGAGCGTATTTGCGTAATGATTAAATTACTCCGACCTTGCTGAAAAAAAGGGGATTGAAACGTTTTCCAATGGCTGATCAGTTCATAAGGAAATCAATTACTATAGAATATATTAACTAGTAAGTAGAGGTTCAAGGAATTTCCTCAAAAAAAAAACTACCTAACTGTGGAAATAAACTGAAGGATGATATACACCGTCTAAGTACCTAGCTCTTATTCTGAGAAATTAAGTGAAGGTCTGGTAAAACAAAGTTTGTTTTTTTAAATCAAACAGTTTTATGAATTTTAAGGCACCTTTTTTTTCAGTTATTGTACTCGTACCCGTCACGAAATGCGTAAATATAGGGACGCGTGTTTGATTCCCGCTAAGGGTGCAACATTTTGAGATCTATATAAATTAGAATGTGATAATGTTGTCTTAGGTTTTCGTGATTATTATACATTATAATTAAACACAGGGTGAAAATCCCGCGATCACTATACGCTATATACCTATATATAAAAAACCGATAAAGGGTGATTCTCTGATTTAGAGCAAATTGAACAAAATTGTGAGCAAAAAATACATATATAATTTTCCTGCACCGATTGAAAAGTTCGTGAAAAATATATACTTTCAAGTAAATAATACTATTTTATACGTAAAATTTATGAAAATATAGGCAAATTACTTTTTTAGAGATGATGGTAATGAGTTTTTATTTTTTTATTATGTTATTGTGATGTAACAAGCGCGAGGCCCACCTGATGTTAAGCGGTATCCTCTGCCTATAACAGATGCATTTCATCACAAGTGACGAACTGCACTGCGCCCATCACCTTGAGACATACCTGTTAAGTCTCATTTTGCCTGTTATTTCACTGGCTCTCAAGGACTGCTGCCGGAACACACCGTTAGGTGCTTGGCGACAGATTTTCTACTTGAGGGTAATCGCTAGCCAGGCGGGCATTCGCAAAATGCCCTTCCACCATGCGGTGAAGCTCAAGCTCTGGGTGGGATACGAACCGTGGACCTGCTGCACGGCAGTCCATCCAAAAAAACCAAGTTTTTTTCGTTGACAAATCTTTTTTATACTATATTGAACATTAGTAACCGTCTTAATCTTTTTAAACCCGTAGTTTTATTCCTTAATATGTACTATAGACTCTCTTAACACAGTACACAGTTAAAACATTTAATTGTTTTTTTTATTTGAATACTATTCCAATAATTTGTGCAAAGGTACACTGAAGGTAATGAGATTTAGAGAGTAAAAAATATACTAATTTTCCAATTAAAAAATTAATTCAGGTGCAAGATTTAATTATAGAACTCAAGAGTAGTATAAAAAATATTTGGTTCATTTGGAGCACGACGATGTCTGAATTTTTTAACGGACATGTAATTTGCACCAAATCTGAGAAATACCGTAAACCGTTTATAACAAAATTACGACACATAATTACCAATTTACGAAAGGAAAAGCTATAGTCATTTGCGGGATTCGAACCCGCACATGACTATATTTTTTAATACGTCCCGCTTCTAGCCGGGTTATGCTCTGACCGACTGAGCTAATATGACATATGATTCATAATTCTAATTTTCCTCTCGTTCTTTAACCATCGTATGGGGATGGATTTTGAAATTTTCGTTTAAAATTTGTTTATTTATTTCGCTCAGCACGCGTAAGTGTTCGTAATCATATTTAGAAATATAGAAGGGTGGTGACATTATTACGGGAGTTGGTGAGAGAGTTAAGTGTTTGAAAAGGACTAATTTCGATTAGACGAAGTCTAGTAGTCTGGTTGATGGCCGCGGGCCGTCCCCTATAACGGCTAGAGTAATAAAATTGCAGCACGAATTCGGCTCAGTAGAGCCAGCCCCATGCCCAGTGGTTAAGGCATCCGGTGAGTTAAACCGACGCGGGTTCGATTCCCCATCGAGGTGAAACATTTAGTGCTCTAAAAAATATGTAAATGTGATTTTCACTTAGCACATAATGCTTGTTATTTAGGAAAATACAAATCTTGTTATAACTGTGTATTGAAGCTTTCCGAGAGAAGGCTTTTACCTCTGCAATGGACATCTGATATTTTAGCACTTACTTTTGCACAGCTAATATGTAGGCTCTTAGGTTTAAATACATTTATTTTCAACATGAAAACAAGAACAGCATTAACGTAAAATATGTCTTTCGTTTCTAATACGAGTAGTAACTCATTTAACTCTTACCTTTGCATAGCTGATGTATAAGCTCTTACCTTTGCACATCAGATATTTATTTATTTAACCAATAGCTGAAGTAACTTATATGTAACACTTATAGTAACAGAAAGCTAATTATAGGTTACGTATAGTGACAACATAATTATAAAGTGTGCAATAACAATATAGCTTATGAAACACATTTATAAGATAAAGTAAAATATCCTGAATACCCTGGGAAAAACCTTGAAAACAAAATGATAATTAAATAGTTAGCTAATAATATCAATATTAATTTATAATTGAGTTTAAATATCGCCTCTGAAGAAATTAGTACTGAACCGTTGTCTGGCTAAATTTACGCTCGTACAAAATAGATCCAGATCATTATGCCTGCAGATTTTATTGAATTGGTTGCTAGATCGCCATAGGAATGAATTTTGTCTGTAGTTAGTTCCTACAGTGGGAGTACAAATAGTAGGGTTACATCGAGTGGTTTTATAGGGGGTGTTAATGGAAATTTTGCTTTGCAGCTCAGGACAGTCAATTTTGTTTGTAGTTATTTTTAGTAGAAAAGATAAGTCGGCAATTTCGCGCCTTTTATACAGTGGAAGAAAGTGAAACTTTTTGCAGAGCTCTTCTTGAAAGACTTGTAGGGATTTTTCCCTAAAACAAAGATACCTATTTAATAAATTTGATTTGAATTCTTTCTATTCTATCAATATATATGTTGTAACGGGGGTTCCAAACCTGGGATGCATATTCGAGAATGCTTCGTACAAATGTACAATAGAGCACTTTGAAGGTTTTAGCGCGACTAAAACTTGCCGAACTTCTCATTACAAAGCCCAGTGTTCTTAAGGCCTTGGAAACGATAGCATCGACGTGTTTATCAAAGAGTAACTTTAAATCATGTAGGACTCCTAGGTCTCTAACGAAGTTACATTCTTGTAATATTTTTGTAATATTTTACCTTTGCATAACTGATATATAAGCTCTTACCTTTGCATAGCTGATATATAATCTCTTACCTTTGAATAGCCGATGTATAAGCTCTTACCTTTGCACAGCAGATATACAAGCTCTTACCTTTGCACAGCTGATATATCCCAGCAGCGATGATGATGAACAGCGCGACAAGTTTCGCGTACGTGAACCAGTCCTGTACCCTGGTGGCGGCACGGACAGACCAGCAGTTCACGAAGGTCAGCAGCACTGTGGAGGAGAGCATAATTATGATTAGATTAGTGGGCAACTTAACAATTGTATCTATCTCTCAGAGCGCAGTTCGTTATTTGTGACGAAATGCATCTGTTATAGGCAGAGGTCACCTTGCCGCTTAGCATCAGGTGGGCCTCGTGTTTATTCCGTTGCAATCACATAAAAAATATTGAAATAAAGATAATTCCCGTGAAAAATATTTTCATGTAAAATTTAGGACACTTAGGATAGCTTCGACGAGCAGCAAAAGCGGAATTTTTGTATACCTATGTAACTTGATATACTACCTTTAAGAACAGTTTTCAGTATTCGGTTAAAGTCAAATCCTTTTTTAAATGACTTCCAAACAAACAATATAAAAAAAATGTTTATAATATGGCTATTACTGTTTATAACAAATTACCGGAAAACTTGAAAACTTTGGCCGGAAACAGCTTCAAAACTAAACCGCACAATTAGTTATTGAACAATTGTTTTTATAGCATGACAGAATATTTTAATGTATCATGTTTTATTATGTAAAAAAATTAATAATATATTTTAGGAATAAATGCTAATATTTGTACGCCTACTTGCAGGTTGAATGCATTACTATATATTTTCCTAACATCTGAAATTGTAATGATTGGGTATTCTGACAAATAAATGATTGATTGAAGGAAGTTCCAATTCAAAAATTCAATCCAACTATATGTTTTATTTTTATGTGTGTATATTTGTTAGGCGATTATAATATCAATCAGGATTGATTTTCATGTATCTCCTCGTCTTTGTGGTTGGGTACAGTTAGTTGACCTCCAAGTTAGCCCCATTTAAATTTCATCAATTTTGGTCAAGTACTTAGTAATCTAATAAGTTACAGCCAATTTACTGCAAAAAGTATTTGCATACCTGAATGATGTAATGGTAATTGCATCTATTGTCTATGGTAATTAGTATTTTAGAAGACTTAAAATGATTTTGTAACCATAATCATTAAAATGAGTGAAAAAAGTATTCTTCAAAACCCTTGCTCGCAGCAAGCTCGTAGTAAGTGAGCTTTATTATATCGTTCTTAGGGCCATAAACTGAACTATAACACCCTCGTGTATAACAATATTATACACTAGTGCGTAATAGAATTATCCCTACAAAGTTAAGTTACTGCAAATTACATGCGAGTAAACAGAGCATTTTCAATTTAACCGGGTAATACAGATTTGTAACATCAAAGAGGTTTATATGTAACCAACCATCATACATTTGCTGCGCGCAAAAAAAATTACGCGCTATTTTCCATAATTTTCGTATGTTGTTTGTATCGCATTTGTGCAATATATTTTTTTTCCTCGCAAGGGTGTTGAAAATGTGCGTTTGAAACTCGTGAGCAACTTGCTCATTATACACTCGTCTGATTTACGCCCTCGCCTACGGCTCGGGCTGCAACACACAGCCTCGTGTATAATGAGCAACTTAGCTCACTTGTATCATAACCCTACTATCATGATATTGAGTCGGTCAAAGAGTATCTACTATTTAAAATGTATATCATTACTATCCAAGTTTGGAAACATAAATAGAACTACCAAGGCATTACGTTTCTCCCACCACAACACACCCTCGAAACAAGAGCCCGTCCACGAGCACAATAGATCCACTTTCTAGCTAAAGAGCTTTTAGTGTTATCGCTTAGCTGTAAACGAGGCTAAGCTGATGGCGAATATACGAGTAGAGTTCCAATACCAGGTTAGTTTACAAATACGGGAATGAAGAACTTATAGGTTAATAAAAGTTGTCTGGAAGGAATCGCTATGTTCGATAATGCTGACTTTTCAACACTATTATTAAGATACAAAGACGGTTTATTAGACATTCTGTAAAAAATCTGTAAAATACAAGTCGAAAGCACATTAATACTAATGAAATAATTGAAATTATAGTATTATTTTTAGGTTTGCTCTGCTGATTACCTACATAACAAAATTACAAAATTACGAAAGGAAAAAATTATTTCATGTGCGGGATTCGAACCCGCACCTTCAACCCCATTGCCGGGGTATGCTCTGACGGTTAATCTTACATGACATATGACTCATAAGTCTTAATTTGTCTTCTTGTTCTTTGTAACCACGGAACACTGTCTTTCGGCAATTGTCCATCAGATCCAGTTACTCATTTTGGCTTTTATATTATTTGTTTTGTCTTCTATCACAATATCTTTTGACCACATCATCACTCACCAAGATCAGTTTAGATACTGGTCAATAAAAATCACTTAGAAAAAAATCTATTTTATGAATTTCTTTGAAAACTTACGTATACAGCAAGCTGCTAAGAGTCTTGTCGCGTTCTCAGGTGGATCACATTCCGGGAATATCGGCTTTAGTACATACACGCTGAATGTCAGCGCTACGATGGCCTGTGGAAAGAAAAAAAACTAAATATTAATATATAGGAATAAAAAAATACCAGATAAACATGTGTTTATCTGGTATTTTTTAAGCTACATCTGTCGCTGACTGTACCTTTTTTTTATATGTTTGACCACTATCTCACCTGATGGTAAGTGATGTTGTAGTCGAAGATGTTGTTCAGGCTAACCTAGAAGTACTGGCTCTCAAGGACAGCTGCCGGAACACACCGTTAAGGGCTTGGCGACAGATTTTCTAGTTGAGGGTGGTAGCTAGCCAGGCGGGCATTCGCAAAATGCCCTACCACCATGCTATAACGACTGCCACCCTAAGACAACAACCGGGACCGACGTCTTAACGTGCCCTCCGAAGCACGGAAACGCTCAGTAGTAATGTCACTAGCGGTCACCCATCCAACTCATGCCTGCGGGCGACGTTGCTTAACTTTGCTGATCGGTTGAGTTGAGAACAGCTAAGTAAACTTCGCTACAAGCGCGTCAAACCTACCTGTAATACGGGGTAATCATATTTCCGTAGGTGTTTAGGTACACACATGTAGCTTAGATGTGTTTATCTGGTATTTTTTTAACTAATGGTTATGGACTGCCGCAGCCCAGGTCCATGGTTCGATCCCCATCGCCTTGAGCTTTACCGCATGGTGGAAGGGCACTTTGCGAATGTTCGCCTGGGTAGCTACCACCCTCAAGTAGAAAATGTATCGCCATGCACTTAACAGTATGTTCCGGCAGCAATACTTGCGAGCTAGTAAAATTAGACTCAACAACTGTATGTCTCAGGGTGACAGGCGCAGTGCAGTTCGTCTGTTATCTATATATATAAGAATCAAAATCCTGACTCACTGACTGACAGATAACGCACTGCTTCAACCACTTGTAGTATATATAATATAATGCATCTATTATAGGCAGAGGTTACCGCTTAACATCAGGTGGACCTCGTGCTTGTTCCGTTACAAACGCATAAAAAAAGTTTACTTATACAGATTTAAGTTTATTACTAATTATAAAATATCTGTTTCTTCCCTGAATTTATGTTTATAAGACGCATGCTTAGTTATTTTTGTCACTACGAGTATTTATATACTTAATGTCGTTACCTCTGTGTGTTTAAAAATTATAAGCTTATTAAGAAGGCCGGGCCAGCCTGACGAACGTAATAAACGTAGTATTTCGTTTTTCTATTCTATTCTACCTCGGACTGCCACAATATGGAACCAGCTGCCAGGTGCAGTATTTCCGAACGGATACGACTTAGGGGCCTTCAAGAAGAGAGCATATTCCCTCCTCAAAGGCCGGCAACGCATCCTCGATACCTCTGGTGTTGCGGATGTTCGTGGGCGACGGTGATCACTTACCACCAGGTGAGCCGCATGCTCGTTTGCCCTCCTATTCCATAAAAAAAAGTCAAAATAAGACGCCTTAACTAAATGCAACAGAAACAGCAGTCAGAAGAGCATGTCCCGGCTTTAGGGATCATATGCCGCGGGTTCACATCCCTCTGGTGGTTCAATTGTTTTCCATCGTTGAAATTTCGTAAGTTCAGTATCAGAAATATCAAACACTTATTTCAGATTTTTCTAAATATCTATAACAAAGCAAAAGAACTAACGAAAAAAAAAATTGTAACTTCCTGAAACTGGGTACTTAAAATAATAATTCCAATTCTAAAACTAGGTAAACCCATTAAATCCTAGTATAGACCAATCGTGTAATGATAAAAATCTTTGAAAACCTTCTTAATATAGGCTGGAATGGTTATTGGAACATCGGGAAATTTTATCGTAGTCTTGTTTTGGATTTCGGAAAGGTTTTGGTACTGCTCATAGTCTTAATATATTCCGATATTCGTACATCGGGAAATTTTATCGTAGTCTTGTTTTGGATTTCGGAAAGGTTTTGGTACTGCTCATAGTCTTAATATATTCCGATATTCGTATAACTTCCAGTAGAAAAGAAAATTTAGTTGGGAGTCTTTTTAGACATAACAGGTACTTATGTTAATAGCAAAATTACAAATATACGATAGGTATAGGATAGTAATCTCACACGGACTGGCTGCATTGCTAAACGGGAGTACTACAAAAACCACCATTAAACGCAAGAGGTACAATGAATAAGCGGAGACTACCTTAGCCGGTTGCCAGTGTCGATTAGTGCGATCACGAAACAAAACGATTGTACTAATCGATTGGGGTACGAGAACTCCTTTTGCTATGGCAGATTTAGTGCTCTCGAAGCTTGGAGTGGTTGATGAAGGCGCTAGCACAACACCACGCAAAATCAGCATAGACGCAATGGTAATTGAATGTGAAAGAGGAGAGGTCGCAGATCACATAGGGTGCATAAAAGCCTCGAAATATCACGAGGTGATAGCATACGAGGATAGAGGACATGACCTTAGTTTCCTCAAAGCACACACTGCAACTTCACCTACAAACACCACGGGGATCCTCCAGCCGCATTCGATTACCCAAACTGGGTCTGAGCGCCTCCAGCAAAAACTCGAAGCCTTTAAATCCAACGCAAAGCATAAAGCAAATCCGAAAGAGAAAGCTGACCAAGCAAGACGCACAAAGACCTTTATGGATGTCGTCAGTGCTGCTGTCCACGGAATAAAAGACAAAATCTCAAGGGGGGCAGATAAACAAGCAGCCGCCCTTCAAGATTTCAATACACCTCGCCAAATACAAGTTCAGCCTCAGAAAAAACGTACAAGAGCCGACAGGGGGCAGGTCAGTCCACCCAGCTACATTCCAACAACAAAGCCCATAGACTGCGCTATTAACGCATTTCTTGAATTCTTGGCGATTGAAAAGGCCACACGTGAAGTAAATCTGGCCACTTGCAAAGACATCATTAAAGCATACCGCTGGGAAAACGAGGGATTGTTGAACGTTAGACTTGTGGAAGCGGAGGCGGCTGTATATGACAACGACACTTCTCAAATTATAAAAGGAACAATGTCAGGTCGATATATGGCCGCGTTCAGCTCCACGGGTAGCTTTGTTAAGTTGAATGAAAGCGAAACACAAAGGACTGGCAGAAACATCTTCAACACGCCA
The DNA here is from genome assembly GCA_963890685.1 of Plagodis pulveraria. Taxonomy (NCBI): domain Eukaryota; kingdom Metazoa; phylum Arthropoda; class Insecta; order Lepidoptera; family Geometridae; genus Plagodis; species Plagodis pulveraria. Next base: position 19,868,217 of record OY982972.1, read on the forward strand.
CCCAACGATCCTCTTGTCGTAACTGCCCGATGCACTAAGATAATGCTGCAGGAGAAAATCCTAGAAATGGCCAAAACCATTTCGGGTTCTCTCGATCCATCAGCGGCACGCGAGCTTTGGACTATGCCAAACATAATATGGATTAATGGAGTTCCAGGATGCGGCAAAACAACTTGGATAGTTGACAACTTCGATGCTGATAAGGACATCATAGTCACTACAACAACCGAAGCAGCCAAAGATCTACGAGACAGGGTAGCGCAACGCATAGGCGACGGAGTCAAATCCAAAGTGCGTACTCTGGCCTCCGTATTGGCCAATGGGTTCATGGGACGAAGTGAACAACGTCTTCTAATAGACGAGGCTCACATGAACCACTTCGGGGCCATCATAATGGCAGTGCGGTTGCTGGACGCTGAGGATGTCATCATCATCGGAGATGTTAACCAACTGCCCTATATCGAAAGAGAAAATCTCTTCGATATACGATACGGTAATCCAAATATGGTGGCTTCCATCACCCAACAGTTGTTTTGCACGCACAGAAATCCCATGGATGTGGCATACGCCCTTAGCGAAGTGTATCTGGGCATATACTCATCGCGATCTCAAACTCATTCCCTGACGCTAGAACGTTACACAGGTGCAAACATTCCAACAGACCTCCAGAGTACCTTATTTCTCGCGCTGACACAGGAGGAAAAAGCCTCACTTGTCGGCAAGGGATATGGGTCTGGTACAGGGTCATGCACCTTGACAGTACACGAAGCGCAGGGTTTGACGTACGAGACAGTAATCATAGTACAGATGAGGGAAAAAGTCACCAAGCTCCGAGACAGCGATACGCTGTCTCGGAGCTTGGTGCACACGCAGTAGTAGCAGTGTCACGACACTCAAAGCGCTGCATTTATTACACAGACGACAGCTCGGACGCCATTGGCAGATTCATGAGGCGGGCAACAGAGGCAAATGGAAAAGTAATTTGTGACTACAACCTAAAAATGGCTATAAAAAACCGGGACGAAGGGCTCGTAAGGACTCATCTACAATTATCAAGGGCAACGCCGGAACCAGTGGCCGGCCCTTCAACTTAGGATAATAAATACTTACTATATAAATTTTAATTTCTCACCTAACAAACTAGATAATAAAAAAAATGTATACATTAAAAATAAAAAATGGACTCACTTTAATATTAACAAACTAACACCCTTCCCTTCAGGAAGACTGATGTATTGGAGACAACGATTACTTAATAAAATGTATTACTATGATAAGGAAAAGTAAGATCTCAAAAGAGTACGGACCCAGAGTCTGTAGTGTAAAAATATAAATAATAATAAAAAAAAAAAAAAATTATACTATAGGAAAAATTAAAGTCAAGTGCGGGATTCGAACCCGCGTCCATCCACCCCTTTAGCCAGGGTATGCTCTAACCAATTGAGCTAACATGACATGACGTCATAACTCAAATCGTTCCTATCGTTCTAGCATACCCCGGCTAAAGGGGACGGACGTTTTTGCATGGTGGTAGTGCATTTTGCGAATGCACTCCTGGCTAGCTACCACCCTCAAGTAGGAAATCTGTCGCCAAGCACCTAACGGTGTGTTCCGGCACCTGTCCTTGAGAGCCAGTACTTCTAGGTTAGCCTGAACTACATCTTCGACCACATCATCACTTACCATCAGGTGAGATAGTGGTCAAAGGCTAACCTATCAGGAATAAAAAAAACAAAAAAAAACGGTCAAGCGCGTGTCGGGCCACGCGCAATGTAGGGTTCCGTAGTGGCCCGTTATCATAATATAGAATAGTTCTGTTGTTCTTTTTCTTTTTGTCTCTCTACCTATAACTTTCTAAGCAATTGGTTCTTTTGTTTATAAATTGTGCTTGCTTGCACGTGTAGACTGTTGTTGATCTATACGTTTCTTAGTTGCTCACAAACTTGTTACTTCGCTCTATTTAATGAAACCTCAATATAACGCCATAAAATGCACAGTCCCTTGAGTTTACACTGTATATGTATATATATCTATATTTAGTGTAAACTATATAATGACACTGAAGGGACTGTGCATATATATATATATTTATTATTTATTCAAGAACCAACAAACAGAGTCACAATATTTTCCTCATGAAAAATTATTCTTATTTATAATAATAATTATGAGGCGGCGAGGATGAGGTCTAAAAAGTACCTTATACCGAAGCTAATCGATCAACTTTGTACAGTCATATCTGTCATGACTTATGATATAGGTCATACAGAAGCATTATATCTAATTGTTGCCTCCTAGAGTTTAATTGCAATAATTTATATTAGATTAGCAGCTCTTCATAATGGTTTAATATTATGCAATAAATACGTTAATTCGTTGTTGAAGTTACTAGAGGACCTTATGACAAAATTAAATATTTTTAAACAACGTGCTATTATTATATTTGGAATATTTACATTAACAATTAATTTTCTATCTAATATCATTCCTTAATCCTTTATGACTTGAACTTCATCAAAGTTAGAATCCCATAACACATATGTAAAATTACACATTACAAATCACAAACCCTTCACATGCGCACGCATACTCAAACATACAGAAACACGCACCGACAAATACACCTTTCAAATTCCTCACAAACATTCACTTAAACTGGTACACCAATACTACACCACAGAATAATGACTACACATAAATATTAATTATTAAAAATATAAAAAAAACGTCAATTTCGAATAAAAAAAATTTCGTTAAATACTTTTCCTATATGTATATATGTTTCAATGTACTGGTTTAATTTTGAATTGTTACTACCTACCTACTACCCTTCCATCAATGGGGAATATTCCGCCCTCTCTCCCCCTCCCCATTGCATAAAATATATACATATATACCTAGTCCTTCTAATGTATGTAGATACACTTTTTTTTTTTTAATTATTATTATTTAATATAAAAACATAGTTTTCGTAATCCCCCACCCCTCTGGGGGCATGCTACGGGACTTATCTGAAAAAAAATCTTATCTGAATAGAATCCTACATCATCCCTGATGAACATTGGCTTTATAACATTATCTAAATATATGGTTTATTTCTTTTTGTTAAATACCTGTGCGAAGCCGGGGCGGGCCACTAGTAAGGTGTAAAGTGACGCCCAACGTGAGACGGAAATATTCTGGAGCCTGAAATGTGAGGTCAACGACTCTCACTCAGATTAGAGGTCAGTGCCCTCGCTTTGAAGTTGCGCAGTACGGACCTCGATGTACATATATTTTTTTTAATAAATTCCTGTATAATGGGATATTAGTATTTCTCAGTCAAAACATAAGTAGTATATAAACGTGCAGAAGTCCAAGATATTGCCTCAGCCCATTACAAACACACTACCGCTTGAGATGTTATAGTGTCTAGCTCATTACTACATTCTGTTAGTCTTCAATCATATATTACTTAGTCTTATATGCCTGTATTTTCCTTACTCTAAATTCGATTCAAAAAGCTCAAACTAAATTATAAAACAAATTGTTGACAATATTGGCGAAAAGGTCAATAAAAGAAAGGTTAACGCAAATAAATAGAATCCAATATTGGAACCAGGCAAATCCCATGACAAATAAATTTTACGTCCGCCCCGCGTTGGGCGCCAATATTAAATAAGCTGTATGTAGGCCAACGTTTGATATCTTATAACGAAATATTTAGTTATATCTCTTTTTAATATTACATTTCATATTATGATACATTAATAATAAAAAGATAATAAGAGCGTCAAATAATTAAAGTGCATTTTCACACCATGGTTCTTGGCCTTTCTATTATTAATACCTATAAACTCAACTATAAAAACCATTACCAAAGTAAGTACGCGCGATGTATTGTATTTATTTTTTAATATATGAATCCAGCAAAAACACACACTTTTATTATTATACCTACTTTTTTGATAGGTACCTTACCGTATTCCCAATAAAAACGGACCAAGAGAATTTATTTGTATGTAAATCACAAGAATGTACCATGAATTGATGTTACGATAAAAAATCAGGCAACATCACAAGATTTCTTAGTGCTGAATATTAATTTTTGTCAGTACGCGTAATCTACACTTATATTATAAAGAGTAGTATTTTTGTATGAAAATAGTTTGAGTCCCGGGAAAGGGCATAGGATACTTTTATCCAATTGCGCAAAAAACAGGTTAATGGTTTTGCGCAATGACCGAATTAAACGCGGGCGGAGCCGCGGCCGGAAAGCTAGTGACAATATAAAGAGGAAAGACTTGTATTTTTGTTACGAATAAACTTAAGAACTACTGGACCTGGATTTGAAAAATTCTTTCTCCATTAGAATCCTACACTATCCCTGATGAGCATAGGCATATACATTTTTTTTATATTTTGTTATACACCCTTACCAATGCCGGGGCGTGCCGCTAATAAAGTGATTTTCAACAGAACTTTATTTTCTAAAACAAAATAAAACAAAGAATTTAGATGAAGTTGATTAAAATTTTTATTGTATTATGAAGAGATTACAGTTTAGCAATTATGAATGAAAAATGATATCTGGCAAATGTCCACGATCACGATGACAGATGTCGATTCTTTCATCAAAGTTTTTATCACTTCTCACTTTTTTATCTCAGTTTTATCACTTTTTGGCAAAATGGCAAAAAACGTTAATCACATGACGGATTATGAGTTTTAAGGTTGAAAATAATTCGGTTGGCTTCGTATAGACTCTGTCCTTGACGTAGTCCCAGAAAAAATAATCCATTGGTGTTAAGGGGCATCACTGTAGAGAAAGATGTTATATTTCGTCTCCACTTCTCGCGTTTTTAGTTCGCGCCATGTACCCCATGGCGCCATGTTCGCAAGTCAATGGCAATATTTTATTTTATTAGAAATTTAGAGCGCGCTCTAGTAGAACTAGTAGAAACTATCTTGTCACACACGAATGATATATGAATGAATGAATAAAGCGCCATCTAGCACGCATATATGATACCGACACATTAGTAGGCTCATGAATTGTTTTGTAGCGTGGCACAGTTAATAAATTTACCATACCTACAGTAGAACAAGTTTAATCTTGATGAATACCAGCTTTTTCTTGCATGTTTTTGTGTATGCAAATTTTCAACTTGCCGATTTTGATGAACTAATTGCTTTGATGTAAGGCGTAACCCATTATAAAAAAGATAGTTTATTTATTACAAAAACAAGTATATAGTGTAAAATTTGCGCTGAAAATAATGAATAAGCTTTTGTACCCCATGATCAAAAGACAGATAGCGGGTATACTATTAGGTATTATTATCAAGTAGCTTGGTTTTTAAACAAGATTTTATCTTGTTTAGAAACTAAGTATAAGTCATACGACTTGCTCGTGTCATTACTACAAGTCCTATTAAGGTCACATAAACAAAAAATCACATGGAGAAGGTAGTAAGTACAGTTATTATTTCAATTTGTTAATAATAATTCATACATTTCGTGAATGCTATTGCTTAGATGGGTGGCACAACAAAACTTTTAAGAAAATAATATCTTTATTCAGATTACCCACTTAGGAAGATAGGTATTTTGTTTATAAATTTTACCATTAAATATTATTTGTACCCGTACGTAAATATTACTATTTGTACTACTATTCGTACGTATTACCACAATATTATACATCGATAGTAAAACTGTGGTATAACTTAATGTTGTCTTAGGTTTTCGCGATTGTTACACATAGTAATTAAACCACTTTAAACGGTTTAAATCGCGTATATTTATAATTATTTTGTCCCGACGTTTTAAACACTTTGAAGTAATCGTGGCCACGGGTAACTAAAAAAAATTGATAAATATACGCGATTTAAACCGTTTAAAGTTGTTTAATTACTATGTGGTATAACTGTATTGGTAGTACTAAGATACTATCTTATTCATATATCATCATATACGAGTACGTAGAAAGAATTAAATATACTTATACTATATATACTTATTACCTAAAGCCAAGTAAAAAAGGCAGTGCAATGCATACCTTTTATTTTAGCTGATTTTTACGTGCGCTCCGTAACCACCGGGCAAAACGGAGCACTTATCTGTCATCTGTCTATCCGTCCGTTTTAATGTCAAACAAATCTTGAGCTCGTAAACGGGATATAGGTGACAAAGCGCTCGTAGCGTGGCTGGCTTAGACATTCTTTACAGATCAACTAAGTAATTCAACGTCAGCTGCTTCATGACTTGGATGGGTGACCGCTAGTGGCATTACAACTAAGCGCTTCCGTACATCAAATGGCACATAAAACCATTGATCTCGGTTGTTGTCTTAGGATTGCAGTCGTTATAGAAAGGTGGTAAGGCAATGCCTGCACGGCTAGCTTCCACCTTCTGTCACCAAGAACCAAGCAGTGTGTTCCGGCAGCACTACTTAACCCTAGTGATACTATATCCTAACATACCCTAGATATAATCCTAGTGTTCATATGATGGGTTGCTTTTCTGGGCTATAATTACTACCTATGAAATTATGAATACTTATTTAAATAACTTTTTATGTTTGATAGTTTGTGTGTGTTCCATTATTTGTGGAAAGAAGAGTCTGTGTTTACTGCATGACAGCTTTGTACCGTAAGACCTACTGTTACTGTTACGCTGTGGCCTCAAAATATTTTTTATTCCATCAGCATGTTCATATATATGAAAAGTCTTTCGTTTGTTCTGGTGTCCATCCAGGGTAAGAAATATAATTTTCCTAGATCTACGAAAAAATATGGTAGATACTTAAGATTTACATACATTACGTATTACTTACTATATTCAGCATACTAAACTTTTGAGTGAATAATAGGAAAAAAAATGGAATCTAGGTAATAAAATTATAAGCAGAATGCATTAAGCATATTGTAAATAAACTTAGAAGTAAATACGTATCAATTTATACCAATAAATAAAAAAAATATAAAAATAAATTTAGCTTTGGATTTGAACCTTGAACCTACAGTTTTCTGGTCCGACCTTAGAAGAAATGAGCTACTCAAACAATGTTTTATGAATGAAAATGACAGACCTATGTAACATTTGTGATTGTGTTTCCTGGATCAAAATGTGGCAACGTAAAAACTAAACAGTTGTCAACGTAGGTTAACTACGAAATCAAGGTAAAAATGTACAAGATTTACATTAAAGAACTGGAAAGTCGTTAGATAACTAAATTATATGTAAATACGTATAAAATTTTCATTAAAAAAAAATAGTAGACAAAAAGAGAATACAACAGATTCGAACTCCGCTCTTCCAGATTCTGGTCTGACCTTTCTAAGATTGCGCCACTTAGACATAGCGTTTGGAGTCGAAAATAAGAGATATTTACAGACTTTTGTGCCATACTGTCAGAAGAATTTGTACATTTATGTAAAAGTTCATATTATGAAAAATTCAGAATAACGCTCATAGTGACTTTAGGTAGCTCAAGTAGTTCCTACGTCTTATAAAATCTTGCATGTTTATTTTATTGTGATAGTGCCACAGTAACATGACGATTTATTAAAATTAGAAAATTACATTCATGATCGTAAACATAAATGGAGGAAAAAGTACAGATGCTTGCCTTATTATGTCCACGATGCGTTTTTGGCGATTTGTATAAACCTTTTTTGTACCTACAAAGCGTTTATTTGTATGTTTAACCATATTTTTATTTAATCGAGATCGCTGAGAAAAGCGACACAGGTCCAACGCTCAACGCGGCTGGCCGCGGATTGAACGATAATGATAGCGCTATACGTGGATCGCTGGAGAAAATAGTGCGGCATGATATTAACGCTTCTCGGAATGAAAGGGCGTATGCGACATTTTAGAAACAGACTTATTACACATTAACCATGCTTTTTTTGTAAAAAATTAAATAACAAACTTTATTGCACTTAAAAATTCAATATTTTAGAACATAAATCATATCTTAATACAATAAAATCTAGCGGAAAAAGTAAAAAACCTTTATTTTCAGAGGGGTTTTTGTCAATTTTTTGTATCGAGCCAATTATTAGGAAACATGTTTTGAGTGCTATGAGCACACTACCTATATCCTTGAGTATTGTGTATTTAAATTGCAGTACCATGCGGTATCTGGTTTATGAGATTTTCGACATATTGTTAGCATTATTTCTTATATACTGGGCCTTAAATCACACGATCTGGCTGGCCACTTAACCTTTGAATTTCGTGAAATTATGCGATCGGGAGATTTCGTTTGCAATAAATTGATCGTTTCATTGGCTGTGTAACATGTGTCACCGTCCTGTTGAAACCACATGTCAGTGATATCCACGTCATCAATAATAGGCCAAAATTGAGTTGTTAACATCTCGCAAAATACACCCGCCATTTTGCCAAAAAGTGAATAAAAACTTTGATAAAAGAATCGACATCTGTCAGCGTGCTCGTGGTGGACATTTGCCAGATATCATTTTTCATTATTAATTGCCAAACTTTTTTCTTCATAATACAAAAAAAAATTAATCATCTTCATCATCTTTGCTTTATTTTGTTTTAGAAAAGAAAGTTCTTGTTGAGAAACCCTTTATATTATATAGCCTTTCATAATAGAATGGATGGATGAACGCGTACTCAAATGGCAATGGGGAGGGCACATGATAAGAGGCCAAGAGAAATGGAGCAAAATTGTGACACTGGTATAGGATGGTACCCTAGAGAAAGGAAAATGAAAAGGGGCAGACCACAGAAAAGGTGGGATGATGACATTAGACAAGTAGCAGGAGTAACGTGGAATAGAGTTGCCCAAGAGAGACAGAAATGGAAAAGATTGGAGGAGGCCCTTGCCGATTGGCAAACAGACCTACAAAAAATAATTAAGTATTAGAATAGAACAGATCAAGGCAAGTTTAGCTACAAAATATATCCATATATATCCTTAGTTATAATTTTTGTTCTTAATACATTGTAAATAGAAATAAGTTCGTCTGAATAAAGGGCTTTATTATTATTATTATTACGCGTACTAAGTATATACCTATACTATATCTTTCGTTTGGATGACAACGCTTTATTAATATTCACCCCACGTAATATAACAGCCCAGGAATACCATCGAGATGTTGGCGTTTTGATGACGTAAAATAAATTAATACTTGCTTCCTACGCGCTTCAATTTGCTTTGACGCCATTTGCTATGCCGTTATTTGAATATACCTAATAAGGTTTGTAATCACTGTTATAATTCTATCGTTCTAATTATTGCATTAACGCCTGCAAAATAAGCTTACAAATACACAACGAAAGGAAAAAAAATAAATATGAGCGTGATTCGAAGTCGGGACCATCCAACCCTACAACCGGGACGTGCTGTTCCAACTGATCCATCGTAGTGAGTGAGTAATTGCTCAAATTTATCCTTTTATCGTTTTAACCGTCCTCCAGTTATAATTCTAAAAACCTTTAACTGGTCTATAAGTGTTACGTTAATCAAATTTGGATATATATATGAAGATGATGAATAAAACAATGGATTCTTTACGCGTGGCTTGTTCGGATGTATTTAAGTACTTTCAGATCATTTGAAGTAACGTTGAACTTGGGTCGTATGCAACCCTAGTTAGTACGAATGCTATTTTACAAAATAATCTGATATTGCAAAATTACAAATATACGATAGGAAAAATTTAAGTCATGTGCGGGATTCGAACCCGCGTCCATCCCAATACGATGGTTAATGAACGATAGGAAATATTCGAGTTATGACGTCATGTCATGTTAGCTCAATTGGTTAGAGCATGCCCCGGCTGAAGGGGCGGATGGACGCGGGTTCGAAATCCCGCACATTACTTAAATTTTTCCTATCGTATATTTGTAATTTTGTAATGTAATCCGCATAGCAGGCGTTATTGAAAACCTAACAATATTAAAATTATAAGGTTGTGTCATCATTTACAAGTATAAAACCAATTGCTAAATTGGTCTTGTTTGTAGTACAACGTAAGTGGTACTATAGATGTCACTCCATCCCAATACGATGGTTAATGAACGATAGGAAATATTCGAGTTATGACGTCATGTCATATTAGCTCAATTGGTTATAGCATGCCCCGGCTAAAGGGGCGGATGGACGCGGGTTCGAATCCCGCAGATGACTTAAATTTTGCCTATCATATATTTGTAATTTTGCAATGTAATCCGCATAGCAGGCGTTATTGCAATCATAACAATATTATAATCTGATATTTTCAAAAGATTAGGTATTTTGACATAGTACTATCGTATTGTATCGCCCGTGGAGTGCCGGACTAGAATGTCACCCACCCCATCTCTACTTGTGGGTGTAGTAAGAGGCGACTAAGGGTAATACACCAGAAGGTGGGGCAGCAGCACTTTCTGAGGCACTGATATCTCACATTGCGATCCCCAAGCCAAGCGTGGGGATTATAGCAAACCTCCATATATTGGGGGAGGCTGTGTTCAGCAGTGGACTATCCGGCCAATACAGTACTATCGTATACATTTTTTCGTTTTGTCTTGAAATAGCACAAATCAAGTTCTTACTCGTACCACCTACTTAACTAAACCTATTCCGGACAACCCTAATGGCTATAAGCGGATTGTCGCACACAGTGACCACAAGCCGCTACAATGCACACAATTCTACCACTTACGATAAGGGAATAAAGAGCATTATCCCTGAAACGTGAGAATGTGTGGGTATATACTTGGTAAGTTAATCCAAGAGTTTCGGTTCAATCGATTTTGTGCCTAAAGCCTTTGCTATTATATTGGAATAGTTAACTAAGAACCACAACCAACTGTGTAAGAGTGTTTTAGGTCATTAAAGGGACAATTTCTTTATTTTGAACACATTGGAAGAGATTACCACCTCTTCAGGCCATTATTGTTTGGATTCAGATATAATATATACTATGTACGGTCATTTTAGCAACAAATCCGTGCTGACGATCTTGACATAAATTTGCTAGATTAAATTTGAATTAAAAAATAAATTAATGATGCTACTGATGTTTTCATGCAGACTATCTTTTGGAACTCAACCTAAACGATATTTTTTCACACGTAACTCACGCAAAAATGGCACCAATTTCATCCTTAACAAATACGTGCTTAAATTTTAAAATAGGACAATCACGTCCTTGTGAATAGTAAAGTTTTCACAAATTTTCGCGCTTTTTGAACAAACAAAAGATTGTAGCTGCCACTCATAGCGCGCATCAAAATTAAACTTTGTTGTATTCGTACTAGGTTTTAATTTCCGTTACAAGCTTCATCTATTCTAGTTCAAGCTTCTTAGTAGTTCAAGCTTCTTTAATCTGCAGCACACAACATAATAATGTAAAGTTGGTAGGTCGTCTCACTATTCATTTGCGATATTATGAGAAGATTTGTACTGTTTTTTTTTATGTTATTTTGAAGGAACTAGCGCGATGCCCAACTGATGTTAAGCGGTATCCTCTGCCTATAACAGATGCATTTAATCACAAGTGACGAATTGCACTGCGCCCATCACCTTGAGACATACATGTTAATTCTCATTTTGCCTGTTATTTCACTGGCTCTCAAGGACTGCTGCCGGAACACACCGTAAGGTACTTGGCGACAGATTTCCTACTTGAGGGTGGTCGCTAGCCAGGCGGGCATTCGCAAAATGCCCTTCCACCATGGGGTGAAGCTCAAGCTCTGGGCGGGATTCGAACCATGGACCTGCTGCGCGGCAGTCCATAGCCAATGCCACTGAGCCATCACTGCTTCAAAAAAAAAAAAACAGTATTTAATATATTGTTGTAATTGTTCCGGGTAAACGTTATATTTGATATTTGTCTGCACTCAAAAAATATAGAGGGGCGCGCCTTTTTGAGTAGAAAGCTCTATTAGTAAGGTAGGTTTACCTGTGAACAAGGGCGTACGATCATGCACTCTATCCAGAGTCGGATGAAGGCTGCGAAAGGGCCGAAGGTCTCCATGATGTACGCGTAGTCAGCTCCACTCAGCCGGATCATTGTGCCCAGCTCGGCGTAGCAGTATGCGCCCACCTAGCAAAGACAATAAAGACATAGTGAAAACAAGATACAATATAAAGTTATTTTATTAATCTCACCTATACTGATAAATATAAAGTACTCAGTACTTACAGCTAAAAAAGTAATATAAAAGCAAACTGGCGGATTTTAGACGCCATACAGTAAGAACATTTTTTTCTCTCTCTCAAACTCATAGAATGATGTATCAAAATGAAGGGCTTTAAGACACAATTTTAAAAATATATATCACTTGAATGGAATAATAAAACGCTTAACGAATATAAATAATTTGCAGTTGGGTTTTTACTTTTTAATTATTTTATACTTCTTAATATGATTCCAAGCACTATTGCGTGCTAAGCGAAAATATATTTAACAAATTATTGGAGTACAAAATTGTATGCCTAAGACGGGAATCGAACTTTCGTCCTCCGATATCGCATCGGATGCCTAAACCTCCTCGGTCTCCAGGACTCGGCATTTCTAGTGGAAATTTCGTGCTCCAATTGTATTACTTTAACCGTCATAGGGGACGGTGCGCGGACATCAACCAGACTACTAGACTTCATCTGATCGAAAGAAGTGTTTTTTCAAACACTTTACTCTCGCAATGATGTCGCTACCTTTCTATATATCTAAATATAATTACAAGCCCTACCGCGTGCTAAGAGAAAATCATATATCACAAAATATTGGAGCACAAAATTTTGCCGAGTGGCTTAGGCATCCGGCGCGAAAACGGAGGACGCAGGTTAGGTTCCCACCCAGGGCATAAAAAAAATTGTGCTCGAATAGTTTGTAAAATAAGAGGTTATAAACCAGTAACATCCTTGAATAGTCTAATATACACTAATATGATATAAGGAGGAAAGATTTGTATTTTTGTATGCAACGAATAAACTTAAAAACTACTGAACGATTTGGATGAAATTTGGTATGGAAATAGTTTGAGACCCGGGGAAGGACATAGAAAAGTTTTCAGCCAACTGCACAAAAAGATGTTAATTGTTTTGCGTGCTAACCGATCTACGCGCTAGCGCAGCCGGAAAGCTAGTCTAATACATATTTATGGCTACGGACTGATGTTGAGAAGGTCGCAGGCTTGAGCAGCAGCGCATGGTGATAGGGTTTTTTGCGAATGCCACCCTCAAGTAGGTAATCGCCTAGCACTTAATGGTGTATTCCTGCAGCTGTCCTTAAAAGCCAGTAATTCTACATTAAGCCTGCTAAAACCTTGGACCACATCATCAATTACCACAATGTGAGATTATTTTCAACGGATAACTAATCAGTAACGAATGAAAAGTATGTGCTACAGAGTAAGTTTTTGCTGTGGTTACTGTATGTCTCTACTTTGTTATTATCTACGGAATCTCGTAGCTATTGCTACGGTAAAACGTAGACGTGTAATCAGAGAGTATACAAAAATGTTTACGTAGGCAGTAACTAGGATGTACTTATGTAGATAAATTTAACAAAAAACATAATCATGATATTTGAAACATAATAGAAAAGAACTAATCTGTGAAGGTTGCCACGAAATATTTAAAAAAAAATGCCATTTCCATACAAAAAAGAAGTAAATTTAGGAATTAGACGAAGAAAAGATCTCCTTATGTTAAGTTGCACTCAAATCATTACTATATTAAAAAATACTATATAGGTAATAAATATATATGAGTTTTAGTTGCGGTAGCTGTAATATAACTTGGGAGGTTTTAGGGTACTGTATATTTGATAAAAACACGGAACTTATTGGATCACTCACGTGTTACGTTTGTCACAGCAATTTTTTTTTATTTAGGGAGCACATTATAAATTCAATAATTAGTTTTGTCACGTTTTTACCCGATAACGATAAACTAACACTTACAAATAATTGCATCACAATTTTTTTATTCCGGACCGTAAACAAACCCGCGTCCTCCGATTTCACGCGTCCACGATGCCTATTCCACTTAACCACCGTAACTTTGATTGCTTTGGTGTTTTTTTTTTATGCCTTTGACCACTATCTCACCTGATGGTAAGTGATGATGTGGTCGAAGATGTTGTTCAGGCTAACCTAGAAGTACTGGCTCTCAAGGACAACTGCCGGAACACACGGTTAACTGCTTTGCGACAGATTTTCTACTTGCGGGTGGTAGCTAGCCAGGCGGGCATTCGTAAAATGCCCTACCACCATGCTATAATGTCTGCTATCGTAAGACAACAACCGGGACCGACGGCTTAACGAGCCCTCCGAAGCACGTGCACGCTCAGTAGTAATGCCCCTAGCGGTCACTCATCCAACTCATGTCCGCGTCGGACGTTGCTTAACTTTGCTGATCGATTCAGAACGGCTAAGCAAACTTCGCTACGAGCGCTTCAAAATATTTTTAGGTCATAAGCCGTCTAACATCGTCTGCTAGACAAAATATCATATTGCCTATTTTATAAAATAACCTTAACAATCTCTTTCACACTTGCCTTGAGATTCAAAATGTGGTCAAAGATGTTGTTCAGGCTAATTTAGAATTACTGGCTCTCAAGAACAGTTACCGGAATATACCGTTAGGTGCTTGGCGATAGATTTTATACTTGAGGGTGGGTATTTATTATTATTTATTTATTAAATATGCTATAACGACTGCTATTCTAAGACAACAACTGGGAACGACCGCTAAACGCTGTCTCCGAAGCACGGAAGCGCTCAGTATGCTGGACAGACAGCTGCCGGAACACAACATTAGGTGCTCGGCGACAGATATGTACAATTTTTTTTTTCTAATCAAAAAAGTTGTCATCACAAATTGTTACTTAGGACTTGCAGAAGTCAACCCTAAGAAGTTGTTAGCATCTTACCAATAACCCTGTATAATTATGTCTGATATAATTTCTGTTACTAATAATGCCATACAATAAAACGCTACGAACATCAACGAACTATGTAATCAGAATAGATCTATCTAAACTACTATTAGAAATATAAAATGGTAAAAGCATACAGAAATCACAACATCCGCTATCATAATGGATGTTACGTATATTATTATTCATTATCAGTGGCCATGTGATACAGATATCACCGAAATAGCTGTAGGTACTGAGTACACAGACCTATGCCTATAGGTGCATACACATGTGCACTGATTACTTAGTACTTATTTCATTCCCGATACTTGCAATTTTCATTCCAGTTTCTCTTTTTTTTTAGTGTTTTTTTTTACCGGTGGTATGCCTTTAATATAATATATATTTAATATAATTAAAGATAATTCCCGGTGGGGTGCCGGGTTAGAATTGCACCTCCCCATATCATCCCGTGGGTGTCGTAAAAGGCGACTAAGGGAATAATTATACTAGGAGGTGGGCAGCAGCGCCTTCTAATGAATTACTATCTTATACTGCGATCCCCAAGCCGCCTGCCAAGCGTGGGGATCATGGCAAATACCCCCTTTATAGTTCAGCAGTGGACGATCCGGCTGATACAGTACAGTATGCCTTTAATAACAAAACACTACGAAATATAATACTATAACACAGATACTACAACGAAAGCATTCAGACAACCTACAAGCCATTCCAGGCTCACAGGCAGCCCAAATGCTCCAGACTACTACCAGTTGGCAGCGTGCCCAGCATTCTGGCAGCGTTGTACCATTGCAGTATTCAGTTGCTTTTGGAGAGTAATAAACATAACTAAGATAAGAAAATATAGAGTAACGTCTTTTAAGCGCGGGGTTTTTCCATACATAAAAGATGACTAACACTGGTTTGACTTACTACTAACTTGGCAGACGCACACAAGGATTTCTTCTTTGAAAAGAACAATTAAACTATTTTAATCAAACGTAAATAAAAAATAACGAGATATGTTAAGAAGCACTCCAAATTAGCAACCTAGGTATTTTTATTTTTGCAATTATTTTACATTATAACGGCAAGGCATATAGCATGTTTTGAAGCGCTCGTAGCGAAGTTTGCTTAGCTGTTCGTAACCGATCAGCAAAGTTAAGCAACGTCCGCCACGGTCATGAGTTGGATGGGTGACCGCTAGTGACATTACCATCGAGCTCTTCCGTGCATCATGCTACAGAGGCCTACCTACCTGGCAGCTAAAATCAGGGATATAGAGACGTTCGGCAGAAGACAACTAGATAGCTAGAGATAAAGAAAAATAGAGGTATAATAATAACAAATATTTAAAAAATATTTTTCTATACATTGTGATGGTGTATCGATCGTGCGCTCGATGAGTCAAGACCTCCTGAGGATGCTTCGTGTAGGAGCGAACCCGTCGAAAATTCTACCAGTTTGTGACGTCACGTCGGCTTAACAGGAAAATTAGGCGATATTGTCACTAGGTATATATTTTTATATAAAATATTAAATAACGTTTATTTAAAATATTTGTTATTATTATACCTACCAATACCTATTTTTCTTTATCTCTATCTATCTAATTGTCTTTAAGATATTGTTATTATTCGCAAAGTAACGCCTGTATCTATTCATTAAATAGAGGTATCTGTATATATATAAATTATTAAATAGAGGTATATATATATTTAAGTTATGGTGACGGAACAAGCTCGAGGCCCACCTGATGTTAAGTGGACTAACCTCTGCCTATAACCGTTGCAATTCATCACAAGTCACGAATTGCACTGCGCCCGTCACATTGAGACATAGTTGTTAAGTCTCATTGTGCCTGTAATTTCACTGGCTCTCAAGGACTACTGCCGGAACACACCTTTCGGTGCTTGGCGACAGACTTTCTACTTGAGGGTGGTAGCTAGCCAGGCGGGCAATCGCAAAATGCCCTTCCACCGTGCGGTGAAGCTCAAGCCGGCGGTGGAGATCGAACCAGGGTAATATAAATATAAATCAAGATATCTGAAGCAAAGAGCTTTAGGTATTTGCTTGTTCAAACATACTTTGCTATATACTATAGAGCATTAACGAAAGCCGGTTTTAATAACCCCCCGGTGATGGTAAAGCTTTCAGGCTCAGAGAAGATTGCTTTTGGGAATTTAATATAAAATATTAGGCTTATTTTAATTGTAGCTTATTTTCCTATCTGTCAGATTTCTTGAGTAAATTTACTTGGGTTTATTGGCCCAAGAGACCAATAATTAATCAAAGTAAAATGTAAGAATGATTGTGAAGAACACTATTAACAGAAAATGATTTTCAAGAAGGAACGGGCTACATCAGGCGTTCCACATAGTATTTCCAGGTCCACATAATTTTATTTGCAAAAAATACTTGTACGATGTCTAAATGTCTTTATTGTAGTAGCTGTAGTGTTGTAAATAGAAGTAGTATTTTTTTGTTTATATAGGCGGTAAAAATGTTTTTTTTTTATTATTATATATTAATATATCTACAGTTTATACTGGTACTACTGGTATTATTTGTACCATCACCAATAACGGTGGCAATAATAATATTAGAACACAAAATTCGCTTATGAGTAATGCGTAGATTATCTAAACCCTACTCGATGGCCCAGCGGTTAAGGCACCCGATGCGTAAAGCCGGAGTATGCGTTTTCGAATCCCACACAAGACGATCAATGTGTAAACAGGACAAGTAGTAAACAAGTAAACAAGACAAGCATGGTGGTAGGGCATTTTGCGAATGCCCGCCTGGCTAGCTACCACCCTCAAGTGGAAAATCTGTCACCAAGCACCTAACGGTGTGTTCCGGCAGCTGTCCTTGAGAGCCAGTACTTCTAGGTTAGCTTGAACAAAATCTTCGACCACATCATCACTTACCATCAGGTGAGATAGTGGTCAAAGGCTAACCTAACAGCCATAAAAAATAAATTAAAAAAAAGTAATATAAAAAAACAACTTACCATACTGAATACTCCTGAAGCCACCCATACAACAAGACTGGCATTGACAGAGCCGGTATACTTCAGTACACCAGTGGGCGAAACAAAGATGCCACTGCCGATGATGGACCCCACTATAACGGTGATGCCGTTGAGAAGAGACATCTTGGCCTCCAGAGCTCCCCCACCTTTCCCTTCTTCACCCTCTGGCTCGGATTTGAGAGTTTCAGTTTCGCCATTGTCGGTGGGTTTCGCTTTTGGCGACCTGTGGAACAAATTATCAATAAGTTTTTAAGGTATCGTACTTTCTAAAGCGAACTCTACCGTGCCTGCCAAAGTTGAAGATGTGGAAAAAATATATTTCATAGATGAATTCAAGTACAACATTTGCAACATATGATTTTACGGTATTACTATTACTTTTGCCCTTAAAAAATCCAACAACATACAATTTCTTGACTAATATTGCGAACTCCTTCTAATCTAAACGGCTATGATTTTTGGAAAATAAATTGTACCATAAAAATTCTGCATAGATATACTAAAATTGCAACATAGCATTTGTAAATCCTAATTTTCCTAAGAAAAAGTATAAAAACTAAAAGCGTATTCTTTTTATGCCTCATAGATTAGCCTTTGGTAACTATCTCATCTGATGGTAAGTGATGATGTAGTCGAAGATATTGTTCAGGCTAATCTAGAATTACGGGCTCTCAAGGACAGTTGCCGGAACACACCGTTAGGTGCGTGGCGACAGATTTTCTACTTGAGGGTGGTAGCTAGCCAGGCGGGAATTTGCAAAATGCCCTATCACTATGCTATAAGGAGTGCCACCGGGACCGACGGCTTAATATGCCCTTTGAAGCACAGTAGTAATGTCACTAGCGGTCACCCATCCAACTCATGACCGCGGCGGACGTTGCTTAACTTTGCTAATCGGTTAAGAACAGCTAAGCAAACTTCGCTACGAGCGCTCCATATTATCCATCTGCATATTCTTTGACCGTTATATTGGTGTAACGAGTGCGGAACGTAAATGATTATGAGCGGCGATGCATGAGTAAAGTAATCTCGATTGGGCCAAGATGCTCAAGGCCATTGGCGATTCAATACGCCTTAAGTACGTACATACCTGTCATCAAGAAGGCTTTATTTATTAGTTTATTATTTATCTTTATTCTTTAGTCATCTTTACAGTAAATTTTTGAATGGATTTTGTATTTTCATGCCAAGTGCTAAATTTGCGTACATGCCCAGTTATTAGTTAGAAATCTATTCAGCCAATCATTTTCTTTTATCTAAACATCAGTTGAGTTTGCCGTTAAACTACGGCAAGTAAAAAACGCTCCCTCTAAAAAACTCTGAAGATCTAATCTATACCTCAAAATCCCCTAAAAGGACAGAGAAGTTTATACACCCACGTTTCACAAGCTTTAGTAGCTGATAGGCTAGCCTTTGACCACTATCACACCTGATGGTAGGTGAAGATGTGTTCGTGTATTGCTGTCATTGAGAACAGCTGCCGGAACATACCGAAAGAAAGCACCTAAGCTTGGCGACACATATTCTACTGGTAGATTTTTCCTCTTACACCACTCATCTTTCTCTCTTCTCTGGTGGGTAGTACTATTCGCTACACAGCAATGTAAACAGTACTTGAGGCAGCGGTACCCATTCAGATGACGTCCACACAAGGAATCGTCATCAGGAGTTTGAGATGAATTCGAGTTTGCACAATTTTTTATGCCACATGTGAATCGATTTTCCAAATTTTATACGACAATGGTATCTATCCACGGATCAGACAATAGAAACCCCCTGCTTCAACAGCGTATGGTTATTTTAGTGCCTACGTAATCGATTTTTATATGTTCACAGTTTATTGACGGAGAAACACAATATGGGTCGAAGCTTGGCATCAGATATATAGAGATATTTTCCATTATGGTTTAACCTATACTTTAACTTTTTCGTTCGTTCAAACCATTTTTGAAAATATGATGATGCTATAGAGCTGCGGGCATGTTCTCAATGTGCTAGTTGAAAGTTATCATATACAAAGTTACTTTATGGCCTCTCATAAAGTAACACCTCTACTGGCCCCACAAAATCAACACACTCATCAAAATTTAGATTTTTAAAATAAAAATCTAATGGAGCTTCTGGATTATGTGCGTAATCAAAAAATGTTGTAATAAATAATGAGTTTGATAAGTCAAAAAAAAATTGCGTTCCAAATCCAAACATTTATAAGCGATAGTAACTAAGACATTCGCGACTTGTCTTCATCAGTCTGCTCCTTACTTGCTCAGTGGTCTACTCGTGACCATTTTAACTTGGTCGAAACGTCGAGGTAAATATTATACACGTTTTTATCGCGACTAAACGCAGAACTTTCACTAAACTTTATGTAACATCCAGCAGGAGGATATAGGACAGCTTTTATATATTTGTTAAAGTTTGATAAATATTATTTACCTGTAATGTTTGATATTACATACTTTTTGTATTGTATTGTTTATGTTTATTTTATTTTACTTTTTTATGATTTTTATGGTCCGCCTACTTAAGACTGTCATTGGCTATCTGAAAGACAAGTACCTACTTATTTAAATAAAACAGTACAGTAATCGAACCGAAGAAACATTGAATTGTAATACTGAAATATATTAAAGAGCCAGGATAATAGAGTAAACTTCTTATCTATATAAACTTATTATATTTTCCCCAACATAGTCTATTTAGAGGGGTCTGACAACATTTCAAAAGGAAAATTCGGAATCTTATTTATTATTTATATTACCTACGATCAGTTTATCATCCCTCTGAGAAAAACAAGACTTTTTTTAAGGAGCAGGTTAGCACCTTTTTCCGGTCCAGAGAGAAAAAAAATTTTATGAATTACATTTAAATCTAAATACTAATAAAAGTATGTAAATATAAATATTATTAAGTATATCAAAAACTATTAACCTTCTAGCGCGAAATCCTAGGCTCACAGCCGCAGTTGCTATCTTTCCCACCATTGTTTCAGAACTGCTTCATGCTAATTGCACCTAGATATAAAAGCACGATGATAATGTCCTATTTGCTTGGTCCATATTACTGATGAAAATGGTATTTTAGGTATTAATAAGAAGGCATCGTCAGGACCACTACGTCCTAGTTATGAATGAAATTCTATTGTTATCATTATCGCATTGTTATATGCCAATGGGTTAAATCTACGAATTAATAACCTTATTTATGGTATTGAATAATAAAGGACGGAACGGATGACATATTTTTGAAATATATTATTAAAAAATATTTCTACAAAAACGCAAACATCACACGTAAATTTTTATATGTACCTAATTACGTGTAGTTGTACTAATTTTACGATTTAATCTACTGTTGCATAGATAATTTTTGGACAAGTTGTAGTAAGGATGAAAATAGGATGACCATTACAACTATTTTGATGCACGTACGTCAATTTTCAAATACAATTTAATCTTCACCTCACAAAGCTGAGATAGATCTTGATTCTCATTCAAAATCTGCGTGGAAAAATGATTTTATCCGCTATTGTGGAAAAGATTTTTAAAATTCGAATCACAATCAATATTAATTTGCTATAAATATTACCGGTTGAAAAAATCTAAATCTAAACTTCAATTGTAGCAATTGTAGGTTATGTCTAAAATATATTAATAATTTTAGTAATTTTACTTTTAATATTTAGTATAATTAGCACACATTCACTACATTACGCTGTTTTTCTTGCACCTAGCATTTTTTCTCTTTGTAGCGAGGTAAACAGTTGTGTGTTGCGCTCGGCAGCAAATTTATTTTGCGCCTCGTGCCTTTGAAACCTTCGGTACGCTCAGGATTCTATATTTTGAACCAATCGTTTTGCTCGTGGTTCAATCCTAGCATCCTTCGCTGCCTCACGTGTCAATAAAAGTACTCGAGCCAAATAATAACTTTGTAGCCGTACATAACTAATAACTATTTCCTCATAATTTCCGTATTGAATTTATCAAATTTACAAAGAAATTATACAAAAAAATAATAAAAAATATTTTGTAAATGTTTGTGGAAATCACATGCCCATTTTGAGTCACATTGTTATGGGATATCTAGTATTTTACTAAGTATACCAATTATTGTAACTAACAAAAATTCGCTAATAAGTTTATAGATTATATTGAAATATGTGGGTAGGTATAAAGCCACATACAAGATGTGTATCTTATATATAGGGCTCACAATGACTAAAGAAGAATAACTGTATAGTAATCGTGGTCACGTGGTGACGATCACTGCAAAGTGTTTGAAATGTCGGGACAAAAATAATGATAAATATACGGGATTTAAACCGTTTAAAGTTGTTTAATTACTATATAATAATCGCGAAAACCTATGACAACATTAAGAATAACTGTAATTCAGGCTTAGTAGAATGTTTTAAGAAAGCGTATGTCCAGCAACGTAGCTGGTAGAATTAGAGACAAAGATAAGGTTATATCATCGGTGTATAAAACAGTCATCACATAAGCCGAATCTCGACTACACCGAGCAGCACAAAGCACTTGAATAGTTCTTAATAAACCGACACACTGAATATAAAGAGTCCCGACGGAACAGCCAATCAGGCTCGTTGTTGGCGACTGGACCTTCCGTTGCAAGTGAAAGACGATCCCGGCAAAGTTAACTCAATTGGTTAACTGGCTTCACGATCTCACGATTGCTAAATTGAGACGAAAGTAATTTCTACATCCACAGCGCGATTATAAGTGGAAAGATGATTTGCCTTGTTGGTGTCTGTTTGGAAGCGCCGCTTTGAATGTCAAGGTCCTACGAGTCAGACAATCTTTTAGGTTTTTCTGACAAAGAAATTCATGAATAAAAATGTGCAGTGGCTTGGAACGGTGCCGGTTTATGGTAATATATCACATAGGGTCAAAACATGTCTGGCGAAACGTGTGTGTTTAGGTTTTTCTGTGTGGATTATGTTTTCTTTTCTATAATAGTTCTTGATTTTTTATTATGAAAATACTTAATTTTACGGAACTAAAAATTAACAAAGAAACTAATCCAATATTCCCGGCAGTGTGTCTATTAGGCAGTGTTCCCAAAATGCTGGCCGCATTGCCACGTTGTATGGGTGTAATTAATTGACTGAAGGAAGTATCGTTTTTTTTATTAATTGACCTTAGCGTTTGTGTACTTACTCGTATATTATTTTATTTTATTATGTATATATCTGAAGATAATTCTTTCAGACGTCTGATCAGACACCATGTTATTTGAAAAAACAAAATGAATTTTCGTATTTGTTTTAGAATTGTGATGGTACACGCACAAGTTCGACCTGATGTTAAGCGGTACCCTCTAACCATACCATTTCGTTACGAACTGCACTGTGCCCATCTTTACACCCTGAGACATGCAGTTGTTAAGTCTCATGTGCCTGTCATTTTATAGTTACTGGCTCTCAAGGACTGTTTCCGGAACACACTGTTAGTTGCTTGGCGATAGATTTTCTACTTGAAGCAAGCCAGCAGGTAGTAGCTAGTCAAGCGAGCATTTACCACACCAAATGCCGTTCCAACATACGGTTAAGCTTAAGCCGGTGCGCACTGGAGAATAAACCATGGACCTGCGGCACGGCAGTCCATAGCTACTCGTATTACCACTCGGTTATCACTACTTCGCTAGTATAGGATTTTAACCAAAAACAAATTGTCTCACCTGTTGAGCAAAAAATATTTTTTTGACGACTTGTGAATTTAATTTAATATTACGTGTATTATGTTGAAAAGTTACCGAACACTAATGCATAAGATTACCCTTAAATAAAATCGCCAAAAATATTTTTCAATACGTAATTGACATAAATTATATAATATTTGTAATGTACTGTATATAGCCGTATTATCCACTGCTGAACACAGCCTCCCTCATTATGGGGGGAGGTGTTGCCATAATCCCCACATTTATTTGGCAGGCATCTTGGGGATCACAGTGTGAGATAGCAGTTCCTCAGATAGCGCTGCTGCCCACCTTCTGGTGCGTTACTCTTAGTCGCCTCTTACAACACGGGTAGAGATGGGGAGGTGACATTCTAGCCCGGCACCCCACGGGCTATAAAGTTAAATAGTTTTAAAGATGATATATCGTAAAAATCTTCGAACCCCGCGGAATACGTATTCTACTACAACAGTTCGATGAATTAGTCACAGAATAAAAAATATACAATTTCCCGCCATAAACGTTCGCCTTTAACCTAATATACAACATAATAAGATCCAATGAAACTTGTAAATATTATTGTGATTATATTAATTTTTTGTATCCAATGATAATCCCTAGAACTTTAGTAAAAATAGTAAGGCTTTCGTAGCACGGAGCTACGCAGCGTCTACGACACCGTCGTCCATGGAAAAATCGAAACATCGGAGTAATTTGGTGTTACATTTTAGAAACAAAATATATTATTTTATTTACTGTATTGAAAAGCCCAGTGCGCTAAAATCTCACGTGACCAATTTTAATATTTCGTGATGCTGCGTACATGGGAAAGAATTAAACGCCTCTTCCCAGAGTTTATAAAACCCTTTTGTGCCCGTCTCAAAAGAATCTAGATTCAATTGAGGCCTTGTAAAGAAATCATCCGCCGGCCGCCATTGTCAGTCAATTGGGGTCCTTCAAGGGCGCGCTCTCGGCCCTATATT
Organism: Plagodis pulveraria; assembly: GCA_963890685.1. NCBI lineage: Eukaryota > Metazoa > Arthropoda > Insecta > Lepidoptera > Geometridae > Plagodis > Plagodis pulveraria. The sequence continues at coordinate 19,892,807 of OY982972.1, forward strand.
GAATATTATTTATATTTTTTTTATACTTGTAATATAATTGTGTATGTGTTATCTGTGTACATAATATGTATGGGTCAAACGTGAATACTGTTGGGAAAAAAATAACTTAAAATAACCACAATGATATCATTTATTATTTTTGCGTTATCAGTGTGATTCTACTAAAATGTACTTATCAATGTAATAAAAAGTTTACTGCTAAGCAACCTTGTGAGGGCTCTATTGGAAGACTGGACTGAAATTGCTGAGTAAATTCTTCATTTCGTCTCATGTAGACAAGCGCGTGTCAATTGTTTAACAAACCTGAAAGAGATTGCATCACATGTCCTCAAAACTACGTCATATTGCGGTCAGTCATTCATACCCACTGTGATAAACTGATAACTTGTGATCTTTCTAGCACTAGGCAGATCAAATAAGAGCAATTCTGACGAAGAGCGAGACCGTTTGAATTCGAGCGTACCACAGTGTCCTGCAAATAACTATTTGAAGCTCTGTCAGTTTCCAAGACTTGCAGAGTCTAACGTTCAAGTAGAAAATCTGTCACCAAGCACCTAACGGTGTGTTCCGGCAGTAGTCCTTGAGAGCCAGTGAAATTACAGGCACATGAGACTTAACAACTATGTCTCAAGGTGACGGGCGCAGTGCAATTCGTGACTTGTGATGAAATGCATCAGTTATAGGCAGAGGTTAGTCCGCTTAACATCAGGTGGGCCTCGAGCTTGTTCCGTCACGATAACATTAAAAATAAAAAGACTTGTGTGTTAGGATCTTAGTTAAACTGTCGGCGCCAGGTGGTAAGTTCATCCATTCCAGTAATCAGATATTTGATTAATTTTTCAATGCTTTAACCTCTTTTCTTCAAATCAGTATATACAGTCGCCTGCAATAAGAAGTATACACCTCGTTATTTTCAAAATAATGTGATGTCGCCAAGTTATTAATAATCGAAGTAAACATTAACATGAGTAAAAATATTCAACTTATTCTTTGATTTTAAGATACTTAATTGATTATACAGAGAAAAACAGAACTCTTTGCCACTATTTTGAAAATTACAATGTGTATACTTCTTATTGCAGGCGACTGTACATGGACGTACTATAAATACTTGCATGGACGTCCAGTTAATGGGAGGATATTCAGTAATAGGGTACCGTTTTCAAGTATGGACAAAACCCTAACAAGTAAAAAATGTTTTGATAAATTTCATGTGTTGGTTCGGAACCCTTTGTGAGAAGTCCAAATTGCACTTGGTCGGTTTTGATTTATATAAGAGACATTTACAAATTAATGAAGCACCATTTTTTTTCCCGGAGTGGAATCGAACCTGCGTCCTCCGATTTCGCGCTGGATGCCTATTCCACTCGGGCACCGGAACATACTCGTTCGAGTCGAAACTTTGTGCTTCAATTTATGCCATATTACTTAAACGATCATGGAATAGGTATCCGGAGCGAGCCGGGGCGAGATGGTGATTGCTAACGCTACCCCATCTCGCCCCGACTAGGCGGCAGACTGCTCATCCCGGGTTTTTAGTGGGTAACCTCACTTACTACCCCCCCCGTGGGGGTAGTAAGGCCTCTCAGGCGAGGACTCCCACATAACCACTCTGCTCCCCCCGGAGCCGGGTGGTATCCATAAAGGATTTTCCAGGGTCAAAAAAAAAAGGTATCCGGAGCGAAATCGGAGGACGCGGGTTTGATTTTCGGACAGAACAAAAATAGTTGCACTCCAATTTTTAAATGTGATTTTTGCTAAGCTTACTTGCTTTGTATTTTAAAAGATTAAGCAGTATCGTGACTAATGCTTTGCTATTAGTCACGATACTGCTTAATCTTATTCAGAAATAAAATAAAATACCCCGTTATAGGACAAAAAATACGTTTTTTTTAATTAATTATATGTTAACGTGCATTAACTCCCGCCAGTAATATAGGTACAGTCAACCCATTCACCAGGAAAATAAATTCAGTGGAGCACATAGCTAATATCCACTTATCAGTGACCTGACCTTTGGCTCGCGATAAGTAATATCTGCTGATATTGACATATACACTTACTGAATTGTTGCTCTGATTTGGCTGGCTGATTTTCTAAACATTGGTCGGGGAGTAAGATATTTTTCAACATCCTAGCACCTAACGCGCCTTTAAATATACCGATTTTAGTGTCATAATGTAGTCGTCCTTTGCTTCTACTTTACCGCACTTGTAATTTAAATAGAAAAAAAAACAACGTTTCCACCCTTCTCACCAAGGAGATTGTAATTTGTTTCATTCGTTTTTCATATGAAAGCAAAACCAGAGTTTTTTTTACCTACTGAAGTAGAACTTTAGAAGTTTTAATTATAAACCTTCATAATCAGATGATTATTGTTATCAAAAAGATAAAGCAAATGTTTTCGTATCGAAATTTTCGTATTTTTTCCTCGCAAGGGTTGAAAAACGTCGTATGACATATGTGTGCTATTGATAATTACAGCCTATGCTTTCTTGTACCTACGGCTCGGGCTAGCAATATCGCCTCGGCTGTAATTTTCAATTTACCGCAATTTTTTTTTTTTTTTATGCCTGACAGGTTAGCATTTGACCACTATCTCACCTGATGGTAAGTGATGATGTGGTCGAAGATGTTGTTCAGGCTAACCTTGAAGTACTGGCTCTCAAGGACAGCTGCCGGAACACACCGTTAGGTGCTTGGCGACAGATTTTCTACTTGAGGGTGGTAGCTAGCCAGGCGGGCATTCGCAAAATGCCCTACCACCATGCTATAACGACTGCCATCCTAAGACGACAACCAGGACCGACGGCTTAACGTGCCCTCCGAAGCACGGAAACGCTCAGTAGTAATGTCACTGGCGGTCACCCATCCAACTCATGACCGCGGGCGACGTTGCCTAACTTTGCTGATCGGTTGAGAACAGCTAAGTAAACTTCGCTACGAGCGCTTCATAATGTACTATTACAAGCCAGGCTATATAGAATATTTTTGAAGCAGTGATGGCTCAGTGGTATTGGCTATGGACTGCTGCGCAGCAGGTCCATGGTTCAAACCAAGCCGCGGGCTTGAGCTACACCGCATGGTGGTAGGGCATTTTTGCGAATGCCCGCCTGACTAGAGACCACCTTCAGGTAGAAAATCTGTCGCCAAGCACCTAACGGTGACTTCCAGCGGCTGTCCTTAAGAGCCAGTAATTCTAGGTTAAGCCTGTTAACACCTTTGACCACATCATCACTCCATCAGGTGAGATTGTGGTCAAAGGCTTACATAAAAGCAATTAAAAATAAATGTACATAAACATATTTAGAGTCTTTATACAGCTGTAGTACGTTTCTCTATGTTAATTATGCTTTTTATAAATTCATAAAGTTATTGTTAGTACGATTTCCTGTTTTATTTTTTAATGATTAAGCTACGTACTACTGTTTCTGTCTCTTACGGTCCAATTTTACAAATTACATTCTCCATACATCAGTGATTTTTGTACACTTAGATGTAAGTTAGTGCAAAAGGTCTTAAATCTTAAAAACTAAGTGAGTCCATATATAAAAAAAAACTAAGTTTTGTTAGTAACATGCTGAAGCCTATTTTATTCGATAATTTACACATAAAATTTTAAAATTAAATTATTCTATAAAATCTTTACAGTCCATTTTTTTTAAGCGCTCGTAGCGAAGTTTATTTAGCCGTTCTTAACCGATCAGCAAAGTTAAGCAACGTCACCCGCGGTCATGAGTTGGATGGGTGACTGCTAGTGACATTACTACTGAGCGTGCACGTGCTTTGGAGAGCACGTTAAGCCATCGGTCCCGGTTGTTGTCTTAAGATGGCAGTCGTTATAGCATGGTGGTAGGGCAATTTGCGAATGCCCGCCTGGCTAGCTACCACCCTCAAGTAGAAAATTTGTCGCCAAACACCTAACGGTATGTTCCGGCAGTTGTACTTGAGAGCCAGTTATTCTAGGTCAGTCTGAACAACATCTTAGACCATTTCATCACCTACCATCAGGTGAGATAGTGGTCAAAGGCTAACCTATCAAGCATAAAAAAAAATGTCCCTTATGGAGCTGCCACTGACTCCTGTTCATTCACAACTCGTCATTACAAAGTATGAAAATATCGATTGACCAGTCCCAACATAAAATCCCTTTTGTCCTAGGGACAACCTTGACCCATAAAGGGGTGCAACCCTCGCTACATGGACAAGGGGAACTTAAATATCTCCCCTATGTAGAAGCTTATGCAATTTTTTGCAAGTTTCAATTGGAACCCGTCTGCTATGGGTAAGTAGATTACGACAAAAGAAGGAAGTTTTAGGCTAGCCCTTGACCACTATCCCACCTGATGGTTAGTGATGGTATGATGTAATATATGTAATAGATTAAATATTTTAATAAGTCAATACTGTATTATTTTTAGGCTCACAGATTCTTGCATGCCAAATGGCCAAATATGGCAGAACTATTTTATATGTATACTTAACGGCTTTAATACCTATATTTCCAATAAACGATTTGATTTGATATGATAATGTGGTCGAAGATGTTGTTCATGCTAACCTATAAGTACTGGCTCTCAAGGACAGCGGACTAACCTCTGCCTATACCAGATGCATTTCATCACAAGTCATGAATTGCACTGCGCCCGTCACTTTGAGACAGTTGTTAAGTCTCATGTGCCTGTTATTTCACTGGCTCTCAAGGACTGCTGCCGGAACACACTGGTGGGTGCTTGGCGACAGATTTTCTAGTTGAGGGTGGTCGCTAGCCAGGCGTGCATTCGCAAAATGCCCTTCCACCATGCGGTTAAGCCCAAGCCCGCGGCAGGATTCGAACCATGGACCTGCTGCACGGCAGTCCATAGCCAATGCCACTGAGCCATTACTGCTTCAAAAACTTCAAGTACTTATATTGAAATCTGAGGAAGCGTTTCATAAGGCAGTGCATTTTTACCGACTTCAAAAAAGGAGGAAGTACTCAATTCGTCTGTATTTTTATTTTTCTATGTTTGTTACCTCAGAACTTTTGACTTGATTAACCGATTTTGATGATTCTTTTCAATTTGAAAGCTGATCCTTGCCATGTGGTTCCATTTAAATTTCACCAAAATCGGTCATGCAGTTTTTGAGTTACACTCCAATAACTGAAAAGTATTTTCCTATCTTGATGACATAGTCATTGACAGTGAATAACAATCGATCCCATAAGAAGCAACTCCGCAAAATGGTTAAAAAATAATTAGCACACAAATGGTACCAACTTCAACACTCAAATGTGGGAAATAACTTGTCAAAGTCGGTACCATGCGCACAGTATTGTGATAATAGGTACTTTTGAACAATTTTGATACCGAATTCAACAAGTAATTTCACACATTTAAGTGCTGAAGTCTGTTCCATTTTTGGTATATTTTTTTTGTTTTATTCTATTTCAGTTTGAAGTCGGTTTTTTGTCAAAATCGATTATGTGTAGAATGTTGAAATCCAACCAACAACTTAAAATTCAATTATTAAGTTATTTTTTCCAGAGTATCCAATACATCCTCCACCTTTTTTTTAAATGGTTATAAACACCTAAATTTCAAGCTAGTTAGCTAACTAGCTTGAAATTTAGCTAATAGCAAGCTTGCTATCTCATTCTATTTAGGACTAAGAGACCCGTGACGTAGACGGACTTACAGAGAGCAAGACAGTAGGTGCAGCGGCAGATTGAAATTAATACAACTCCGTTTTGCTCTTTGCGTGCGGAACCCGAAATCAACTGAGTACGTATAATTTTAGCTAGAATAACCGTTCCTTGTGGTTGCACAACGCTACACTATTATATTAATTTGAAGTATTTTAATTACACGATTTCTAATCAATCTCAAGGCTAGTGTGAAAGAGATTGTTAAGGTTATTTTATAAAATAGGCATTATGTTATTTTGTCTAGTAGACGAATTTAGACGCCTTTTGAACTAAAAATATAATATTTTATATAAATATAGGCTGCTTCTGAAGCAGTGACGGCTCAGTGGTATTGGCTATGGACTGCCGCGCAGCAGGTCCATGGTTCCATCCCGCCGCGGGCTTGAGCTTCACCGCATGGGGGAAGGACATTTTGCGAATGCCCGCCTGGCTAGTGACCACCCTCAAATAGAAAATCTGTCGCAAAGCACCTAACGGTGTGTTCCGGCAGCTTTCCTTAAGAGCCAGTAATTCTAGGTTAAGCGTGTACCTTCGACCACATCATCACTTACCATCAGGTGAGGTTGTGGTCAAAGGCTAACCTAACAAACATAAAAATGTATATATATATATATAGGATGCTGATCTAGTATGTACTAGCGTCTGCCCATCTTCTCCAGGGCGTATTATTCGAGGTGAAAGAATACTCACGGCAATGATGGAGACATACTTACCTTATTAGTAAATATGTGTAGAAATTGTGAAGCTTTCTAAGTGAAGGCTTCTTACCATTTTAAAGCCCTGATTTCCCGAAAGGTACTGTACTGACAAGATTATACCCAAAGAACGATGGTATCAGTTTTACTATGGTATCAAGCACGTGCAGGCAGTTTCATGTGAACCAGAGACACTTAGTTTATAGCCTATCACATGTTTCGACCACATCAATATTTACAAATTGGCATTTTTTTTTCTTTTCTGATAGGTAAGTGTTTGCCCACAATCTCACCTGATGGTAAATGACGATGTGGTCCTAGAATTACTGGCTCTCAAGGACATCTGCCGGGACACACCTTAAGTCCTTGGTGACAGTTGTTCTACTTGAGGGTGGTATTTAGCCAGGCGAGCATCGCAAAATGCCCCTCCACCATGCAGTGAAGCTCAAGCCCAAATGAAGCTCAAGAACCATGGAACTGCTGCGTTGCAGTCCATAGCCAATGCCACTGAGCCATCACTGCTTGAGATACTATCACATGGTTAACCTATCGGCAATAAACAAGGACCACGCGCACGTGACGTAAGTTATGCAGATTTCTCAATATACCGTGCCAAAGATTTGAAAGAACAAAATTTAAATATATTACCCAAGAAGTTAGTGATAATTGTTCGGCTTAAACAAATCTTGTTATTCAAATTTAACATCTAATGGCCTTGTACGACACGAAACAACCGTTATAGTAATAATTTGGCCATTAAAGCTTTATTTGCGTACTACGACGTCTATGTCGTCTCTATTTGCACAGCTTGTCCACACGACAAGTTTAAGGATTAGTAAACAGTTGCTAAGGTGAGTTGTCGATTAGTAGTAGCAATTGTTGCGTAAGCTATACTGCGAGCTCAGTTTTATATTGGAACAAGTGTAATGGTCGTACCTACTTGCTTTTTAAGGTTCCTGAGCAGAATATCGGACCTAATTACTATTCTGCTAACCTTCTCTATACGTCCGTCAGCACACTTTTAAAGTGCTACTGTATTTTGAATCGTAATAGGTTCAAGTTACACAGAACATGCATTATAGCGAATCGCCTTACAAATAATAATTAACAAAATATGCCGTAGCTTCAGGAAGATCATTTATATAAAGCAGGAACAGCAAAGATACTAATACGCTCCCTTGTGGAACGCCGTATTTATTTAAGGAGTAAAACGAATGAAACCTTTTTTCGTATGTCCAATAATTTGATTAGTCTCAAAACAACACATTGATATCACAATAAGTAGATAACTTTGGAACTATTCCTGAGACTGGGCTCTAATTATGTACTTTTCTAGCTTTTTTTTAGCAAGGTTTCATGACAAATAAAAGCAAAGGCCTTGCTCATGTACAAAAATATAGTTAGTACTGGCATATTTTTGTCGAAGCACTCCGTTGTTAACATTATATAAAAGCAAGCGTGGTTAGTATAAAATATATAAAGCAAAATATATATATATATATATATACACATATATTATAATTAAACATTAAAATTATGTAAACATCAAATAATTTATTCATACTGATTATATAAATTTATCGAACACTTTGATATTGATATAGGTATCTATTTATTTTATTGGTCTACAAGTCCCCATTTTACAATTACCGCCTTTTTAAAATATGAGTTTTGCAATCGAGTACTTAAGTCGTTTAGGGAAGATTCCATCTGTTAAAAATAAGTTAGAGATGCATGGCAAATATTTTATATTGACCAAACTATAAGGCTTAATTATTATGTAATGACAGTCAATACAGGTATACTTGCTAGTAGCTATTTTAGGTATACTTATTAAATATTATTGTACCTACAGATATTTATTCGATCGGATAGCCTTTTACATATAGAATATAAACAAAAAATTTACTACTTATCAAGTTTGTTTATGCAAAATGTGAACCATTGATATAACTATAATAGCTGGTTGGTGTGTAGTTACACATATACTTTTACTTTTTCGTTCCTAAAAATCAGGAAGTTTTTACTTTATCTTTAGGCTCCTTTACTCTTTTGATAAGCTTTATTTATATAGTAGATAAATAAAGCTTATCCAAATGTCATAGAGCTAAACAGAATCTTCAGGGTCTTACCAGTAAGTTTACTTGGAAGAAAAATCCCAATAGTCTTACTAGTAAGAGTATTTGGTAAGACTGCTTGGAATGCCTTGGGAATTCGTGGATATCAATATAAGTGCTATGGAAAAAATATTATGGCCCACATTGCATTGCAGACCCACAGGTATTCCAAATGCTCCAACCTACTACCAGATGGCAGCGTTCCCAGCAAGTGGGAACCACTGCACCGTTGGATTGAAAATTCAAGGCGGAAACATAGGTAAGAATTGCACCTTGTTGCTGGTGCGTATGAAATGGGACGAACTACTTTTTAACTAAGCTTCATATCAGCGCGCACTGCAACGTGGCGGTAACGTCAATATCCCCGTCCGAATTGCGCTAAAATTAGAGAAAGTAATATTTTTTTATGGATTCGAAAGTAAACAATAGGAATTGGTAAAGAGGGTCTTAATTTGTTTTCTTGTTAGGTTCCAAGATATTTTATTCCGAAATTTTGGTCAAAATAACATATTGTTTGAGATTTGTTGTAAAAAAAAATGGGACAATTATATGAATTATAAACAATACAATTTGTTTGCGATTAACTTATGGGTTATGTAAAATTTTTACCGTATCCAAGAAACCAATAGAACCAACAGCAAAATCACCTAAACAAACGATACCACCCACTTGGCGGGGGTGTCGGGTGGAGATCGCTGACGCCACATGCTTTCGTCACAGCTTACGTCTGACGCAATATCCGCGGGATGTGGCGGCTGTGTTTACTAGGTAGAAAACTATATGGGGGCAAAACCAGGCTTTTGTTGGAATAGGACGCTCACTACTCACTAGATTTCGAAGCGTTCTTAGCAAAGTTTGCTTAGCTGTTCTTAACCGATCAGCAAAGTTAAGCAACGTCCGCCGCGGTCATGCGTTGGATGGGTGACCGCTGAAGACATTACTACAAAGCGTGCACGTGCTTCGGAGGGCACGTTAAGCCGTCGGTCCCGGTTGTCGTATTACGATGGCAGTCGTTATAGCATGGTGGTAGGGCATTTTACGAATGCCCGTCTGGCTAGCTACCTCAAGTAGAAAATCGCCAAGCACCCAACGGTGTGTTCTGGCAGTTGTCCTTGAGAGCCAGTACTTCTAGGTTATAGCATGAGTAACATCTTCGACTACATCATCACTTACCATCAGGTGAGATAGTGGTAAAAGGCTAACCTATAAAGCATTAAAAAAAGGATAAGAGATTGCTGATATAGTTGAATACTACGCGCATCGTTTCCTTCTAAAGAATATTATAATAAAGGCGAACTGGTGTGTTAAAATCAATTGAAAATCATAATAGAAAGCCTCCTTTATATCATAGTAAAAGCTGTAAGGATCAACTAATTGCATTACTAACACAGCATGAAGTCCAATGAGAATTCCCAAGAGGGGTTGCGTCAGACAAGTGGCCTGACCATAAAAATATGTATTTGTCTTGTCTTTTGCATTCAAAAATCATCCTATTAAAATATGTTCTTGTGTGACCTCATGTGGTTTTACAGAAAATATTATTAACTACCCAACACACAAGAATATGATGACTATAGAAAGGAATTTGAAAATTATATTCCATGAAAAATCATTTCAGCTTTATAAAATGCAGAGGTCAAAGGTAAGACATTCGGGGCATGTTGTAGGGCGGAGGGTGTCTGCTTGGAGGGGTGAGGGGTGGATCGATGACGCCACGTGGTCAACTGACGCAACATCCACGGGCCGTGCGTGGCCGTCTACTCAGTTGGCGGGAAAATTATAAGTTATTCTTTTTTTAACTTCGCTTTTACTGTCAATCTATATAGACGCATCTAGATTTCATGAATAAAGATGAAATTTTTTAAAGTCGCAGGATTCTTTGTACTATAAACTTCTAGATAGATACAACCGCCAGGCCCATATTTTTTAATGTTAAAGTTATAACGATTGAAAGAAGTTTTATTAGCCCTTTTGTAAAAGTTTTTACAGGCAACTCAAGGTATTTAATACATATTTATACTACTTAAATATATTAAAATCTAATAACGTTCATATAAATTGATGATTAAAATTTAATTATCATATTTTTTATACATAATACAGTAAATAAAATTTACAGTTACAACGTTTGCACTTCTCCTAAGAACAAAGATTCTACAAGCTGCATTGACATGAATTCTTTTAATGTGTAGAAGGGATTGTTTTCAAAAAGTTCTTAAGTTTTAGTATAAACAAACTATATTTTAAGGCGGTCCAGCTTTTTGGTAATTTATTATACATCAGTATTTTCGAATAACGACCTTGTTTCTGTACTTTAATCTGATTTTTGGTACAACCGAATTTCATAATGTTTTATAATTCGCTTTTCATTATTAGTCTCATGTGCCTGTAATTTCACTGGCTCTCAAGGACTGCTGCCGGAACACACCGTTAGGTACATGGCGACAGATTTTCTACTTGAGGGTGGTCGCTACCCAGGCGGGCATTCGCAAAATGCCCTTCCACCATACGGTGAAGCTCAAGCCCGCGACGGAATTCCAACCATGGACCTGCTGCACGGCAGTCCATAGCCAATGCCACTGAGCCATTACTGCTTCATATCTTGTTATAATACGACTTCATACGTACTTTATAAATGTAATTTATAAAGGTCACACAAGGTTGTAAGAATCCTGGTGCAGTTAACGTCTGGAGAAGTACCACCGTCACGTTTTTCAGCCGCAATGTAAGCGTATATCGTTACAATGTAAGTACTGTACTGTACTGTATCAGCCGGATCGTCCACTGCTGATCACAGCCTCCCCTATTAAGGGGGCATTTGCCATAATCCCCACGCTTGGCAGGCGGCTTGGGGATCGCAGTGTAAGATGGTAGTTCTTTAGAAGGTGCTGCTGCCCACCTACCAGTATTTTTCCCTTAGTCGCCTCTTACGACACCCAGGGGATGATATGGGGAGGTGCAATTCTAACCCGGCACCCCACGGTGTAAGTATGTGGTATTAATCATACAGAATATTCACGTGTTCAGAACGTTCTGTTGGTACTTTTTATGTTATGGGCAAGGGCAGTAATAGTCACTTGATCGATACAAACAAGTTTCCGTGTTATTATTATGTTATTATCGCAAGTTTCCTTTACCTTAAAAAATAACAAATTACGTAAAAGGAAATATACCCAATTAAATTTTTACTGTAGGTACTTACACATTTGAGATATAAGTAAAAAATATGCTATTCATTAACATCCTTTGAACCGATAACCTTTTAAATTCAAGACGTAATAATTTCGTTCATCTGCAGACTTTTGTAACAGGTAGTTATGGTAGGTATATACATATAAGTACGAGTACATAATTATACCTAATTAGGTATAATTATCCACTGCTGAACATAACCTCCCCCAATTAAGGGGGTTTGCCATAATCCCCACGCTTGGCAGGCGGCTTGGGGATCGCATTGTGAGATATCAGTACCTCAAGAAAGTGCTGCTGCCCACCGTCTGGTGTGTTAGTCGCCTATTACGACACCCACGGGTAGAGATGGGGGGGTGACATTCTAGCCCGGTACGAAACGGGCCCTTAAATATAACTTAGAATTAAAATATATAAAAGTCCTAAAAATAATTTGTGTTTACTTAGTATGAGTTAGAATATAGTAAGCATTCCGAGTCTCTTTTTTTAAATTCAATACCTGCCTGAATATCCATTAATTACCTACCTACACATTAAATACCTTAGAATGTAGTACTGAGAATTTTAGAAGTAACATTAAGGAAAGAATTAAATAAAATACTCATTCATATTCACAAAAAACGCGTATTTCAATAATATACAATAACCTTGATATTTAATTGGGCTTGTGCATAGTCTGTGGAATCATTACCTACATTATCGTTTTATTTTCGAAAGGAAGGAAGGATAAAAATTAACTAAAGTTATTCATGTACCTATTAAAAAATAAATTCATTGTATAAATTGAATAAGTACAGACGCGATGTTTTAAGCCTAGCTAGCTTTACAGGTAACGCTTTCTTCACTTACTTAATATAGATGTCTTTAAGGTAAAGAATATGATAAAAACTCCATGTTAAATTTATTGTTATGACGGAAATATAATAAGGTCATTAGTGGAAGACAAAAATAATGAGTCTACTAATAATATCTATGTCTAGGTACATTTTAAATTTTTAATTAAAAAGTAAACCATATTTGCAGACATCGCGGGAGCACGGCTAACAAACGTGACCCCTGAAAGATTTATCCACCCATAACTATATTCATGAATTTACGTGATTAGATTTCTGGTGCGACACTTAGAACATTAAATGTCCGATATTTATGATATAATTTCATAAATAAATTTCAATTTTAGAGCTATTCATCTTAAAAATTAAATGATAATAAATAATAAAATTCAATGTCCGGAAACGAGCCGCATAACGTCAAAGATGAACAATAAAATTATAAAGCAACTTTCGCACAGCTAACACTCACATCTTGATTCCGTTGAAATATGTAGATATTTCACAAATAAATTAGGTCCATAAAATTCACCACACTTGGTTTTCCCGCGCTTTTTCGCCAGAGCGACTGAGCCCGCCAAGTTGAACCGCGAGACTGCCGTGCGCCAAACCGCCAAATAGAAACGAGATGGAAGAACACTTCCGTACATGTGCAACAAAGATCCGAATATATCGGTTTTATCGAGCGAGAGCGAGGGTTCAATTTAGGGGATGAGGGTGAGATGCAAAGATGAAAATGGTGGCGCGTGGACTTGTGCCCATACTCGATAACTACGCCATCATTTTACTTTCATTTTACGTGATTTGTTTTTAGAATCGGGTCGCATGATTTTGAGATTGTTGAGGATTGTATCCCAAATTTTTGGGAACGTGCGTGGCCTATATGCATGGTTTTTTTTTATATGCTCCCTTTGTCGTAATATGGTCTCGCACGTCTTGTGCATTTGCCAGTGTCATGTTTTAAATCCTCGTTAGTGTTTCTTAGAGACGACTTTGGTTTTTGTTGAGGTGTAACTTCGAGCATGGCTCGATGAGATATAAAAACGGGGAAACCTTATGAAATCTTTAAATGGGAGGAGAAAAGATGGATCACGGGAAACTTGGAACAGGTAATCGGATCAGGAAAGTATAACATGGAAAAGGAATAGAAGAGGAGGATAGAGAAAGGAATAAATACCTTTATATGTACCTATCATAAAATAGAACTACCTACTAATATATTCATTTTAAATTTTAGTCATAATACATACAAAGATAAGTGATACATAGTTATGGATCCCCCTCGCCCATCCGCTCTAGACTAGAGGGGGCTTGATCAGCGGAAACTCTTACAGTTCCCTGTAATGCTGACCAAGGCTTCTCGGTGGTCTCGTGGTAGATTAAGATAGTTGGTAAGCTCATTTTTATTCATTATACAGTTAGCCTCCGAATCGGCAACATATTTTAATTTTTGTTTTAATTATTTTAGTTTTTAAAAAGGGTTTTCCCTAATCCCCAGATTTGACTGGCGCAGCCGGTAGGATTGATTCGTTAAGGCTGTACCGTCTCGTGTTAGTATTTCGGGTGTCCAAATTCACCTAAGTATAGCGAGTGCGGCGCGAAGTGGCTGTGAATCGATCCACGAACCAAATAAATTTGTCAAACGGGTAAAATAAAAGGTGACCATGAGAGTAGCGGCGGGTGTCTGGTGAGTCAAATTTTCGCCAATTCCTTCCCTAATTCCTCCTGTAGCCTAATTTAAATCATACTTATATTTGAGATAAGACTTTGCTCACTATAACGTATCTGGTTCATTTGTATTAAATTCTACGAAGTGCCTCAGCTTAGTTGATAAGAACATGATAGCGTAGAGCGATGTAAATGTATACAGAACATAACTGAATCAATTAAGTTATGTGTGTTCTTAAATTCATTTAAATAAAAGTAACAGTTCTCTTAATTGATCTTTACTGGCTAGTTATAATTTGTGTATAGGCTAAACAATATATTTTGCTAAGAAAGAAGTTTCTCTTTTATAACTTTTACAAAAAATGTATTAACTGTGTAATTGATCTAATTTTGTGTATTTTATGGTTTTATATTGTTTTAATTTTGTGTGTGTTATCCTTAGAATTGTGATTAAGTGAATTTTGTTGTGTTTTCTGAGATTTAATCTGCTGCATCATGTCTGTCGAAAATGTAAATATAATTTCAATACCAACCGAAGTTATTCGAATAATTCCACTTTTTGATGGCGATAAAAAGCAATTGAATCTGTACATTAAAAAATGTGAATACGTCATAGAACGCTTTAGTAGAAGAAATAATGAGGAGCAGAATTTATACGTGTTCCACACGATTACTAGTAGGCTTACAGATAATGCAGCCGCGTTATTATCTGAACGCGAGGATATAGTTAATTGGTCTTCGTTAAAAGAATTGCTACAGCAGCACTTTGGAGACCCGCGTAGCGAAACTTGCATAAGTATAGAGTTGGAATCTTTGAAAATCAAAGGTGGTGAATCTTACTTGGATTTTTGCAGTAGGATTCAAAGTGTTCGGTCCGTTTTGTTTTCAAAGGTCAATGTATCTCAAGATGAAGAAATGAAACGCGTAAAAATGTCCATTTACAATAACACTGCTCTAAATGTATTTTTATACAATCTCCCGGAAAATATGGTTCGGATAGTGAGATTAAAATCGCCCGACACATTAGAAGCAGCTTTAAGTGTGGTGCTTGAGGAGGTTAATTTCCTTGAACAGTACAACGCACGTAACAAGCTTCCGGTTAGTGGCCAAATGTCTAAGCCGTTGTTGACTAATGCACCAAGTGCACCAGGGTTCAGGTTCGGTAGTGGTCCTCAGCCGATTGGGTTCAGACCTATGATGCCTGGTAGCACGCCTAGGTTTAATTTTGGCATTCCCTCAAACGGGCAAGTTCAAGGCCAAGGCCGACCACAACCTCAATTTGGTTATAAACCACAGTTTGGCCATCAGCCACAACAATTTGGTTATAGGCCACCCCAGCAGTTTGGATATAGACCACCTCAACAGTTTGGTTATAGGCCGCCCCAACAGTTTGGATATAGGCCTCCGCAACAATTTGGTTACAAACCCCCACAACAGTTTGGTTATACTCCACCACAGGTACAGAAGCCCCAGCTTCAAGTTAGTGATGTATCCATGAGAACAGCGCCTCTTAGGCCGCAACAAGGTTTCAAATTAAATGAACTGACTTTAGACAATAATGAAGGGCAGTATTATGACGACTATTATTATCATGACGACTTTAATTATAATGACGACATGAATTACTACTACGGTGACGAAATAAACGCGGATGAACGTAGTGACGAAACAGAACATACCGACGTACCCAATAATGCGGATTTTTGCGAAACAGCCTCGACCGACAAGAAATCATAAAAATAAATTGTGATCCTAACTTAAAACTTCCTTACGTTTATTTAAAGGAAATTGATGCTAAGATGATGATCGACACCGGAAGTATGAGGTCGTTTGTAAGTCCCAAAAAGGCCTACGAATATTTTAGTGAGTTCGTTCAAAAGGAACCATTTCAAGTTGTAAGCACACATGCCTCGAGTAACCACGACGAGGTTATTACGATACCTTTAATGCCTACATTCAATAGTAACGATTGGCACAAATTTTACATATTTAACGTTGACTCACGTTATGACGGACTGATTGGTAATGACCTGTTACAACAACTAGGCGCACTGATCGACCTTAAGAATCAGCTGTTAACAACTCAAACGGCTCGTATTCCTATAATCAACAACAATTTGGATTATGTCGTTCAATTGCCACCGCGATCAGAACGTAGAGTTAAATTACCTATAGACCAATGTTCAGGCGACGCCATTCTTGACTTTAAGGAGTTTACCGAAGGGTTGCGAATGCCCAGTGCTATAGTTAACTGTGTAAATGGATATGCATCGACTATTATACAAAATACATTAGACAGACCAATGACATTGACCATAGGACAACCATTTACAGTTGTACCATTTGAAGAAACTAAATGTAACCTAAATTTTACTAAACACATGACAGATATTGAGACTGATAATTTACTTAAAGAAAATCTGAATAAACTTAGACTTGATCACACAAATGACGAAGAACGTAAGCAAATTTATAATCTTTGCATGGAATATAAAGATATCTTTCACTGTGACCAATTACCCTTGAGTTTTACCAACCAAGTAAAACATAAAATCCGTACCAAAAATGAAGACCCCATATACGTTAAACCTTATAGATTAGCACCAACTCAGACGGAAGAAATAAACAGACAAGTTGATAAGTTACTGACTGATAATGTAATTGAAGAATCACATTCCCCGTGGAATGCTCCAGTGCACTTAGTGCCTAAGAAAATGGATGCTTCCGGTGAGCAAAAGTTCCGCATGGTAATTGACTACCGACGACTCAACGACATTACTATCGATGACAAGTACCCTCTACCGAATATCAACGACTTGTTTGACAAGTTAGGTAAAAGTGTCTACTTTAGTACAATAGATTTGGCTAGTGGGTACCACCAAATTGAATTGGAAAAAGAGGATAGGCAGAAAACGGCTTTTAGTTCACAAAATGGTCATTTTCATTTTTTAAGATTACCGTTTGGATTAAAAACCGCGCCCGCAACGTTTCAACGTACTATGGACAATGTTTTAAGAGGGCTGCAGGGGCTACACTGCATGGTGTACCTTGATGACGTCATCATTTTTTCGTCCAGCCTCCAGGACCACCTACATAAACTACGACTAGTATTTGACAGACTAAGACAGACAAACTTGAAGGTACAATTAGACAAAACTGATTTTTTACGTAGAGAAGTACTCTATCTTGGTCATACTATCACAAAAGATGGGTTAAAACCCAACGATGACAAGATAAAAGCTGTGATGAACTTTCCTCTCCCTAAGACTACGACCGAAATTAAAAGTTTCCTTGGACTTGTGGGATATTACCGACGCTTTATACCTGATTTTGCCAAAATCACACAACCACTCACTTCCTGCTTGAAGAAGAGAAACAAAATTGTTATAGACGACAGTTACATAAACGCGTTTGACAAATGCAAAGAACTCCTGACTCACGCACCACTCCTACAATACCCTGACTACAACAAGCCCTTCATTTTGACAACAGATGCTTCAAACGTAGCGATAGGCGCGGTGTTGTCCCAAGGACAAGTAGGCTCCGACAAACCCGTTGCGTACGCGAGTCGTACATTAAGTGATACTGAGTCTCGCTATAGTACCATTGAACGTGAATTACTTGCAATAATCTGGGCAACGAAACATTTTCGACCTTACTTGTATGGTCGAAAATTTTATATATACACTGATCATAGACCCCTTGCGTGGCTCAATTCATTGAAGGACCCAAACAGCAAGCTTACCCGCTGGAGGCTACGTCTTCAAGACTTTGACTTCGAAATTATCTATAAGAAAGGAAAACAAAATACCAACGCTGATGCGCTCAGTAGAATTAAAGTCCATGCATTAGATTCAGATAGTGAAGGAAACTCAATGGTAGTGAACGTAGATAGAAAAGAACGTCAGTTACAGAAAGAAATGAATGAAGTAGTTAAAAACATTGTTCGGTTGTCGCGTGACAAGCCGTCACGACATGACTCATCCACAATTACTGTATCAGACTCAAGCAGGACAATCACACCAAGCCCTGCAAGTATATCGTCTTCAGAAACTACTGAAACCATTTCCTTAACAGATAAGGAAAAACCTGTGTACTTATCACCTTCCGAACACGATAGCAACTGTACATCACAAACGATTCACTCAGCTGCTGACTTAGAGTCTACAGGCATACCAATTTTACACGAAGCTGTCGATAATAAACCTAACCAAATTCTAGTGTTTTCTTGGTTTAAAAATGAGACACATGTCAAAGATATTTCACGAGCAAAACATAGAATCCTGGAAGTATTCCTTCCTAAAAATAACCCGGAACTAATAAAAAACTTTTTAAAAGAGTATGTTAGGCCCAAAATTAAATATTTTGTCTATTTCGAAGAGGAAGAACACCGTAAACAGTTTAGCAGCATTGTAACTACATTGTTTAAAAGAGATATGATTAGGTTGTATGAATGCACTGAACGAGTAGTATATGTCGCGGACGAGAGTGAACAAAAGGCGATAATTTTGAAATACCACCAAGGAAAGACGTGTCATCGCGGTATTAAAGAAACGCTAGTTAGGCTTCGTAGAAACTATTGTTGGTCTAAAATGGAAGAAACCGTTTCAGCCATAATAAACGCCTGTGAAACTTGCAGTAAAATGAAGTATGACCGAAAACCCATCAAACCAGTACTTCAATTAACACAGACGCAAGATGCCCCCTTCCAAGAGATTTTTATTGACCTCTTTTCTGTAGAAAGCAAGTACTATTTAACACTTATAGACGCATTTAGTAAACTTGGCCAAGCCATTGAAATCCCTAACAAATCAACGCCCGAAGTCGTGAGAGCTCTAATGAAATATTTTTCGTTTTACGGTATCCCTAAGAAAATTAGCTCAGACCCAGGTATGGAATTCAACAATGAACTAATGAAAGAATTCCTAAGCTTGCATAAAATAGAACGTCACGTAGGAACAATCAATAACCCCAACTCTATGGGTTTAATAGAACGTTTTCATTCGACTTTAATTGAAATATACAGACTAGCAAAATACGAAGAAAAGTGTACCGATGCAGCATCAATCATGATGTACTCAGTTTTAGCTTACAACCACACTATTCACTCAACAACCGGTCTCACTCCATTTGAGGTAGTTTTCGGACACACAGACACAGACACACCTTTTAATGTAGAATTTGAAAAAACGTACACACAGCAATTAGTGAAAGACCACGAAAAGCGTACTAGATTTTTGTACAAGCAATTGAGAGAAAAGATAGCAACAAATAAGGAGAAAGTTAGGGACAAGAGAGGTGGTGAAAGCGATATAGAACTTCCGCAAGGCAAAACCATTTACGTAAAAGATATTAATAAAAGAAAAAGCAAGGATAAAGCCAGGTATAAGAAAGCAAATGTGATAGATATAGTTGAAAGAAATGTTATCCCTATAAAAGTAGAATCAGAACGAAAGAACACAAAAGCACCGATTAAAAACATAAAACGCCCTCCGCAGGTGGTGCATTCTGACTCTAGCGATGTCAGCAGTCGCCCTCCATCTGCAGCCACTTAAGGAAAACCCGGGACTCCTGCCGGTAAAAGAAGGCCTAGCATACCTGCAAGTAGATAATTGGACCATTATCAAAACCCTTAACTTAGATAGAATCTACGATGATCTACAATTCATTACATGGAAATTTACTGAGTTAAACAAATTAATAACCTTAAACAAACCATTTCCTCATGAATTTGTGAACATGCTAATGCACGTAGAGCACCTACGTGATATAACAATCGACAAATATCGTCAATTAGTTCCACAACGCTTCAAAAGAGGCATCCTTAATCCATTGGGATCTATAGTCAAAATAATAACAGGAAATTTAGATTACGACGACGCCGTGAGATATGACAAATTAATTTCTGAAATAAGCCATGATCAAGTACTCACCTCAAAAAAGGTTACTATTGTCACTAAAATGTTAGACAGCCTAATAAATGCTACACAAGTAATTAATGAAAATTCGATGGTTCTAGATACTCGTCTAAAAAAACTTGAAACAGTCGTTAAAGAATTGGCTAACAACGATAATAATTTCGTTCTATCCTCATACATATTAGGTTTGTATAGCCTTTTCATTAGTAACTTCCGAACCATATATATAAGGTTGAGTGAAATTGAGACTGCATTAGCATTAAGTAAACTATCTATATTACATCAGTCTATTGTTAATTCCACAGAACTATTAGATCATTTAAGGATTATTTCATACCTAGGACACTTGGTGTATGAACCCAATGAAGTAAATTTAGTAAAAATTGAGGAAACAATATGTGTAAAATCATTTATAAAGAAGAACCAGATAACGTTTGTTTTAGAAATTCCACTTATTGATAATTGCACTTATAACTACTTTAAGATGTACCCCTTACCTGTGTTCCACGAACCTGAAAATAAAACCCTTATCATAATACCTAAATACCCTTACCTTTTGGCGAAAGGACTAACGTACTTACCAATTGTGCACCCTTGCCGCGCTCTCGCTGCTGGAGACTCTTATCTCTGCACCGATAACAACAGAGCCTTGTACACCGGGCTAACATGTGAAAAACAACTAATGAAGTATGACAATAACCTTACCTGCTGCAAACAATATGCTATCGAATTGGAAGATGTGAAGGTGCAAAAGGTAAACCCTGATAACTGGATACTCTACACAAATAAGAGGACAACACTTACAGAACAATGCCTTGATGAAATTACTGCATACCCTGTATTTGGGACATACCTGATGACAATAGATAAGCCCTGTGACTTTGAAATAAACGGAATCCGTATTCGTCACCACAGTGTTTTTACAGACACGGAAGTAGCGACGCCCCTTCCGGTCATCAATTTACCACCGCTACACCTGAACGAGAGTTTATCAAGTGCACCTGCACTGAACATGCATGAAGTGAATTTGGACGATATGAAGTACATGTTGTACGCGTTAAAAAATAGTGAAATGTTAGAAAGTGCGACGTATAGAGAAACGGACTCTACAAACAGTGTTTTAGCTAGTACCGCTTTAGGTTTTGTAATTTTAAGTCTTGTATTGTTTTTATTATATGTGTTTCGCAGTAAGTTTATAGAAACTGTTCCATGTATGCAAAATCATCGAAAAAGCTCTAAATTCGAGCGTTCCGATAATTTTGCTCTTGGGGAGGGAGGAGTTATGGATCCCCCTCGCCCATCCGCTCTAGACTAGAGGGGGCTTGATCAGCGGAAACTCTTACAGTTCCCTGTAATGCTGACCAAGGCTTCTCGGTGGTCTCGTGGTAGATTAAGATAGTTGGTAAGCTCATTTTTATTCATTATACAGTTAGCCTCCGAATCGGCAACATATTTTAATTTTTGTTTTAATTATTTTAGTTTTTAAAAAGGGTTTTCCCTAATCCCCAGATTTGACTACATATTTATATACAATGTTTATTTACAGTTTAATATTATTAGTAATGATATATTCAGAAATTGCCTTATATACATCTGGGTCAGAACATTGAAGAATACAAACAATACTGGTTGGAAACGGAATTTTAAGAACAGCCAAAGCCTTAAGCATTGCAGTTTGGTCATGTTGAGGACAAGAGCGCATAATGTGATTTAAATCTCCCGCACATCCTCCCCGCATGCACATGTAGGAGAATCAACAATATGAAGCTTTGCAAAATGAGTTTCATATGCATGGTTGCCCGTCCATATCCGCAAGGGCTGAACCAGTCCCTACCACCGCCGCCGCCGGCACTGGGGCGAGAAGTTATTTGTGACGAGCAGAATACAATACAATGGTAAACGAGATTTATGTGGATATATAATATACATATATCAATATAAAACAGTGTTTGCCACAACCCTACTCTATATATATTCAGCAAAAAGGCAACAAACATATTTTAACTTTATCTAAAAACAGTTTTTAAGATAAAAAATAATTTTATATCAGATACACTAACTACATTGCAATGGTGTCATGTGGAAGAAGTTCCTCACTTATTTGGTGTTCATAAAAGTTTTTTTCTATTCGTTTTAAATGTATAGCTAGAAGTTCTTCGAGGGAGGACTGCTCATGGCTGGGTTTTTAGTGGGTATAGTTTGGCGTTTTTCCAGCGCCAAAAAAATCACGAAATAAGATTGTGGTTGGATTAAACTAATTATTGTTGGACTCCGATGTCGTGTCGCGGTGACGAGGGGCTCTAGTAACCATGGCTTCATATCCCCCGGTGAAGCTACGAATAACCAGGCGCGGCATGGGCAGTGGAGCTGTCTCTAAGTCCACGATGGAGCGGCAAGGGGTAGGTTGTGGTGCTGAAGGCGTGACAACGCACCTGACGCGGACAGCATAGTTTTACTGGCGACACTGCGACTGACGGTGAAGGACCGCTGGGGAGGAGGAATATCAGTATAGTAAGGCGCCGCTCTCACTATCCTCTGCGGCCGAACTCGCGGAACGTCGGTCTAAAGGGTACCTAGGGGAGAAGCGGCAACGGGTTAATATTGTGTTTTTCTCAGTAGGGGCTGCTGTAGAGTAGTAAATGCATTTTCCACACGCGAAACAGTTAGTGGTTGGATGTCGCTATCATGGAAAATGGTAGTAAATTACGAGTTTTCACAGGGAGACCCCTCACTCTCCGCAAAGGCGCGTTATTTTTATACATGAGTCTTGAGATTAAAGGATTTTTTGCGAGCAGCTTTTAACATGTTAGCGTAACCAAGAGATGTATTCGTACCTTCATGATAGATAAATTATAATAATCTATGGCACAGTCAATGTAAAACTTCGAATATTATCGTTCAAGATGTAGAATCGATTGAAGTTCGATGTAGAGATTTTTTCCGTGTCGGAGTCACGACTTATAACTTAAACTTTAATGGAGTACGTTTAACGGACTACGGATGCTTTAACCGACTACGTTTGTAAATTTACCATAACTAACTTTTGCTTATGATTAATATGGTGATACGAACAAATCGCAGTCTAATGGTAAGCGTCATGCCCTGTCCATTTTAGTTACATTCACGGTTCGCTTGACGGCGCTGCACTCGACACTCCGAGAAGTTAGATCTTATGTCATGTCTTGTTCGCTAAATAATTTCACTTGCTACAGCGCCCTTCACTTAACACAATAGTTGTTATTGCTCCTAGGTATAATTCCATACACTGCAGTGGTACCCACCAAGACGGATTATTGCTAAAGAGAGCTAGCAACTAGTAAAAAATATTTTATACCTACCTACTCTTTAAGATGGAATTTCGAAGTTTGTACTAACTTGACGAATGGCAGATGACCAAACCGTAGAGACCATTTCGAAACTAGTACTGAAAATATTAAATATTCCCACCTTATCAAAAAATCTATAGAAGTATAAATGCCTCACGGCGACAAAATCAGATCGTCGAATTTACCACTAGCATTTCGAGACCAAAGAGGATTCCGAAAAGGACAACGAACAAACACTGCTGCTGCGGTGGTACCCACCAAGACAGACTCTTGCTGAAGAGAACTAACAACTGGTAAAAAAACATTTTGTACTCTTCAAAACAGAAGCTCGGAGGTTATACGAACTTGAAGAATGGCAAATGACAAAACCCTAAGAGTCCATTTCGAAACTAGTATGTAGTGGGAATATTAGAATATTCCCATCATACAAAACATCTACAGAATTATAAAACCGATACACTTTATTGCGACAAGATGGACCTCCCGATAGTAGCGGAGCGTTTTCGGCGCTTTTCGCCTTCAACGCCCGTCTCGGGAGAAGTGCCTTCGGCACTTCCCACTCCCGGGCTATAAGAGGTCCTACCTCGCCCAAAATCTGGTGGAGCTGAACGGCCGACCACATATTAATCATATGTATATGCGGTCGACAGCGGCAGACCACTGAGCAAGTAATATCGGCAGTCAGCATATAAGTAGGGCGTTCGGATAGCCTATCGGTGCCAAAAATAACACTCACAAACGCTAAAAATGATCACACGGGCCGTTCGATTTGGGACATCGTGAGCAAAAATATCGTTTTCGCTCACCGTTCGGATAGCTTTGAAAACGCTACAAATGACACAGAAAAGTGATATTTTTGACCCATGTCTTACCGTGGGATCGTTGTGATCGTTTTTAGACAACTGCTGGTTTGACAGTTGTATTTGGCGCGATTGAAGAGTTTCACAAGTTTTTTTAATGGGTAACAAAGAAATAATATTAATATAGGTACCTACTTTTTTGTTAATTTTAGAGATTGATTCCATGTTTCGTACTGTGCAAAATTGTTAAACATTGTCGGTTGTCAAAGTACGTTTAAGCCGTTCGGATAGCATGCAGTAATTGGTGGTCAGAAATAGCAAAAGCTTCTATCCGAACGCTAATACACAAATGCCACTTTTGAAACTGCTACAAACGCAATCGAGCCAAAACGAACGCACCTAAGTACTCACTAAAAAAAAATGTGCTGTCATGTCAGTATGACAAATCTGACAGATCTCTTTAACAATCAAAGTCATTGCATTTCATAACATTCGGCACCCAAAACAAAAATACTCAGTATATTTATTCAAATTCCTCATAAAGATGATAGACACAGGGCGCCTTCTAGTTTTGTACGGCAGCCAAACCTTCACAGCACAAGAAGCAGCTGAAAGAATATGGCGAACATCTAAGGGTCTCGGTTTTCGTGGCCCCGTGCAGGCTATGGACGATTATCCTATTTCAAGGCTTATCCAAGAAGAATTTGCAATATTTGTGTGTGCTACCACTGGCCAAGGGGATGAACCTGATAACATGAAGAGGTTCTGGAAGTTTCTGTTGCGCAAAAGTTTGCCAGCCAACTCCTTAGTGAAGCTAAAGTTTGGTGTTCTTGCATTCGGTGATTCTTCGTATTCTAAGTTCAATTTCGTTGGAAAAAAGCTACACAAACGTCTGATACAGCTAGGAGCTACTCCGTTGATAGATATTGGTAAGTTGAAAAGTAGTTTTATATGTTCAAAGAGCTCATTGTTAGCAATAAAGTGTCCCAAGTATAGTACCAAATTTTGCAAATACTTGATTGGGTGTAACTTTATACCCTTATAATCTGTCACCAAGCACCTAATAGAGTGATCTTGCAGTTGTCCCTTGAGGATCAGATTCCATTCTAGTTTATATATGTTTACCATCATTGATCACATCATCACATACCAACAGGTGAGATAGTGAATGGTTAGTTGTTATTCATAGTTTAAAAAACTAATGGTTTTTAAAGTGTGTGTGTTTACTTATAACAAACTACAAAATTTCCTTTCCTTTTTCTATAGACATTGAAATCGTTTGTCAAATAATGTTACTTGGTTTGGGCAAAATCATTAGTAGTTAAGTGAAATTTGAAAAAAATTGTTATCTGAACATTTAGACAAGAATTACACTATTTTGTAGCATTGATGAATGCAGACACAAATGAACCAAAAAATGGCCCCTATGTAATAAAAAACTTATGCCTCAACATCAAAGATCTACTGCATTGACATATTTTAAATTTAATTTAAATAATGTTGTCTTAGGTTTTCGCAATTATTACACATAGTAATTAAACAACTTTAAATGTCCCGGGTGCCTGACCACAATCAATGTTTGAAATGTGGGGACAAAAATAATTATAAATATACACGATTTAAATTACAAAATCACAAATATACGATAGGAAAAATTTAAGTCACCGTGAAATAATTTGATTAAATATTGTATTTTATTCAGGCCTATGTGACTACCAACATGATCTTGGCCATGATGCTGTAATGCAACCCTGGATAAAAGATTTCTACTCCCGCCTTACGACCTACTTCCCGAATCTACAGACTAACAATATAAAAACCAATTTTATACCCCGATGGAAAGTGTCATTACTAAAAAGTGAAGATATATCTAAAGGAAACACCGCCGGAGATATATACTATGGAGATGACAGTAAAGACAATTTCTTAGATGTTAAATTATTGGAAGTTGAAAGCAATATCCGTACAACTGATAAGAGTCATTTTCAAGTAAGTTCCACAGTTCTCAATAATTCTGCAAACTAAATTGTATATTTAGTGTTATTCACCTATCAACATATTTATGTGTATTACAGTAAAAATATTACTGAGAGAAATTTTAATTTAAATGAACTTCATTGCTTGCATGTGTTTTGATTACATACTCATTAGAAACTTTAATTTGTATATTGTAATTAAGTTACAATTACAGGATACTAGATTAATATCATTTAAAACTACTGGTGACACAGTTGTGGACTATAAACCGGGAGATGTGTTTACCATTAGACCAAGAAATTCAGAGGAAGATATTCAAGATCTCTTTGGAATATTTGATACACACAGTTTAGACATAAAACCACATTATAGACTTTTGGTGGAAGAGCATCATAATGGTGAGTATGTGGTATATTATAGCTTCATTCTTAAAAATATACATTTCATTCATATAAACTACAAATTTATAACACTGATTACAACATTTTTAAGCCAGGAAACTGTAAAAGATTAAAATTCAAAAAGATTTGTAATCATGAATCATTTATTTACATTGGAATTATACAACAGCCATTTGTAAAGGTGAAGTCATCTTTGTTAAATGTCAGACTGCGTAGGACAGAGAGACCTTGTAGTGCATTTTAGTGAGCGGAACAGAACTATGCAATGTTTAAAGAATATTAATGAATTTTTAAAAATAAATACATATGAAAATGGGTTTAAATAATTAAAAAAAAAACTTTCAGTTATCACATGGTTATATATTTAGAAATAAAACAAAACTTGATTTAGCAAATTTTACTTTTTTTCTATTGAGGGAAATTCGTATCATGTTTCCAGCGCAAGCATAGTATTTATCATATACTATGCCCTTAAGAATATTATATATTTTATTAATATCAGTGAGGCATACACTCACTTCGCCATATGAGTTTTGTTTTTGGATGAAACATTTTTACAAGTCGTCAGTCTACCACAGCTCATAACATTTCGGATTTTCAAACTCCTTGCTTGTTTTTGTTTTTAGTTTTATATTGGACTCATATTGTTTGTACATTCGTTATATTTATGGTCTGTCCATTGAGCGTTTAACTTCTTTTTTTTTTGTCTACGGTTGTAATGCTTTGTAATGCAGTGAAATGTACTCAAAAAATGTGGACTAGGTGCGTGTTTCCGACGTTAAGCTATGTGCACGTATGAAATTTAGTTGAATGTTTCGAAGAAGTTAATCATAACATGCAAATTATAATAATACCCTAAACCGACGCTTATGTATGAAAGGATTGATGAGTGTAGATGAAGCGAAAGAGATATGTAAGGATCGTAGTAAGTGGAAATCCGTGGTCTCTGCCTACCCCTACGGGAAAGAGGCATGATTTTATGTATGTATGTATAAGTATATTCAGTAATTGTCCATAAGTCACAGAGAAGTTCAAGTCATGTAAAATTCGTGTCAACAGCAAATTATAACTTATTATTACCTACTATTTATTTGTAGTTATTTAGTATGACGAATGGCTCATGTACAAATCATACGAGTCCAATTACGATTTTAAAAGGAGGCTGCTTTGTACTCATATCGTCGCACTGTGTTTCGCCTAGAACAAGCTAGCTGGACAAAAATATTTTATAATGGGTTTCGATTGCTTTTGCCTTAGACAATGATAATTTGTTAATTTCATAATTTTCAGGTAGGTACAGATTAAATTATAAGTCTAAAAATGAAAAACCAAATACTTTATAAAAAAATGTATTGTATTTCTTACAAAGGCACAAAAAAAAGCAAAAATACAGCAGAAATAAGTACATTAAAATAGAAAGAAACAATCAATAATATATTACAACATAATTATACAATAAAAAGTAAAAAAATACATTATTATTTATAACTTAAATATTATAAAAAAAGGTAAACTCAAGATTTTACAAAAATGCTACATCATACTCGTAATTATCCTAAATATCCTCATCTGATGATTCGTCACTCTCACATTCAGTCGAGTCTGGTAACAAGTAATCACCTTCATCAGTCGGACTCGGAAGAACGTTACTTGTAACCCGATGTGATTGTATTGAAGGCGGAACAATCAAATTTAAAACTTCTTCAGGTAATTTGTCAATTTTCTTTTTGGGTACCTCTCTGAGAGAGTTGATTAGAGGATCAGACGTTATTAAAAGCATATTCAACAAATCTGTATTTGTGGCAATACGTGACAGTTTCCTGGTGTGGTGTTCACGGAATCTCCGGCAGTCTTTATTTCGAGCCTCTTGAGCTTCTTCTGAGAACTGTCCGATTGGAAGAATGCAAGTTTTTATCACTTCTGTGCTATGTACAAGTATTTTGTGTACAGTAGCTGGCATGTAGTACCACGAATACAGATTTAGATAAAGTGTTCTGGTTTCAGAACACACTTTCTCAAATTCATTGTAATTAATATCGTACCCAGAAGATAAAGTTCTTAACAAAATGCAGAATTTTTTAATGAGGTTAACGTCTAAGCCTGTAATCTCTCCACTCAGTTCCGGGTTTGTAAAGAATCAGCGAGCTGTGTTCCCATCATTTGTGTTACCATAACCAGGTTTTGGTTTGTCTACAATAAGTCCCATTTGGGTTTTAAACTTTTGCTTTATGTCGTCTGAACGCTGTTTCACACTAGCTTTATCGTCATCACCTCTAACCTGCCACTTCTTAATATCCAAACGATAGCTAATGTGCAACAGACATTCAAAACAGCGAATCCAAGCATGTAATGTAGACAAACCAAACCCATAATGTTCTACATTACTTTCCAATCCACTTAAATCACCATTCATCATCTTAGGAGTCGCACCACAGATATAACACTTTTGTGCAGATCGTGTGTCAGTCATAGCATTGCATACTTTGCCGTCTGTCATTGTTAGCAAAAGAGTGTGCTTCACAGAAATTTGTGATTCACCAACACTACATGTTGTTGGAAGAAGTTGAGATACTTCTTCCAACACTCTGTTAGTTTCTGTAGTCGTAAATTCATTTGTTTCCTTTGAAAAAATAAATTTAATTGGCCTGCAATATAACGTGGAGGAAGGTCGTGGGTTTTGCCAAATAATATTTTGACCATCACACAATCTCAAAGGCACAAATGAAAATACAAACAGAAATTCATCAGTAGCCTCAGTGTTTTCAAACTTCTGCTTGTAGGTACTGTGACCAGAACTACCATCACATCCCCATTTGCTAACTAATGTGAATGACGAACTGGGCAGCACACTTTTAATGACTTCACTTTGTGCTTCAACTAGTCGTTCAGTTGTTTTATCCAAAATAGCTTGGAGTTTTATTTCCGCGCGCGATTCCGTTATAGATATATGGTCATCAGAAGGATAACAAAGTTTTTTTGACTTACATAGGCTATGGTATGATGGAAACACTTGATGTCCAGCCTTCATTGCCCACTTTCTCGTCTGTTTGTAAGAGTGAGAAGTGCACTTAGAATCTACGTAATAAGCTAGCGCTTCGTCACTATTTAACTGCCTAGCACTACAAAGAGATTCTTCAGATGCCTTTCCTTCTGTGCTGGAATGATCGCCACTTTTTCGGATTCGAGAGGCAACCGCTCTATGACCCGATAAACGATTTGCCACTTCCGCAGCTGTGGTCAATTCACTAGCACTCCGCAATTTCACCAAGTCTTCAACCCTGCGTTTTTTTGTTTTGAAACTGGCGTCTTCGAAGTCTTTTCGGGGTCTACCTTTAGGTCGATTATCTTCTGATGAGGAGGAAGCAGAAGGCCGATGCATACGAACGCTAAATTGTATGTCTGCTCCGTCCAGCCAACTTCTATTTTTGTTTAAAAAAACATGCATTGTTTTCGAAGCAGCCCACTTTTCAGCAAATTTTGACGATATGCTGGCAATTTTTGTTTGCATATCTCTTCTTGAATCGGAGGCCACATCTCTCAGATTGTATTTGTTAAAAATAAACTCCATCAGGTGAGCATTTCTTGCTTCTTTGTCATATTTACGCCATTCTTCAAATAACTCCATTTTCGAAAAAGTGTACACATGATCTGAAAAAAAAATAAAAAAAAATGTTTAGCATTCGTTGCGGTCTCCATATTATATATCATTTAAAAGGTTAATGTTGTGGCTGTAACATACATAAAAATCAACTTGGATACACGTGGATACAAAAAGTTGCGATCCTTGAAAGTTTAGATATGAAGAAAAACTTGACATTCTTTTAACAGATTTTTCAATTGGATATTTAAAGCACATATTGGCAAATAATATATTAAGTCGATATTAAGTAAGAAAGTACTTACCCTCAAAGGTAAAATCCATCACAGAAAATACTAAAATAATCACTACAAATTTTAAGAGATGTTATCATAAGTGCCGCAAAATTGCAACTAATTTAATTTCACAAATGCAATTAACTTATCACTTACCTTCAACCCCTTATAACTCACCACTATGGAATGTTTGCCCTAATTATTACCTGTTATCGAGACCTTGAGGGTTTTGTTAATGGCATGTGACCCTTAATTACCTGATTAGGTAAATGACTTTTGTCCACCTACGTTGTTCTAGGCAAAACACTGTGCGTCGGTGATATTCTGAAACCGCGGAACTATGTTTAAAACCGCGTATGGTAGATACAGTGAATTTTACAGGAACGAGGAAAAACGTAATAATTACTAAACCACTTGACTTTCTATTGTTTAAACTTTTAAATTGACAAATTATAATATTAATCTTAATATTGTAAGCATTAGTTATGTAAAGTATGTAATAATGAATTAGAAAATCGACTTTCGCGGATTAATCATCACAAATAAAATCAAAATAAGTTTTTTATGTCACTTACGCGGAATTGTCTAGCGAATTAAAACAAAAGAATACAATCAAAATCTTATTATTATTTATTCAGTAAACTTCTTAGTTTAATTTTTGGCACATAATTATCATCGGTACATTAGCTAATCAACAATATACAGGAAAATAACACCATAAATCCCCATAATATAAAATAATAGCTCTTTACAGCTTAGTATGTTAAAAATACCTTGTTGTAGGATACTTACTAATTAACAGTTAAAACTAAAAATGAAAAAAAAAATGTATAAAAATAATATAAATGTATAAGAATAATAATTACACTTTGAGGTAAAAAAAAGTAAAGTTTTATTGATCTCATTTTTTAACAAAGTAAAAAATGAGATCAATAAAACTTTACTTTTTCTTAAATGGTAAATTATCGTAAAACAAGTGACAATCTGCAGTGCTGATACTTACTGTCTAATATAGGCAAAGGAGGGGAATACAGTGGAGGTACATCATTTACTACAGCTGAAATAGGTTTCGGTCTCCGAGGACTGAAATCATCTTTAGTGTTTTTTAAACTCTATTGTACCATTAGGATTATAGTTTAAAACCCTTAGATCCACTACGCAATCATCTCCAGCAGACCGCCCAGGACGAATGGAATCATAAATTTGGTATTCTTGTAGTCTTTAAAAAAGGTGAAATCTGGTTGAAACACCTGGTATGGAGAAGGATGCTTCCTGGCTTCTTTTGTGATTGAGGCATACTGAGATGGAAGAAAAATTTCAACGTTTTTCAGCTTTCTTTCCACCACTGAGTGTATTATATGTGTCCATTTGAGTGTGACCTTTTTACAGATACTTTTGTGTAATTGTTGTATTTTTGTCTATTGCTAATCTTAGAAGGGCATTAGAAACTATTGAGTTTCTGTTCTGTGCAGTGCAAC
The DNA here is from genome assembly GCA_963890685.1 of Plagodis pulveraria. Taxonomy (NCBI): domain Eukaryota; kingdom Metazoa; phylum Arthropoda; class Insecta; order Lepidoptera; family Geometridae; genus Plagodis; species Plagodis pulveraria. The sequence goes on from OY982972.1 coordinate 19,924,768, forward strand.
CATCCGTCCAGATAACAACATCCCTGCAATTTTCTTCTAATAACTTAGTCAAATAATCAATAAAAAAAGATGCGTAAGTGGTAGCTTTTAAATCACAGGCGGTGTCGTCGAACCAGTAGCAAGGTACATGACCCGTTGCAATATCGTATAAAGTAAAGTTGTGCACAGCTAATTTGGTCTTAAAGTATAAAGCACTAGCTGCTAGCGAAGGGCACAGCTTAACAGCCTGCAAATCGGCGGTCACAGCTTGAAGAAGTCCTCTTTGAGCGCTTTGCTTGTCGCTAAGTTTTTCGGCTCGAGCCAATTCTTTCAGGTGGATGTGATTCTGGTAATCTTCTTCAGAAACGTTGCCGGCTTTATATGAACAACACATGCATAATCACATGCATCTTTCTTGGGTGCAAATAGTGCAATGTTTTGTCCATCTAAGATGTCACAAAACAACTTTCTTGAAGCGACTGGCTTAGACATTGATGATGCAAATTCTGAGTACGTATTATATAGCTGAGATTTTGATTGAAATATAGGTTCCAAATATTGTTTAGTGGTTGATTGACGGCAGTAATGAGATGGTAACTTCGGTAATAAATTCAGGTAATCCTTAACAGACGATTTTTTGCTTGTACTGTAATCTTGAGTAGTAGTAACTTCGGTAGTATTTAAATTTGTTGTAAGATCTGTATTAGAGCGAGCATCACCTCTTCCTTCGCCAAACCAATAGTGTACAGTCCACTCTTTTACACCCAAAGTAGAACGTTTTCAAGCAAACTCTCTCTTTCCTCCCTTTGACTTGTAGATAGTAAAATCTAAAGCTTCTGGAATATTTGAAATCATCATAGATGATGCGCTAGGGCAAGGAGAAGGCTCGAAAACTGTTGTCAGAGTTTCACAGTATGCAATGCTATCATGAACATTTTCGGATGTAGAGGCATTTGGGAAACATGGCAGTTGGGTCGCTGGAGACGGTTCAATTAATGTTTGAGGGGTGTGTGAGTTGGTATTATTAAGTTTATCCAAGATGAGCTGCTTTTTACGCACAAGTTCAGCGCGACTTTTTGCTAGATCTCTTAAGGTGACAACAGACACATCCGCACATTCATTTTCTGGGTCCATGACGTAAACTAAAAAAAACAAAGGTAGGGTCAGTTACCAAAACTATAATTAAATAGTAACTTTTTCTGTTTTTACAAACAGAAAAACTTTACCTCCTACCTACTATTATCACCTACCTACTATTATCAGGTGATAATAGTAGGTAGGTGTTAGTAGAGACACATCCAGTCGCAGTGTACTTTTACTATAATAAAAACAAGAAATTAACCTAAGTTACGAGTAAGTACATACATTTTACAACCGCGTATGTAACAGAAAACGAAAAACGTTATGAGTTTTAAAACCGCGTATCTAACATCGAAATAGTTAAAGACGTTTTCTTAGGGTAAATATTAATAATTCAAATAACAAACTATCCTAAAAAGTAACTTAACCAATATAATATGTAATTATTGTGTTCACTTACCAGTTATTGCAGCATTTATAATTAATACCACACTATTTCACGCATGCTTCGTTAAACAAACACACCTTCCATGTTAAGATGTGCAGATTCGCGGTTTTGGGCACAATAAACAATCACCTGACGTTACGCGGTTTAAAAGACATTCGATTTCACGGCTTCCTATTGGATAATCGGCTCGGCCAACATCACAGAACGCAGCCAATCACTACTACGAAGCTAAGCCCGCGAAATCTCGATTTTGCTACTTTTGTAAATACGCGGTTTTAAACACTGTTAGTTCCGCGGTTTCAGAATATCACCGACGATATGTCAAAATCAACACAGGTGTTGTAGGGTAAGTACCATTTGGAGTTAAATTCGCCAAAAACGACAAAAACGATCACACTCCCAAAAAGTTGTTCCACTTGGGTATTGGCATTATTTTCGCCATAAACGCTATGAAGCTACTGGAACAGTTTGAATTACCAACATCTTATGTCGAAAGTGACAGGAGTGGCAAATTTTAGTGGCCTTCTTAGCGTTCTTATCCTAAATGGAACTGGGGGGCAGTTCTCAAAATTGGGATAAGTTTATCGATTCTCTCTATATATATCCCGTGTCACCTATAGACTATTAATATCCCAAAAATATCGACTTTTCACAAAAATGCTATTCTCGCGAATGGTAGATATAAAAATATGTCCACAGATGAACTTGTGTTCATGTGTATAGAAAGTATAATAATAATCCCGATATCGGAATGTTGCGTGTCGATCGCTAGGGCTTGATATTTATCGATAGTGATATTGCGAGAATAACACAAAACTACACGACTCGATATTCGCCATGTTATCTCGATATTTATCTACCATGATGATATTCATATCACTGCACGAGAATCGCCGTCCAGGGGACTTCAGGGTAAAACAGTTACAAACGATCACAGTGATCACATGTATAGACGCAGAATGTGATCAATATTATCGAAAAGAACGAAATTAGCGTCAAATGGAATAGGCCCATAAACGTCATTTCGTTTATTTTGATTGATCAGCAGGGGTGCGTTCCGAGGCTCAGAGTGTAATTGTTTGGTTGTTTTGAAACTTACCCTGAGGTATGGAACGACCGGTTGTTTTATAACCTCAAACAAATTGTGACATTGACAGACTTACATCATTATCGTAATAATAATTGCTATTTAACACTATCACAAATTCGTTTTCCATTTTTATTTAAGTTTTATATTTTGAGAAATGGTATTAGTAATTATATTTTTTAGATTTATGGGTGAGCGCATCAGATAGAATACGATATAAACGTCAAAGTCATTTCATGTCACGCGTTTTATGGTTAAATAGTTGCAACCTTCAAAGGTTTGGAACGGTCCAGTTGTGACAACCGAACGTTCTACTCGAAGGTTGTGAACGACGTGACGTTAGAGTGAAAAGTTGCAATCCGAGTGCGCTCTAACCAAGGTTCGGAACGCACCCCAGCGCGCGGCGTGCTTGTGTTGTGTCATGTCAGTGTGATGTTATTGTTGCGGAGGTTATAATTTTTTTTAAATAAAACGTAAAACAATCTATAATAACATTTATAAATAAAAAGTCAAGATGCTAAGAAGGCAGGCGCGTTTGCGCCGTGAATACTTGTACAGAAAGTCGGTAGAAGACAAACAAAAAAGTATACAAGCAAAAAAAGACCAGTTGAAGAGAAGTTTAGAAGAAAACATTCCTATTCACGGAGATTTACGCAGAGAAGCACTCCTATTGCAAAAGAAAATAGATTATGAAGACAAAGGTGAGTAATTACTGGGAATTTCTTAAAAGTAGTACACTATTTTAACATCAGTTTCGACTCAATTTATATCAAATCAAATCAAATCAAATAATTTATTTGCAAGAATACAATCATGTATGTACATTTTGAGTTCTTGTGTAAAATGCGTGGTCGCTGTATTCTGCCTGCAAGCAGACGTGCAAATATTTAAAGCTAATGCTAAAAATACACTAGTAATATTAACAATTTAATCTAAATATTAATTACATCTATGTCTTACTAAACCTCCATATCGAGCCCTGACCGCCTACTTATCGTAAGCGACAAAAATGAAATTTTACAGGGGAAGGTTTTTTTTAGATAGTATTATCATTTTATGTCCTACTTGTCTGAAACTTAGTACTGATTTTTTATTTTCTGTGATGTACCTATGGCAATGACTATTAATGACAAAAAATATGTTTTTGAGCTTTTTCTGGCGGTTGCAACACTTTTGCTGTCACAACTAAGCAGTTTATTTAGTGTGAAGTGGCGGTTACAATAAAAGATTTTGTATCGTAATCGCCACATACTGACTTTTTATGACACTAAAATACAATTTAATTTCTGCTGGTACAAAAATACACAAAACAAGCAATAAAAAATAAGTTATTTAAAATTTTTACATTGGTAGAGAGCACATTAGATCAACAACTAGTTTTTACGCTTTACGGTTAAATAATGATGTGCAAAATATTAAAAAAAAACAATAATTTAATAACTTTTTTTCTCTCTCCTACCCTCGATTGATAAAGCAGTGTTGGAAGTCGTGTCGTATTTTAAATTAGAATTAAATAGTTAAAGAGCATTATTTTTGGAAAAAAATAGTTTTTTTAAATAATCAATTACGTATTTATTGTGGTAAAAGCATTGTAAAAAGACTTGTGAAAGTGGTTGTGAAGAGACAAAAAGTGTAAAATTCGTAACGTATTTTCGTGGCCTGATTTAGTTTGTTTCAAATCCTTGTTAACAATGTCTAATAAAATAAAGTGCTTTCAATGTGAAGATGATCATAATGATGAAAATGTGGTGCAATGTGATGGTTGCAAACGACATATCTGTCTTCAATGCAGCAACTTGACGACTAGTGAGGTGCGTGTTATGGGATTAAAGGGCAAACGCACCCTCCTGTACTTGTGTCCTCCATGCCGAGAGGCCCTTTTTCAAGTACCAAAACTAATCAAATCCTACGATGGATTAAGAGAAGAACTCGATGACGTAAAAAAGCAGCTCGCCGAAAGACGCCTTACACCATCAAACACCGCGGGAACTGCGACGATTATGACCGAGATGCCCACGGACACTAACGCATTATTAGAAGAAATAATGGAACGGGAGCGCAGAGCCACTAATGTAATACTTGTTGGTGTTAAGGAAAGTGACTCAGACATTGGCAGTGAAAGAAAGTCACATGATGAATTATGTGTGAAGAAAATCTTGCACGACATAAACAACGGCACTGACTTCTCAGACAAAGTGGTAAAGGTACAACGTCTAGGCCGCCGTGAACCAGGTATAGTAAAGCCGCGCCCATTGAAGGTGATATTAAACTACCGTCAGGATGCTATTTGGTTACTGAAAAACAAGAACAAGGCTCAAAAAGAGGTAAGAGTATATGATGATAAAACTCCTAAACAACGTGAAGAACTGAACAAGCTCCGGGAAACCTTAAAGGACCGTACTGGAAAAGGGGAAACCAGCCTCACCATCAAATATATAAAAGGTAACCCAAAAATTGTCGAACAAAAAAACTAGCCAATGTCAATAGAAATCCATATGCTGACCTTACTTTCACCTATACCAATATACAATCTTTACCATCTAAGTTCGACCTTTTTTTGAACTACATAAACACGAATAGTCCATGTATTGCAATCATCACTGAAACTTGGCTAAACAGCAACGATCGTAATGGCACATACAATATCCCAGGCTATACGCTATTAAGACATGACCGAAAGCATAAGAAAAATAAGGCTGAAGGAAAAACTAGAGGAGGTGGTGTAGCCATTTATATTAAGGAACATTTAAATGGTATTCCTATCATAGCAAGGCGCAACAAAAATTATATGTGCGATGGAGTTGAGGCACTATATGTAGATATACAATTTAGTACCTATAATTTCTTGGTTATTGGTTTATATCGAACAGGTAGTCAGGATGAACTTGTATGGAAAACTCGTGACACTACATTACTAAATAATCTCATTACTGCTACTAAAAGAAATACAGTGATCATTGCAGGTGACTTCAACTATCCAACTATTAAATGGCCTATTCCACCAGGCCAAAGTTATTCTGGCCCCGAAGAACTCTTTGTTAATATGTTCCGAGACAGCAATCTCCATCAGTTGGTGAAATGCCATACACGCTTCAGACAAGGGCAAGAATCATCCTTACTAGATCTAGTTATGGTAAATGAGGATTCTCTAATTGATGAAGTAATGCACAAACCTCCAATCGGCAAAAGTGACCATGCTGTACTAGAATTCAGCCTTCAGTGCCTAGTAAGAAAATCTACTGATAAGCCTAAGTTTAAACGTTACTACCAATATATTAACTTTGACAGTTTCAATAATGATTTAAGGAACAATTTAGAGGAGGTAAATTGTTTCAATGATACAGAAAAATTGTGGATGGATATCTTGTCTGCAATCAACACAACTGTTGATAAACATGCCCCAGAAAGAAAAGTCAAGAATAAACTTCGAAATAAACCATGGATTGATAAAAATGTTTTAAAACTAGTGGCTGAAAAAAAAACTCTGTGGGACAATTACAGGACCTCTGGCTCAGAAAATGACTACCAACTCTACAGAGAAACAAACAACAAATGTGTTGATATGTCGAGGAAACAAAGGAGCTGCTATGAAGCCGAAATACTTAAATATGGGGACAAATCATTTTACTCTTACATTCGGAGATGTTCGTCTTCAAAAGTGAGCATCCCAGCAGCCATCCGGAGCCAGAGTGGTGACCTGGTAACGCAGCCTTCTCAAATGGCTGATGTTTTTGCCGAAGAATTTCAAAAAACATACTCATTAGAGCCCTCTTTGTCACAACTGGTGAAAGTTGGTGTGGCTCGTGTGGAACATGATCTATGCGATATATCCTTTTCTGTAGAAGATGTGGAGAAAGCAATTGCAAGCCTGCGTATCAACTCATCTCCTGGCCCTGATCAAGTTCCAAGCCTTATACTTAAGAACAGTACCCACATCTTGGCTCCTGTACTTAGCACACTTTTTAATATGTCCTTCAAAAATAGTTACTTACCTCAAAACTGGAAGCATGCCCTGGTCACGCCGATTTATAAGAAGGGTGACAAGATGGTCTCCGGAAACTACCGCCCTATTAGTCTTACCAGTACTGTTGTAAAATTAATGGAAAAAATTATAAGCATAAAATTGACCCAATTTTTAAACAGAGAATGTGTAATATCTATTAAACAGCATGGCTTCACAAAAAAGAGGTCCACCATTACAAATCTGCTGTCATGCATACACTCATGGACAAAAAGCCTTGACAACAACAGTCCTGTGGATATTGTGTACTTAGACTTTGAACGCGCCTTTGACAAGGTCCCTCACCAACGCCTTCTGATTAAACTAGAGCATTTTGGAGTACGAGGTACACTACTCAAGTGGATAGAAAACTACTTAAAAGATAGAACTTTTCAAGTACGTGTTGGAACATACCTATCTCAACCAAAACAAGTATTTAGTGGCGTTCCCCAGGGGTCGGTGCTCTCAGCTCATCTATTTGGAATTTATATCACTGATCTGGTAGAGGTGATTCAATCCCAGACCGCCTTCTTTGCTGATGATGGTAAAATCTTTGCCAACCCACTAATTAAATCCGGACAGCTACAGGAGGACCTTAATTGCATCCAAGCCTGGGCCAGGGATTGGATTATCAAACTGAATGCAGCAAAATGCACTGTATTACACTTGGGCTCAGCAAACCCTAGAGCAAAGTATATGTTAGACAAAAGTGATATAGAATCTGTTGATCTGCAAAAAGACCTAGGAGTGTTAATAGCATCTAATCTTAAATGGGAAGATCAAATCACATCTATAGTGAAAAAGGCCAACTCATTTTTATATGTCATACGGAGATCATTCCAATTCTTCACTGTAGAAGTCTTTCTAAAAATATACAAAACATATATCAGACCCCTGCTCGAGTATGGCTTTCAAGTTTGGAGCCCATACTTCCAAAAAGATATTAACCTTCTAGAAAGTGTCCAGAGGAAAGCAACCAAATTACCACAGGTCCTGCGTCACAAGTCCTATGAAGAGAGACTCCTAACACTACACCTCACTAGTCTAGAAGAAAGACGCCTTAGGGGTGATCTTATTGAGACATTTAAGATCATTAATCAATATTATAACCTACCTAACATAGAAGACATTTATATAATCAGAGAAAGCTCAAGGCCAAACCGGGGACATAAAATCCAGCTTACTCGGGATTTGGCCAATACAAAGCCTGCACACCATTTCCTGAGTAACAGAGTAGTGCATAACTGGAATAAACTACCAGAACATGTTGTGTCAGCCACATCAATAAACAATTTTAAAAATAAACTGGACAAATGGCTATCTACAGAAAAGAAATCTCTTCTGAAACTATAAATCCAACACTGCAATGATATGGACATATCAGCATATTGCTGCTCGTCCATTAATAATAAATAAAAAAAAAATAAAAATAAATAATACCCGATTGCAACAAAATTGCCGTGTTTGTTTATAATAGTTAACGGCCTAGCTAGTAATATAAGCAAAAAAATTTTGTTTCTGCCAACACATCCGGAACTGCTTCGCCAGGCTTCATATTTAAATATTCTTCATGATTCCTGACTGGAATGATATTTTTTGGCATAGGGCAACCAGATTTTTTCGATTCCCTGTGTTAAAGTCCAATGGGCCCATCAATGACACTTGGAGTATTGGCTCTAGAACTCACTATAAAGTGCAAATTCAATCCTAATTTTTCGTTATCCTGGAAAAACCCTTGCTGGAACTTAATTGTTGGGTGTTTTTCTTTTCGTAATGCACGATCCTTAGAGAACTAAAAATGTTTTTCAATTTATCTGGAAATAAAGCTAGTGAGAATGACTTCCAGTACATAAAATCGGAGTGTTTCTGAACAACCACGGTGTAACCTGTAGGTTTAGTTCTAGCGTTTTTAATAATAGTTGGCCACTCAGATGGAGCCCAAACTGTTTTGTTACGGATAAATTTATCAATTGTTCAATGGATGGAGTCTATAGGCATCATCGCAACCAAGTAACAAATTAGTTACGTACTTTGATTTTAGCAATTGTGGTAGTATTAAAAACAATGAACTTCCATGGATATCAGTGCTCGATTTCTATTATGCCCAGCACAACTATCAGCATTTATTTCAGTATGTGGACCTTTAGTTTCTGACAAAATCAAATATTTACAGAAGTAACAACCTTTAGTTTCTGACAAAATCAAATATTTACAAAAGTAATATTTTCGTTACAACCTATCCTTCCATGGTGAAAAATATTTCTGTTTTCTTCAAAAAATACAAATAATAACATAGTCGAATTGAAAACCGTGCTCCTTATTTTGAAGTTGGTTTAGAAGTAAAAAATAACGTGCTGAAGTCGGTGCCATGAACACAAAATCGAGCCCTGTCTTCTTAATCAGGAACTCTTTCCCTTAATTTTATTTGAAAAAATATTTTTTTTTACTTTATTTTACGATATAAACTTCAATATACGTGCCAACTGTATTAAATTTGGCCAATAAATATTAGTACCTGTTATGTTTGTTTATATAACTATTGCATGATTTGTATCTAGTGATTTACTTTTAGTAATGTGGGTAGATAATCTTGTAAGGTATGATAAAAAATGAATAAAATAGTTTGTTTCTGTACTCAACTTATGGCGTATCTTTTATTGGCGACTGCGGTTAATTATTAGAAATTCACGTGTAAATGGCGTCTAATGTGGCAAATATTGTGTTTCCTGGACAGTTTAACCCAAAAACTGATAAATGGTGCGATTACAAGGAACTGATGTTGTGTGCTCTGGATGCGGCGGGATACGCCGACATCGGCGAGGATAAAGCACGATCTTTGTTTTTATCACAATGTGGCAAGGATACATACGCCCTAATTGCATCACTGCTGGTGCCTAATCGGCCGACAAGTGTTAAATTGGCGCAGATTCTCGCTATTTTGGACAAATTTTACGAACCAGAAATTAACGAGATATTACAAGCAGGAAAGTTTCATAGACGCCAACAGTTACAAGATGAAAGCGTGCAAGATTACGTGGCTGCAATCAGTCTACTCGGCGCCAAGTGTAATTTTGTGGATTTAAAACGCCAATTAAGAGACAGGCTGGTTTTGGGTGTTCGCGATGAGCGATTGAGAAGGGATTTGCTAAAAACAAATAAGTTAACCTATGAGGTAACCTTACAGACATGTTTGAATTATCAAGCGTCATTTCCCTATATGTACCCTGATGCTGGCGAGTCTAAGCAAACTCATTCTTGCGTACCTGAACCAATGGAGATTGGTAAGGTCAAATCATCTGAATGCAACCATTGTACCCGACAACATAAAGTTGGGGAACGTTGTCGATTTACTGGAGCAAAGTGTTTCTATTGCAAAAAGACAGGACACATTGCAGCTGCATGTTGGAAAAAGGCGGCAAAAGTGCACCAAATGGAAGATGTTCCAGAAGGCAGCAATAATAATAAGAATATAGGACTAAGAGAGGAAGACATGATGGGATTGTACATGTGTGGGGTGGGGGACTATCAACCACCAATAGTTTCAAAAGTCTATATTGACGGTGCCGAGTTAGCCATGGAAATAGATTCTGGTGCATCACGATCCATTATCTCTGAAATCACATATAGGAAAATGTGGCCAGTCCCTCCTCAGCTACATCCTACAAATGTGAAGCTGATGACAGTCACCCGTGAAGCCCTCAAGGTTTTAGGATTATTGCATGTGCGAGTGGTGCTCGGTGATAAAGAAGCACAGTGTGAATTGTTAGTGGTTTCAGGGAATACCCCAAGCCTACTAGGGCGGAACTGGTTTGAGGCTCTTAGTATTACTGTATCTGGACTGTGTTGGTCGGAGGACATGATCACACCTTGGATGAAAGAGTTTCCGGACTTGTTCAAGGAAGGACTTGGGGAGTATAAAGGCCCAGAAGTGTCATTACATGTACGGACTGATGCAATGCCAAAATATTTTAAAGCACGACCAGTAGCATTTCCAATGAAGCAGCAAGTAGAGGAAGAATTGCAAAGAATGATTGATACTGGTATTCTGACACCAGTTAAATACTCAAAATGGGCTACACCAATAAGGGTTGTCAAGAAAGATGATGGTTCTCTCCGGATTTGTGGTGATTACCGTGCTACTGTGAATGTGGCCATCAATACGGACACATATCCACTCCCGACATCCCAGGAGGCATTTGTTAAGTTAAGTGGAGGCCGGGTTTTCAGTAAGTTAGACCTGAGACAAGCATACACCCAAGTAAAAGTTGATAAGGACACTGCAGAGCTACTGACACTCAATACTTCGCTCGGATTAATGAAAATGAACCGCTTAGCCTTCGGAGTATGTGCAGCCCCAGGTATCTTTCAACGGCTTATGTCATCAGCTTTAGCAAATATGGAAGGAGTTGCCTGTCTGTTGGACGATATAGCAATCACCGGTGCCAATATGCAGGAACATAACCAGAGGCTAAGAAAAGTGTTGTTAAAGCTTAATGAAATGGGTTTCCGGCTGAATGTAAAAAAGTGCACATTTGCTTCAAACAGCATCACCTTTCTTGGACATATGATTGACGGTGAAGGACTTCACCCGTCTCCGACAAAAGTTAAAGAGATAAAAGAGAAACCAGCTCCAACTAATAAACAAACACTGCGTGCCTTTTTGGGTCTCTACAATTTCTATGAAAAATTTCTACCTGATAAGGCAACTTTACTAGAACCTCTATACCGATTATTAGAATCTAAAAAGGAGTGGAGTTGGACAGATAAGGAGCAACTGGCATTTGAAAAAGCTAAAGACTTAATTTCATCTGATCTTACTCTGGTAGGATATGAATTGAACAGAGAGCTACTCTTAATTTGTGACTCTTCAGATTATGGAGTGGGAGCTATCATTGCGCATGTTATGGATGATGGAGTAGAGCGACCAGTAATGATGGCTTCCCGAACAATGCAACCGCATGAAAGGCGTTATGGGCAAATTGATAAAGAAGCCTTAGCGATTATTTTTGGGCTTACTAAGTTTCATGAGTTTTTGACGGGCCGTAAATTCTGTGTAATCACAGACCACAAACCACTGGTGGGTTTATTTAACCCAAACAAGCCGATTCCTGATCAAATTTCTCCAAGGATGCTGAGATGGTCCTTGAAATTAGGATGCTATGATTATGATATTAAATTCAGGCCAGGTAAACTGATAGGCAATGCTGATGCTCTTAGCAGATGGACTGCACCAACAGCAGCGGGACTGCAAGAGGAGCCTCTGAGAGAGGTGTTGTTGCTTGAAGATCGACCTGAGGGTTGGAATCTAGATGCAAATAAGATAGCTGCTGAAACAAAGAAGGACTCAGTCCTATGTAAGGTCATGTTCTATGTTCTTCATGGTTGGCCACGCCACAACACTGATTCAGACTTACAGCCATATTGGACTCGAAGAGAGGCTCTTTCCCATAGTAAAGATTGTTTACTGTGGAGCAACAGGGGCATTATACCAGTGTCACTACAACATGAAGTACTGGAATTACTACATATTCCTCATGCAGGGATAGTACAAACAAAAGCTTATGCTCGAGGATATGTATGGTGGGTTGATATGGACAAACAGATAGAGCAAGTTGTGGCTCAGTGTGAACAATGTCAGTTAGTGAGAAACAATCCACCAAGAGATCCTCGGTTATGGATAACTAATGAAAAACCATGGAGCCGAGTGCATGTCGATTTTGCTGGCCCTTTTCAAAGAAAGACGTTTTTCGTGTTGATAGACAGTCACAGCAAGTGGTTTGAAGCAGAAATTGTACCCTCAATGAGTAGTGGAACTGTCATCACCATATTAAGGAAAATTTTTGCATCCCAAGGACTACCGGATGTTCTGGTTTCAGACAATGGAAGGGCATTTAGTTCCGAGGAGTTCAATACATTTTTAAAAAGAAATGGAATAAAGCACCTGTATTCCCCACCTTATCACCCAGCTACAAATGGGCAAGTGGAGCGAGCAATTCAGTCGTTTAAAAATAAACTAAAAAAGTTAGATAGCTTACAGATGCCCTGGGCTGAGAAATTAGCCAAAGTTCTGTTCCACCTTAGAACTGTACCTAACTGTACCACCAATAAGACACCAGCTGAGATGCTTAATGGACGGAAGTATAGAACAGCAATATCTAGACTGCACCCAGAAAATTTACCTTCACGGGAAGACATACAGTTGGAAGCGATGGCACAGAAACAACCAACCAGATCATTTGAAGTTGGTCAGACAGTACTTATACACATGTATGGTCCAGGGGAAAAGTGGAAGAGAGCTACTATAGAATCAATTGAAGGGCCAAGTGTGTATTGGGTGAGGACAGAAGGCGGAGAACTTTATCGTAGACATGTGGACCAGATTCTGGCACGAACCGTCAGACCAGAAGATATGGATCAGCGTCGGTTGTCATGGGATCGCCCTGACAATAATTTGAGAAGGCGGACAACATCAGACGACCTGCCTATTGAAATACCAGATGCTAACTTGTGGCCGGATATAATAGGCATCCCAGAATCATAATTTATAGTTAAAATATACAGATAAAGATTTATAGAAATAGAGTTCTGCTTAATTGGAATGGGTTCAGGTTCAAATATGAGAGGAAGATATGTTATGTTTGTTTATATAACTATTGCATGATTTGTATCTAGTGATTTACTTTTAGTAATGTGGGTAGATAATCTTGTAAGGTATGATAAAAAATGAATAAAATAGTTTGTTTCTGTACTCAACTTATGGCGTATCTTTTAGTACCTATGTTTTAAAGCACTTTAGTAATGTACGTGTGACTATCTTCGATCTTCCGTCAATCAGATAACCAAAAGTGACTTAATAATTTAACTATAAGGTATAAATAGGTGTCTGCTTACAAGTCTTGAAACAAAAGCACATAGTACATACCTACCAGCTAAATCAAAGTTTGTGATCAGTGACTTCTAAATTACAATAAGTTTTTGAAGTGCACTACATACAAGTAAGCATGCGCTATCGTGGACCACATCGTTGTTTAACATGAGGGAAGATAGTGGCCAAACGCAAATCGATACAATAATAAATCAAACTTAGGTACCAATTTTTATTATTGTTATCATTACAAAAGTAATGCATTTTGATGCAGTATGTCCTTGAAAACAGGAGGAGTTATTTTATCGTCCTCTGGTGCAAGTTTTAGTGATAACAGCATGATATTTTTAATCCTGGATTGCAAAACAAAATAACTTTTGTATGAAAGGTTGACCACAGCATCAACTTAGGTTAAAACATTAGTTTTGTTAAATTTTGCTGCTCACGTTGTCAATTTTTCAAAAGACGCTGTTTGGAATGTGCACTCATTTACTCAATACAATTCAAAGCTAAATGTACTCTTAAAGTAATGAAAACTAATTTTAATTAAAAACATTTTTTTCTATTTATATAGAGAGCGATGATTATTGCATCGGAATTGTTACTATAACGAACTTGTCATAAGCACAACACGTTTATTGCTACTTTTTTGGTCGCAAACGATCTAACTATTGGTGTACTCTGTCGTTTGCGATAAAATTTGGTTTGGGTTGCGATACTGTTTTTGGAGATTTACGTAGCTTACATCAATTTTGCCTATGTCGCTTACTTTAAAAAAGTATAATATGTATTACTAACGATAAATTAGCATTTTCATATAACTCTATGATTGGTCCATTTTAGCTGGAAAAGGTCACGTGCTGTTATAGATCTGTTATAGTTCAAAATGTCGCTTACCATATAAATCGCAATTTCGGAAAAAATGTCGCTTACGATAAGTAGGCGGTCAGGGCTCGATATATTCTTTAATGCTATAAAAACAGTTTTCTAATAACCACTGACTTAGCCTATTCCTATAAACATGACCCTCTAATATCTTTATTTCGTCTGGTAATTTATTATAAACAGTTATGCACATATTATAAACATTTCTCTTATATATATCTTTATGGCAGCGTGGTTGATATAATAAGTTTTTAAAACGATTGCGTTTTTGTCTTGGAAAAATTTCACTACGAGCTTTGAAATAAGAAGAGTTTTGTTTGACAAATATGCATAAATCTCTGATATACATGCATGGAAGTGGTAAAATATTATTAAGCCTAAATAAAGGCCTACAGCTGTCCAGATACCATGCTTTATTGATAACTCGAACCTCTATGGTACCAGATATTTTATATTCTTCTGTTGTTATTATCTTAAATTAATTTCCTTATTTTTTAATAACAGGCGCTATAAACAGCTAAGACCAGACTACCAAATTCTCAAGTCACAATAATATACTGCCAATTGAAGCCAACTTAAGAGTTAATGGTTAGTTAAAGGCTTATTTACCGGTAATAAATAAAAACATAACACATCTATAAAATTTGTTTCTTGTATGTGGAACTG
This sequence comes from Plagodis pulveraria, assembly GCA_963890685.1. Taxonomy (NCBI): domain Eukaryota; kingdom Metazoa; phylum Arthropoda; class Insecta; order Lepidoptera; family Geometridae; genus Plagodis; species Plagodis pulveraria. The sequence continues at coordinate 19,939,778 of OY982972.1, forward strand.
CTATTATTTTCTTACTGTTTGTTAATATTATGTCTGCCTTATATTCTGTTAAAAAAATATTGACTAACTTTTAGGGTTCTTACAGCCCTTTAAATTTAGAATACAAATACTTTTTTTAAGAAGTTAGATACTATTTTATGACAGTAATCCTGTGCTAAGTCATGTAATCTTAACTGCAGGTCCTGAAAGAGCTGCAGTGATTGGAGGATTTAGTGGGGGTGCCAACACTCAGAGCTCACAAGATGACGAATACAGATATGCGGGTGTTGAAGACCCCAAGATAATGATCACTACCTCAAGGGAACCTAGTGCTAGACTAAAGATGTTTGTGAAAGAATTAAGGTACCTACATTATTTTAGCTTATAATATTTTATTTATAGCTGGTAGGTTAGCCTTTGACCTCTATTACACCTAATGGTATGTGATGTGGTTAAAGATGTTGTTCAGGCTAACCTAGAACTAGTGGCTTTCAAGAATAGCTGTATCGCTGCAGTAACTACTTTACTGTACTAAAGTCCGAACGCTGAGAGAATGTGTTTGACAGTTCGTTTTGTGAATATTTTTTCCCCAGTTCAAAGTAAAATAATAGTCTGACTGCATAATATTGTATTAGTCAGACATTTAAGTATCTGAAAATAGGGTATATTTTACTCCCATTTACAAGCCACAACGACGATAAAAACACATACTTTCAAACGCATTCTCTCAGCGGCCGGACTTTAGCAGTAGTTGCAAGGTAATTTTATAAACTGTATAAGATATTAATGATGTTCTTAACCCCTTTTAAAAAACATAAATATTTGCTGATTAGAATTCAATTATTTTAATTAATTACTGATGTATTTAGAGGCTAAGAGATATGCACTTTCAATTAAATTGCATACAGTGTTTACAATTTCACCCTTAAATTCTTCTAGTTTAGAGCTACTTATTGTAATAACATCGAGCATAAGAGATAGAAGCGGAAATATTCTTTTAGCTAATATATCACATTATTGCTACATAACAATTAGTTATAAAATTTGTATTGACAATATTTATTGTATGGAAACAAAACTTGATTAATTGCTTGATTAATATTTTATAGCTACATTCATGATTTTTTTCTATGAAGTGAAATACGTGGAATCCTGTTATTAGATCAGTCATAGAATTGGTCATATCCCATAGTATATTTTTATTCATAACTGTAAGGTGTACACTCATCCTAGAACACATGTCGAAAATTTGCCTTTTTGAGACTCTTAATTACCTTTCAACCGCATCATCACTTACCATAGGTGATATTGCGGTCAAAGACCGAAGATGATCTGACGCAGATGAAAAAAAACCTCATATTCCATTCTCAATCATGAGTTTCTATTTTGATCCTGTTTTTTTTTTTTTTTTTTGTTATTGTGAAGGAAGCCCACCTGAAGTTAAGCGGTATCCTCTGCCACTGAGACATACCTGTTAAGTCTCATATTTGCCTGTTATTTCACTGGCTCTCAATGACTGCTGCCGGAACACACCATTAGGTGCTTGGCGACAGATTTTCTACTTGAGGGTGGTCGCTAGCCAGGCGGGCATTCGCAAAATGCCCTTCCACCATGCAAGTGAACTCTATATTGCAGAAGGGTCAGATAGGGATCTATAGTGACAAAAGAATTCTCGACTAATTCATGTTGAAATAATTTCAGATTAATATTCCCAAACAGTCAGCGCATGAACCGAGGTGGTTATGAAATGTCACAGTTGATACATGCATGTAGAGCCAATGAAGTCACCGACTTCATAGTTGTACATGAGCACAGGGGTGTGCCTGATAGTTTGGTAAGTTTGTTTGCTAGTTTCATCAACTGTCACATTAATAGGTTCTTAAAAATATGCCTATACATATTTTTTTATATAAGGATATGTAAAATTACAGTTTTATCCAAATTGTGTTTATTTTATGCTTGTTAGGTTAGCCTTTGACCACTATCCCACCTGATGGTAAGTGATAATGTGGATGAAGATGTTGTTTAGGCTAACCAAGAAATACTGGCTTTCAAGGACAGCTGGCAGAACACACTGTTAGGTGTTTGGCGACAGATTTTCTACTTGAGGGTGGTAGCTAGCCAGGCGTGCATTGGCAAAATCCACTACCACAATGCTATAACAACTGCTATTCTAAGACAACAACCGGGCCCTAAGGCTTAATGTGTCCTCCAAAGCACGGAAGCACTCAGTAGTAATGTCACTAGCGGTCACCCATCCAACTCATGACCACGGCGGACATTGTTTAACTTTGCTGATCGGTTAAGAACAGCTCAGCAAACTTTGCTACGAGCGCTTCAAAAGTTTACAGGCCACAAATTCGTATTTCACGGATCTAAGCAAATAATTGCCGCTAATAATCTTCTCCTAAATTCAAAAAAGACGAAATGTTTAAAGTTTTCTTTACCAAATGTTCCTTATGTTGAACCAAACATAAAGCTTGGCCCAGATAAACTCCCTATTGACAAAGCGACAGTCTTCCTGGGAATCAAAATGGATTCCACTTTACAATGGGATCCACATATACATGATCTCTCCGGAAGACTTAGTTCTGCTGCATATGCAGTTCTTAGGATAAGACAGTTAACAGACGTAGCTACTGCTCGGCTAGTTTATTTCGCGTACTTCCACAGTATTATGTCGTATGGCGTATTGCTGTGGGGAACTGCTGCTGAGATAGAGACAATCTTTATCATACAAAAGCGTGCAATTCGAGCCATATATAAAATGGGTCCTAGGGAATCTGTGAGGGATCTTTTTAAAGAAATTGATATTTTAACTTTACCAAGTCTGTATATATTTGAAAATATTATGTATGTTCGTAAAAATTTGAGTAAATTTAAATTAAACAGTGACAATCACGATTACAATACTAGGAATAAAGATAAAATAGTGGTGCCAGGTTTTAGATTAGCAAAGACAAATAAAAGGTCCTTCTTAGGTAATTGTGTGCGGTTTTATAATAAAGTTCCCAAACATATTACAACGCTCACAGAAGGGAAATTCAAGTTGCATGTGAAAAACATATTGATTAAAAAATCCTACTACACAGTTTCTGATTACATAAACGACAAAAATGCCTGGACAATTCCGCCTCCGCCAAGCTATTGCCTGTCACCTACATAATTTAAACAAATATTGTAATAACTCTATTATATAGTATGTATGTAACACATTGTTAAAAGATGTTTAAAAGAATGGCCCCGAGTTTCTTGCCCGTTCTTCTCGCAGTGGCTCTATACAATTTATTTGCTGAACGTGGCAGTACAATGTAGAATATTTCAATACTAAAATTTGTAATTGACCTTCATAAGAGCGTCGTAGACGCCTAAATTGAATAAATGATTTTGACTTTGACTTGACTTAATGATGAAATAATTATTCATTTTAGCATTTGTTCTGTGATCAATCAATCATGTAATGAAAGTAGTGAAATAAGAATCCAAACTATATTTTAATTATTATTGATTGACATGACAGTTTATCAATACAGTGCCTTATTCACTCACAGAATTTTACACTCACTAAGGCGCGCCCTTTTTTTGCGTGTAGTAACTACAACTTTCTTGTTGTAAGCAAGTGTTCCGGCAGCTGTCCTTGAGAGCCAGTATTTCTAGGTTAGCCTGATCATCATCTTCGACCACATCACCACTTACGTTCAGGTGAGATAGTGGTCAAAGGCTAACCTATGAGGCATAAAAAAAATATGGTACCTTATTGAATTAGGTTTGTCTACCTACAGTATACTTATAAATATTTGTATGTTTAGGTAATTTGCCACCTGCCATATGGACCTACTGCCTCTTTCACTCTGTCCGGCGTGGTGATGCGTCACGACATACCCGACATTGGACCAATGAGCGAACAGTTCCCGCACCTCATATTCCACAACTTTAAGTCGGACCTTGGTAAGTGTAATTTGCTATCTGCATATGGCCCCATAGTGTTGTTAATCCTAATTCTTATATAAAAGATAGTATTATCCTTAAGCTTGTCAAACATGTCAGCAGACTTGACTTAAATGGAACTCAAGGATGGCTACCTAAAAATACTAATTTGATGGGTGGTAGCTAGCCATGCAAACTTTCTTAAAGCAACTATTAAGCAGTGGAAGATAGAATTTACTTGATTTTCTAATAGGTATGCTTGTCTAAGAGAAAAAGAAGAAATATTGAAGACTCTTTTCCTATCATACGTATTTACGCCCGCGCGCAGATCCGATCTGCTTGCGAGTGATAGCACGCTCCTGGCTACACGCTGAACAAATATTTCGTTTGCCGCTGCATTGTTGTGCGTGGCTGCAGTGACTAAACTCGTGCGCAGAGATGAGCGTTAAAAAAGTAATTATCGCCTATATTTTCAAAAATATCATGTCGGTTTTTCTTGTCCCACAACAAAGGGTGAAAGTGCACTTCAAAAATAACACTTTCTGTATCAGTTTTCATTTTTGTTTCGCGATTGTATGCGTACTATGACCATGCGTGTGACCTGCGTTACAGTAAAAACTACACTGGAAGAAGAAGTACGCGCGCCCGCAAGCAGATAGCCCGCATACTGGGTGCGCGCTGCAGCCAATCCGCGTTCCGCGTGCGTACTACCCGCGTAATAGGAACAACATTTATGAAATGATAAGATACCGGCAGCTCGCATTATGGCAAATTCCGCACCCGCGTGGCAGGAAAAGCAGCTTTAGGGTTAACATGTACCTGTAAAGTCAGACTTGAGAAAGGTTATAATAATCAGAAAACAGGATTTTAACCAATAATAAGAAGTTAGCTCAAGATTTGAAGTTGTAACAGGCATCTGCAGTACTGACAGGACTACTGTTGCTTGTTGTTTACCCTGTATAATGATTTCTGAGGAACTGATATCTCACACTGCAATCTCCAAGACGCCTGCCAAGCGTGGTGATTATAGCAATCCCCACTAGAATGGAGGAGGCTGTGTTCAGCAGTGGACAATCTGGCTGATACAGTAAATAAGTGTCATATGATGCTCATTGGGTTTGTTTCATTCATCAACTTTATCTGTACTTCTAAATCACTTCAACTTACATGTAATGTAATGTGTGACTTACTGACGGATGTTGGTGTTTCGTCATCCAGACCAGATATATTTCTATACTCAAAGAATCTAAAACGCATATACAAATGGGAAACAAACATACCTAAAGACCACACAATAAAAACTAACAAATATTATGACCTAACAAATGAATTAATACCAGCAAAATCCCTATACAACCTACTAAAAGACCTTGGCCTGTCAAAAACAACCGTAACTTCCATCCTATAACGTGTATCCAAGGCGGCATTAGTAGGATCTTACCAAATTTGGTTAGGCAGGGGAGGAGGCTCGAGCGGTGAAAGGGAGCATTGATGCATCATAAAGGGGCCCCTTAACCTTACTCACTGGGTTGCAATCCCAGGCACCTTGACTGGAGCCTCTTCCTCTGCAACGCTATGGACCCGGCACCCGCACGGTGAATCCATCAAATGCTAAGTAAATTCGTCTCATACACCACACCCATCGGGGTCGTCACCTTTCTGTTTTTTTTATACTGAACTGGGTATCTCTTGACCACTATCTCACCTGATGTTAAGGAGAGTACTATGTGAGTGCGACAAATGGATGCTCAATTAACGCTTGTGCGACAAAACTGTACTGCGACTCACCATAGAGCGATTGTACGCTAGAGCGACTACGCTAGAGCGACACACTGAAGTTAGATATCATTCTAGTGGGATACTAAATACTCAAAGTTACTCCTAGGTTGGTTGGCTGATCGTAGCCAGAGTACCTAGGAGTGACACTTGATCCGGCAGGGTTTTCTTTGTGGTGACAATGATGGCTTGTGTCTTTGTGACGTACAATCGCTCTATGGTAAGTCGCAGTACAGTTTTGTCGCACAAACGTTAATCGAGCATCCATTTGTCGCACTCACATAGTACTCTCGATGTTAAGTGATGATGCGATTGATGATGGAGCGCGCTTACCCGGAAGATACCTATTCACTAGCGTTTTGAAGACCCCATATTGTACATAACCGGAAAAACAGACTCAGGTAGGGTGTTCCTTTCCCTGGCGGTTCGAATGATAAATGAAGACGCAAATCGCTTCGTTGGGAGAAATGGAATATCCACCATATAGTGGTGGCGCTTCGGAGTATCCCTGGATGTGCGATTATAGAAGGAGGATAGCTATTAAATTAATTTACTAGATATTAAAGTGTTTTTTTTTCAGGTCTAAGAACAAAGAGCATTCTCAAATACCTGTTTCCGGTGCCGAAACCAGATTCGAAGAGGGTGATCACATTTGCAAACCACGATGACTATGTTTGCTTCAGGCAACATACTTACAGAAAGGTAAACATAACTTGCATATAATTTATTTTTGTGCTGTGTGATAAAACAACTATTATTGCAATAGAAATGCTCTTTATTTATGAAAAAAACTGACAAACACAAACCAATTTTAGAACAAATAAAAGACAAGAATGAGTTCTTGCACTCCCCTGTCACAAAACGGCCCCAACTCAACATAGTGCTAGTCATATATGACCAGTGTTGGTCTTCTGTTGAGACTGGTAGGTGACTCATTAAAGTAGCTGCCCACTACTAATGCAGTAATGTTCTTACTGTGTTACGGTTTGAAGGCATGACTGCAGGTGAAATTTCAGGCACATAATATTAACAACCTGATATTTTGTTGCAGTGCAGTTAGCCACTTTTGACGAATTGCATCTGTTCTATGCAAAGGCTACCGCTATACACCAGGTGGGCCTCGTTTTTCACTACTGTCGAATTGCACTGCGTTCGTCACCCTTAAACAAACACAATTGTTAAGCTCGTTTGCCTGTAATGTTACTGGCTCTCAAGGAGTGCTGCCGAAACACACTGTTAGGTACTTGGTGACAGATTTTCTACTTAAGGGCAGCATTCGCAAGACAGGCGAGCATTCGCAAAATGGCTTTCCACCATGCGGTGAAGCTCAAATCGGCAGTGGGGGTTGAACCATGGACCAACGGCACTACAGTCCAAAGTTATTATCGCTCGGCCATCAATGCTACAAAATCATCGTGACCATAACATGACGATAGCTTTAAAAAAAATGGGTTAGCGACTTAACTGTACTGTATCACCCGGATTGTCCTCTGCTGAACACAGACTCCGCCCATAGAAGGGGGATTTGCCATAATGCGCACGCTTGGCAGGCGTCTGGGGGGTCGCAGTGTAAGATAGAAGTTCCTTAAAGGGAGCTGCTGCCCACCTTCCGGTATTTTACACTTAGTCGCCTCTTACGACACCCTCGGGTAACGGGGAGGTGACATTTTAGCCCCACATAGCTAATTAAATTTTTTTTATATTTCAGTCGGGCAAAGACATAGATCTGACAGAAATAGGCCCTCGCTTCCAAATGAAACTGTACGAGATCAAACTGGGAACTTTGGACGCCAAGGACGCGGCCGATACGGAATGGGCGCTCCGCCCCTACATGAACACGGCGGCCAAGCGACGGTTTTTGAGTGACGATGACGGCTGGCAGGAGGAACAAGAATAAACTTGTTGTTTTTGTAAACTGAGTGTTATTATTTACACATTTTTCCACATAATCATCTATTTATCAATAACATTTTTGTATGTTTTTTACGCGTTTAGTCCGCTAATTATTAACCAAATTTTGTTTATTATTTCTGTATTGGTTAGATACTTCTGAGTTAGTTTTTAGTTATATAAATGTCATCAAACTCGGTGGATTAGTTTTTAAGATAAAATGAATTAACTGACAAATGTATGCAATTACTATTAAATAGTCCAGGCATGCACTTGCATTTAATTGGCTATGGCTATAGTTCTAAATACTATACTACTACTAAAATGAGTAAAAATAATCATTTCCTCTCTTTTTTCACGTTATTTTTACACGTAATCATTTCCTCTCTTTTTTCACGTTAGTTTTGAAGCAGTGATGGCTCAGTGGCATTGGCTATGGACTGCCGCGCAGCAGGTCCATGGTTCGAATCCCGCCCAGAGCTTGAGTTTCACCGCATGGTGGAAGGGCATTTTGCGAATGCCCGCCTGGCTAGCGAACACCCTCAAGTAGAAAATCTGTCGCCAAGCACTTAACGGTGTGTTCCGGCAGCAGTCCTTGAGAGCCAGAAAAATTACAGGCTAATGAGACCTAACAACTGGACGTCTCAGTGTGACGGGCACAGTGCAATTCGTCGTAGACGAAATGCGTCTGTTATAGGCAGAGGTTAGTCTACTTAACATCAGGTGGGCCTCGGGCTTATTCCGTCACAATGCCAGTTTTAGTGACTGCAGACTGCTTACAAATACATTCACTCGGCTATAAATACTGTTCATCATCTAGGGTCGATAATTTTAGAAACCAAAAAAATTTATTGTAGGTTGAATCCCGTTAAAAAATGAAGGGAATATAACAAAAATAAAGGAAAAATAATTTACGGCCAATCTGAGGTCGTGAAGTGGAAAGGGGTGGGTTTTTAAGGATAAAAAAACGGTTCAGCTCAATTTCCGTCAAAACTACAAGTCCTACGGAAAAAAAATTGCAAAATTGTAGGTAATAAATACATTTTATTAAAGATTTTTTTACATTAAGTTTATTAAGTTAGAAATTTCAAATAACAAAGTTTTAGATTTTTTATTTTTACCTTTTTATGTCCCAAACACGGTATTTTTTTTATTTTAAATGTGTATTTTTTTTAAATATGTATTTTTCGCCTTATTTTGACTTAATATCGAAAAAACGCCCTAATTATCAATCGAAAATTTTCGCGTCAAAATAGCAGCTTTTTTTAAAATTACGTGGGGCTTTTGTTCCTGAAATCTCTTCTTTCTGATGTTGTAAAAAATATATATATTACTATGGTAATGTTCCCAAAAAACCAATACGTATCCAACTAAAACAATACAATTTCTTTTTATACAATTATAATTAAACTCTTCCATTCCAATATGTACTTAATATATTTCCAGATATGCCTGTGCCCCACTTTCTCCAACGACAGCTCACAATATACGAAATAGCAGAACAATACTGGGACCTCAAGTGTTATCCCACGCAATACGTCTTCTCTCTTCTCGCGCTTGTTTCCGATGATAAGTTAGAGCGAGACAAAAGTATAGAACTCAGCTCTCCTGAGGGTCAAGAAGACTGGTTGAATTATTGTAGGAGGCCACGACGGACAGTGCTAGAGGTAGGTATTGTCAAATCATGCTAGCTTCAAAAGGATTGAATATTAAAAGTTAGAAAATATTGTTTGGCGGCCATTTTGAATCCGCCATGTTGGATTTTTGACAAGTGTCATTCGACAGCACTCCTAATTAATTCCCTATGACATTGTCATTGTGGTCAAATATAATGAATGTAATGAAAATCAATTAAATATGGGGTTATATTATTACAGCAAGAGTGAATAGGTATCGTCTAGGCAAGTGTGTATAGCAACAGCGACTGCCATTTTATTCTGACATCAACGCGACATTACTCGGTTTCAGAAAATGACAGGCTTTATATGAACGTAGTCGTTGGTCATAGGCTAGCCTTTAAACACAATTTCACTTGATGATAAGCGATGATGCGTTAACGATATTGTTCATGCTAACCTAAATACATAATACTGACCCTCAATGACAGCTGCGGGGTTACCTTTAGTTTCTTGGTGACAGATTTTCTACTTGAACGTGGTAGCTAGCCGGGCTGGCGTTTGTAAAATGTCCTACCACCAAGCTATAACGATTTCCATCCTTATCCGAAGCAAGGAAATGCTACTAGCGGTCACTCATCCAAGTCGTGACGGCAGCGGACATTGCTTAACCTATAGTTGATCGATAACGAAGGACTAAGCAAGCTCTGCTAAGAGCGCTTCATGTCTGAGTGAAAATCGGATTCGGAAACTTATATACTTACGGTAGACGTAATCAATTGGTACTCTTAGCGAAAATCACATTTTCAAATTATTGGAGTACTAAATTTTTTGTTCCATCCGCAACAAAAGTGTTTGAACTTTCGGTCAGATGAAGTCTAGTAGTCTGGTTGATGACCGCGCACAGTCCCCTATGACGGTTAAAGTAATACAATTGTAACACAAAGTTTCGACTCGAAAGAGTACCTAAGATTCATGTTGCCGAATAGAATATGCATCCGGCACGAAATCATATCCCGTCCGAAACAAAAAATTGTACCCCAATAATTTGTAAAAGTAATTTGTACTCTTATTCCCCGGGGGGTGCCGGGTTAGAATTGCACCTCCCCATATCATCCCGTGGGTGTCGTAAGAGGCGACTAAGGGAAAAATACTGGAAAATGGGCGGCAGTGGACGAACCGGCCGATACAGTACTCTTATTATAATAACATAAGTAAAAATATTTATACCTAAATGAATCCTAGATCAAATTCAAAATTATTTAATGCATGAACATAGGTACATAAAATGGTTAAGATGTAAATAAACCTTAATTGCTCACTACATTCAACCCTATTAGGGTGTGCAAAATAAATTGTATCACATATGTATGAATATGTATCACATAATTTTTGTGTTAGTTGTTTAAAATAAAAACAAAATTTACATTGCAAACACAAGAAAATTAAATGTCAGTTAAACATTTACATGCACCAGAGAACCTAATAAATAAATTTATGTCAATAGAATAAATTATGTAAAATTAACTAATGTTGGAGAAAAAGATTAGTAGTCATAATATCATTTTTTTATCATTCATAAATTCATTAATGGAATAGTATACCTTATTTAGCAAATAACATTTCAGTTTGTATTTGAACACATTTATAAAATTAATGTCCTTAAGAGTGGGTGGCAAATTGTTATAAATTTTCGTACCCATTATAAAAATGCTATTACCATACAAAGTCGTTCGACAGGAAATATTGCGAAGCGTAGATTTATGCCTATCCCTATGTAGACTGTTATATTGACTGAGATTAGTCTTTACATATAAAGAGGCTTCGTAGATGTAAATTGAAGGGAGAGTCAGAAGTCGCAAGGCTTTGAAATACGGTTTGCATGATTCTGTACTCTGCAGACCGCTAATTGCTCTTACACATTTTTTCTGAGCCTTGAAAGCAGTCTCTTTCTCTGCCGAATTAAACCAGAATATATAGTAACTATCTATTATAAGTGTAATAGATAGATTCAGGCGTTACTTTGCGGAAATCCATATTTAATAATAACAAATATTCGATCGAGAATTTTCGATCGTGCGCTCGTAGAGTCAAGACCTCCTGAGGATGCTTCGTGTAGAATCGAACGCGTCGAAAATTTTTCCGGTTTGGCTGCGTGGCGTTTGTGACGTCACGCCGGCTTAACAGGAAAATTAGGCGGAATTGTCACTAGATATATTTATGTATTTTTTAAGTGTTTTATTAAAATATTAATTTGATGTTTTCATAAAATATTTTAAAAATATTTGTTATTATTATAACTGTATTAATCCAAGGTACTCCACGACTTCCACAAATCGGCGGCAAAGCTGACCATCGCCGTTCTGTTCGAGCTGTTCTCGACCATAAAGCCTCGCTCGTTCTCCATCGCGAGCAGCTGCATGCCATCGTCAGGCCGCAACATTGAGCTCCTGGTGGCTGTTGTCAACTACCGCACCAAGCTGAAGAAGCCCAGGCTGGGGCTGGCTTCCAACTGGCTGAAAGGGCTGGAAGTTGGAGCCAGGGTGTATGGATGGATCAATAATGGCACCTTCAAGTTTTCCGATGATGTTGTAAGTCGCAACATTCGAGAATTTTTAGCATAATATAAAGTGAGGCAATGATGGCCGAGCGTTAATAGCTTTGGACTGCGGTGCCGCAAGTCCTTGGTTCGATCCCCACCGCTGGCTTGAGCTTCACCGCATGGTGGAAGGACATTTTGCGAATGCTCGCCTGGCTAGCTAGCATCCTCAAATAGAAAATCTGTCACCAAGCACCTAACAGCGTGTTCCGGCAGCAGTCCTTGAGTGCCAGTAAAATTACAGGCACATGCTGCGTTTTGCGAATGCCGGCCTACTAGCTATACCTACCCTCTTATAGAAAATCTGTCAGTTAACAGTGTGTTCCGGCAGCTTTCCTTGAAAGCCAGTATATCAAGAGTCCAAACCACATCTTCGACCACATCATCACTTACCATCTGAGATCACAGTGCTATGGTAAGTGATCTGCTGAAAAGGTGGTGGCTTTACTTACAATAGGAACGGTCTTTCAAGGACTTATGATACTAAAAAAAAATCTTAAGTTTGAAGTTACCGCTAAGTGCTTGGCGACAGATAAAATATGCAATTATTCATCATCATTACAGATGACCCCATACATAATGGTCGGCCCCGGCACCGGCCTGGCGCCGTTCCGCAGCGTGCTACAAACCCGCACCTACCGCGGCACGGCCGATAAGCACAACATGCACCTCTTTTTCGGGTGTCGGTACAGAGAGAAGGACTTCCACTGCAGGGAGGAGTTGGAGACATACGTCGAAAGACGCCAATTGAGCCTGTACTGTGCCTTCTCCAGAGATCAGGATAATAAAATGTGAGTATATGTACTCTAATTACTCCATGTCTTTATTTTTTGTATTGTACAGTGACGGAACAAGCATGATGGGCATCATGCTTGCACCTGGTGTTAAGCGGTAACTGTACATAACAGATGCAGATCGTCACAAGTGGCGTACCCCCAACGAACTCGTTCGCAAAGTTCTGTTGCTTCTATATGACTTTGTAAAACTTGAATCCCACTTTTTTATGTTATGCGTTATTGGAAAATTTTCGTCGACTTCTGTTAGTCCTAACAAACATTTTGAGATGAATGTTTTATGAACAAACACGAGGCCCACCTGATGTTAAAAGTCTCTTGTGCTTGTAATAAATTTTTTCATATATGTATTACTTTTATCGATATAAATATTCAAAACTCTATTCAAAGGGAGCTTGTGGACTACCTCCGTTTAACTGGACAAACAATATTATTTCTAAATATTATTACAAGCACTATCGCGTGCTAAGCGAAAATATATTTAACAAATTATTGGAGTACAAAATGTTATGCCCAAGCGGGAATCGAACCCGCGTCCTTCGATATCGCGTCGGATGCCTAAACTTCCTCGGCCACCTGGACACGGCATTTGTTGCCGAAATCTTCATTAATATAAAAAATAAAGACTTTTTTTAAAGGAATAACAGCAGTCTAAGAGGTTGTTAGCATTTTTCCAATAAACCTGTATAGTGATAGTATATTCCGTCGGGATATAAAAGCATTCTCCCTCCAATATCTACCTCCCTGTAGGAGCCGTAAGAGAGAACAAAGGGAAAAATACCAGAACTAACCTCTCACACTGCGATCCTTAAGGTTGAACTGGCCGGTCACTTCTCCATACAAACGTCGTAGGGTGATCACTCCCTTATTTGAGATTTTAAGTCGAGAATAAAATAATTAACTTGATAATTATGAGCCTTAAAACATTTTTATATAAAGTTTTCGAGGCTCATAACTTACAAATTAATTATCTTTTTAAAATTTTGGCATCATACAAGCCTAGATAATGACGATATCGATCGATATTATGCTTTATTTTGGACCTCAATCCTCAAATAAGGGAGTGATCACCCTACGACGTTTGTATGGAGAACGGGCCGGCCAGTTCACCCTTAAAAAGCCTGCCAAGCATGGGGATTATGTTAACATTGTGATTGAAAAATCCTTCTTCATAGTTCGAAATTATTTAGAAGATTTATATGATAATAAATTGATAAGTAGAAAACACCACAAAAGATCGCTCTTATAATATGGTGTTTTACATACAGCCTACGCTAAAAGTAAATATGTAAACTTTAAGTAACATGGAGATTCGACGTCGAACTTTATTTTTTTTATGTCGGTAAACATGTCACTATTATAACAATGGGCATATTCCATTGGACGCTAATTTCGCTATTTTCGATAATGTTGACCACATTCTGCGTCTATGGTTGTGATCACTGTGATCGTTTGTAACTGTTCTCCCTGTTCCATTTATGATAAGAAAGCTAAGAATGCCACTAAAATTTGCCACTTCTGTCACTTTTACATTAGATGTAGGTAATTCAAACAGTTCCAGTAGCTTCATAGCGTTTATGGCGAAAATAATGCCAAGACCCATCTCGAACAACTTTTTGGGAGTGTAATCGTTTTTATCGTTTTTGGCGAATTTAACTTCAAATGGTACGCACCCAATAAATTCTCAAAATTTAAAATTCTTCAAATTACGAAAGATTATGTTCTGTTTTCACTAAGATCCACATTCATGTAACACTTAAGGCCATTTTCACGACCTTTAAGTAGTCTCGAGTAGAATAATTGCCGGTTTAAGTCGTAAGTATATTTAATCATTCATATGCACGGTGCATATGAATTTCACAGTTGCTGAGTAGTACTAACCTACAGTTAAAGCGACCACTAACTTACTTCTTTGTTCACCTGCCAATTAGCTTCTTTATCCAATGAGTAACTTAAAATAAATTATCGATTTTTATCAATAAACGAGATATGTTTTTGATAAGTAGAATTCCTGGCTAAACAATAATTTTAATATAAGGATAAGAACATTTTTATAGCTTTCAATAAAAGGTGTTATCGCAAACTCTATATTGGGTAAAAACTTCTTGATTCAAATTATTATCGACAAATGAAAGAGTGACGCTGTTGAAAGATTTTGAATGAATCTACGATTCGTAGGAATGAATGTTTGAATTTACTTTGACGATCCTTCAAATAGCCGTCTAGTTGGTAAACAGAAGTCTGTTTTCTATTGTGAAAGACATTAATTGTAACTTTTATTAGCCGATTAACTTTGACCAGGAACTAATTGTCACTTTACTTGAAGGTTGTGAAAGAGGCCCTTAGAATGGCAATATAAAAATATGATTATTATATTAAATTGTGGGTAACTTTATATCATTTATCCAAAATATATATAAAACTAGATCTGCGTAAAACATGCCCGTTGAATAGAATAGAAATGTTAATGTTTTTAATTAGTAATTCTCAAGTTTTATACGAATTTGTATTTGAGCTGTTTTATTTTTTGTATTTTCAAATGCAGAGGACTGTATTATCAAAGAACTTTTTTTTATTATTTACATAGAGAGAGCCAGTGAAATAACAGGCAAAATGAGACTTAACAACTATGTCTCAAGGTGATGGGCGCAGTGCAGTTCGTCACTTGTGATGAAATGCATCTGTTATAGGCAGAGGATACCGCTTTAAATCAGGTGGGCCTCGTGCTTGTTCCTTCACAATAACATAAAAAAAATAAAAAATAAAATAACATAACTACTATAATCATCAATTGAGTTTTAACCTGTAACTTTATTTACAGATATGTCCAACACAAGATCGCCGAGCACAGTGCGACCCTGTATAACCTAATCATGAACAAAAACGCTCACATCTTCATATCGGGCAATGCCAAGAACATGCCTGACAATGTCCGGGATGCCTTCGTAGAGGATGTCATAAGCAAAGTGGGAGGTAACAGTGTAGAGGACGCCAGGAAAATGCTCAAAGATCTCGAGAGCAGTGGGAGATTGCAAGTAGAGACTTGGTAGTTTCGTCTATCAACAGTATAAAAGATATTAAGAGTGTATAGTGTACATTAAGGATTTAAGGCCCTGTTCCATTTGACGCCACTATCGTTATTTTCTATATATGTTTTTTCTATATAACCATAGACGCAGTGTGGTCAAAATTATCGAAAACAACGATAGTAGCGACTAGTGGAACAGGGTCTATATAGTATCAGTTGCGACCTCGGCATACAGTGGCAGTGTCAACTGACACTGATGCCAGTTTTGATGCAATAATAATGCATATATATATTATGGTATCATATCATACAAGACAATATATTGTACTTTTTTTTATAGGTAAACCTTGTCTACAATCTCACCTGTTGGTAAATGATGATGTGGTCGAAGGTGTTAACAGGCTTAATCTAGAATTACTGGCTCTCGAGGACAGCTGCCGGAACACACCATTAGGTGCTTTGCGACAGATTTTCTATTTGAGGGTAGTCGCTAGCCAGTCGGGCAATACACAAAATGCCCTTCCACCATGCGGTGAAGCTAAAGCCCGCGGCTGGATTCGAACTATAGACCTGCTGCGCGGTAGTCCATAGCAATCACTGCTTCAAATTTCTTATTAATGTTATTGAGTCTGAATTGGCATCCTTGCCAGTTTAAATAATACAAGTTGCTACCTAGGTACGCGTTATTATAGTATTCTCTCATCACATCTGGAAAGCTGCAGAACATGCCTACAACGTCAGCGACGACTTCGTAGATGACGCTGTAAACGAGCATAAGAATAAATAATAGAGTAGAACGGAAACTTCCGCTCCGGACAGGTCACAATATTAGCCTACTCGTTAAACGGGATACTCAGTCGGGCTGTCACTAGAATGGCACGGCTTCATATTTTTCATATTTTGAGTCAAAGGCGACGAAGGGTAAAATGCCAAAAGGTGAGCAGCAATGCCTTCTCAACAACTGCGATCCCCAAGACGACTGCCAAGCGTGGGGATTATGGCAAATACCCTCTTAGTGAGAGAGGTTGTATTCAGCAGTGTACGATCATGCTGATATAGATTATAATTATTTTAATTAATGACAGACTTCTAGAGTTGTGACTGTGATTTAATCACAATATAGTTGAATTAATATTTTTTTAGTAAAAAGTAAGGCCTTAGGTTATAAGTTACTTATTATAAAACTGTTATTTAAGGGCTGTGGAATTTATGAACAAAGAAAAAATAAATAACAACAAATATTTTAGTAAGTCTCCCTTAAGTTTTTCTTTTGATTTTATACACAACTTTCTACAGTTGAGAGTAGCTTCTAGTGTTAAGGTCAATGCACACGTATCGCCTCGACTCGTACCAAGGGATTGAGGTGAGGCGATATTGAGTGGTGCCGTGTAGATCAGTGTGCGCCTACCAGTAAAATACAATTTGATTAATATTGTTATGTTTGCAATAACGCCTGCTATGCGGATTACATTACAAATCCCGCACATGACTTAAATTTTTCCTATCGTATATTTGTGATTTTGTAATATAATTTGATAATCGGGTTGTATCACATCATAGTAATAAGTTAAATATTGTATTGTATATGTGACTGATGAAGAACATACCAAACCAATATATAGAAATGTTATATTTATTAGTTTTTCTTATTACTTAAAATTACAATATCTCGCACTTCTATTTGGGCATACCCCTCTGTTCAAGGATCTATCAGCCAGTCTCCAGACTCGATGTTTGCAGCTGATGATATGCAGTCTCTACAGCTTGAGGTTCAACATGCTAATGTTGGACAGTCCTCACATCTTGAAGTAGTGTTGGGCAGTTCCACAGGTTCTGTGTGCTAGTGTTGGACAGTCTTCACATGTTAAGATGTTCTATGAGCTAGTGATGGGCAGTCCCCACACAGCTTGAGTTTATATGAACAAGTGTTGAACAGTCTCCACAGATTGAGGTTTTAAGAGCTAGTGTTGGGCAGTTCCACAGTATCTGTGTGCTAGTGTTGGACAGTCTTCAAAGGTTGAGATGTTCTATGAGCTAGTGATGGGCAGTCCCCACACAGCTAATTTTCTATAAGATAGTGTTGGGCAGTCTCCACAGCTTGAAGTTTTAAGTGCTAGTGTTGGGCAGTTCCACAGTATCTGTGTGCTAGTGTTGGACAGTCTTCACAGGTTTTCTATGAGCTAGTGATGGGCAGTCTCCACAGATTGAGGTTTTAAGAGCTGGTGTTAGGCAGTTTCACAGTATGTGTGTGGCAGTCTTCACAGGTTGGGATGTTCTATGAGCTACTAGATGTGCAGTCCCACACAGCTTGGTTTTCTATGAGCTAGTGTTGGGCAGTCCCCACAGCTTGAGGTTGCCGGCATCCCTTTTCCGCTCGGGGGGCTCCTTGTCATCACACGCGAATGCAACCAGGTAACGAGAAGGGTGCCACGAGACTGTGAACGTCGAAGCTTGCACTGGAATCTCGGCTACCTTCTCACCTATAGAAAAAAAATGGAAGAAACTAAATAAAGCAACACCTACAAAACATCACATTGCTTTCATTGTTGTAATAGATATCAAACATCATCAAAATCTGTTGACCTTAAAATCGGATGCTAGTGGTAACAGATACAAAGGATAGAGTCTGGCAAGGCTAAATCTGCATTGGATAAGTTGGTACCCCTAAAAAAATGGCAATATTTTTTTAAATCATCTGAAACGGGGTTAGTTTATAAGTATTAAACTGAGTTGAAATCTGTCGCCAAGCACCTAACGGTGTGTTCCGGCAGCTGTCCTTGACAGCCAGTAATTCTAGGTTAAGTCTGTTAACACCTTCAACCACATCATCACTTACCATCAGGTGAGATTGTGGTCAAAGGCTTACCTATCAGCAATAAAAAAAAATGTAGTCAAGAGTTATCCTATGATGAAGATGGCAATTGTGGATTCAGAGTACACATTTTTGTTTATAAAGTAATTTTTATTTATTTATTTTTGTGTAATATACCTATTTCATTTTAAATAGTATGTAATTATTTTCTCTCTTGTCATTATATTCATCATAATTTATGCATTACATAGAATCGGCTACTGCAGAAGTGGCAATATATTATTTCAATTATCGTAACAATATAAAGGATTACATTTATTTTATTTTGAGTCACATTTTAGTAGGCTTTAACCGAAATTATTATTTATTTAGAATTAAAATTATACCAATTTTAAAGCACTGCTGTAGCTAGTTTCGCCAGTCTCTAGTAGCCAATGATAAGACATGTAATACTTCTTATAGTTAGGAGAATATATTCTTATGTAATATATAATAAATTATATTATATAAGAATATATTCAAAAAATCACAGGCTAACCTACCAACTGTTAGGTTAATTAAATCTCCTATAAGCAAATTATGTTGTTCGGTTGGACCTTGCATTCCCCCATCTATTCAATGCAAAGGAAATGTGCCATATGAACAGTGTGCCACTACCCATGTTGATGTGAAGCGTGTTGCTGCACATTCAGTGCACAGCAAGGCTCCTTACCCAAAAGGCAGCGATATTATACTACCAACTAAAAGAGAGCTGCGTCTCGCAAGCAGCCGGCCATAAAACCTAAGGTATAACTTACAATTCTAATAGCCCTTTTATTTGAAGATCTCTAGAAACAGTTTGTGGTCCTTTTGTTTAAAGATCTCTAGAAGCTCTATGAAGATAATGATGTAGGCGATGGTACTAGGCCGCGCCTAGAACAGGTACTGGCTCTCAAGGACAGCTGCAGAATAAAGGATGAAAAAATGTGCTTGACGACAAATTTTCTACTTGAGGGCTTTGACTAGAAGAGATATATATATATATATATTGTGAAGCTCAAGTACATGCTAGCTAGGATTCAAACCCCAAATGATAGTGGGCATAAATATAAAAAAGTATTATAACTAACCAGTCTCTGTGTCGCCAATATCGATGATGTGGTCTTCACTAGCCGATGCGAGCAGTCTACCGTCAAAACTGAATGATAGCGTTCGCACTGGCCATTCTAATCTGTAAATAACAAGCATCCTGTTAGCCTGATCAGTATGGGAGCGCTGTGTTTATCTATTGTATTGCATGGGATGAAGCTGAAGGATGCCAGGAACTGGCAACTCAGGAGCAATGTTATTTTTATGTTAAGAAGTGTTGAGACGCACAGGGGGGCATCTCTCATTCTTATAGTAATATTAACTTAATGTTACTGCTAAATTTTATACCTCCACGTCAATTAAGCAAGCTTACAATAAGTAAATGGGATCGTTCAGCGTTTTGATATCGTTAAAACAAATTGTTCACTCTATTCGCGAGCTCTGACGTTTCATTTAATACAAATTAGGGTAGTACTGTTCCAACGACAAATCCGTCATGTTTATCCATCTTAAAAAAGTTACTTTCTAGCAGCGGATTTAAACTTGGTTTTGAGTATTTAACGATAAATTTCGTAGTTTTAGTAGGGTTTAATTAATGTGTTTTTATTTATAATATACATTAAAATAAATGCAGCAAATTTAGTTTGATGAGTGAAACTATAAAAAAGCTATAGACAGTAATTGCCGTACAGCAGACAGTAAAATTTCGTAAAACTATGGTAAACCGTTGAATAACGTCGTAGTTCATAACAGTGCGAGCGGGATAACGCTATATTATAAACATGTTGTATCACGCTTGCACATCCGTGATACATATTTCATTCGTTCTTTAAATAGGATCAAACCAATATTGCTTGACGCGATTGTGGGTCGGTGATAGTTCGTGACTGCGAATGATTATTTTTAAGCATGAAACAAAACGCTCCTATATTATGATGGTTTCGTAAAAGGAGGGAATTGGCCCCCAGATCTCCCACCCGTTGGTAAGCGTCACAACTGTCTTTTACAGTGTCACCTTTATCGTTATAATAATAATCTCTATATTGAAAAACTTACATAGCACAGAAGTTGAAACTCTACCTTTTGCTTTAGTAAATACTGTGTTGCAAAAGGCAGTCTCTCCCATATAATAATATCAAAGTTAAACAATAAAAAATCATTTGTAAAAATATCAAGAATGAATTATATGTTACGCTTGACACTGCACTGTCCTCGTCATTTCAAGACATTAGTTCTTATGCCTCATTTGCCCTGTAGTTTGATACAATGCCCTTTACACGTAAACACAGTACTGTTTGCACATTAATGCTTCAAGACATTCACACTGCAGTGGTACCCACCAAAACAGATTCTTGCAATAGACTCCTACCACCTGGTAGCATTAAAAGAGCCCCTTCTATGACGAGCGTCAACGCTGCTTTTCATAGCTTCCACTTTCTTAACTAAATTTAACAAGTCTATACTGCTGTGGCAATTTAATAATACCAAATATTTGAAGCAATAAAATAATAAATAACTTAAGAAATTATTGAATATCAAATATTTTAAGAAAATATTGAATATTTTAGAAAACACATAAATATACTCGTATATATAGTGACAAACCCACCTAACTTTCTGTTACGCCGACGTGGAGTCATAAATGCCACGTAACCAAACCGGAAGAGTTCTCAACGCGTTTCACTTCTACACAAAGCATCCTCAGGAAGTCTTAACTCTTCAAGCGCACGATCAAAAATGAGCGGCCGGCGGCTCAACACGCCTATATAGTATAGGCACGAACGTGATTCACTGCTGTGCATATACATATGCATATGCGCCGCAGGTTTCTCTATGCTATTATAAAATTTATAGTAACCTTGAGAAGACTCTAAGACAGGCGAGTTCCTGCACATCCCAGAGAGAGACCAGGGCGTCAGCAGAGCCCGTGGCAAAGTACCGACCCGTCGGATCATGCTCGATGCATATACAGGTGCTCGGGTGCGCTTTTAGGACTGTTTGAAGTTCTAGCGTTGGGTAACTGTGGAAGAACATGTACATATACTTTATTATTATACATTGTTAAGAGTTCTTCAGACCTGCAAGCCAATTAACTCGTTGTTATGAACGAAATCTATTGTTATCAGTATTGCCGATGCCAATGGGTTGAGGCGCATTTTGCTAGCAAGGTAAATTCTATATCACAAAACAAATGACTCAATCAAATAATATAGCTATGCAAAAGATATGCACATTTTTGCAAATCTGTTTAAGTTTTGAATATGCGATGCTTAAGTTGTAGTTTTTTTTTATGTCTGATAGCTTTGCTTTTGACCACTATCTCACCTCATGGTAAGTGATGATGTAGTCAGAAGATGTTGTTCAGGCTAACCTAGAATTACTGGCTCTCAAGGACAACTGCCGGAACACACTGTTAGGTGCTTGGTGACAGATTTCCAACTTGAGAGTGGTAGCTAGCCAGGGCATACGCAAAATGCCCTACCGCTATGCTATAGCGACTGCCGTCCAAAGACAACAACCGGGACCGACGGCTTAACGTGCCCTCCGAAGCACGGAGGCGCTCAGTAGTAATGTCGCTAGCGGTCACCATCCAACTCATGACCGCGGTGGACATTGCTTAACTTTGCTGATCGGTTAAAAACAGGTAAGCAAACTTCGCTATGAGCGAATTCAATATCATTCAAAATGATTTATCTTTGTACACTGCCTGATACATGACAATAGGTTCGCCCCTTTAACCCCCAATTAAGAGGGCGTTATTATATTGTCATGTTATGCTATAATTAGCAGAGCAACCATTTCTGGCAGATTTTTTGAGTGTTCAGATACCTCTTTCGGGATTGTGACCGTCTCAACTTTATAGGATAAATGATTTTCACTTCAGCTCTGAATGCAGGAATGAGTTTTTGAAAGGCGTGATGATACCAGCAGTACCATACATACATACCATCTTCGCGACGCTAGTACAAATCACAAGTAACAAGACAGTAAAACTAAAATGCGTATTGCTACACAGTAACCTACTGTAGAAAATTAATACCCAATTGAATACTTATTATTATAAAATGGCAGACTTACGAAATATTTTACAATAAACTTACGTCATAATATGTACACATCCCAATCCATTTGTCAAATAAAATAGGTCAGATGCTAGATTCCACGAGATCTCATTAACTTCAAAGTTGAACTGTTCTTCATTTACCTGAAATAAAGAAAATTATTTGTGATATGTAAGGTAATGCAGGAAAGTTAACTCATTAATAGTAATCATCTAGGCGGTCTATTAGTGACAAGAATTTCAAAAACTGACACAGTAGAGCTTCGATAATCCGAACTACCAAAAATCAAACCCTGTACGGACTCATGAAGCATTCAGATTATAGTAAGTACCTATGTAAAAAATAAATAAAACATTAAACAAGTTTACCAAACATTCAAGTAGTTATGTTTATTGAACTTCTTACACAAAATTCATTTAATTTGTCATAAACTGATCTGTTTTAAGTTCGCGGGTTAAATTTATTGACCAAGAGAAGCTTTATCCATCAATTTAAGAAGCAACATTTTTTCTGATAGCGAGAGGTAATTTTGGTCAGCCCAATTCATGCTAATTTAAAGTGTTGATATGGCTTGTGAATGGGTGATTTTCTTAAAAACTGGTGTAGGAGAATTGTCAATTAGTGAACCGTCATTTGCAGACTCATGAGTCCCTTTCGTAAGTTCATTGACATAGCTTATAACTGCAGAAAAACAACGCATCGTGGCGCCGCCAGCAGGGAGCGGGTAATGCGGGCGGGGTAATTTGGCAGTTCGGATTATAGTGATGTTCTCATTGCCCTGGGCACAGACTATTGAGGCTCTACTGTATTGTATTTCATCTATTTGTGCCACATTAACATTAATTTCTAAGCCGTTTTTTCAAACTGATACAATAAAAAAAAAGTTTTTAAGTTAAATATGCAACACCAATGAAGACAATATTGCTATCAATCAACTCAATGAGGTGGTAATTGCAATCTCACTACAGCTGGTCATACCAACCAGAATTGCAGAAATATTATGTTTTATTTAACATTACATCAAATATAAAAGAACATAAAAGGCCTCTTGGAATCGGACTGGCCCAATATGGCCAATTTATGAATGAAATTCTATTGTTATAATTATCGCCGATATCAATGGGTTAATTATCAAAGAAGGTATTATTGTTGCTGTAAAGATTGACCAGATAGCTAACTAATTGGGAAATAAGGCAAATGTTAGTGTTAAATGTGGAAGAAAAAATAATAAAATAATGTAGATTTTTTATAAGTTAAGACAAGGACAAAAAGGATCTGCTTTATTTCCAGATAATGATAAATATAGCTACAATCATGTTGATTATGTATTAGCCATTGTCAGCAATTTTGCTCACAGATTAATGAAAAATATATATGAAGTTTAAGCAACATATGTCAATCTTCCGATATTTCTCATTTAGTTAAATAGTTTTTGGTAATAAGTTAATTGACCACAATCACAAGGAACTCCCTCACTTAGATCATTAGGCTGTAATATAATGTTACAGAGTATTACATCAGTTAGTGATAAAATCTGATCAAGTCAGGGAGTATTCTAATACAATGCTTATAATCAAATTTAAAATTTTACATTAGAAGTGAATGCTACAGGTGAGGTAGCACCTTTACTCGATGGAAATGGATGATGTTGTCAAAGGATTTTAGGTAAACCTGAACAACATCTTTGGCCACATCATCAGTTACCTAAAAACTTTGGGGTGCCTGGAGGATAGAAAGCGGCATGCCTAGAGGATCCATATGATCCTTAATTGAAAATATTTTTTAATATAATATGTGCTGGGTATAGAAATTGCATTTGATTGGCTGAATCAAGGTAATGTTGTTGTGTCACACAGCACACTTTATAAACCACGCCCACTGCGTCGAGGTTGGCTTTCTTCATTTTTTAAGCTTGACTTAAATAATTATACTTTTTCACAGACTTTTTCACAGTATAATAATAAATACACACTATATAGAGAAATACTACATCTAAATCAAAATGAAATCAAAAAATAATCCAACTTACTGATTTGTAGGTTTTTGTATCTATAAAGGTAACCAAATCTTCTTTATTGCCTACAGCTATTGTGTTTCCATCAGGTGACCATGCAATATTGATGTTTTCTCCCTTCGTTGGTATTGTAGTTATGGACTTGTGCGCACTGAAAAATATATGCAGACCGTCTAACTAGAAATGGTGGAAACTTTACTAAACATAATTTAGTACTGCACAAAGCAAAACTTGCATGTAGTTTTAAAGAACATTATTTATAGTTTAGAACTGGAATACAGATTGTAAAATAAGCCTGAAAAATATATTTAGTGGACTTTGTAAATAATCAATGAGCACCTATATTTATGAAATTCATTAATTCTTACCGAGTATCCCATACCCTTACGGATTTGTCTCCACTAGCAGTACTCAATAAGTCAGGGTGTGAAGCATGCCAACAGAGCTGATCTACAGATCCTGTATGTCCTCTGTATACATAATCTTGAACCTAATTTAAAGAAATAATGCCACTTACAATGTTTACAACATATTATCCTAAGTTTTTATCTATAAAAGTTTTGTTTTATTTCTATGAGTATACAAACCAGTCTGCTCCTTTCTAAGTTAAAAGTCGCTACGCTTTTATCAAAGGACCCCGAAGCGAGCTTTCTTCCATCACAAGACCAGCCGACAGAATGTACTTTAGAGCTATGTGATATGTATTCGCGAACAGCGCTATGTGTCTCAAAGTAAGTCTTTAGTTCACTCAAATCTTCTATTGGAGCCTGCCCCTGCTTAGGTTCTTTCATTTTGCCACTATTATCAGCACTAGCCTACAAATCCTACAATACAAACAAATGGCTTAAGCAGTACAAGACCGGTACCATAAAGTAACTTTGTATGGTCCCAACTTCCATAGACATAGAATAAATTAAGTAGGGTAAAGGGAAGTGTATAATCAAAGTACTCTGTGGTTCTGTTCTGCTGAGTTCTGACCAAGGCCGTACTCCATTTGACGCCAATTTCGTTATTTTCGATAATTTTGACCACATTGCGTCTATGGTTGTGATCACTGTGATCGTTTGTATAGTACCACCAACCTAACTGTGCAGTTCGCGAGGGCGCTGCTGGTTAAGGAAATCAACTACAACCACACATTGTCACAATTTGAAGGAATGTTGTAGTTTTTTTTTCTGCCGCCTGAACAGATAAGTTGGTGGGACTGTAACTGTTCTCCCCTGTTCCATTTAGGACTTTTGCCGACTTGCCACTTTTGACATTAGATGTAGGTAATTCAAACTGTTCAGCTTTTTTTTTATTGGCGATATGCCTTTATTAAACAAATACTACATACAACAGTACAGCTACTACAATACTACAGCTACTACAGTAAAAGCATTTGGACTCATAGGGAGTCCAAATGCTCTAGCCCACTATCAGTTGGCAGCGTGCCCAGCATGCTGGCAGCATTGCCCCGTTGAGTTGCAATGCTTATTCTTTGAGCCAAATAGGTGCCAGCATTTTGATCACGCGTCACATCGACCAAGCGCTCTGATAGATTTTGGAAAATACGATGAGCTCCCGGTCCCCACGGCCCCAACGTCTCTACACCAAACGGCTCAAATATGTAACCCATACCGAGGTTAGCATATTTGCGCCGCTTGAGTTGCTCTGCCGAAGTAGCCGCGGCGCCAGCCCTCACGTGGGTTTCAGAAAGGTGTGACGGCGCTAAAGTGTCTACGCATGTAGCGTCCCACACTAAGGGCCGTCCTAACTTCCATGGAACCAGAGTCATGCCGTCAGGTCTTTTACCATCGTAACGCATCAGACCGTTCGGTTCGAGAACAGCTGGAACATTGGCGCTGGTAAAAGCCCGGCGAATGATATCGTTAAGGCTGGCGTGGCGGGAAATTCGACCAGCACTTCGAGAGCAGGAGAGGCCATGGTGACCGAGTTGGTCAACTGCAGTACCACACTGGCAGTGATGTGCAACACAACACCTTGCACCCAAGCGTAAGCTAATAGCGAGACGAAAAGCGGAAGGATCTATAAGGCTACCAGTTTTGTAAGAAGGAATGGCTTGTAACCAAAGACCTGATTCCCACACAGAAACAGCGAGAATACGAGCACGATCTGCGATACTAGGGCACGTATTTAAAAGATCTTTCCGTGCTAGCTCGCATAGGGGCCGATCCCACTGTTTCTGAGATGACAACATTTTTGGGAACTCAGTATTTGGACAAGCCAGTCCCCATGTGGTTTTGGCCTCAGCCAGATATGCTACATCAAAAGAGCCTAAAGATTGTGCAAGAATTTTTTCTACTAATTTGTGTGTACTGTGTACAGAAGACAAAAAAGCTGGTAATGCCACACTAGAAATTTTGCGTATCCCTATGCCCCCCAACCTCACAGGGAGGGAAGCTTGCACCCAAGCCCTATCATCCATCTCAACATTCAAAACCGAAATTAACGTATCTTTTAATAAATTGTCTAAGCTTAAAAGAAGCTCACTGTGTTTCCACAGCTGACAACATCTCAAAAAGTATGTACCATTTAGGAACGAAAAGGCAAAATCTAATAATAGTAAAAGCCATATGGGCGTTAATTTTGAATAATCTGCTAGAAGCATTTCTAAACTTTTGAATTTGTTCTTCGACAAATGGTGACAAAAATTCGTCAAAAATCGGTGAACCCAAAAGACGGAGCGAACTTTTTTCTACTAATTTTATATTAGGCGTAAGTAAGTTGAATTTTTCAATAATCGAAATTTTATCCGTACATGTATCACAAACAAAAAGTTCACATTTGGAAAAATTTAGTTCAAGGCCAACAAGACGAAAATCGTCTATAAGTACTCGCAAGTCATTCAATACCGTGTTCGCATCGCCACCTAAGGTTCCGTCATCCAAATACCAAACGTTAAGTTTTGATTGGAGACGTTGAATTATTGAGTGGATGGCAAGGCTAAAGATGGCTGGTCCCAGAGGATCACCCTGTTGACATCCTACGGAAGATAATATAACGTTGTTTTGGTATGTTAATTTTGATGGTTTCCCGTAACATTGCCAAAGAAAAGGGTATAATTCCGGAATTTTATCTTTCACTTCGGTCAAAAGGGTGCCTCTATCTAATGAGTTGAATGCATTTTTAACATCCACCTTCAAAAGCACATCTCCACAATTTTGATCAAGAAATGTGCGTAGTGAATGTACAGCAGCCTCACAACCACCCTGAGAACCAAAACCGAGTTGTAGTGGTTGAAAAAGATTACTTAAAAAAGCAACCTTTTTCCTACAACCACATTTGGCTGTGAGGCGACGATAAGTGGTGCCTACTGCTATAGGCCTAATACCACCATCTTTTTTATTAAGGGCACATAAATTCGCACCGTACAGAATTTCGGTAATTTCATTGTTGACCTGACCCGACAACATCAAATTAACCAAAGCCGTGACATCCTTTAGAAGTGTCTCGCCTACCTCACCAGAACTAAAAGATAAAATATCTTTTAAGTGCTGAGGCGTCAGGCCATCTAGACCACCGGCTGAGCCACTTCGAAAAGATGCCACGGCTGCAGAAACATCCTGTGGGGTCACCTCAACAATGTCATTATTTTGTTCAGGAGAGTCGGGAAGGTGGAGACCTGCAGTTGCAGGCGGATGCTTTTCTATTAGGGAATTCAACGTGTCAGATGTGAAAGGGGCGATTGTATCACTCGAAAACAAGATGCGTGCCGCGTTTTTGATGTCACCATCATTAATTTTATTTTCTACTATTTTAATAGTAGCTGAATCGACATTATTTGTTTTTGTATTCCGCCGCAGTGGCGGAATTATTAAAGTTGAGTCAAAAGATTGCTCTTCCCGTGCCTTGTATTTCACGCAGTTTTCCTTTACTCTAGTTGTAAGGGATTTTTTGTTAGAAGGATCAAAATTTACGTGAAATACGTGGTACGGGAATGCTAGAAGATGCTCCCAGGCTTGCCTAGTATTAGTAGCCAAAACTTTTTTAATCGAAGAAGATAACGATTGGGCAACAGAAATTCTCGCACCCCGAGGTATGCGTTTTATAACAGGAATATTATTTTTGTACGAGCTTAAAACCTCCCAAAACGGTTTGGCAGGGGTAGCAGGGCTCGCAACACTGCTACCACTTACTGTTTGATTATTTATTGGCGCCGAAAGGGGAATTTCCAAACCTTTATGACACCTTTTTTGGTGAATTTTGAGGCCTTTTTGACCTTTAAAATATCGAGCCTGGGGGCACTGCGGACACAACATCTGGCTGTCTTGCGATACAGAGGTCCCAACTACTGCATTCATTGTTTGGGTACAAAGCATTGTTTACAAAATAAATCAAAGCTTATCTTAGAATCTCTAGGGTGACGTCTCGACCCGGATGAAGTCTCGCGTCAACAACGTCGTCGAAGTCCGTAGTGCGCAGGTGTCGCAGGCACCGTTGCCATGGAAACAAAAAATAACCGATTAGAAATTAATAAGCTAATGAAACTACAGAGGCTCACAGGAGCCCTACAAACAATACCTCGCAAAATTCCAAGAGGAAGAATGCGGTTGATGAGCAGATAATGCCTATCTACTATCTGAAAATAAAATTAATTATTTTTTGTAAATAAACCTGAAATTTACTGACCTGTCAATTTGACTGTTATGATGTTATGTTAGATAACTGTTCAGCTATTCAGCTTCATAGCGTTTATGGCGAAAATAATGCCAAGACCCAAGTGGAACAGCTTTGATTGTGTGTTGACAGTGAGCGTGATCGTTTTTGGCGAAACTCCAATAGTACGCACCCCAAAGAACATTTAGGCCGTATTCCATTTGAGTTATTTTCGATCATTTTGACCACTGTTATGGATCCACATTTAATATGAACAATAGACACAAAATTTGATCAAAATTATCGAAAATAACGAATTTAGCGTCAAATGGTCGTCAATTATTATGGGCGTACATTTACATATACGCTCCACTCTCGAAATTCCAGTGCATGAGGCACTACAAATTGCAACCAACAGATCAAGATGGCGCTCACTGATCAAGGAGCGAATACTTGATGGAGGAGGTCACGACCCTCAGTAATGAGGATAACGAATAACGGAGGGACATTTACATATACTTACATATACTACGTATGTGGTTCTGACCATGGATCTATAAAATCTATGGATAGGAAATATATTAGGTCCTTACATATGAAATTGGCGTTTTGTATGGGAGGAACAAAAAGTCGAATATTTTTTAATATAATATATTTAATTAATCAAAGTATGAACCATTATTTTCTATGCACTTTTGCCATCTCATAGGTAGTTCATTGATCCCTTTACTAAAAAAACCAGTCGGACGGGAATCAATAAAATCTTTGAAGGCGATTTGGACTGCCCCATCGGAGTTGAATTTTTTCCCTTGCAAGAAGTTATCCAAATTTCGAAAAAAATGGTAATCTGTTGGAGCAAGGTCCGGGGAGTACGGAGGATGTCTTAGACTTTCCAATTGAAGCTCTTCTAATTTAGTAGCCGTCTGTAGCGCAGTGTGTGGTCTAGCGTTGTCGTGAAGCAGCAGTGGCGTGGAGCGATTGACCAGCCTAGGTTGTTTAGCCGCTAGCTTTTCCATCATGGTTTGCAATTCCTGACAATAGACATCAGCCGTAATAGTCTGGCCAGATTTGAAAAAACTGTAATGAACAATACCGGCACTAGTCCACCAAACGCTTACAAGTAACTTTTTTGGGGTTAATTTTCGCTTGGGGCAGGATTTGGCTGGCTGGCCAGGATCTAACCATTGCGCTGAGCGCTTCCGATTATCGTAAAGAACCCATTTTTCATCACAGGTAATGATTCGGTTTAAAATACCTTCATTATTGTGCCGGTTTAGTAATGTAACGCAGCAGTCGACGCGCGTTTGCCGGTTTGTTTCAGTCAATTCGTGAGGTACCCACCTTTCAAGCTTTTTAATCTTCCCAATTTGCTTCAAGTGAATTAAAACAGTTTTATCACTAACATCGCAGCCTGCAGCTAACTCGGACGTGGTTTGCGATGGATCCGCTTCCACAATAGCCTTCAACTCTTCATTATCAACTTGAGTCTCAGGCCGTCCACGGGGCTTGTTCTGCAGGTCGAAATTTCCAGAACGAAAACGTTGGAACCAAAAACGAACTGTGTTTTCTTTTGCAACACGACCGCCATACACATCATTCAACCTTCGAGTTGTTTCCGCAGCACTAGTGCCACGGCGGAACTCGTACTCGTAAATAATGCGATATTTAAGGTTTTCCATTTTGTAAAATGAGTGACGCAAACAGAAAAAAACAGAAGAAAAAAAACAAATGAATGACGATCATCGAAGCACAAATACATGAGTCTATAGCTGTACAAATTTGAATTTGGAATTCCTTACCAAAGAGGAGAAATTCGTGATTAAAGTGGCCAGTACGAAAAACGCCAATTTCATATGTAAGGACCTAATATATCTACATTGCATTTTGTAATTAATTTATCAAATTACACATTTTATAACAAGTCCTAAATATCTACACAATCATAGGCGGACATTTCTATAAAATTAAAAAATACAATACGGTGTCGATTCTACACAAAAAAAAATAATTTATTTTTCCATAAACTACAGTAAGTCTTATTCTGTTCTTACCAGATTTATCTCATATTTATCGATTCTTAACCAGCAGCGCAAGTACCGTAGTTACCGATCGCTAAATTTGACATTAAAAATAGTCTAAATTCGCTAAAACGGGTTAAATCGATGTTTTGTCGATGTTGCAAGTATGAAACCTACTTAAACGATCGGTAAATAAATTTGGTAAACATTCGTTAAAATTTAACGAATTTTGACGATAACCCTAGCATGGAACTTTAAAATGAAGTCTAAGATCGTCTATTTTGTAGATTTTAACGATTGTTTTGTCAGGTTCAAAAAGAAGGTCGATATAACTGCGACAAATCTTAAAATGAACTTTTGGGTCCGTTATTTTAAGAAGAGCGATGAGCTTATAGAAATAGCCAAATACTGAGGTTGTCAACGATTGCCAACGACCCTACCTATCGAACTTTCCGAAGAGTGTTCCAGGAATCTATTCCGAATATAGAAAGAATTTATACTCGTCGTATATCTACTACATATTAGATAGAATTATTGATTTGGCCTATGTTAAATTCCTCTAAAGGAATATTATAGGCAGGTGCTTAGCTAAGTACTAAAACTATCATCCGTAACTTAATCGGTTTTTACATGTCCTCAAAAAAATTTCCTATTTAACTACATCTTCAAATTTAGTTATTTAAGACAAGAAATATAAAAAAGTTTTCACTGGAACTTTTCATCGTGTTTGTTTATTCCTTCTGCAGCGGGGAGGAGAATTTTGAGATGATTTATTGGTTTGATTATTATACAGCGAATGTTCTGAATAAAATACTAACGATTATATAAAAAAACCTATTTTTTTCCACCACGTAGTTACATATCTGGAAGATAACTTAAGTAAGCTATCTACCATTATTTTCTCTTTGGGAGAAAAAACTTCATTTCTGAGTAATTTTAATTATTAATTTAGTTACAATTTTCTTTTATTTGTTGTATAAAAAAAAAAAATGCTTTGATCATAATTTACGATGAACTATTTTAATAATCTGTGCAAAAACAGTCCAGTTTCGAAGTTGCCATTTAGTAATAATCGATATACAGTCCTCAATTTCACGATCGTAAGCCGTCGATAAGACTTATCGACAACAGTTCCATACTTGCAATGGGCGATACGATTCGTTAAATTTATCGATCATTGCGATTCGATAATTTAATGAGCCATACTACGGTACTTGCACTGCAGATTCGTGTAACAATTAAAATGGCTATTGTAAAAATAGTAATATCGAATCAATTCTAGGCAATTTTATGAGTTTAGAGAGCACTAGGTTACATGACGACTAAATTTGCTTTAATGCCGGTCATTTGCAAGAGTTTACGAATTTGAATTTTAATATCAAAACACAATAAGTGCTAATAAATAGATTCAGGCGTTACTTTGCGGAAATCCATATTCAATAATAACAAATATTTTTTAAATATTTTATGAAAACATCAAATTAATATTTTTATACAACACTTAAAACGCTCGATCGTGCGCTCGTAGAGTCAAGACCTCCTGAGGATGCTTCGTGTAGGAGCGAAACGCGTCGAACATTCTTCCGGTTTGGTTGCGTGGTGTTTATGACGTCACGTCGGCTTAACAGGAAAATTAGGCTGAATTGTCACTAGATATATTTTTGTATTTTTTAAGTGTTTTATTAAAATATCAATTTGATGTTTTCATAAAATATTTTAAAAATATTTGTTATTATAACATAAGTGCTACCATAATTTCATTCGCAAGCGATATATGAATTTAGATTTTAGCAAATAAGATTCCTATCGTATATTTGTGATTTTGTAACAGAATAAGAAATTTAAGTTTGTATAGATTTGACTGGTGTCACTATTAATTAACACGTACTTAAACTAATATTTTAAACTTTAATCTTGTATTCAAAACATGGCAAGGTATGATGAATCTCAATCAACATAAGAAGGCTGAAAGAAAATGAGTTTATAATAAGTAGACGTAAGTTACTTACTCCACTGTGTTGCAAGTTTATGTAAGGAAGAAATTTCGTGACAATAAGGACCTGTTTCAGAATGTCCGAGTAAGTTCCGGTTATACTATCCAGAACATATTTAATAAATAAAACACTATCTTTGCGTTTCAGAGTCATCGATTTTGCCTATCCATCGGTTAAAGCTTGAAACGCGTTGCATGTTAACTGTCATTTTTATCATTCAGTTATTTTATTTTCTGGGTAGTATAACCGGAACATTCTGAAACAGGCCCTAAGTTTGACACTTTACGTTGTAATTCGCAACATTTTGACATGTATATTATGTTACGGCTAAAGGTAGGTGTAAACATAAACTTAAGATTAGCCCACTAAACTTAGGTTTATCCTTGAGAATATGTTAATGTAGTTTCTTCTATCATTAGCAGGCTAAACTTAACTGTAACTGTAGAAGAAAAAGAAAACAATATAATAATGTTTACTTTTTCGACACGAAAACTTGTATTGAAAAAAGTATCGCATTCATTTAATATTACAAAATTAAACTTGTGCGACGTTACAAAACATAACTGCAGTGTTAACTACTTAAAACTACAATGATAACATTATCCAGTCATAGATAAAATAATATAATAAGGAACAATTTGTTAATCGCAGTTTTAATTACTTATAATTACTTGCAGTGTTTCGGCCTAGGTTTAATTAAATAACCAACGAGTGCCATACTAACAACTGGGAGCAACGGCTTATGGTTACCACCCGAAGCGCAGAAGTGTTTCATTAGTAAATACAATTTTTTTTATTCTACCATTTAATGGCGTACGTAAGACTTACGAGGTTTTAATTAATAACACCTATCATGTCAGTTTAGGTCTATCAATTTAGTATTGTGTACTAAAACTATTATAAAAAAATAGTATAATGACTACATCAAAATGAGGAGATAGCTGAAGCCATACATTCCTCCGAAACATACTTCACCGTTCTAATGGGGGCTTCAACGCTAAGTTAGGCACACGGTATGGCGATGAGTTGAGAGTGGGGCCATTTGGATATGGGCAGCGGAACCAGAGGGGCCAGCGGCTGGTCGACTTCATGGAGAAGGAGGGACTTTTTGCGATGAACTCCTTCTTCGAGAAGCGACCATCCAGGAAGTGGACGTGGATAAGCCCCGATGGTTCACCAAAAAATGAGATCTCGTTTATCATACCGACCAGGAAGCAAACATTCAATGAAGTCTCTGTGATCCATGAGGTGAACACCGGTAGCGATCACCGTATTGTTAGAGGCACATTGAATATCAATGTAAAGCTTGAGAGGTCGCGTCTGCTAACTCCACGCTCCGTCCTAGCGTTGCCCAAATCCAAAACCCCGAGAGCTTTCAACTCGAACTACATAACCGCTTCCAGTGCCTAGCCGAATGCGAAACAGTGGACGAAATAAACAACGGGTTGGTGGAAGCTGTCCAAGCGGAGTTCTTGAAGACCCCCCGCCGAAACAAACCGAAGAAATTCTCAGAAGTAACCATCAAGGTGATGGAAGACCGGAATGAGATGAGACTGCAATCTTCAGCTGATATGTCGAACTACGCGTCGCAGTGCCTTCGAAATTCGTCTTCAATAGACGAATTTCGAAGTCACTGCGACGCGACTTGCGCGCCTTCAATACAAATCGTATAAAGGCTGCAATCGAACGTAACCAAGGCTCCAATGTGTTCGCAAAAAATTCGTCTATAGGGCAAAGCCAAATGACCAAGCTGAAGATCGACGATGGCAGAATCATCTCATCAAAACCGGAGATTCTGAGAGATATTGAGAGGTTTTATAGACGTCTACTTAAATAATATTAATCGTTATTATTTAGTCAAAAACATTGCTTTTCTTTCAAAAGTTATGAAATCAAAAAATTTGGAAAGCATGTAAAAAGTAGAAGCCATTTTAACTTTCTAAACTTTTAAATAAGGTTATCTTAAAACATACTTTTTAGCCTTAGGTAATTCTCGCTCTACGGGGACGATATATATATATTACTGACGCAACGATTGGGATTAATCGCGCGCTGATTATCAGAACATATTTTGCAATTAAATCGTAGTCGAATATTTTATATTATTACATTCGATTCTATAAGATTATTCCCATCACAAACTTAACGAAAACATGTTTTAATAAAATATCTAAGCTTTTTAAGCTATTTGTTACTACATGTTAAAGCAAAATTTGTCATGGTTTTAACTTTTAAATCATAACTTTTGGAATACAATAAATACTGAGCCTTTGAACAATTTCAGAAGTCTTTGGTTCTAGACTTTTTATTTACTCTCGATAAATAACTAGACGAAAATCTTTTACGGTTTACATACTTATGTTTAAGAAACAATTCTATTTGTTGCAAACCTTTATATAAAGTATATGGCGGATGACCTACCACATCAGCGCATTCTTTAAGTACGAACACGAAACTATCAGGGAAAATATCACGTATTTCCCTGGCAAAACGGTGGAAATATGCAGGTTCGTTGGTCATTCTATTATTGTAATGCCTGACCCAATATTTGTATGATGGGATTGTGCTTTGAAATAATTTCTTTAAGCGATTTTGTTTCGTATTTCGTTCTTGTGCTGAAAGCTGCTGTCGTATTCGTTTCTGCTCTTGAAGTAGACTCAATGTCACTTCCTCCTCGGAATCTGAGTCTTCGACCTTATTTTCTGTGCTTTCTAATAATGAAACATCATTTTCCTCAGCTTTAATTTGTTGTTCAACAATTTTTGCTAGTTTAGGGTTCAGATCCATCTCCGCAGTTTCCGGGTTATCGGCAGGTTTAATATACAGTTGTTTAATATCGTGCGTGGCTTCGTCATATTCTGGATTTTTCTTTGGCAATAGTTCTTCTGCGTGAGTTTCACCGTCACTGCTATCACTGAATAAGTTATATTCTTCAAACGGAATCTTATTTTGATCTGGCTCACGATTCGTATTGTTAAGTTCGTTTTCAAAAGGCATATCGTTTGGATCATTATTCATTTCATCGTAGTCTTGTAGAGCATCTCCGGATTCTAGAGGTATTTCTGATGGCTCTCCAGTTATATGACTTTCATTAAAATTTGCTATAGCCGATTGTACCATGTTTGACATTTGGTGAAATATATCACTTTGCAAATGAGATTGGTAGGCAGATATTAAACCAAGAACTTTTTTTGTAGCTTCGCCTGATGCAGCACGCCTATCAAAAACACTTTTATCAACTGGCTTCCTGGTTCTCTTGGTTTTTTTATGATATCTATGTTGAATGAATTTACCAGGTATTGGTATTCTATATTTAGTGCAAGCGTGTATTACCAATTCTTTTGTTGCATCATTTCTATTCAAGGTTTTTGGATTGAGACGTATGGAATCTATACTGGAGGCATCACTATCTTCATCGGCTTGAAAATTATTTTGTGTTAGCTCCGTATACCCGTATATATCATCGCTTATAATCAACCGTTCACTTTCTTCCATGGGCGCTTCGTTGTCAATAGTTTCTGGCACATTTTCATCATCTTGTTTTGTTTCTAAATCAAGGAAATCGTCATCAAATATATGTCTATCTTCATCTTCTTCCTTTATAACAAGAAGTTGACTTTTATTATCTATGTCTGTGATACTGACCTCTTCAATTACTATGTTCTCACATTTTTCATCTATATCAATATCCATTTCAATGTCGGATGCACCGTTGTGATGTTTTTCAGTTTCCGCTAAATTAATGCTATTTTTTCTTACATTATTATTCAGATTTACGTCACCAACTTTCCGAACATTTTCCGAAATTCCAGATTCTGATTCATATTCACTGTAATTTTCCTTTTCACTGCAATTATTATTTTCTCCTTGAGTTATATGTTGTAATTGAGGTCGTTGGGTTTTCGTCCAGTTATGATTATCACAATCCTTAACATAAACATGTCCTCCTCTGAAGCTTAGACTGTGAAGTATAAAATCATATGTTGTACCGGTATCTCGAACACTACTCTCACATAAACCTGTTAAAATTTTTCTTGGATTTGGTGAGTCTGGATCCACTAGAAACATATCTTCAAGTATGTACTTTAATGAGTACTGGGTAAAATCCTCAGTAAGTAACAATTTTACATTTGGATCTTGTATATTTTCTGCAATTACTTTAGAATATGTTGTATGTGGAGTCGTTGTAGCGACAAATTCGTTCCTCGGAATAACATTTGGTTCAACACGTGGCATTTTCCTAAGTATGTTCAGAGTTATCTCATTAATGAAAGTAATTTTATGATCTGGCCTTTCCTTTTGATGCTCTGATGCTACATAATCGTTCATATCAAAATAATTTAGCGACCCTAAATGAAGAGTATGCGTCCGTAGTAAGCATTTTCTAAATTGTACATAGCTGCACCAATCCCGAAATGAGAAAAGCCTTTCTGAAGGTTCTGAATTGGCATGAGATTTGGGAAAGTCATCAAGGTCGTTAATTTTGTCAACGGTGTCCGAGATTATTTCTTCATATAAACCGTCTAAACCAAAGCAAATTTTCAGTGCCATAAGAATGTGAGATATTACGTACAACTCGTACGATGGTAAACGCACTAAAGTTTTATATTGCACGTTCGTGTCAAGATAGTGAAACGATCTACAGTGCATCAGAGAGATTACTAACGGTTTCAGATCGTTGGGAAGGCAGAGCTCTTGCATATACTCATCTACTAATGGTCTCAAGTCCGGTACTATTGGGTTCCCTAGATCCAAATTCTGAAATAGTTGCAGGGCTAAAACCCGGACATTTGACGATGAGTACTTGAAACTTTTTCTGTCATAAAGTAAGGCTAATCGCAACTTTTTGGGCCTCAATTCTTTTGGCACTAACTTTTGCCATTGCAAGATGGATATTCTTTCTTCTCTCGCGAATCTTATTAAATGTGTGAGTTGAAATCGGCTTTTGTCGAGATTCAGTGCCACGTATAGAAAAGTTATGACTAAGGGCATTGATATATTTTTTATTTTCGATGTAATTTTATTCTTCTTACGCTGTGCGTATGTTTCCTCTTCATCTGAGCTAAATTCGCTTTCGTCCGACGCAGGTTTATCTTCTTTATTTTCATCCAATTCTTCATTTGTAGTCAATCTGAAATAATAAGTAACATTTTCAAATTCTGCCATTTATATGGTGCATGTTGAAGGTTATTTGGTCAACATTAAATGCTGACTTTTTAGTAGTAGACTTTTTAGCTGACTTAGTGGTTTTGTTTCACCGTAGTTTTTCTGCTGTAACCGTTCTGATGATACACGAGTATTTATTTTAAATTCACAAAAGATGCGACTAACGCGCGTATTCAAAGTTTATTATTAATTAAGAGATATAACTAAAGCGACATGGTTATTTAGTGTGTGCACCCAACTATGGTATTATCTATTGGAACCAGACACTAATCACGTCTCTTCCCTACATAGTATAAAACAAAGTCGCTTTATCTGTCCCTATATCCCTATGTACGCTTAAATCTTTAAAAACGCGACGGATTTTTATGCGGTTTTTTTATAGATAGAGTGATTGAAAAGGAAGGTTTATATGTATAATCACATCCATTAAATAGTGGAGAAATACTGATATTTTTGAGGTTTCTAATGTGATGTCATAAATAATTTATTTTTCCCGCTTACATTGCAAACTCAGGCTGAACCCATCGAAATGTATCAAAATAATGTACTAAGTATTGTACACATTGAAAAGGTCTATATATATGTATATGTCTATCTCTTATGGATATCCCAACATTTTTTGTCATTTATTTTTTACGACAAATAATGGCTAATTTTCGAAGCGATTTTAACCAATTCAGCATTAATCCTTATCTAATTAAATACTTTAAATACATTGTTGATTTAATATAGATCTATATGGCCCTTACAGCATATGATTTAAATGAATATTTTCGAAGATATTACAGATTTAAAAATTGCGGGACGTAGCATTTGCGGCGGTTCCGGCCGGCCCGGGCGGCGGGAGCGTGTAGTAGTGTAAAAATGTAATAAGCTAAAATGTAGTGTATGCATTTAGATATTCCATAGATAGCAGGAAATCTTCATGGTTTAGGGAAAGAAAAATGGTTCTACTCATAGACTTAAGATTTTTTCGCTACGCTCAATACATCCTAAGCCTATGGTTCTACTCATAATTTAACGCGTGCGGGCCACGGGCAGTAATGAATAAATCAAAACTACTGGATCGATTTAAATCATTTCTTCAGTGAATGACATAGGCTATATATTTTATACCCGTGCGAAGCCGGAGCGGGCCGCTAGTATATTATAAGTGACGGAAAAACGGATTTTTATACATTGATATATTTTACATAGTTTATATTATTTAGGATGTCTAATTTGATTTATAATCTTTTGTAACCGTGATGAGGATTAAGTTTGTTTGAAAGAAATATATTCTGTTTCCAACTGTTTGCCATGAAATATACTCCTCCAAATGTTACATTTGATCATGTTGGACCAAGGCAATAAAAGACAAGAGTCGTCTATATAAACAAAAAATAGAGTGTAATACCTAAATATATCCCATGGGGGATAAAAATATTATATTGTTATTGTTAATATTGCGTAGGTCCTAAAACACTGCCTTGCAAAACACCGTCATTACCAACAGCACTGTCAGTTTTGTAGCTATCGACTTTGAGTTGTTGGTTATGCTTATGTTATAGAAGCTGTGAGAGGGGTTCTCTGCATCTATTTACCAACTAATTAGTCGCGTCAACGGTTTCTATACGTGCTAGGAGTATTAGACACCGTCTTGAATGCTTTTTGAAGATCAAAGAAAACTGACTCGCTTTTATGGAAGTATTTTGTAACAAGCAATGTACGAGTAATATGGAGGACAGAGTAGTCAATTGGCTGTTAAACATGAGAAATAGTGCAGTTCTTCCTAATAAACGAGAATTCCAGTTAAAACTTATACTTGTATGACTGCAAAGATGTGAAAATTGTGCAATTAAACCAGCCAAAGATGATAAAGATAAAGATTTAAGTATTTCTGTGTTAAAATACCCTAGAAATGTGTGGTAGCAACTATTCTCAAAAATATGGGGTGAGTAGAAAGGTACCTTAAAAAATATATATATATAGTACCACGACATAATGCCATAGTTAATAGAAATTAAGAATAAAAACAATTTATTGTCAGCTAGTGGTAAACAAAACCATACCCAAAGTCTGCATTGTTTAGGTATTTTTTCATATATCTAGTCCAAATCCACAGCAGCTTAGTTTTGAAGCTGGGTGCTGCCCCGAGTTCAATCAGCTCATCAGCTAATCCTTTCAGCAAGAAGTTTAAGCTATGCCACTTATACCAGTCATCTGTCACTGAAATAAAAAACACAATGGAAATGAGTTAAACATAGATAGACAACTTAAGTAGTATGGTTTTCTCATAAGCCCAGTAGTGCCTTCTTGAAAAATTAAACAAAATTGCAATATTAATATTTGTATTAGAAGTATACAATTTTACATCAATAGGTAAGTTTTATGAGAACCTACTATTTTTTTACAAAGAATATTTTAATATCTACAAGTTATAAATGTATGTAACGAAATATTTAGTATTAATTTTAATTTCAAAACATTACATCAAACTAATCTGAAACGGGGTCTCTAACTGGGGGTCTTATAAGGAAGCTCAAAGTAGTAAGGCCTAAGGAGAGGACTATGCTCGGTGTTTCTCTATGACATCGAATCAGGAATGAGGAGATCCATAGACGAACGAAACTCATTGACATAACCCGGCGGATTAGCGAGCTGAAGTGGCAGTGGGTAGTGCACATAGTACGCACAACGTTAACGATGTCGATAGGACCAAAATGTTCTCGAACGAAGGCCACAAACCAGCTACCCCACCGACGGAAGCCCAACCCCAAGTTCGACAGACGATATCATTAAAGTTGCAGTAAAACGCTGCATACAGCCTGGACATTATGAACGTAAGCCCAGTGGTAGTTTATTCTATTCAAAAAGCAGAGCGAAAAATATTCATTATTATCAAGCTGGCGACGCAGAAAGAAAACTGTAGAATTGCAATGTGTGTAAGATTAAATAGTAATAGTGAGTCAGTCTTTGAGCACTTAGCATAAAGCCTTGACCAAATAATTGTATAAACTGTAACATATACAATTTTAAATATACATCCCCGAGCCGATTTGGACTTGCCCTAATATCTACCTGTGTCGTAAGAGGTGATTAAGGGAAAATATTGGAAGGTGGGCAGCAGCGCCTTCGATGGAAATGCCATCTTACACTGCGATCCCCAAGACGCCTGCCACGCGTGGGGATTATGCCAAACCCCTCTTGAATGGGGAATGGTAGATTCAATAATCTGAACGGTCGATAAAATAGCAGGTGACTTGTTCATTTTGCATCAAAATGTTGAGCAGAAAATTAGCGCTTAATCCAGTACATAGGAACCGTTTTAGAATGGATAATCAATAAGCTGCATTTACTGTCACGCGGATAGCCACCCGTGTGCGGATCTTGCCCGCATGCGGGCAGCCGGCATCCTATAATTTCATACATGTTTTTCCTATCACGCGTGCAGCACGCGTGTGGTTCGCGGATCGGTGACACGCACATCACTGCAGCGGTGGCCAGGAGCGTAGGTACTAACACCCGCAAGCGGATCGGATCCGCGCGCGGGCGTAAATACGCATGACAGGAAAAGAGCCCTTAATCGAGGCTTTACTGAGGGACGTAGGCCCGCTTATAGAATAATGTGATACCAATATTATAAGCGTGGAGTCCTGAAATTCAAGGCGATAACTACCCAAGTCTAACAGAATCATGTAGATTTCCGGAATACACCAATTCCCTTTTTTTAAGGTTATATTATAAATGGACCGGAACCTGCGATTGAGCATTTGCACGGTTGATTTTTGTCATCAGCTGCATACGAATGGTGCACGGCCAAAAGTCGGAATATAATCTACTTTGGAATACCCATTCGTCTAATGCCATAACATTATATATTTAATTTAAGTTTATAAGTTGTATTGTAACCAGCTTCACGTGAATCGCTTGGGATTAGTAGATAACAATGAAGAAGAGAGACAAAGATGAAGAGAGACAAACACGAACTGCTAAGTTAAAGATATAGGTACATTACTTCTCGTGTCGAGGCACGATGTGCCGCAGCATGACACGAGAAGCTTTGTATCATAATAAAGAATGAATTCTAAACTCATTGTAATAAGGTTAAAAATAACTTGATCAAGAATAAAATCCTTTGCCTTGTCACGTCAGTCAGCGGCGGCACTTTAAATACGCTTACGTGTATGCAGTATATATGAAAAAGTCGATGCTATATAGTAGTAAGTATAATGTCATGTTTAGTGAGCGTGGTTTTTTCCTTAGACCCTATTTAATGTATGTTTTTCTGTGTTGTTCTAAAAACGAATGAAGTCGCAAGGAATTTTGGAAACTCATGATTCAGGTGTCGTAGTCAGTAGTTAGTAGCTCTGACTTCGCTTTCTTGAGAAACTAAGTCGAAAGTTTTACTCATATCCATAAAAATTACGGAAATTTCAGGTGCTTTTTTATCAAAGCAATCTGATGCGGCGAGAGATGTGATTTTATTTGGTCGAAATTGGTACCTATTGCTCTTTAATTCAAATGTCATATTTTAATGTAAAGCTATTCCATTAGCGAAAAATAATTTTCTCTCTGTACACAATGCTGCGATAGAAGTGTTTATTTGGTCGAAATAGGTATTGCTCTTTAATTTCAAATGTCATATTTTGAAGTAAAGCTATTTTTGGCGTAAAATAGTCTACTTTAATATCGTTATAAAAGACTGGCAAAGTGCGAGTAGATCC
This sequence comes from Plagodis pulveraria, assembly GCA_963890685.1. Lineage (NCBI taxonomy): Eukaryota > Metazoa > Arthropoda > Insecta > Lepidoptera > Geometridae > Plagodis > Plagodis pulveraria. Next base: position 19,982,826 of record OY982972.1, read on the forward strand.
TTGCGAACACTGAAGCGAACCAATGGGTCACGCACTCCGTCTCAGTGGGCTAGGGGCGTCCGTTGTGGGGAGAGCCGGTGGCGTCCCGTATCAGTCTTAGATTGGTCATACTCATACGAGGTGGACGCCCCCGGGTTCCGGACGAAAACCATACGGAAGAATAGGGAAGTGATCCCTAGAGGTTGGACCCTCGAGCAGGGACATCGGTAGAAGCTGCGGCTGAACGCGTGAATGGTTCCCCGTCCCCTACACCAGTCTATGAAGGTAGAAGGACGACGTGACGAATGTTTGTTAGTTTCGATCACATTGTAAATCGGCGTTTTCAGTATTTATTGATTAAAGAGAGGATGGTATATGAGGCCATGAGTACCATAGTGGCCTATCTTTTGCAGACACAATTGATTTCCATTGTGTCTCAAAAAGATAGGCCACTATGGTACTCATGGCCTCATATAATCCTGAAGCAATGATTGCCTAGTGGTAATAGCTATGGAATGCCGTGCCGCAGGTCTATGGTTTGATCTCCACCGCCGGATTAAGCTTCACCGCATGGTGGAAGAGGATTTTCCGAAGGCTCGTCTCCTTACATGAGACTGTGGTGTCACAGATTACATGACTACACACAGAGCGGAGTTTAGTCGTCTCCTCGCCTCGCCCGCGAATCCACGTATTAGTGGTCTTTAGTATTACATACCTACCTAGATACAATATACGCCGTTGTATGAGTGAATACTGAACTCTCATCTTTCTATAATATCCCCCTACAACACTCTTTAAAACCAGTAAGATCTACTCATCGGTGGCTAACTATTCAGACACCCGCCCTACGGTAGCACACTACCAAAGACTTAACAACGGCATGTCTCAGAGTGATGGGCCCAATGCAGTTCGTACTTGTGACGTTGATTGAGATGTTGTTCAGGCTAGCCTAGAATTACTGGCTCTCAAGAACAGATGTCGGAACACACCGTAAGGCGCTTGGCGACAGATTTTCTACTTGAGGGTAGTAGCTAGCCAGGCGGGGATTCGCAAAATGCCCTACAACCATGCTGTAACGACTGCCATCGTAAGACAACAACCGGGACAGACGGCTTAACGTGCCCTCCGAAGCACGGCAGCGCTCAGTAGTATTGTCACTAGCGGTCACCTATCCAACTCCTAACTGTGGCGGACGTTGCTTAACTTAGCTGATCGATTAAGAACGTCTAAGCAAACTTCGCTAAGAGCGCTTCAAATCTTAGTTATTGTCTTAAACTGACAACTTTGAGCCCAACTCATTACTATTTTCAGTTAAAAAAATAAACAATGTATTTGTACTCAAACGGGACGTCAGTGCAGGACATATCGCCCCCAAATAGAATAAGAATAAGAAAGTATTTGTATACTATATATACTTCGCCTTAGCCCTGCTTACAAGCTAGGATGTAAAAACATTTTTTTTGCTTACTTTTGATGTATACATTTTTTTATGTATACAAGAGCTCTCTTGAAAAATAATTTAAATTCTATTCCAATCTATGAGTAAACAAAAGAAATCTGACACTGCTTTAGTTTCGAGACACATTCACAGACAAATTAACTTTTCAATACAGTCCCAGGAGTTAGGTAAGTTGTTTTTTGAAAGTTAATTGTGTGGAGCTAGTTGGGCCACAGTACCTATATTTTAAAAATTACATTTAATTTAGACAAAAAAAATTGTATGTAAGTATTTAGTTGTGTACTGATATGTTCATAATCAATTTGTGATTTTCTTTACAAATTAAATTTGAACATCTAGTTTTGAAGTTCTTCAAAACTTCACCACAAACATATTTCAGTTATTGGTGAATTTAAGAAAATGGAACCCTTAATTATCCTCTTCTGTCTGCCTTACCAACCTTTAATAAGTTGGCCACAGCAGGACCGCTATGTCCTAGTTATGAATGAAATTCTATTGTTATCATTATTGCCGATGCCAAGGTGGTTAGGTGGATGGATTGGTTATGGGTTCGAATACATATATAATACATAGATATGTATTTTTTTGTCTATATGTTTAGATTTTATAACAGCAATATTCTCATCATGACAAAACCCTAGAGAACCTTTTGGGAGCAAAAATGTTTCAAGCTGCAAAAATTATTATATTGGGAGTTTGATTTGGGAAGTTGCAAGTAAGATTAACATTGCACTCTTTTTGGATTCTGTAAGAAACTACTGAATTTGATTACTTAGCCTGTGTATGCTGTTCCTACCTTTAGTAGGTATAGTGCACATTAAATTTAAATTTAATTGTGCACTATACCTACATAGGTATAGTGCACATTGGCTAAAACTAAATAAAATTTTACTGGTAAAAAATAGTAACAAACTCAAAAATAATTTATAACAAAATAACTTTTTTAATTTGCAACAGTGCACCCTCTGTGTGAAAAAATTTTTTTTTAACCCAGTGGTCTATCAATTCAGAACAAAAACGTAAGAAGTAAATAAAAAGCAATGGAATACTATTATTAGTTATAGTTTTATATAATTGTGATCTCTCTCGAATTTTCTGATAAGTAAATAAATTTACTTATCAGAAAATTAACTCTGGTAAGGTTAGTCATGATAACTTACATGATGGATGGGATTGAAAAATCAGTAACTATTCCATTAAACAAAATTCGTATTATTGATGTGGGAATTTATTGTGGTCTTCCACCAAATATTCTAGTAGGTAGTCATTTCGCGGCCTGCACACGTTTCGGCTTATTTTATATTGTAAACTATCGGTAAGATTTTGGGTTATATGATATATTTGTAAATTAAAACTTACTTTGAACCTCATTCGTTTGAGGAATCTGTGTAATTCGTTTCTTAGAAGCAATTGCATGAGCTCCATCGTCAAGGAAAACTGACTCAATAATAGTTTCTTGAATATTTGTGTCTTGAGTCCCACACTCAACGCAGTAATAGAATCCATCAATGAGATTTGTCTCTGTACATCCACAAATTTTACAACGGCCAATGGCATCCATTGATTTTTATATAATTTTGGAATAAATTAATTTTGAGTTTGAAAAATTTCAGATAAATAAGTTTAGGGGCGTACTCCACTTGACGCCAATTTCATTTTTTCGATAATTTTGACCACATTTTGCGACTACACAATAATTATTATAAACCATAGATATAAACTGTAGTCAAAATAATCGAAAATAACGAAATTGGCGTCAAGTGGAATACGGCCTTGCTAAACAAAAATGAACCACTGAAACAGAGTTGGCAGGGGCGCTTTTCTGCAAGGCCGAGACAAAACATAGACTAATAGAATATATGGCCAAATATTAGAATTCCAGGGGTGCGTTCCAGTAAGGCCGGGCCAAATGTTGGTCGAGCTAGATTTGATCCAAGGTACCTGGAACGACCTTTTGGCGCTATTGTCACAATATGAAATTGACAGCGATGTTCTTAAGTGATCAAATATCTTCTGTATGTTTTAGAATGAGCCCCATTACGTAATTGTGAGTATAGCACGACTCTAAGGAGGTCTGTAGACCAAAAGACAAGAGGAAGAATAAATTAGTTTTCTGACTTAATATGTCAATCGCTTATATTATTCTCTTCCGTGTGCTTTTACATTGTAAACATTATTTATATTATATTCCTTCTTCCAAGTTGCATGAATCTTTTCAACCACCATATCCCCAACAAATTGGTAGCAGAGCGTGGTTACGCTGGTAAAGTGCAATCATGAAAATATAGAAAATTATCGTCACCAATATGACGTCATATCGGATTGATTCACTAACGAAAGAAAATTACGATACTTGGAGTGTCCAAGCCCAGGCCATACTAATAAAAAATGGTTTGTGGGATATTGCCAGCGGTAAAGAATTGCGACCAACAAAGGAAGAAGAAAAAGCAGTTTTTACGCAAAAGGATTTGCTAGCAAGATCAGAACTTTTGCTGCTGATTTCACCATCGGAGCTGAAACAGGTAAAAAACTGTGATACATCATATGAACTGTGGAATAAGCTAAAAAGTATATATCATAGTACAGGACCGGCACGAAAGGCTACATTATTAAAGCAATTAATATTGAAAAAAGTAGAAAACAATGATGTTCGTGATCATCTTAATAATTTCATGGATATTGTTGATAAACTTGCTGATATGAATGTGGACCTCCACCCGGACTTACTGAGCATCATGATGCTATATAGCCTACCCGTGTCATATGAGAATTTTCGCATCGCCGTAGGATCAAGAGACAGTTTACCGAAGCCAGAAGAGCTCAACATTAAAATTATTGAGGAAAGTGAAGCTCGGAAAAACAACGATGATTCCACAAAAAGCAACGATGCATTTTTTGCCAAAAAGAAAAGCAAATATTGTAATAAATGTAAAAAGAAAGGACACACTACGGAAGCCTGCTGGAGTAAACAAAAGAAAAACTCTACTAGCAAGGTAAAACAAGAAAATAATTTTAATCTATGCTTAAACACAAATAATACAAATACACCAGAAGAAATATGGTGCCTTGATAGTGGTTGCTCATCGCATATTTGTGGGGAAAGAAAACTTTTCACCCACATAACTTCAGAAGAAGGAAATCTGAAGTTAGCATCTAAAAACCATACAATGGCTATTGAAGGCAGAGGAAAAGTGGTAACTTACGCTGAAAACGTCAAATGTAATATTTTAGACACGCTGTACGTACCTGATCTAACTGTCAACTTATTATCCGTTGGAAAAATAACCGACAAAGGAAATAAGGTATTATTTGAAAAGGACAAAGCAATCATAATGGGAAAGAATAATAAAGTATTACAAACAGCACATCGTAAGAATGGACTATACTATCTTAAATTCGAAAAATCAGACGAAACACTAAATTACACACCAGGTACTGAAAATAAGATAATGCAATGGCATCGTAAGTTCGGACATTTGAATGAAAAAGACTTGAGAAACTTAGAAAAAGAAAATTTAATATATGGTCTTCAACTTGACAATCAAAAGTTAGACGAATGTGAGACCTGTATAAAAGGAAAATTTTCTCGACTTCCATTCCCGACAAATAGTAAAATAAATACTACACAACCATTGCAAGTCATCCACAGTGACGTGTGTGGCCCATTCGAAAACGAATCTTTAGCTGGATCAAAATACTACGTGACTTTCATAGACGATTACACGAGATATGCCTATGTGTACTTCATGGAAAGAAAAAGTCAAGTATTTGAAAAATTCCAAGAATACCTAAATGAAGTGGAAAATTTTACAAATAAAAAGATAAAATTTCTTCAATCAGATAATGGAAAAGAATATGTCAACAAAGAGTTTGATACATATTTGAAAGAAAAAGGGATCCAAAGGAGATTGACTGCTCCATACACTCCGCAGCAAAATGGGATAAGCGAACGCAAAAACAGAAGTCTGATGGAAAAGGCCAGATGCTTAATGATAGAAGCAAATGCTCCAAATAACTTATGGGCTGAAGCCGTATATACTGCCAACTACTTACTCAACCGAAGCCCAGCAAAAGCACTGAATGGACATATACCATACCAAAAATGGGTTGGCCGAACCCCATCTGCAAAACATTTTCATGTTTTTGGAAGCAAAGCTTTTGCTATGATAAAAAATAGAAAAGGTAAATTGTCACAAAAAGCAAAAGAAGGAGTATTCGTTGGATATGCAAGATATACAAAAGGTTTTCGAATTTACATACCAAAAGAAAATACTGTTATTATCAGTAGGGATGTAAAAGTCATAAATAGGATGTACTATGAAAATGAAGGCAGAAACTATGATGACTTTATCGAACCACCGCAATCAGAGCAGCATCAACTGAAACCTGAAAATAATAAATTTAAAAGAAATAAAAATTCAATTTTAACTAAACAATTTGAAATTGAAACAAATGAAAATCTTCAACCCACTGTAACATCTTCACAAGACATAGACATTGATAATTTGATAACTGATACCCATACATCTACTGAAGTTCCTGTAGAAGGCGAGGAAGACGTATTTGAAGACGCACCTGAAGCTCAAACTACGAATCAGAAATTACAAAGAGAAAGAAAACAACCTTTATGGATGAAAGACTTTGTAACTGGGAGCGAAATAGATGAAGGTTTACTTATGTCAGATATATCCTTTATGTCAGATGAAAATGAAAGTAGTGAAGACTGGAGCGGTGCTATAAAATCCGAAATAAAAGCTCATTTAAAAAACGGCACCTGGAAAATAGTTGAAAAAGAAGATAGAATGAAAGTCGTAGACTATAAAATGGTTCTTAAAAAGAAATTAAGCCCAGACAACAAAGAATCCAAAAAAGCTCGTCTTGTTGCTAAAGGTTTTACACAAAGACCAGGTATTGACTATAGTGAGACATTTGCTCCTGTCGCAAAACTTAGCTCAATCAGATCTATTATTGCGATATCAGTTGAAGAAAATTTACAACTTTGTCAAATGGACGTCACAACAGCATATCTGAATGGAGACTTAAAAGAAAACATATATATGAAACTTCCTGATTATGTTGAACAATATTTACGAGAAATATTGGTAGAAGAGAGCAACGCAGATGACCTTAGTATCTACAACATGGCCCGTAACATGCTTAGAGATATGAAAGCCATACAAGGTGACAAAGTTTGTCTACTAAAGAAAGCACTCTATGGACTTAAGCAGGCAGGGAGGCAATGGTATACTAAACTCGACACAGAATTAAAAGCCATAGGATTCAAAGCATCATTAGCAGATCCATGCATCTATATCCTCGTGAAAGGAGGAGTAAAGATAATAATTGGAATTTATGTCGACGATTTATTGATTGCCTACTCATGTCCAAAGAAATTAAAAGAAATCAAAGATTCTTTAAGAAAGAAGTTTGAATTAAAGGATCTAGGAAGACCTAAACGTCTAATAGGAATCGAAGTAACATACAAAAATGGTGAAATAAAACTAAGCCAAGGAAATTACATTGAAACTATATTGAAAAAATTTAACATGGAACAATGTAATCCTGCTACTACGCCAATAGAACCAGGCCTAATCTTAGAACCAAATAAGAAAGAAAAGAAAGATTTGCCTTACAAGAACCTGATCGGTACACTAATGTATCTTGCCGTAGCAACCAGACTAGACATAGCTTTTTCAGTGAGTTACCTTTCACAATATAATGATAGCTATGATGATACTCATTTCAAGAGTGCAAAAAGAGTCCTCCGATACTTAAAAGGTACAAAAGATGTGGGCTTGATATTTAAAAAGACTGGAAAAGAGTTACATGGCATGACAGACGCCGATTGGGGTGCAAATAAATTAGATAGAAAATCGTTTTCTGGATATTGCTTCAAGCTAGCCGGAGCACCGATCAGCTGGGCATCCAAGAAACAAAGAAGTGTCGCTTTGTCAACGGCCGAAGCCGAATATATAGCTATAACTGAAGCTGCAAAAGAAGCGATACACCTAAAAGGACTTTTTAATGACCTGGGTGCTAGTCAGAGCAAAATCATCATCTGGAATGATAATCAGGCAGCGCTCAAACTATGTCAAAATCCAATTGTCTCATCAAGATCTAAGCATATAGATCTCAAGATGCATTTCATAAGAGACTGTATTACAGATGGATTTATTGAGATGAGATATCTACCAACTGAAATAATGGAGGCAGACATATTAACAAAATCAGTTAATGGTCCACGACTTTCTCGACTGAAGAATTTGATTGGAATATTGGATTATGAGTCGTGAGGAGGAGTGTGAGTATAGCACGACTCTAAGGAGGTCTGTAGACCAAAAGACAAGAGGAAGAATAAATTAGTTTTCTGACTTAATATGTCAATCGCTTATATTATTCTCTTCCGTGTGCTTTTACATTGTAAACATTATTTATATTATATTCCTTCTTCCAAGTTGCATGAATCTTTTCAACCACCATATCCCCAACAGTAATTAAGCAAAGACAGCATAGAAATCACTAATCCTTGGCTTAGCTTGTACACAATTTATTATTTATTGTACAATCTGTCACATTTGACAGCTAGCCATGATTTGGCCGATTCAAAAGGTAGAAAAATGTTGGCCAAGTAGAGCAAAATTAGCTCTGACAGGTCGCCCGGAACGGGTATGATCAAATCTTGCCAGGATCAAATTAAGCTCGATTGGAGTGCTGGAACGGCGTATATCCGCGGTTAGACCAAAATTTGTCTTGGCCGAAGGCGTGCGGGAACGCACCCCAGTCTAGATTTGCTCCAAGGTCGAACGACCTATAAGCCGTATTCCACTTGATGCCTATTTCGTTATTTTCGTTAATTTTGACCACATTTTGTTTCTTTGGTTCATATTAAATGTTAAATGTGATCAAAGTTATCGAAAATAACGAAATAGGCATCAAGTGCAGTACGCCCATAGCTACTGTCACAAATAGTCACAATATGAAATTGATAGCGATGGTTTTAGATTTATATTTTCATATAATAATATGTTTTCTAGATAAAATATTTTCTGCATACTTTGGAAATGGAGCTTCATAAATAGTTAATAAGGTCGATTCCATACCACGAACTTAATCAAAACTTGACTAAAATAGATCTTAGTCCTATCAGATGTATAATTTGGTTATTAGGAATAAGTTGAACTAATGTATCATATAATTTTATGCGCCAAAATTAAAATCAGATACTAGTTAGTACCGGTGTACCGTTACATTCTTGTTTATTGTACCAGATATACTATAGAATATAATCGAACTACATATCAAAGATAGCTTTTGTAATACATTGTTACGTGCCTTTTGACTGATTACTAGATAAGAGAGCCATCCCGGAGTGCTTTCTCAAAACGCTAAAAATATGTACATGTATGTTTTTCTATATAATTACATAATTAAACGTCATAGTAGAGGTTGCCAAGTCATTCTGAAACTTTGAACTGACTTCAGCAGCTAAATTGTTAAAATGGATGGCTGCTAGTGGCATTTTCAAGCGCTTCTGTGCTTCGGATCGCAGGTTGAAACGTCAGTCTCGGTTGTTATCTGAGAATGTCCTCATCATCATCAATCATTTCAACATGGTGGTAGGGCATTTTGCCTTGTGGCAGAGAGCATTCATAGCTACCTAGCGCCCTCAAATAGAAACTCTGTCGCCAAGCAGCTAACTGTGTATTGGCTGCAGCTGTCTTTGAGAGCCAGTTTCCATTCTAGGTTAAACCTGATCATCATCTTTGACCACATAATCTTCAACCATTAGTTGGGATTGTGGTCAAAAGCTAGACTTACGGTTACTTATATATGATTATTCAAGGCAGCATGTGTATATGTAGTAGTAATAGTTCACGTAAATTCGATCACGCAGCAATGTATACAATCATTTCTAATTATCTATGTTTGTACGATCATTATTTTGCAAAACAGATACATTTATTCTCGATTCATTTTTTTTCACTATGGTCACTAGTTCTTCGATCAAAATTGAATATGGTTTGACTATAATTCAGCATATTTTCACGGAAAATTATTTTTGATTAAGATATAGTTTGGTTAAAATCGAACTAATCCCGAATTGGCCTCAATAGCAATGGTAGCATAGGGTATGTTCCATTAGTCGCTAAGAACGTTATTTTCGTATAAAAAAAACGGCTATTTGTGTCATAATTTTGTTGAATGTTTCGAAAAACATGTTGCAGTAGAGTTGGCTTTAGGTCTCACATTTTTTTATAATGGCAATACTTTAATGTGTATGACATTTGAATATTGCCAGCCCTGCAAATATACCTACTATTTAGTAGGTATATTTGCAGGGCTTTCTTAACTGGATATGTGAATATATACACTCGTGCCCGACAAAGGCCATTTCTTATCCTTCGCCTTTATTTTTTAAATTATTTATGTAACAGAAAGAAAATTATTTTATTCCTGAAATAATTAAGAGAAGTTTGGAGTAAAGAGGAAATCTATAAGGAGGAGTCTTTCATATATAATTATACATATTTAAATTCCATATTAAAGGGAACATTGTTTTGATGCTAAGAGAGAGCAAGTGCAGAAGCCAATCAACAGGTCATCGTTTAATAATCGTCATTAAATTATCACATGATAAGAATAATAAACACAAGAAGAAACTAAAACATTTTTATGGTGTCACTTTGACATAAACCAAACAGAAAATGTGAATTGTACTTGAGAATACGTGCAATAACAGCGCTTCGTAAAATTTCAGTCGGACAATGTTTATTCATGTATGTAATGTTGTCGATGTTACAGTTTGAGATTTTGTTTTACTAACTACAAAAAAGATTATGAAATAAAATCTCATATCACTGTGTGGTATACACAATCAAAATTTATCAATGAGAGCCATATATTTAGGAAGCAATGATGGCCGAGCGATAATAGCTATGGACTGCCGTGCCGCAGGTCCCTGGTTTGATCTCCTCCGCCGGCTTGAGCTTCACCTCATTGTAGAAGGGCATTTGGTGATTGCCCGCCTATCTAGATACCACCCTCAACTAGAAAATCTGTCGCTAAGCCCTGAACTGTGTGTTCCGCAGTCCTTGAGAGCCAGTGAAATTACAGGCACATGAGCCTTAACAACTATGTCTCAAAGTGGCTTGTGATGAAATGCATCTGCTATAGGCAGAGGTTAGTCCGCTTAACATCAGGTGGGCCTCGAGCTTGTTCCATCACAATAACATAAAATAGGTGTTTGTTGTATTAAATGTTTATCTCTACAATTTGGTTTACTATGCGAATAAGGTCCAAGATTGAATTTTTTTGTCTAAAATCGGCTTGTTCTTGTAGTTGGTTTTCTTTAGTTCTTTTCCTTGTCAGTCAGACTGAATGCCAATCTTATGACATGGGTCTAAAATAGCAATAAGCGACGTCATGACATGATTTCATCTTCATCACTCATATTTTTGCTAACAATAGGTTATATGGACGCATTACTAAATATTGTATAAAATGTTTAGGTTAGCAGTTTTTTCTGCCGTCCCATGGCAACTGGAACATGTACGTAAAGTATAAAGTGGTAATTTTTTAGCGTGTCTGCGTCTCTGCCCGTCATCAATAACTCGCGTAATTCGGGCGTGTTCTCCTTTTACGACATTATTGAAAGAAACGAAGTGTGTTACCTAGCCATTATCACTGCTACTGAGGCTCAGAGTGACTTATCCGCGCATTATCGTGTTGTTGTCGTTTCTACCACACCCTTGGTGCTTACGAGTTGTCTTGTATCAGACGTGTTTAACGCCGAGGGCGATACAACGTCGGTATTTTTGGTGTTCGAGTCGTGAGGATAACAATATTCGGTACTCGGTGCGGTGTTATGTGTAAAAGTTAGCAGGCAAAGTAGTGTACTCAGTGTGAAATAGACGTAGATTGATGGGCAGTGCCGTGTCTGAGAGGGAAGCGGCAGGTCGGCCGCACCGGCGGGTGTTTGCTTCGCGGAGGGTCTACGATATAATCAGTCACACTGGAACTGATGGAATTAGAGAATATCGTCGCGAACACTGTCTACTTGAAAGCCAGAGAAGGTAAGACTGGTACTCTGGTACCACATTTACATTAATACCATTCGATATGTTATTCTTAACATGTAACTAGTGTATTCAAATTGCTTTGCCAAGTTGTGTCTTACCATCATTTGTATGACCTTTTAGCACCATGAGTTCAATGAAGTAACACTGTAGTTCAAGTATTCACTGACCACTAAACCTTGAACATATATATACTATAACATTAGACTGCTTAGTATTAAACTACATATAATCTCATGAAGCCTAAACTCTGCTATATAATGCAAAGGATAAACATATATATTCACCATAAAAATTGAAATGGATGAACCTAGACAATTATTACAAAAACACTTGTATGTTTCACTATTAGAAATGTGTATTATTTTAAACAGTTGGTGTGTTCAATTATTTCAACAGTTGGTGTGTTCAATTATTTGTAAGTAAAATTAATAAATACCTCTAAATAGCACTCCATATCTTAACATTACCTCAGGGGTTACTTTTCTACCTTATTGGCAATGTTTATATTGGGAGTTGGTAATGCACTGTTGATAATGTACACTCATGTATGTGGTGATAAAGTAATGACTGCTGATAATTTAAGTTACAAATTATTATATGATTGGATGTGAAATGTCAGCCAATTTAAATCAATCACATTTTGTACAAATACTTAATGCATAATTGGTAATACCATCAGTCATTTAGTGTAGTTTAGGTTGAATGGTTTGACACAACTAAAGTGGTTGATCGATACTATTCCACTACTCTATCACAAGATAACAAGATTACCTACTAAAGAGTGCCTACAGTGGTAGAGGTGTCAATGAACTAACTTAAGCTCAAAAAGACTTGAACCGAACTTAATCATTGTTGTAATTTAAGTAAAAAGGTTAATTATTATTGATTCTAAAATTCCAAAGTGCTCTAAACTTTAGTAACCTTGAGAAAATGTAATCATGTTGTATGTCCTTAAAAAACACCTAGACCCTAAGACCCTACTAAGTGGAAAAATTGTCCGATGCCGGACTTTATAACTTACAGATTTTAATATGAGATTTACATAAATACCTTATATAAATACAGTGTTTAGGATAGCTACAGACATGGCTCTCATGAGAGTGATGTGCACTCAAATTCCACGCATTCGATTCTATGTATAGACAGGTAAGCTAGTAGGTACTGAGTTACTAACAGAATTATAAGTACCTAGTTACAAGTATGTAATTGCAAAACTGCCTTGTTTATATGATTTCAAGGTGAGTTTTGTTACCCCCTGGCGTTAAAGTGGTGCACCTTGATCTATGATTGGTCACCTGCCTTATTAAAATTCTATCTCAAGGCCTTCTAGATGACCCCTTCAAACCAACTTGAATTAGTAAGATGAAGGAAAGCCACTGAAAATGCTGTATTTGTAGGGAGGCGATAGGCACACCAAAGCACTTACTGCTGGGATGCAAAGTGCTCCTAGATAGAGGTCATTATTAACATGGCTATATTCATACAAGAAGCAGCGAGTCACTTGGTATCTAGAGGAAAACTACAGAAAAAGGTTTCAATACGAACAAAAGACACATTGATTTAGTGAAAGAAAGATCATCTACAAAATCTAATCAAATCCTTAATCCATCTCGGATAAAGCTTCTGATTGGACACTTTTGATGGACACATGAAAAACACAATAAAACTCCTGAGGATTTTGATGTTTTGTCATTTCGCCCAGATATATTTATGCACTCATAAAACTAAAACTCATAGTACTTCTAGAACTTACTGTGCCATGAGATAAAAAACTTACCTAAAGACCACATAATAAAAACAAACAAATATTATGACTGAACAAAAGAAATGTCCAAAAACGGTTAAGTAGTTAATTTATATGCTATAGAATCTAGAGCAAAGGATATACCTGCTATATCCCTTTATAGCCTATTAAACGACTCTGGCCTGTCAAGAAAAACTGTAACCTCCATCTTAGAATGTGCGACGTGGGCCTCTTCATTTGCAACCCGATGGACCCAGCACACGAATAATGAATCACTGGAATGCTATGTGATTCTTCTCAGATTTTGTCAATACCAAAATATATAATTGGGCACAAGGTATGGCTTTCTAGCCTTAATCACATTCTCCTAATGCATGACCATAATTAAAATAGGTTTCAATGCTCAAACATATCAGTAGTGTATACCATACTATTAGTAACTGATCTTAAGTTTATGCTGATTACAAAAAAGTATCATGTTCAATTTGACATGGAGTCTAAAATGACCCCTTAATGTCACCCATTTTAGGAAAAACAAGTGCAATAAAGTATCAACTGTCCATAGTTAACTGCTTTCTTAAATAAGCTATAGATGTAATGACTTACCCTGTATGTAATAAATACCTACCTACATTATGCACTGCTACTGCGTTGACTATAGGACATGGCACACTGCGTAAATTATGTATGTTATTGATGCTAATTTTACTGCCAAGACCATGTTGTGTATTGATTGACAAGATAGATTTTTTGCTAAGTGACTTGGCTTGTGTTTATTACATTTTACTGATAGGTACATATAGTTTAGTTGCTTGCTTTAATAAGGCTGGCATACCAATGTATGACAAATTCATCTCAATTTTGTTATGGTTACCCTGTTAGCTGTTCATATAGATTGAGACGAATTTCTTAGCATTCCATGTATTCACCGGGAGGGTGCCGGGTCCATAGTGTTGCAGAGGAAGAGGCCAGAGGGGTCTTGGACTTGCAACCCAGGAGTAGTGTTTAGGGGCCCCTTATGATGTCATTGATGCTCCCCTTCACCGCTCGAGCCTCCTCCCCTGCCTAACCTAATTTGGTAGGATCCTACTAATGCTAATGCTAAGATTCTAGGATGGAAGTTACTGTTGTTCTTGACGGGCCAAGGTCTTTAAGTAGGTTATACAGGGATTTCTAATACATAAATATTATTTTTACTTACAGTGTTGATGAAATTTGTACTTTTTTCAGTATATAGTAAGTATGAGTTAAAAATACTGATTTAGCAACTCTCATCCTTTTTCTTCTGTGATATTACTTAGCCCCTTAAGTAAGTAATAATCTAATAATTGCATCAAAGCCAATAGGATCGAAAATCCGCTGTAGACATATTTGATATATATTTGAAGGCAAATGTTATCACTTTCTTTCTTTGGAGGAGCATTTAAGATAAAGTGCCGGCCGTAATCTCTGCGCTTGTAATCATGCGATATAACTGTTCACCTGCTTTTCTGTTTGCTATCTTTATTGACTGTTTAAACAATTACTAATAATAACAAATATTTGATGAAAACATAAAGTTAATATTTGAGAATAACATAAATAAAATTTAAAATGTTTTTTTATTTTTTTATTCCTGATAGTTTAGACTTTGACCACTATCTCACCTGATGGTAAGTGTGATGTGATCGAAGATGTTGTTCAGGCTAACCTAGAAGTACTGGCTCTCAAGGACAGCTGCCGGAACACACCGTTAGGTGCTTGGCGACAGATTTTCTACTTGAGGGTAGTAGCTAACCAGGCGGGCAATCGCAAAATGCCCTACCACCATGCTATAACGACTGCCATCCTAAGACGACAACCAGGACCGACGGCTTAACGTGCCCTCCGAAGCACGGAAACGCTCCGTAGTAAAGTCACCCGCGGGTGCGGGTGACGTTGCTTAACTTTGCTGATCGGTTGAGAACAGCTAAGTAAACTTCGCTACGAACGCTTCAAAACGCTATACGTGCTTCTGTTTTCTGCAATTCTGTCTAATTTTCCTGGTAAGCCGATCAGACGTCATTAACGCCACATAGCACAATCAGAACAATCCTCACCTGTACCATATCTGAATTCAGTCTTTTTATAACCTTACATAGGCAATTTTATTTTGCATGACCAAATCATTAAGCTACCATAATTTTGAAACAATTACAGCCGAGCGGTATTAGCTTTGGACTGCAGTGCCCCAGGTCCATGGTTCAATCGCCGGCTTGAGCTTCACCGTATTGTGGAAGGGCATTTCGCGAATGCGCGCCTGACTAGATACTACCCAAAGTCGAAAATCTGTCACCAAGCACCCAACAGTCTATTCCGGCAGTAGTTCTTGAGAGCTTGTAAAATGTATTTATATTATGTACCTAACAAATGTCTCAGGATGACGGGCGCAGTGCAGTTCGTCACTTGTGAAAAAATGCATCTGTTGACAGACGTTACCGCTTAACATCAGGTGGGCGTCGTGTTTGTTCCGTCACAAAAACATAAAAATATGTAAGAGCGAGCTGCACGCATTAAATCAATTCATGTGTACAATAGAGATAGCGCTATATGAACATTATTCTTTCACGCGGGCCATCCATGGTACGAATTATTGGTATTAATATTTTAAGCTTAAAATAATAACGTTTGTTTATCATAATTCTTTTAAGAGGTTGAAGTGGGGCTCCAAGTCTTTGTACATTTTATCGTATATTGTAATCAGCATCGGCAGTTTTTATTGCTCTGTCGCTTGTTGATGAATGGGCCAATCCGCATTTGTACCAATCAGCAATGTGTGTGGTACCTGCTGGCAGCGTGGTAGCACTGAATGAATTAATATATATATAATGAAGTTTTAGGTACAGTATTGCAGAGTTCTTATAGCATTATTATACAGTTCCAACAAAACTTTACCAAAACGGCATGCAAATGATTTGTTTCTTTACTTTTTTTATCTATTTACTAAAATTTTTCGCTGCGAATTAAGTCTGAGAATTTTAATAAAATAATTTTTAATTTACTTTTAACTGGAACTGACTTCAATACTCAAAAGTGTGAAATAACTTGTTGAAGTCGGTACCATGATAGTTAAAAAAAAGTACCTATTATGACAGTATTGTGCGCATGGTACCGACTTCGACAAGTGATTTCACAAAAAACATTGAAATAAAAAGGTCATCTCGCGCTTGACGCTGACCTCAAGCTTATCATCAGACAACGCTTGGCAAGTATAGATAGGCACATCAGAAGACGGAGTTAGTTCCTAGGCCAATGTAAAGTTCTTAGTTATTTTATGTTTGAAAACACGGGTGTTTGAGCGTGAAACAACTTACTGTGAGTCGATATGACGATCGATAATGTTTCGGCTTCTACCGGAAGCCTTCCTCAGGATATTGAGAGTGAACATTGTCGATAGTCATATCGACTCACAGTAAGTTGTTTCACGCTCAAACACCCGTGTTTTCAAACATAAAATATAAATATGAGCGTAAGTTTTTATAATAGTTCTTAGTTAGTTTGTTTTAAGAGAGCGGTTATGCTAAACAGCTTTTTTTAATGCTTTTGTGACGGAACTATAATGAGGCCCACCTGGTGTTAAGCGGTAACCTACACCAATAAAAGATGCATTTCGGTAACTAAGTGATGAACTGCATTGCACCTTTTACCCTGAGACATAAAGCTGTTGAGTCTCATGTGCCTATAATTTCATCGGCACCCATAACCTTCAAACCTGAACGCAGCTTTCGAGCACTCTCTTATTTGTTATCTTATCTCTCCATAAGATATGCCTAGACTACATCGAAGACATATATATATGTACATACGAAGTATACACAGATGCATTTCCTCAACACGAATTGCATTGCGCCCGTCACACTGAGACGAACCGTTATTAGGTCTCATGTGCCTGTAATTTTACTGGCTCTCAAGAAATGCTGCCGGAACACACTGTTAGGTGCTTGGTGACAGATTTTCTCCTTGAGGGTGGTCGCTAGCAAGGCGGGCATTCGCAAAATGCCCTTCCACCATGTGGTGAAGCTCAAGCCCGCCGCGGGATTCGAACCATGGATCTGCTGCACAGCAGTCTATAGCCAATGCCACTGAGCCATCACTGCTTCATAATAATAAGCTCTGTGCAAGAGTACACTCAAAACGCATATTTGGTTCACGGTCAAAGGTCTGCCATCCCAAAGACGTAAACTAACCTTTCCAAGCATCGCGGCCACTTTGTCTATGCGGCAAGAGATTGTTCTTGTCGACCCCTGCTAGCTTAACAACCAGCAAACAACTTGTAAAAATAATAATAGGTAGTTAAAATTGTGTAGGTTAACGAGAACCAGCTTATATGCATAGCGTAGCATTAGCATAGCAACCAAAACATTATAATGACGTTTGTTATTGTATTAGCGGCGGGCGTTAGTTGATATCAGGAATAACAGGAAACCCCGCGTGTGGGCTTAGTTGATAAATGCGATGATTTGTCGAGGGCATATACTAATTCATAGAATAATTGGCGATGGTGGCCCAGTGGCGTGGCAGCACATGAATATCACGGTACAGAACAAAAGCTTCACTACTAAACGCACAGCTATGTCCGTAAATAATCACTGACAAGACATACGGGGTTTGCCGGTCCCGCTCGGTTCACAGAATAAAACGGACCAGAAAGCTCACTCAGCATAGCCATACCAATAAATAAACGACTTAATCTACGAAGCAATAAAGTGCACTTCAGCTTGCAAAGCATAAAGTACCTAATATTTATATTCACCTACAAAGCGTCTCTCTTTCTATCGTATAGCTCTGATCTTTTCTGACGCAGCACGTACGTAGTATAATCCCGTCCGGACGGATACGCCGATGCACCTGTAGCTTTGTACCTAAAGTGCTGAGTGAACCAGGCCTGCTCAGGTGCAGAATCGCTTTGAACCAGCTCAGTGAGCGGACAAAGTTATTGAAGCTTTCATTCTGTTCCTTTATTTATTAATGTGTTGGCAGTGGCAGTCTGCAGGTGATTGTTTCAAACTGCCTCGGGGTTTAGGTTCACATGGTGATAAGCATTGCGAATGTTCTCGCGGATAGGTACGAGCTTCCAGAAGACGTCTGTCGCACAACTCGTAAAGGGGTCTTCTGGCAGCTGTCCTTAGAGCCAGTTCCCAATAGGTTTAGTCTGTGCATTTTCGACCACATCATCACTTAACAGTTACAGAAAAACAGGCTTTAGTTCGGTCAGCAGGGCCATTATGTGCCATGACAGGGATTAAACGTCACATCATTATTCTCGTCTCTTAACCCATTGGCATCGGCGATAATGATAATAATAGAATTTCATTCATAACTAGGACATAGTGGTCCTGACGATGCCAACTTATTAACCCGACGTTTCTAACACTTTGTTACACAGTGATCAACAGTGATCGTGTGACAAGTGACACGATCACTGCTAAATAATAATGATAAATATACGCTATTTAAACCATTTCAAGTTGTTTAATTACTATGTGTAATAATCGCGAAAACCTGAGACAACAATATTAATGTTTTCTTCAAATATTTTTAACATAATTTTTACTATTAAATATAGATTGCCGCAAAGTAACGCCTGAATCTATTAATTAGTTATTAGGCTGTCACCGTCAGCAATGTGCACTTACAACCTATCTATTATTATACTAATTAAGTAAAACCTGTTAGAATTATTTTATGTACGTACGACCTTGTGAATATTTCTTGTGCAAATTAGGTATAAATTTTCGTTTATTATATGCTTTGAGCGGTTACGTCAATCAGAAATAACACTTAGCTGTGTTTACGTTAATAATATTAGGTATTAATTAGTATTTGAACATTAGGTTTTAGCTGTTTTATTACGTAGCTGATGGTGTAACCTTGACCACTTTGATGGTAAGTGAAGATATGATCGAAGATGTGGTTCAGGCTAAGCTAGAATTATTGGCTTAGGACAGCTGCCGGAACATACCGTTAGGTGCTTGGCGACAGATTTTTCTACCTGAGAGTGGTAGGTAGCCAGGCGAGTATTCGCAAAATGCCCTACCACCATGCTGTAAGCAAACTTTGCAAATAGTAAAAAACCCGACGGTAAATTATTTGTTTTGTGAAGCGTTTTATTGTTCCATTGAAATTAAAAATGCATGATATACATATTTATGGAATCGTTTTTTAAAGCCCTTCATTTTGATACCCCACTCGATGCGATAATAATACAAAAAAAAATTATCTCTCAAAATATGACGTCTAAAATCTGCCTGTTTGTTTTTTATTTCATTCATGTACACGTGTCACTTGCGCTATCAAGACAAATCTAACAATATCTTGAACATTTAAATCGGTTAAGCCACTTAGAAGTTATGGTGGAATATAGAAACTCACAAACATATGTACCCTGAAAACATAAAACTCCTTTTTTTGGGCAGTCGTGTAAAAAAATAGACTATAATGTAAAAAAAATGGAATACAGAAAAATATATTTTTGTAATCGTAAATGTAAGTAATGTTAATGGAAGTAAATGTAATTAAAATTAAATTCAGTTTAAATGCAAGTCATTAATCACGATAAATTTTGCTTTACCTACATATTATATTTATAATGTTGATAGAATAGGTATTACTTAGCCCCTTTAGGCTTTAAGGTCTAAGTTTGGGTGACGCCCAGTGTAAATGTCAAATGTAAATGAACTCATCGGAAAATATCATATTAAATAAAATCCCTGGGGAAGTAAAAGGAAATCCCGGACGATTTCAAAGGAATTCTGCCGATCGAGGCTTCTAACTTAAAGCAAAATAAATACATAAACAACTAAGGGACGGTGTTTAAATTGACAGCTGATTTAAGCAGTACTTAGGTACTCTATAAAGTTAAGTAGCGTTTATGAGTAAGAAATTTCGCTAATCAGCGGCTAAGTAATGCTTAAAATTTAAGTAGCGTTTATAAGTAAGCCTGTTAATGTATATGTTTTAAATATATTATTTCCATTATTTTGGAAATAGAATGTTACCTACTGCTCGTTACCAACTCACATATAAACTACATTATATATACCGGAAACATTCTGACCAGTTTCGGACTGTTTTGAAGTCTTTCGTCTGGGAGTCACGATTGCGCGAAACAACGAGCACTGACCTCAGCGCGTAATTGGACTGGTAAAATACATGAAATTATAATGAAATGTATAATATTATAATTTGATGTAACTTTGGGATGAAGTACAAACATACCTAAGTATACAGAAAAGAGTTTATTAAGTAACTAACTAATGTTGAATTAAAAGTATGAAATAAAAGGTCACGTAACTTGACCATTGGAAATGAACCATTAAAATAAGATTATAAATTAACCGGCATAACACTCACGTTGAGGCTCGAATACGTCTCGCGGGTTTCGAGCATATCAGATGCTCATCATCAGGGCGCATGCGGGCGGCGGGCCTGCCGAGCTCCGCAGACGCAATAGTATAATATCTATACTAATATTTTAAATGGAATAGATTTGTATTTTTTTATGTAACGAATAACCTTAAAAACTACAGGACCGATTTGAAAAAATATTTTTGCCCATAGAATCCTTTTTTTTTTTTTTTTTATGGGGGGGGCCTTCGCACTGCCCTTTCACCACGGGGGTGGTGAAAGGGGATGTGTGGGACTTGAACCCACTAAAACCCCCCCGTGAGCTGTCCACCGCCAAGGTGGGGCAAGATAGGGTCGCGTTGGCATTCACCATCTTGCCCCGGTGCCCACAGAATCCTACATTATCTCTGATGAACATAGGCTATACGTATTAAGTATATATATATGCATTTTAAGTGATGATCTTTTATAGTGTTAACAATTTATTTTTTAATTAATTATGAATCAGTATTTTATATTTAATAATGATTGTTTTTATAACAAATTTTATAATATGAATTTTGCATTTTTCTTTGTTTGTAATAAAGACATGGCTTCATCTCTCATTATTGTACGCCATCATAGGCAGAACATGATTAACTCTTATTTATTATGTACCAAAAAATTACACGAAAGTGTAAAATTACTTATCTTTCAAGAATAAACTTATCTTTTTCTTCAAATTCAAATAAATTATTTTAATAATTTATTTGCCAGAATACAAACATTTCATATTACATTTTGAGTTGTTGTACAAATGTGCCGCATTAGTATTCAGTCTGCAAGCAGACGTGCAAATATTTTGTCAAGTCGCAATAATTATTAATAAAATTAAATATTGTCAGTTAACATTTGTAAATCCCTTGAAATTCTAAATACTCTTTTACACTATAAAAGCAATTATCTAATAGCTTACTAAGCCTCTTTCTAAAGATTTGTCCATCTTTTGTTGTTTTAAAATTGTGCCTAGTTAGATTAAGATATTACAAGACTTTTATAATTTATAGTCAAGGGTTCCGTTTGTCCTTCTAATGTACGGAATCCTAGGAACACTGTTTCCAAGTAATGTTATACTGTGACTTCACAACGATCTACATCGCTCCATCTGGTCGGTGGGCGTGTTCATTTTCCCAACACGTGCAACTTTATCTGACCTCAAACTGTATTAAAAAATAACATTACGCATCTAATATATTATAACAGTCGCGATAATTATACCTAATATACATATCTAATGTGGTTGGCATTTTATTTTGTGTGCTTTATAGGTTTTTTTTTTTGTAATGTTATTGTGACGGAACATGCCCGAGGCCCACCTAACCTCTGCCTATAACAGACGCATTTCGTCAGCGACGAATTGCACTGTGCCCGTCACACTGATACGTCCAGTTGTTAGGTCTTATTAGCCTGTAATTTTTCTGGCTCTCAAGGACTGCTGCCGGAACACACTGTTAGGTGCTTGGCGACAGATTTTCTACTTGAGGGTGGTCGCTAGCCAGGCGGGCATTCACAAAATGCTCTTCCACCATGCGGTGAAGCTCAAGCTCTGGGCGGGATTCGAACCATGGACCTGCTGCACGGCAGTCCATAGCCAATGCCACTGAGCCATCACTACTTCAAAAGGTCATCACTGTTTCAAGGTTAGCCTTTGATCACTATCTCACCTGCTGGTAAGTGATGGTGAAGCTCAAGCTCTGGGCGGGATTCGAACCATGGACCTGCTGCACGGCAGTCCATAGCCAATGCCACTGAGCCATCACTGCTTCAAAAGGTCATCACTGTTTCAAGGTTAGCCTTTGATCACTATCTCACCTGCTGGTAAGTGATGATGTGAAGTGGCCGAGGATGTTGTTCAGGCTTACCTAGAATTACTGGCTCTCAAGGATAGCTGCCGGAACACACCGTTAGTTGCTTGGCGACAGATTTTCTACTTAACGTTAAGCAACAAAGAAAACAAACATTCTAGATTCAGCCAGTTTAAAACCTTCGACCGCATCATACCTCACCATCGGATGTGATTGTGATCAAAGGCCATAAACCTACCTACATTTAAAAATAGATGTTCTTAATGTACTTACGAGTATAATTTAATTAAAAAGTAAAAACGCGACCGCATTTTTTTTTTGTTAAGCGTTTTATTGTTCCATTGAAATTAAAACTGCATTATGTTAAATTAATATGTAAATAAATTTAAATAATTAAATTTATTTGTTATTTAAATTTTTTAATTAAACATTTATGGAATCGTTTTTTAAAGCCCATCTTTTTGATACACCACTCGATCGGTTTGAAAGAATGAAAAGAAAATCTCTCTGTATAGCGTCTAAAATCAGCCTATTCATTTTTTTATTCTTTTTGTGTACCTAGTGTCACTTGCGCTATCAAGACAAATCTAACAATATTTCATATTACAAAATCACAATTATACGATAGGAAAAATTTAAGTCGTGTGCGGGATTCGAACCCGCGTCCATCCACCCCTTGAGCCGGGGTATGCCCTAACCAATTGAGCTAACATGACATGACGTCATAACTCAAATCTTTCCTATCGTTCTTTAACCATCTTATTGGGATGGAGCGACATCTATAGTACCACTTGCGTTGTACTACAAACAAAACCAATTTTGCAATTGGTTTTATACTTGTAAATGATCAAAATCACTTTGAGGAATGGCCGCCCACGTTCTTTGTAACAAGTCAAAAAGCTGTTGTGGGGTATGCACGGCATCCATACTTGTAGCATATCCCATGTTCAATGGGGTTGAGGTCTGGCGATTGAGCATGCCACGGCAGAACGTTGATGCGAGCATCGGCAGGAGTGCGAGTTACGACTCTAGACGTGTGTGGACGTGCATTTTCGTGCATTAGACGAAACGAATTACCCAAACGGCTTCGCAAAGGGATGATCACTTCTGAAACAATACTCTCCGTATAAATCTGAGCATTGAGGTTGCCCCTGATCCAAACATTGACCTATATATAGGTCAACGGATCTAAATGAGATCTGTTCTTCCACCGATCCAATTACTGGCCCAAACCATTAATATCCCCCCTCCACATGGGTGAACTTCTCGACAGAATTTTAAACGTTGTTGATGTCCACAGCCCCTCCAAACTCGAGTACGTCTTGTATCAGGCCGCATACCGAAACGAGACTCGCAAGAAAAGCACACGAATAAAGTCCTCTATTGCGACAATACTCGAAAACGTACTTGATCCCTAGGCACTCATGATGTGTTTATGTACTAACTGCTACAATGTTTACAATGTACCATAATCTAAACAGTCCACCAGACCCGATTCTTCGTAATATGATCTATCTAATCGCAATTATTAATTCGAACATACACAATAATATACATTTATTAAACAAATACTACAAACTATATACAACACTACAGCTACTACAATACTACAGCTACTACAATAAAAGCATTTGGACTCATAGGCAGTCCAAATGCTCTAGCCCACTATCAGTTGGCAGCGTGCCCAGCATGCTGGCAGCATTGCCCCGTTGAATTGCAATGCTTATTCTTTGAGCCAAATAGGTGCCAACATTTTGATCACGCGTCGCATCGACCAAGCGCTCTGATAAATTTTGGAAAATACGATTCACTCCCGGTCCCCACGGACCCAACGTCTCTACGCCAAACGGCTCAAATATGTAACCCATACCGAGGTTAGCATACTTGCGCCGCTTGAGTTGCTCTGCCGAAGTAGCCGCGGCGCCAGCCCTCACGATATAATATACATACTCATTTATGGTAACGTTGACGTAATTTGTGATAGATAGTTATTTTATCTATTTTGTGGTTTCCGGCAACAAGAGCTTTAAACTGGTAAAGGCACTACCCGCGCGATATAATATTTGGGTCAGTTTCTGGTTTTTAGGGTTCCGTACCCAAAGGGTAAAAACGGGACCCTATTACTGAGACTTCGCTGTCCGTCCGTCGCTCACCAGGCTGTATCTCAAGAACGGTGATAGCTAGACAGTTGAAATTTTCACAGATGATGTATTTCTATTGCCGCTACAACAACAAATACTAAAAATAAAATAAAATAAATATTTAAGGGGTGCTCCCACACAACAAACTTGATTTTTTACCGTTTCTTGCTTAATACTAATAACGGTGAGAGTTAGACGCTTTAACTATTCACAAAATATTTAGTTTTATGTTCTCTTTAAATACAGTTAATTAAAATAAAATAAATAATTAAAATGGCTCTCATACAATAAAAGAGGTTTTCGCCGTACCTACCCAGCTCAATCGAACACTGCGAAAAGTGTCTGTAACTTGCAAGATTAGGTTACAGATACAGGTACGGAACCCTTGGTGCGCGAGTCCCACTCGTGCTTGGCCGGTTTTTAGTATTCTTTAGGCCCGGTGGGGTCAACAAAGTATGACCCTGTCCGTCTATACGACCGTCTTCTCTTTACGGGTGTTTGTACCGTTTTGTTTTTTTTTATGTTTGTTACCTCAGAACTTTTGACTGTGTGAACCGATTTTGATGATTCTATTTTTATTTGAAAATTGATGCTTGCCGTGTGGTCCCAATAAAATTTCATCAAAACCGGTCAAGCCATATTTGAGTTACAATACAATAAATGAAAAGTATGTTCCTATCTTGATGATAAAGTCATTGACAGTGAATGTCAATCGAACCCATAAGTAACAAGGGCAAGCAAGGGTCACTAAAAAGGGTAAACAAATTTATCAAATATTGGAACAGACTTTATCACTCAAATGTGTGCAAAAACTTGTCGAAGTCGGTACCATGCGCACAATATTGTGATAATAGGTAATTTTGAGCCATCATGGTACCGACTTCAACAAATTTATTTCACACATTTGAGTGATAATCGGTTCCGAATGAATAAAAAATACGAAAAAATCGGTTCCATTTTTTCGTATTTTTTATTCATGTTTAACCCTGGTTGTTCCTTAGATGGTACAGTGGAAGAATAATTTAACCACTGTATCCTTGACCGTATATCCCGGCTATATTAAACTAACAGGTGTAAATAGAATATTTTGTTTGAAAAATACTTACTACACACTTATTGTATTATTTTATAGTGTGACAGATGTCAGATTATGTGACATGTATCACACGGATAGCTGAAGTATTGAAATCTATCCGTATAAAGTAACATGATTTGCAATTTTTAAGGTGGAATATTACAGCTGTCAATATATTAAACGTCTATTATATAATTACTCGATTATTGTCAATTTTGCAGATATCACATCTATTACCAAGTTTAGTGTGATCCTAAATACATGATGTTGACTGTCGTTCAGACAGCTGTCATATTCGACTATAAAAATGGCAAATTGTGTTAATACACGTTGACATAAGTGAATTTTGCAGCTGTCAGTGTGACAGATCTCAAACATGACATGTATGAATACAATATAATAATGAAAATAGATTGTATTTAGTAGCTTTGGGAGCACGATTTCGTGCCTCGTCAGGCAGCTTCTTTGAAGTCTTTCTCAACCGTCGTCAGCCAAGTGGTGGGCGGTCTTCCACGTTTCGTCGCTAGTAAGTCTAAGATTTAAAGTTCATAGCTTGCTAAGTCGATCTTATCCCATAATTTAAGTTAAGTGACGTCCGCTGCTGTTATTACTTAGATAGGTGACCGCTAGGGCATTACTACTGAGCGTACACGTGCTTCGTAGGGCAGGTAAAAGATCGCCTGACTTACCTTACCAGCCTCAAGTAGAAAATCTGTCGACAGCACCTTACGGTGTGTTCCGGCTTTCCTTGAGAGCCACTAATTATAAGTTTTTCTTAACACATCACTTTCCATCAGGTGAGATAGTGGTCAAAGATCAGATTAAAAACAAGTTAAGCATTGTTGCGACAGACACGTCGTGGCAATATATGAGTAATAATGTAATCACTATTCCATAGTTATAATATTATTTTGTTTTGTATATGGTGTGCCTGAAATAAATGTCTTTTATTTATTAATTAATATTTATAAAAAAAATATAAGTATAAATCTTCACCATAAGATCGTCTGTGCGTCTTTGAATGAAAACATATCACCGTTAACGCTTCTTTTTGACCTTTTCGATAAAAGAGGCAACTTTAGACTGATTAAAACCTCGTAGATAATTAAAGGCATATCATAGACTACTACTAAAGTATCCTCGCTAATAGCACAGAATAAATAATAGTGTAACAGCTAAATACTGTAATGTAAGTTGATTGCAATTAATGTATCGGCGGCGGGCTCGATGAAACAAGTGATTTATTACAAAATACACGATAACTAGACGTAATTGAGGTCTTGATTTAGTTCATTAGTTAGCCTCTAACTAGGCGAGCAGCAAAGTCAATCCAGATCTGTCGTGGATTTTAATAGCGGTCGAATTGATAATGATTGGGTGGCTTTACCATAAAAAAATTATGAAACGTAAAGAGGTCTATGAATAAATTTTTATTTTTTTATTTTTTTATGCCTGATAGGTTTGCCTTTGACCACTATCTCACCTGGTGGTAAGTGATGATGTGGTCGAATATGTTGTTCAGGCTAACCTAGAAATACTGGCTCTCAAGGACAGCTGCCGGAACACCCACACATCACACATAGACTTTCTACTGAGGGTGGTAGCTAGCCAGGCGGGCATTCGCAAAATGCCCTACCACCATGCTATAACGACTGCCATCCTAAGACGACAACCAGGACCGACGGCTTAACGTGCCCTCCGAAGCACGGAAACGCTCAGTAGTAATGTCACTAGCGGTCACCCATCCAACTCCTGACCGCGGGCGACGTTGCTTAACGTTTCGTAGTAAGTGGTATATTTAAAAAAAATATCATCCATATCCCGCTTTGAAGTACTGCACTATACAGTAGCAGCCAGATAGTCCACTGCTGTACATAGCCTCAACCAATATTGGGTTCGTTGCCATAATTTCATACACATTCGAGCCTGGCACCCCCCCGCCCCCCTGTCTTCCTGTGGGAGTCGTAAGAGGCGTTTATATGAAAAATACTAGGTAGGCAGCAGCGCCGCTATGTCACCTGATGGATGAGTGATGATGTGGTCCAAGAGGCTGTGTGGCTCTCAAGGACAGTTGCTGAAACATATTGTTAGGTGCTTGGAGACTTTCTAGTTGAGGGTGGTATGTAGCCACACGGGCATTCGCAAAATGCCCTATCACCATGTTTTACCGACTTATCGACTGCAATCAAAAACAACCGGGACCGACGGGTTAACGTGCCCTCCGTTAATTTTTAAGTGCAGCAATGCAAGAGCAGCACTCGTACAGCAATACAGCGATTGCTGTATAGGTGGAGGGTATAATATACATGTAATTTTTTTTAGTAGCGGTCTGTACTTTCTATCTATGCTTAAGTAGGTGGCATTATGCTCTTCCCTATTACATGGAATAAAAAAAAACTCGCTAAATATAGATGCGGTTAGTCACCTCTGCTTTCTGAAAACAGGCGTGACAATGTTTTTTCTTGTGTTATATTAGATGCTAGATGATAAAAAATTAAATATCTAGCCAATTGAGATAAAGATAAGTTTATGAATACGTCGTATTTACACTGAGAAAAACGACTTAAAGGCTTAAATCGAATTTGACCTTTTACCGTTGAATTGTAAATACGTAAGATGAATTCACAACTCTTAAGATGATTTTCACAAATCAATGAAAATGTACCATGTTTTATAACAAACACAACCGTCAAAAACGCCTTCCGTAAAGTATTTTCAGAATTGAACTTGTTATACGATAATAATTGCAGTATTGACCATAAAATATACCTTACTTTTACGGTGGTTTATATACGGTGATTATCACTATAACGTACGACTTAAACAGCCTTATCGAAAAGTCAATATTTAAGAAAGACCACAAAATACACCTTAAATGAAGACGAAAAGAAACATTCGCCTTCACTGACCTCGTTTAACGCCTTCTAGTTGGAAGGCGTTTTTGTACGTATTTACGTTTGGTCGGTTTTTCGCCTTATACCATATAAATTGACCGTCATTAGGGCGCTTTTGACTTTAGATTTTTCTCAGTGTATGGTTCCCTGATGTGGATATCTTATTTTATTTGGAGGCGATATGTCCTGCACTGAGGTCCTGCTTGGGATGTTTAAGCATTTCCCCCGCCAGCTTCTACCCATGCCATCACAACTCCTTAATGTAGCGGAAAAGGACTTTGGGTCTATGCCATTGCTGCTTCAGTGGTGTAAATGGTGGCGATGAGGAAGTCGTTACTGTGAATGACTCACGTAGTCCCGTTTCAATTCTTATTTGTTCCGTGTCTTCACAGTGCAATAGGTGCTCCACGGTCTCTTCATCACATATACAGCCTCTACCAACATCATAGAGGAGTGTCTGTCCAGTTTTAAATAATTCAGGTTACAGTAACCTGTTAAGAAGTCTACAAAAAGACGCCATTCTGTAGCTGTAGCTTTAGCAGGTTCATCTGCTTCTTGTTTAGAGTTGGAAACATCGCCTTTGTATTTATAATCTGCTAAGTTATTCCACAGGTTTTGTTTTCTCTCGGTGTGAAGACGCAATAGTTCCCGTATATCCTTGATGTAGACATTAGAAACACGGTATTCTACTTCTACACGAAGCATCGTCAGAAGATGTAGGTACACTGAGAAAAATCTAAAGTCAAAAGCGCCCTAATGACGGCCGATTTATATGGTATAAGGCGAAAAACCGACCAAACGTAAATACGTACAAAAACGCCTTCCAACTAGAAGGCGTTAAACGAGGTCAGTGAAGGCGAATGTTTCTTTTCGTCTTCATTTAAGGTGTATTTTGTGGTCTTTCTTAAATATTGACTTTTCGATAAGGCTGATTAATTCGTACGTTATAGTGATAATCACCGTATATAAACCGCCGTAAAACTAAGGTATATTTTATGGTCAATACTGCAATTATTATCGTATAACAAGTTCAATTCTGAAAATACTTTACGGAAGGCGTTTTTGACGGTTGTGTTTATTATAAAACATGGTACATTTTTATTGATTGGTGAAAATAATCTTAAGAGTTGTGAATTCATCTTACGTAGTTACAATTCAACGGTAAAAGGTCAAATTCGATTTAAGCCTTTAAGTCGTTTTTCTCAGTGTAGACCATCGAAGCGCTCAATCGAAAATGACAATCATTTATCTTTCGCAAAGGATCGACTGATCAATCTATTAATGTACCTAGGTCTCTATTTCGATAAGAGATGTGTATGCACGATATAGGTAGGTCAATGAATTTGGCGACCAATACAATTCAAGCTGGAATCCAGTCCAAGTGCTATCGCCCGTAGAATCAGGACAAAGCCACTCAATAAGATGATACAAACAGAAATATGTGTATCAGTTCTCCAATCACAAGCCGCTTCTGAGTTTCTGAGTCATTACTCCCGGTTAACGCATCATTAGGATGGAAAAAGCGATTTTATTCGGCCAGCAAGAGTAAATACTGCAGCGTGCGGATTGATTGATTGCTGCTTGGGTTTGCTCAGCTGCCTCGCTCTCGATTTCAATTATAAACTCCAATTATATTCGGACTTTGAACGAATTAAAAAGGAGCATACACGATGACACCAGTACTCTTATCTTTATTCCAGTCCTGTACTCCGTTTCTAGGACTGCGTGTTTGTGACCTCTTGGTTCCGCCTCATAGTTCGATCGACCGGACTGCCATATTGATTATAGTTTTGTTTTGACGAGCTTGAGAACCTACAATTATCTTATTTATGTTATTGTGACGGAACAAGCTCGAGGCCCACCTGATGTTAAGCGGACTAACCTCTGCCTATAACAGATGCATTTCGGCACAAGTCACGAGTTGCACTGCGCGCGTCACCTTGAGACATAGTTCTTAAGTCTCATATGCCTGTAATTTCACTGGCTCTCAAGGAAAGCTGCCGGGACACACCATTACGTGCTTGGTGACAGATTTTCTACTTGAGGGTGGTCGCTAGCCAGGCGGGCATTCGCAAAATGCCCTTCCACCATGCAAAATCTTCATCTAAGTCCATTGTATACAGTTTCCTCGTAAAACTAAGACCCAAAATCCCTACTTAACTATTGCATATTGTTAGTGTGTGTGAGTGTATATAAATATGTGGACGGTTTGTATAAAAGCATTGTGAAATTAATTTATTATTAAGTGTAGAGAAGGTGTAATATAAATTAATATTGCAGTATGTGAACAATTGTTAAATATAATTAATGTGTAAAATTATATTATAAGACAGTGTTACTCTTAAAAGAAAAGAGCAACTTCTAGGGAACTAATAGTACATTGTACATCGAGGGCAGAAAACGATCTATTTCTGTTCGAGAGTTTGTTTAAGCCCGACGCGCAGCGGAGGCCTTCAACTACCAGGGAAGGTATGGATTTTCATTCAGGCACTGCTACGGAGAAAGTTACATGGAATGAAAATCCATGTAGCTTTTCCCGCCGTACATTTATATGGGAGAAATGACGAACTTTATAACATACTTACTACTTACTTAACATACAACAACTTTATACAAAAAAAAATGTAAATCTAATCCTGCAATTCGAGCTTTCACTAAACTCTACCTGCCTGGAAGAGATCGCTATAAGTGACAAGGTCGCCATTTCGACACTTTAATCTTAAGCGTTTGTGCAAGGAGAAAATTATCCATCTATCTAAATACATAAACAAGCTCTTGTTTTGTTGGCCTCCATAACGCTGCCAGATATTATTTTTCGTTTCTTACTTAATAATTCAAGGCCGTACACAAAGCCGTTCCGCCCAAATCTTTCACATAACTTTATATAATGATTGATATCAAAATTCAGGTCCATTTATCAGCGCCCGCAGCAGCCTCGAGCGAAATAATCGAGCAGACCGCCTTTCTTATCTCCTCAGATGTAGATAAATGAGCACTTGCCACAGTCTATTTTTGAAGGCTGCGTGGTCCACTAGCTTTAGGCAACGGCTCCGTTCGTTTAAATGAAAAAAAAAATCACCTTCTAGTTATAGTCTACGAAAATAACTTAACTTTTGTATAAGACTAATAGAATATAAACTGCTAGGTAGTGTAAATACGTGCCCATTAAAACTCTTATTATATAGAAGATCCGTCGCCAAGCACCTTAAGGTTTGTTCCGGCGGCAGTCCTTCTACTTTACTACACCATATGTGAAGCTTCATTTCATCCTCGATCACATCATAACTTACCAACGACGATATAGTACTCAAATCTATATCTTAAACAATAAAAAAAAACCGAGTTCGAACACTAAAAAGTATGACATAACTTGTTGAAGTCGGTACCATGCTGATTCGAAATACTAACCTCACATCCTATGGAAGATGTTTGTTTTTAAATATATCTTTTTAAACTCTTCTAAGTGATGTGTATTGCTTAGATTCTAAGCCTTAGAGGATCATTCACTCGCCTACAATATTTATTAGATTATAACTGAAAAAGTAAGCGATCGATTTTGATGAAATTTAAATTTAACCACCAAGGAAGTATAAACGGATAATAATTTCTCGAAAATAATTTAAGCAGTCATCAGACTAATCTTAGATTTTCTACATAAGTAACATCCAAGAAAAGATCGGCTCTGAAACGGCTCTAATGATTTGTATCAAATTATGTCCATAGATAAGGTTTTGCTTATTAAGTTTATCTATAAAGATATCTTTCCTAACAAACTTTTACACATTATTTTCTGTTCTGAATCTATAGAGAAATAACACGATATTACAATTAAAAAAAAACCGAGTGAAGAGCGGTTGCCCAGGTACTTTAATACCATCTCTCAATAATATAATATTTTTTACTATTTAGTTCTATGTATTAAGTGCAAGATTAGTTTATAAACACACTAAGGGCCTGTTTCAGAATGTTTGAGAAGTTCCGGTTATACTACCCAGAACATATTTAATAAATAAAACACTATCGAACATTCACTACTCGAACATTCTGAAACAGGCCCTAATTTGACGTTTGAATTAACCATCGATTTAAAAAAAAGGTGATAGGGTACGTTCCTAAGTCACGATTATATGTTGTGGAGAAAATTTAACTCAAGCACATAACGCACACAGCTACACTTTCATTGTGTATGATACGTTTTAATGAATGACAAAGACAGGCCGCCAAGCATGCAGTAAACGCACATACGCACACTACTGAGAGTCAATCAGGAGACGTCGCCTGATTTTAAATTACCATGTTCGAGGTTCGGGTACCGTTTCTACCGTTTTCTATAAGTTCAAAGGAATTAATATTTGTTTTATGGAGAAAAACAAAACTTTGAGAAAATCATGGTTTTATAATCGTTTTGTTGTGGCGACTCACCCATAAGTTGACATCGTCCTGGACCACTATGACCTAGCTATGAATGAAATTATATTGTTATCATTATCGCCGATGCCAATGGGTTAATTAATTGTTTGGATATCCGCCACAATAACTCGAGCAGTAAACATTTCAAGACAGATCTGATAGCGTATACATTGAGCTATAGGGTTCTGTTTTGACGTACGGAACCCTCAAATATATACAGATAGACAGACACAATACAATCGGCATATCGCTACAGTTTTTATAAATTGCGTAGAGATTGTGTAATGGCAGCTTTTGATTAATATTCGAGACCAGGTACAAACGCGATGTGTTCACTTTCGCTGTAGTTGCGCCTGCGCCGCCCCTCGTCCGTTCGAACAACTAACAGTAAACAATGTATAGAGATGCAATGGCTTGAGACTGATTGAGTCGCGCTTTACTGACCATGTCTAAAACACCTATACATTATTCAATGATTTAAATGTAAAGATATGCCTAAGCTAAGAAATTGTTTTCTTTTTAATTTATTTTTTATTGCTGATAAGTAAGCATTTGACCACAATCTCACCTGATGGTAAGTGACGATGTGGTTGAAGGTGTTAACAGGCTTAACCTAGAATTAATGGCTCTCAAGGACAGCTGCCAGAACACACCGTTAAGTGCTTAGCGACAGATTTTCTACTTGAGGGTGGTTGCTAGTCAGGCGGGCATTCGCAAAATGCCCTTCCACCATGCAGTGAAGCTCAAGCCCGCGACGAGATTCGACCCATGGACATGCTGCGCGGCAGTCCATAACTTATACCACAGAGCTATCATTGCCTCAAGCAAATTCTCCTTGACGAAAAATCACCTCTTGGATTTCGTGGTCCCTACGTTGAGCTTGGGTAACGTGTAGTAAATGAAATCGACTTATATAATAACTATATATTATCTAAAATGTGGTATGACCTAGAAGGACTAAGACATATCAAGCAAAATACAGTTTTTATTTAAAAGGTAGTTTTAATTCTAAATTGATTATTTAAATGCTAAGAAAAAGCCATATCTTTACTGCTACACAGTTTGGTATTTTGTACACATATAATCACATCAGACTTGCATCGCAGACTTGCAACAACGGCGTAACACCGACTGCCCGCGTCGGTGTTACGCCGTTGTTTTGACACCGACAAATATTGTTCATTTCGAAATGTCTTCCGCCATGTCCTTACGAAGTAGATATTCAATGATAACATCACATCGTAGTTACTGAGTATTACCATGCATGATTTGAATGTGAACAGAGGCCGTCTCGGAGAGAAATCTTCATGGCGGGTATTGTCCAGTCATGCGTCGTATATTCACGTTCGTTTTAGCTGTTTTATGTAGAGGGGACGACTTCATTTTGTTGTGTCTGCTAAGAACATGCATACAATAGATTATAATTTATACAAATACATGATAATCTTATGTGCATGTGGCAAATATGCTAATGTTAATATTGTTGCTATCTAGAATATTCCTCATGGGATGCCGGGCTATCATTGCACCCATCCATAGTACTGTGGGAGTTGTAAGAGGTGATAAAAGGCAAAACACCAGAAGATGAGCACCAAGCCGCTTGCCAAGCGGGGGGATAATGGCAATCCCCCCTTTGTGGGGGTGGGTGGCTGTCTTCAGCAGTAGACGGTCCGCCTGATACAGTAATGTTGGAAGCATTTGTTCAACTGTAGACGTTATAGGTATCGATGTGTATATGCTTAACTTAGCTGATCGGTTAAGTACGGCTAAGCAAACTATGCTACTAGCGCTTTAGAGATATATTTATATATGAACGCTTTGTTGTATCACTGGTATTCGCTACATACGTTATTAAGAGGAAAATATAATCAAAGGATACGCATACGTAAGCGTACAGGAAAATGGAGATAATGTACCACCATCCACACTTTTAATCATAATAATTCATATACATATTCATGTACACAAAGTCCTAATTAATGTATGTACACTCAGCATTAAACCCTGGTGGGCACTACAGAGTTTAATTGTTTTTTTTTTATTTATGTTATTGTGACGGTACAAGCCCGAGGCCCACCTGATCTTAAGTGGACTAACCTCTGCGTATAACAGATGCATTTCGCCACAAGTGACGAACTGCACTGTGCCCGTCACACTGAGACGTACAGTTGTTAAGTCTCATGTGCCTGTAATTTAACTGGCTCTCAAAGACTGCTGCCGGAACACACTGTTAGGTGCTTGGCGACATATTTTCTACTTGAGGGTGGTCGCTAGACAGGTGGGCATTCGCAAAATGCCCTTCCATCATGCGGTGAAGCTCAAGCCCGCGGTGAGATTCGAACCATGGACCTGCTGCATGGCAGTCCATAGCCAATGCCACTGAGGCATCAAATTCAAATATCTAATTCTTGGGTACTAGACTAAATAATTAATTTAAGTTAGTTCTGAAGTAACCTAAGTTCGTCGTATCTATTAGTTGAATATTTAGCCTTATCTGTAGTATTTGTAGAAGCCACAGGTCACCCCCTTGGGGGTAATCTGTGGTAGTCGCATTTTTAAACTATATAAGTACATATACTTACTTTAAGTTGTAAAATCATGAGACTTTTTAACCGACTTCAAGTTAGAGCGGTGTTGCGGAACGCAACAACCTAGTTCGCCGCCTCACCTCAACCAAGTGAGGAGCAAACCACACCACCCACAACCCTACAGTGCTACCCACTACGGGTTTAGCTCTGTGTTATTCTGCAGGTGAGGACGCGTGTCCGGTGTGGGCAAGGTCTAACCACGCTAAGGAGGTGGACGTGGAGCTGAATGAGACCTGTCGTATTGTATCGGGTTGTCTCAAACCTACTCCGGTCGGTATGATGTATCCCCTGGCAGGAATCGCCCCACCGTGTACGCAGAGAGGTTTCCTGCTCGATAGAAAATCAAAAACAGGAGCACGACCCGAGACGCCCTCTTTACTGATACTCACCTGCCAGACGCAGGTTAAAGAGCCGAAACAGCTGTATCAGGAAGGAGCAGCCTGCCGACCGCAGGCCCTCCGATATTAGGTGCGACTTATGGTGTGCAAAGTACCCGCAAAACTTATATGTCCCTCTTTTTTAATATTGTTAGGTTTGCAAAAACGCCTGCTATGCGGGTTACATTACAAAATCACAAATATACACATGACTTAAATTTTTCCTATCGTATATTTGTGATTTTATATGTCCCTCCTAGCGAAAATCTACCTCCGGGTTACAATTACAAAGAGCCATGGCCCACCTGGAAAAGCCTTAACAGGCTCAGGTCTCAGGTTGGTCGAAGCAGAGATAACTAAAGCAGGTGGGGTTTTATACACAACTCAGACACTAGCTGTGAATGTGGGGAACCTCTGCAGTCCAGAACTGAACCTGGAACTGACTTGCAGTACTACACTAACAGTGATGTGCAACGCAATACCTTGCAACTAATATAATAGGATGGCTGCGATCAGAGAGTTTAGAAAAATGAAGAGATCGTATTGCAAATTTTTTTCGTTACACATTGCTCATTTCATTGTTCGTGGGTTTTTTTTTTAATGTTATTGTGCTGGAACAAGCGCGAGGCCCACCTGATGTTAAGCGGTATCCTCTGCCTATAACAGATGCATTTCATCACAAGTGACGAACTGCACTGCGCCCATCACCTTGAGACATACCTGTTAAGTCTCATTTTGCCTGTTATTTCACTGGCTCTCAAGGACTACTGCCGGAACACACCGTTAGGTGCTTGGCGACAGATTTTCTACTTAAGGGTGGTCGCTAGCCAGGCGGGCATTCGAAAAATGCCCTTCCACCATGCGGTGAAGCTCAAGCTCTGGGCGGGATTCGAACCATGGACCTGCTGCGCGGCAGTCCATAGCCAATGCCACTGAGCCATCACTGCTTCAAAAAGGTAGGCATAGTAGTGGACTAACGTAAGCTGGTGATGATTGTTGATGAGAAGACGTACGATAGTTTACTAGTATAACAGTGCCCGTCACCGAACCGGTGCGGTACATGGTTCGCGCAGCTTAATTAAATTCAGGCATGACCGATGGCGTCGTTCGTTAAACGATATTTAAATGGTCTTAACTACTTGGTGCTTTGTTCATTATCCTTAATGAATGTGCTTGGTGGCGCCAGTTCAGTCGACGGATGGATTTTTTAATTACCCATAGGCTAGCCTTAGGTCTCGGCTTAGGATATTAGGACTGCTCCATTTCCTCGTTGTAAAATACGGACAAGGGAAAGATGATGAAAGAAATTTGCCACATCTTCCGTTAGCGTGAGTAGGGTGTTAAGCAACTTGCAATGGTCAATATTCACAATCGAGCAAATCAATATACATGTCAATATTCTCAATGGCAACACAAAACTTTTCCGCCTAAAAGCATTTTGACACTTTATGTCAGTTATTTTCAATAATAACAAATATTTTTAAAATATTTTAAGAAAACATCAAATTTCAGAAAAAATCAGCGCACTATCGAGAGTGAGAATCTCTCTCGATCTCGATCGTGCGCTGAGTTTTTTTAACAGGAAAATTAGGCGGAATTGTCACAATATATGTTTTTTTTTATTTTTTAAGTGTTTTATTAAAATATTAATTTGTTGTTTCCTAAAAATATATTAAAAATATTTTTTATTATTAAATATGGATTTCCGCAAAGTAACGCCTGAATATATTCGTTATCAGTTATTTTCATTCAATGCTGTTCAAAATTTGTCAATTTTAGTGCAATTTTTTTAAGATCTCTCGTTATCTCTCGTCCGCGTCTCACTTTACACCGCGAATCAAAGAAAAGTTCTCACGCTCTCTCGCTCAATCGAAAAAGGCAGAGTCTACCGTGTGCTACATTACCGCCTTCGCAGCGTGAGAATTGCGGTAACCTGATTCCTGGACTCATCCCACTTCTGCGGGCCAATTGCGCAGCATCATCGTCGCCTGAATGGGTAATGTAAGGATCTATAGTTGGTTTTGAAGCGCTCGTAGCGAAGTTTACTTAGATGTTCTCAACCGATCAGCAAAGTTAAGCAACGTCGCCCGCGGTCATGAGTTGGATGTGTGACTGCTAGTGACATTACTACTGAGCGTTAAGCCGTCGGTCCCGGTTGTCGTCTTAGGATGGCAGTCGTTATAGCATGGTAGTAGGGCATTTTGCGAATGCCCGCCTGGCTAGCTACCACCATCAAGTAGAAAATGTGTCGCCAAGCACCTAACGGTGTGTTCCGGCAGCTGTCCTTTAGAGCCAGTACTTCTAGGTTAACCTGAACAACATCTTCGACCACATCATCACTTACCATCAGGTGAGATAGTGGTCAATGAAACCAATTAGGCATTATAAAAAAAAAAAAACTATAGTAAAAGGGCGCCCCGCTATCTATTTCACTTGCATCCCCGGTAAGGCTCCCAGTTTACATATCTATGAAGCACTTTGTTTTATTTTCGATCGAATAACCGTCTCGAAATTCCCACACTTCTACGTATATAAACAGAACATGTGCAAATTGTACAACAGCCTAAACGCATGCATGCATGGTGGAAGGGCATTTTGCGATTTCCCGCCTAGCTAGATAACCACCCTCAACTAGAAAATCTGTCGCCAAGCACTGAACTGTGTGTTCCACAGTCCTTGAGAGCCAGTCAAATTACAGGCACAATGAGACTTAACAACTATGTCTCAAGGTGACGGGCGCAGTGCAATTCGTCGAGTTGTCATGAATTGCAACTGTCATAGGCAGAGGTTAGTCCACTTAACATCAGATGGGCCTCGAGCTTGTTCCGTCAGAATAACATTAAAAAAAAAACACAGTATGACTCTACCATGAACCGAAAGTTAGCGGTTGTACTGAAAATAAGAGCATTCCCAAAAAGGACGGCCATCAGGCAGGCGGTCGCAAAACTTAATCAAAACTTACTGCCATATGTTCTTGTGTATCCGTATCATACCTATAATACATTATGTATAAGGGTAATTATGAGGCCAGCGAAGTGACCAAAGAAGTTGACAGGACAAACCTAGTAGAATCTGGTTCTCAGGATGGGTGCTTGCCGACAGATTTTCTACTTGAGGGTGGTAGTAGCCAGGCGAGCATATGCAAAATGCCGTACTGCTTGTGCTAAGACATTTTGCCATGCAATCCTATGCCACACAGTCGCTTCTTTCTGTCTTTCAAAAAAATTAGGTTCACTATTCGAATGTATGTATTTTTGTTTGCGTGTATACTGTTACGTTAGACTTTATAAATAATTATTATAAAATTTAAAAACCCATCACATATCCATCTTCATCTGTTTATAAAAAAATATTTCTAACTTGTATTAGAGATCTAAGTCAAACTTAAAGTCATACTTTTAATATTGTTAGGTTTGCAATAACGCCTGCTATGCGGATTTCATTACAAAATCACAATAGTACAACACGTAGTAACTATTAAGTAATCTGTGGTACAACGCAAGTGGTACTATAGATGTCGCTCCATCCCAATACGATGGTTAAAGAAGAATAGGAAAGATTTGAGTTATAGACAGCATACCCCGGCTCAAGGGGTGGATGGACGCGGGTTCCAATCCCGCACATGACTTAAATTTTTCCCATCGTATATTTGTGTAATTTTTAATTAAAGTCATATGTTCCATTTTAGCATCTACAAAGCTCTTGTAGGTCAATTAAAACGTTTTACTGTATTACGTTATTGCGAATAACTATAATACGGTTGTTCTCTATTACGAACTAACAATACGTCGGGCGACTCACATCTTACTGCGAAAGCCCAAATCTTCGAAGGAGACTGCGGTGTGTGATATTGCGTATCATTAAAACTGCGATGTTGATAGTTGATGAGTTGTATGCCTCGTAGTTAACACGTTGGCTTAGTTGTACACTTGCATACCGGGCACTCTGCCCGGGGAGTCCCACATAACCACGTGGTTTCCCCCGGAACTGCGTGGTACGCGTAAGGCGTTTTCCCAGCGAGAAAAAAAAAAAAAAGTTGTACACTTGCACGATAGGTTAGTTGTACTCTCAGAAAAACTTTTTTTTGGGTTTGTTTCCCTTTACTACTATGTGCTTGGTCACAGATTTTCTACTTGAGGGTGGTAGCTAACCAGGCGGGCATTCGCAAAATGCCCACCACCTTGCTATAACGACAGCCATCCTAAGAGAACAAATTGGACCGACGGCCTCCGAAGAACGTGCTCAGTAGTAATGTCACTAACGGTCACCCATCCAAGTCATGTCCGGAGGAAACTGTTAAGTTACTCGTGTATAGCTGATCGGTTAAGAACGGCTAAGCAAACTTCACTACGAGCGCTTCATTTACGTTGCAGTTCGGAGCCCTAGAAGAGACGCGACTCCACACACTAGGCCGTAGTTTTTTGAACCAGGCCCTTAGCAACATGTTTCTAAACATTCCAGAAATAACTCCAGCGGCTGTGCGCCTAACATAAACGCATCGGAAATTTAAATTAAGGAAGAAAGCGTCTCGTTTATTTGTACAATATATCATCGTCCCAAATCAAACGGGCCTACTCTCTCGTTAACCGCCTATTGGCTCGCACGATCAATCGGTCTATTATTGGGCAATTGAGCAACTGTTGCTTAATCTGTGCCATTATCAGATGTACTAACGTAGTGTTACATCAAACAGGGTTTCGTTTGCTTTGGCGCCCACGCATGTTTTATGGAATTGATCGTAGAGCGCTGTTATCTACGAATATAAGGACCGTTGCATGGAAGCGTGGTGAATGGGCATTTTGCGAATGCCCGTCTGGCTAGCTACTCTCAAGTAGAAAAGTCGCCAAGCACCTAACAGTGTGTGCCGGCAGCTGTCCTTGAGAGTCAGTACTTCTAGGTTAGCCTGAACAACATCTTCGACCACATCATCACTTACCATCAGGTGAGATAGTGGTCAAAGGCTAACCTATCATGCATAAAAAAAATGTATATACATTAGTCGTAACCGCCAAGTCACAGCACGCATATATATTGAACCTTATTTACGAGGTGTTTAATTCTGTCATTAATCATAATCACGCATGAAGCGTACATCAACACAGAATAAATAATAACAGTAAGATATTACGTTTTTATTTGTATCCATTTAGTCGTCTCGTTGAGCAATATCTGTCTGTATCACAGTATATTAGGTATGTATAGTACCACCAACTTAACTGTGCAGTTTTCGAGGGCGCTACTGGTCAAGGAAATCAACTACAAACTGTCACAATTTGAAGGAATGTTGTAGTTCTTTTTTTTGCCGCCTGAACAGATAAGTTGGTGGGACTGTAACTGCTCGTAATCATTTGCTAATTAAATGTGCCTCTGTGATTAATTGGTGAAATTGCGAATTTGTCG
Organism: Plagodis pulveraria; assembly: GCA_963890685.1. Taxonomy (NCBI): domain Eukaryota; kingdom Metazoa; phylum Arthropoda; class Insecta; order Lepidoptera; family Geometridae; genus Plagodis; species Plagodis pulveraria. Next base: position 20,024,181 of record OY982972.1, read on the forward strand.
GTCTAGCGGTTTGACTGCTATTCTGTTCTAGATAAGTGATTATGAAATGTTTTGAGATACAGCACTTTAAGGTTGAACTGGCCGGCCCGTTTTCCATACAAACGTCGTAGGGTGATCACTCCCTTCTTTGATATTTTAGGTCCAAAATAAAGCATAATATCGATTGATCTCGTCAGTATCTAGGCTTGTATAAGGCCGAATTTTAATAAAATAATTAACTTGAGAATTATGAGCCTGGAAACATTTTCATATAAAGTTTTCGAGGCTCATAACTTACAACTTAATTATCTTTTTAAAATTTTGGTATCATACAAGCCTAGATAATGACGATATCAATCGGTATTTTGCTTAAGTCTGGACCTGAAATGCCAAATAAGGGAGTGATCACCCTACGACGTTTGTATGGAGAATTGACCGGCCAGTTCAACCTTAAGGCAATTACAGACCTGTTAATTCAAGTGCCCTCCATAGTAATGTGAAAATGATTGATCCGCATTTGGTTTTTTGAGAAATTCTAGTGGTATACATACAGTTTGAAGTAGTGATGGCTCTGTGGCATTGGCTTTGGACTGCCGCGCAGCAGGTCCATGGTTCTAATCCCGCCGCGGGCTTGAGCTTCACCGCATGGTGGAAGGGCATTTTGCGAATGCCCGCCTGGCTAGCGACCACCCTCAAGTAAAAAATCTGTCGCCAAGCACCTAACGGTGTGTTCCGGCAGCAGTCCTTGAGAGCCAGTGAAATTGCAGGCACATGAGACTTAAATAACTATGTCTATGTGACGGGCGCAGTGCAATTCGTGACTAAATAGGTACATCTGTCATAGGCAGAGGTTAATCCGCTTAACATCAGGTGGGACTCGAGCTTGTACCGTCACAATAACATTAAAAAAAAAATAACTAATAAAGTTTTAAAATTGTCTTTTGGGTAGATGTTTGGTTTAGATGCAGCTACAAAAACCTTCACAAAAAAATAGAGCTGACTTCTTACCCTGAAAAGTACGAAACAACTTGTTATCCCATGCTGGTTCAAAACTCTCTGGGATTATATTTTCATCTTCCGACTTCAACAAGTTATATCATACTTTTGAGCGATAGAAGTCAGTACCATGCTATGTAAAAAAAAACAGTTTTTTTTGTGATAATTACTGTCGTCTTACATCGATCGATTTTCACTCACCTACAATACTGGTCACCATCAACAAAAATACTCTACCGATTTTGATGTAATTTATATCGGACCACTTTAGAGGTAAGTATACCCTTTTCATTAAATCAAGAATTATCAAAATCGGACTATTCTGTAAAAAGTTATTCGTGGTCATACATTATATAGATACGTCGACTTGTCCACCTATTCCTTTTTTGGAAGTCGGTTCAAAAATTTAGAGAGGCTTTCGCTGAACTGCTTTCGTCAGAAGAAAGATCTGTATGAGGTTAGTAGGGCTTCTTCTTCTTAGAGAATATTATATATTTAATGCTGCTTGGTCCTTTATTAGTAGAATTCTAATGATGAAAGAATTTTTCAAATCGGTCCAGTAGTTTTTAAGTTTATTCGATACATACAAAAATACAAATCATTCCTCTTCATTATATTTGTGTACATGTAGATAAGTTTAACCTATTTATGCTCTAACGAATGTATGAAAATTAAAACGTATATCAAATGACTTCAACTCTTCACAAAATCACAAATATACGATAGGAAAAGTTTTAAGTCATGTGCGGGATTCGAACCCGCGTCCATCCAGCCCTTGATAGAGCCCCGGGGTATGCTCTAACCAATTGAGCTAACATGACATCATAACTCAAATCTTTCCTATCGTTCTTTAACCATCGTATTGGGATGGAACGACATCTATAGTACCACTTGCGTTGTACTACAACTCGCTTATCGATATTGCTTGACTGTCGTATTCCAAATCAACTTCAATCCAATCAAGTATCAAGTCAGTTTTGTTTCTTAAGACCATTATGACGTCATATCCGTATACCGGCCGGAGTCTAGTTGACGACTATTTCTCCCACAACTGTTTAACGGTAAGTAGGCGGTAACAATCGGCCGTCTGATCCGTCTTCCTGAGATGAGAGGACGACAAGCACTACCGCTGATCGTATTAATCGAATCAAGTGGAAAAGGATATAAGGGATCCTTACCTATTGTAATAGGCGACATTGATCGTACAGTCGCAATAATAAGTATACATTTCGTAATTTTCATAATAATGTGATGTCACTAAATTCTTAGTGATTAAAGTTAATAAACACATGAGTAAAACAATTCAAATTATTCTTTAATTTTAAGATACTTCTGTGTACATAGAGAGACACATAAATCTTCGCCATAATTTTGAAAATTACAAAGTGTATACTTATTATTCCAGGCGAATGTACATACCCGAAAAGTAGGTAGTGAAGCGCTCGTAGCGAAGTTGCTTAGCTGTTCTTAACCGATCAGCAAAGTTCAGCAACGTCCGCCGCGGTCATGAGCTGGATGGTTGACCGCTAGTGACATTACTACTGAGCGTCCGGAGGGCACGTAGTAGTGAGATGACGAGCACCAGAACAGACTAGAGGAAAAATACGTGTTGTGTTTCCGACCCCACTAAGCGTGGGATGAGGAGAGGAATTGGAGGACAGAGAAGGAAGCATACTTTCTGTATTTAAATAATAATAAGATAATTTATTTATACAAGAGTATCTGCCCAGAGTATTTTTGATTCGAAATTGAAATGAGAAAAAAAACTGTTTTATAAGTAAGTAGCATTTGAAAGAGAAAAATATATTGAATTTGGTAATCTTATAACTGAAAATCTGTCGCCAAGCACCTAACGGTGTGTTCCGGCAGCAGCTCTTGATAGCCAATGAAATTACAGGCACATGAGACTTAACACCCTAACCTCAATGTAACGGGCGCATTGCAATTCGTCGCTTGTGATGAAATGCATCTGTTATAGGCAGAGGTTAGTCCGCTTCAGGTGGGCCTCGAGCTTGATCCGTCTCAATAACACATAAAAAAGAGGTTGTAAATATATACTAAGTAACTCTACAAATGGCAATCAAAAATATTGCACGCCGGAACCGAATCGATAAAGGCGCGGATGTGCCAACTTCGTGAAACTTGGTACATTGCGATCAAAGTTTCGATACGCAAGAAGATAGATCAACATCTTCAGCGATTGCTTTTCGTATCTCCTATCTTGATACTATTGAAAGTTTGTCTCGGATGTTTGCCGAGTTACGCAAGGGGAAAGTAAACGTAAACATTTTTACGTTATTAAAGTAAGAAGTTTCTGATAGGCTCTTGGGCATTTGTTTAGGATAACTGAGCATGGGGGATAAGGAGATGCTTCTCGACAATATTACGGACTTATCTCAGGCGAGGAATCGCACTGCCAGACTTTTTTTTAATGTAATTTGACGGAACTAGCTCCAGGCCCACCTGATGTTAAGCGGACTAACCTCTGCCTATAACAGATGCATTTCATCACAAGTGACGAACTGCACTGTGCCTTTCACCCTGAGACATACAGTTGTTGAGTCTTATGTGCCTATAATTTCACTGGCTCTCAAGGACAACTGCCGGAACACACCGTTAGGTGCTTGGCGACAGATTTTATACTTGAGGGTGGTCGTTAGCCAGGCGGGCATTCGCAAAATGCCCTTCCACCATGCGGTGAAGCTCAAGCCCGCGGCGGGATTAGAACCATGGACCTGCTGCTCTGTAGTCCATAGCCAATGCCTCAGAGCAATCATTGCTTCAAAAGTACTTATTATGTCATAGTATTATGTATATCTAAACTAATATAATAAAGAGGAAAGATTTGATTGTTTGTTTGTTTGCATTGAATCGGCTCTGAAACTACTGGACCGATTAGGATGAAATTTGGTATGGAAATAGTTTGAGACACGGGGAAGGACATAGGATAGTTTTTATCCAACTGCGCAAAAAGAGGTTAACGGTTTTGCGCGATAACCGATCTACTGGACCGATTAGGATGAAATTTGGTATGGAAATAGAATAAAGAGGAAAGATTTGATTGTTTGTTGTTTGTATTGAATAGGCTCTGAAACTACTGGACCGATTAGGATGAAATATGGTATGGACATAGTTTGAGACACGGGGAAGGACATAGGATAGTTTTTATCCAACTGCGCGAAAAGAGGTTAATGGTTTTGCGCGATAACCGATCTACTGGATCGATTAGGATGAAATTTGGTATGGAAATAGAATAAAGAGGAAAGATTTGATTATTTGTTTGTTTGCATTGAATTGGCTCTGAACTACTGGACCGATTAGGATGAAATTTGGTATGGAAATAGTGTGAGATACGGGGAAGGGCATAGGATAGTTTTTATTCAACTGCGCCAAAAGAGGTTAATGGTTTTGTAAACCATTGTTCGGTGTGTAAAATACCTGCGGGCGGAGCCGCGGCAGGAAAGCTAGTATACTGATATACAGGGTTATTGGGAAAATGCTAACCTCTTAGATTTGACTTCTGTTAGTTCTAACAAACGTTTTTGACGGAACAAGCACGAGGCCACTTAATGTTAAAAGTATCTTGTGCCTGTTATGCATTATTTCACATTTTTTATTACTTTGCTCGATGTAAATATTAAAAACTCTCTTCAAAGGGAGCGCGGCGCGGTTCAAATCTAAGAGGTTGTTAGCATTTTCCAATATCCCTGTATTGTATACGTATTATATGTATAATTTAATCTTTGTATGTAGTAGTACATATTGCAAATGCTTTCATGCCTAGGTTTTGCACTCTTAAGGTGAAGTGACCCAAGAAGAGGCTAATTTTGAATATATTTTCTAGAAAGATTGTATGCCTTACAGATATGAATGAAATATATAGTATTATATAGAGGTAAGAGCACTTCATCTTAAGTACAAAATCTGTCGCCAATAAACAATTACAACTTTTATTATAAAATCTAACGTGGTTTTCACTTATTTTAGTAAATAATACGGGATAACTCACGGGAATAAGTCAGATAGCTCCGACTATAGTTTCAACCACATCCGGTGGTCTTTTTCAAGGAGAGCTCGAGATGCCCGTGTTGACTTCTCGCTTAGCACTAGGTCTATACAAAACTATAGTCGGTGCTATCTGACTTCGCGCGTGAGTTAACCCGTATTATTTACTAAAATATGTACAACTTTGTTAGCAACTTTTTACACTCTGCCAAAATATGTGTAAATGTTTTACTAACCTTGATAATAATAATAATAATAGTTTCGGAGTAAACAGCTTGAGATCGTCCATGTACAGCAGATGACTAATGACCTCACCTCCTCTTCGAAGCCGAAAGCCTAGCCCTGAATCCTTCAGCAAAGTGCTGAGAGGATTTAACGCTAGGCAAAACCACAATGGACTTAGACTATCACCCTGGAAGATGCCCCGCTCAATCCTTATAAAGTCCTGCGGGTCAGAGGAAGTGTTGCTACCACCTGGTTGACGAAGGACTGTGGTCCACTGTCTCATACACGCAGCTAAAAAGGATTTCAGGGTTGCATCAATTTTATACAACTCTAATATCCTTTCCAGCCATGAATGAGGCACTGAATCATAGGCCTTCTTGTAGTCAATCCAGGCAACAGAGAGAGCCCCTCTGTTCCGCCGAACTTGTTGGCTAATGGTCATATCTATGAGGAGGAGCTCCTTAGTACCACGGGACCCAACCCTACATCCATTCTGAGCGGGGGCTAAAACATTGTTCGCAACAATGTGCGTGTTAATTTTTGTGGTCAGAATGGATGTAAGGAGCTTGTAGATGGTAGGCAAGCACGTGATAGGTCTATAGTTTTTCGGATCCGTGGTACTACCGGACTTGTGGAGCAGGAAGGTGATACCGGTAGTCATGAAACGGGGAAGAGAACCAAGCTCAAGGGCCTCTTGAAATTGAGTTGCCAATCGGTCATGTGAGCAACGAATCCATTTTATCCAGAAGTTGTGCAATCCCTCCGGGCCAGGACTTTTCCAGTTCTGGGTCGAACGAATTGCACAAGTAACGTCTACGGGGTCTATATTAACAGACCCCATGGATTCGATAGACTCACATTCCCGCTGGACAACACTAATCCAATCACCCTCTGTGTGCTCGACGGGTATCGACCAGATGCCACGCCAGAAATCATTCATGGTACAGGCATCAGGTAGTTGTCCGTCGATCACACTCTGATTGGTCCCTTCCCACTTCCGGTATACCTTCTTCTGATCACTTTGAAAGAGGCGATTAAGCCAGTATCTATCAACACGCTCTCTGTAGCGACGAATACGACTCGCCCACGCATAGATCTTCTGTTTCAGAAAGTCAATGCGATCCGTGACACAGGTCATGTAGTCTCGGGGCAGGACACCGGTTCCGGCAAAGGCCTGGGTCACGAAACGCATCACTCGGGGGCGGTTATTGCCCCGACTGAAGCAGAGTAGTTTAGCAATGAGAGTCCGGAATGAATTGATACGTCGCTCGATCCGTACTTGCCATGCGGGCGCACACCCGGCAGGACGCGGTGCTCGGTCAGTGTTCGGGAACTTGACACGAGCAACACGACACGCCGCAATGGCGCCACAGTACAATATCGAGTGGGTATCAACTAAATCTTCGCTAGCTCGCAAATACGGGGCCAGCAAAGTATTCAAGGCCCCCATTAACGCTAGATTGCGTCTATGAGTAGGCAAACGTGGTAGTCGCGGCCTAGAGTCGGGTGTGTATCGATATTGGCTAATCGCGTCCTCCAAAGCCCTCCTCACTTGCTCACTCACCTGGTTAGTCACGTTCATACTCGCACAATCTCCCTCACCAACATCAAGATCAACCATTGCCATTGGTGTCACCTCCGGTGACGGTATAACAGCCAGGGCCGGGGTCGACAACGCGGTAGGTAGATCCTGCATTAGGGGAGGAGCCGCGCGAGTAGTAAGCGCCTCCAGGCGGAGCCGATCAAGCACAGATTGGTCCAACAGCTTGCATCGGTGGATAGCTCGTACTTGATCCGACAGGCGTTGAGCGGATACGGCGACGGTCGGCTCAAGGGTCTGAAACAGAGGCAGCATACGATCACGGTACGCAGTCAAGATGGTTCCTCCCTCTGTAGCCTCATAGTAGGCACGCATGCAGTTTTCATTTATTGATGGGGTCCATCGCATGCGGCGCACTACACCACCGGTAGCGGGGGCCGGGCGCGGAGCAGATTGCCCCACAGGCTCCAAGCGTGCCGGTAGCGGGGGACGTCCCCGTCGCACAGGTCTCGGCGGCGGCGGCGGCGTTGGTGGCCCACCCCCATCACTCGATGCACTCGATTCGCGGGGAGTGTGGAATTCGTCTCCCGACGAGGAGCTCTTAGATGACGGGGTAGGCGACTAAAAACTACACAGGTTTTCAGTAGTGCCATTAGGATGGAGTTTGGTGTAGATAAGTGTGCGGTCTTGCATGTACAGCAGGGGAACGTTGTAAATTCTCCGAATTTGCAGCTTTCTGAGACAATGACTTTCAGATCTCTCTCCGAAGTCGAGACCTACAAGTACCTCGGTATGTCAGAGTCGTTGGGTATTTCGGTAGAGGACATCAAAAAATCGGTAAAGGAGCGCTTCTTTTTCCGCCTGACAAAAGTACTTAAAAGTCTTTTGTCTGGAGGCAACAGGGCGCGCGCCTTTAACGGTTGGGTGATGCCTCTACTGATATACTCCTTTGGCATACTGAAGTGGACACAGACTGAGCTGGACGCCCTGGATAGAAAGGTCCGTCAACTGCTCACTTCACATCGCATGCTACACCCGCGCTCGTCCGTTATGAGACTGTACATTCCACGGAAATGGGGAGGTCGCGGCTTTTTAAATACCAAGACCCTTCACAACCGTGAAGTGTGCAATCTCAGGGATTATTTCCGTAACCACGAGTGCGGGATGCATCGCGATGTCGTGGCGGTTGACAAGGGCCTCACACCGCTCTCCTTGGCGAACGATAACTGGCGCAAACCAACGATGCTGAGCACCGATGACCGCAAGGCAGTATGGAAAGGCAAGGAGCTGCACGGTAGGTTTTTCCGGGCCCTAACAGGGCCTGATGTGGATTTACCAGCTTCGGTGAATTGGCTACGCTTCGGAGACCTCTTTGGGGAAACCGAGGGTTTTGCCTGTGCAATTGCAGACGAAGTAATGATGACGAACAACTATCGGAAATATATCTTGAAGGACGGTACGGTCGACATTTGTCGAGCATGCCGCCGACCCGGAGAGTCACTCAGGCATATCATTTCCGGTTGTTCGCATCTTGCTAACGGCGAGTATTTGCACAGGCACAACCAAGTGGCCAAGATCATCCACCAGCAACTTGCCCTTCAATACGGCCTTGTTGAGTCAGAGGTGCCGTACTACCAGTACGCACCGGCGTCAGTTCTCTAGAATGGTCGTGCATTGCTCTACTGGGACCGCTCTATCATCACGGACAGGACTATTGTTTGCAATAAACCTGATATCGTGGTGGTCGACCGATCCCAGCGCCGGGCAGTGCTCGTAGATATCACCATCCCACATGACGAGAATCTCGTTAAGGCCGAAAAGGATAAAGTCAGCAAGTACCTTGATTTGGCTCACGAGGTAACCGCCATGTGGGATGTTGACTCGACGATCATTGTCCCGATAGTCGTTTCGGCGAACGGCCTTATAGCGAAGAGCCTCGACCAACACCTTAAGAGGCTCTCGCTAGATGGTTGGATCAAGGGTCTGATGCAGAAGGCAGTGATACTGGACACAACACGCATTGTCCGGAGGTTCCTCTCTCTGCAGCCCTAACCACTGGTCGCTTGGGCTCTGCCCCGCGACCAGCGGCACCCTAGTTTTAAGTTTTTTATAATATTTATTTTTGTAATAATGTTGTAAAAAATTTAAAATTATGTTGGATAATAAATAAAGTGAATAATAATAGCTTTTATTTATTCCTTATACTAAATTTTAAACAGAATTTTATCTATGTTAGTTTTGTTAGACATTTTAATCTTGTGTACCTAAGTTAGTTTATGATTATTATTAGTATATGGACCGCTTGTAGCGGTAAAAGCCTGCTCCAATTGCTTCCACTCATTTCTCTGCCTGGCAGTTCTTGACCAGAGTTTACTTCCAAAGATCGTACTTTCCAAAGATGGTGTGATGACATTGTTAAGGTCGCTGGTAAACTCTGGTCAAGAACTAACATCGATAGGGATCAGCAAACTTAACCCCATCGCCATACAAGCCCGCACTGAGGAAAAACGACTTAAAGGCTTAAATCAAATTTGACCTTTTACCGTTGAATTGTAAAGACGTAAGATGAATTCACAACTCTTAAGATGATTTTCACCAATCAATAAAAATTTACCATGTTTTATAATAAACACAATCGCCAAAAACGCCTTCCGTAAAGTAATTTCAGAATTGAACTTGTTATACGATAATAATTGCAGTATTGACCATAAAATATACCTTACTTTTACGGCGGTTTATATACGGTGATTATCACTATAACGTACGACTTAATCAGCCTCATCGAAAAGTCAATATTTAAGAAAGACCACAAAATACACCTTAAATGAAGACGAAAAGAAACATTCGCCTTCACTGACCTCGTTTAACGCCTTCTAGTTGGAAGGCGTTTTTGTACGTATTTACGTTTGGTCGGTTTTTCGCCTTATACCATATAAATTGGCCGTCATTAGCGTTTTAACGCTTTTGACTTTAGATTTTTCTCAGTGCGATAACAGCAGTGCTACTGGTATGTTCTTGCATATGTTATACTTGTATCAACTAAGATCTATAAAAAAAGTCATATCATTAAAAGTCATGCCATTTTGGCACGGCTGATACGGCAGGCGGAGATAACCTTTAAACACCCTGTTACCAAAAAGTAGCTGCTTTCGATATTGATTCTGATGTTTTGGTACCGCAAGCGAGCCTATTGTCATCGACTGGGTTCAATACAAGATTTCAAATTCCTATTAACATTCCTCTAGAGTCGTGGGCGGTGAACGTAATGTGTAGTGAAAATAAAGAGTGCTTACTTTTGAAAAGTATTGAAGAACAAGCATATTGCATCGAAATGGTACAAGAATTTTAAAACAATGATAGCAGAGTGGTTATAGGTATGGAATGCGGTGCCGCAGGTCCCCACCGCGCCGGCGGCATAAGCATCACCACATGGTGGGAGGGCATTTTGCAAATGCTCGCATGGCTAGCTACCATCCTAAAGTATAAGATCTGTCGCCAAGCACCTAACAGTGTGTTCCGGTAGCAGTCTTTGAGAGCCAGTAAAATTACATGCACATGAAGCATCACCTCATGGACAGCAAATGCATTTCTATTTAGTTTGGTAACCTGCACAGCAAATGCATTTCTCAAGGTGCATGTAGAAATGCAGATGCATTTCGTCACAAGGTTAAAATAAGACTGCAATAAGAGATGGGAGTTGGCTCCCAGGACTTTGATAGAAAAGCTATAAAAAATATCGATGTGTTCTGTACACAATTGCCAAATTAAAACTGAACCGCCCTTCGCATCGGATGCACCATTCTGTGGTAGAAATAACGACCAAACAAATAGGCGTGAGTGTTCTGCGCTTCCCGGCTTTATTTTAGTCCGTAATGACTTCACGCGTTCTTTTATGACGTAGTTTGGTAACGAATTACGTTTACAATTACAACATTACATTTTTATTTATATACTCAGGTAGTTTTAACTCATACCGTAATTAGTGTAATATTTTATATGAGTGTTTATACTGTTTTATAGGGTTCCGTGCGAGTAAACGGAAACCTACGCTGGGCTGTCCGTCTTTAAATGTCCACTTAAATGGCTGTATGTTTTGTACTGCTAAGGGTAGCTGGTGGTTTTTTTTAATAGAATTTGTAGTATTACAAAATCACAAATATACGATAGGAAAACCTCGATTGGTTAGAGCATACCCTGGCTCAAGGGGTGGATGGACGCGGGTCGAATCCCGCACATGACTTAATTTTTTCATATCGTATATTTGTGATTTTGTAATGTAATCCACATAGCAGGCGTTATTGCAAACCTAACAATATTAAAAAAGAATTTGTAGTATTATTATGCTTTAAATTATAAGTATATTCAGATTCAGATCATTTATTGCTTCCATAAGTAGTACATACAAGTTGTTACAATAAAGAGTACAAAGTCATATTATGGACCCCGTCGGCACAGCAACATAGAAGAGAGGAGGACGGTATATTAATTTTAAATTCAAATTTATGTATTGTATATAATAAATGTCAGAAATAAGTAGATCTAATTAGTCATTTTTCACATAAGAATTCGTCAATTGAGTAATTTGCTTTTTTAATAAGAAGCTGTTTAATTTTTTTAATTTAAATATTGTTATTTTCTTCACGCAGAAGATCTCTCGGTAATTTGTTATATATTTTTACAGACATAGGTAATGTGCTAGACGAGTGCATTTCTAATCGCGTCACAGGTAACAATAAGCGGTTTCCATGACGAAGTGTGTAGTTTATATTTAAATTATATTTAAAAATTGGATTATTCCGTACAAATTTGCATATTTTAAAGATGTATATACATGACAAGGTTAGGATTTTGTATTTTATAAAATAGGGTTTGCAACTTTCAATTTGTTCTATGTTCGTTAAGATACGGATGAGTTTTTTCTGCATAGTAAATATATCGCTCACAGCGCTGCAGTATTAAAAACTTACTTGATAAAATGTATAATACTTAAATATTTTTTACTCGTACCACAAATACTTAGTACCTTCATAGTATTATTCTCCTTATTTTACATTACATTTTGTCCAGCTCATGTTTTGTATTGTTTTTTTCTTTAATATAAGCACTTTTAGTATTTAAGCTTACGACCGTACGCCCGTGATGTCAGCGCCAATCTCAACGGAAGACCAGCGCTGGTTGTCCGCCACCAGCATTATGCTGAGTTGAGGCTGGTTCGTGGCAATACAATCTTTATATTGATAACTACAAATAAGTATACTAACTTATAATTTTTATTTTAATATTGTTGTATTTCTATGAGTAAATATATTTCATTTCATTATTTCGCAATATTTTCTAAAAAAACAATAATGAACATTTGGTTTCGTCATTGTTTTTTCTAGAATTTTTGACTTCACTAAATGGAAAAAAATTGGGCGAATACAAAAAAAACGGTGGTTTTCTATAGGAGTTTTTATTTGCTCTATGGTAAAACCGTAATATGTGGTATGCAATGGAACAGCAATAAAAACAATAAAGAAAATAATAATAAAAACATTGTATTTTTATGCTATTTTTATATTTTTTATTTATGCTAATTTATATGACTCCTTCCGAACCCTATAAAAAAAAACAACCTTTCTCTTCTTTTACTTCAAAAATATTTTTTGTCTTGTGCCTTTTAGTCCTTCAGTTACTCAGCTTTCAGTAAAAGTACTCCCGCCAAACAACAACTTAGCAGATTTTCATATCAAATAAGTATTGTTTTAAAATTTTTGTCTTTTAATTATTTTTAAATATTTATGTGTTTTAATTATTTCCCATGTTTAAGCTATGACTTAAATAAACTCATATTATTGGTGCGGACGGAACCCAACCATGCCGGTTTTCCAATGTTAATGCTAGTTTTTCTATTGTTACAGGAGGTTCCGATAGCAATAAGGGCAAAAGCAAAAAGTGGCGGAAGATCCTCCAGTTTCCTCACATATCACAATGTTTAGATATAAAAACAAAAATAGGTAAGTTTATTTACAATGTTTTCAATTTAAATTAAGGTTTCGTGTCTTTTGATATGTACATTTTAAGTACACACTTTCTTTCGTGACTGGTTTCTGTAGGATATAGATAATGGTTCGTGTAGGATATAGATATATTAAAGATATATATTTCTAAAACTATATGTATATATTCATATATTTGTCGGAGTTAGTTTACTACGAGACTGGCAACACTTTATCAACGTTATTCTAGTCTTAAGTCGCTACTAGTCTATAGTCATTTGAGATACTGTGACGCAGCCTTCGAAGTTTACGTCATAAGATACGGCAGTGGGCTCGGGAGTCTGTTACCGACCTCCGAAGGCGACACAACTGAAATCGAATCTATATTGAGTGCATATAGTGTAAGTGCTGACTGTGATGAGCACCGTAGTGAATAACAACCACTACAGTTCGCACAAAATAGGTCAGCAGTCCGCGATTTGGCGACCTCTAATCTAGGCTATATTCTATACGAGGATTATTTCAATTTCTATATCCAACTAAATATGAACATTTGTCAGTAGAGATAGCCAATGATGTTCTGAGAGTTGAAATACATAGTGTTCAATATTCACAGTCAATATTCATGTCAATATTCGCAATGGCAACACAAACTTTCCCGCCTAAAAGCCTTTTTGGCAGTTAATGCCAGTTATACATTCAGTCCTGTTCAAAATTTGTCGCCAAGCTGATCAGTGCAATTTTTTCGTCGATATCTCGTTATTTCTCGTTCTCGTTCCACTTAACACCGCGAATCAAATTATACGTGTGTTACATTATCGCCATCGCAGCGTGAGAATTGCAGTAACCCGATTCCTGGAGTCATCTCATTTCTGCAAGCCAAATACGCAGTATCATCGTCGCCTGAATGGGTATTGTAAGGATCTATAGTAAAAGGGCGCCTCAGTAGCTATTATTTTACTTGCATCCCGGTAAGGCTATATATCAGTTATACATCACAGGATATATATCGGTGAGTCAATTTATTTTGTTGTTCGATCGATTGGTTATTCGAAATTCCCACTACTTCTAAGTATAATCTACAGTCCACTATAAAAACCGAACATTATTTTTGGTCTTCGAACCGGATTTATGAACAGTGCCTTTTCTCGCTTATTTTCGTGCATATTTCTGTCGTAAGTATTTTGTAACATAATTATTTATCGATCTATTCTAAGTTCCGAGGGTACCTTATGGTACATAATCAAAATCTGGTCATTCACCACAGTCAAATAGATGCTAACGAACTCGCACTGAGCAAGTAATTTTCATAGCTTTCCGTTCAGTCATTAGTCTATATTTCTGACTTACGAATCTCTGACAATTGACATTAGCATTCACTCATCTTTGGAACAATTCATTCTCGTGTTCCGTTCTCGTAAACAAAAACGTCGCTTTGTGATAACATATTTTTTCGTTTTCGTCGAGTTTTATCGCAAAAGTGTTGTTTATTTTGTGTATATAAATTGCTAAAAGATGAGTGACAGCGAAATGGCAAGTACTGCATGTGTTGACATGAATCGCACTGCTCGCGACTATGCGATTATGAGGTTAGAATATTTTGCCGATTGCGAGTTTGTGTCCATAAGTTTAGAAGATCTTCGCGAAATAGAAACACAATTCCACGAGGCGCAAATTAAAGTTCTTGCCCGCTTAGATAAGATGTCACGTAAAGACGAAATGTTGGTAACCTTCAACTTTGAGGAAACTGTGAAAAAGATTAAAACGAGACTCCAAGTATCTTATTCCAAAACTCTATTAATCTTCTGAAACTGAAACCCGATTCAGCTAGCTCTTTGAATTTTGTTAATAGCTACTTCTCTTCTGTGGGTTCTGACCTTGCTAACAAAACTCTAAAACACATACAAAAAACCGAGGCTGAGTTAGCTAACTCTATAACTTTTAATCAGTCACCCAAAGATTCTCTCTTCCTGACGCCTACAGATGAGGCGGAAATCAGCAATATCATTTCAGGGCTTAAATTAACTTCTGCTCCAGGCTGTGACCAAATAAGCAACGCGGTTCTTAAACATTCTAGCCACATCCTAGCTTCGCCTATTGCACATATCTGTAACTTAAGTATGTTATCCGGAGTGGTCCCTGATTGTCTTAAAGTTGCAGACATCTGCCCTGTGTTTAAATCTGGTGACTCTTCATCGGTATCAAATTTCCGTCCTATATCTTTATTGCCTTCACTATCCAAAATTTTGGAAAAAGTAGTCAATAAGCGCCTACTGAGTTATTTTGAAAAAAATGAGATATTGTCCCCTAAGCAATTTGGATTCAGGACTAATAAATCGACTGAAGATGCTGCTGTGGCTCTAGTGAACCATGTATCAGAAGTTTTGGACACAGGCCAGAGGTGTGTAGGTGTGTTCCTAGATTTGGCCAAGGCATTCGATACAGTGTCTTGGCCAATCCTGATAAAGAAGCTCGAGCGGCTAGGAGTTCGAGGAATTGCACTTACCTGGTTCCGTTCTTACTTAAGCCGAAGAATGCAAAGAACTCGCATTTTGGACCAGTATAGTGACTATAAATTAGTCACTTTTGGCATCCCTCAAGGAAGCGTTCTCGGGCCTACCCTTTTTCTGACCTACATTAATGACTTCTGCCAACTTGAGATCAATCAAGCTGAAATATATACATTTGCCGACGATACTGCTCTCATATTCCGTGGTAACGACTGGCCAGCGGTCATAAATGCTGCGCACTTAGGATTATCACAGGTAGCGCACTGGATGCAAAACAACCTGCTTACACTTAATGCAAGCAAAACAAAATACGTGGCCTTCCGAATCTCCCAGCGGACGGAACCAGAATCAATCAACTTAAAGATTCACTCCTGTGGATCAATTTCATCTACCATATGTTCATGTCCATGTCTAGAACGAGTAGAATCAGTGAAGTACCTTGGTATTTTGATTGATCAGAGGTTATCATGGGAGGGCCAAATTCTTGCCATGTGCGGACGGCTTCGCAAAATGACATATATATTCAAACGATTAGCTTCAGTTGCCGATCCCCATACGCTAAAAATTGTATACCAAGCTCTATGCCAGTCTATACTTAATTATTGTATAGTTTGCTGGGGATCTGCAACCAAGACACTATTTCTGAAGATTGAAAGAGCTCAAAGAAGTCTTCTCAAAGTGGCCTACAAAAAACCGTACAGATACTCAACAGATCGTCTATACGAAGACACTCAGTATCTTAGAGTACGACAACTATATATTTTGGCTGTCACATTGCGATACCATAAATTAGCACATAAATATATAATCCATTCTCAACGATCTTCACGTCGTAACACTTGGCTCAAATCTAAAGCCAAAACTGATGTAGCGAAACGATCTTTTCCTTACAAAGGACCACGGATCTACGAGCAACTAGACACAATTATAGGTATATATCAGACATCGCGTTTTGTTTGCAAAAAGAAGGTTGCATCATGGTTGCTACGGTCTGACTACGTTGTGACGGAAATGTTTGTTAAACCCAATACTTAACACTGCGGGGCCTGTTCTTCCATACTGGATTCATTTGCTACTTTACTCTAGGCCCTACTGCTTTCGGAGTACATTGGTCAAATAACTGTCATCAGTCATCAGGGCTATTGTAGCTTATTGAGTCCTGTCTCGGGCTCGTGTTGGTAGATGCGTCTCAGAGTTTCGATCAGCTTATTAATGTATGGAACATTTGTCAATGACTGCATCTAACGATCGGTCTCGGGTTAAGGATGCATTTATTTGCACGAGTAGGTGAGTGGAGAACAGGTCCCTTAACTACTTAACTACTTTCATCCCATCAATATGTACAATATAAATTACCTAATATTCTTCATACTTGCACATATCACACACGACACTATTCCCATAATTTATTCTATCGTTGATTTTTACACAGTACTTTTATATACACATGCTCATACTTACACCCTTACACATAACAACAAAAAAAAAAAACTGGAAAGGATATTGGTATCACCTACATACTTGCATACTTAGTATTAGTCTAAATTTTGCTAGAGTTTACTGTTCGCAGCATCATATTACTGTCTGTATACATATATATTTTATTATAATATAGGTAAACAAATTAACATGTTTCTTATCATGCCATGTTCACAAGGAAGAGACTGAACTTCACGACACAGGTTATCCTAGTGTGAGGTTCAGGGAACTATGCTATAATTTATTATATTCTTATACCTACAAACTGATAACTGTAACCATTAACTCATGTTTTGGAGACAAATAAAGATTATTATTATTATTATTAAAACTGATTCAGCAGTGACTGATTCGGTGCATGCACAATTGCCAAAAATAAACATTAAAAGATTTGATGGAACATTAGAAAATTGGGTCTCATTTATTGGACTATTTGATTCATTAATTCATAAGAGAAATATTAGCAATGTAGAAAAGCTACATTATTTGCTGTCGAGTGTAGAAGGTAAAGCATATGATTTAATAAAAAATTTCCCCTTGACAGAGCAAAATTATTTAGATGCTTATCAATTGCTGCATAAACATTTTGACAACAAACGGTACATTGCAACTAACTATTATGAAAAATTAGTTCATTGTGAGCCTATAAAAACCAAAAGTGCTTCTGAACTTGAAAGAGTACATAGATTATTTTCGGAGAACCTGACAGTGTTAGAAAAGTATTCCCTTCCAGACTCAAACTTTGTTGTTTCATTTACTTTGGACAAAGCTAGATAGATCAACTCGGGAAGCTTTTCAACTTGAGTTTAATAGTGATGAAATTCCTAGGTACACTCAAGTACAAGATTTTATTGAAAAACAATACAAAGCCTTAAAAATGTCAAATGTTGCTGTCAATAGTAAACCTGCAGTTACTTTTAGGAATAACCAAGGCAAACCAAAAGCATCGTTGGTAGTTGCAAATTCTATATGTGTTTTTTGTTCTCGCCAGCACCACACACTCACATCCTGTGAGGGCTTCTTAAAACTAGACCCAACCTCTCGTTTTAATTTTATAAAAGAAAAGGGTCTTTGTATTTTGTGCTTTTCCAATACTCATAGAGTTAAAGCATGTAAAGCGTCATTTCGTTGTAGCGTGTGCAACTATTCTCATAACTCACTGCTCCACTTGGAAAAGCAAGCACAACCTACGACACATCAGGCATGTGAAACAAAAATCATTGCTGACAATAAAAATGTAGTTCTGACCTCGGTGGCTAGTAGTAGCACAATACTATTCTCAACGGCAAAAGTTTTGGTACGAGATAGCTCTGGTAACTTTCAGCCAGTAAGGGCTCTCCTGGACTCTGCCAGTGCGTGTAATTTCATATCTAAGGATTGTGCTTTACGTCTAGGACTCAATATTGGTAAAAACTGCCAGTCCGTGAGTGGTATAGGGCATACAGCTACTGAACCTGTTGGCTCACTTGTTTGTGAGATGAAACCTATGGTTAAAACCTTATTGTCAAATTTCAAATTTGAAGCTCTTGTTTTGTCGTCAATCTGTGCTGATCAACCTTCTCAATATATTGATTCGTCGAATTGGTCATATATCAAACATTTGGATCTGGCTGACCCTGAGTTTACACATCCAGGCCCAGTGGACATTTTGCTGGATGCAAATATTTTCGTTTCTTGTCTTTTACCTGGGATCAAGCGTGGTCGACCAGGGCAACCCGTGGCATTGAATACACATCTGGGATGGATTCTGATGGGTGCATGTGATGGAAAGGCTTCATCACAATATCTTCGTTCCCGTGTCATGACAAAAAATTGTCTTTGTAGTTTCCAATGTTACACTGAACGAATCACTGAAGAAATTTTGGGAAATTGAAGAAGTGAGTCCTAAGGCAGAGTTCATGTCAAAAAAGGACAAACAATGTGAAAAATACTTTTTTGAAAATCATTCTCGTACTGATAAGGTAGATTTGTTGTACCTCTTCCCTTTATCGAGTTGGATAATAAACCAACTTTTCACAACTCTCGTGAGATTGCTCTTCGGAGATTTTCAAGTATAGAACGTCGTCTACAGATGAATCCGGTATTTAAAACTGCGTATATTTCATTCCTGGATGATTATAAAGCTCGTGGCCACCTTGAGGAGGTAGAGCCCCCCGCTACTAAGGATGGAAAATTTTATTACATTCCTCATCACGGTATCATGAGGCCTGAATCGGTCAGTACTCCTCTGCGTGTGGTGTTTGATGCCAGTGCTAAAGATGCTTCAGGAAGGTCTTTAAATGACGCTCTCCTTCCTGGACCAAAACTGCAAACAAGCATCTTTGATCTGTTGTTGCGCTTTCGTTGGCACGCAGTAGTGTTTACGGGTGACGTACAACAGATGTATAGGCAGATTTTGGTTCCTGACGAAGATGCGCAATACCAGCGAATAGTTTGGCGGCCCTCTACATCTGAGCCGGTCCGTGATTACAAACTCAAGACTGTAACTTATGGCGTTTCTTGTGCTCCATTCCAAGCTCTCCGTACCATAGCCCAACTTTCAGTTGAAGCTGCTGAAAATTACCCAGCTGCCTCTACTGTGTTGACTAGAGACATCTACGTCGATGACATTGTCACTGGCGCGAACTCTACCATGAATGCTCTGCAACTCAAATCAGAACTTACTAACATTTTAGCTTCTGGTGGCTTCCATCTGAGGAAGTGGACCTCAAATTGTCGAGATTTTTTGAAGGATATCCCTCCTTCGGAGTTGTACCTAGAGAGTTCTAAAGGCTTCGAGCAACCAGCTGATGCTTCTCTAAAAATATTAGGAATTTTATGGCAACCTCACTCTGACACATTCGGCTTTAGAGTTGCCGATAATGGTAATCGTCGTTGCACAAAACGTATAATACTTTCAGAGATCGCTCGAATCTATGACCCTTTGGGGTTTCTTGGACCAGTTACGTTTTATGCTAAATACCTAATGCAATTTCTTTGGACATTGGGTGTCGATTGGGATGAGGATGTCCCAGAGAATATCAGCTTAGAGTGGTCCCGCTTTAAAGAGCAACTCCCATCTTTGAAGTCAGTTTCAATTCCTCGGCGTTTGATACAAAATTTTGTCGATTTGCAGCTCCACGCATTCTGTGACAGTTCAGAGCGAGGATCGTGTGCAGTCTGCTATATACGTGCGGTTAATGCAATCGGTGATTGCTCAGTTCACTTCTGCTGTGCAAAAACAAAGGTTGCTCCCGTACGCAAGCTTTCTATTCCAAGAATGGAACTTCAAGCAGCCGTTTTACTTGCTGACTTGGTGAGATCTGTCGTCCATGCCTTGGAGCCATTTTATCGTTTTGGAAAAATATTTGCTTGGTCTGACTCTACCGTAGCTCTGGCATGGATTAAGTCATGTCCATCGAAATGGAAAACCTTCGTTGCCAACCGCGTTAGCCACATACAGGAAATTCTGTCTCCAGACTGCTGGGGACATACTAGCACCTTGTCAATGCCTGCAGATGTCGGTTCTCGGGGTACGCTCCCTGCTGATCTTGTGCGATGTGACATGTGGTGGAATGGCCCAACATGGCTTGGAGAGCCTGAAGATCGGTGGAGTCCCTCGTTTATTACTTCCTCCACTCATGCTGGCCCAGATGTTCAAGAAGAACAACGAATCTTTAGTCTATTGACCAGTGTTGAAGTCCACATTGTTGATAGTTTAACAAATAAATTATCCTCGCTTTCTACTTTAAAGCGAGTACTGTCGTATTGTTTTCGCTTCTGCCATAATGCAAAGTCTCCTTTGCAAAAGACTATTGGACCATTGGAGGTTCAAGAACTACAGGATAGTTTTATGTTCTTGATCAAACATGCACAGCAGGTTTCATTTGCCACGGAGATTGAAAAGGTCAAAAATGGCTTAGTCAATTCTCTTCCGAGATGCTTGCGCAAACTTTCACCCTTCCTCGATAATGCGGGTTATCTCAGGGTGGGCGGTCGCCTGGCTTTTGCCAAGGTCGACTTCAACGTAAAGTATCCGTTACTGTTATCACGTGATCATCGCTTGACATCATTGATCATTCAAGATTATCATGACCGCTTCATGCATCCTGGAGCTCAAACTCTCCAGAATTTACTTGCGCAGGATTTTTGGATCCTTTCGCCAAAGAGAGCCATTCGAACTGTTGTTTCTCGTTGTATTAAATGTTTCCGTGCAAATCCCCAACCTGTTCCTGCTCCTCTTATGGGAAACTTACCATCGTTTCGAGTCAATCAGATCAAACCATTTTCGAGTTCTGTTGTTGACTATGGTGGACCGTTTGACATCGCCTTGGGTCGTGGCCGTGGTGTCAAGACCTATAAGGGTTATATTTGTGTATTTGTTTGCACTTGCACGAAAGCCCTACATATTGAATTAGCTTCTGAGTTATCGACTGAGGCTTTCTTAGCGGCGTTGAAAAGATTCGTTGCTCGTCGCGGACGGTGTAGTCAAATCGTGTCCGACCAGGGTAGAAACTTTGTCGGTGGTAGAAACTATCTGAACTCCCTCATGAACGATGCTGCCTCTTCGCAAGAGATAAAATTCTCATTTAATCCTGCCGGAAGTCCCCATTTTAATGGCTTGGCGGAAGCTGGCATTAAGGCCGTTAAAACACACCTAACTCGTGTGGTAGGCAATCAGCGATTAACTTATGAAGAATTTTACACTGTGCTGTCTCAAGTGGAAGCTATGTTAAATTCTAGGCCTCTCACTCCACTCAGTTCTGATGCCAATGATTTCGCTGCATTGACTCCTGGTCACTTCCTCACGACGGAACCGTTGTCCGGCCTGCCTGAGGAAAATTTCGTAGACCAACCAATCAGTTCCCTCCATCGCTGGAAATTGATTCAAAAAATGCACCAAGACTTTTGGCGTAGGTGGCAGAATGAATACATTCACACGTTGCAACAACGAGCTGATTGGAACAAGAAGCGAGAAAACATTGCGATAGGCACTTTAGTGCTTATAGTCAATGAACAAGCTAAACCACTTAATTGGAACCTAGGAAGAGTCATAGCTCTGCATCCAGGAGCAGATAAAGTTTGTAGAGTTGCAACCGTCAAGACTGCTTTTGGAGAGTACAAAAGACCTGTCGTTAAACTCTGTCCTTTACCAGTTGCAATTGACAGCAATACTAATTAAGTTTTCGTTAATTTTTCATCACTACCGTTTAATGTATTTAATTTATATATAATTTAATAATTTTTGTAGTTAACTCAGTCAATATATTGTTGCTTTAATAATATTTAAAATTCATTATCAATGTCTTCGTCTTTTCGTAAATACGTTGCATTTAGGTGGGCGGAATGTTTAATATTCACAGTCAATATTCATGTCAATATTCGCAATGGCAACACAAACTTTCCCGCCTAAAAGCCTTTTTGGCAGTTAATGCCAGTTATACATTCAGTCCTGTTCAAAATTTGTCGCCAAGCTGATCAGTGCAATTTTTTCGTCGATATCTCGTTATTTTTCGTTCTCGTTCCACTTAACACCGCGAATCAAATTATACGTGTGTTACATTATCGCCATCGCAGCGTGAGAATTGCAGTAACCCGATTCCTGGAGTCATCTCATTTCTGCAAGCCAAATACGCAGTATCATCGTCGCCTGAATGGGTATTGTAAGGATCTATAGTAAAAGGGCGCCTCAGTAGCTATTATTTTACTTGCATCCCGGTAAGGCTATATATCAGTTATACATCACAGGATATATATCGGTGAGTCAATTTATTTTGTTGTTCGATCGATTGGTTATTCGAAATTCCCACTACTTCTAAGTATAATCTACAGTCCACTATAAAAACCGAACACATAGAGTAGTTATATTTGAAAATCACTGCTCTAAAAACTTACTAGAATTCACCTATCTACATACCTACGCACATATATATATGTAGTTTGTGATGACAAGGAAAGAATATTCAAATATGCGTCATATCTGTTGTTAGAAAGGGATAACATAAATAAGCAAATTGTGTTACCACCGCACCGCCACGAGACGTTCCGATCACAATTACACTGCGATCTCTTTCACTCTCACACACAAAGCGATCTAAACATCTAGCTCATCCATTTTATTAAGAAAAGTTCCTAAGATAAAAACAAAATGACGATATTTTCTATTTTAATAATACGCGTGAAATGAAACATTTTTCATATCTCTCACAGTGTCTGTATAATTAGTGCAGTATCTAAAGACACAGGAACGCGTATTGTTCCTCAACTTTTTCGTAAAAAACACGATTAGCGGCAACGTATTCACCGGACGCACGGAAGTGCAAGACTGGTAGCGACTACGGCAATTACCTTGCATTCGTGTAGTAAATACGGAGAGCTCATCTACAGGTAAAAAAATCTTAGACGATGTTGCAGTATTTTTAAATTTACCATTATGTTGTTTTTTATGAAATCGGACAGAGCTGTAGCAGAGAATAAATTCTAATCCCAGATTAAACTATACTGTATACTGTTGAATTTGGCGGTATAGCTTCGCGAAAACCTTAAGAATTTCCATAAGTACAACATGCCTGTTTAGTACACCGGCCACGTGCCTGTGTCGTGTCGTGTCGGGGACACGACGGATGTCATCTCAGCGGGAGTGTGTGCTTCACATGAACGAGTACTTTTTATTGGAATTTGTGTTCACGTTGAGTGTCGCGCATAGGCGAGTGGCGAAACCGACTGTTTGAAATCTGGGTTCGGTCCCCGGTTAGTAGGTAATCTGTGGGTCACATTATTGGGGTTACCGTAGTATAATAGTGGGCGAACTGTTATTGATTTTCTTCCGACGAGGCAGTCAGCTCAATTGAGTTATCCGAAAGGTAAACGAATGGTAGCCGTGTGCAATACGAGGACGGTTTGTTACGTAAGTAATTTATAAGGCAAAAATATAATTTTTCAAATAATAACATCTCTTTTAAACATTTTAAAAATCATAAAAGCACCTTTTTTTCAAATTTAGTGGAAAACATGCATATGGCCCATCTGATGGTAAGCGGTTACCGTCGCCTATGCACATTTGCAACACCAGGGGCGTTACCAATGTGTTGCCGAACCTGTAAGACTCTTTTAACACTCTTTTTGAAGAAATACATACTTTAGCTCTGCGGAAAAACGCAAGATGGAAGATCATTCCACATTTTGCATTTATGCTGAAAGAAGGAACGCATAAATCGAGCTCTGTTAGGCCTCCAGGACTCAATTATGTGTGGATGAGCTTTTAACAGGTGACGTGAGGTACGATTAGAATCGCGATGCCGGTATAAGATCAAACAGCTCTTGGGAGCATTCCCCGTTATAGAGCCTGTAGAATATACAGAGCCAACCGATGTGTCTACGGAGGGTCAAGGCGGTCAGAGAGCTCGGGGTCGTCGACAATTCTGACCGCTCGACGCTGAATAGCATCGAGAGACTGGAGTCGGTACTTTGGTGCGCCATTCAAGAGGTGAGAGCAGTACTCCATGTGAGGGCGAACTTGTGCTTTATAAAGCAAAAGTCGCTGGCTCAAAAAAGAACCGTTTTGCCTTATTAAGTGTAGAGTGCACGGAGCGCTTTCCATACAAACGCAGTTTCGTCATATTTTAAATACCAAGTTTTCAAACTCGGTGAGTTTTTTAAAGCATAATATTGCTGAACCTGATCTATGCTTCTTCTCGTTTGCCAGTTTTACGATTTATTATTAATTTTATCCCTAAATTTCAAAATAACAATTCCCTTATATAACAATTTTCCGAATTATTTTTGATACTATAATTACTTAATTTTACGAAAATCTGGCAAAGAGAAGCATAGATATTAGTCTCAAGGACATACATGCAAAGTTTCACCGAGTTTAAACACTTACCCCCTTACTTATAAAAATCCGCTATGTAGTTGCTAAGTAATGGATACCTAAACAGTGTTCAAGTAATGTTTAAATATTTCTTACTTATAAACGCTACTTAGCAACTATTTAGCTAAGCAATTGATAATGAGGTCGAACGTATTTTAAACAGACAACATTAAACTAAAAGGTGTTATGAAAGACCCAAATTGTCAAAAAAGTAAGTCTAGTGCTGAAAATCTTAAAACAAAAAGTTAAAAAAAAAACTATTCTTTGTAGATACCTACTGATTTTTGTACATATGGTTAAGCGTACTGGACTTCTGCAGCGAGTTTTTTTTTGCAATATGGTAAATTCAAAGTGCCCTAATATTCTATGAATTCGATCCAGCAACCTATTCCATAGCATAATTGGAAATGCATTATGGAAGCCCGAATACCGTCAAATCCCGTTGGAAGTTATCTTTTTCCATCCCAAACAATACCTATGCCCAAAAAAACGTAGACATTAGTCTACGTTTTTTTCTATGAAGCCAAGATTCCAATCTTCATATTTTTTTGATCATTCTATAGCGATTCCTTAAATCACAGTAATATTATAAATGCCGTAATATGTTCTTGTGTTTCGTCTAGTGTGTTAGAGAAATGATTTTGTATGACCCTGAAACTGTGCCCGGTGAATGGCAATAGGCTCGCCGCCTATTACAAGGAACCAAACCCCAATTGACCGAAACATGGGTGTTTAACTCTGCCTACACCTTCGGGGAATACAGGCGTGATTATAAGTATGTATCTAAAGTGTATGTATATATGTGTTTAGTCTTCTACGTGTATTCACGTTTTAACGGCTTGAGGGTTTGGATGAAACAACGGGATAGTTAGTTTAGGTTCTCCATACCTTTCATCATCATTGTCTACGAGGGTGAAACCACGTGGCGCGGCTATAAGAAAATTACAATGAGTTCGATCACCGGATCGGATCAGATGTTTGGGTTTTAATGAGAAAGTGATTTTCAGTAACAGTCCGGCGTCTAATTTGGACCAGTTTATAACCATTTGGTAATAAACTCGCGCCCTATTAAATGAGATCCTTAAAACAATTTAGAATATTTCGACTCCTAAAATATTTTTTTGCTGAACTGAATCGACATCTAATTCGCAAATAAGTACTCAATTCTGCTTTTAAATTGAATCTCTAGTTACATATATAGATATGACAGCGGAGCTGGACATCTCTGGAAACGTCGACGCCAAGAATTACAAAAACCTCTGCGATTTTTAGGGGAACGCCCAGAAATTGCGGAGCCATGATAAAGGGGTTCATTTTTGAGGTGATAGCAGTAGACGTAAATCTGAGTTTTTTTGTAGTTGAATTGGACAAGGTTCTGCTGTCTCCAATGTGAGACGAGTTCCAATGAACCCTCAAATACAGACACAAGACCAATTCTGCTTCCTTCGATGTGAGGGGCATTAGTACGGCCAGAATATTGCGCATCGCCCGTGCTGTCGTCCGCATAGCAATGCATGTTACAGACTTGTAACATGTCATTGATATGCAGAATAAATAGCGTAGGCGATAACACTGATCCCTGAGGGACGCCAGCATTAATCACCATCGAATTCTCCGTCCAGATAAAAAACTGGCGACCCAACGTGCAGAACCCCTCGGAAATTTATGTAATAATTCCAAGTATTTAAAGAAATTTTTAAATATATATTTTATAAATACACTTAAAAACTTAACATGAAGCATCATGACATGAGGAGGTCTTGACTCTTCGAGCCGTCGATCTGTCTGTCGTACGGCGACTTTTAGGTGGAATTGTCAATGTCTATAATCTATAATTATATAAATTATAATATATTCACTACACTTTTTTTTACTAAATATACCAGCTAGCACTCACGGTGTTTGGTCGTAATCTCCGACCGGTGTTCGAGCAGTAAAGATGCTCATTCTCAAGGAATGTCTTTACTGCTCGCACACCGGTCGGAGATTACGACCAATCACCGTGAGTGCTAGCCGGTATGTTTAGTAAATAATTATGTCAACTCACGTTAGTTTTTATGAAAAACAATTCATTTTATTTTTCAACATGTTTCGCTTTGTCTGTATACCCATAGTCACACTTAGTATATATGACTTAAGCCCAATATCACCAAACTTAAAATCCGATAAGCTGTGTAGGAGTTGTGGTGGAATAAAGAAACTCACAAACATACATACATATGTGGACCCTGAAAACAATACTCCCTGTTTTTAGCAGTCGTGTAAAAACCGCGATGCTCAAATCGCACTTTGCCAGTTTTTTAAATTTATCAGTTCACCATGAAATTGTACCACTATAATATCCTTCTGAAATTGTTGATCATTTTAAGATAATAAATATGAAAAACTTGAGAGAATCAAAGTCATGATGACCTTACCCACGACCCGCGGACTTTTTTTGTCTTCTAGGGAGGTCTCTCACCACTAGATGTCGACTGTTCTGATTTTTGTATCTCTAACAGTTCAAATGGTATAAAATCCGATAGCTTTATGCTTAAACACATCCAAAACTCCAATAAGAAGTTGTCACACTATTGCATTTTTCGTCCACAAAGACCAAACGCGGCTACCATCTTGCCGATAATATTCGTGTGAGATATTAAAAACAGAAATTCTGTATATGTTTACCATCTTATAGCTATATCGCTTATCTTTACTCGACGGTCTTCCAAAACAAAATCATGGACTTATCGACCATCTCTTCAGTAGTGACCTCAATTGGGAGTCAGTCAGTGCCGGATAACATCCTCTGTGCTCGTATTACCACATCGAATTTCCGAGAACCACGATTGACCCATTCAATGCTGTGAAGCAGTGTCCCCGTAACACTTTCGTAGCTGTTCCCTGGTTTCCATTATGTTCCTTTTTTTTACAAAAAATAATGTTTGTTACACTGAGAAAAATCTAAAGTCAAAAGCGCTCTAATGACGGCCAATTTATATGGTATAAGGCGAAAAACCGACCAAACGTAAATACGTACAAAAACGCCTTCCAACTAGAAGGCGTTACACGAGGTCAGTGAAGGCGAATGTTTCTTTTCGTCTTCATTTAAGGTGTATTTTGTGGTCTTACTTAAATATTGACTTTTGATAAGGCTGATTAAGTCGTACGTTATGGTGATAATCACCGTATATAATCCGCCGTAAAAGTAAGGTATATTTTATGGTCAATACTGCAATTATTATCGTATAATAAGTTGCAATTCTGAAAATACTTTACGGAAGGCGTTTTTGACGGTTGTGTTTATTATAAAACATGGTACATTTTTATTGATTGGTGAAAATCATCTTAAGAGTTGTGAATTCATCTTACGTAGTAACAATTCAACGGTAAAAGGTCAAATTTGATGTAAGCCTTTAAGACGGTTTTCTCAGTGTATTCACACGAGATTCAGTTTTTCCATTAAGAAAAAAGAAATTTACTTGCTTGAGTCATAATGCAATTCAATAGTCAATTATCACTAGATAAAGTAACTTTTTCCTTCCTATATTTAATGGCAGAGTGAAAAAAATAAACAATTATCTGACCAATAGCCATTTAGAATTTACTAACTTATCAAATACTACTAACCAGAGAATTCCTCAAGATAGTTAGCGTCAAGTATGCGTCCGGTTACCCCGTTTGATGCCGGGTTAGAATGTCACTCCCTATTTCTAACTTTGGGTGTCGTAAGGGTTACCCGTGGGGTGCCGGGTTAGAATTGCACCTCCCCATATCATCCCGTGGGTGTCGTAAGAGGCGACTAAGGGAAAAATACTGGAAGGTGGGCAGCAGCGCCTTCTAAAGAACTGCCATCTTACACTGCGATCCCCAAGCCGCCTGCCAAGCGTGGGGATTATGGCAAATACCCCCTTAATAGGGGAGGCTGTGTTCAGCAGTGGACGAGTCGGCTGTTACAGTACAGTGTCGTAAGAGGCGACTAAAAAGTGTTTTTTTTCTTTTTTTTTTCTCACCTGATAGTAAGTGATGATGTTGTTAGATGGTTAACCTAGAAGTGTACCGGAAGGTGGGCAGCAGCGCCTTCTGAGGAACTGATATCTTATACTGCGATCCTCTAAATGCCTGCCAAGCGTGGAGATTGTGGAAAATACCTCCTAAAATAGGGGAGGCTGTGTTCAGCAGTGGACAATCCTACTGATACAGCACATATTCCATTATACAGTGGAATCTCTATAACTCGAACCGCGTTAATTGGAAGTCTTCAGTATGTCAATAAAAATGCCATACCCTTCCGCTGAACCTCGAAATACGCGGTATCTCGAATAATTTAGACTTCGAAACTCGTACTATTATTTCCGGACGAAGTATCGATATTAATACATATTTATACTCGATACCTCGAATTTCAAAAAGGAGTCTCCGTAAGTCGTTAGGAAAACACAATGACGTCTTATTTGGAAATCCCCGAAAAATTTAATAGCAATAAAATCTAGGGTTCGGGGCTATTGTGTTTGTCTTGGACACGTGCAATGAATGAATGCTTCATTATCTGTTAATCAGAATTTGGATGACGAAGATGTTAATGAAAATGTCGTTGATCATCTACCTACTTCACACATTTATATTTTATACTATTCAACATATTATTATATCTATATACTTAATACTTAAACTTCTGCACCTATTTGTTATTTTATTTTTTGTATTTTCGCATCTCTGGGTTCCAAGACACAGGCTTTTGCCTAGTTTGGAACTCGTTGTTACTCTACTTCTGTTTAATAGATTTGTTAACTGTATTTTAAATAGAAGTGTACTTATTGTGTAACTCTTTATGGAAAATAAATATTATTATTATTATCATACTGATCCACCAAGTTTTGAACCACCAATAACAAATAAGAAGCTAGAGCTGCAATCAATACACTATGAACTTACGTTGAAAGAGTTGAAAGAGAACTTAAGTGGTCAAAGGCTAAACTATAACACATAAAAAAAAAGATGTGATGATATCGAGGATCATGCATTCGGTTCATTGACGTAGTTGAAAAACTAATTGATAAAAAATCTGCTAATTGCTTAAATTTAAAACAGTTTAGGGGATCTTTTGTGTACAGTTCTATACACTTCAATAAAATATTTGTTTTAATATGTAAAAATAAGTACTTTAAAACTTTAATTATTATTCAAATTTGACTCTACAAATCGAAAAATATACATAGAAATCGCGCCTTTGTAAGTATAAAATTTAGCAGTTTTGAAGCGCTCGTAGCGAAGTTTGCTTAGCTGTTCTTAACCGATCAGCAAAGTTAAGCAACGTCCGCCGCGGTCAGGAGTTGGATGGGTGACCGCTAGTGACATAACTGCTGAGCGTGGCTTGGAAGGCAGTCGTTATAGCACGGTGGTAGGGCATTTTGCGAATGCACCCCTGGCTAGCTACCAACCTCAAGTTGAAAATCTGTCACCAAGCACCTAACGGTGTGTTCCCGCAGCTGTCCTTGAGAGCCAGTAATTCTAGGTTATCGTGAACAACACCTTCGACCTCATCATCACTTACCATCAGGTGAGATAGTGGTAAAAGGCTAACCTATCATGAATTAAAAAAATGGTACAGCGTCTTTTGTGCCGAATGATACTATTATGCTGCCCTTGTGTCACATTATGGTGGGTCGGCACAATAGACTATAATTAAAAAAAACAAAATAACTGATAAAAATCTGTGAAACCATAGAAATGTAACAATGTCTGCAGAAATAACAGTGCTTGAAATATAGGATAAAAACATGGTGGAATGAATATACATCATGTGTGTGGATGTGACACATATACGAGTAAACCAGTTGTAGACAAAGGTTTTATATTAAACAATAAAGTATCATATCGTGGCAACTATGTTGCTTTTAAACTTGATTTTCTGAAGGGCCGAGTTTTACAAGTTTCAAAATCCAGAATTTAAGGAATACAGGAATATTTGGTAAAAAATAAATTAAGATTAGAAAGAGATGAGATGGTAACTTCGGTGTATAAAACCAAAATCAACTTCTACTTTGAATAACTACGAGGTCTTGACTCTTTGTTAGTGCGAAGAGTCAAGATCTCCTGATGAGGCTTCGTGTAGAACTGTAACGCGTCGAAAATTCTTCAGTTTGAGCTACGTGGCGTTTATAACGTCACGTTGACTTCGCAGGAAAACCGGCTACAAGCTAACCTAGAATTACTGGTTCACTAGAACAGCTGGAACACAACGTTAGTGCTTGGCGATTAATATTCTAGTTGAGGTTGGTATAACTACCCAGGGGAGCATTAGCAGAATGCCTTACCATCAAGCAAATTATTACATTATATGGATACACTGATGTGCAGTCTACCCCTTCAGCTATATACAAAATTAAGATAATGAATAGATTATGGCGTTACTTTGCGGAAATTATTAACAAATATTTGAAAAGTATTTTCTGTCTAGTGATAATTCGGCCTAATTTTCATGTTAGCCAACTGGACGTCACAAACGCCACGCAGTCAAACCGGAAGAATTTTCGACGCATTTCGCTTCTACACAAAGCATCCTCAGTAGGTCTTGACCCTACAAGCGCACGATCGAGAACTGTCTCGATCGTGTTATTTCTTAGAATACTTTAAATTTTTTTGGTTATTTACAGATTTCATGATATACACTCAAAAATACTCCCAAGGTAATATAACTGTAAAAGCAATTGACAATGCGTTTAACACACGAGAATAATTTGCATTAAATAAATTTGTCCCAACGAGTCGAGCAACGACGGCGGCGTGTAAAGTATGCCCATTTTTGCCGTATAATTGAATCAGACGTCGTGTCGACTTAAATTAAGTCTTAGTAGAATCTACAAGGTATATGTTGCATGTAATTTGATTAATCAATTAGTTACGTGCCGCTTAGTAAAAGTAGACAAGTCTACAAGTCTTACGAAACAACTCGACCAGTCCAGCGCGGATTGATTGAATTAGACAGTTGACACTTACATACAATTATATATAATATTAGCTGTACCTGCGACTTCGTTCGCGGTTGCCGTACCTGCAGACGAATTATTCACATTTGAGCACAGATAATCTCTTATTAAGCAACGCTTTGGTGAAATAATTGAAATCGGACTACGCGTTAATAAATTACAACTTAGTGTACACTTTGACTTTCATCCCCTTTCCCGAGGGAACCGTGCTGAATTTCGGGATCAAAAGTATACAATAACCTATATAATATTAGCTGTACCTGCGACTTCGTTCGCGGTTGCCGTACCTGCAGACGAATTATTCACATTTGAGCACAGATAATCTCTTATTAAGCAACGCTTTGGTGAAATAATTGAAATCGGACTACGCGTTAATAAATTACAACTTAGTGTACACTTTGACTTTCATCCCCTTTCCCGAGGGAACCGTGCTGAATTTCGGGATCAAAAGTATACAATAACCTTCTTCGTAGTATGAACTCAAATCGTGTTAAGTTTCATTGAATTTCATTCAGTAGTTTTGGAGTGACGCGCGGCCGGGATACCTACTGACAAACAGACAGATAAAAATAAAGAAAATACAGTTTTGGCATCAGTGTCAGCTACAGAGTGCTCTCAAATTTGTTTTTTTTAAATATCTGCCTTTTACAGTATTGGATCTGTTACAGTTTTGTTATAAGTATACATGATATGGTATTATAGTACCTTTTTTATGGGATTGTGTCGGTACAAGCAATTGGCCCATTTGATGTTAAGCGGTAACCTCAGCCTATAACAGATTCATCACAAGTGACGTAACTACACTGAGCTTATCACCCTGAGACATACAGTTGTTAAGACTTATAGGGCTGTAATTTCATAATAACATACTGACTCTCAAAGACTACTGCTGGAACATACTGTTAGGTGCTTGGCGTCATTTTTTCTACTTGAAGGTGGTAGCTATACTCGGTGCCAAATAGCATGGCAATAGATTTCGTATATTTTAGAGTAGTTTATTTGTACCGTTGCGTCCTTGTAGGCCCTGTATCACGAAATTCTAGCGATACGAGTTTAGCAATAGACCATAATTAGGTTTCGTGGTACAGGGCCGACGTTATAAATAAACAACTCTAAAATATACGAAATCTATTGCCATGTTATTTGACACCGAGTATAGCCAACAATGTTTGCCTCTAAAGGAATGCTGCTATAACATACTGCTTGGCGACAGATTTTCTACTTGAGGGCTCTTCCACCTATGGTGTAGCGCAAACTGGCGGTGGGGATCGATCCTTTGACCTGGAGGCACGGCAGTCCATAGCTATCATAGTTGGGTATTGCTTCCGAACTATGAAGCCACTTCATTCAATATTTTTTTAAACTTATATTTATTAATAACGCATCTGTAAATAACATAATTGTAAGACGGATTTTTCTTCGGAATTTCATATAACGTTTCTTCAAAAAAGTAAAATGCGCTGTTGCTTTGATATAATTATTTCCCTTATGACATTCTTTACATCGCGAATCAAAAATCAAGGAAATAAATACCTAATTTCTTTCAACGTTTTATATTTCTGCATCATCTTTATCGTAAACTCGTCATAATTAGGTGGTTCACCTCAGCGTAACGTGTTTATTTTTTCTTAAAACTAACAGTACTGCTAATATTATAAATGCACCTCGTTAGAAATGTTAATTGCTGAGCAATTTGCGCTAAAGTATGCAGAGTACGCTTGGATTAATCTTTGAGCGCGACCGACTCTACGTTAATGTAAACTTTGAAGCGCTCGTAGCGAAGTTTGCTTAGTTGTTCTTAACCGATCAGCAAAGTTAAGCAACGTCGCCCGCGGTCATGAGTTGGATGGGTGACCGCTAGTGACTTTACTACTGAGCGTGCACGTGCTTCGGAGGGCACGGTAAGCCGTCGGTCCCGGTTGTTGTTTTAGGATGGTAGTTAAGTACTACGTAGTTAAGTTACTTGAGCGCGAATTTCTGGAAACGTCCTCCTGGGGATGCTTCGTGTACTCGTACAAGCGCACTAGAAGATAATTCTTCCGGTTTGGCTTTGATAAGCCTACGTGACGTCATAAACGCCACGTCTAGGCTTATAAGGAAAATTAGGTGGAATTGTCGATATTTTTGAAGTGTTTTCAAATGTATTAATTAAATGTTTTCTTAAAATATTTGTTCTTATTGAATACGGATTTCCGCAAAACGCTTGAATTTATTGATTGATATAACACAATCTTTGTGAAACACAGTCCAAAAATATCCCGCCATTGTACTGAATGTTCTCCGTTAATGGATAAACGCTGGGAATGTGATTACATTTTTATGGGCACAATAACTGAACGGATGTCCCTACTTATTACATAGCGATGGTGGGTCCATAGGGTGGGGTGGCGTGGGTCTCTCCGCTGCCCAAAGCGATTGGCAGGCGTTCACTGTGATTAAACAATATCTAAAAATAGAATAGGACACCCATCATATTCTATCCCATCTATGGACGAGCGATATATAATAAGCTGTAGGCTTTTCTAGTAAGAAAAAATTAAAATATAACTGTTTAAAAGTATTAAATAACTTGTGCAAGTCGGTACAAATAAATAATGCTCCAAATTTTCTACATGTTAACTCTAAATTAGTGAACTAATTAGTTAGCTAATTTAGAGTTCGTGTCTCAAGTATGAAGTATAAAATCCATACCTTAAATTTAAAAATTCCAATCTTTTAAATAAACAGAACAAATCCCACGTAGACACTCGATAATAACGGCTTGAAGCAGTGATGGCTCAGTGGCATTGGCTATGGACTGCCGCGCAGCAGGTCCTTGGTTCGAATCACGCCGCAGGCTTGAGCTTCACCGCATGGTGGAAGGGCATTTTTTGAATGCCCCCTTGGCTAGCGACCACCCTCAAGTAGAAAATCTGTCGCCAAGCACCTAAACAGTGTGTTCCGGCAGCAGTCCTTGAGAGCCAGTGAAATTACAGGCAAAATGAGACTTAACAAGTATGTCTCCAGGTGATGGGCGCAGTGCAGTTCGTCACTTGTAATGAAATGCATCTGTTAAAGGCAGAGGATACCGCTTAACATCAGGTGGGCCTCGTGCTTGTTCCGTCACAATAACATGCTCCAAATTTTCTACATGTTAACTCTAAATTATTTAACTAATTAGTTAGCTAATTTAGAGTTCGTGTCTCAAGTATGAAGTTTGAAGTTTGTTATAGGCAGAGGTTAGTCACCTAACATCAGGTGAGCCTCGGGCTTGTTCTGTCATAACAACATAAAAAAAAATACAAATAAAAACAATACACATATACAACATAATTGATTTGTAAGCACGCAATGCAAAAAATAAATACACATTTTTCCCGCAAAACGTCACCAACGTCGAGTCAGAGATGTACAGATAAGATGGAAGACAATAGCTTCTCTCTGCGTCACCGCTTGGAAGCAAATGAGAAAGTACGAATATCATTCATTAAAGGAAAAGATATATTATCCTGTCAGTTGTTATGTTTAATGAATGAGTAGTTATTTTTAATATTGTTAGGTTTGCAATAACGCCTGCTATGCGGATTACATCAAAATCCACATATCAGGCGTTATTGAAAACCTAACAATATTAAAATTATATGGTTGCGTCATCGACAAGTATAAAACCAATTGCAAAATTGGTCTTGATTGTAGTTCAACGCAAGTGGTACTATACATTGAGCTCCATCCCAATACGATGGTTAAAGAACGATAGGAAAGATTTGAGTTATGACGTCATGTCATGTTAGCTCAATTGGTTAGAGCATACCCGGCTCAAGGGGTGGATGGACGCGGGTTCGAATCTCGCACATTACTTATTTAAAATACATATAACAAATATACATATAATAGTATAAATTTTATACTATTATATGTATATTTGTTATATGTATTTTGTAATTAGTAGTTCTTTGCTTAACGTCTTGAATAACTTAAGGGGATAACAGTTGCCAAATTAGTATTTTCAACTCAATATACTGAAAATAGTTAGAAAAATACTAAGAGGCCTTCAAGAAGACAGCATATTCCCTCTTCAATGACCGGCAACGCATCCTCGAGACCTTTGGTGTTGCGGATGTTCGTGGGTTCGGTGATCACTTACCACCAGATGAGGCGGCTCATCTGGAGGCTCGTTTGCCCTCGAATCATATAAAAAAAAAAGTGGCTGCGGGTGCCGGGCTAGAATGTCACCTCTCCATCTCTTACCGTGGGTTTCTTAAGAGGCGATTAAGGCTAACACACCGGAAGGTGAGCAGCAGCGCTTTCTGTGGAACCGATATTTCACACTGCGATCCCCAAGACGCCTGCCAAGCGTGTGGATTATGGCAAATCCCCCCATAGTGGAGGAGACTGTGGTCAGCAGTGGACAATCTGACTGATACAGTGGATGTTATTAGCTTTTTATTTTAATTATTAGTCAGGGAAGAGTCGGGAGAAATGCATTGAATATATTTTGGCATTCCCAGTGGACAGCCTGTTAGAATGATAAATTTTTAAGCAGTGATGGCTCAGTGGCATTGGCTATGGACTGCCGTGCAGCAGGTCCATGGTTCGAATCCCGCCGCGGGCTTGAGCTTCATCGCATGTTGGAAAGGCATTTTGCGAACGCCCGCCTAGCTAGCGACTAAAAAATCTGTCGCCAAGCACCTAACGGTGTGTTCCGGCAGCAGTCCTTGAGAGCCAGTGAAATAACAGGCACAATGAGACTTAACTATGTCTCAAGGTGACGGGCGCAGTGCAATTAGTGACTTGTGAAGAAATGCATCTGTTATAGGCAGAGGATAGTCTGATTAACATCAGGTGGGCCTCGAGATTGTTACGTCACAATAATAATATAAAAAAAAACATCTCTGACGTCACAGTTACATGTTCATCCGTCCTCCCACTGAACTACATTATCAATAATAGTTGGACGAAATCACAACAACCGAAGAAGATTAATCTATCCAATCAACCGGCTGTAAGATTAATGATCCAGGAAGAGATTTGCCTGGAGACCGCGTTAATTGATCGATCCACGCGATTTGTTTGTTTCCTTGCGGCTGTTTACATGATCTTGTTTTTTTTACTCTAATACTAGCACGCGCTCGCGAGTCTCGCGACTGCATTCTATTGGACTAGGTCTTAGACCTAGTAGGTCCTAGAGAAAATGTACTGGACAGAAGAAGAGTAGGTAATTAAAAAGATTTGTTAATATTAAGAAAACTATAGCTCCGATCGCGCTCAATCCAACGGGAAACGATCGGGGATCGCGGCCCGCGTGTTTTGATGCGTGGAGCTATAGAAAAATTTGAAAAAGGGGGATTTAATAGGGAAAAACACAAAATTTTGAATGAAAATGCCAATAAAATGTTAATAACTTTTACACTATTTAAGCTATTTGACTGAAACTAACGTGAAACGAACCGCTACCAGCGCGGCCGCTAATAACTAAAAACAAAAACAACATACAAATAGGACCTAGAGAAATAGAAGAAGCCCTACCCAAAGTAGAAAATATCTTTCTACTAGGCTTTCAGCGGAACAAGCATTTCGCTTAACTGCTTGTTCCGCTGAAAGCCTAGTCTCTGGTCATGCTTGCTTGTCCCAGTTACCCGAAATGATAAAAAATATGTAATATGTCCTTATAGAGCTTTCCATATAAATGTAGTTTAGTTATGTTTTAATTATCTGTGTTCAAACTCGATGAAATTTCGCATGCATGTCTTGAGTCTAAAATATATGCTGCTAAGCATATAACTTTGTAAAATAGTGTATTTACGAAATTATTTTGTAGAATCATTTTGTATGGTTATTCTTATTTTCAAATTTAGAGATATTAAAATGAAAAAGTGGCAAATCGGAAGTGTGGTATTTAAAATATAACGAAACTACGTTTGTTTCGAAAGAGCTACGAAGACTTAAATTCAAAGTAAGGTGAAGCTTGAAGCGCTCGTAGCGAAGTTTGCTTAGCTGTTCTTATCCGATCAGCAAAGTTAAGCAACGTCGCCCGCGGTCATGAGTTGGATGGGTGACCGCTGGTGACATTACTACTGAGCGCTTCCGTGCTTCGGAGGGCACGTTAAGCCGTCGGTCCCGGTTGTTATCTTAGGATGGCAGTCGTTATAGCATGGTGGTAGGGCAATTTGCGAATGCCCGCCTGGCTAGCTACCACCCTCAAGTAGAAAATCTGTCGCCAAACACCTAACGGTGTGTTCCGGCAGCTGTCCTTGAGAGCCAGTAATTCTAGGTTAGTCTGAACAACATCTTCGACCATATCATCACTTAACATCAGGTGAGATAGTAGTCAAAGGCTAACCTATCAGGCATAAAAAAAAAAGACTTTTTTTTTATTGTCATGAGGAAAATGCATTTACGCATACACACCCGCCGGGGAGCAGGTGGTTATGTCGGGCTCAGGGTCAATAGAGCCCCACTACCGACTAAAAACCTCATGGTGTTCCGTCGTCATTGCCTAGTGGCAGGGGCCGCGGGGTCACTCGCGCTCTCATCCGCAGCCCCCACCGACGTCGCTGCCCACTAAACGGGCCGAACCTCTGGGAATTACTTTTACACTCCCGTACTTATACTCCGGTACACTGCTTCGTGGGATGCCCCGGAACACACCTCATGAGGACCTAACCCTGATGGGGTGTCCCGGCTGTCCCCACGGCCGACACCCCAGGTCCTCTAAGCGGAGACGGAGTACGAGCAC
This sequence comes from Plagodis pulveraria, assembly GCA_963890685.1. Lineage (NCBI taxonomy): Eukaryota > Metazoa > Arthropoda > Insecta > Lepidoptera > Geometridae > Plagodis > Plagodis pulveraria. Next base: position 20,062,428 of record OY982972.1, read on the forward strand.
GATCGGCTCGCCTCCGTGTCCGCGCTCTGCGGAGCGGAAGAGAGAGAGGTCTCTTGTCATGCTTGTGGGTTCCCAGTGACCTCAAATGATAAAAACACCTTAAATGTCTTTATAGCGCTTTCCATACAAACGTAGTTTAGTTATGTTTTAATTAACTGTGTTCAAACTCGATGAAAGTTGTGCATGCATACCCGTAAGTCTAAAATCTATGCTTCTGGTTGTATGTCTGGTGCAGTCTTCCGTAAAAATGTGTATTTACAAAATTATTTTGTAGAATCATTTTGTATGGTTATTCTTATTTTCAAATTTAGATATAATAAAATGAAAAAGTGCCAATTCGGAAGCGTGGTATTTAAAATATGACGAAACTACGTTTGTTTCGAAAGAGCTACGAAGACTTAAATTCAAAGTAAGGTGAAGCTTGAAGCGCTCGTAGCGAAGTTTACTTAGCTGTTCTCAACCGATCAGCAAAGTTAAGCAACGTCCGCCGCGGTCATGAATTGGATGGGTGACCGCTAGTGACATTACTACTGAGCGACCGTGCTACGGAGGGCACGTTAAGCCAAAGTTCCCGGTTTTCGTCTTAGGATGGCAGTCGTTATAAGCATGATGGTAGGGCATTTTACGAATGCCCGCCAGGCTAGCTACCACCCTCAAGTAGAAAATCTGTCGCCAACGGTGTGTTCCGGTAGCTGTCCTTGAGAGCCAGTAATCCTACATTAGCCTGAACAATATCTTCGACTACATTCACTTAGCAACTGGTGAGATAGCGGTCAAAGGTTAGCCTATCAGGCATAAAAAAGTAAGTTGTTCAAACTATTGCAACTGTGTTTGCCAATATTAAAAAAAAACATACACACTGATATGGGTTTAAGTATTTTATAGAAATATTAAGTGAAATATAACCGATTATCTTGCTAATTTAATATTATCCGCCGTTGATATACATTTCTGCAGCTATGTATACGTAGGCCTTTGTTCCTAACTATTATTATTGTTTCTTTGTAATTTCCTGTTTTTTAATGTCAATAAAGAGTTATCGTATCGTATCGTATCGTAGGCGTGCTTAGTTACAGATTTGTAAATAGATGATTATCTAACTGAAGATTCTAGGAACACTTTCAAACCATTTACCAAATTTACCAAGAAAGATTGTTCCCGGAATAATACATAGAATGTAAAGGTCGTTTTTATATCGTTTGCCGGAGGGTAGGGGAGTTTTAGAACAGTTATTATTTGGATACTTTTGAGACTTTTCTTATTTATACCTTAATTAAAACTTGGCTATACTGGTAATATTAAATGTATAAATTAAAATAATATATTTAGAAAAACACTTAAAAGATAATATATCTAATTACAATTCCGCCTAATTTTCCTGTTAAACCAAGTTGACGTCATAAACGCCACATAGGCAAAGCGGAAGAATTTTCGACGCGTTTCGCTTCAACACGAAGCATCGAGCGCACGATCGGGCGCTCGAAGTAACGCCTGAAAGTATTCATAAGAAAAAAATATTTTTGTTGTGATACCTACAGTTACAATCAGCGTTTTCAGTGTTATTCGGTTAAACAGATGATACATACATAAAATAACGAAATTTCATATTGCTCAGCTAGTTTAGCTTTTGATATAAAACAGCTTACCAAAAATTATCTTAAATTCGTATTATTTTAAGGTACTCGGCACCCCACGGGTCTAGTACATAACCCTCAAAAATATTCATCCATAAGACCACGCAAGCAATGCCGTTGGTAAAAGCTTATTTTTTATGCCTGATAGCTTAGCCTTTGACCACTATCTCACCTGATGGTAAGTGATGATATGGTCGAAGATGCTGTTCAGACGAACCTAGAAGTACTGGCTCTCAAGGACAGTTGCCGGAACACACCGTAGGTGCATGGCGACAGATTTTCTACTTGAGGGTGGTAGCTAGCCACGCGGGCATTCGCAAAATGCCCTACCACCATGCTATAACGACTGCCATCCTAAGACAACAACCGGGACCGAGGGCTTAACGTGCCCTCCGAAGCACGGAAACGCTCAGTAGTAATGTCACTAGCGGTCACCCATCCAACTCATGACCGCGCGCGGACGTTGCTTAACTTTGCTGATCGGTTGAGAACAGCTAAGAAAATTCCGCTACGAGCGCTTCAAAATAATAATAATAATATGTAAATTAAACCACTACATGGTTCAACATCGGATAATCTTTTAAAAACTTTGAACAATTTGCCATTAGAGAGATACTACAATTTAGATAAGATAAATAGCGATCTTAGATCATTAAAAAGGACTATTTTATCTTTGTGGTTTTGGTTGGGATTTGTGAGGCGGATTTACGAATTTCGATAATAGCACCCTTTTAGTACAAATGCCCTCTTTTCGTGACATAATGGATAAGAAATTAATGGCTTTTTAGCTTTTTAGAATTACCTTCACTTTGATAACGGTGACTTTGAGATTAGAATCTTTTAAGACATTAAATATGACTAGGTATCGAAATACTGAGATATTTTTTTTTTGTTAATACATCAGGAGTCGCAAAAGCAGCAGTGACCACATAAGTGCAAATCTCTGGTTTTGCTCCATATTTCTCTACCGCTCCGAGAAACGGGCGTGAGTTACGAAAGTAGATGTAGGAATAGAGCAAGAGTCTCGTCAGGTTCGTAAGTGGAAATCTATTGATATTTCTGCTCCGCACATGCAATCAGGCGTGCGTGACGAAAGTGGATGTAGCAAGAGTGCAACAGTCGCGGCAGGGTCGTAAGTGGAAATCTGTGATCTCAGGGAAACGGGCGTGCATGACGAAAGTGGATGTAGGAAGAGTCAAGTCATTCTTCACTTGACTCTTGCTTTCTTTCCACTTATGATCTCATATGTGGAATTCTTAGGTCTTGACATTTCTCTTTCGCCTGGATCGTAAGTGGAAATCTATTGATATTTCCGTACCGCACCCGTAATCAGGCGTGCGTGACGAAAGTGGATGTAGCAAGTGTGCAACAGGCGTGTCAGGATCGTAAGTGGAAAATAAATTGATATTTCCCTACCGCTCCCGTAATCAGGCGTGGGTGACGAAAGTGGAAATCTGCGGTCTTGACAATTCTCTTCCGATCAGAGCAACAACGGGCGTGAGTTACGAAATTAGATGTAGCAATAAAGCAAAAATCTCGTCAGGATCGTAAGTGGAAATCTATTGATATTTCCGTTTCGCTGCTCCCGTTATCAGGCGTGCGTGATGATAGTGGATGTTGAAAGGATGCAACAGTCGTTTCATGATCGTAAGTCGAAATCTATCGTCTTGATATTACTCCTCCGCTCCCGTAAACAGGCGTGCGTGACGAAAGTGGATGTAGCAAGAGTCGTGCCAGGATCGTAAGTGGAAATCTGTGGTCTCCGGGAAACGGGCGAGCGTAACACCGTACACCCTAATTGTTAAAAGATAATAACGTTTTCGCAGTTGGGGTATCGACAGCGTCTTGTTGCTTTGAGTCACGTTCGTAGAAATATATTTATTCAAAATTATTTAATTAAACGCTTGGAGACAATAACAAAGACAACATCAATTCTATAACATTTTCCATGAAACAATTTCCACTGAATAACTTGTAGGTTTTACTTTTATTCATCGTCTCGACCTCTTTGTACAAATTTAATTATTTTCTAGGACTAAGAACTAGCTTTATAATCTTTCGCCATTTCCTCTATATTTTAGTCGTAAATTTTAAAGAAGGTAATATCTAGAGACCCTTTTCTTTTCTTTTTGCGGAGTGTACACAACCAAGTGTAACCGAAAGACGTTTACGTAATCCAAACAGTCACGATTTGTGTAAATCAACATCATATACATATAATTATATACACTTAAGTATGTATATGTATATAAGTTTGTCAATTTTATTATGTCCGACCCGAGGTGCTCTGTAAGTAAGTACAAACTTATGAATGTTTTGTAACATTTACATACAATGTCGGTTCGATGACCATGAAAATAAGCTCGATGACGGCAGAGCTACATATGGTCCAGTTTTTGAATTAAAAAATTGTGTCTTGTGAGTTTTTTTACTTTAATGTGTCTTAGTCTATGTAGATTATGATGAAGCTTCAAGATTGATAGCATACAGTAAAGTTGGTAACTTGTCGGTATTACAAAATTACGACAAGAGTAAAAATTGTATTCATGTGCAGGATTCAAACCCGCGCCATCCACTCCTATAGCCGTCGTATGCTCTAACCGCTAAGCCAAAATGGCATATGACGTATCACTCTTAATTTGTCCCTTTTCAACTATAGTATGGGAATGCAGCGAAACCTATAGTTCAATTTAAGTTAATATACCACAAACAAGACTATTTTTACAATTAGCTTTAAACTTGTTAACGATGACATAACCCTATAATTTTAATATTTTTATTTTTGCAGTGACGCATGCTTCGCTTATTACATTACAGAATTACAGCCAGGGTAAAAATGATTGACATGTGCGGAATTCGAACTAGCATTTCGGTATTTTAAAAGATTCGTTTTGATGCATTGATAGCCGAGCAATGATAGCTACGAGCTGCCGCGCCGCAGGTCCTATGTTCGATCGCCGGCTTCATTCCATTTTTTTTCTCAAGGCAAAGTCAAAATCATTTATACAATTTAGGCGTCTACGACGCTCTTATGAAGGTCAATTACAAATTTTAGCATTGATATATTCTACATTGTACTGCCACGTTCAGCAAATAAATTGTATAGAGCCACTGCGAGAAGAACGGACAAGAAACTCGGGGTCATTCTTTTAAACATCTTTTATAACAATGTGTTACATACTTACTACCTATATAATAGAGTTATTACAATATTTGTTTAAATTATGTAGGTGACAGGCAATAGCTTGGCAGAGGCGGAATTGTGCAATGAGCACAATGCAACTACATTATCCGTACATGATCTATCTATCTTAAGGAATACAGAAATGCTCATGGAGTTGCAAGATTTAATGCACAATGCAGGAACCAATTTTTTTATGTCTCATAGGTTAGCCTTTTAGTCCAGTAGAATTACGATCGTAACTTATGAAAATATAAGATTCAACCAATTTTTCACAGTTTATTAGTTACATGTTTACAAAGGTTTTTTGAAAATGTTAGAAAATTTTGACCGATGCGTTTGGAATTATTTAGGTATTTGTAAAAAAACTACATAAAATCGTGAATATAAAATTTGAATTGAAAATTCTGATTGTATATGACTTAGGACATTGTTATCTTGTGTTTATTAACTTATTAGAAATATTAGAGACTGGGAACTTAGGTAAACTAAAAATTTCAAAACCTGCTTTCAATAAAATATTAGAATGGCTGGAAATCAGTTTAATGATATTTTTATGTATATTGTAACATGCTGAAAAAAGATTAGAAAAATATACAATGTGCTTCCCGACTTATTTAGTTTTTCTTTAATAGCGTGAGTTATATAAAATTAGAGTCCAGATATTAGTGGTTACTGGATAATAATGATATACTCCATCGACATACAAAAGATTAGAAAAAATAGTTCATGGTATTTTAAGATATCATAAGATTTGTTAACGCGGCCATAGAATAAACTATATAGGTACCTACGCGGCGTTAGCGCGAGGAGGGAGACGCAGCGCAAAGGGTCTCACTCAACACAAGTCACAACGTGTCCCGGCCGCACACGCCGCGCCTTGTTATACGATTTTAGTGTTCCAAAAGCATTTATATTTTGTTGATTATTCAGAATTATACAGCGGCAAGTTTCTTTTACATACCTTCACACCCATAGTGTATTAATCTAAGGTTTCTATGGAAATGGTCAATCAACTGATGAAATTTCTATAAAACATGTGTAGGTAAGGTGCGCTGGGGTAAGTTCGTAAGTGGGGTAAGACCATAGGAGTTAAATTTCTATCTAATTTGGCAAAATTTTCTAACTCTGGCAACATTATAAAGGACGCCATTTTATCGTCCCGCGACCCTCAGTCTCTGCCTGTCGCTCCGGCAAGTCAGACATGTTTTGTGCGTCATTTAAGAAAAAAAGGTAATTTCTTGCTTTTTTATGTCATCCGATCTTTTCCCTTGAAATTTGGTTTGTGTTTTTTATTACATCAATATGTGTTTCGGTATTGATATTGTCAGAATACTAAGTTATATGTTCTTACATCGAGATTAAAGTGATCCTAGCCTGTCTAGAGTAGTCGTACGCAAATATCCGGTATTCCCCCTCACAGTCAAAGATCGGATGAATTTGTCCGATCTTGACCTGTTAAATAAAATGAAAGTGATTGTCAAACTTTCAATTTAAAAACCTTGTACTTATTTGGTTTTTGTTTTGTTTGTTCAAATTTCATAGAGATCGGCTTGGTCGTTTTATCATGATAAGAACACAAACAGACATACAGACAGAATTACAACAGTAGTATGGATGGATGAACCTGTAGGTACATAATTTAGCTGTCACTATCTATCTCGAAAACCAGATTGATTATGCGGGGCGCAGCTAGTTTGTCACAATGCTAAGTTTATAGTTACCTAACCATTATTACCTGACCACTTTTATATGATTAAGCATACCTTTTCTATGTATTTATGTATATAATAAATGTTTAAATTAATTGATTAATACATATACTCGTATTTTGCTTTTCTTTCTCCTCTGTTTAGCACTACAAATTAATAATTTAAAAAATATTAAATACAGATGCCTTGGAAGCGCTGTAGAACCTCAACGCGAGCTACTACATACACAAAAGAAGCGTTGGAAACGGCTATGATAGAGTCCTCAAAAAATCCGAAATAGAGAAAGATTTTTTGTTTTTCGTCACTTGTTGCTATGTCAGTAGCTTTGTCCTTTCACACAGCTGTATTCACATAATTTCATATTTATGTTTCAAATTAAAGGTATTTTAATCTATATTGCATTTTGTTTTTGATTGTTTAGAAATTGGTAAGTACTATTTTATCCACTACCCAAACTTTATTAAATAAAAATATTAATTGTGATGTGGATAAAATACCTATCCTTTAAATATACCTTTTTGGGTAATCCTATAGAAACCGACCCAGTACGAAAAGTAACTAGTGATATAATTATAAAATACCTTAATTACCTAGCATATTTTTTCTTAAAATATATACCTACTGAAATCGTCAATCATATCCGATCTTTCCCCTTTAGCATAACAAAGTTTGAGAACCACAAAATCATTAATTTTCTGTAGCAGGGGTAACATCGGATGTCTAAAACAAAGAAAACAAAAATTGCATAGAACATTTTTCTATTTAGAATTTTAGCTTATACAAAATATATAGTTTAGGATGGGAAAGATCGGATGTGTATTCCTTTTATGGGACCTGTCTTCTAAGCAATAGAAGCTAATTTTAATTGCAGTCCGAACTTACCCCTCGTTGGTCAATATCGTATTGTTTTCATAAAATATAAAGTTTGTATTGGCACACGTATACTACAAAAACTATAATGTTTAAAGAACAGACAAAATTCACGCCTATACTATGTTTTTCCATTAAGAATTGCAGCTTTATTTTAACAATCTGACATACGTTGATGTCTAGAAAATAAATAAACCGCTAGACTATACTAACTAGTGGAAAATCCATCCGGTATTACCCCAACGCACCTTACTTATGTGAATTCTATATTACAAACTCCAGGTCAAAAAACTGGACTAGGTGTCTGTCGGATTAGCTAGTACCTACCTACTTATATGAATATAAGTAGATACCTACAATATGTAGTTGACGCCTAGAGTTAACTCTAATAACGTATATGATATGTATTAAATTTACTTACCACTTTTCTGTAGGTAACCTTATCTAGCTTGTTTGTAAATAACGAACGTAAAGAGATTTGTATATGAGGTATGAACCTATTTAAAAGTTTTATTATTAGATTAAATTTAATTGAACATCCGTTAGGTAGGAAGATACGTTGGAATACGTTATCTTCAGTTTTTAATATAAATTGTCGGCCATCTGGACGAAAACTGATACAAGCATACCATATTTGGACTGACTTCTATTTATCGAGATAATTTGTAAAACCTACGTTGGGTAGTACTGACATATTTTAAACTTAAGTACATCATGTGCAATAAAAAATAATTTAAGATTTTCTACGCTGACGAAATCCGAGAATTTATATATACCTATGTATTAGTATGATGTTTTATTATTATTATTATGTATATTTTTCAGAATGTACATAATAAAATATGTTCAATCACGTGATGATGCTGAAAATCGCTACTTAGCCTTTTAAAACACTGATTACCTGAAGGTAGCGGAGAAACTACCATCAAGAGTATTCCCAAAGGGGATTAGCATTAATCCGGTGGCCAGCCAATTTCCGATTCGCTTTTAGCGAAGCTAAAACTTTTTAGAATTATGCTCTTGTGGTGTAGGAGAAGATATATTGTACCAGCCAGACATGAGTGTGGTGATGCTAGAAAAAAGAGTTATATAAAATGAATATGGTATCCAAATTCCGTATTTTATTTGTTCATCGCAAATTTAGAAAGTTTAGTTAACGACTACACTAGGACGAAACTAGTAAAATTCTTACTTTAGTTAATAAAAGTAATAAAAATAAAAGGGTTAGTATAAAATATACGTTTATACCACACCCACTCAGAAAGCGTCTCATTACTCGTTCAAAAACAAGTTATAAAATTCGTCATTTCGCCCTAATAAATGTACGGCGGGGAATGTTATATGGATTTTCATTCCTTCACTCCGTAGCAGTGAAGGAATGTTGTATGAAAATCCATACCTGCCCTGGTAGCGTTCTTTTGTTTTTTTAGCTGCTAACATAAAAAAAAAAACAATCTCAAAAAGGTTTTATATCAAATAATTGGAAAAAAAAGGTGTGATTTTTATTTGTACTCGATTTTCAATACAAAGCGGTTGGCAACCTTTTTTGCACTACGAGAAAAAAAGCGCGACAATTTGTAAATTTTGTTTTCTATTAAATTGATATTTTAACAGGACGCTTTTAATAATTTTCAAAAATGTCATCGGCTAGTGAAAGTGACAATTTTATAATGATGACTCCACCAAAAATAAGAAATGCAGCTCAAGAAGTCCTTATACTTACTGCCAGAGAAGTCTCAAGATAAGTACGAGAAAACTTACAATGATTTTATTCTCCTTGTAGGTGTAGTATAAAGCACTATGTATCGCTCGGGAGAAAGTTCTATTTCTGTTCTCGAGTTGCCTTTAAGGCCATCGCTGCGCATCGGGCTTAAAAAAAATCTCGAACAGAATTAGATCGTTTTCTCCGCTCGATGTACAATGTACTATTAGTTAACCACAAAATAGAAAATACAAACAAATAAAAAAATATGATACTTTGAGTTTTGGTACTTAAGTGAAATACACTTTTTTTAGGTCATATAGCTTAACTTTGCAAATTGGACGAAAACTGGCTAGATAAACCCTATTGAGTTTGGTAACCATACACAAAATAATTCGTGTTAATAAAATAAACATAAGGTTTTCCCCCTCGTAATTTTGTAATGTAATCCGCAGAGGAAGCGTTATTGCAAAAATGAAAATATTAAAATTGTAGGGTTGCGTCTTCATGAACAAGTTAAAAGCTAATTTGCGAAATTAGTCTTGTTTATATTACAACGAAGTTGAACTATAGGTGTCGCGCCATCCCCATAGGAAGGTTAAAGAACGAGAGGACGAATAGGTCATGAATCATATGTCATATTAGCTTAAACAGTCATCATGCCCCAGCTATAGGGGTGGATGACGCGGGTTTTAATCCCTTACATGACTATATTTTTTTCTCTCAATTTTGAAATTTGGTGATTTAGTTTTTTTTGCTTGTTTGCCCTCCAGCTCTAATTACCGTCCACTTTATGGTTGATTTGAATAAAAACCTAGTATTTTTGAAATAAGTTATGGTAAAAGCTTGTTTGAAGTGTGGTTTCTATGCAACTTAAAGATAAGTTAATTTAAGTCTTAAATTGGTCATTCTTAGAATATAACCATCTTTTATTGACGCTTTGATTTTATCAATTGTAGTCGTGAAAAAATTGTTATACGAAGGAATTCTAAAGTAAAATATTACAATAATAGCAGGCCTGGCGCACTCCGCACTTTAGGTACAAAGCTACAAATACATCGGCGGCTGCGACAAGATGGGTTTATTCTACAGTGGGTTGCCGCGCGCCGCTTGGAACGCACGTCATCTCATTCTAATGCGCTGTGTTTCGTGTTCGTATCTATCCGTAGTCTGTTTAAGTAAATAGTTTCACAGAATAAAAAGGCTAGTAATTAGGCTTATTACTTAATACGAACACTCTTCCGTGCTGTTTATTAATTATTCACATCACTACGCTATATGGAAGCGACCGTGGTGGCTTATAAAACTCGTTAACGCTCGGTGTAATATAATCGTGCAGCACGGACGGCTCCGCTCCGGCCTCGGCCCAGCCCGGACACGGCCCGGTATAATATAAATCTTCCTTTAGGACAGTCGGTTATGGCATGGTGGTAGAGCATTTCACGAATGCCCGCCTAGCTAGCTACCACCCTCAAGCAGAAAATCTGTCACCAAGCACCTAACGGTGTGTTTCGACAGCTGTCTTTGAGACTCAGTAAGTAATAATAGGTTAGTCTAAACAATATCTTCCACCACATCACCACTTACCATCAAGTGACATAGTGTTCAACGGTTTAATAATAAAAGCTATAAATAAATAAAAAATCACACATTAGTACTCAGTACAGTACACAATACATTTTAAAATAGTTTTCTGCTAATATGAGGTAATATTTAAAATGTATTTAATTGCTCTAATATTTATTGGTAACATATTATGTAGGTACACACATTGCTGTAGTGGCATGTGAACACAGGATCACTACCCTAAACACCTTCCGTGTCAGAAAAGATATGATTTACGCGATAGAAAGAGGCGCATTATAGTAGGTGAATATAAATGTTAGGTACTCAGCTGTGTGCGATCTGAATTGCTCTTTATTGCGTCGTAGCAGAGTTGCTTATCTATTTAAACGTCTTAGCGGTTTTGTGATCGCCCAAAACGGCAATCACAAAACCAATACCATAACTTTTTACAATGTCGATCATTCTAATTTTACACTAAGTATGCAGATTTTAGGTATAAAAAACGACAAATACGGTGTAATTTTAATCGGATCAAAAATGACAGGATATTGTAATAAAATACTCTACAAAACTAGCACAAGTTTTAGCACGCTGTGACGTCAACCATCGCCTATTGCCCGAAAGTGACGAGTCGCCGCCGCGCCAGCTCAATAAGCCGCAATCCTCACGACATTGCATATTATGTTTCTTTTATATATTTTTTGGTGGTGATAATGAATCTGATAAATATTACATTGTGCTAAACTGTTTTAAAAATTGCCAAAATATGCACAAATAAGAAAATAAAGTGGTGTAAAGTTACGAGGGGAGATGACAAAACTCCTCTGTCAAGCCAAAGTGGTTTATACATATACTGTTGACTTCTTTTATTGATCCGGGCCTTTTAATTAAATCCTTTCCTATGGAAAAATACAAAAGGGTACATAATAATATAGTACTTACTATAAATTACAATGAGCTACAACTATATATGTAACTATCTTACTAGCTTTGATTAATTAATTTAATAGTAATATGGGCAATATTATAACGTGATGTTGATAATAAAAACTATTATGTGTTAATCCAGGGCTTAAATGGTCTATATTTTATGTTTTACCGAAATAGGTCGAGCCGACCGATCGAGCTCTTACATACTTTCGCACTAATGATATAAGTGTGTTGCGATAACACATTGACATAGTAGATATTTGTAGGTACTAGCCTGGCAAAAAGCAGTCATTATTACCGACTATTCAAGTAAACATATTAAGGTAAGTATTTGGGTTCGTATCTAATCAAAATTATATTTGAATGGTATATAAAAGTTCAATCAATAGATTATTTAATCCTGAAAAACATAACTGTAATAAAAAACCATACAAAAAAAACATTCCACGCCACGACATGAGCGGAACGTAGAATTATCTGAACTGAACCATTGATTTTGTACGGGCGGAGCGGAGGGCGAGAGACGCGATGCCTGACGTCATCATACAACCAATGCTCCAAGCGGAGGTTTTGAAATAGCCGAACTAAAAAGAAAACTTTAACAACTTCGTCATTTCTTAATGGTTTGAAATCATTTAAATCATGTTAAGTGATCCTCATTATATCCATTAACCGTTATGTGTTAGTAGCGAAAACATATTTCTTAATATGTTATTGTTTTGTCACTTGTGTTATAAGATGTTATTGTAACGACCCCACAAGCGTGGAATAAAATTAGGAAGATGATGAGGAGTTATTTAAAGTAATATAGGTAGGATCCTGTTTTATAACCCTAAATGTAAAAACAATTTTAGATCACAATTCTCACTCGACGAAAACTAGTTAAACCTGACGAAAACTGGCATCAAAGGACGTAAAATTGTATAATTTTTTTTTGTCTTTTATATTCAATAAAAAAATGTGTATTTTTTTTAACACAACCCAGAATAGAATATTAAAGCAATAAATAGAGAAATGATTTGTTGAATTAATATATTAAATATAGGTATGTACCTACATTGTTTACGTGTTAATGTTAGCAACTCCTCTAAATACGCTTTATCTACCAACACCTTTTTAGAGGAAGATAAATTCTACCAAGGTCGGTAAGATTAAGATAATAGTAGAAGGATAAGATAGTCTGTCATCTGTGCTACTGAATCGCGATGATAAGACTTCTAAAACAAACTAATTTCTAGAACTTCAAACTGCATAAAACTGCCCGCGCCCAAAGAGCAGTTGGCACACACACAGACATGTGTTGGGTGGGACACAGATAATTAGCAGTAAGTTCGTACTTGCATTCGCATCGCTCCGCGCTCCGTAGCGACCACGCAGCGCTGCCGCGCCGCCTGGCCGCGGCGCAGGGCCGCCCGCGGCTTTCCCGCGCGGATTTTAGCACTGAGGCTAGAAGTTTTGTTCTATTTTCCAAAACCATAAACTTTTTTTTCTAATCTTTTGTATGTCGATGGAGTATATCATTATTATCCAGTAGCCACTAATTTCTGGACTCTAATTTTATATTACTCACGCTATTAAAGAAAAACTAAATAAGTCGGGAAGCACATTGTATATTTTTCTAATCTTTTTTTAGCATGTTACAATATACATAAAAATATCATTAAACTGATTTCCAGCCATTCTAATATTTTATTGAAAGCAGGTTTTGAAATTTTTAGTTTACCTAAGTTCCAAGTCTCTAATATTTCTAATAAGTTAATAAACACAAGATAACAATGTCCTAAGTCATATACAATCAGAATTTTCAATTAAAATTTTATATTCACGATTTTATGTAGTTTTTTTACAAATACCTAAATAATACCAAATGCATCGGTCAAAATTTTCTAACTTTTTGGAAAAAGCTTAGTAAACTTGTAACTAATCATCTGTGCAAAATTCGTTAAATCTTAAATTATTAAAAGTTAGCATGCAATTTTAACGTACTGCTACTGGACTATTTGACCACTATCTCATCTGATGGTAAGTGATGACGTGGTCTAAGATGTTGTTCAGGCTAACCTAGAATTAGTATGTAGGTATATAGTATTATAGGGGTAGTTTTAGTAGAAAGGAGTGATGGCATAATAATATGACACAACAAGAAATGGCAAAAAAACAATGAATTAAATCTCGGATTGCCTAAAAACGGTATCTATACTTCTATACTAATATTATAAAGAAGAACGATTTGTACTTTTGTATGCAACGAATAAACTTAAAAACACTGTTCTGATTTGGATGAAATTTGGTATAGAAATAGTTTGAGAACCGGGAAATGACATAGGATAGTAATGAATAGATTCAGGTGTTACTTTGCGGAAATCCATTTTTAATAATAACAAATATTTTTAAAATATCTTAAGAAAACTTCAAATAATATTTTAATACAACACTTAAAAATATATCTAGTGACAATTCCGCTTAATTTTCCTGCTAAGCGGACGTGACGTCACAAACGCCACGCAGCAGTGTTTTATTATATTATTAATTTGAAGTTTTCTTAAAATATTTTAAAAATATTTGTTAATATTACATAGGATAGTTTTTATCCAACTGTGCAAAAAGAGGTTAATGGTTTTGCGCGATAACCGACGTACACGCGGGCGGACCCGCGGCCGGAAAGCTAGTAATTTCTAAATAATAGACTGACGTAATAATGAGGATCCCTGAAAGATTAGAGAGAGAGAAAGCAGAGATTTAAGATAAAAGTACTACATACAATTGCCGTCTTGTTCACTCCTGAAGCCCCTAAAGTCATTGTATTACACATCCGGGTGTGTATATTTACGATGTCGCCAGCCCTAGACCCGCCGACGCCGTCCGTCAGCGCCGTTCAGTGTAAACATGACGTTTTACTGCACTGTTATGTTGTAAATACATATAGTGTAGTGCCTAGGGGTGTCTAATGCGAGGGTCACGAACACCAGCGGCCAGGGACTCAAACTACACGGAAAAAAAAGATATCTTAAATCAAGACAATATCGACTTGGTCAAGACAAATGTAGTTTCATATATGGGCGGAAACAATATATTCTCGAAATAAGTAAAATATTGTTTCAGTTTTATTGTCTTCTTACAAGACATTCGTTCTTGAAACAAGAATTTTGAAAATTTGTATTAAGAATGTATTTTGTCTTATTTAGAGAATAAACAGCCAAGACAATAATGATTATATTTTCTTTTAAACATTCTTTATCTTAAAAACAAGACTCACGTGTTTCATACTGAGAAAATACTTTCTTAAGTGAAACCATACTATTCTTAGCTGAAGAGATATAATATGTTTCTAGACAAGACTAGTACGTCTCTTATGAAAACAATGTATTGTTATGTGAAGCTTCTACTATTCATAGCGGAAGAGATAATTAATTTCAGACAAGACACGTTTGTCTCATACTAACACAATGTAATCTTAAGTGAAGCCTCTATTTTTCTTAGTTGAAGTGATATTTATTTTCACACAATACTCGTATGTTTTATACTAAAACAACGTATTCTTAGGTGAAGCCTCTACTATTCTTGGACGAAGAGATGTAATTTCTAGGCAAGACTCGTATGTTTCATAGCAACACAAGGCATTCTCAGGAGAAGCCTCGACTGCTCCTAGCTAAAGAGATATTTGTTTTCAGAGAAGACTCGTGTGTTTTATTCTTAAAGAGTGTTATCTTAGGTGAAGCCTCTACTATTCTGAGACTAAGATATATCTGTTTCTAGACAAGACTTGTATGTCTCATACTAACAAAATGTATTCTTAACTGAAGAGATATCTGTTTCCAGCTAAGACTCCCATGTTTCATTCTAACACAATGTAATTTTAGGTGAAGCCTCTTCTTTTCTTAGCTGAAATGATATTTATTTTCACACAAGACTCTTTTGTTTCATACTAAAACAACGTATACTTAGGGGAAACCT
The DNA here is from genome assembly GCA_963890685.1 of Plagodis pulveraria. Lineage (NCBI taxonomy): Eukaryota > Metazoa > Arthropoda > Insecta > Lepidoptera > Geometridae > Plagodis > Plagodis pulveraria. Next base: position 20,077,977 of record OY982972.1, read on the forward strand.
CTACTATTCTTAGACGAAGGTTTGTCTGTTTCAAGGTAAGACTCTTATATCTCATTCTAACACAATGCGTTCTTAGAAGAAGCCTCTACTACTTTTAGCTGAAGAGATATTTGTTTTCAGCCAAGACTTGTATGTTTCATTCTAAAACAATGTAATCTTAGGTGAAGCCTCTATTTTTCTTAGCTGAAGTGATATTTGTTTTCAGACAAGACTCGTTTGTTTCATTCTAAAACAACGTAATCTTAGGTGAAGCCTCTAATATTCTTAGCGGAAGAGATAATTGTTTCTAGATAAGATTCGTGTGTTTCATACTAACACAATATATACTTAGGTGAAGCCTCTACTTTTCTTAGCTGAAGTGATATTTGTTCTCAAACAAGACTCGTATGCATCATTCAAAAACAATGTAATCTTAGATGAAGCCTCTTATTTTCTTAGACAACAGATAATTGTTTCTAGAAAAGACTTGTGTGTTTAATACTAACACAATACATTCTTCGATGAATTAAATATAGAAGCTTCTTGTATTACGGCAAAAATGTATTGTTTTATACTAATACAATTTCATTAACCTTCTAATATTTAATACTGAAAATATTGGTGTTTGAGTTAAACAAATATATTTTTAGAAAAGAATATTAAAACTATTACTTAAGATTAATTATATGGTCTGAAATACACACATATTGTATCATAAAATTTAGATAAGTACCTATACAAAGTCACTTCTTCTGCGAACAATACTTTGTGTTTATTATGTCTTAACATATTGTTTTACTATTAACATATGCCCTTAACGTGTACCTTTTTAGCTAAGAATAGTACATGCCTACATATATGACTATAATGTTTTAGTATAAAACATAAATCGTACAGGTACGTACTGGACTATAAATTAAATGCAATGTTTCTGGAAAACAAGGTGGATCATATATTTATTGAAATTAAATCTCTCAGATATAAGTATAAAACTTGACTATAAGTATAGGTTGAAGTGTCATTTTGCACGTTTCAAGTAAATTTAAGTTACAGGATATTGTTAAATCTGCAATATTATTATTTACATACTGACATGTCAATGGAAAATTTTCATAAAATATCATAAAAATATCACACGTAAATTTCTAGTACATAAAAGATAATTTCACAGGACACAGTCAGTAGATATATGTATTATAGCTCTATGTGTACACGAAAGCAAACATTTTACCGTTTGATTAATTGGTTAACTCGATATAGACGTTCGAGGTTCACTCAGAATCGATATGGTTCACTGTAATTTATTATATTACAATAAAAACATAATAATTACCTATGAATAACAACTTAACGAGGGCCGTGTCGGTTCTGATCTACCAAAAGTTTATTTAAAATATCCCTGATTGTGTCCAGTAAATGATTGTCCAGTTAATTGCTATTCAAATATTACATATCACACGGAAAATTAAACAAAACACAAAAGAACACGGTAGCATTTTGTCATACCGGCTCTTACAATATCCATGCAACATATACAATAATTTGTACAAAACATCATCTTAAAATAGAGGAACTTAAGACATGCTATTATAAAATTATTTTATTTCTTTTGTTTTCAATTTTTCTACACAATGTTTACATATTCGAATAAAGCCGCAGTCTCTTCTTTTGAATGTACGTTTATTTTTAATTCTGTGATCTTTTCTATGAATACATTCCATACAAGGTGGAACATATTTGACCTTCCCGGATGTATTGCATCAAAGTCTAGATGAATCTGAAAACAGGTGAGGAGCGACAGTGAGTGAGTCAATGATTTAGGACAGGTATCCCAAAAATAACATAATGAATGAATGAATTACATTCAAAAAAATTAAAAGAATAATTTAAACATAAGAGGTTTAGGTGATGTTATTTAGTTTCAGGTAATCCAATACGAAATAATATAGGGGACTATTGTTATAGATGTCAGTAGTTAATCTCAAATAGAATAATAATAATTTATGATATTACATTATAACATGTTGAAATAGTTGACTAACAATTAGAGAATAAGCTACTATTAATTCAAGAATTAGTTTTAAGCTATTTATTATGCCTTATAGATTAGCCTTTGACCACTATCTCACCTTATGGTAAGTGAAGATGTAGTCGAAGATGTTGTCCATGCTAACCAAGAATTACTGGCTCTCAAGGACAGCTGCTGGAACACACCGTTAGGTGCTTGGCGATGACAGATTTTCTACTTGAAAGTGGTAGCTATCCTGGCAGGCATTCGCAAGATGCCCTACCACCATGCAAAATGTGTTTGTTACAATAATGGGGTTTGATACGTGTTGGAACGGATGGCAATCTCTGACGTCATACATACAGTTTTTTTTATTACTTACCATAACACCACTTCTAGTATCACTCAATATTGGCCGAGCAGTTTTGTATTCTAATAACAGTCGGAGTTTGCAGGTATTTTTCCATTTGTTGATAAAATCTTCCCATGGTTCATCAGTGATTTTAAGCGAAATTATATCATATTTATGCAATTCTGAAATAAGAAAAACAGTGAATTTTGTAAATAAACCACAATCTGCCCGTGAAGATAGCTACTATACTGCAAGCAACTGCATGTGAGCATTTCACACACATTTTACCTAAAGGAAACTATCTATTCGAGATCTGGCTAATTTTTAATGTTATCAAATGAATTGGAGGCAAACCATGTCAAAGTAGATAGATTACATACTTTAGGGATTGGTTTACTTTGCTTTATGCGCTTCTTTCTCTGTTTCAGAGATGCCACTGTATTAAAAGAACTCAAGTATCAAGTACTTCTATTTAAAACTTTTTTGTACTGCTGAATACCTACATTCAGCAGTACAAAATGTTTTAAATAGAAATTATCACGAGTACTTGAGTTTTTTTAATTAATTTGTCTGAACTACACCTACAAAGAGCCACATAAGTCAGTCGTGATATTACTGTACTGTATCAGCCGGATCGTCGACTGCTGAAGACAGCCTCTCTCCCCTATTAAGGGGGTATTTGCCATAATCCCCACGCTTGGCAGGTGGCTTGGGGATCGCAGTGTGAGTTGGTAGTTTTAGCTTGAGAAGGTGCTGCTGCCCACCTTCCAGTATTTTTCCCTTAGTCGCCTCTTACGACACCCACGGGATGATATGGGTAGATGCAATTCTAACCCGGCACCCCACGGGGGGAGTCGTGATATTAATATGTCCCATTCTTTCAAACCAAAAACTAATCTAACAACTATTCGGAAAGCAAATATCACAACAACCTATTTATTCAGAAAAAAGAATGTGTATGTATTATTGCAAATATAATATATATTATTTATGTAAAATATTACATTATAATAACCAGTCGTAGTCACATAATCTTCATATTTGTTACAGGAATTAACCGACTAAATAAAACAAACCCACCGTTTTTCTCTCGGGTTAGTAAAATGCAGAACCATAATACACAGATACCGGACTTGCACTTGGCCGCTTTTTATTGCCGATAAGCATTTGAACACTATCTCACATTTTGTACTTATTATACCTAGTTAAATATAAAAATAATAAAAATAATAAGTATAAATAATAAAATGGAAGATCTTGTCACAATACGAGTTTTACAAATAACTGTAGATAAGTTCACAATGTTTTCTTGGATCATGGTAAAACTTACCTGCCAAGCTATCTACAACATCTTCTCCGAAGTCCAGGATATCAGAAGTTCTTCAGTTAAAAATTTTGTAAACTCCAACAACAGTTATTTTATACACGAAGACAAATAGTGCGCACTTCGCGTCGTCCAATCGAAAAATAAAGCAAAATTTTAAATGTCTGAAAGAGTCGGATTCCAATGCTGCCAGGACTTCTTACTCAAAAGTTACGTTATTTTCCTAAGAAAGCTACAATTTTGAAACAAACGTATAATGTTTACGTAGCTTTACAATTTGTAGGTTTATAAACTTCTTTTATATGTTAAATAAATGTATTGGTATACAAATACACCTAGTCAAATCTATATTTATAAGCATTAACATTTAATAAACCTGTTTCTAAAAGTGCACAAGTGCATTGTAAGCTATGTAAGGAGTTGAAAAACGTAACTCCTCGTGTTATTTCCTTAGCTTCCATAGAATTACTTTCACCACCTAATTGAAGCATAACTTATGCCTTTTTTCTTACGAAGCTTTTTTCTTACTAATTTCATGCGACAATCAAACATAGCGCGCTTTGAAAGTTAAATAAACGTAAAATCAGTCTTTTTGATTTGTATTTTATTATTTTTGAATTTTGCACATTATGCCCATAGGAAGATCATATTCAAACGAAAGAAACTTTTAAACTGTGCAAATTAGATCTCAGAGCGATGATTAACGCCAAACGCCACAATCACACTGCTAGGTCAATTAATAAGACCCTTTCAAATGTGCAATTTTATTCGCAGTTTTTAGGGTTCTGTTGTGCCTCAGAATCACTTAGTTTGGTTAAATATGTCCTTTCATTAATTAAACATAATAACAAACTTATTAAGTATCGACTTAAAAAAGAAGGTTAGCAATGCGACACATATATTTATGTAATATTATTGGAACTGCAATATATTCACATTTTAATAATGAATAAAGGCTTCCAAACAAATATACAATATTAATAGGTGTATGTCAGTAGGATTGTACCGTTTTTTTATCGGCTTTCGTTTAATTCAATTTCGGGAATATTGCAAGTTTCAGCAAATTAGTTCAGTAGTATTCAAGATACTTACATATTATACAATATACTTATATGTGTAAGTTTGACGGCCTGGCTTCTCATCTCAAAACCTTAGAGAAATTCTAGTGTATGTTAGAATAATTAAAATGTCTGAAACCAAACTGACTCAAGGGAGAAATCCGTAGTTACATAAAACTTAAAAACTTTCATTCTTACAATGAAATCTTAAAATATTTACAACAAACTATTAACTATTAATAACAACGATATATTCCAGTTTTTCCTGAAAAATTAAGACTTGGAAATAAAACGGTGATGTAAAATAAAATTATTCATTAAAAAAACCCGACTGGAGTTTTTTTTTTATTTTAGACTTTTTAGTTTCAGTCGGGTAAAAAAGAAACACTCAAAATTATAAAATAATAATTTATATTTATGCATGAAATTGACCGACACAACTTGAGAAAGTCTGACCATGAAAATCTGTTCGTGAATCATAGTTCTACTCGCCCAACCCACTTTATCAACTTAGTAGGTATTTAAGTACCGATTTGATTTGCCTTTTTCCTACGTTACGTGTATTAAAGCTATATGAATCCTAAATGAATAAAATAAAAAACTAATTTTTGGTCCCAAAATCAAATTTAATGAGAGTTGGCATACCGTCACAGCGCAACTCGCACTTGGCCAGGATTTTTTTAAACCCATTCTCCTTGTATACGTACTTTTTTAAACCCACACTGGCAACACTGCTGGCAACCTCAAGACTTGAGGTTGAGACAAGCATTCTTGGGTCAAGAAAAGCAGTCTTCGGAGGTAAATTATTACTACAAACTGTTGTCCAGCTCAAGTCTTGAGGTTGAGGAAGACTAGAATTCTTGGGTCAAGAAAAGCAGTTTTGCGGCCCTGTCTTCCTCTGCCACACTAACTCACAGATCTCAATTATCTTTTAACCTCGATCACCACAGTCGGTACAATACGTACTAACCTACCAACTATTAAATAGTCCTATTCTACCAGCTTCCAAAAAAGATGCAACAGACCACCTTTATCTATAGTCTGTATAACTAGGTATTACTTATTTAGGTAAGTACTAGGTAATATCTGCCGTCCTTTAAATAAAAGGCCATATTTTTCTCCCGTAAATTTGAAATTTTGTACCGAGCAGGCGTTATTGCAAACATATTGAAATAAACTCTTTTTTTAAATAAGATTGGTATGGTGTCAAAATACACGAAATTATTTGGATCAAGTAAATCAACATCTTGGAAAGAGTTGTTTTTTAAACTTAAGAAATTATATAGTATTCATTTGTAATAAATTCTTCTTTGAAATAAGATTGTCATATTCTCGAATCAAGCACACACAATCTTGAACGAATTAAGAATGTCTTGAATCTCGTGTCAAAATACACTAAATTATTTGGATCAAGTAAAGCAACATCTTGGAATGAGAAAAATTGTTCAGAATTATAGTAAATATAAAGTTATCAGCTGAAATGAACTCTTTCTTGAAATAAGATTGGCATATTGTCAAATCATGCAACACTATCTCGAACGAAGAATATATTGAATCTCGTGTCAAAATACACGAAATTATTTGAATTAAGTAAATCAACATCTTGGAATGAGAAAAACTGTTAAGAATTTGAGTAAATATTATAGTTTTCAGCTGAATTGAACATTTTCTTGAAATAGGATTGGCATCTTCTCAAGTCAAGCACACCCAATCTCGAACGAAGAATGTATTGATCTCGTGTCAAAATACACGAAATTATTTGAATCAAGTAAATCAACATCTTCGAATGAGAAAAACTGATAAGAATTTGAGTAAATATATAGTTTTCAGCTGAAATGAACTTTTTCTTAAAATAAGATTGGGATATTCTCAAATCAATCACACACAATCTTGAACGAAGAATGTATTGAATCTCGTGTCAAAATACACAAAATTATTTGTATCAAGTAAATTTAAATCTCGGAATTAGAAAAACTGTTAATAACTTGAGTAATTATATAGTTTTCAGCTGAAATAAACTGTTTCTTGAAATAAGATTGGCATATTCTCAAATCGAGCACACACAATCTTGCACGAAGAATATTTTGAATCTTGTGCCAAAATACACTAATTTATTTGGTTCAAGTAAACCAAATTCTTGAAATAAGACAACAAGTCTTCATTAAAAATATGATAACGTTCTTGAGTTACAAAATATAACTAGATTTCGAAACGGAATTGTCAATTTCTTAGAATGAGTAAACATTTCTTCAACAAAGTTATTTTATTTCTTCAGCCAAGAAAAATCGATTTGTCTCAAATTAAGTAAAATATCATCTTGGAAGAAGATAATATTATCTTGATTTATAAAGTTTTGAAATTGTTCAGTCAAAATCAGATATTTTCTTTGTTTGATAAATAAATATTCTTGAACCAATAAATCTTTCTTCAATCAAGAATTAAATGCAAGAATATATTATTTTTCATTTAAGAATACTGTGTTTTTTAGATTAAGATAATTTACTTATGTAAAGCAAATATTTACTTGATTTTAAACAATTATTCTAAGAATATTGAAATTCTTGGCCAAAGAGATCCTTTTTTTCCGTGTATCAACGTTGCTTCTACGGACCTAATTGCATCTGTTATTTTATTGGCGAGTCCTTTTATTTGTGTATGCCTGATAGGTTAGCTTTTGACCGCTATCTCAACTGATAGTGAATGATGATGTGTTCGAAAATTTTGTTCAAGCTGACCTAGAAGTACTGGCTCTCAAGGGTCGTTGCCGGAATACACCGTTAGGTGCTTGGATTTTCAACTTGAGAGTGGTAGCTAGCCAGGTGGGCATTCGCAAAATGCCCTACCACAATCCTATAGCGACTGCCATCGCAATACAACAACCGGGACCGACGGCTTAACTTGCCATCCGAAGCACGTGCACGCTCAGTACTAATATCACTAGACTGCCGTGCCGCAGGTACATTGTTCGGTCCCCGCCCGCCGGATTGAGCTTCACCGCATGGTGGAAGGGCATTCTGCGTTAATATTTAAGTGTTAATATTTCTGCGTTAATTAATGCTCACCTGGCGAGCTACCACCCTCTAATAGAAAATCTGTCGCCAAGCAGCTACCGATGTGTTCCGGCAGCTGTCCTTGAGAGCCAGTAATTCTAGGTCAGTCTGAACATATTCGACCACATCATCAGGTGAGATAGTGATCAAAAGCTATAAAAAAAGATGTAATAGAATGAAAAAAAAATTGGTGACAGTCCGTGGGCAGACGTGTGGCTATTCGCGGCGTTGCGGGCAGCCGAGCGACTATTATTATTTTTGTCAATGGATTTTATGCATTGTTGACATAGATACAAAGTCGAAAATGGTTTGTCAGTAAATCAGCCCGCCGCGCGCCGCTCCCAGTTCTGTGTGAATGAAGCCTAAGGACGTGTGGGCTCCGAGGGTTGTATTTCCTTTCATTCATCTATAATAACCGGGTGACTTTGTAAAGTTTTTATTGTAGTGCGTTATCATGCGAGTTCTTTGTGGCCATGTCTGACCCTTTTTAGGACTTGAAAGCGGTACCCTATTACTAAGTCTCGGCCGTTCCACCTTTAAAGGGATGTATATTTGGAACCGTAATAGGTTGCCGATTGAAATTCTTATATAATATGTGTCGGTATAGCGAATTGCCTTACAAATATTAATAATGAAAAATAGTCCTCAAAATGGAACTGACTTCAACACTCAAAAATGTGAAATAACTTGGTAATCGAGACGTCAACGCGGGCGTCCCGAGCTCTCCTTGAAAAAGACCACCGGATGTGGTTGAAACTATAGTCGGTGCTATCTGACTTATTCACCTGAGTTATCCCGTATTATTTACTAAAATGAGTGAAATAACTTGTTGACGTCGGTACCATGACAGTTCAAAAGTACCTATTATCACAATATTGTGCACATGGTACCGACTTAGACAAGTTATTTCACACTATTGAGTGTTGAAGTCGGTTCCATTTTGAGATATTTTTTTTTTTCATTATTTTTCGTGACCCTTGCTACTTAGGGGATAAATTGTAATTTACTTTCATTGACTATATAATCAAGATAGGAAAACACTTGTCAGTTATTGGAGTGTTACTTAAAACGGCTTGACCGACTTTGATGAAATGGGACCACATGGGAAGCACCAGCTTTCAAATACAAAAATAGTCATCAAAATCAGTTCACCCAGTCGAAAGTTTAGAGGTAAACAGCCGAATTGAGAACCTCCTCCTTTTATGAAGTCAGTTAAATAGTTAAAAATAAAAAGCCTGTACGAACAGGTGTATTTTTTGACGTTTTTTTTTTTGACCCTTTGTAAATACGGTAACATACCTACCTACAAGCGTCAAACTTGATAGTCGAGCGGTAATAGCTATGGACTGCCGAGCCACAGGTCCATGGTTCTAACCCCACCACCGGCTTGAACTTTACCGCATGGGGGAAGAGCATTTTGCGAATGCTCGCCTAGATGTAGCTAGATACTACGCTAAAATAGAAAATCTGTCGCCAATCACCTAAGGGTATGATTCCGCAGCTGTCCTTGAGAGCCAGTAAATCTAGGTTAGCCTGAACATCATCGATTTTGGTTTAAACGCTTTCGTGATGGAAACTTTAATTTGAAGAACGAACCGCTTGGAAGACAGCCCACACAGGTTAGCTAGCCAGGAGGGCATTCGCAAAATGCCCTACCACAAAGCTACAACGACTGCCATCCTAAGACAATAACCGGGACCAGCGGCTTAACGTGCCCTCCGAAGCACGTGCACGCTCAGCAGTTATGCCACTAGCGGTCCCAGTCATGACCGCGATGGACGTTGTTTAACTTAGCTAATTGGTTAAGAGGCCTTTTACATTATGCAGCCCTCTCACTCGCACTTTTAAAGATAATTTCAAATAGCAACAATATGGTTTATATTTTTTTAAATGTGGTCAATCATTATTTCGCTGCATGCAACTATAGATGTTCTCAACAAATTTTTCCTTTTTACATGTTGAGTCCAATTAGAATTAGAGGCCCAAAATTTAAAATAACTACATTACGCGTTTTGAATCCCCTATTACAGATCAAAATGAAAATTAGTAGAGAACATCTATAGTTGCATGCAGCGAAATAATGATTGACCACATTTAAAAAAATATAAACCATATTGTTGCTATTTGAAATTATCTTTAAAAGTGCGAGTGAGAGGGCTGCAGAGGGCATGTAAAAGGCCTCTGAACGGGTAAACAAATTTCGCTTCGGGCACTTTAAGACCTTAACCCGACTTTAAAGATAAATAAAGCCATCCCTAACACAATGTTAAAGTATAAATACACTTGTTTGTTTAAATATACACCGAGAGGACAGCAAAGCGACGCGGCGACGGTTTTTCAACCCGCTTCTCTGCATTTACAGACCCGCCAACTTATCTGTTCAGGTGGCAGAAAAAAGAACTACAACATTCCTTCAAATTGTGACAGTTTGTTTAGTTGATTTCCATGACCAGTAGCGCCCTCGAAAACTGCACAGTTAAGTTGGTGGTACTATACTGTGCATTTTATGGACGTTTATAGCACTCTACATTTCATAAAAATAGAGATTGTTCGTGTTTTCTGAGAGATGGCGAGTCTTATGCACTAATGTGCATAGTCTATTATTATAGTTTTTCTGTTGGGTTGTGCGTGGTAGTTTTGCGAAGGTATAGAGTAAATGTATAGATTATGACATTTGTCTTTTGATATTATGGATATATTCCATTTGTCGCTAATAACGATATTTTCGATAATTTTGATCACATTCTGCGTCTATGGTTATGATCACTGTGATCGTTTGTAACTGTCATCCCCTGTTCCATTTAGGATAAGAACGCTAAGAATGCCACTTAAATTTGCCACTTCTGTCACTTTTGACATTAGATGTAGTGTTTATGGCGAAAATAACGCCTAGACCCATGTGGAACAACTTTTTGGGAGTGTGATCGTTTTTACAGTTTTTAGCGAATCTCACTTCAAATGGTAAGCACCCTATAAAGCAAATTTGAAATTTGACGTTTGATGATATGACATTTAAGGTTGAACTGGCCGTACAGTTCTCCATACAAACGCCGTAGGGTGATCACTCCCATATTTGAGATTTTAGGTATAGAATTAAGCATAATATCGATTGAACTCGTCATTATCTAGGTTTGTATCGTAACGAAATTTGGTAAAGATAATTAACGTCAAAAACTCGTGTATTCAAACGGATGGAGAATTTTCGACTGTCCAGCACCCGCTTCCATAGCATATTTGGTAATGCACCAGGACGGTATTCTGGGGGTTGCGGGTTCAAGTCCCGCTGGAAGTTATCTTTTTCCATCCGTAATAATTTCCAAAGATAATTAAGTTGAGAGTTATGAGCCTCGAAACATTTTCACATAAAGTTTACAAAGCTCATAACTTTCAACTTAATTATCTTTTAAAAATTTCGTTACGATACAAACCTTGATAAATTTTACGAGTTCAATCGATATCATGCTTTGTTTTGTACCTAAATCCTCAAATAAGGTAGTGATCACCCTACGACGTTTGTATGGAGAACTGACCGGCCAGTTCACCCTTAATTGAACGGAATGAATGTTTAGTTTGTAATTTTATATGAAATTAATGTGGGTAGATATCTTTGTGAGATTGTTAATTTAGTACAGTCCCACCAATTTATCTGTTCAGGCGGCAAAAAAAAGAACTACAACATTCCTTCAAATTGTGACAGTTTGTTGTTGATTTCCTTCACCAGTAGCGCCCTCGCGAACTGCACAGTTAAGTTGGTACTATAAATGTTTTGATTAATGATCGATGATATGAAATCCAGATATTTATTTTTATATTAAGAACAAGTTAAATTGTAATTCGTGTAGATCTTGTATGAGCGCTGGCAGTATATATAAGTAAGTACATAATCTAGTTTACAAGCAAGTAGTACCTATACTTTTGCAAACATGGTGAAATGTGAAGATCTGTTGCAATTAACTAATAACTTAACTGTATTGTATAACTACTTACTCATATTCTTGGAAATAAATTGAATTTGAATTGAAATATGTATAGTATGGGTGTCAGTGAAATTACAGGCACATGAGACTTAACAACCTTATATATCAGGGTGATGAGTGCAGTGCAGATTTTGACTTGTGTCGAAATGCCTCTGTTATAGTATAGGCAGAGATTACCGCTTAACACGAACTGGGCCTCGTGATAGTTCTATCACAATCACATAAAAAATGTACTAGACCACGGCATGAGCTTCACCGTTTAGTCCATAACTGCTCAAGCTGCCGGTGGTGGTCGAACCTTGGACCTGCGGCACGACAGTCCATTGATAGCTATTACCGCTCAGCTATCATTGTTTTATAACTTTTTGACTTCCACTAGTTATTGCATAAGTTTCAATGTCAATTTATATTTTATATTATTGTATAAGTTAAATTACAGATACATGAGACCTAACAACTGTACGTCTCGGTGTGACGGGCACAGTGCAATTCAGATTTCGAAGTAGTGATGGCTCAGTGGCATTGGCTATGGACTGCCGTGCAGCAGGTCCATGGTTCGAATCCCGCCCAGAGCTTGAGCTTCACCGCATGGTGGAAGGGCATTTTGTGAATGCCCGCCTGGCTAGCGACCACCCTCAAGTAGAAAATCTGTCGCCAAGCACCTAACAGTGTGTTCCGGCAGCAGTCCTTGAGAGCCAGAAAAATTACAGGCTAATGAGACCTAACAACTGGACGTCTCAGTGTGACGGGCACAGTGCAATTTGTCACTGACGAAATGCGTCTGTTATAGGCAGAGGTTAGTCCACTTAACATCAGGTGGGCCTGGGGCTTGTTCCGTCACAATAACATAAAAAAAAAACAAAAAAAAAACGTAATATAGAAATGAATCTGTTATAGGCAGAGGTTAATCCTCTTAACATCAGGTGGGCCTCGGGCTTGTTCTGTCACAAAACCATTTAAAAAAAATGATTCGATATACGAGTAAAAATATGTCTACTAACATTTAATTGTAAAATAATCACAGAAGTATCAAATTTAGAAATTATTGGAGCACAAAATGTTTTGCCGCTGGCGGGAATTGAACCCGTGTCCTTCGATTCCGCGCCGGATGCCTAAACCACTCGGCCACCGGAACACTTTCTGTCGTGCCGAAACTTTGTGCTTAGACAGATGCCGGCAGCTTCCCTAACAAGTAGATACGGATTACGGATACAAACGTGAACGCCACCATTGTTAAGTTGTTGTATCCTCAACAATTGAAGCCTTATCAGTTAATTGCAATTTCACGGCGCATTAATGGGCTCATTAAACAGTTCGTGATAAAGGAATCTACATAATTATTTAAGATTAATCTACTACGCATAATTAACTATTGCATACTATATCTAATAATTCAGGCTACACAGGCTTGAATGAGACAAGGGCCTGTTACAGAATGTTCGAGCAAGTTCCGGTTATACTACCCAGAACATAAAATAACTGAATGATAAAAATGACAGTTAACATGCAGCGCGTTACAAGCTTTAACCGATGGATAGGCTAAATCGATGACTGTGTGAAACGCAAAGATGTGGTTTATTTATTAAATATGTTCTGGGTAGTATAACCGGAACTTCTCGAACATTCTGAAACAGGCCCTAAAGCTCGTACTAACATAGAATAAAAAAGACCAGAAGGATCACTCCGCAAAGCCATTCCAATAAATAAGCGACTCTAGCTACCAAGCAATAAAGTGTATTTACTATAACACCATCTCCACCAAACGCTTCGATACATTTTTGAATAATTTACGGGCCCCATATAAACAAGTACAATTTTTTTCTAAATATGATGACAAGCACTATCGCGTCCTAAGCTAAAATAATATTTTACAAATAATTAGAGCACAATTTGTTTTTATGCCCCGCGTGGGAAACGAACCCGCGTCCTCCGATGTCGCGCCGGATACCCTGAACTATTCGCCTGCCCGGGGCTCTTTGCGAACCAATAATTTGTAAAAAAAAAATTAAGTACAAATTAAATAAAAAAGTAACTCGACTGCATATTATTTATTATTTTTAAGCGTTTTATCGTTAACTGCAAGTTGTATATGTTTATGCAATCGTTTTTTGAAGCCGTTAATTTTGATTTATTTATTTATTTCCATACATACAACTATCTTTACAGGTACTCGCCCAATACAATAAGAGTAGCTATAAACAACATTTTGGTACTTAATTTCTGTAACACAGAACATTTAATGCGATTTTTGTAAATTCGCTCAGAGCACAATAAAATAGGTCCACTTCAGCCGCGATAATGTTGTTAGCCCACTCGATGGGTTAGGAAGAAAAAAAAAGTTTCTCTCACAATATGGCATCTAAAATCCACCAGTTTTTTTTTCCTAGTGTGTTACTTGTGCTATCAAGACGTGTCTAACGATATATCATACATGAAAATCGGTTGAGCCGTTTAGAAGTTATGGTGGAATAAAGAAACTCACAAACATACATACGAGTACACACATGAACCCTGAAAATCTAACACTCAATTTTTGGAGTAGTCGTGCAAATCCGTAATAATAAAAATAATTATTAAGAATTGTAAATAATTTTATGTAAATGAAAATAAAACATTACTTGTATTTCTTCTGAGAAATTAGATCGCCTTTAAAGTTACCTCAGATTTGACTTACTCATGAAAAAGCCGACAGAAAACGTGAGGTCTAAAATGAAACAAAAAATGTTTTCATTGTTATCCCGCTTGACCTATATCTATAGCTTTGTGTTCAGACTATAAACAGGAGGTTGTAAATATTAAGTATTTGTCGACATTCTCGAGGTCTTTGCCCTGGCCTTAAGAGTCTGTGGTGAAACAAAACACTGATATTAATATTGTGTTGCCAGGTGAATGTATGTTAAAATATACTAAGTATTTTAATATTGTTAGGTTTGCAATAACGCCTGCTATGCGGATTACATTACAAAATCACAAATATATAAATACGATAGGAAAAATTTAAGTCATGTGCGGGATTCGAACCCGCGTCCATCCACCCATTGAGCCGGGGTATGCTCTAACCAATTGAGCTAACATGACATGACGTCATAACTCAAATCTTTCCTATAGTCCTTTAACCATCGTATTGGGATGGAGCGACATCTATAGTACCACTTGCGTTGTACTACAAACGGGTTCGAATCCCGCACATGACTTAAATTTTTCCTATCGTATATTTGTGATTATATACTAAGTATTACTTAAAAATTAAATTTTATTTTTATATATTTTAATTAAGTAATGAAATTGAATTATAAAAATGACTGTCAAATTAAATGTATCATCCAAATCTAATCTTATAAAGAGGAAATATTTGAGTGTTTGAATCGAAAACTACTGGACGAATTTGAAAAATTCTTTCAGCACTAAACTCTACGTAATCCCTGATGAACATAGGTGATTAGGATATTTTCAAAAAAAATGGGACCCGTATGATAATATCGATAATGTAACCCAACGTATGAAAAATTACCAAAACTTGGTAAGATCGCGTAAGCTGCGAAAATTATTGACAATAGAGCAAAGTGATGTACTACAATTTTATAGAAGAATTCAATATCGAGTAAAAAGTCCGCGATACCATATGTCTAACTATTTCAATTATGTCACAATAACTACTTTTATATATTAAAATGTGCAATAGTTGAGCTGAAAATGTGGAAAAATTATGCTTTTTTGTTTGTTTTTTGTTAAATACCCATGTAAAGCCGGGGCGGGCCTCTAGCTTATAATAAGTTGGTACCTAAATGGGTCCTGCCGGTGGAATCTAGTTCTGCGGCTCTGCTTTGTGAAGTACTAAGGAAATTGAAATAAAAATCGTCTTAACGCTTTGATCTTTTAACTTTCCCTATTCAAAATCACGTGGATCCCTTCCCTTCCTCAGTTTTAAGCCTTCATTATTGTCTATGAGTCCAAGTAATGAATTTGGTAGGAAGGTATAGTCATTGATATTACATGTTTTGAATGAACCATGTCCTTCCAAGAGTTATGAAAAAAGGGACATGCAAGTAAGTATCCAAACGAGGGCAGATATCGGATCGCGCTTATAGGCGGTCCGAACCGTGCAAGCTTTAGAGCAACACAGATTTCCCCCGTCCCACTGTGTTTCGCCTAGAACAAGCTAGCTGGACAAAAATATTTTATAATGGGTTTCGATTGCTTTTGCCTTAGACAATGATAATTTGTTAATTTCATAATTTTCAGGTAGGTACAGATTAAATTATAAGTCTAAAAATGAAAAACCAAATACTTTATAAAAAAATGTATTGTATTTCTTACAAAGGCACAAAAAAAAGCAAAAATACAGCAGAAATAAGTACATTAAAATAGAAAGAAACAATCAATAATATATTACAACATAATTATACAATAAAAAGTAAAAAAATACATTATTATTTATAACTTAAATATTATAAAAAAAGGTAAACTCAAGATGTTACAAAAATGCTACATCATACTCGTAATTATCCTAAATATCCTCATCTGATGATTCGTCACTCTCACATTCAGTCGAGTCTGGTAACAAGTAATCACCTTCATCAGTCGGACTCGGAAGAACGTTACTTGTAACCCGATGTGATTGTATTGAAGGCGGAACAATCAAATTTAAAACTTCTTCAGGTAATTTGTCAATTTTCTTTTTGGGTACCTCTCTGAGAGAGTTGATTAGAGGATCAGACGTTATTAAAAGCATATTCAACAAATCTGTATTTGTGGCAATACGTGACAGTTTCCTGGTGTGGTGTTCACGGAATCTCCGGCAGTCTTTATTTCGAGCCTCTTGAGCTTCTTCTGAGAGCTGTCCGATTGGAAGAATGCAAGTTTTTATCACTTCTGTGCTATGTACAAGTATTTTGTGTACAGTAGCTGGCATGTAGTACCACGAATACAGATTTAGATAAAGTGTTCTGGTTTCAGAACACACTTTCTCAAATTCATTGTAATTAATATCGTACCCAGAAGATAAAGTTCTTAACAAAATGCAGAATTTTTTAATGAGGTTAACGTCTAAGCCTGTAATCTCTCCACTCAGTTCCGGGTTTGTAAAGAATCTGCGAGCTGTGTTCCCATCATTTGTGTTACCATAACTAGGTTTTGGTTTGTCTACAATAAGTCCCATTTGGGTTTTAAACTTTTGCTTTATGTCGTCTGAACGCTGTTTCACACTAGCTTTATCGTCATCACCTCTAACCTGCCACTTCTTAATATCCAAACGATAGCTAATGTGCAACAGACATTCAAAACAGCGAATCCAAGCATGTAATGTAGACAAACCAAACCCATAATGTTCTACATTACTTTCCAATCCACTTAAATCACCATTCATCATCTTAGGAGTCGCACCACAGATATAACACTTTTGTGCAGATCGTGTGTCAGTCATAGCATTGCATACTTTGCCGTCTGTCATTGTTAGCAAAAGAGTGTGCTTCACAGAAATTTGTGATTCACCAACACTACATGTTGTTGGAAGAAGTTGAGATACTTCTTCCAACACTCTGTTAGTTTCTGTAGTCGTAAATTCATTTGTTTCCTTTGAAAAAATAAATTTAATTGGCCTGCAATATAACGTGGAGGAAGGTCGTGGGTTTTGCCAAATAATATTTTGACCATCACACAATCTCAAAGGCACAAATGAAAATACAAACAGAAATTCATCAGTAGCCTCAGTGTTTTCAAACTTCTGCTTGTAGGTACTGTGACCAGAACTACCATCACATCCCCATTTGCTAACTAATGTGAATGACGAACTGGGCAGCACACTTTTAATGACTTCACTTTGTGCTTCAACTAGTCGTTCAGTTGTTTTATCCAAAATAGCTTGGAGTTTTATTTCCGCGCGCGATTCCGTTATAGATATATGGTCATCAGAAGGATAACAAAGTTTTTTTGACTTACATAGGCTATGGTATGATGGAAACACTTGATGTCCAGTCCTTCATTGCCCACTTTCTCGTCTGTTTGTAAGAGTGAGAAGTGCACTTAGAATCTACGTAATAAGCTAGCGCTTCGTCACTATTTAACTGCCTAGCACTACAAAGAGATTCTTCAGATGCCTTTCCTTCTGTGCTGGAATGATCGCCACTTTTTCGGATTCGAGATGCAAACGCTCTATGACCCGGTAAACGATTTGCCACTTCCGCAGCTGTGGTCAATTCACTAGCACTCCGCAATTTCACCAAGTCTTCAACCCTGCGTTTTTTTGTTTTGAAACTGGCGTCTTCGAAGTCTTTTCGGGGTCTACCTTTAGGTCGATTATCTTCTGATGAGGAGGAAGCAGAAGGCCGATGCATACGAACGCTAAATTGTATGTCTGCTCCGTCCAGCCAACTTCTATTTTTGTTTAAAAAAACATCCATTGTTTTCGAAGCAGCCCACTTTTCAGCAAATTTTGACGATATGCTGGCAATTTTTGTTTGCATATCTCTTCTTGAATCGGAGGCCACATCTCTCAGATTGTATTTGTTAAAAATAAACTCCATCAGGTGAGCATTTCTTGCTTCTTTGTCATATTTACGCCATTCTTCAAATAACTCCATTTTCGAAAAAGTGTACACATGATCTGAAAAAAAAATAAAAAAAAATGTTTAGCATTCGTTGCGGTCTCCATATTATATATCATTTAAAAGGTTAATGTTGTGGCTGTAACATACATAAAAATCAACTTGGATACACGTGGATACAAAAAGTTGCGATCCTTGAAAGTTTAGATATGAAGAAAAACTTGACATTCTTTTAACAGATTTTTCAATTGGATATTTAAAGCACATGTTGGCAAATAATATATTAAGTCGATATTAAGTAAGAAAGTACTTACCCTCAAAGGTAAAATCCATCACAGAAAATACTAAAATAATCACTACAAATTTTAAGAGATGTTATCATAAGTGCCGCAAAATTGCAACTAATTTAATTTCACAAATGCAATTAACTTATCACTTACCTTCAACCCCTTATAACTCACCACTATGGAATGTTTGCCCTAATTATTACCTGTTATCGAGACCTTGGGGGTTTTGTTAATGGCATGTGACCCTTAATTACCTGATTAGGTAAATGACTTTTGTCCACCTACGTTGTTCTAGGCAAAACACTGTGCGTACTGGCAAGATTTGGGGTACAAGCGAGCCAACGAAAGTGTGGCGTGAATGACATCTTTGTCGACGCCATATTGCACTCCCGGTACTCTTACTTCTCTAGGCAGTTTGGTCCCATGTAATGGGGTCCCTCCCCTTGCGGCCCATCAGCCGACAGCCCACAGCTCACAGTCAACTTTTAAGTGAGATTGGTCATTAGGCTATGCTAAACTAAGAAAAAAATTAAAAAAGAACTGTAATAACAACCCGGTTTAATAAAGAAACGAAGTGACACAAAAATAGGGCTGCTAAACCTCCCACTTGCACACTTTCTAAAGCAATGGAAGATCCCTTCAGAAAATAAATCTTCTCAAATAGAAAATAGCAGCAGAGTTTTAACTCCTGGCAATACTTTAAAAGTTACGACAGTATCTCGTCTAGTCCACTGTATATTGCTGATCCAACTGACAAAAACGGCGGCCGAGGTCAGTCGGCTAATAGATTGTAAAAAACAACGACAGGAGGTCCCAAGAGATCAATTGCAGTAATCAGATGAAGCGGTAATGTGTGAGATATGAACGTTGACTCACTATCGTTAAGCTCAGTTTTAATGGTTGCATCAGAAGAAAGTAATTGGATCAAAAAGAAAACGTGACTTTGGCTTGAAATAATCTCGAGACAACTGCTTGACTATGGTTTCCAAACACAGTTAGGTACGTACGTTCTGTTCTATAATTCCAGTGTCCATTTGTGTAATTAAGGGTGGATTTCATTGTTGAATTTTAACCCTACTATTAAATAAAACCATCCAAGTTCGAACGAGAGTTCCGTCCAACACAGAATATATTAAAAAACAGTTTAAATTTTTTCAGACAGTTATTTTTTTGTTTTTATACGGTAGCTATTGGACTATAATAATGTGGGTATAACGTTCGTATATGTTACCGTTATAACGATAAAGAATATCTAAAACGTTAAAAATTACACGTTTTATAGGAGATCAGAGTTATGCGTGGCTACACGAAAGATAGAGAGACGCCTTGAAAGTGAATATAAATATTACGTACTCCGTGCTTTGCAAGCTGAAGTGCACTTTATTGCTTCGTGGCTAGAGTCGCTTATTTATTGGCATAGCTTTGCGGAGTGATCCTTCTGGCTCATTTTATTCTGTGTCATGGATTTTGCAACATTAACGATATATCTAGAGGTCGAAAACAATCAAATTTACAGTAAAAAGCTTTTTAGAAAGTTCAAAGACTGCCCATTAACTATCAACGGTGTTTTAGACGTTCGGAATAATGAGTGCGTAGTTTTGTTTGAACCTTGTTCCAATCATTCAGTACGAGTAATGAAAACGCAGCTTAAGGCCGCCCAGCCATTCGGATATCTGTTCGACCCCCGGACACTGATAATAAAACTGTTTTAGGGTCAATTGGAGTGACGAATGAATTTCCTATCGACAAGAGAGATTCGGCTTTAAGCGAGCAAGGAGATAAAAGTGTAATTTTAACTTGAATAGAAATGAAAGGATTCAAAGATTTTATAAAACGAATTGTAAGTCGGTTACGTAAGCTGTTGAAACTGTAATACAATGTGTCCGTTCATGCGATCAAGTTGAATTTATATTGTTCTAGATTAAGTCTTATAACGTTATGTTCCTTCTGGTAACCTAGATAGATATATATAGAGATAAGACTGCAAAATACCGAACTGATTTTTATCAGAATATCAGGGAGTTATTCAAATCAAATCATTTATTTGCTAAAATACATGTCACATAAGGTCGTATAATAATGGTTAAGGATACAATGTATTTACTCTGCAAGCAGACGTGCAATTTTTTATGTAGTATTTATTAAGTACTTAAAATTGATGTTTTACAAAATTCTTTAAATTCTTTCACACTGTAAAAACAGTTTTCAAGAAGCCAGTGAGTCAAAGAGCTTTTAAATTTGTTACCATCCAATATTTTGATGTCGTTTGGTATACAGTTATAAATGGTTAGACACATATTGTAAATATTTATTTTATATAAGTCGTTCTTAGCTCGAGGTTCATACAATAGATTAGTGAACTTTCCCCTTTTTTAACGAGTAAAAACCTCACCACGTTTCTTAAAAAAATCAGGGTGTTGTTTAGTGAAGACACAAATGTCTTTTATGTACATGCACGGTAGAGGAAGTATGTTACATGTTTTAAAAAGGGGTTTACAGCTGTCTGTAAACCCCTTTTTAAAACATGTACACAATACCACGCCATGGTATTGTTATTATCGGGCTTACTTGGGACAGCTAAAAGGCCGACGGCCGGTCGGGCGCCCCAAGTACCGCTGGAAAGACCAGGTTGAGGAGGACCTGCAAAAACTGCAAATAATCCAGTGGCAAGAAAAAGCACAAGACCGCAAAGAATGGCGTCTCTTGGTATCGGAGGCCAGGATCCAGCTTGGGTCGATGCGTCTTAGTTAGTAAGTATCAGGGAGATGACTATATTTGGATTTGAAATGGGTCGAGATTCAATTCTTTGCCTATCAGATAGTTTTATAGTCACAGTTTCGTACTAAGAGTCTTTGCTTAGCCAACTGTACTCGAGTAAAATTTCGGGTCACTCGACATCAAGCCGATCGGCAAAAGGTATGGACTGGCGTGGTGTAGGTCCATGGTTTGATCCCCATCCGGCTTGAGCTTCACTGCATAGTGGGAGGGCATTTTGCGAATGATCGCCTGACTAACTACCATACCCTCAAGTAGGAAATTCTAGCAGCACATCTTGAGATCCAGTGAAAAAATTACTGGTAAGTTTATGCGACTTATCTATTATATGTCTTAGGGTGACGGGCGCAGTCCAGTTCGTCACTTGTGGCGTAATGTATCTGATATAGGCTGAGGTTAACACTTAACATCAGGTGGAATCGTGCGTGTTGATTCATTAAAACATAAAATAAAAAAACTCAAGTCTACGCCCATACACAGAAAATACACATATAATAAAATTTTTTTTTACCTCAAAATGGAACTGACTTCAAAAATTTTTGCATTGCTACTTAGGGGATCAATTGTCATTCACTGTATTAACAAAATACTACAAACTATAAACAACACTACAGCTACTACAATAAAAGCATTTAGACAACCTACAAGTCATGCAGATTCATAGGTCATTCATAGGCAGATTCGTAGTCTAAATGCGACTACACGGGAAGCACTAGCTGTCAAATAAAAAAATAACCATCAAAATCGGTTCACAGAATCGAAAGTTATTAGCTAACAAACATAAAAAAATATACAATCGAAAATATAACCTCCTCTTTTTTAAGTTGGTTAAAAATTCGCATACAGAGTCGATTTAAGTACTTATCAGATTTGGGAATCCGGTTTCATTAGATATTCACATTCCGTTATTTTACCTTCTTTCAAACGTACCCATATAACAAAATCCATTTTACGTATCTAAAGAGAATTTTGAAATTGGTATACGCGAAGCGATCAAAGCAATGAGAAAAATAAATGAAATTTCGCAAGATGATACGCAAACTTTACGATCGCGACATAGATACAAGTACAACCTCAATCTTTCCATCGTATATTTGGCTTTAGGTAAATAACGCTATTCCTATTCTGCCAGCATTTCCCTGTGTATGTCCCTTATTGCTTATTCAGTTTTTATAGCGAACAATTCATTCCTTATATGATGTTGGCTTTTGCCCGCATCTCCTCTTACGTCATACTGCCAAATGTTTGTTGGTGGTCTCTTTCAAGTTTCCTTATGTACGACTTCTAAGAGATAGATTAAACTACGCATTTTAGATATTATTTTGACTTTAGTCGCCGTCAAATGCGGAAATTTTGTCACTATCGGACTGCGTAGGAGTGAAAGAGACGCAGCGATGGTGAAATCGCGATCAGTTTAGGTAAAATCCGAAAGAAAGCTTAGTAACACAAAACTAGTAACGAAAATCGAAAATGTAGCTTTTCTTCTCTGTTGATAAAGTTTTGCAATCTTATTAATATATTTTTCTCAAAAATGGTATTGTAATGTTGCCATAACATCTGTATGAAGTATCCAGAAAGTAAACTCTACCGGAGACTTATTCACAACTGTACAGTAAGAAGCGAGATTTTAAATTTGGAATCTCCTACTGTCCAGTAAGTAAGTATGTAAATTAATTACTGGAAAATTTTATATTTTACCTATCTGGTAATTTGAACTCTTACGTCATCTCGCTAGATCAAATGTTTGTTGGTGGTCTCTTTCAAGTTTCCTTATGTACGACTCCTGAGAGATATATTAAATTGTATAGGTACGCATTTTAGATATTATTTTGACTTAAGACGCTGTCAAATGCGGAAATTTTGTCACTTTATATACATATATATATTTTAATGTTATTGTGACGGAATAAGCTCAAGGCCCACCTGATGTTAAGCGAACTAACATCTGCCTGTAACGGATGCATTTCCTCACAAGTCACGAATTGCACTGCGCCCGTCACCTTGAGACATAGTTATTAAGTCTCATGTGCCTGTAATTTCACTGGCTCTCAAAGACTGCTGCCGGAACACACCGTTAGATGCTTGGCGACAGATTTCCTACTTGAGGGTAGTAGCTATGCGATAAAATATGTATTTTGTAGCAGTGATGTCTCAGTGGCAATGGCTATGGACTGCCGCGCAGCAGGTCCATGGTTTGAATCCCGCCGCGGGCTTGAGCTTGACCGCATGGTGGAAGGGAAGGGCTTTTGCTATCGCAAAATGCCACTGAGACATCACTGCTTCAAAATATATATATTTCATCGGCCCCTTATAATGCGCTTTGATAATTGAGATATATCTCGGATACCGAATCGTGCATGGTGGTATCGCCTGGCTAGTTGTTTTTTTTTTTTATGTAATTATGACGAAACAAGCCCGAGGCCCACCTGATGTTAAGTGGACTAACCTCTGCCTATAACAGGCGCATTTCGTCAGCGACGAATTGCACTGTGCCCGTCACACTGAGACGTCCAGTTGTTAGGTCTCATTAGCCTGTAATTTTTCTGGCTCTCAAGGACTGCTGCCGGAACACACTGTTAGGTTAGTTACCATAGTTACCATCTTCAAATTGGAAAATCTGTCGCGAAGCATCTAATGGTATGTCTCTAAGGCAGTATATCTATGTAAGTCTGAACAACATCTTCCACCACATTATCCTCTACTATCAAGTGAAAAAATAAGCTATAAATAAAGCGAGCCCTGGCAGCGTCGTCGTGTCGAAAATAAATACCTCTAACTTTGCAATTCTTGAATTCTTCTATTTGCTATCGTCTACATTTCCATATGTACCATCACTGATACACTTAGAGCATAAGCAGAGATGAATAAAGTTACATAAAACTTGTTTGTGACAACAACAATCTCGAGAAACATCACGTAAACATATACTTTCTCAATACGCTCCGGAGCTTCAAGTCAATAAAACTTCACATCTAACGTAGACGAGTTCACAAGTTTGGCGCAAGGCACGAGCAAAGTGCCCCTTTTTGGAACAAGTTTCAGGTTGTCAAAGTAGTTTCGCTCGCTTTGCTCACCGCTATTATGTAATAGTTCATATTCTAGACTTCGCAAGATAGCTTTGGTAATGTGAACTAGCTTGGAGAAGTTTAACTCGTCAAAGCAGTTTCGTCCTCTTTTCAAGTTGTTGGTATTCTAAGCAATTTTCAGTTTTATATTGTATGATGATTTATTCTTTTTTTTATGTTATTGTGACGGCACAAGCTCGATGCCCACCTGTTGTTAAGCTGACTAACCTCTGCCTATAACAGATGCATTTCGTCACAAGTCACGAATTGCACTGCGCCCATCACCTTGAGACATAGTTGCTAAGTCTCATGTGCCTGTAATTTCACTGGCTTCCAAGAATTGCTGCCGGAACACACCGTTAGCTGCTTGGCGACAGATTCGATTTCATTTGTTTTTTTTTTTTAACTGTAGCTTTTGCGCTACAGACTCTGGGTCCGTACTCTTTTTAGATCTTCCTTTTTATTATCAGTTTAAATACATTTTACAGAGTAGCTCTCGTCTCCAATACATCAGTCTTCCTGAAAGGAAGGGTGTTAGTTTGTTAAAATCTTAACACTAAAGTGAGTCCGTTTTTCTTTGTTTTTTTTCTTATATCTAGTTTGTTAGCAGGTGACAGTGACATTTTGTTTATTGCAAATTAATGATGGGAACAAAAGTGGTTTTGTAAGTCATTTTATTTATACACCCGCTTGCGGCACGTATTTGACTAGTTCAGTAACTCGCCCTCATCTATTACGTACCGAATGGGGTTACTGAATAGCTAAATAATATGTTATTATAATAATTATCAACTGGTGTTTTGGATCAATTTAAAAAGTATAAGTAGTAATCTTTCCGTTCTCCGCGGGGTGCCGATCTCCGTGGGGTGCCGGGTTAGAATAGCACCTCCCCATATCTTCCCGTGGGGGTCGTAAGAGCGAATAATACTGGAAGGTGGGCAGCAGCGCCTTCTAAGGAACTGCCATTTAACACTGCGATCCCCAAGCCGCCTGCCAAGCGTGGGGGTTATGGCATATACCCCCTACATAGGGGAGGTTGTGTTCAGTAGTGGGCGATCCGGCTGATACCAAGTAGTAATCAATTGTGTCGACCATTTGATACATAAAAATTTGGGCAAGTTACTGTAGTAGCCACTTCGTTGTGCTGATACCTGATTGAGTTTGAATCGAGTTCGATTAATACAAGGATTAGAAAACCCTAAACAACACCCTTATTTCATAGACAAACGACAAATTTCGGTCTATAGTTACATATTTTATATTATTCTGTATAGAAATGCGAATATCTAAGTAGTTAAAAATTACAGGCACATGAGACTTAATAACTATGTCTGAAGGGTAATGCAATTCGTGCCTTGTGGTGAAATGCGAATGGGCCACAAGCTTGATCCGTGGCAATCACAAAAAAAAAAACATTAAAAATCTTACGAAAATGGAAAGTTCTATAAAAAGTCCAGGTCACACCTCATGGAATACGAAGAACGTGATGACGGTGAAAGGAGCAAGAAAGATATGCCTTTGAAAATCTATTATGACGACGACATCAGTCATAAGTATATCTAATTATAAAATGTTTCCCAGTTAGTCCGTTACTCCCAAGCTTCCATAACCTAGTTTACTTGGGTAAATCAGAGCTAATTGTGTAAACACAGAACAATTATGTCACTGAATGATAACGCTCATATTTAGGTCAGCTATATTGTGTATACGAGAGAAAACATCGGCCGATCCGGTCTAACGTTCTCGTGCTATCGAATGTCATACTTCGATCGCCTAACGACTTTGCCGCCCGTTTTCTTCGGGAACTCTTCTGGAACGAAATAGGCTGCGTGCAATTCTCTATACAAATGTATGCCCCAATTTTCTTCCTGGATAATGCCTCTAAAGAAACCTTTATTGCTTAAAATCTGTAGTGTACCTGTAATAGACTCGCTCCTGTTATTTCCTTTTTTTTTTTTTAAAGGAAAAATGTAGGAGGATATCGGTCCGACACCGACTGTTTTCAATAATAAAAAATATTTTCAAATATTTTTAATAAAACACTTAAAAAATATAAAAAAATGTCCAACTCTACGAGCGCACGATGGAGAAATTTTCTCGGTCGTGCGCTCGTAGAGTGAAGACTTCCTGAGGATGCTTCGTGTAGAAGCGAAACGCGTCGAAATTTCTTCCGGTTTGGCTGCGTGGCGTTTGTGACGTCACGTCGGCTTAGCAGGTTAATTGGGCGGAATTGTCACTAAACACATTTTTTATATTTTTAAAGTGTTTTATTAAAATATTAATTTAATGTTTTCCTATAATTATTATTAAATATGGATTTCCGCAAAGTAACGCCTGAATCTATTCATTACCGACTGTTTTTCTTTGTGTCTGTTACCTAATATAATATCTTTTTACATTACAGAGTATACCGATTAATAAAAAAAATTAATAATAAAAATATATAAAATAAATGCTTGTCTTGTGTCCCATTTAAATTTGAGATATAACAAGTTGTATTTGAGTTATCCCTAATAATGGGTATATCATGTTTGAAACCTGCTGCTACACACCGTTAGGTGCTTGGCGACAGATTTTCTACTTGAGGGTGGTCGCTAGCTAGGCGGACATTCGCAAAATGCCTACGACAGCATGCGATCTAAGACTCGGTTGGTATCAACGCATTAAACCTGAGTCTTTTTATTTTGGGATCAACATTTATTATATTGAATTTTTAGAACCTATATTTATTTCAAAACACAGTCAGCTAACATCCTGCAATAAATTATTTTGAATTCATTATCTACAATGTAGGTATGTTATTTGCGGTGCTTCGCGTACATATATTAGGTCCTTACATATGAAATTGGCGTTTTTCGTACTGGCCACTTTAATCACGAATTTCTCCTCTTTGGTAAGGAATTCCAATTTCAAATTTGTACAGCTATAGACTCATGTATTTGTGCTTCGATGATCGTCATTCATTTGTTTTTTTTCTTCTGTTTTTTTCTGTTTGCGTCACTCATTTTACAAAATGGAAAACCTTAAATATCGCATTATTTACGAGTACGAGTTCCGCCGTGGCACTAGTGCTGCGGAAACAACTCGAAGGGTGAATGATGTGTATGGCGGTCGTGTTGCAAAAGAAAACACAGTTCGTTTTTGGTTCCAACGTTTTCGTTCTGGAAATTTCGACCTGCAGAACAAGCCCCGTGGACGGCCTGAGACTCAAGTTGATAATGAAGAGTTGAAGGCTATTGTGGAAGCGGATCCATCGCAAACCACGTCCGAGTTAGCTGCAGGCTGCGATGTTAGTGATAAAATTGTTTTAATTCACTTGAAGCAAATTGGGAAGATTAAAAAGCTTGAAAGGTGGGTACCTCACGAATTGACTGAAACAAACCGGCAAACGCGCGTCGACTGCTGCGTTACATTACTAAACCGGCACAATAATGAAGGTATTTTAAACCGAATCATTACCTGTGATGAAAAATGGGTTCTTTACGATAATCGGAAGCGCTCAGCGCAATGGTTAGATCCTGGCCAGCCAGCCAAATCCTGCCCCAAGCGAAAATTAACCCCAAAAAAGTTACTTGTAAGCGTTGTGTCTAGTGCCGGTATTGTTCATTACAGTTTTTTTCAAATCTGGCCAGACTATTACGGCTGATGTCTATTGTCAGGAATTGCAAACCATGATGGAAAAGCTAGCGGCTAAACAACCTAGGCTGGTCAATCGCTCCACGCCACTGCTGCTTCACGACAACGCTAGACCACACACTGCGCTACAGACGGCTACTAAATTAGAAGAGCTTCAATTGGAAAGTCTAAGACATCCTCCGTACTCCCCGGACCTTGCTCCAACAGATTACCATTTTTTTCGAAATTTGGATAACTTCTTGCAAGGGAAAAAATTCAACTCCGATGGGGCAGTCCAAATCGCCTTCAAAGATTTTATTGATTCCCGTCCGACTGGTTTTTTTAGTAAAGGGATCAATGAACTACCTATGAGATGGCAAAAGTGCATAGAAAATAATGGTTCATACTTTGATTAATTAAATATATTATATTAAAAAATATTCGACTTTTTGTTCCTCCCATACAAAACGCCAATTTCATATGTAAGGACCTAATATAATGCTTTATCTCCTTTGACGAAGAAGCTTAAGACGGGAAGGAAGTCTCGAATTCTCATACAAAAAGAGAAAACGTTTCTACCCCCCTAAACAATAAACGATTTTGATGATTTTTGGAAATCTTATAGATGTTATCAATATTGTGGTTTATAGGTTTTGATTTTTACATATTTTATATAGCTTGTTGATCGTTGAGATTCAGATCAGGTCGCTGCCGCTGATAGCTGATCGCTTGGAGCAACATGCTCCAGGGCGAATCGCGCTTTGAATAACTATGCGATGTAGATAAATCGATCCACAACCTTTGTTCGTTTAGTT
The DNA here is from genome assembly GCA_963890685.1 of Plagodis pulveraria. Lineage (NCBI taxonomy): Eukaryota > Metazoa > Arthropoda > Insecta > Lepidoptera > Geometridae > Plagodis > Plagodis pulveraria. Next base: position 20,106,824 of record OY982972.1, read on the forward strand.
GGACTATCTTTGAAACTTTGAACTTGTGTAGAAGTAAATTTTGCTATATCAAGAGAAGGTTATGTACCAAGTTAGATGTTGATTTTGATCCACAATCGCCATAGTTTAAGATTGCTACTGTACAGTTTTGGTGTTTAAATATAGGTTTATTCCGAGACAAAAAATAATTTTATAGTCATGTCCTGCCTTTATCCCATCCGTGTGGGGTCATTATCTCTTCTTTAGAAAGACAAATGACAGTACAAGAGTATATAAAATTATTTTTTCGCTCAAATACCAGGGAATTTTGTTAGAGAAGACATAATATAAAAAAGATTTGAGTTCGGTTATATGAATCCGCCTTGTTGACGCCAAATCTTCTTAGTACTACTATTGACGTTTCTCTCTCAAATGGTAATTATCGTCATATTCATAAATAAAAAGTTACACTTACAATCATTTATATAAATATAAACACACAGATAGCGTACAATTGACACACTCTGATAAAAAAAAGGAGTTAGCCTAAACATCATCGCTTACAATCAGGTGAGGTTCGGGTTCGGGTCAACGGGTAGCCTATCTATATGTACACTTAATATTATAAAGCTATAAGATTTGTATTTTTGTATGCAACGAATAAACTTAAAAACTATTGGACTGATTTGGATTAATTTTGGTATGGATAAGTTTGAGACCCGGGGCAGGACAACAGATAGTTTTTATCCCATTGCGCAAAAAAAGGTAAATGGTTTTACGCGATAACCGAAATACATGCAGGTGGAGCCGCGGTCGGAAAGCTAGTATAAATAAATCTAAAGTGCCCTTGGGGTGCCGGGCTAGAATGTCACCCCCCCATCTCTACCCGTGGGTGTCGTAAGTGTCGACTAAGGGGAACACAACAGAAGGTGGAGCAGTGCTTTCTGAGGAACTGATATCTAACACTGCGATCCCCAAGACGCCTGCCAAGCGTGGGGATTATGGCAAAACCCCATAATGGGGGAGGCCGTGTTCAGCTGTGGACAATACGGCTGATACAGTACAGTAAAGTATAAATAAATTAAAGTACGTTACGGCATGATGTGCAGCATGATGTGACCAGGGGAGCAGAAACATTGAATAGTTAAACAACAAAACTTGGTGACATTCAAACGGTCAGCTAATTGTCCGAGCAGTTAAAACCGGTCGTTGGCGTAATGTCATCGATATTCTATTGACGTCATACAGTCAATATTGTACAGAAATATGTATGTGCGTCGTTAAAAGTGCGCAATCAAATATTTGTATTGTTTTCCCTTTCGTTTTAATGAATCTGTCATTCAATGAAGAGTTTCCTTCCTTCATGTAAATGGGGGATTTTCAATAGGTGTATTTTTAAACGACTTTAAAAATAAAGGCGTCTGGTTCTCAAGTTGTATCTATCAAGGGAGTGTTCCGAGAAACTGTTCGGTTTAATACCTACAGCAGATTTTTCGCTATCGGTGGTCCTGAGTCGGGATGAAACAGCATGCTCTGTCAGGACTCCCGAAAGAGCTTGATGTTTCATCACTTTCATGTCGACGTCAAGAAGTCCACAATCGTGCGATTCTCAAGGCATTTTCTGTTTAGCACTGCCACAATGTGGAACCAGCTGCCATGCGAGGTGTTTCCGAACTGATACGACTTTGGAGCCTTTTAGGAGAGCATATTCCTTCTTGTAAGTCAGGCAGCGCATCTTCTGCTGGTGCTGATATTGGTGGGCGACTGTGATCACTTACCACCTATTGAGCCGTGTGCACAGTTGCCCTTCTATCCCACAGCAAAATTGTACACACGTAATATTTTTTTATATTATGGCCCTTTATTGATTCATCTAATCTTGATATTTTTTTATTGTTGGCTAGATCCAAGTCCTCCAAGTCGGTCCCGTTTAAATTTCATGAACATTTGGTCAATAGTTTTTAATCTATTCTCAAATAACTGAATAAGGATTAACTGGATAACGTGCAACTCTTGTGAATGGGGATCAGTATAAAGTGGGAGAGTGACAATTAATCTTGTAATCGTATAAGCTAGTCATGAAAAAGATAAAAAAAAAACACGGCATTGACATTCTAAGTTCCGACACTAAAAAGTATGAAATAACGTGTGGAAGTCGAGATATGACATGTAAGCTCAGAGTGTTTTGAGTCAACATGATAGAGGCTTCAATTTATACCTAATATTAAGGGATTGTGAAGGTCAAGCATGATGCCCATCTAATGTTAAGCGGTAACCTCGGTCAATAACAGATGCATTTCTGCTCTGAACTGCGCTGAGCCACATAACAACAATAACTCTTGTGCCTGTAATTTTGCTGGCTCTCAAGGACTGCTCCCGCAACACACCATTAGGTGCTTGGTGACAGATTCTCTACTTGAGGGTGCTACCCAGACGCGAATTCGCAAAGTGCCCTTCTACCATGCGGCGAAGCTCAAGCCGGCGGTATATGGATCAGCTAGTCCATTTTTGACATAGTATTCGTCGCTTCAATTACCCGAAGTGATAGGCAGAGTAGAAGTGAATTCCCTTTCCACGAAAACATGTTTCACCCTCATTACATTCTACATCCACGCCCGTCTGTTAGAGTTTTCTCTATCTCTCTTTGTAAAGGGCTTAAATAATTTTATTTATATTTAATCTGTGACATTTTACTTAATGATTTTTATTTTTAATATAAACATTTATTAATAGTGTAATAGTAATAATGTAGGTATTTATTTATGGATTGTAATTTATCTGAAATTAATTGATTGATAGATTAAACTAAGCGTGAAGTTGAAGCAAATTATGTTGATGATTGAAGAGTTATAAATTATTTAAAAAAATGTTCATTTACAAGAAGTTAATTAATTAATTAATTTACATATTCCCTCCTCAAAGGCCGGCAACGCATCCTCGATACCTCTGGTGTTGCGGATGTTCGTGGGCGACGGTGATCACTTACCACCAGGTGAGCTGTCTGCTCGTTTGCCCTGTTATCCCATAAAAATAAACAAGATATCAATAGTAATTTGATTTTTTGAAGAACATCTTTACCACATTATCACTTACCATCAGGTGAGATAGTGGTCAAAGGCTAGCCTTATCAGCTATAAAAAAAAAACTATTTTAAACCTCCAATTTGTTAATTTTGATTTACAAGACATCAGTGTGTAATGTCAATCACTGTCAAACAGACATGGCTTGGTCATAGTAATCGCAAATTTAACATTTTATGTGTCTCATTTAAATGTAATTTAAATTCTTTACACGTATTTACGGCTGTAGACGCTAATTGCGTGCCTAATCGATGTCCATTCTTGATTACTGCGTCAAGGTACGTTGTTTAGGGCAGGGAAGGTGTTTTTTTTTTTTATATTTATAGCTGATAAGCTAGCCTTTGACCAAGACTTAACTTTGCTGATCGGTTAACAACAGCTAAGTAAACTTCGCTACGAGCACTACAAGGGCTTTAAAAACGATTCCATAATAGTAGTTTATGCAACTGTCATATAATAGAGGGAATTAAATTAAAACATGAGTGTAGTTTTCAAAATAAGATTACACGAATGTTTTAATACCTAATTATATGCAGTTACATACACTACTTTATTTAATCTCATGGCTATAGGTAGCTACATTAAATAATTTTTATTTATCCAACATAATATTACTCAAATTCGTATGTACGAAATAGCGCCAAAATTGAAAAAGTCTGTTATTGGTCTATGGCTCGGAACCAGCGCTTACCACAGATAATGTGTACTTAAATTGAATTGAAACCTCCTTGGTCGGGACACATTGTACTTTAATAATTAAAAAAATGTTTTAAATCATTGATTTGTTTGGAGAATGATGCTTTAATTTAACTTTTAATTTTCTTAAAGAAATATGTTTTTTTTTAAACCTTATAGGTTAGCCTTTGACCACTATCTCACCTGATGGTAAGTGATGATGTGGTCGAAGATGTTGTTCAGGCTAACCTAGAAGTATGTAATGTAAATAAAATATGCCAATAAAAGTCTGTATTTCATTTCATAATTAGAATATTACCGAATGAGATTATAGAAATATATATATAACTTGCAGTTCTAATTTCAATGGAACAATAAAACGTTTAATGAAAATAAATAACTTGCAGTCGGGTTTACTTTTTAAATTAATTCACGCTTGTTCTACAATGATGTCGCGTAATTTAACTTGATTGAATGTGACCTAGTTAGTGAGTTTATTGGCAAGCTACTAAGTATGTTAATATTAATTAAGATCCCCTCTATGTATTCACATCTCGTGAGAAAACTTTGTCTGAAGTTTAGATGAGCCCAGTTTAATGCTGTGGGCCCTCACAAAGGACGTTCATTACGTACTAATTAATATGAGATTTATTAATATAATATCGTTATATTACATTTTATTAAATAACATATTCAAGCATTATTTTGAGGGAATACAAGAGCGTGCTTTTGGAGGCTTATCATAAAACATAAACAAGGTATTAAAATAAGAAAATGTTACAAAAAAATTGAAACGACTTTCAACACTGAAAGTATGAAATAACTTGTTGAAGTCGGTGCCATGCTGATTAATGATAAAAATCAATACCTATAAACCTGGATATTGATAACATCTATAATATTTCCAAAAATCATCAAAATCGGTGATTGTTTTGGGGGGATTAAAACGTTTTCTCTTTTTGTATGAAAATTCAAGACTTCCCTCCAGTCTAAAGTAGTAATGTCACTAACGGCCACCCATACAAGTCATTACCGCAGTGGACGTTACTTACCATATTTAATCGGTTAAGATAAACTAAGCAATCTATGCTTCACTGTTATCGTGCAAACAAGTTAACATCTTAAGTTTAACTGTTTTTTTCTCACTCATAGGGTTTGACCTAAAACGGGGACGATCTCATCTGTCGATTTTGATGGACTGACTACACTATATCCACCGACCTTTTCTTTCCTCTTGACCACGTCTTTGTAATCGCTCTGGTCATAGATAAATGAATAGCTATTATTTATCTGTGCTCTGGTGTACCTATTATTTTCGCTTCGGCAAAACAAATCATATAACGCTTCTCTGGGCATAGAAGAATATCTTTCCTCTATGTCATTTGTTGAGTAGATATTATATCAGATATGAAGCAGTGATGGCTCAGTGGCATTGGCTATGGACTGCCGCGCAGCACGTCCATGGTTCGAATCCCGCCCAGAGCTTGAGCTTCACCGCATGGTGGAAGGGCATTTTGCGAATGCCCTTCCACCATGCGGTGGATTTTCTGTGATTTCACGTTGCAAAAACCACCTATTTCCTATTACTAATTCTGTCCATGCAACGGTTGTCCGGAAGAAATCTCTTTTATATCGATAAGAAATAAGAAATTGTCACATAATTTTGTAAGGGTATTAATTTAATATGTGTAAGTAAGTTTACAATAAAGAGTTATTGTATTGTAAGGAAATAAACGATTGGTGGCATATCCGACAAAATTAAGTAGCAATTTAATTAGACATATCCTTACGGACAAAAATGGCTTATTATTTATATTAATTACTACTTCTGATTTTATAATTGCTCTTGGGGAAATACTTCTCCGTCTTCCGCATTCTAGTACGTCAACTAAAAGATTCCATAACTATTGTCTAAACAAAGCTAGTAGTAATGGAGAGTATATTGAGAAAGGTTTATTGGACCCCCACAAAAGTAAAAAAGGCTTAATTTTTTTATTACACGACTGGCCAAAATAGTAGTGTAATGTTTTCAGGGGTAGGTATATATGTTTGTGAGTTTCTTTATTTCACCATAACTTGTGATGTGCTGGAGTGCATTTTTTCGTGTGCGTACTCCCAGCGGCATAATGTCGAATTACATGGTTTGAGTTTAGCAGATATTTAGTGTATTATGTGGTGTAAATGTGTATGGTAGTTTTAAATTTGTGTGTCCAGCCATTCTTGAGATATTTGCGAAAAACACTTTCCGCTAGGAGAACGTTCTCCCAGCGGAACTTTTTTTACAAAAAGGCCCCACAGAAATAAAAATTATACCAATAATTAGAGTATAACGAGAGGTAAATGTGTGTGTTTGACTGAAATTTGTGTGTCATAAGACTCCGAAGATATTCAAGATGCCGCTGGGGGAACGTTTTGCTGTTTGCTGGATATCCTAAACGGTTAAGCGCACAATTATGATTATTTCTACCCATGTTTCTATGAATTTGTGTGTAATGTTTGTGAAAACAGAATTCGAAAAAACATTATAATATAATCGAAAAAAATATATTAAGAAAATAAGGTTTTTAGGTTCTAGTACTTAAAATAGAGGTACTAGAGACTAACTTTTCACGTCAATATGTGCCCTATAATAGCTTACAATGTCTTGCCAAGTCTAATTTGTATACTATAAATAGTTAATGAGTTTTGTTTAAAAAACTGTACCTCAATTACGCCCATTTTTGCCATTAGATTTGACGAGTTCTATAAGGGTTGGCTAATAAAAAGTTATCGCAACATTTAGTGCATTTATCCAATCATATACCTGTAAAATTTTTAGCTCAATACACTTAATAAATAAAGAGATACAGTAAAAAACCCACAAGATATGAAATTAGTGATAAACCGACCAAGTTTGAATGGTTATAAAAAAGCGGCCGCACAGTATAAACTGCTAATCTTCCAAAATGTATAGCATAGTACAGATACTTTGGTACAGTTGCGTACACAATACTTATTGCAAAAAATAATCATTTAAAACATCTATCGGAGTAAATTTTTTGTAGTCAAGTGTTAATTGAATACTTAAGCTTAATATACGTACGTAAGTACATAATTAAGTATATTTGCGTAACTTAACGACTCGAAGCATAGGTACCTAGTTATTTTATGAAAATATACCCATACCCACTATGAAAATATGAAGGCAATTGGGCTCATCATTTATATATGTAGTGTAAGTACTACAATGTATACCTATCATATGTTGGGTTATTGAACAAATGACTTAAATCCAATACATATACAAGTAGTGATTTAATTTACATAGAACAATACTGGAATAGATAGCCATAGAGGTGAAAGGTTCACCCAATGCGAAATTTCCCATTAATTCTAATAGGTATATAACAGTGTTTCTTCCGTCAGCAAGAAAGCCGCCACCAAAGATGTTACACGAAGCTGAAGTTTGTGTAAGTATAAGTATAAAATATCGAATATAAGTATATTTCTGAAATATTTTTCAGCCTTTCATTAAAAAGAAACCAAAGATAATGATGAATCTGTCGAAGTTATATAGCCATCTGTTATTTGTCTAGTATTGTTTGGAGGACGCGTAATTTAAACTTAAATAGGGTCAATAAAGATAAAAAAATTAAGGTGATCCGATTTATTGTTGACATTATAAATGTGTAATTTTTAAGAAGTGTTAGACCATATTTTGAACGTAAACTGGCCACTGTCCCCATTCGACATTAGAGAATTAGGGCTCTGGCTATTATCTAATTCAGAAGGTAATGAAGGTGCAGGTATTACTTCTGCCACTCTTGATTTGAGTACGATTTAATAATATAGAGTTCCACAGACTATCAACAGAGCGTTTTCCTTTTTCTTCATTATACCAATCAAATTTAAATTATATTAGTAGGTAACCTGCGCAGCAGATTATAAGTAGGAACAACACAACATGTAATGTCCAGTTAGATTTTCATCTTTGGGCAGTAATGACTTTCATAAGGTCCGATTCTCATGATATATTACAATCGAGAATTATGAAACAGGATAAAAACAGTAGGTTATCGTTTTGTTTAATTTTTAAACGAACTTTCTTCGTATAAAATCCGAGCATCGGTGTCGTTTCATTTGAACACGAATTGGATATTGCTGATTATCTGCCAATATTAACGCACTATTTGCGCGAGCGCCAATTGCTTATTCCCAATGTAGAAAATTTAAATATTATTTACCACACTATATTAGTAGCACAGTAAGTAAGTAGGTACATAGTTACTACCAGAATTACTGAATCGATAGCAAAGTGAATTTAAAAGTGCACACCCAGTACGTAAAATGCACACAGCCACGTTGTCAATGGCTGACCACTTAGGTATGACTAGTAAAAACCAAAACAAAAGTTCAATGCAAGAGCCGTGCAAAACAAAATCAGCTGTGTTTAACTCTTTCCGGGAAGAGATTTTTTGCGGTCTCTTCTTTTTCTTCTTTAGTCTTTCATCGCGTAATCATGGGAGCGAAAGTGAAAGAATACTAAATGCCTAACTTGGATAGATCCAATCATCGCCAAACACACTGCCACGGATGATTTCCGCGTGACAAACACGCGTGCGCTCTCGCTGCAACGCTTTTTGTTCTCGCGGAATCGCAGCGACATGGTGACAGTAATACCTTCGATTAAAATTAATAAACTGATAAAAGTATATTACTATTCAATGATGTAATAATAACATGAGAATAATTTGAATATATTGTTAAACTTTAGTATACCTACCTAGGTACTATTATATCATTAGGTAAATTAACTGAAAGGCAGAGTAACATTAAAATAATGGTAAAGATTTGAGCAAATGCACACATGTGTTCTGGTTTTCATAAAGGCTTCTGTAGATAGAAGACAGTCATGCTCATTCCCATGCAAATAGAAAAAAAAACATATTATAAATAGAAAACATATGTACCTATATTAAATATTTTTTTACCTATTTATTGAGTTTGGAATATAAGTAAAAACTTGTTGAATAATTGTGTACGCACATGTACCAGCCAAATAACAGTATAATTCTATCCATTTTGGAAGATTAGCAGTTTATACCGTGCGGCCGCTTTTTTGTAACCATTCAAACTTGGTCGGTTTATCACTAATTTCATATCTTGTGGGTTTTTTTACTGTATCTCTTTATTTATTTAGTGTATTGAGCTAAAATTTAACAGGTATATGATTGGATAAATGCACTAAATATTTGCAATACCTTTTTATTAGCCAACCCTTATAGAACTCGTCAAATGTAATGGCAAAAATGGGCATAATTTAGGTACAGTTTTTTTAACAAAACTCATTAACTATTTATAGTATACAAATTAGACTTGGCAAGACATTGTAAGCTATTACAGGGCACATATTGACGTGAAAAGTTAGTCTCTAGAACCTCTATTTTAAGTACTAGAACCTAAAAACCTTATTTTCTTTATATATTTTTTTCGATAAAATTATAATGTTTTTTCGAATTCTGTTTTCACAAACATTACACACAAATTCATAGAAACATGGGTAAAAATAATCATAATTGTGCGCTTAACCGTTTAGGATATCCAGCAAACAGCAAAACGTTCCCCCAGCGGCATCTTGAATATCTTCGGAGTCGTATGACACACAAATTTCAGTCAAACACACACATTTACCTCTCGTTATACTCTAATTATTGGTATAATTTTTATTTCTGTGCGGCCTTTTTGTAACAAAAGTTCCGCTGGGAGAACGTTCTCCTAGCGGAAAGTGTTTTTCGCAAATATCTCAAGAATGGCTGGACCTACGAATAAATATGAAAAGAAATGTAATTCAAGCTCAAAAACACCAGAACGGAAACTATACCGCAGCGGGCGTGGCTTAACAAGTGTACCGCGCGGCGCTGTCAGTTCGCCGCGTGGGTTCGAGTCATGCGGTTGTACCGCGGGAATTTTCTACTGAATTTATCAATGTTCTTCTACGTTGTTTAATTCTGGAAAAATACCATACTGTGTAGTAAAATGGTGTAGAAGCCATAGGGATATAAAAAAATCGGTAATAACTTGTATAAACGAGTAAATAACAATATTTTGGAAACCCATACTTGACTACCCTGGATAGTTTTATGCAACATGAATTTTACATTAAGTCAGAAATAACTTCGGAACATTGTTAGTCTAAGAACATTTGATGTGAACTCGATTCCCAATATTTTTTTTCGTATGCTTAATTTTTTATGTCAAACATGTAAGAATGAGAATGTCATCAACATCAAACTACAAATGTTATAAAAAAACTTTGACAAAGGTCCTCAATTCTAATTTAGTATTTGTGCTTCTAATGACATAAAAATATCCAAGAAGTAAGGCTTAGGTCTGACAACTGTCAAAGTGTTGTAATGTCGTATTTCTCGGTATTGATTTAATTTTTGGATTACAAAGGACATAAAAATTACAAATAAATTGATCTTAGGTCTTATAACGTATGAACGTAAGAGTAATTTCTAAGTTTTTTATGTATTATATTATTATAAATATAGTGTTATATGTATTATATACAAAACATGAAACAGACACGAAAAATTTGATATTAACTGTAATTTTGACAGCTTTCCTGCTTGAGATCTATTCCTATATAACTATAATGTCATTTGTACCTGAAACAAAAAATTAAAACAGATAAATACTATATCAACTGCCACGTTGATAGTTGGCCTATGGCTGCGGTATTGTTAGTTGCAATAGGTATATATAATCCATCTACTTAATTTGGTACAATGGAATACTAGAATAATAGTCTTGGGCATGCAAGGCACTCTGCCAACTGGTAGAGAGCTGAAGTGTTTAGACTGCCTGCAAACCTGAAATGGCAGCTAGGTTGACTAAATGCTTTCATTGTAGTAGCTAAAAGTATTTACAACAGTTTGCAGCGTTTTGTTAAAATACATACCGGCAAAAAAACTTGATGTACTTATTACTCTAACAAACACAATAAGACTTTTTTAAATCTAATTTAATTCTTAGTTATATCCTACTATCAATATTAACTTGAATAAAAAAATTCTCTGCGCATTATATATACCGACTTTTAAATTGTAGAATATTATTTCCAAGAATGTAATTCCAATCTACTGAAATAAAGTGCCTGAAAACCCTAAAATATTTTATTGAAAAATCCTGTAATAGAAAATGAATACGTAAACAGGCTCACATATTGTGGAATTACGCCATCCACGCGTATCTAAAGCTGGGAACGCACTACAGAGTTGCGTCGCGACGTGGTATCTGAGCGACTGTCACTACCTAATATGCATTTACAGAGGTGCAGAGCAGTGCTGCAGCGAAGTGACGCGACTTTTTCGTTTACAATAGCAATATGGCGTAGGTTCTTCCAACTAATGGCAAAAATTCGAAAGGGATGAAGTCGTCGAAGTAAAATAATCAAATAATCGTGGTGTTTTGCAAAGAGGTAGGTATAGCTGAATAATTAATAAGTGTTATATTTGGGTGCAAGAGATAACAAAATTCTCGTTCGAAAAAAACTCTTTTTTACAACTCTTCAGAGATAACGATCGATTTCACTCAGATTTTAGAACGTAAAATAAGGTCTTATGAATTGTTGAAACGTGGATGGACCATGAAATGACTGGATAATTTACTGCGCCGCGTCTCTCCGGTGCCGAAAGGCGTGGCACAGGCTCGACGCAGAGTTGCTTTCGGAGACATCTCTGTAGCACTGCGCCGTGCCTCTCCGAAGCCACACTATAGTGCGGTTTACGCCATTTATAAACTCATACAAATTATATTGTTCTTTTACGCGTAAGCCAGTCATTATCAATTTTGAATATGCAATAAAAAACTCACCAGCCACAAGGGTTGATACAATTAAAGATCTAGGAGTTTTTTTGATAGTAAACTTTTATTCGACACACACGTAAGCAACATTGTAAGCAAGGCATCTCGTGCACTTGGTTTTATTTTAAGAATGTCTAATGAGTTTTCCAATTTAAAAACCTTTAAAATCCTTTATTGTGCACACGTTCGCAGTCACTTGAAATACGCATCACAAGTCTGGAACCCTTGTTATGAAGTATATTCTACGCGCTTATAACGTATCCAGATGAAGCTTCTGCGTTATCTTCAGTTTCTTGCAAAACTGGACTTCCGGATTATTTAGCTAGATGTCGTAAGTTTCATTTCTTGCCTCTCTATGAGCGAAGGAATATATCCGACCTATAATATCTTCTTAGCATTGCAAATGGCACGGTGGACTGTTTTGAGCTCCTTGAGCTGATAGGATTACGAATTCATGCAGCTGTATTGAGAAACCCCAAAACTATCTATTCCGTTAGTTAAGACAAATTATAGGCCAAATGCATTCATTATGCGTGCAAGTGCTTCATTTAACAACTTGACAGATAAAAAAATTTATTTATACAATACCTCGACTACCAAACTGAAACGTTTGTTTAGTGAAAAATTCTTCTGTACTAGTTAATTTGAACCTTAAGTATTGTATTGTTTCATTCTTTTCATAAGTTAGTCGTCCACTCAAAACATTTTGTTTTATAATTTTTTTAACCCATAAGTGGAAACTTGTAATTGGCCATCAGCATTACATGTGTTTTTCATGTAGTATATAAATGAATTAATTAATGTTATTTGCCTAGCTGTAAGTTTTCTGTAAATTCTAAAATAAAAATAAAATAAAATAAAATTTCCCGAGCCGCGCCGTTTTGCTGCCGCGTTGTGCCGCAGTAGTGCGGTTTGGCCTTAGGCAATGACGGCGGTGACAACATCACATTGACGCGACCAATCAGATGCGATCATTTCTAAGCGCCAAATCAATTAACCAATACAATTGAATTTGGAAAATAGTGCGTGTTTTGTTACTTCTGAACTTGATGAGGCCGAAATCAAAGCGGTCACTGTATCAGAGTTATACTTCTTTACTTTATTTATTCGTAGGGCTGGACACACAAATTTAAAACTACCATACACATTTACACCACATCATACACTAAATATCTGCTAAACTCAAATCATGTAATTCGACATTATGCCGCTGGGAGTACGCACACCATTTTTTCCACTGCAAAGTTAAGTTGGTTTTGCAACCCGACTTACGTTTTACACTTTGCCTTAGCTCTTGTTGCAGCGATGCAGAATCACTATACACATTAAATTGTGTGGTAGTATGGAACTCTCCAAGCGAGATTGAGACTCGCATATGGTTGGTTTTTATTCCTTATGTTATTGTGATGGAACAAGCTCGAAGCCCACCTGATGTTAAGCGGACTAACCTCTGCCTAGGACAGATGCATTTCATCACAAATCATGAATTGCCCTGCGCCCGTAACCTTGTGACTTAGTTTTTAAGTCTCATGTGCCTGTAATTTCACTGGCTCAAGGACTGCTGCTGGAACACACCGTTAGGTGCTTGGCGACTGATTTTCTACTTTAGGGTGGTTGCTAGCCAGGCGGTTTCACCATGCAGTGAAGCTCAAGCCAGCGGTGGGGATCAAGTCATGGACCTGCAGCATGGCAGTCCATAGCTATTACCGCTCGGCCAACATTGCTTCAAAAGTATTTGTAAAAGCTGAACCACTGAGAGCGATTTTATATTCTGATCATGTTTGTCAATTAAAGCTTTCAATTCAAACCAAACCAACCCGAAACTATCTCAGAGCAATATATTGTTAGCGGGACCATTTCAAAACTAAACTTCGTATTTTAATAAACTTTTCAATTACAAAAACAGAAACTAGTGAAAACAATATTGTTGAAGGAAACTTTATGATTGAGGTTTCGTTCAAAGCGGAGAATAAATATAATTTAATTGCTATTAGGTACATATTCTTGAACTTTGTAGGGTTGCGTTGACCACCATATCTGCTTCAGAACCGACTGACTCAGATACACTTTGTAAAGGGATAAGTTGGTTGGGTCATTTTAAAGGAAAGGTAATTGGAGTTCTTGAGAACAATGAGCACATACTGCGATGTTGTCGCCTGGCAAGAGTTGAGATTGGGCTGAAACTGTCTGTATGATGTAAGCCTTACAGATCTGATCTGAACAGACTGTAAAGATCGCGTAAAATGTAAAACATGATATTAAGAGTAGAGTTCACGGAGCGCTTTCCGTACAAACGTAGTTCCGTCATATTTTAAATACTATAGCCTGTTTCAGAATGTTCGAGTAAGTTCCGGTTATACTACCCAGAACATATTTAATAAATAAAACACTATCTTTGCGTTTCACAGCCATCGATTTAGCCTATCCATCGGTTAAAGCTTGAAACGCGCTGCATGTTAACTGTCATTTTTATCATTCAATTATTTTATGCTCTGGGTAGTATAACCGGAACTTACTCGAACATTCTGAAACAGGCCCGAAGTATTCAAACTCGGTGAAAGTTTGCACGTATGTCCTGGAGCCTAATATCTATGCTTCTGGTTTGCCAGATATCCGTAAAATTAAGTATTTTAAAAATAATTGGAAAATTCTTTTTGTATAGGTATGGTTATTTTGACATTTAGGGATAAAATAAATAATCGAAAAACTGGCAAGCCAAAATCATAGACATTAGGCTCAGCAATATGCGTACAAAATTTCACTAAGTTTGAACACTTGGCATTTAAAATATAATTAAACAACGTTTGTATGGAAAGCGCTCCGTGAACTCTTAATTACGGAGATTTTAGCTATTGGGGTATCGGGTTGAGTCCGCAATCGGCCACTGCAAGCGCAGACACGAACGGACCGACCAAACATCTGCAAAGTGTTTGAAACGACACGACGCTTCGTGTGGGCTTACAGATTAAGATGGTGACACTTTAAGATCTTGTAAAATAAAATATATTTCAACCGTTGTTAAAATATATATCAAGTTGTTTATTGATAGATGCATGATGCATCCGTGGGGTGCCGGGAATCCGTGGGGTGCCGGGCTAGAATGTCATTCCCCTCTTACTACCTGTGGGTGTCGTAAGAAACGACTAAAGGTAAAATACCGGAAAGTGCCTTCCGTGAAACAGATATCTTAAACTGCGACCCCCAAGACGTCTGCCTGAAGTGTGGGGATAATGGCAAACCCCCCTTAGTGGGGAGGCTATGTTAGCTCCTGCTTACACGTTCGGGTCTGTTCATTCCTACTTCGACTTGCAATAATGGACTACTTCTACGTTCCAGCGGTACGCCCTTGGGATTGCCATAATGCCCACGCTTCAGGCAGGCTGCGGGAATGGGGGAGGCTGACTTAAGCAGTGAACAATTCGACTGCTTGGCTGTAGAAATAGGTGTCATAGCAGTACTTCCTTGGACGAGTTGCATATAGTTCTACTACCAAAATGATTTGACTGTAAAAGTTCCGGCCGCTGCTGTTTTGGTGTGAATAGAAACAGGTATGGTAGGAGTAGGTAATTCCCCGCACGAACTAACGAATAAATATGTATTATTCGTAGGGTAAAACAATATTACTAATACAAGGGTACATTTGCTCTACCTACACGCCTTCTACTATAGTGGTTAATAGTTAGTCTCATTTGAATTGTAAATGTAGCGCTCGAACGGCACGGGAGAACACCGACCCAGGACAATTGCTACTAATTACAAATTAATTATAGTAATACCGCGCCCGTTTGCTAGGGATGCCACTTGTGGGTAGGAAAAATCGATGATTCTCTAATATATTTGTAATCGATTATTGAAAAGTTTATCCTATCATCTTTCTGTTTATCAAAACGTTTTTTATCCGGCTTTCACATATGCTTAGCGTTCTGCAAAGTCCTAGTCCTAAAATATAAAGTGGTATCTTTGGTCAGTTTCCAGGTAAATTTCAGTATGCTCGCCCCCTACTATAAACGTGGGTGTTGAGAGACTCCGCTAATAATCCTTTCATATAAAGGCTTGATCTGTTTATTAAGATAATTTAGTCAATTTTATTGAAAAGAACGGGTCAATTTTATTGATAAGAACGGGTCAATTTTATTGATATGAAAGGGTCAATTTTATTGATAAGAACGGGTCAATTTTATTGATAAGAACGGGTCAATTTTATTGATAAGAACGGGTCAGTTTTATTGAAAAGAAAGGGTCAATTTTATTGAAAAGAAAGGGTCAATTTTATTGAAAAGAAAGGGTGAATTTTATTGAAAAGAAGGGTCAATTTTAATGAAAAGAACGGGTTAATTTTATCGAAAAGAACGGAAATTGCTTGTGATACAACCCTGCGTCGTCGCTGAAGCCCAAACGGGAAGAGTTACGTCTCCAGTCTTCACCGTCTTTTAAAAACTTTAGACAACTGTACTGTGGAAATCGATGCCTATATTTTTTATGTATGAAGAAGTATAAATCATCCGGTTTTGATCTATGTACATCTTTGATAGTATTTTATGCACTTGGCACGGTAGTCCCATCTAATGTGCATCAAATTAGATTATGTACTTTTTTTAGTTACGTCTCCAGTCTTCACCGTCTTTTAAAAACTTTAGACAACTGTACTGTGGAAATCGATGCCTATATTTTTTATGTATGAAGAAGTATAAATCATCCGGTTTTGATCTATGTACATCTTTGATAGTATTTTATGCACTTGGCACGGTAGTCCCATCTAATGTGCATCAAATTAGATTATGTAACATAAGTAAGTTAAAATTGTTCACCTACCTAGATGACTTAGGATTGCCGTCAGGGATCATGACAAGCATTATTGATGGTGATTCATATAATTAATCTAGTCTTACTCTGGGACTGAAAATCGTACTGCATGACAAAGTACACAATATACTTTTTGTAATATATATAATGTGGGTAGCCTGGTACGTAGGGTAGTTCTGTACAAGGATCTAAATAAAAGCTAGTTACTGCCAACGTCTTGTGTGTGATTGAGCTCCCGAGTCCTTAATTATAATTGTTATTCTTCCTAGTACACAGTACTTTTGAACCGCTCGTAGCGAAGTTTGTTTAGCCGTTCTTAACCGATCAGCAAAGTTAAGCAACGTCCGCCACGGTCATTAGTTGGATGGGTGACCGCTAGTTACATTACTACTGAGCATGCACTTGCTTCGTAGGGCATGTTAAGCCGTCGGTCCCGATTATTGTCTTAGGATGGCAGTCGTTACAGCATGGTGGTAGGGCTTTTTGCGAATGCCCGCCTGGCTAGCTACCTCTCCAATCAAATCCATCCAAAAATCTGTCGCCAAGCACCTAATGTTGTGTTCCGGCAGCTGTCATTGAGAGCCAGTAATTTAAGTTAGCCTTAACAAAATCTTCGACCACATCATCACTTACCATCAGGTGAGATATGGTTAAAGGCTAAACGATCAAGCATAAAAAAAACTGTCCCGAGCTTCGAGTTCGTTGATTTAGGGTATGTTCCATTAGTAGCTAATAACGTTATTTTCGATAATTTTGATCACATTCTGCGTCTATGGTTGTGATCACGTGATCGTTTGTAACTGTCATCCCCGTTCCATTTTTGGATAAGAACGCTAAGAATGCCACTAAAATTTGCCACTTCTGTCACTTTTGACATTAGATGTAGTGTTTAAGGCGAAAATAACGCCAAGACCCATGTGGAAAACTTTTTGGGAGTGTGATCGTTATTAGCGTTTTTAGCGAATCTCACTCAAATGGTACGCACCCATAGTACGATGTCAACATGTTATTTATATTTTTTTAGGGTTAATAGGTCTTTTTTTTATTCTGTATACATATTTCCACGTTATTTTAAAACAACTATATTATTTTAAAGTGCTTCTATTCAGGACAACGCCACCTCTAGTGCAATAAATAATTCTAATTATACTAAAAGTAGGTAGGTCCGACTTTACGTTGTAATGAAATTGTCAAATTGCCGCGGCGCGGCGTTACTTTACTGAACTTTCAGTGTATTACTCCATTTGACACTCTAGAGTAGGTATAATGTGTAATTAATTATCTATCATTACTTTGGGTTAGTTTTTATATCTACGTAAAGTACATAGTAACTGTTGGATTATGTTTTGTTTATGGTAATTTATAAGAGATGGAATGACATCGTATGAACTGAAAAGTGTTCTAGATACTGCATTTAAAAATGAGTACTCGTGTCGTGAGTAGTGAGGTGCCGGGATCGAATGTTAGTCTCTGAGTTACTTAACTACTGTCTTCTGGAAAATACGACCCGGGAGTTTTCAAACTCATACTAAAAAGCTCCATTCTGAGCTATGCTTTACTAAGAGTGTTTCACCGAAGACCACAGTATTGCTTATATGAGATAAGCAGTGCTCAAATGTGAATAATGCTCAAATATAGATCCCGCGCTGCCTCTTGCCAGTCGGCAGCTTGGAGCTCGCGCAGGTCCAACTCCACACCGTCAATCCAGCGATATCTGGGCCTGCGGACGGGTCGGCGGCCACTTGGAACACCAAGATATGCTTTCTTGAATTGCGATTCTCCCCTATTCTCTGTACGTGACCCACCCAGCGGAGCCTTTGGGCTTTGGTCTCTCCCATAATATTGGGCTCGGCGATCAGGTCTTCGATCTCCTGGTTCTTTCGCGAACGCCAGCTGCCATAATCATCAATAATAAAATAGGGTAAGCATTTTAATCGAAAGGGAATCGACAGTAGTCAATTTTCACAACCTTGAGATTGTTTATCGCGGAAAGAACATCAATAAAAGAATCTTTACAGTAGCCAATTTTAGTTTATATACTTTCGGTCTGAAATTCTATGGTCGTAGAGTTGGTACGGAAATCTTTTAATACACAAACATGGAAGAATAGAAAAGATTTTGGCATAAATATTGTGACCATATTGTCGTTATTTTGGAGATAATTCAAAGCAGCAAAATGTTTTCTATACGCAAGTCTGTGATAAAACTGAATGAAGCAAGTGAGGTGTTCTAAGATTGTTCAAAGTCGACATAGCCTTGGTCTCCATACATAAAACTGTAGACATTTAATTAACCGATAGATCCACACTGCCCCTTCTGTGACAACATGATGTGCTATAATTAAAGTGCTTTCAAATTAATTGGTAAGACAAGATAATCATCTTTAATTAATGAGTCAAATCGCTACTGGCTTATCAGCTTATCTATGTAATATCATCATATCAGTTTGCTTATCAGTGGTAACAATTAGAGGTCTATAGATTAAATAATGATATGTTTATTTGTTTTCTTTATCTAATGATCGATAGATTAGTTAAGTCTCTGACTAGAATTTTACCTGATTGTGATGATGCGTTAGAAGGTTTTTTGACGGAACAAGCACGAGGCACACCTGATATTAAGCGTAAACTCCGCTTATAACAGAGCAGCCTTTCACCCTGAGACAGTTGATAAGTTTCATGTGCCTGTAATTTTACTGGCTCTCAAGAGCTGGAAAACACTGTTAGGTGCTAGGTGATATATTTTCTACTTGAGGGTGGTAGGTAGCTAGGTAAGCATGCGAAAAATGCCCTTCCACCATAAGGTCAAGCCGGGGAGGTGGGGATCAAATCATGGATCTGTGGCACTGCAGTCCATAGCTATTACCGCTTGGTTATCATCTATCATAGTAAAGTGGCAAATAGACTTGGAAAGAGTGGAAAGTGGCTCTCAAAGACAGCTTCTTGAACACATTGATGCTGGTTGTATTGATATAAAAACGAAGGCATTACTCGTTACAGACTAAAATCCTTCGATCGCAAGAACAGTCCCAAAACTGTCATGGCGTGATGTTCAAGCAAGGCATAACTATAACTTGTAAAAAAAGGGTCACGGCAACTCGCATTCCTCGTAGCACGGGGGCCATGAAAACAAGGGACGAGCGTCAAACGCTCGTAGCGTCTAGGGCTCAATTCACATGGGAGTCGAATGAAAGTGTTGTTCTAAAAAAATTACATTGAACACTATATAAATCGTAAATAAAACATTCTTATGGAGTCAGAACAACTTGAGCGCGCCTGAGCTTTCGAGTCTCGAGAAACCTCACGTCGCCGATGCTAGAGTAGAATGGAGAGTAAATATACTAACGTTTCGATGTGTTTCGACTGCAATGAGGATCGAAACCAAAGTGCAGTCTTTAGTTTGAAACACATGAAACTCGAATGTGGTTCGCCCGTTGCTTCGCGCAAGCTCGACTCGAAGACCAAGGACTTCAAAACGGTCCGAAACTGGTCGAAATCTTTCCGGTAAATACAACGCGGGTCCTAGCCGGTTCCTAATAAGTTAACAAAGTGCTGTCACCGAGTCTCGGTGGTTAATTTCCAAATCAAGGGCCGATATTCTTTCTGCGACCACACTTTATACGCGTTTGTATGCTACCACTGACATCTTTGACGTGGTTTCATACGATTTTTTTTTAATGTTATTGTGACAGTACAAGCTCGAGGCCCACCTGATGTTAAGCGGACTAACCTCTGCCTATAACAGATGCATTGCGTCACAAGTCACGAATCGCACTGCGCCCGTCACCCTGAGACATAGTTGTTAAGTCTCATGTGCCTGTAATTTCACTGGCTCTCAAGGACTGCTGCCGGAACACACCGTTAGGTGCTTGGCGACAGATTTTCTACTTGAGGGTGGTCGCTAGCCAGGCGGGCATTCGCAAAATGCCCTTCCACCTAGCGGCGAAGCTCAAGCCCGCGGCGGGATTCGAACTATGGACCTGCTGCGCGGCAGTCCATAGCCAATGCCACTGAGCCATCACTGCTCAAAATTTGTCGGAATTTCGTAAAATACCAAATAATGTATGCTTTTGAAATTTGAAACCATTGGTTTCTATATAAAAGTAGGTAATCTACATATAATTTTATGCAAATTATGTGTCCGCTTCAAGTGTTTTAGACAAAAACAGGAACATTTGGGTTATAGCGTGTGTCTTTAGACGCTAGGTGAGTCTAACCCTTATCACTTATATTTCGTGGCCCCAGTGAACGCCCTCCCATTTCGCTTCACAGTTTCGCAAATGTCTAAACATTTTCTTTAACAGAAATTGAGTTCGGTCCGATGCGATTGGTGCGGGATTCTTGGAAACAACCTTGAGGCAGTTTTCCCTAGCAATGCTTCATTTAACTTGCTAAAATCTCCATCTCAACACGGTTTGTCTATCGATTTTATGAACAATCGTCCTCGTGCCCGGCGCATGCTAATGTGCTTTTGAATCAAGTTCATCTCGTGTTACAGTGTTTTTATTTTAGTTCACTGGTCGGTTCAAAAAAAAGTTAGAGTAATCGTACTCAGTTTTCGGGTTCCTATAATAATGGTTCCAACAACAATGTTGTTGTGTATATATCGGTGAGTGGGAACTTGGTGCTCTTGCCGCCAGAACGGTTTTGAGTCAGCGGAATATGAACGCTAGCGTCACACGATAAGTTTCAATTTTGCGTGCAAGAGTAGGCAAATTTTTATACGTAAACTTGACTTTAGTTCGAGATTGATTCTTCTGTACCTCAGTACTATTAGTTGTTCTGTGGTTATACCTCTAAATAACTTTGTTTAAAATTTTGTTGTACCTACCAACGGCTTTCCACATAACAACGACAAACACCTTTACATCTAGTGTCACTGAAATAAGGAATACAGATACGGGGATTATAGTATGGTATTATATACGTCTTTGTTGAAAAATTTACCACAAATGACCCAACGTAAAATGCCATGGGAGCAAACGTCCTTTATTTAAAAGGTACTATTGTTTTGAAAGCAGAACGTTTGCAACGTAAATGTCAAATGAGTAATCTCAGAGGTAAAAAAGGTATTCAAATTGAAAGAAATTACCCGAGGGAACTCGTGTGTCAAATCACTGAAAATCGTATTTGTACTTGGCCATCGTTGAACAAAGGACTTCGTCATTATGTGGGATTTTCTATAATCCCCGCGCTTGGCAGATATCTTGGGGATCGCAGTGTAAGATGATAGATCTCCAGAAGGCGCTTCTGCCTACCTTCTGGTTTTTTCCCTATGTACGCATGTTACGACTCCCATATGAAGAAAGGGGAAAAGGAGAACAATTCTATCCCGGCACCCCAATAGGTTTGTAATACATAAATAGAAAATATTATTTGGAAGGGTTTAATGCCTTGCATAATACTCTAATACTCTTCAAATATCAAATAAATCTTACCGAACAAGACAGATTTTAATAGAGTTTCCATAGCTCTAAAGAAAACTCACCACAGTAAAATAAAAGGAAATAAATAAGCCTATTCCTGCGCCACCAAGCTATTCACCATTCCCCCGTACATAAAACAGTTACTTGAACGCAATTTTATCGCAAAACTTCCAAACGTTATTCGCAAACGACATTTTAACGTCCAATTCAAATCATGCAGTATCGTGACCCGAGAATTCCAAGATTCGGTACATAATTGAAATCCGATTGTAAAAGGATTCCGATAGCGATTTGATTAAAATGTTCCGCGCCTGACTCGAATAAGGATTTGCTTGTCAATTGTCGAGGGAATTTATTTACGTCGGGGATAAGTAGGGAATGTTTAGACCAATGGCCAATTGACCACTCTATTTTCGTTTGTATTCCAACGATGTGTGTATGTACGGAAGGGTCATCATTTAGAGGTGGACTGGCTTTACACTTTTCCAAACAAACGTCTTGGTGATCACTTCTTTATTTAAGGTTTTAGGTCCAGAACTATAAGCATGCTACCGATTTTTTTTTTCTTCATCGAGACTTTTATCGTTACGAATTTGTAAAGAGATACAAAACTAGAAATGTATAAAGTTTTGAAACATTTCCATGCAAATTTTTTTGTGACAGAACTTTCTATGTAGTTAGTCATCTTTTTATACGTAAAGATACGATAGAAATAAAGAGACAAATCGATTTTTTTTTCATCATCTAGACTTGGCAGGCGGCTTGGGGAGCGCAGTGGGGATATCAGTTCCACAGAAAGTGCTGCTGCCTACCTTCTGGCGTGTTATCTTTAGTCGCTTTTTACGACACCCACAGGTAGAGATGAGGAGGTGACTTTCTAGATCGGCACACCACAGCCAATATTAAATATATGTATTCCGAACCTATATATATCTGGATATCTATACAGGTTCAGTATATATGTATTTGATATAATGTGGCGAATTATTTCGACCTACCAAAAAGGTCTTTCGACGTGGTAAAGAACACCCAGTAAAAGGAATCTTGAATGTTGATATAAGCAAACCATATTGTTGCTTTATAAAAGGCGTTATTATTCTAGATATTGTAATTATAATGCTTACATTTCATCATGTAAAAAAATAAGTAATTCGTGAAGGATTTGAGCAGTGAATCATTGGTATGATTTTAGGATAACTCAATTAGTATAACAATATATAAGTTATTGTAATGTATTGAATAGAATTGATGGTGAAGGTTAGGTAAACTTATTCGTCATCCCTTTCTCCATTCGTTCTTTGAGTTATTGATGTTTTTACTACGCATTTTGATTTAATTATGTTATAATAGATAAAGTATGAAATTTCCGTTTTATTGCAATAGGTATTTAGAATTGACATAGAACCTTCATGGCTTGAGATTTTTGAGTGAAATGTTATTCACATGGTACCTATGAGGTTCTTCTTTTAAAAAATGTAAACTTTAATTTATATAATATCCTTATTTTAGGTATAACGCATAGATGCAAACTAAGTTGGAATTAAATAATTTCAGAACATTGATGGTCTCAAGGTAACCTTGTCGCTAAGCGAGACCGTTCCTAATATTTAGATTAAATGGAAAATCGGTCTTATTCACATGTTCAGAATCTGTGCCCGATAGGAGGTAATTGATTACGGGCATTATGATATGATATTCTATATATATTTCTGTTAATGATGATTATATTATATTTTGTAAGGTGGTAGTACAACCCTCAAGTAGAAAATCTGTAGCCCAGCATCCAACAATGTATTCTGCATCTGTACGTAAGAGTCAATAATTCTAGACCAGCCTAAACAACATCTTAGATTACATAATCACTATCAGATTGGTTGGCTGCGCAGGGGATTTGATTAATCATACTTACTAAAATTGCGAGAACTGTCCAATATAAATCTGGAGATTTAATTTGAAGGGTTTGGGTTTTTGATCAAACCTTTTATAGACAAAGTACCCTTCTAGTCTGAGCCTATATCTAAGTTCCAAGGTTTCGAAGGAACTGTTTTACGCCTCCCTGAACTTAGTCCATAAATTTCGCATAATTTGTCCGCGGTACTCGTCAAAAGCCGTCAAGAACCACTCAGAAGTTTCCATATAAAATACGCCTATCGGCCTTTTTGGCTGGTAAGATTATAATAATGGATTTTATATTGTTAGCTTGTAGGACGTTTGGAGTTTAGGACGCTCCATCTTGAAGAATTTATGTGCCGTGAACTGTAACTGATAGCTAGCGTTTGAAATTGATGGCTATGTTAGTGGGTTCTATGGGCTTGTTATGTAGAATACATATGTGCGTTTTCATTATAATCTTGATATCCTAGCATAGTAAAACTACAGAATAAATAGGACCAGAAGGATCACTTCGCAAAGCCATTCCAATAAATAAGCGACTCTAGCTACGAAGCAATAAAGTGCACTTCAGCTCGCATAGCACGGAGTACCTAATATTTATATTCACCTACAAGATACCTTGTAGGTGAATATAAATGTTTCTATCGCATAGCTCTGATCTCTTCTGACGCGGCACGCACCGTACAATAATCCCGTCCGGACGGATACGCCGACGTATTATTATTATGTACCTAAAAAGCGGAGTGAGCCAGGCCTGGTAAAATCAGACAAGTAGTTTTGCCTTCATGAAGTTTGCTCATGCGAGTGTCCAGATTGCGTTGACTTATTTAAAAAGAATTTAATTATTGACAATAACAATCATAAGGCCCTTCATAACGATACTCATAGGCGACGAGTATCATAAGTGAGTTGTGGAGACTTCTCGAGGAGTAGGTATCCCACATATTGTTATACATAGAGACTTGCATACGAAAATCTAACAAACTGTCGTTGAAATAAGAATAATTTTATCACGCACCCCGACGTGGCAATTCCGTTAATATTTTCGTCCGAAATGCACAAGAATCACACAAAACATTAAGAGTTTTTTATTCGTTGAGCCAAATAGGTGCCAGCATTTTGATCACGCGTCGCATCGACCAAGCGCTCTGATAAGTTTTGTAAAATACGATTCACTCCCGGTCCCCACGGACCCAACGTCTCTACACCAAACGGCTCAAATATGTAACCCATACCGAGGTTAGCATACTCGCGCCGCTTGAGTTGCTCCGCCGAAGTAGCCGCGGCACCAGCCTACTGGTGGTGGGCTGGAGCATTTGGACGGCCTGTGAGTCTGCAATGACTTATAGGTTGTCCAAGTGCTTTTGTTGTAGTAGCTATATATGATTCGTGATATCTTGTTAATAAAGGCATACCGCCGGTAAACAAAGTGTTTTTTATTTTCAATATTCATATCAAGAATCTTTTTAAAGCATTTGTTGTTATCACGTTATTGCGGGCTATATATACAAAATAGATGTTAAAATAATATTTATTTTATCATAAGGTACATATAATTAAATTCAGTCCCATTGCAATTAATCACGACTAATTATTCTTAAACATATTATTAATAGTGGCTCTCAGAGCTGTAAACATCGCCAATCTGCCTTTATATAATTTACAATTAAATAAAGGTTTACTGCGCACGCTGATGATGGGACGGGTAATGGGTCACCAAATCCAAAAACCGAAATATTCCGAAACTGATGAAATTAATTTTATGCGACACAGGTAATCTGCGTTTCTTCGTTTATCGGATAAAATGATTATTTGTATAAAAGAGTTGAATTTTAATAAGGACGACTAAAAGTTATGTCACATTTTTGATAACTACGAAATGGCTGTTGTTAATTCCGTAGCCAAAGGGTAAAAACGGGACCCTATTACTAAGACTCCACTGTCCGTCTGTCTATCTGTCACCAAGCTGTATTTCAGTAATAAACACCCATATCCCCGACGTTTTGAAAAATATCCACAAATCCATTCGAACAAAATTTTCATATCTGCTAACAAAATTTCACGAGAATCGGATGAGAAATACGACATGTAGAGGAGAAACAACCGGACATACGAAATAATTTTTGTGTAAGCTAAAGCAGAGACGCTTCGCTCGAACTTCGTTCTCGGTCGGTCAATTATAATATTGATAAAATGTGTATTTTTTCTGTATATTGAATTAAAAAAACTGATTTGGTAACTCTTAGCCCCTTTATATGAGCATTTTGACACCAATCTCTATTGAGTATTGAGTATTGACTAATAAAATATAACTAACGTTGAATGAGTAACCGCTCCAGTTAACTTTAACGATTTTGTTGCCACCGACACTAACAGTGGACCCAATCCAAGTATTTTTTCTTTAACTGTATCTCTAAAACGAAATACAGACATCCCGAAAATTCAAAATAACTTATCTGGAGAATCTTGAGTTATTTCCAGTTCATCGCAACTTTTTGTGGCGGTTACAAAAAGTGGAACATTAGGTTTGGTGAGTTGAATCCAAATCGGTCAGACCGGTCAAAGATACGCGGAATACAAATAAACCCGGTGGCGTTACGCGAAGTGTTATTTTATGTCCGTCGTCGTATTGTCGGTATTTTTGCTCCCCCTCTGTGCACTGTACTGCAACTGAGCAGTATGGATGCTATAATATTCTAAATATAATTACAAGCACTATCGCGTGCTACTGTACTGTTGTCCACTGCTGAACACAGCCTCCCCCATTATGGGAGATTTTGCCATAATCCCCACGCTTGGCAGATGTCTTGGGGATCGCAGTGTGAGATATCAGTTCCTCAGAAAGCGCTGCTGCCCACCTTCTGGTGTTTTTATTTTTTTTTATTTTTTTTTTATTTTTTTTTATTGTGACGGAGCAAGCCCGAGGCCCACCTGATGTTAAGTGGACTAACCTCTGACTATAACAGACGCATTTCGTCGACGACGAATTGCACTGTGCCCGTCACACTGAGACGTCCAGTTGTTAGGTCTCATTAGCCTGTAATTTTTCTGGCTCTCAAGGACTGCTGCCGGAACACACCGTTAGGTGCTTGGCGACAGATTTTCTACTTGAGGGTGGTCGCTAGCCAGGCGGGCATTCGCAAAATGCCCTTCCACCATGCGGTGAAGCTCAAGCTCTGGGCGGGATTCGAACCATGGACCTGCTGCGCGGCAGTCCATAGCCAATGCCACTGAGCCATCACTGCTTCAAACTTGTGTGTTACCCTTAGTCACCTCTTACGACACCCACGGGTAGAGATTGGGGGGTAACATTCTAGCACGGCACGCCACGGTAACTCATGCTAAGCGAAAGTTCAATCTACAAATTTTTACACAAAAATCATTCGCACCTTGCGTTCTTCCCCTAGTTTTAGGCACCGAGTGCCTTAACCGCTGGACTATCGAGTACGAAGTTATGTGCCCTAACTGTATTACTTTAACAGTCATAGTGGACGGTGTGCGGAAATCAACCAGACTGATAGACTTCATTCGATCAACTGGTTAATTATTTACAGATGATTGACAGCCGTCATTTAAAATAAAGTAAGTAAAAAGTACGTAACCTTTTGCTTTAGAATAGGTTACAATACATATTAGGAATCATCTAGATACAGATAATATGATAATTGATAGGAAGCAATGATAGCCAAGCGTTAATAACTGTGTACTACTGGTAATAACACTGGCGTGCCGCAGGTCCATGGTTCGATCCCCACCGCCGCCGGCTTGAGCTTGGTGGAAGGGCTTTTTGCGAATAACCACCCTCAAGTAGAATGCCCTACCACGATGCCCATGCTATAACGACTGCCTCCTAAGACAACCGGGACCAACGCGACGGCTTAACGTTGCCTCCAAAGCTTGAAAGCGCTCAGTAGACATGCCACTAGCGGTCACCAATACAACTCATAGCAGGACCGGAGCAGGCGTTACTTAATTAAGTTTATCGTTAAGAACGGCTTAGCTGCTAAGCCGTTCTAAGCCGTTCTAAGCCTTAGCAAGATAGGCTACGAGCGCTGCAAAGGTAATATAGTGGCATAAGCTGGCGAATCATGGATATACTATAATCAGTATATCCATCGTGATTGCTAAGTTGTGCACTCGATTTATTAAACCTACTCGTAGTTAAATCATTAAGCGCTGATGGTCGGAATATCCATACTGTTAATAGTTATATCCCTGCGTACTTCACTAGCGAGGGCTGCCAGAGCTAGCGTCAAATTACCCAAGTTTAGGGAGGGAGTAGTTAGGGAAAGTTTGTTATTGTGCTTATGCTGATTCACTTATTTCCTCGGAGAAAAAATTAGATTTGCGTCCCTTCCGACTGTCGTAAGACTTCCGGTCGACTCGTTTCCTGTCATTTTAGCATATTCTTCTTCATTTCTACTCGTTTCATGTGCTTTGTTATGCCGATTTCATTATCTGAACGACGGCGTTGTCCGTCCGATGATGAAAATCAATGAATGGAAATTCCTATTTACTTCTCAGCCTGTACCAAAATCTTCAGGCTAAAGCATAGCATGCTGAGTTTTTTAGCCTGATTCTAATGATAATTATCATAGGATTGCATGGTAGAACCATAGTGGGGTTTGTTTGTGATTGGATTATGTTTGACTCGGTTTTAATACCACTATAAAATAACTGATGTCAGTGGACAACCAGAGCTTTAGACCTTCAGGGTACTTTTTTTTCTCTACTTAAGAATTAAAATTGAGACGTATATTACTTGTAGAACTCACTGTACCGTGACAAAACACACCTAAAGGTCACACCGTAAACTCAAACGAATATTACGACTACAGGAATACTTCTAAGTGTTATGGCGTAGAAGAGAGAACGAGGGGTATACCAGTGAAATATCTTTGTAACTGACCAAGAGGAAGACATTGGCCTGTCCAGAACGAAGACTTCATTAGTAGAGAGATCTCATCAATTATGGCTTGGGAGGCAGTAGAGCCTGCCGAGCTCCATCTGCTGCAAGACCTGGACCCGGCAACCGCACCATAGTATTATGTGCGTTCATAAATACATGAAATGCTAGCTAGCTACTTAGTTAGTCGTAAATATAGCTTTACTTGAGCAGGTTCTTAGAAAAATATATTTAGTTTATAACAGCGAGCAAATTGATCATATTATCTAATTCCTGTTTGATACCAAAACACTTTTCTTTAACATTTTCACTTTAGAATTAAGTTGCAAAATTGACTCTAAATTCCGGTCGTAACGGAAATATCTTGATTATTTATTGATGTATTTGTATTATAATTAAATATCAAATCGTTATCAAGATGGACAAGTTAATGAACATTTTATATTTAAATTACTAGTTGTTCGTTTTTAACCTAAAACTGATCGCGGTTCTTCCATCGCTGCCTCTCTTACACTACTAAGTAGATTGTTAGCGATGATATTTTAGCTCTTCTCCGCTTGATGAAGCCCTTGTATAAGTAGTAATTAAACAACTTGAAACGGTTTAAATCGCGTATATTTATCATTGTTTTTGTCCCGACGTTTCAAACATTTTGCAGTGATCGTGGTCACGGGGTGACTAATTGGTTTTATTTGTCACATGAGTTATTAAGAAATTATTTGTCGAACCGTCCGAAACTTTTTTTTTTATATATTAAACATAACGTTCCCTATTCACGCAGTATTCGCTCACAGTGTCCAGAGGTCTTGCAGATTTGTCTCGGTGTTGGGATTTAATTAATTTGATAACAGGATCCCAAGCAGGTGGTACTTGCCAACCATCATCTCTATTGAAATTTAGGTACTTTTTGATTTCAATAGCCTCGCGTAACATTCTTGGCATAAACCGGGTCTCTCTGGCAAGGATTTTTGGATTGCCCTTGTATAAGTGTCTAGTGTCGAAAAGCAGTGTCATTCATCGCGTTCGTGACTCTACCACTAAAGTATTTAAGTTTCACGTACGCATTTGTCAATTAGCGGTAATTTTCTTTGTAGTGGCAACACTACGTAGGTTTGCGAGCAATCAATCGTTACCGGTTGTCGGTCATACAAACAGACGCCGTGTCAGATAGACATTGTGTTATTGGTATCCGACTACGAGTAGCTACTACATTCTACGATTGCGTGGGATCCTGACGCGTTGAGGGAGTTGTATTCGTGTTTGGACTTTGGACTGTTGTATACGAAACTTTTGATCTGTTTATAAATATATACTTAAGCATAATATATATTTTTGTATAAATGAGTAGTGTTTTTTTTTAAATAATATATTTGCCTTGTAGGGTAGCCTTTTACCACTAACTCACCTGATGGTAAATGATAATGTGGTCGAAGATGTTGTTCAGGCTAACCTAGAAGTACTGGCTCTCAAGGACAGCTGCCGGAACACACCGTTAGGTGCTTGGCGACAGATTTTCTACTTGAGGGTGGTAGCTAGCCAGGCGGGCATTCGCAAAATGCCCTAGCACCATACAAGTGTTTAGTATCAGCTCTATTCTCACACAGAACTGCTAATGTCCACAAATATCAAAGTAATTTATACTAACCCCGACGTTCAGGTCAAACTGCATCGGCCGTAGTGACGAAAACAAATAACTTTTTAATTAACTTGCTGTTACAGTAACCAAATCTTGAGTAATGTTACAGTATTTCGATGAAATATGCTTTTCTTCTTAAATAAGTTTTACAAAATTCAGTTGCTTAGACGAAGAAGTCATAATACAGGCATGCATTTGCAAAATGCCCTACCGCCATGCAAAATCTTCAGCGTGTCTACTTCCTAATTAAGTGTACACTTGTACACTTAAGTACGTGTATGAATTAGGAATTTAACATTTTAGATATAATATGTATTTTTAGACTCTACGAGCTTTATATTTTATTTATTGTTGTAGGTTGTAGCGTATTATACAAGAAATAAAGAATTCACTCAAAAAAATAGGCTCCTGTATGAAAACAATTAAATCTTCTCCACGTAATAAAACTGTGAAACAGACGTAATTTTACACACATTTTACGATATACACATGAAACCCTTTCTTTCGCCTTTAGTGACTGTTCCTTTAATATTTACATAATGTTATACATAATTAAAATTACAGGCACATGAGACTTAACAACTATGTCTCAAGGTGACACGGGCGCAGTGCAATTCGTGACTTGTGATGAAAGGCATCTGTTATAGGCAGAGGTTAGTCCGCTTAACATCAGGTGGGCCTCGAGCTTGTTCCGTCAAAATATCATAAAAGAAAACTTTATTTTTAAGATGACTGATAAAATACTTTCGATAGATACCGTGGTTTCCGTGTCATTAGTGTTTTTTGAAACATTTACTAATTGCAACATTTTCTTGTTTCTAGGTAAGCCTTTGACCGCAATCTCGCCTGATGGTAAGTGATGTTATTTTCGAAGGTGTTAACATGGCGCTAAACCTAGAATTACTTGTAATCTAGCCTTTGACCATTATCTCACCTGATGGTAAGTGACGATGTAGTCGAAGATATTGTTCAGACTAACCTTGAATTACGACTCTCAAGGACAGCTGCCTGAACACACTGTTAAGTTCTTGGTGATAGATTTTCTATTTGCGGGCATTTGCAAAATGCCCTTCCACCATGTATTGAAGCTCAAGCCGGCGGCGGGGATCGAACCATGGACCTGCGGCACCGCAGTCCATAGCTAACCGCTCGGCAATCATTGCTTCGAGGTGTCACAGAT
Source organism: Plagodis pulveraria (assembly GCA_963890685.1). Taxonomy (NCBI): domain Eukaryota; kingdom Metazoa; phylum Arthropoda; class Insecta; order Lepidoptera; family Geometridae; genus Plagodis; species Plagodis pulveraria. Next base: position 20,138,228 of record OY982972.1, read on the forward strand.
GTCCAGGGGCTGTGATGGTAATGAGTTACTAAGGCGGACACTGGACTAAGGCGATGTGCGACGGAAAAAAATCCTCCAATAGGACTGCTGCGTCCAGCTAAATGAAGCATTCCTATTAGCTGATTTTTTTCTTCTAACACCGCACTTCTATAGTAGATACGCAGTCTAAGGCAGACATGGGAATACCAACATATACCAGTGCTGGAAAGGAAATGGCAGGAAAGGACCCCGTGACCGCGTTACTGGCCAGATTGGCCAGCGTCCTGACACGATAGATACCACAAGAACCACAGACAACCAATCCATCCCGCTGAGAATAATATATTGGAACGCAGAAGGTCTAAGGAAGAAAATCCTGCACCTCAGAGCCATCCTGAAACGAGAGAATGCAGACATTGCCCTTATCTGCGAAACGCACCTCACACCAGAAATCAAGGCCAAATTCCCTGGCTACCACACCTACCGCCAAGACCAACTATCAGAGACCAGAGCCTACAGGGGACTAATGGTGCTGGTGCAGAGGAGAGTCATCCACCAACTCCTGCCCGACTGCAGCGACAGCCTTAACTCCTTGCAGGCTGTCGGCGTAGAGGTCAACGTGAGTGGAGCCCCTTTGCATCTGTACTCGGTCTACAAGCCACCCACCGACCCACTAGATCTACAAGACCTTACCAAGCTACTGCACCCCACCATTACCACCATTCTGGCGGGTGATTGGAATTGTAAGAGCCCGGCATGGAACTCCACGAGTACAAACAGCAGCGGCCGAAGACTTCTCAAAGATGCAGAAGACAAGCGCTATACTGTGACAGGCCCAGAAATGCCTACTCACTACCCTCACAACCCTAATGACCTGCCAGACGTCATCGACCTCGTGGTCTATAAAGGGCTGCACAAAATCCCAAGACTCACAGTCTTAGATGAAGACACCGGATCAGACCACCAACCCATACTCCTGACCATGGAACAAGAGATAACTAAGACACCACCAGTACCAAGGAGACCCAAAACTGACTGGCCTAAGTTCTCGAAGAAAGTCTGGGAAACCACGCCCACAAGACCAATCTCCGCTCCCTCAGATGTAGATGGACTCACAGAAGAAATCACTAAATGTCTTCAAAGGGCAATAGACTTTGCCACTCCCACCATTAACCCTCAAGACGGAGGCAGACTTAATGATCTACCCCACCATATCAAAGCCCTCATTACCGAAAAGCGCCAAATACGGAAAACTTGGCAACAAACAAGAGATCCGATAACCAAGAAGAAGCTAAACTTCCTACAGGAAAAGATCACAGGAGAACTAGAGGACCTAAACGCCTCAGGTTGGGAACAGAGGATTGATGAAGCGGCTGGTGACTGGTCCTCGCTTCATAAACTCTGCCGGCAACTGCGCAAGCATCCCGAACCAACACGGCCACTTCTCCATGAAGACGGAAACCTCAGATACAGAGCCACTGACAGAGCAGAAATCTTTGCCCAGTCGCTTGAAAACCAATTTAAACCCAACCCGACGGAAGACATGGCATATACAACCCTGATCGACCAACAAGTGGGGCAATACTTCAACAAGCCATTAACGAACGAAGATAAACCCATAATGATCTCCCCCAGACAAGTGCAAAGAGCGCTACAAACTACCAAACCCAGGAAGGCGCCCGGAGCGGACGGAATCGGAAACGCTGCGCTGCGACACCTCCCATATAAGACAGTCGCAGCCATAACCCGCCTATTTAATGGGATCCTCCGAACCGGGCACTTCCCCACAGCGTGGAAGACAGGCCATGTAATCATGTTCCCGAAACAGCACAAAGATGTCAGAAAACCAGAGAGCTATAGACCGATAACGCTCCTGCCAAGCCTATCTAAGGTCTTTGAACGACTTCTCCTGCTCAATTTATCTCCATATCTCCAACCGCGCAAAGAGCAGTTCGGCTTCCGCTCGGAGCATTCAACAACACTTCAATTGTCCAGGGTACTGCACCTTATGGCACAAAACTCAAACAAAAAAGAGCACACGGTCGCAGTATTCCTGGACATGGAAAAAGCCTTTGACCGAGTCTGGCACAACGGCCTACTATTCAAGCTCATGAAGACAGAGACCCCAAGAAGAGCAGTCTTCACAATCCAATCATTCCTGGAGGACAGAAGATTCAAAGTAAGAGTTGATGGAGTACTGTCCTCAGAACGACAGATAGAGGCAGGGGTCCCACAAGGCAGCTGCCTCTCTCCCACCTGCTATGCTATCTACACAGACGACATTCCCACCGAAGATGGTACCACACTGGCACTCTATGCGGATGACGCGGCGCTGCTAACCTCGTCATTCAAAAGCCACCATGCCAGGACAAAGATGCAGAGGGCTCTAGACTTGCTACCAGAATGGTTTGCAAAATGGAAGATGAAGGTGAACGTCTCCAAGACACAAGCCATGATGGTGACAAAACAGAGAATCTCATCCTTACCACCAGAACTCCAACTCATGGACACACCAATCCCATGGAAAAAGACAGCCAAATATCTCGGCGTGACACTAGACAGGTTGCTGACTATGGTACCACACGTCACCAACACCATCAATGCCACAAGAGCAGTTCGGGCCCTATTACAGCCAGTGATCAATTCAAGACTCCCCCTACGTATCAAAAGAGCACTGTTTCTCATCTACATCCGACCACACCTGACTTACGCCGCACCGGCGTGGTTCGCCCTTGTCGCCGAGAGCCAACGCAAGAGGATGAGAGCACAACAAAACCTTGCGCTACGCCAAATCACAGAGGCACCAAGATACGTGCGAAACTCAACCATAGCTCGAGATCTCAACATCGAAGACCTAGATGCACACATCACGGCCCTTACCAAGCGTATGTTCGAGAAAGCTGATGTGTCAGAACACCACCACCTCAAGGGGATAGCCCCCCTACAAGAAAAGCGCCCCGGAGCAAAGGCCCAACCCAGGGATCTACTCAAGAAGGCTAATGATGACCATCTCACCCCCAGTCCAATCATGCTCAGGGCATCCCCAAACGGGGCTCAGCCCAATACGCAAGAATAAAACTGAGGCACGAAACCTAGGGCTAAATAGCCCGCCCCAAGGACCAGCCTGCACGACTGCAGGCTGCGAGCGAACACCGCGGGAACAGGCATCAAATGCCTGAAACCGCATCCGCGCCACCCAAGAAGGAGGGCGTGAAGAAACACCCGGCGGCGGACCAGTGCTGTAAGAGAGCCTTCCCTCGCCCTAAGTTCGGTGGAGTTGAACAGCCGTCAGGCCGCTGTCGGCTGTTCTGTTCTGTCAGCATCTAAGTCCTCCCTTCAACAAATCATCATATAAAAACCCTTACTTCGGAAGCCATTTCAATACTGAGTACTGATCTTCCTCATCATCATCATCATTTCAGCCGCAAGAGTCCACTGCTGGATATAGGCATCCCCCATATATTTCCCAATAGAAAAATAGAACTTCCTGGTTAATGATCTTCCTGGTGATTGAAAAAATGATCTTGCGCCCAGCGCTGTATTAGATTTTCAAGGTTCGAATGAAAACTCCCAAACCTTATTTTATGGCGGTTTATTGCATCTTAACAACACATTAGCGTTAAATTGACGAGACACTGGTTTTATTACGAATTCTAAGAATGTGAAAGAAAAAAGTGGAGGTAACTCTAAATATGTTTACAATTTACAAATTATTGGAGTACAAAATGTAATTTTGAAACGTTTTTTTTTTTCAAACCCGCGTCCTCTGATTTCGCGCCGGATGCCTAATCCATTCGGCCACAGGAACCTTACTCTTTCGAGTCAAAAATTTGTACTACAATTGTATTTCTTTAACCGTCATAGGGGACGGTGCGCGGTCATCCATCAGACTACTAGACTTCATGTGATGGAAACAAGTGCTTTTTTATGTTATTGTGACGGAACAAGCCCGAGGCCCACCTGCTGTTAAGTGGTCTTACCTCTGCCTATAACAGATGCATTTCGCCAACGACGATTTGCACTGTGCACGTCACACTGAGATGTATTAAGTCTCATGTGCCTGTAATTTTAGTGCTTTTTCAAACACTTAACTTTCGAAATGATTTCGCTACCCTTCTATATATTTAAATACGATTACAAGCACTAACGCGTAGTAGAGGTAAATTAAAAATAAAAGCCGGCCAAGTGCGAGTGGGACTCGCGCACGTAGGGTTCCGTAACTAAATATTCTGTGAATAGTTAAAGCGTCTACCTGTCACCGTTATTAGTATCGAGCAAGAAGCGGTAAAAAAACAAGTTTGTTGTATGGGAGCCCCCCTTAAATATTTATTTTATTTTATTTTTAGTATTTGTTGTTACAGCGGCAACAGAAATTAATCATCTGTGAAAATTTCAACTGTCTAGCTATCACCGTTTTGGGTACGGAACCCTAAAAAACAAATAAGACGTTGTCATACAGGATAGTGACAGTGCTGTAGAAAATATTGCAGGGGTTGACTTTTTACCATGACGTTTCATTATATCGCTTCCAAACTCTTCTTTAAATAAATATCCTTTTTAAACAGGGTTTTTATTTTAAAGTCACCCTTATTAATGTAACTTAAAATACGAACTTCTATTATCTTTTACGTATATGTTCTCTCTTTCGCGTTTATCGCCCTACTCAATCGTATGAATGTTAAAATCCGTTTTATATTTTCTAACAGCTTTTCGGCTCAAGAACTCTCGAAAGATTGCCATTTTCGCTCTGTATTTTTATCTTGGTTATAACTTTTGGGAGTGCCGCCATGAGAGAGATTCTTATGTGTAATTCAGTGGTTGTATTTTAAGCAGTATAATATATTGGTAAGAGATTGTGGATATAACTGTAAAAGAGAGCGATTTTGTCTGTTTATTAACTGCCTGTTAGTGAATGCAAAAAAAAGCTATACATATTTTATTACTTAAGAATGGAACCGACTTCAACACTCAAAAGTGTGAAATAACTTGTTGAAGTCGGTACCATGATGGTTCTAAAGTACCTATTATCACAATATTGTGCGCATAGTAACGACTTCGACATGCTATTTCACATATAAATGTTGAAGTCGGTTCAATTTTTAAGTAAAAATTGCTTTATCCCATTTTAGTGTCCCTTGCTACTTATGTGATCGATTATCATTTACTGGCAATGACTATATCATCAAGATTTGCAGTTATTGGAGTGTAACTCAAAAAGGGCTTGACCGATTTTGATTAAATTTAAATGGGACCACACGGCAAGCATCAGCTCTCAAACAAAAAAGAAACATTAAAATCGGTTCAACCAGTAAAAAGCTCTGAGGTTACAAACAAAGACCGACGAACTAAGAACCTCCTCCTCTTTTGAAATCGGTTAAAGACTTTTTTTTACATTTTTTTAAATGTATATATACTTTTTTTTAAGTACTTTATTAATGGAAGGGTTTAAATAACTTTATTATTGGCTCTCCAAAACCGGAATTCATTTTACGCACTTATTGCTATACGGATGTTATTTGTTGGGTCATCAACTCCACCGAAACTGAAAATTGCCTTTTTCTTCTGGTATGGAATTTAAATAAAATTCGATTACCTTCTAAATTACTTGACGATTTTTTGATAATGACTTGAAGTATATTGACACTCCCGCAGAGCCTTCTGAAGAACTGTCATCTTATATTGCAATCCCCAAGACGCCTGCCAAGCTTGGGGTTAATGGCAAATCTCCCTCATGGGATGTAATAAAGTTTGTTTTTTATGTCTGATAGGTTAACCTTTGACTACTATCTCACCTGATGGTAATGATGATGTGGTCGAAGATGTTGTTCAACCTAACCTAGAAGTACTGGCTATCAAGGACAGCTGCCGGAACACACCGTTAGGTGCTCGGCGAAAGATTTTCTACTTGAGGGTGGTAGCTAGCCAGGCGGGCATTCGCAAAATGACCTACTTTCATGCTATAACGACTGCCATCCTAAGACGACAACCAGGACCGACGGCTTAACGTGCCCTCCGAAGCACGTGCACGCTCAGTAGTAATGTCACTAGCGGTCACCCATCCAACTCATGACCGCGGGCGACGTTGCTTAACTTTCCTGATCGGTTGAGAACAGCTAAGTAAACATCGCTACGAGCGCTTCAGTAATTACCGTGTTTCTTATAAATAAATATATTTCATTTCATTTAGTAGATCTAAAAGAAATTCATTGTGTTCCACGAGACTGATCGATACCGAGTATAGTACCACCAACTTAACTGTGCAGTTCTTGAGGGCGCTATTGGTCAAGGAAATCAACTACAAACTGTCACAATGTGAGGGAATTTTGTAGTTCTTTTTTCTGCCGCCTGAACAGATAAGTTGGTCGAACTGTACCGCCCGAGTCCGGTACAATAAAAGCTCTGATTGCGTAATGGGGCCCATCCGCGTCATTTGGCCTCCATGGGAGGAAACATTATGCAACGATAATGGTTCAAGGATCGTTAAGTAAAGTCGTTTCTGCACTTTCGAGTTCTAACTTCTAACTACTCATATCTAAAGCTAAATATTATATATTTTGATATGGACTCAGATTAACTTAATAAGTTGGCATCGTCAGGACCACTATGTCCTAGTTATGAATGAAATTCTATTGTTATCATTATCGCCCATGCCAATGGATTAAGATAGAAATTGACGTCTATGGCGAGAATTACAAAATTTGGCAGCAATTATGTAGCTAGGTTTGGTAACGTACACGATTATGTTTTTTGCGGGTTTCATATAATATTATACGAATTCTCTACAAAAGCAATTGAACATTAATGAACCCAATTCCATAATTTTCGCTTAAAACTGTAAAAAGTAACGTTTATACCAGTAAGTAAAGCAACCAATTCAATAACTATACAGGGTTATTGGTAAAATGGTAACAACCTCTTAGGGTTGACTTCTGCTAGTCCTTACAAACAGTTTGACATGAATTTTATTTTGTTTTGAAAAAATACATATATTTTTGTGTTTTAATGTCGAGCCAAGAGCGCCCGGCGCGGCAAAACTCGACCGCGCATATTCCCTTTGAATAGAGCTTTGAATATTTACATCGAGAAAATTAATAAAAAATATGAAATAATACATGATAGGCACAAGAGATATTGACATAAGGTGGTCCTCGTGCTTATTCAGTCAAAAACATACAATAAAAAAAACATGTCAAAATGTTTGTTAGGACTAGAAGAAGTCAACCCTAAGAGGTTTTTAGCATCTTACCAATAACCCTGTATAATAATATTATAATACATATTAGATATCATAAATAATCTTCTCCGTATCACGTGATACGCGTGCAATAGGCGGAGAAACTAGCAACAAACCCAAAAATATATACAATTATTCATTTCTCCCGTAGAACACTTTTTAAAGACGGTTTTTGACTTTTGAAACCTCAGCGTTCGCATTAAGGTTGGGTAATATGGCAGAGTCGTTTTTATTTGGTACACGTAGTTATTCCTAGTCTTGTTCTACCCTTTCAATATGATTTTCGATTGTTATATATGGATATTCGCCAAAGAACCAAAGTCACCGACATAGCTCTCAGAATTAACAAGTTGAAGTGGCGATGGGCGGGCCACATTGCTCGACGAACTGATAACCGATGGGGAAGAAAGGTTCTCGAGTGATTACCACACTACACCGGAAGACGTAGAGTTGGTAGGCCCCCCACCAGGTGGAATGACGACATCGTGACAGTCGCGGGTAGCCAGTGCTTACAAGTGGCTAATAGCCGTTCTTTGTGGCGTTATATGGGGGAGGCCTTTGTTCAACAGTGGACGTCGATGATATATAGATTATTATAAAAGCTGACATGTTACATAATGACTAAATTGGCAAAACTATCTAAACAACTTCGTCTTGGCAACTTAAGTTAAGTTTCACTCAACGACAAAACTATAGACAGACATGGTATGGTCCTGTGCACGGGATTATAGTACTTATATGTCTCTCTACTATATATTAAGTATTTTATAGAATACCGTATGAGGAAACGGCACCCAATTACTAAACCTACGTCGTTCGTCCGTCTGTCCTACGTTTTAAGGCTGTATCTTTTCGTTATAGCATGGTGGTAGGGCATATTGCGAAGCCCGCCTGGCTAGCTACCACCTTCAAGTAGAAAATCTATCGCCAAACACCTAACGGTGTGTTCCGGCAGCTATTCTTGAGATCCAGTAATTCTAGGTTATCCTGAACAACATCTTCGACCACATCATCACTTTCCATCAGGTGAGGGAAGTAATGGTTGTTCTTGAAATGCAAAGGTCTTTAAGTAGGTTATACAGGGATTTCGCTGGTATACCCCTTGCTCCAACTTCTACGGCATATAGATTAACCACATAACCGTTTGTGTTTAATTTTTATGACGTACAAAAAAATTGCTGTAAGTAAAAAGGAACCATCTTTACTTATATAACTCCTCCCGCTTGAGCCGTATATCGTAAAGAACGTTGATAAGGCACATTCTGGAAGAGACGCCTCAAAGGCATAGGATACGGGAAGCAATTTGTGTTGTTATTTCGAGGAAGTTATGTAACGAAGGCCATTTCCTGCGGGAAAACAAAGGTACAAAGGACAGATTGCGGGATTTTTGCACTCAATTGACGGTTTAATTAATTTTACAACGTATATTAAACATTGGCGAAGCGGGACGCTGATATTAAAATTTATGTAACAAGCGTCGATATTGTAACGTTATGAGAATAAAATAGTCCGGTTTTATCACGACTTAGTAATATTATGTAATTCAAATTAGCAGTATTGGTGGAATTGAAATTGCTTATGTGTCTTTTTAGGCAATAATGCGGGATAAATAACATTTTTTTATGCTTGATAGGTTAGCCTTTGTACACTATCTCACCTGATGGTAAGTGACGATGTGGTCGAAGATGTTGTTCAGGCTAACCTAGAATTACTGGCTCTCAAGGACAGTAGCCGGAACCCACCATTAGTCGCTTTGCGACAGATTTTGAGGATGGTAGCTAGCCAGACGGCTAGCTACGACCGTCAAGCAGAAAACTTGTCGCCAAGCACCTACCGGTGTCTTCCGGCAGATGTCGTTGAGAGCCAGTAATTCTAGGTTAGGTTAGCCTGAACAACATCTTTGACCACATCGTCACAAAGGTCGGTAAGCTTATCAGCAATTAAAAAAAAACTTTTAGTTACTCTGATTTTTTAGCGATTATAATATGAACTTTCTCTCAGCTTAAGTTTGATTTTCGTAGTGGCCACCAACGATCTGCTGTTCTGGGGACTGTAAGACCCTTAACTTTTTGAAGCATTGATGGCTCAGTGGCATTGGCTATGGACTGCCGCGCAGCAGGTCCATGGTTCGAATCCTGCCGCGGGCTTGAGCTTCTCCGCATGGTGGAAGGGCAATTTGCAATTGCCCGCCTAGCTAGCGACCACCCTCAAGTAGAAAACCTGTCTCCAAGCACCTAACGGTGTGTTCCGGCAGCTGTCCTTGAGAGTCAGTGAAATTACAGGCATATGATACTTAACAACTACTTATTTCCAAAAGTGTCGGGCGCAGTGCAATTATTGTGCGACTTGTGATGAAATGCATCTGTTATAGGGAAAGGTTAGTCAGCTTAACATCAGGTGGGTCACAAGCTTGTTCCGTCACAATAACATAAAAAACTATCTTCGACCATATGGGAGGTGAGATAGTGGTCAAAATGGTTACAGTAAAGCGCTATCTGCGTAAAAAAAGACCCCCAAAAAAACAAAGTTGACCTCAAATACTTAAAAAATATAATTTGAAAGCAGCATTCGTACAGCATAACTTGTTTTCGCATCATTAAATTCAATTACGAGATTACAACACATTGATTTGTGTTCATAACCCACTAAGCCGTGGCGTAACGTCAAAACATGTTCGGTACATACCACGGAATGGTAAATAAAGGAGGAACGGCCTTTTCTTAATACAATTAGTTTATTCATAGTACTCTCTGTAAAAACGAAGTTTCTACGTACGACATATTTTTAAATACCAAGTAATCAAACTCGGTGAAATTTTGCGTGAATGTCGATGTATGATTGTTTATTTTTTTCATTCTATACTAATAATAATTAACCGTTTATTATTCAAGAATTTTATATAATTTGATCGTTGTTTACAAAAAAAACATCAAAGTTGGTTCCCAGATATACGAGTCTCAGATAACAGAAGTAAATTGAAAACGTGCGCTCGAAATAGAGATCTTCCTTTTTGTTAATAAACTGCGTCATGTTTGTATGTAGAGCATGTAGCGCACTAGCGATACCGGAGCTAAATAAAGAAGCTATGATATTATTTGTGAGGTAGAAATTCAAAATTGCAACAATTGTATTTAAAATATAAAAAGTTCGTTATATCTGCTACAATGCTAATATAGCGTGTTTTGATTATTTATTTACTATAGGTATATGTTTAAGCAAAAACACACAACGTTAGCGAAATGTAAAATTACTCTTTTTAAACACACCGATACATTCCTCGTGATGAGGCTTATCACTTGTCAATTACCACATTTGGCCTTTCTAACAAGTACTTGCATGTTCCGTGGTACACCGGGCGACATCTGATACTGTGTGCCTGCTTCACCGCAACATGTGTTAACACACGAATCAATAGATACTTGAACTGCGAACGGTGTTTTGTTAGAGGCTTTACTTAAGTCACATAAGCCTGTCTAAGTTAGTAAACCAGTATACGGAACTGAACCGGTGAAGTGCGTGAATATCGCTCATAGGGTTCCGTAAGAAGAAATCAGAACTACAAGTTTGAACAAAACATAATGATCACAATGATCACGCCTTTATTTCCTGAAGGGACACAGAGGTATGTAAACGTTCACGTTGCGCAAGTTCTGTTTTCGGTCGGTATTTCAATCGGTCCTACTTAATAGAGGGTGGGTCTATTGCCATCTCGTATAGGACATAGTTTTACTGCGACTGGGAATTGTCAGATAAATCATTTTTTTCTCACAGGCTAGAACACAATCTCACCTGGTGGTCAGTGATGATGCGGTAGAAGGTGGCAAACTTGCATAACATGGAATGGAAACCTCTGAAAGACAGTTACTGGAATATTATCTTAGGTGCTTGGCGACGGTTTTGCTACTTAATGTAGTAGCTAGCCAGGTGGACATTCGCAAAATGTCCTACCACCATGCTATAACGACTGCCAACACTGATAACAACCGTGACCAACGGCTTAACGTGCAAGCCAAAGAATTGAAGCGTTCAATAATTATTTACGTTTAACATTCAACCTCTTTTATTGTATGGGAGCCCTTAATTATTTATTTTATTTTAATTAATTATATTTAAGGATAACATAAATTATGTGACTAGTTAAAGCGTCTACCTGTCACCGTTATTAGTATCGAGCAAGAAACGGTAAAAATAATCAAGTTTGTTGTATGGGAGCCCCCATACAACAAACTTGAATCATCAAATATTTATTTTATTTTTAGTATTTTTTGTAATAGCGGCAATAGAAATACATCATCTGTGAAAATTTCAACTGTCTAGCTGTCACCTTTCTTGAGATACACCCTGGTGACAGACGGACGAACGGACAGAGAGGTCTCAGTAATAGGGTCCCGTTTTTACCCTGGGTACGGAACCCTAACAACTGGGCAAGCTCTTTGTTTGACTCAACGAATTAGCATTGCAATTAAACGGAGCCATGCTGCCAGCATGATAGGCACGCTGCCAACTGGTAGTGGGCTGGAGCATTTGTACTGTCTATGAGTCTGCAATGACGTGGAGGTTGTCTAAATGCTTTCTGGATGCTTGTAGTAGCTGTAGTAGTATATAGTTCGTAGTATTTTGTTAATAAGGTAACTGCGTCCTTCTTTGACATACACGACTGTCTCGGTGTCAAATCGCTCTTACGCATGTGTCTTGAAGTTATTGAACATGAACTGAATTTCGCGTCTATGTATTACAGTATAGGAATTTTTATGATTATATGAGGGAACACACTAGAAGCAATATAAGTACCATAGAACCCTTTAGGTCCCTGTTATTGTACTAATGTTTGCGTATTTATTTTGACCTCATTCGTTTCTTATTTTCATGTCGCGGAAATGATTAGGTTTTGATAGGTTCAAAGGCTTTCATGGTCCCGAGGAGGGTTGAAAGGAAGCTTTATTAGTTAGTAGATTAGGGGAATGTTGTACATGTGCTTACTGTCGACATATTTAACGAACATTACAAGAAATCTTTTATGGTTTTAATATTGTTAGGTTTGCAATAACGCCTGCTATGCGGATTACATTACAAAATAACAAATATACTATAGGAAAAATTTAAGTAATATGCGGGATTCGAACCCGCGTCCATCCACCCCTTGAGCCGGGGTATGCTCTAACCAATTGAGCTAACATGACATGACGTCATAACTCAAATCTTTCCTATCGTTCTTTAACCATCGTATTGGGTTGGAGCGACATCTATAGTACCACTTGCGTTGTACTACAAACAAGACCAATTTTGCAATTGGTTTTATACTTGTAAATGATGACGCAACCTTATAGTTTTAATATTGTTAGGTTTGCAATAACGCCTGCATACGGATTACATTACAAAATAACAAATATACGATAGGAAAAATTTAAGTCATGTGCGGGATTCGATTCCCAATAAGATGGTTAAAGAACGATAGGAAAGATTTGAGTTATGACGTCATGTCATGTTAGATCAATTGGTTAGAGCATACCCCGGCTTAAGGGGTGGATGGACGCGGGTTCGAATCCCGCACATGACTGAAATTTTTTCCTATCGTATATTTGTGAAATCACAAATATACGAATGAACATAACGAAGGCACGAACCATAAAAGATTACAAAATTGTAATCTTTTATGGTTCCTGCCTTCGTTATGGCCTAGCTTGGCAGCAGTTATTCGTAGGACGATGGAAGAATAAATGTCGTATCGTATGTTACACTGAATGTATTGCCGACCTAGGCTCGAATCCCTAATAAATCTATTTGTGCGCTGTCAGCAGTATATCCCTATAGAGTATAGTGTAATGGTCACTCCCAAGATGAAGTTGCCTTTCTAGCCGATGTCAAAAAAGGAGGTGGTTCTCTATTCGACTGTTTTTTTTTATGTGTTACCTCTTAATTTTTACCGATGTTGATGTTTTTTTTTTATATTCGAAAGCTGGTGCTTTTCATATGATCACATATATAAATTTGAGTGAGATCTGACGAGTATTTGAGTTATCTACATCTATATATATTATATACTATACTAATACTAGCTGACCCGGCAAACGTTGTTTTGCCATATAAAGAGGAAAAATGATTAAATTACTAAAATGGCTATTAAAAAATAAGGGTTGATCGTAGAAGGGTGAAAATTGAGGATTGTATGTATTTTTGTATGTTGTATCATAAAAAAATAGAAATTAAAAATTTTGTCTAAAAAATAAAATAAAAAATTTAGGGGTGGACTACCCCTAACATTTAGGGGGATGAAAAATAGATGTTGGCCGATTCTCATAGATACCGGATAAGCACAAAAAATTTCATCAAAATCGGTCAAGCCGTTTCGGAGGAGTATGGCAACGAAAACTGTGACACGAGAATTTTATATATGTATAAGATAATAAAGAGGAAAGATTTGATTGTTTGTATTGAATAGGCTCTGAAACTACTGGACCGATTAGGATGAAATTTGCTATGGAAATAGTTTGAGACACGGGGAAGGACATGGAATAGTTTTTATCCAACTGCCCAAAAAGAGGTTAATGGTTTTGCGCGATAACTGATATATCTGCGGGCGGAGCCGCGGTCGGAAAGCTAGTCCCTAATAATGCGTATTTTATGTTTGAAGCCTTTTTGTTTGTCTAAATTTTAGTTATATGTCAATATGATTCAAAAATGCTCTATCAAATGCTATGGGAATAACACAATACAAATTTATATACGAGGAAGTACTGCCACCATACCTGTATCTACCGCCAAGCACTAATGTTCACATTACTGTGTTCCGGTTTGATGGGTATGGGTACCGGTGCAATTACAGGCAAGGTGAGTTATTGTTGATAATTCACTAAATCAGCCGGATTGTCCACTGCTGAACACAGTATACCCTATCAACGCTCCTTGTCAAAGTCAAGCAAGCCGACATTCTTTTTTTTTTATTGTGAAGGAACAAGCTCGAGGCCCACCTGATGTTAAGCAGTATCCTCTGCCTATAACAGAAGCATTTCATCACAAGTGACGAACTGCACTGCGCCCATCACCTTGAGACATACCTGTTAAGTCTCATTTTGCCTGTCATTTTTTTTTTTATCGCCTTAACCACTTTATGTCTCAGGGTGATGGGTGCGGTACAGTCCGCCAGTTGTGACGAACCAGGTGGACGACGTGCTATTTACATGACGCAATTAAAAAAAATAGACATTTTGAAGAACCTTTCTAAATAAATGATTAATTAATATCCACTTTTAAGTGATGCCAGTTGTGCTCGTAATTTGATATCCGTTCTCTTTTCTGACTTTATGTCTCTTTACGATTCTCTATGACTGTTCTATATCAGACAGCTGTTCGTAATAACTCTTCATCTGGTTAGCGGATTAAACGTATGATATGTTGCTTTCATAAACCCGCCAAATGAACGTTGACAAAATTATTATCAACGCCGGCTGTTCGACTATTGACTAAGCTATTTTAACTAGCATAACTAGCTATTTGTAACAGCTTGTGAGGCTGTCTTCTGGACAGTGATTTGTTTTAATTATTTTAACTACACATGTGCTAATTTATTAATTATTTGATATTTTTATTGTGCTCATCACTAATAATATTGTAAAGAGGAAAGATTTTTATTTTTGTATGTAACGAATAAACGTAAAAACTACTGGACCGATTTGAAAAATTCTTTTACAAATAGAATCCAACAATATCCCTGATGAACATAGGCTATAGAATATTCACAAAAACTTAGGGATCCATACGAAAACTTTGATAATGTAACCCAAAGTGAGAGAAAAATACCAAAGAAATCGTTATATCGCGTACGCTGCGGAAATTGTTGACAATAGAGCAAAGTGATGTACTACAATTTTATAGAGGACATCAATATCTACAAAAAGTCTGCAATACCATATGTTTAACTATTACAGTTAGTTATGACACAATAACTACTTTTTATGTATTTCAATTTACGATTTTTATTAAATACCTGTGCAAAGCCGGGGCCAGCCGCTAGTGATTTAATAATTTGGATAGAGAAGCCGAAGCGCTCGTAGCGTAGCTTGCTTAGGCGATCTTAATCGATAAGCTAAGTTAAGCATTGTCCTCCGCGGTCATGACTATTAGGGTGACAGCTAGTGCCATTATTCATGACTGTGCATGCTTCGGAGGGCACTTTAAGCTGTAGGTCCCGCTTGTTGTCTTAGGATGGCAGTCGTTATAGCATGGTGTTAGGGCATTCCGCCTGGCTAGCTCAAGTAGAAAATCGATCTCCAAGCACCTAAGAGCTGGAGGAGGCTTTTACCGCTGAGAGCCGTTCTTACATTTTTGAAGCAGTGATGACTCAGTGGCATTAGCTATGGACTGCCGCGCAGCAGGTCCATGGTTCGAATCCCGCCCAGAGCTTGAGCTTCACCGCATGGTGGAAGGGCATTTTGCGAATGCCCGCCTGGCTAGCGACCACCCTCAAGTAGAAAATCTGTCGCCAAGCACCTAACAGTGTGTTCAGCAGTCCTTGAGAGCCAGAAAAATTACAGGCTAATGAGACCTAACAACTGGACGTCTCAGTGTGACGGGCACAGTGCAATTCGTCATTGACGAAATGCGTCTGTTATAGGCAGAGGTTAGTCCACTTAACATCAGGTGGGCCTCGGGCTTGTTCCGTCACAATAACATAAAAAAAAAAAAAAAACATATACATTTTTTTTTTTATGCTTGATAGGATAGCCTTTGACCACTATCTCACCTGATGGTAAGTGATGATGTGGTCGAAGATGTTGTTCAGGCTAACCTAGAAGTACTGGCTCTCAAGGCCAGCTGCCGGAACACACCATTAGGTGCTTGGCGACAGATTTTCTACTTGAGGGTGGTAGCTAGCCAGGCGGGAATTCGCAAAATGCCCTACCACCATGCCATAACGACTGCCATCCAAGGAGGACAACCGGGACCGACGGCTTAACGTGCTCTCCGAAGCACGGAAGCGCTCAGTAGTAATGTCACTAGCGGTCACCCATCCAACTCATGACCGCGGGCGACGTTGCTTAACTTTGCTGATCGGTTAAGAACAGCTAAGCAAACTTCGCTACGAGCGCTTCGAAAATACATATATTAACTGTTATGCCAATAACTAAAATAACTAAAAAGTACTGAAACATGTTTTTTTTTTTTCATATGTTTAAATATAATTATTAATAATACATTTACACCTTCGACCACATCATCACTATCAGGTGAGATTGTGGTCAAAAACTTACCTACCAGCAATAAAAAAAAAATGTGTCAGAAAAATATAATCTTTATTCATATTATTATTTATTATGTGCGCAATTCAAGAGAATTTCGAAAATGATACTATGCGTTTTTATTTATGCGTCCTAAAAACAGAATTTCAGTTAATAAGTTAGTAGTTTTTGAAGCAGTGATGGCTCAGTGGCATTGGCTATGGACTGCCGCGCAGCAGGTCCGTGGTTCGAATCCCGCCGCGGGCTTGAGCTTCACCGCATGGTGGAAGGGCATTTTGCGAATGCCCGCCTGGCTAGCGACCACCCTCAATTAGAAAATCTGTCGCCAAGCACCTAACGGTGTGTTCCGGCAGCAGTCCTTGAGAGCCAGTGAAATTACAGGCACAAGAGACTTAAGAACTATGTCTCAAGGTGACGGGCGCAGTGTAATTCGTGAAATGTGACGAAATGCATCTGTTATAGGCAGAGGTTAGTCCGCTTAACATTAGGTGGGCCTCGAGCTGGTTCCGTTACAATAACATTAAAAAAAAAGGTGGATAGTAGTGCCATTAAAATGGTGATACAATAGTTATTCCACCGACCTGCGATTGCATTTGGACCCGTCGTCGGTCGCACTGATTGTTTCTCGAACGATTCTTATCCGTACCATTCTTCGGTTTATATACGTAATTGGTTTTCCGACCAAGTCCCATTTTAGATCTATATAGGGTGGGCGATATAAAGTGCTAGTGGAGAATGCGGAGTACCTCACTACACCTTCAAGCTTACCGGAAATGATTCGTTTAGGAAATGGCTCTTTTTGTTCTCTTCAGTGATTCCTTGAAGTTATTTGGTCAAAGCGAAAATTCTATATTTCAGCGGCTACAAGAAAATTGAGCGTTATATGTGTTAACGTTTTTTGGTTATAGCTTGCAAAGAATAGGAAGGTTCTTCATGATTATATAATGAAGCGCACTTTAAGCCGTCAATTCCGGTTGTTGTGTTAGGATGGCAGTCGCTATAGCATGGTGGTAGGGTATTTTGCGAATGCCCGCCTGGCTAGCTACCGCCCTAAAGTACAAAATCGGTCGCCAAGCAACTAACGGCGTGTTCTTCAAAAAGCGCTGCTGCCCGCCTTTTGGTATTGTTATTAGTTTATTCGTTTTAGTACAGAATTTATAATATTGTAATGCTCTCTCACTAGTTTGCTAGTATGTAATTCTTTAAATTGTTTGTAGTACGTAATAGTTTTTATAAAACTAGCCAAAATAAGTGAAAATGGCCGAGGTGGGGACCAGGAGTGCCATAGCACAGGATGAACCTATATAGTTTAGCTCCTGTTCCTTCCCAACACATTTATTATTAGGTATATGATAAATTCTGTAATTTTATCTTAAATAGTTACTTCAAGAAACTATTATAGGAGGAAAAATAAAAAATTATAAATTACTTTTTCCTTGCGTAGCACAGGATCAACCTAGTTTGGAATGCTGTTTCTGCCCAAGACATTTATTACTATATAACAAATTCATTAATTTTATCTTAAATAGTTATAGAAACTATTATAGAAGGAAAAATAAAAAAAATATCCTTTCGTTTCCTCTTACTACTTCTACGGTTAGATATTGGGGTGCGACTCTATCCCGTCACCCCACGGGTTTTTATAAGATTTTAATGTCACATTCACTTGCACAAAAATCTTGTTACGTCTAAGGCTAAACTAGAAACTGGGTTCTAAAAAAAAATGTCGATTTATATACTTGCCTAAATTTTTTGCTGAGATCTTGCCCTGCAAATAGAAGTCGACTCGACTCTCTTACGAAACGATACGAAATAAAATATTTTTTGATACGCTATTGTCGACATAAATTGAGTTTTATAGTGCATCAATTCGACGTCACGCGACGCGACAAACAGCGCCATACAAAAGTTGAGGCCCCATAACGTTTTATAGCAGTTTCGCATAGTTTTTGTATAGAAAAATGTCCTAAGATCGTAACCCTGTTAGGAATCGGGACAAATGTATGGCGTATAACATCAATCCTCATTTGCTCCCCCATATAACGGCAGCGATAGTAATAAAGACTCATCCCATTGCCGCCGTATAATTTTTATGAACCAGTATGGAATTTGAATAGGAAACGCAGATATGTGAATATCTACGCCCACTATAATATACTCATGTAGGGAGAATGCGGTGACGATCGCAGCTGTTAAAAATGTTTGAAATACGAGTTAAAGCAGTTGTGTATAGTTAAAGCGATGATGGCCGAGCGGTAATGGCTATGGACTGACGTGCCGCAAGTCCGTGGTTCCCCACTGTCGGATTGAGCTGCACCGCATGGTGGAAGGGAATTTTGCGAATGCTCGCCTCACTAGCTACCAAGCTCAAGTAAAGTCTGTCGCCAAGGACCTAACCGTGTGTTCCGGCCGGATCTCTCAGGCGACGGGCGCAGTGCAATTCAGACGATATGCATATCTATGTTATAGGCAAAGATTACTCTGCTAAACATCAGGTGGGCCTCGTGCTTGTTTCGTCATAATCTCAAAAAAAAGAGTACAATCTCTTATTGGAATAAGAAAATGTGGATGCATTCTCGTGGCATAAGGCCTTGCAGCTTGCTCCCTTGATTCATGGCCCTTTTCGAGGGGAACGCTTTCTCAGTGGGATGACAGTAGGAAAGAAAATATATATGTTACATATGGACATTTTGTCTACAGATCCATATTGAACATATTTATTGTATACTTATACATACTCATATATTTTAAAAAGTGTGAAATGTAGCTGTTTTGCAACTGCTCCATTCACATTATCTTTAGATGGCGTTCTCTGTCCTTAAGATGGTCTAATAATCATGTAATAAGAACGCAAGGACAAATTCTAGCTGTGAATCATTACCGCGGTAGCTCAATAGCAGTACTAATCTACTTCGTCCGGGAAGTACTGCCACCATACCTGTTTCTACCGAAAAGCAGCTTTGTTCACATTACTGTGTTCCGGTATGAAGGGTATATATATTTTTTTTATGTTATTGTGACGGAACAAGCCCGAAGTCCACCTGATGTTAAGTGGACTAACCTCTGCCTATAACAGTCGCATTTCGTCAACGACGAATTGCACTGTGCCCGTCACACTGAGACGTCACGTAAAGCTGTTAGGTCTCATGTGCCTGTAATTTTACTGGCTCTCAAGGACTGCTGCCGGAACACACTGTTAGGTGCTTGGCGACAGATTTTCTACTTGAAGGTGGTTGCTAGCCAGGCGGGCTTTCGCAAAAAACCCTTTCACCATGCGGTGAAGCTCAAGCCCGCGGCGGGATTCGAACCATGGACCTGCTGCACGGCAGTCCATACCAATGCCACTGAGCCATCACTGCTTCAAAATATGAGTAAAATATGGGTATGAGTGGTGAATTACAGGCACACTCCGCGAGAGCCAGTGCAGGTCTCCACTTGTGACGAACTGTATCTGTTATAGGCAGCGGTGACTGCTTAGCACCAGGTGGGCTTCGTGCTTATTCCATCACGACAGAATAAAACTAACATGAAGACTATGTCCTGGCCCCAGGAACCGATCTTAGCGGGATCTAATTCTACCTGTGGCAGCTCTGCCTCACTCCGCACTTTAGGTACGTCGCTACAGGTACATCGGTGTACCCGTCCGGACGGGATTATTGTACAGTGTGTGCCGCGTCAGAAGAGATCAGAGCTATGCGTGGCTCTGCGATAGAAAGAGAGGCGCCTTGTATGCGAATATAAATATTAGGTACTCCGTGATTTGCGAGCTAAAGTGCACTTTATTGCTTCGCAGCTATAGTATTAATATTTATT
This sequence comes from Plagodis pulveraria, assembly GCA_963890685.1. Lineage (NCBI taxonomy): Eukaryota > Metazoa > Arthropoda > Insecta > Lepidoptera > Geometridae > Plagodis > Plagodis pulveraria. The sequence goes on from OY982972.1 coordinate 20,158,490, forward strand.
GGAATGGCTTTGCGGAGTGATCCTTCTAGTCCTATTTATTTTATAATATAATAATAATAGTTTATTCAAAGAAATTGCAAATACAATATTTCTTCAGATTAGATATAATGTAGGTGTATAGCACAATTATATCAATTGGCTACAAAATTTTGTACATTTTAAGCTAGAGTATCTGCTGCTGAACTAGCCTTATCACCTGTATTTCAGCATACAGCGAACCTCCCCTTATATAGAACTGCTACTAGCCTCTACTTTTGTATTTTAAATTTATAAAACTCACACAAATGATTTCTTAAACTATTTTGTGAGACTGTGCAACTTTGTATAAATTAATTTATGAGTGTGTAAGTGTGAGAGAGTGTGTGCACCTATCATTTGTGTGTTACGTATGGGATGTTTGTATAAAGCAATCCAACATAAATGTATTTGTGGTTATTAAATTAACATTTTTAGAATTTCTTCAGAATATCTTCATATGGATATGTTTATATAATATGTTTTTAGCCAATTATGTGCCCACACAGAAAAAAAGGAATACTTGAGCCAACGCAGTGTGTTTTTATTCAAGAATATTTGTGATTCATATATATTGAAAACAATATATTCTTGAAAACAGAACACAATTTTCTCAGGAATATATTCTTGAATCAAAGTATATATTGCATTCTTCTTTGGAGAAATCGTTAAAGTGTTTAAATACGAATATGGTTAGTTTTGAATCCAAGAATCTTACCATAAATATTCGTAAGTGAAGCACCTTAATTACATTCGAAAGAGTATTTAAAAATTTTTCAAGGAAGAATATAGAAATTTTATTTAGAGAATAAAATGTTAACAGAAGAATTCCTATTTTATTGTTAGAAGAATATTTGCGTTATCTTGAAATAATAATTTGAATACTTTATGTGAAGAAATATTTTTTGGGTCAAAACAACATTCCTAAGAATATTCGAGTTTAATATCAAGACTCGATTATTTTTCAGTTCAGAATATATTCTTGTTGTAATACAGCATTGTCTTGAATTTATTAAGACAATGTATATTCTTGGCTAAAGAAGTCTTTTTTTTCTGTGCATAGTTCCAATTTGACCTTGTGTTGAAATTTTGTCCGTTAAGTTTGAAGTCCCTTACTGTTTATGAACTTGTTTTCACCCCCTGGCCCGTTTATTTGACAAATTCACGTCGTAAAGAAAATACGAGTTACCGCTCTCCTAGATGTAGGGGTTTCGGAGCAGTTATAAGCGGTTTATATTTAGTTGCCGGGGGAGGCGTGGAACGGTCATATCTATCTGTCAAATCATATATAGCTTGGAAGCATCTGTTTCTTGGAAAGAATCTATTTATGGATGAAAAATTTAAATAAGAACTAGTAAACGTTTTGATAGCTGAATATACTACATATATGAATAACATGTATTTTTATGTCTTTGTGAAGTAACAAGCACGTGGCCCACCTGATGTCGAGCGGGAACCTCTGCCTATAGGTAACAGATGCACTGAGAAAAATCTAAAGTCAAAAGCGCCCTAATGACGGCCAATTTATATGGTATAAGGCAAAAAACCGACCAAACGTAAATACGTACAAAAACGCCTTCCAACTAGAAGGCGTTAAACGAGGTCAGTGAAGGCGAATGTTTCTTTTCGTCTTCATTTAAGGTGTATTTTGTGTCTTTCTTAAATATTGACTTCGATGTGGCTGATTAAGTCGTACGTTATAGTGATAATCACCGTATATAAACCGCCGTAAAAGTAAGGTATATGTTATGGTCAATACTGCAATAATTATCGTATAACAAGTTCAATTCTGAAAATACTTTACGGAAGGCGTTTTTGACGGTTGTGTTTATTATAAAACATGGTACATTTTTATTGATTGGTGAAAATCATCTTAAGACTTGTGAATTCACCTTGCGTAGTTACAATTCAACGGTAAAAGGTCAAATTTGATTTAAGCCTTTAAGTCGTTTTTCTCAGTGTGCATTTCGTATACTAGTAACGCACTGCATTTAATTAATAAATAAAAGTAGGATAGAAATTTAAAGTACAAAATCTGTTCAGGATTTATGTAATGATTATTCTCCGACCGTAAGGCCAATGACTTATACTTTACATCCATAGTCCGAAGTCACTCTGTAAACACAGTGACTAATAATTATGAAATTTTATCCAATACAGATCTTAGTAAATTTTTATACACTAACAATCATAGTATGGCATAGTGTATAGAAGCTTATCAACTATTAGGTACTCGGTGACAGATTTTCTACTTAGGGGTGTAGCTAACCAGGTGAGCATTTACAAAATGCTCCTCCACCATGCGATGAAATTCAAGCTGGCGATGGGGCCACAATGGATCTGCGGCATTGCTATTACTGCTCAGGCATCATTGCTTCAAAAAGCGTGGTTTAGTATTTTCACAGAACATAAGTACTTTTTTGTCAGTGAAAGTCTATAAAGACAACTTATCATTGGTACCGTACTTCCGCATTGGTAAATGCAATTTCGGCGAGAAATAATACCCATTGTGCTACGAGTCTTAATTGGCGCCGGCGAGAGCTGGCTTCGTGATTAATTAAATCTCTCGGATAAGGGTTGGGGTACATTATCGAGGGTGGAATTGTGTTCGTAATTTCATAGTATTAAATGTCTAATATCTACAGTCATACAATTTTAACTTTATTCGGTCATCAGTCACAGTAGGAACTCCTACTGTGATAGATGACGTAAGTTGAAAGACAATGTTTTTGAAAAATACACCCAATATATTTTATTTATGATTATATTTACATCATCATCGGCATATAACAAATCTTTTCAACATTTCAACCACGCAAAAAAAAATTTAAAATATAAATATTAAAGGATAAATCACTATTAATAAATTTTACATTTTTGAAACTAAAAAATATATCATAGATAATAATAACAAAAACGAAGCATCCTCAGGAGGCCTTGACTCTACGAGCTACTTGCTACTTGTTCTCGATCGTGCGCTCGTAGAGTCAAGACCTCCTGAGGATGCTTCGTTTAGAAGCAAAACGCGTCGAATACTCTTCCGGTTTGGCTGCGTGGCGTTTGTGACGTCACGTCGGCTTAATAGGAAATTAGGCGGAATTGTCACTAGATATATATCATTTTTATAAAGATTTTTTAAGTGTTTTATTAAATAGTTAATTAAATGTTTTCTTAAAATACTTTTAAAATATTTGTTATTATTAAAAATGGATTTCCGCAAAGTAACGCCTGAATCTATTCATTATATCATAGATATGTTATGATATATTTTTTGATTTCCAAAAATGTTAATGCTATCAATAGTGATTTATCCTAATAAGGATTTATATAATAACTATATAATTTAGTCTAATTATTAAATAGTTTGACTTAATGTTGATATTAAATAATTTCATCTCATAATATCGTTGTTTTTTATCCACAAAAAAAATAATTAGTTAGTGACAAAGCTGCTGATAAGCTGCAGAACGCCTATAACCTGACAGAGTGCCAGTAACTGACTCTAATGGTCATGCATTTGAAATTTAGGAGACTATTATTAAAAATAAATAATTTAGTAAGTTAAAACTGATTAAATCGCGTTTTTGTGTACGAAAGGTCGTCCTAGTCTTTAGAACAAAATCTCCACCAAATGATGCTGGGTTTACTTACTATAAACTACCTAAAATGGCTGGATGGGATGGCAACACCCCCCAAATATGGCTATAAATTATACCAATTCAATATCAGTAGGAATACTTGGCGATAAAGTTAATGTTACAAGTAAGACAATTTGGCTCTCAAGTGCAATAAGGAAAAATCTATTAATACTAGATAAATGTATGAAAATCGTGATCGCTTTTGGTAGCATCCTGAAAAGCATCTTTAGCGATGAGTATGTTAAGGTAAGGCTAGAGTGCTCGTAGCGCTTACCTAACCTTGGTACAAAAGTAGTTACGTCATATTTTAAATACTAAGCGTTCAAACTTGGTGGAACATTCCATGTATATCCTTGAGCCTAATATCTATGCTTCTGGTTTGCCGGATATTTCGAAAAATCGTTTTGTATGGGAATTGTTATTTTGACATTTAGGGATAAAATAAATAATAAATCGAAAAACTGGCGAACCAGAGGCGTAGATATTAGGATGAGCAATATGCATAAAAAATTGCACCGAGTTTGAACACTTTGTATTTAAAATATTACGAAACTACTTTTGTATGGAAATCGCTCCGTGAACTCTACTCTTAAGGAGATAACAATGGTGATATCGTTATTTTTACGTGATTTTGTAGATTGATCCCTTAGTTTCTTAGAAACGGCATAAATTGTACATTACGTCTTTGTTAGTCACAAACGTATTGTGTTGTTTATAATTCATATAATGTGTGCCCATTTTTGTATAAAATATCTGAAAGTTAACCCAATTATGACATTAATTGAAAATCGTGTCGGAAACTACTGAATTAAATCACTAAACCTTACATGAAAACTAATTATGACCCTATTTAACAATTTCTATTGTTTCATAGGGCCACTGTTTTTATTCTTATCGTATCCACATGAAAAGTATTATTGTATCTAATTTTCGCGCATTTCGGACAAGGAGTTTGACGTTTCCGCCACGCGGCAGCGCGCGCTATTATGAGCCTTAGTCCACAAGTAGTTTGTGTGATTTGCGAAGTCACGGCCACCAGCTGCTAATTTTGCCATTGTTACTCCTAAGGCGGGTAGACTGAAATATAGATTTAAATACACATATCTGTTAAGGCAATGAAAAGTGTGACACATTCTTTGGAAATACTGTTATTGTTATAATGTTTAGCACTAGCGAGACTTTTTAGGCACTAAAAGCTCAATTTTCAAAATTAACATAATACGCACAATCTTGGTTTGGTTAATTGATTTGGCGCTTAGAAATTATCTCATCTGATTGGACGCGTCGCGATAAAATTGTTGCTCCGCATGGTACACTTTTTGAACCACGCTCGCCGTGGTAATGTTTGCGTTTTGCTGTTATTTAGCTTGACGTACATTTCTTTACATATTTATTCGTAGGTCACTTCAGATAAGGTTGGCTCACGATACAAGTGAAGTCCAAAATCATACTGTCCCATTCAACACTATGGCGAACCCGTGGAACGTGAAAGGGACAGTATGGTTGTTTTGGGCTTCACATGGATCGTTTCGTGCGTCGTGCTCTATATGAAATTATTTGTTTATAGTCGCCTCACTTCATTTTTACGACTAGGCACACTGCTAGCTTATCTCGACTTGAGCGAATGTCGATGCGGCGCCAAGTTGTTCAGTGTGCACCAACCATTTATCATAACATTGAGAAGATGTTGAAACTACAAAAAAAGTATTATCTATTGTTGCAGATGTAGGTTACGATTACGTGGTAGACCAGCAGCCTATCGGGAAGCTGCTCTTCAGGCAGTTCTGCGAGAGGAACCGCCCCGAGTACCATAAGTACAACAATTTCCTGGATGCGGTAAGTATCACAGATGACTTGACACCATCCTCATCATCAGCTTGAGTAGACCTTAAGTTTTTTTTATTGCTGATAGGTAAGCACAGTCTCACCAGATGGTAAGTGATGATGTGGTCGAAAGTGTTTAACAGGCTTAACCTAGAATTACTGGACGAGGACAGCTGCCGGAACACAACGTTAGGTGTTTGGCGACAGATTTTCTACCTGAGGATGTTCGCTAGCAGGTGGGCATACGAAAAAATGCGCTACCATCATGCGGTGAAGCTCAAGCCCGCAGTGGGATTCGATCCATGGACCTGCTGCGAGGCAGTCCATAGCCAAAGCCACTGAACCATCTGCTTCAAAAACAATTTCAAAATTCTTTTAGAGAATATCCTTCCAAATTTGAATACCACAAAGTACGGCAGTTTACTCATTGGTATCCGGCCGTCTCTTCGCGACACACGATATTGGTCGTATTTCTGTTCAAGACGAAAATTATTTAGATTTATATACTTTTATATAAATTTTAATGTCGTCTTTAAACGGAATTAAAGCTTTAGTTTCATCTCACAACCCACTTATGAACGACAATTCTAATATGAATGTTTCTATTCAACTGCGAGTGTCAAGATAGTTGATGCCAGCCCAGATAAACTCCCTATTGACAATGCGACAGTCTTCCTGGGAATCAAAATGGATTTCACTTTACAGTGGGATCCAAATATACATGATCTCTCCGGAAGACTTAGTTCTGCTGCATATGCAGTTCTTAGGATAAGCCAGTTAACAGACGTAGCTACTGCTCGCCTAGTTTATTTCGCGTACTTCCACAGTATTATGTCGTATGGTGTATTGCTGTGGGGAACTGCTGCTGAGATAGAGACAATCTATATCCTACAAAAGCGTGCAATTCGAGCCATATATAAAATGGGTCCTAGGGAATCTCTGAGGGATATTTTTAAAGAATTTGATATTTTAACTTTACCAGGTCTGTATATATTTGAAAATATTATGTATGTTCGTAAAAATTTTAGTAAATTTAAATTAAACAGTGACAATCACGACTACAATACTAGGAATAAAGATAAAATAGCGGTGCCAGGTTTTAGATTAGCAAAGACAAATAAAAGGTCCTTCTTAGGTAATTGTATACGGTCTTATAATAAAGTTCCCAAACATATTACAACGCTCATAGAAGGGAAATTCAAGTTGCATGTGAAAAACATATTGATTAGAAAATCCTACTACACACTTTCTGATTACTTAAACGACAAAAATGCCTGGACAATTCCGCCTCTGCCAAGATATTGCCTGTCACCTACATAATTTAAACAGATATTGTATTAACTGGTTCATAAATGCTGTTTGGAAATGCACTCTTCCAGTGCACTCTATTTCAATAAGTAGTCTACAATAAAATACTGACAGAATCAAAGTGTGAAAGTCAATAAAAATTAAACAACAACAGCTTATCTCTAAGGCATGTTACTTAGTATTCGTATACTGATTGAAAGGAAAATCGTAGGTTGAATTTCGACTAAGAAAATGATATTGTAAATAATTAATTTATTAATATCGTGCCTCCTCTGTTCTAATGTAGCTATGTCTGACAGGGTCCAATGGACTGTGTACCAATACGTTCTTAAAATCACACCCACTAATTCAAAGAACACAGATGAGTAAACGTTTTTAATGACTCGTCCCTCTCATTTAGAATAGAACTTGCGGTAGGATCTCGCAATTTAAGACTTTTTTCGATATGTGTTTGGTACCGAAAACGCCAGTGTGCGAATCTGACCCACATTCGACGGGCAGGCTTAAGACGGACTTACCTTTAGATAATATACACCCTTCGCCACTGATAACACGTTATCTCGTAGTTCATCCCTGGAATTTCTCAGTCCAGATTCACGCGATCCTTTCTTTGGTCACGTAATTTAGTAGATTTTGCAACTATGGCCAGGTAATTTGGCGTGCGGCTGCTTGGTGTAGGATGTTAGCGGGAACAAAGTGAAAAATAAAAGAGGAAAAGATGGGGAAGAGAACTCTTCGTTCAAGCTAACATTAGATACCCTTTAAATATTTTAACGGGTGTGGCTCACGTTTAGAAGTTGTATTGTTCTAACTATAATTTAACCACATTCTGGTGGTCTTCAAAATGTGTTCGGACCCTGTTACAATGTGACGTGGGGGAATGACACAACAAAAATGTAAATTTCTGTAGTGTAGTAAATTATTTTCTATAGTGTGTCCCAAATTGTAATCGTTGGCATGGGTATCCAGAGCGGTCATGCTCACAGAAAGCTGGCACATGCGTCAGCTCGTGAACGGGTGCTGCTAGAGGAGATTTATAAAATAAAAAAAAGGTGTGTTCGGGACGATTGCGCTGTGTATCGGATGTTATGATTAACGACACAGTAAGTTCGTTTTGTTTGAGGGCTCCCAATGATGAGGAGGACAACAGCTTTGTGGGTTCAAACCAAAACACGCTGATGCAACATACCACACATACCACAGCCCGCCCTCTGCATACTATCGCTGCAAGCACAAACTTTCCGAACACTTCTTGAAAAAGACCACCGGATGTGGTTTGTTGAACTTTATATATAATATCTGTATATGTTCGGTTCAGCTCCTAACTTTTCTTAACACATATAACGTACCCAATAAAGTTGGAATTATCAAATTCTTGTATGTTATTCAACCCTGTTAAAATACTCAAAATGCGTCAACACCACGTTAGTTTTTATGATCAAATCTAGAATATTTCGTCCCAGATGAACCTTTACCAGGTCCTCGCCTAGGTCTGTTCCCCAAAAGGAGCACCAATATGCATGGCTATTAGATACGTGATCATACTGCAGTATGAAACGGCCTTAAACATTCATTCCACAACCCATGCATCAACTGTAGTGGTTAGCAGATCGTCCAAACGACTCGAAGCAGTTCGTCCTTCTCTTCCAGGCGGAAAGGTACGAGGTGGAGGTGGACGAGACAAGGATCCTCCACGCCTCCGAGGTCTTCGGGAAGTACCTCAAGACTGATGACTTCGAGGCAGTCTCCGATGTGATCAGCAAGCAGATCATTGATGATGCTAGTTCGCATTTAGAAAGTGAGTTTACTTAAAAATTATTACCTTTTAATTAACTCAACTTCTTAGGAGAATCTTATCTTATTTGATAGTTACCAAAGGTAGTTGTTATTCTCCGTGGGTGCTGAGCTAAAATTGCAACCCCCATATCTTCCTATGGAAGTCCTAAGAAGGGACAAATACTAGAAGGAGGGCAGCAGCGCCTTCTAAAGAACTGGCATCTTACACTGCGGTCCCCAAGACAACTGCCCAGAGTGGGGTGAAACCTCACCCCTCCTTAATAAGGGAGATGTTCAACAGAGGACATTAAGACCGTTGATAGGGAATACGAATATTAAGTAGCTGATGCTGCTGATGAAAAACTGTTCATCTGACGGCCCGGTCTTTGCTTTATTGAGAACATCAATTATATTTCAAAACTTTTCTTCTTTATAAAAAAAGAAACGACGGGCAACTGTATTTAAGGTTGAACTGGCCGGTCGCTTCTCCATACAAACGCCGTAGGATGATCACTCCCGTATTTGAGACTTTAGGTCCAGAATTAAGCATAATACCGATTGATCTCGTCATTATCTAGGCTTGTATGATGCCGAAATTTTAAAAAGATAATTAAGTTGAAAGTTATGAGCCTTGAAAATGTTATATGAAAATGTTTCGAAGCTCATAACTCTCAAGTTAATTATCTTATTAAAATTTCGGCATCATACAAGCCTAGATAATGACGAGATCAATCGGTATTATGCTTTGTTTTGGACCTAAATCCGCAAATAAGGCAGTGATCACCCTACGGCGTTTGTATGGAGAACGGCCCGGCCAGTTCACCCTTAACTGTATTTCGAAGGTACTATAGCGATGCAAACAAGTAGGTATCAACTAAGGGTACAAAATCAAATTGGGGTAACAGCGGTTCTACTCATTTTTGATCACTTATCACGGTCACGGTCCTGTAACGCACTTGCGATATGAGTCTACCCACGAGTTTTCATTCTTTTAAAATCCCTCTACAGTTCGTATAAAAATGTGTTTCTGTTTACTTTTTCAGTTGGCGCCAAAGACATATTCTCAGAATGCGTCCGATGCGTCAAGAACTTCTTGGCCGGCACGCCGTTCGCGGAGTTCGAGCAATCTATGTACTTCTACAGATATCTTCAGTGGAAGTGGCTCGAGGCTCAACCAATCACGCAGCACACGTTCAGAATGTACCGGGTGTTGGGGAAAGGGGGGTTTGGTGAGGTCTGCGCTTGTCAGGTAAGATCTACTGCTAAAGTCTAGGTACTCCAATATTTTCCATTTCCTGTTCAATCAGTTAAAGTTTACCTGATTTAGTTAGACTGTAACTGATTGAACAGAAAGTGGGAAATATTGGAGCACCTAGACTTTGAAATAGACGTGAAAGTTTTTAACAATCCAGTACCTATATCTTCAGTGGAGTTGAGTGTGCAACACACGTTAAAATTGTGAAACGGGATTTGGTGAGGTCTGCGCTTGTCAGGTAAGGTCTATAGCTCTTGTGTGTATTCCGATATGTTCCATTTTTTTAATTGACTTTTAAAAATGGAGCTGGTTCTTAATTCGACACGTATATATTCTTTTTATGTATAACTTTTTACAGAGTAGTCCGATTTTGATAAATCTTTTCTTACAAAATTACAAATTTTACGAGAGAAAATATTATAGTCATGTGCGGGATTTGAAGCGTCCATGCACCCCTATAGCCGGGGTATGCTCTGACCGACTAAGCTAACATGACAATGACTCATAACTCTAATTTTTCTTCTTAACTTTTTAAACAAAATAACCGTTTTTGTAAAAACAGTTTGTTCTGTTAGTAAGAAACTAAGGGTTCACCATTAGTTTTGAGCAATCCATGTCGTTATTCTTATACCCTGGGTGGAGATGGTTAGGAGTTCAGAAAGTAACGTATTGGTCAGAACAGACGTAGAAAGTGACGGACTCGGGAAAGGAGCGATGCTGAGGTCTATCCTTATCAGGTAAACAATTGTGCTATATGCCTACGAGTCTTTAAAGCGGTTTGGTGTAGTTTTACCTAACGAAGATATTCAGAGGAAACTGATAAGCCAAATTAAATCTCAATATCCTTTTCGATACTTTCATCATGCGATAAGCTCAGATTCATCAAGTACCTCAGAAATACTCTTTAAAATAATGCGCTACAATACTAAAAATCGTCATTAATTTTGAATTCCAGGTCAGAGCAACGGGTAAAATGTACGCGTGCAAGAAACTAGAAAAGAAGAGGATAAAGAAGCGGAAGGGCGAAGCGATGGTGTTGATCGAGAAGCAAATACTGCAGCGGATCAACTCTCGGTTCGTCGTTAACTTGGCGTACGCGTACGAGACTAAGGACGCTCTGTGTCTCGTGCTGACCATCATGAACGGTGAGGGTATTGCACAGTTATGGATTTTAAAGTGATATTGTCGATGAGAAAGAATATATTTCAGCGTATCAACTCTTAGAGCTTGTCTTACGCAATGTAGCGGAAGTCGCACTGACCATCGTTAACGGCGAGGATTTTCTGGCAAAGAACTGTTGATTTGCAGGCCGGAGTCTCACAAAGCACGGCGCATGATATAATTGAAACAATAAAAGAACAGTGTCCCTTCATACGGCCCCTTTGAACAGTATGGCAACCGTGGAGCGTGAAAGGGACATTATAACAAGAGGATGGTTTTTGACTCCCTTGTATCGTGTGACTAGCTCCAACTGGACTTTTTTTTTTACCTGGAAGCCGCTGTACGTGGTAAATGGCAATAGGCTTGCCCTTTGGCACATTGGATCGAAACACATCCGCAGCCACGCTATGAGCGTTGATTTAAAGTCTCTTGAAAATTGAAGCAGTGAAGGCTCAGTGGTATTAGCTATGGACTGCTGCGCAGCAGCTCGAATCCCGCTGCGGGCTTGAGCTTCACCGCATTGTGGAAGAGCATTTTGCAAATGCCCGGCTGGCTAGCGACCACGCTCAAGTAGAAAATCTGTCGCCAAGGTGTGCCGGAGCAGCTGTCCTTCAGAGCCAGTAATTCTAGGTTAAGCCTGTTAACACCTTCGACCACATCACTTACCATCAGATGAGATAGTGGTCAAAGGCTTACCAAAAAAAGTCTAGTATGAAATATGATTATGTCGCAAAATACGGCAGTATGAGTAACGGTGTGTTGTATTGTAAAGGCGGCGACCTGAAGTTCCACATCTACAACATGTGCGGCGCAGAGACGGGGCTGGGGCTGGACCGCGCCAGGTTCTACGCCGCGCAGGTCGCCTGTGGCCTGGAGCATCTGCACAGGATGGGCATCGTCTATAGGTAACTCTACAATCTTCTATGCGTTATACCTGAACCTAACATTTGTTTAAGTTTATACACATTATGCTTATGTCCGTCTGGCTAGCTACCATCCTAAAAATGAAAATCTGGCTCCAAGCACTTATCGTTGTTTTCCAGAAGCTGTTCTTGAGCCAGTAATTCTAGGTTATGTCTGTTATACCTTCGTGAATATCAGGTTGTGGTCAAAGGCTAAATTATCAGCAAATAAAAAGGTCTCTCAGATAAACCCAACCATGTCAGACATTCTATCTAAATGTAATAGTGCACATACACTAACGTTTTGAGTGATGAGCGCAGTGTCAAGTAAAACGAAAACGGTCACTGTGACTTCAATGGACAGGCGTGACCAGACTTGACCATATGATCAATAATTCAAAGCTTAAAAAGTAATGATTGCAATATGTCTGATTCGCAAATATTTAAGATTAATAAGAAGGTATAAGTACTAAATGTTCTCAAATGGACCTACATAGTTAGAAGTCAGAAGTCTACAACTATTTAGATTAGACATTGCATTGATACTAAAATGAATACTTGCACATTTCAGAGATTGCAAGCCGGAAAACATTTTGCTGGACGACTCAGGTCACGTTCGCATCTCGGATCTGGGCCTGGCTGTGGACGTGCCGGAGGGAGGCTCGGTGCGGGGCCGGGTCGGGACTGTCGGGTATATGGCGCCGGAGGTCAGTTACAGCTCCAACAGGGCTTTTTGTATTTGATAGGATGACCTTTGACTTAACAAGTCCTGTTTGTAAATTTTGATAGAGTCCTCGCCTGATGCGTTAAACGAGAGTGGTAGCTTGCTATTCAAATTGTTAGAGCTCTGACCAGTGAGGGGATGATTGCTCTTATTAGATCAAAACCAGCCCTCGCGTCCGAAGTTAACTTTGATGAATCTGGATATTTTGTTCCATTCACACGGTCTTGTCATCTTTCGAATCTCTAAAGTCTGCCTTTTCAACTTTCAATGGTTGTTACGTTCTAAGGTGTAAAATTTATTATACTAATACTTTTCTTGGCCCTAAAAGACTTATACAAGGACGTAGGCTTGTTACTGTAATGGACAGGTTTACCATCCGATGTGAGACTGGTCCATCTCTTCACTTCACAACATTTATTCACTTCACAACTATTATATAAGAACCTACGTACTCTTTTGCGAGATATTGGCTTAGTTGATGGTGTTTATAAAAGTGTGTATTGTATGTTACAGGTGATAGACAACGAACGGTATACGTACAGTCCCGATTGGTTCTCATTCGGCTGTTTGGTGTACGAGATGATTGAGGGAAGAGCGCCATTCAGAGCTAGGAAGGAAAAGGTTAAACGGGAGGAGGTCGATAGGCGGGTAAAGGTCAGTATCATGTCGAACTAAAGGTCACAAATTTAGTGTAGCTCCTTTTATTTGCGTGCAATCGGCACGCAGGACAAAAATTCCTTTTTACATTTGGAAATAGTGATGGATGATTCACGTTTCAATTTTTATTTACGATAAAACACAGGCGTAGTTTTAAAAATGTTACCATGCGGAGCAGCAACATTACCTTGATGCTACCATTTCTAAGCGCCAAATCAATTAACCAATACAATTAAATTTGGAAATTGTGCGTGTTCTGTTAACTGTGAACTTGATGAGTTCGAAATCAAAGCGGTAACTGTATGAGAGTTACACTACTTTACATATATTCGTAGTCTTTTCCTTTGCCCGGAATCATGAAGTATTGCATTGTTTGATTTACACTCGAACGTCATTAAATACTCTACTTGATAGGAATATTGACGTCTAAGTAGACTTCCAAGCTGATCGGAGATGATTGTGGTTCTCTGATCAGGAAGGAAAAGTTACAACGAGTGGAGGAGGTTCATCAGTAGGTCGCAAGAATTCATTAGTTAAGTGTAAAATACTTCCTCCAGTGTTTATCTAATAGGCAGTTACGTTCTCTAGTTAATTAAAATAAGTTTTCAGAGACAATCATCTACAATAGACAATATATAAATAATATAATTTTTGATAATTCGCTAAAAAATAAGATTAGCGTTGTCAAAGGCTTATCTATCAGCAATAAATAAATACAATTACTTTAGATGATTTTAATGTTGTATGTTTGTAATAACGTCTGCTCTGCGGATTACAATACAAAATTACAAATTTAAAAAAATCACCTTTCATAACTTTAATTTCTTCAGGAATCCTATTACAAATATTAATACAATTGTTATATACATTTTTTTGTAGATATCTTTACGACGTGGAGGTTGATATAATAAGTTTGTGAACTTGGCCCGTTTTTGCCGTGAATATACTTCGCTTTTCGCATTTTGAAGTGTTCTGGAAGGTCTTTATTGAATAGACAAATGTCTCTGATGTATATGCACTGTAGCGGGAGAATGTTACATGCTTTGAATAACGGCCGACAACTATCCAGAAACCAAGCTTTATTTATTGCGCGGATGCAACGTTTCTGGATTTTGAAAATTGTAATAATGTCAACAGAGTTTCTCCACATTATTAATCCATAGTTAAGGATCGATGGCACTCGGTGCTACATAAGTGTGTGTGTGTGTGTGTGTTCCAGCACGAGACGGAGAAGTACTCGTCGAAGTTCACGGAGTGCGGACGGTCGCTGTGCGGCGCGCTGCTCGCCAAGTGTCCGTCGGCGCGGCTCGGGTGCGGCGCGTGCGGGCGGCGCGGGGCGGCGGCGGTGCGCGCGCATCGCTTCTTCGCGCTCATGAACTGGGCAAGGCTCGACGCGGGCATGGTGCCGGCGCCCTTCGTGCCTGATGTAAGTGCACTAGGAGCATGATTCTCTACGATCGCACTTCTTCAGAAGGCGCGAGAAATTTTGTATGTAGCGCTTTCGTACCTTTGCAGTAACTAGACTTTGCCGAAGGGAGTATTGTGGCCTTAAAACTTCGACATTGCTAAGTGTACCAAATTTTGAAAATGGCTGTCTGAGTCAGTACCACTGTCAAGTATAAAATCTGTCCACAGGCTTGCTTAGCTATCGCTGTGTCTTGCTGGACAATGCGTGTAGACTTTAGAGCAATTTTTTTTCATTAAATCAATGTCTATAGTAGTTTTATAATAACTATAGTTATAATATATATCTGATAGGTTTGCCTTTAACCACTATCTCGCCTAAGTAGTTAAGTAGGCTAACCTATAATTAATGGCTCTCGAAGATAGTAATTTACCTTTTTTTCCATACACTAATTATTACTTAGGATATATATATATAGATCTTAAATGATCAGAAGACCATCAGACAAATTTATAAAGTCTTAATGAAAAAAAAATGATAATAGCCTAGATTTACTTTATCTTACAATTTTAATTCAAAAAAATAATATTCATGCTCAATTTTAGAGGATAAAACAAGAAAAACGTTGATTTCGTGAATTTTCTTCATTGTACTGGCACGCATAATAAGCATCTTAAATCGAAGGCATTTATTTTTAATATTGTTATATTTTCAATAACGCCTACTCGGCGGATTTTGAACCCGCGTCCATCCACCTCTACAGCCGGTGTATGCTCTGACCGCTTGAGCTTACATGACAATGACTCATAACTCCAATTTTTCCTCTCGTTCTTTATTTAACCATCGCATTTGGATGCAGCGACATATATAGTAAAACTTACGTTGTACTATAAACAAGATCAATTTTGCAATTTGTTTTATACTTGTAAATGATGACGCAACCTAATAATTTTAATATTGTTATGTTTGCAACAACGCCTGCTATGCGGATTACATTACAAAATTAAAAATTTTCGAGAGAGAAAAATTATAGTCATGTGCGGGATTCGAACCCACGTCCATCCACCCCTATAGCCGGGGTATGCTTTGACCGCTTCAGCTAACATGACAATGACCCATGACTGCAATTTAATTATTTTTTCTCCTTGTTCTTTATTTAACCATCCTATTTGGATGGAGCAACACCTATAGTGGACGCGACTATAATTTATTCTCTCGTAAAATTGTGATGTTATAATCGAAGGTATTTAGTTAGTTATAACTTTATATTGTTAATTTCCAGCCGCATGCAGTGTACGCAAAAGACGTGCTCGACATAGAGCAGTTCAGCACTGTGAAGGGCGTGAACCTGGACGCGGGCGACGATACATTCTACGGCAAGTTCAACACGGGCAGTGTCAGCATACCGTGGCAGACGGAGATGATCGAAACGGGATGTTTCACTGAACTCAACGTTTTTGCTAGAGGTAAATGTTCCTTCTAACGAGACGAATTACTTAGCATTCCATGGATTCACCGTGCGGATGCCGGGTCCATAGCGTTGCAGAGGAAAAGGCTAGAGGGGCCCGGGACTTGCAACCCAGGAGTAGGGTTAAGGGGCCCCTTTATGATGCATCAATGCTCCCCTTCACCGATCGAGCCTCCTCCCCTGCCTAACCAAATTTGGTAACATCCTACTAGCCTTAGATACAAGTTCTAGGATGGAAGTTACGGTCTACTACCTTGAAGTATTCGTAACGTAGCTTGCTTAGTTATTCTTTATCGATCAACTAGGTTAAGCAACGTCCGCTGCGGATGTTTTTGAAGCAATGATGGCCGAGCGGTAATAGCTGTGGATTGCCGTGCCGCTGTACCCTAGTTTTATTCCCACAGCCGGCTTGAGCTTCACTGCATTGTGGAAGGGCATTTTGCGATGGCCTGCCTGACCAGCTACCAACCTCAAGTATAAAATCTGTTGCCAAGTACCTAACGGTGTGTTTCGGCAGCAGTCCTTGAGAGCCAGTGAAATTACGGGCACATGAGACTTAACAACTAAGCCACAAGGTGACGGGCGCAATGCAATTCGTGACTTGTGATGAAATGCATCTGTTCTAGGCAGAGGTTTGTTAAGGGTAACATCAGGTGGGCCTCAAGCTTGTTCCGTCACAATTATATAAAAAAGAAAAGCTTGGTGACCGCTAGTGACAATTACTACTGATTGTGCACGTACGTGGATAGCACGTTAAGTGATCTGTCCCGGTTGTTGTCTTAAGATGGCAGTCGATATAGCAGTAGAGGGCATTTTCCTATAGCTATAACAGTTTTAATAAGTATGGCGCAGACTTGAACAAATAAACAAAGACACCGTTCTATGGCTCGCAGTGGGCTTCACCGTCAATTGCCTGAAAAAGAATTTCGTTCACTTATGAAACCCGAGATTCTAATGTAATTTTCCAGTGGTATCACTACATAGTATAAAACAAAGTCGCTTTTTCTGTCCCTATATCCCTATGTATGCTTAAATCTTTTAAACTACGCAACGGATATTGATGCGGTTTTTTTAAATAGATAGAGTGATTGAAGAGGTAGGTTTATATGTATAATAACATCCATTACATTTAATTTTCATAGAATGACATAGGCTATATATTTTATACCCGTGTGAAGCCGGAGCAGGCCGCTAGTACTATATATAGCACACGATGGTGTTTGAGTTCGAATTGAGTAGCATTGTGTTGTTGTTTAGGCGAGGACGGACGGGAGGCCCCGACGGCAGATCTGACGCTAGTGCCGACCGCTACTCCGCCTGAGGAGGATCAGGGCTGCTTCATGTTTGCACGACGAGTGAGTACACTGATTATTGTCTATTTTATTTAAACAAACGGAGGCAATAGTAAAGCGACATTACTTATATTGGTTTTATATAACTAACACATCGTTTTTATAATCAAAAAAGAGTGTAGGCCCCAGGACTGTACCTTGCGGTATCCCATAGCCAATAGTTGCTTAACTTTTCAAGGTATTATCAGTGCAGTAGTCCTTATTACCGACATTTTAAAATAGAAATAAAAACATTTGAAGCGCAGATCACGAACTCTTGAGTTGATGTTTTCTTAACAGGATTTGGCAGCGACTATGTATCAAATGCCTTAGTCAGATCATATTTACAATTCATTGGCCTCAGTACCTCCACTATTAAATTAGTCTAGATGAAATAACGTGGGTCCTAGCCGGTTCCTAATAAGTTTATATGGATAAAACTCGCGATAGTTTTCAAAGTGAAGCCGAGATGGGTCTAAACTAGTTTTCACCCTACGGGTAGCTACGCGTTTTGGTCTTCGGTGAAATCGATCGAATGCAACTTTATTCACCCTAGTACCTCCACTATTAAATCAGGACGGATTATTGACTCGCACTACTAAAGAGAAAACGTTCGCTGTTGAGTGCTGTGTTCGTTTGAGTATGGGAATAGACCGAAAGCATGAAAATGTCGTCTGCAAAGTGAAATTGGATCCCCTATCTCGGAAACGGTAAGAGATAGAGAGAGCAGGAGGCACATCTATCAAAAAACAAAATGGTGGATTCACTACGAATAAATATTTTATTCGTAGTGAATTCATGATGACCGCCATGCAAAGTGCTCCGATCTTGCTGAAGCGAGGCAGTGTAATCGCGATTATTAGATCTGATAATTAAACAACTTTACCTATTTAACATCCTTTTTTATCCCAAAGTTTCAATCACTTTCTACAATTTTCAATAGCATTTGGTTTAAAACTAAAAGAACCAATGTTAGTTAATAAGGTTTTATTAACTAACATTGGTTCTTTTAGTGCTGCTTTGACAGTATTTAGTGCAACGGTTAATTGTCGTCTGAGGGCGGCAATATGTATGTTAAAAGTACGCGATTGAAATCGTAAGGTTGTGTAATTGTGAGATGTATAAGTGAGTGTTGTCCCGCCCAGGTGCTATGTCCGCAGAAGAAGGTCCCCCTGCGGCTGCGGCCGGTGGCGGTGCCCGCACACCTGCTGCCGCCGGCGGCGCCGCTCGCCAGCTGACCGCGCTCCGACGCCGCCTGCTACCTCTAGCCGCAACCGCTCCTTCTCCTCTCCAACTATATAGGTTTGTGACAACAACATACCTATTGTACATACCACTATACTTTCCACTCTTCTCTGTGTTCTTTAAGCTACGAATAAATAATAATTCAGGAAATGTAATTCAGAACAAACTCCACACAAAAATTGGCCCTACATCAAACCAAAACGCCGTATTATTAACGAACGAATCAATTCCTAGCTTACAAATAGACATGCTTGGTGATTGGTTTAAATTCATAACAAAAGCAACGGTTGGTTCGACAGTGTGCTGCAATGTGTGTAATGACAGCTGAGCTTCGAGTATTCATAGTAACTTAGATACTCGAAGCAGCTGAGTTACCACAGATTGGACGACTTTATGCAATAAGTGGTCAGGAACAAGTCAATAATAAAACAGTTAAATTGTACAATGTTTTTAAATATTTTTTGGGCTACGTTTTACAACTCAATAAATGCTAGATCCGGTCAAATAGTCATATGTTTATTTAGTATTTGTCTAGAAGACATTAAAAGAGAATCTTTCTTCACAATGTAGTGAAGACAGATTCTGAAAAATTCATAGATTATGCTTTTTATTAAAAAAAAATATGGCTGTTAATTGTTTGGTGACTGTTTTTCAATTTTTCATTCGTGCTTTGCAGTGCTGGTTGAAACAAGATAATTTTAAATTTGTTTTTCTTGGCTGTTCGTCACTAAATTTAGCGTTAGTATTATTCTCCTGAAAATAACATTGAAAATCAGTTTCATATCTACGAAAAAACATAAATACCTCAAGATTAAGTGCAAAAAATTATAGTTGAACCTCAGAAATTTATGTTTTTGTGCCTTATGCGCTTGAGGGTCAGCAGTATTTGTTTTATTGAGAAATCAGGTAAATCACACACTTCAAAATTAGCAGTGGGTAAATTTTCCTTAGCCTGTAATAATTTTAGTGCTTTGATTAGACTAAACAAGAAACTGTTTCAATGATATAGTTATTTCATGAGCCAAACATATATATCATACCAATTTTTATCGTTCTTTCTTTAATCATTTTCTATAGAATCTCTTAAAAAAGGTTGACTTTTTCGTGACGAATCATCTGGTTGAAAAAGCAGCTTAATTTCAGATTAAATATATAAAAGAATGTTTTGAATAATAAAACATTCTGTAAATACTGTACAAACTGGAACTGCAGTTTTGTGTAACATGGAAGCTTATACCTTATTTTAATGATTTCTAAATATCGTTTTTGTCAAAATCCATGGAGCATACTCTGCTGTTTTTCAAAAGCATCCACAATCATGTCTTTCTAGCTTAACTGCAGCTATCGACTTATTTCGCTGAATTGGATCGGCAGGGAAACAAAAAGATATAAGCAAAATACATTAACGTAATTAAAATATATGAATTTAATCGTTTTACATTTCAAAATTTCATCATGAAGCTAAAAACCTTCTAGATGAAAAATTTACTGACTTCATCTTGCATGGTATTGACAATCTCGCTTTGATAATCGTATCTGAACATCATTGAATATTTTGATTACTTACTTATTAATGAAAGTGATCCCTGCACATTTTAATCTTGTATGGCTCCTGCACTAGTTCACAACACATGCTGGCATGATGATTCACCACTGTATTTCACAATGATAAAAAAGAAAACGTACGTGAATATTTAACGTGTGCTCGCTTGCAAGAAACATGTCCGACTGATGACGCGCTGGACACGACTTTTAAGCCCCGCCTACTTGGACACGACTTTTGTTGCGTAATTTTTTAATGCAGTTGCATTTCCTGACTTATTATTTATTCGTAGTCTTCAAGACCTTTTTTATCTTGTATTACGAACACTACACTATTGCGTGTTAAGCAAAAACCACGTTTACAATTATAATTTGAAAAGTAAAAATAATATGCGCTGTAAAAATTATAAATGTGATTTTCGCTATGCAAGCGATAGTGCTTGTAATAATATTTAGAAATATAAAAGAGCAGCGATATCATTACGTGAGTTAAGTGTTTGAAAAAGCATTTCTTTCGATCAGATGAAGTCTAGTATGATGCTCGCGCACCGTCTCTTATTACGGCTAAAGTAATACAATTAGAGCACAAAATTCTTCTCAATCGAGCCATCCTCGATTGGTCAATAGTTAACGCACCTTTTGCATAAAACGGAGGACGCTAATTCGATTCCCGCTCGAGGTGAAAACTGGCGTGCCCAAAAATTTGTAAATGTGACCCTTTTTGTTTTCTGAAAATTTGTATCTAATAATTTTCGACAAATGTTGTAGTGTTTGCTATGTACTTAATTATATTTAATTATGTTATCCTATTAAAAGCAAATAACGCTCTCTTAGACCATAAAAAGGTCATTATTACACGAGATTTTAATAACGCAATAATTGTATTTTTTTTTAAATTGTAGTTAGCTAAGCCTTTGACTACAATATAACCTGATGGAAAGTGATGATATGGTCGAAGGTGATCAAGGACAGCTGCAGGAACACACCGTTAGTTGTTTGGCGACAGATTTTCTACTTGAGCGTGGTCGCTAGGCTTGCGGGGATTCGGAAAATGCTCTTCCACCATGCGGTGAAGTTCATGGCCGCTCGGATTCGAATCATGGACCTGCTGCGCGGCAGTCCATAGCCAATGCCACTGAGCCATCACTGCTTCAAAATATACACGTGACCAGTGTACGAAATATACACTGAACAATTATTTCACATTAATCATACCATCAGATAGTAGTTGGGGTTCGAACTAGATGATTATTGACTAAGTCAAAACAGTGCAAGACTACCCTCAAATTTTCATATACAAACAATATTCGTCTTATTATATTGTGTATACAATTTATTCTTATGAATAGTCACAATCTGACTGAAAAACCAGGCTTAAGTATTTTATGTGTTTTTTATATATACAGGCTGACAACTGCCAAGAACACTGTACGCAGCACAAACCTTCGCTGGGCGGTAGGAAGCTTCGTTTCGACATGTCTTTTATAATTCGACATAAGTGTTATTCGCGTAAAGTGATTCCCACTCGTATACGTAGGGTTACGGAGGGCCCGTAGCCACGGACGTGGATTGAGGACTTCAAACAATCATCAGGCATCTGTTTGGAGTTGTACAATACATTTGTATTAGGTTGATTAATCACCTTCAAATATTAGCAATATTTTCCGTCAGTCCGGATTGTCAATAATGATATTACAAAATACAGATTAAAAAAAAAATATAATACGTAAAAATATTTTAAAAATTGGTCAAAAATTTTAAGAGAATATACGTCATAACCTATAGGGTGCGTTCGTTTTGGCTCGATTGCGTTTGTAGCAGTTTCGAAAGTGGCATTTGTGTATTAGCGTTCGGATAGAAGCTTTTGCTATTTTTGACCACCAATTACTGCATGCTATCCGAACGGCTTAATACTTTGACAACCACAATGTTTTAACCATTTTGCACAGTACGAAACATGGAATCAATCCCTAAAATTAACAAAAAAGTAGGTACCTATATTATTATTATTTCTTTGTTAATGGCTTCTGCTAGTTACTTATATAAAAAACTTGTGAAACTCTTCAATCGCGCCAAATACAACTGTCAAACCAGCAGCTGTCAAAAAACGATCACAACGATCCCACGGTAAGACATGGGTCAAAAATATCACTTTTCTCTGTCATTTGTAGCGTTTTCAAAGCTATCCGAACGGTGAGCGAAAACGATATTTTTGCTCACGAAGTCCCAAAACGAACGGCCCGTGTGATCATTTTTAGCGTTTGTGAGTGTTATTTTTGGCATCGATAGGCTATCCGAACGCCCTATTACTAGCACAACGGGTCTTTTGAACTCTCGTATCGTTGTATACAAAAATACAAAGTGCTACAATAATTTACCTTGTTGCTTAGTCAGTCACTTTGATTTGAATATAAGAAATTTTTTATTCTACAACCCTAATTTATAGATTTATACATGGTGGTTTTAAGAAGGGACTGTGTGGCCAATTCTGATGCTGTTTAACAAATAGAGGAAGGTATTTAAGGCGTTAGAAGATCGATTTTTGAACAGATTTATTTAAACACTTCCTTATAACTCGTACAGTTTCATCTGTCCTTGTATATTACAGTATTGGTAAGGTTATAAAGGAGGTGGCTACGGGCCCGGTTACGATGCATTTCTCATTGTACCTGTTAGTGTTTCCTCGGCTTTGGAGATTTTTGTAATTGTTCGAGAGTTTGGTGCTTGTTACTGAATATTGTGTTGGACTTTGACGTGAGTGACAATCGCAATGCGTTTTCTCTTCCAACCCCATGTTCGAAGTGCTAGTTCAATATGAATAATTGTATATATATTTCTAGTCGCAAGGGCCTTAGTTTCGTTACGTCGAAACTCTTTTCCTAATATCTAATCCTGCATAGTTGTCAAATTAAATCAGAAATTTTAGAAAACAAAGTCCTTCCAATATTTAACGAACAAGCATCAATTTTCTAAAAATAATGACGACGAATACGTAAAAGAATCAATTGTATTTGTTATGCGAAATGTTGTTATGAATCATGAACAATTTTAGCTTTAGATAACAGTTTTGTATGCACCTCACATTTGTTATAGCAACTGGGTTTTTGTTAACATCTTAAGTAACCATGTATAACACAGGAGATTCGCCCTTATTGCAGCACTCACGCCAGCAGTGGAGTGTTGTTGAACAAGTGATATCGCTGGTCTCGCGTTACTCAACTTTGGAAAACATCGCATGACATGATTGTATAACATGACGTAAAATACCGCTTTAAATTTTAGTAAAAATACAAATAACTCTAATTGTATTAAAAGATCGAATAATACAAACAAAATAATAACGTCTTAATGAAATAAAACAGCGCGTTGCATTCAGTGTGCGGTTCGAATTACGCTATTAGCATCATCAGAGGTCCAAATTGTACCAAGGGCATCAAACGTTTCGCCTTATAGGTGATGTCATCGATGACGTCACCACACAGTGCAATACTGACGGCCCCGCGGATAACCACTGAGCATTCCGTGGCAATATAGATCTGAGCGTAATTCGAACCAAGTAATAACTTGCTACCAATCTGTGACTCAACTGTCACAGAAATTGATAAATTGTAAATCTTTTTACAGTAGTTTTACAGCTCGTTGTTTTCTCAGCCTTAAGTACTTCTAACAGTTAAAATCCTTTATTTTTGAGAAAGTAAGGAAGTTATGTATGTGTTTAGATAGACAGATGATGTTATATGCACGACTTTGTTTGGTCCGAATTGATAGTATTGCCCTCGGC
This sequence comes from Plagodis pulveraria, assembly GCA_963890685.1. Lineage (NCBI taxonomy): Eukaryota > Metazoa > Arthropoda > Insecta > Lepidoptera > Geometridae > Plagodis > Plagodis pulveraria. The sequence goes on from OY982972.1 coordinate 20,182,522, forward strand.
CGTGCATATTCAAATAGGTCCAATTGTGAGCACAGTTTATATATTGGCGTATTTCGGACCTCACATCATATAAAACTACTAACTACCAATACTTCCATCTTTGACGGCCACCATCGTTGTGTATGTCAGATGACAATTATTTGGCGAGTACCAGTTTAAATCGTGACGGTTGTTAGAGACCTAGAGCTAATCTCATAGTATAATCTAGTATTTATTCCATGTGTTGACGGTAATTGATAATGAGTCCGAAGTTAATAGAAGTACCTAGAACGGATAATATAGTCATTCATAAATATTTTTTAACCGAAATCGTGTTTAATAATGATGTTAACAAAATGCCCAAATTTGCCAGTATCACCGATCACCGTTACGACTGACAGAGTTATTACTTATGTATATGACGTATTTGTTAACGCATTTAGCTCAACATTTATATTACTCGGGTATTGAAAAGAACAAATTGTATATATTCATTGTTATATATTTTAGTGATTTAGTTTATCGGTAATAGATTAAAAGTTATAATTATTTAACTCATTAAAATGGTAATTAAAATTGGAAGCTGTTCCAGTAATATTTCAACCCAATCTAATGGTTTTGGTGTCTACGAGGAAATCGCGCTATTTCAACCAAATACGGTGGTTTTAGTATCTACGAGGAAATCGTGCTATATCAACCAAATCCGGTGGTTTTAGTGTCTACGAAGAAATCGCGCTATTTCAGCCAAATCCGGTGGTTTTAGTGTCTACGAGGAAATCGTGCTATTTCAACCAAATCCGATGGTTTTATTATCTACCAGGAAATCGCACTCAAGATTAAAAACATCACCTGTTGTCGTTGAAAATATGGTATAAACATTCTGATCTCCATTAGACAAGAACCTGGTACTAAGGTGTTTGTAACTCGCTTTGGCGTGTGGATCTGTTTGTTTGTCGATCTATTGTGGGTTGAAGGCAATTGTACCAACCATCGTCAGCGTCATGTTGTATCATGCACATAGCGGTACAATGTTCCTATATACAGCCACACACACTAACGCAATCTTCTTGTTTGGAACACAATTATACCAGGCGTTTCGGATTCTAGGGCCATCTGCGAAACTCGACCAGTTGAGCCGTTTGGACTTCTTTTTCCTTTAGTCCCAATTAATATCGAAAATATTTATTACACTTTACTTTATAGAATTTTTAAATATATTTATTAATATAAAAAAATACTGTTTGTCATTTTCATTGTCATGGGTAACCGTGCTAGTAATAAAGTTGAGCCATTGTCATATGCAGTATGCTTTTCAACAACTAGTTGCGAATACGGAAAAAATGCCCGAATGGCTCAACTAACTAAACCTCGTATTTGAGCCTAGGGTTCAAATTGAGCCATCGAGATATTATTTCTAAGCTGCATAAACAGTTGCGATTATGGGAAAATAGACCAAATAGCTCAACTTATTTAGTCAAGGTCCGAAACGTACGTACACATGAAAATCGTATCAGTTAAACGTTTGTTTTAATTTGCTTGTGTTAATATATGCCCTACGGAAAAGGAATCAACCTATGTGAATGCTTTAGATTTCATCAGTAATTAAAAAAGTATGTACATGTTATTTTAATGTGTTTGCTGAGTTCGGAAAGCTCGTACCGTACATAGAATCACTTAATAAACGACTGTGTGTTTTGACCAATCATGATAATTTGTCAAAACCGTGTTGTTTTTGATGAATGTGTCAAAACTTCTTTCGTTTTTGTTATACTCAGTTTTTAATTATTTCGTCTTATTAAATACTTATTTAATACAATACTAAAATATTGGCTGTTATTTAACTTGGGAATTGGTTATAATTGTACATTTGAACAGCTTATTAATATGGTGTAAGTTCCCAAACTACTGTAATGTAAGAAATCAGAGAATGCTCTTTACTCTACTAGTATTTTTATGTTTACTTACACGTGTTTTGTAAATTTGTATGTCTGTATAACGATATTTCACGAAATCAAGCAATAAATAGGAACAATTAAATATATATTCGTCTATCGTACTCAGTCCTTTGGTGTTAGATAATTATGGTTTTGGTAGAAATGTTATTTGTTTTTGCATAAAAACTTTTTAATAAATTCTCATTGAGCGATGTTGTAGAAAATGCACTATTGTATACTTTTTATTTCAATATATCTTCATTCAATGAGTGAATTGAAAATCTAGTTATCGCACAAATTTTCATAAATAAGAATATCATCACTACAGCTCCCATTCATGTACCGATATAAAATAATTTGAATAACTATTTTACACGTTGTTTCATTTACGCTAGTTAATAAAAAAAAAGGAATTTGTGAAATTTTAGTTATGCTATGATAACTAACATATCAGTACGTGAATGGGATTTTGTACAATGCCAGAACATCTTCCATTCACTAGGAGTAAGTATTAAAAACATTTTGATGTGTACCTTTTTATTATATCGTACTTTGATATTTGAAATGCCTAAAATGTAATTTTCTAGTGTTGCGATGTATTGAGTTAGGCGTACGAAATGTATTAAAATAAAAGATATTGTCTACGTTATGAAAAGCAACTTAATAATCAACGGTCAATTTATTTGATAGAATTTATTTTTACATCTTTTTTCAGTCTTCATTACCTATGTAAGTTGAACTCCTAAGAAAAATGTATACATGTATTTTCGCACAAGTGTATTCTAAGTGAACGGTACGTTTCGTTCGTTCATTTACTCATTCGTTCTGAACTGACAGCGTTCATTCCAGATTCAAATTGCAATAGTTTGTTGTATATTTTTAGAGCAATTTGAAAATAGTTCAAGTTTAGAAGTTTAAATGAATGAACGGAACTTATTTCAGCTATTGTAATGCTATATCTAATTTGTATGGAGTATAATGCGTTTGGATAATAATTAGTGAATAATAAACATATTATGAATAAGTTTATACACATTTTTATTAGTGGCGAATTTTTTAGGTTTATTTTAGGGCTCTTTTGCAACTGCTTGTAGACTTTGTAATCTTGAAGACAAATAAACTGCCTTAAATTCCGTACTTTTTAGTCTTAACTAAATGTGTTTTAACCAAGTCATAGTAAATAAAGTACTTCGTTTTTATTATTATCCAAACGCAGAATCAAACGTGCAGTCTTGTTCACATTTATACGTTTGGAGTCTTATCACAAGATTTTATATCGGATCAGCTGTCATTAGGGTTCACGAAATACAGCCATAATTAACACGTACTAATTATATAGTATGTAAAAGACCGTGAACGCACTATTAATTTATATAATTAATTTCAAATTAATCGCACATTAGCGTTTGGAACGAAAAGTATTTAGATAGTCAACACTATCAGTAAAAAAAATATTTCTAGACATCAAAGGAAATGAAATATTTACTGTAGGTTATTTTATGAGAAGAAGATTAAAGACATGTTCGGACTATAATTTTACTATTTATTTTTTGACGGTTTGACGTGATTTTTCTGATACTATACCTAATAATCAGTTTTCTTTTGATTAAAGTCATATTACGCAAGATTCGTATAGTACAATTAGAAATGTACCTGCTACAATCACCATTAAAAAATACTGTCAATTTGTTGCTAAACGACTTATAGTAGTTGGTTGACAGTAAGTAATGCAGGTGTGGACACTCAAAATAAAGCTTTTTTTGTGATTGTGTCTTTAATGGCGTTAGGCGCTTACGCACTTTCTACGGGGTGAACCGATTGTGCTGATTCTTTTTAAAGCTCTCCCCGTGTGGTCACATTTAAATTTCATCAAAATCGGTCGTGCTGTTTTCTAGTTACATTCCAATAGCTGAATAGTATTTTCCTATCTTGATGATATAGTCATTGACAGTGAATGACAATTGATCCCCTAAGTAGCAAGTCACTAAAAAGAGTGTAATAAACAATTACCTCAAAATGGAACCGACTTAGACAAGTTTTTTCACACTTTTGAGTGTTGAAGGCGGTTCCATTTTGAGGTAAAAAACCTGGGTCGTTTTAAGATCTTGTGGCAAGTCTACCAAAGTTTACCGGCGTACCGTTGTCGCGGAGCTCAAATGTACAGTTTTAGACTATGTGACGTGTGTATGCGATGAGTTTTGTATGTTGTCTCTCTTGATAACACTGTTTCACAAGGCGTTACGTTGTCGCTTTTATTCTTCTGTTTTTAACTAAAAATAATTTATCCGATTTTTGAGCACACCAAGTCATCTAACCTTGTGACTCATTTGTCCAATAATGATAATGACTAAAAGTAGGTTTGTGAAACAGTGTGTGCGAGTGAGACGGCGAATTTAAGCATTTACCAGCAAATGTATATGTCTCCGAATTTTGTATGAATTTATAATATTTTACCTGTGTCATACTCATTTGATACATTTTTGAGTGGCGATGCGAATGGATGAGTCGTAGGACTGTTCATGACAAATTGTTTAGAAGGTTTTGCGTCAGTCGAGATATATATATACATATCTGTTTATATTATTGTTTATTAGTGAAACTAGGTAAGTAGTGAATGTAAGAAGTTTGTAATTTCTAACGGGCATTTCACATCGATGATGATATCGAACCGTTGCATTTATTATTATTACTTATACCGGAAATCTTGTCATTCTGGCAAAAATAATAGCATGTCATGTTACACTGATAGTGACAGATATGTCATGTTAATCGCTTCAAAAATCGGATATATACGTAATATCTCTAACTAGTCTATGGTTTACTATCGCAGTGACGTCACTAAATGGCCGTCACGAATAGAGATTCAGCTGGAATTTGAAAAATAATCGTATATTTTTCATGGTTTACCAGGTGTACACACTTCTGGCTGTCATAACGTTTTGGGATTCATAAAAAATACAGAACTGCCCCAATTTATTTATTATATTGATCCTGAATGGCTTGTACCTATCGAATATTTTTTTATATACCAATAAACTAAGGTTTGTAGGTTGCTTATATATACATGCTGTAAGGAGCAAAATCAAGCAGTACATACTTTTTATGAAACTGACCGCGATTAACGAAGATGATTTTGACCGTAAGAAGACAGTTATCAACTAAAAATATATATAATAGGGAGCCTCGACACGTCCATTCGTATCTCGCATTTATCAAAGATATTATTTTTTTAAGCTTGTTGGTCTAGTTGAACGCCGAAATCTACACACTACATAATCTATCCCACTCTAACAAACAGTGTTAGAGTGCGACAGTATGATAAAAAAAATCATCTTACTGACACTATTTATGAATACGAAGGGCATGCTGAGTATAGCCGTCTTCGTTTCCTTTATTGGGACGTGTTATAGTATTATTTGTATAACACAGATAAAATGATAGTTTGTACTGTGAAATGCGTAGATTTCGTGCGATGACAGCTCGGTCTCGAAATCATCAAGCTGTTTATGAATAGTATATTTTATTAACGTAATCGTCGATTGCTTGTATGATTTGAAGTTATAGTGTAGATCGCTATGCTAAAAGGGATGTTCGAGGAAACATTCACCATTTTTTTTATACGATATAAATGAATCAATCAATGCAAGTATACTTTAGGTTAGTCTAAATTAATCTTTAATTTAAGGCCGTTTTCGTAACAGGATTTGAATGTACGAGTTACATTGTCCGGTAAAGATTTGAATGAAATTTTAAGTGTGATTTTTGTAAACTGTACCTTGAAATGGAATCTTAAATTAATGTCATTTGGGTTACGGATTATTCTTTGTTTTTGTGGCTTTCGGCGTGATTGTGAAAAAGCAAAAAGTATTGTAAATTTTTATTTTTAAGATGAAATATCGCGTTAGAAATCTGTCTGCTATTGGTGAAAAAGTTCGATTATTTGTAGTTTAATAAGCGTTGTAGAAATATTGCCATCAAGAAACGTATTTGAAACCTTTTATTTACGTGTATATATTTTTTTCTTTCTATTTTGATTCGCATTGCAAAGGATAAGGTACGTTTTGCTTAAAAATACATTTAAATAACTTTTTGTGGAAATTAACTCCATTTTATATAACTATCGGAAACCTTAGATTTTATATTCTTGCAGGAATCTTTAGATGCAATTAATGTTGCGTCTAATGTGGGAGTGACTTTATTATTTTAATTGCCGTCACGCACATGCCATTGGAAGATTTAGAAGTTTATTCATGATTGTTCTATAAATTTATCAAACGTCATTAAATAGGTAGTTAATATTAAAAGAAGTGTGATTATATTTTGAAAGTAATATAAATAGATTATTAGTATTTCAAGTGAAGTTTCCTCGCACGTTCCTCACGACGCGGTTGCAATGTGACCGCGAGCGTTGCTGTAAGTAGCTTTATAGAACTTAAACTTAGCTTCCCGAATACTGTTAGTCGTTATTGCAGTATTTTGATGAAAATATTATTATTTAATAAGCGTATTCATAAATAAATTGACTCCGATATAGAATTTTAGCTTTTTATTTTCTTTTAACCTGTTTCTGTCCTATAGAATCTATTTACATATCAAGATTAGCACTAAGACTATTAAAATAAAATGAAATTCTGCGAGTACATATGGTATAAAAATGGGGTGATTGGTATAAAATATCTCATTTACGATTGTTTTCACCGATGAAATTCAACGCGATTTATTCAAGCTAAACAAAGTTAAGTTTGACTGAGTTCAGTATTTCAGTTTGAATTGTGAAAAGTTCAAGTTAAACTGAAATTAACTTAACGCGTTTAAGTGCTTTCAGTATCATCAACTAATTGCAGCCAATCGCGTAAAGATATTTAGATCCTTTTTGTATCAGTTACGATATTCGTTAAACCGTGATCTTCGACATTTGAACTCGTTCAATCTGAACTTAGTTTAGTTAAACGTTTTTAGTAATACGAACTGTGAAAATCGGCCCTTAGTTAACGTCTCAATATAACGTCAAATCGGTCAAAAAAATTATCTCATGAGAAGGTTGAAAATAAAACGTGTATCGCAGATTTAACCACAGTCCATATTGGTCCAGCAGCTCAGCGAGGGTAGGAAAATAAAGCGATTCTATTGGTAAATTTTTGCCTCTTACACCGCTCAACTTTCTCTCACAACAGGTGGACAGTAGGCAGTCTAAGGCTGAATTGCAATAAATTGGACTATGCGTATGTTTTTTACCCGCGTCATTGTGTAACAAGCCTTAGTATATAGGGGGCACGTCCGTGCGCTGTTTCCCCCGAACGGATCTCACGCTGCAATACAAAGAAATGCTAACAGTGGATAAAATATAATTCATTTCACAGGTTTAAAAACATAATTATCTACAATGAGAACTTTGAAAACATAAATATCTACAATCATAAAAACATAATTATCTAGAACTTTAAAAAGTATATTAAAACTTTAAAACACTACATCCGTCTTATACAGGGTTATTGGTAAAATGCTAACCACCTCTTAGGGTTGACTTCTGCTAGTCCCAAGAAATATTTAGAGATGATTTTTTTTAGTTTTGAAAAAATAAAGTTTTTTATTTTATTTTAATTCTCTTTTGTGTTTTTGACTGAATAAGCACAAGGGCAACCTGATGTCCAAAGTGTCTTGTGCCTATAATGTATTATTTCATGTTTTATTACTTTGCTCGATGTAAATATTCAAAACTCTATTCAAAGGGATCTTGGCGCGGTCCAGTGTTGCCGCGGTGGGTGATCTTAGCTCGGAGTAGGTACTAAAACATAAAAAATATATATATAAAATATTTTTTCAAAACTAAAAAAAAAACCTCTCATAATGTTTGTTAGGACTAGCAGAAGTCAACCCTAAGAGGTTGTTAGCATTACCAATAACCCTGTATAAAATAACACTATATGAAAGCCATGTCAACAATTTGTCACAATGTCCGATTAAATAAAGGAAATTAACAGTAATCTTATAATCACATCTCATTTCATACGAAAATACTTGGTCTGTTCAACCGGACTACCAAACAAACACCGGTCAACTGTATTATAGAAAACATTTTATTCCGTTGTCCGGTTGACCGGACGTAGACGTCATAATATGTAACCTGAATGTATTTACAGAATATGTATTAAAGAGGAAACGCAATAAAAAATAAAAAATATAAACAGCTTGTATCGTTGAGTTTGGTGACTATTGTACATAACATAATCATAAAATATAAGAATATTGCTCTAATATTCTTATGAAAATTCAATAACCGTTTATGCACTTTATTAAATATATTATCCTTAAAACCGAATACAAAAAAAATAACGTTTTGTCGTAACTGCACCAATATAAACGATCCTTACTAGATAATATTATTAAGGGATTTCAAAACTTTTACATATTTTTCGCTGTTGTAGTCATTTTTGGTAACCAATCTAAAAGATCATTCGCGAACTTCAAATAATATTGCGCGTATTATTCAAAGTCAAAATCATTTATTCAATTTAGGCGTCTACGACGCTCTTATGAAGGCCAATAACAAATTTTAATATTGAAATATTCTACAATGTACTGCCAACGTTCAGCAAAAAAAAAAAGGATTGACTATCGAGAAGAACGGGCAAGAAACTATTCTTTTAAACGTCTTTTAACAAGGTATTATTGAAAAGTTCTTCTTAACAGTGCCTCTACATTGGAGAATGAAGGTTGGCAGTCAGCTTCTTAAATTATTCCTTATCAAGCGCTACTCTGAACAGATGCTCGCCGGTCTTAATCCCTGCCACTCCCAGATATTACATCTAGCAAAAAAAAAATGAAATAATAAATTTCAGGCACAGGAGACTTTTAACATCAGGTGGTCCTCGAGCTTATTCCGTCAAATACACAAAAAAAAAACCTCAAAAAAATTTTTTTGGACTAGTAGAAAACAACCCGAAGAGTTAGTTAGCATTTTACCAATAACCGTATATAATGATGAAACGAAAAGACAGCAGATCTGTGTTGATTGTTTATAGATAAATATAGGTCACAGTATTGCACATCTGCGCTTCCTTTGATTTTAGATCATAAATCATTGTTACTGCTACCTTCTTTAAATTCCTGATAACAATTTTATCTATGCTCAGCGACTGTATTTATGGAGAAGACAGTGGTACCAATTCAGGCATCTTCCTCATTCAGAGTTATTCAGCTGCCTATTGTTTATCGCCTCCTACAAAACATCAAGATAGATTATGACCCACAGGGATCCAATGTCGTCTGTTACACGCTGCCATAGCAACGCTTATCAAATATCCACTAGACGGTTTTTGATGCAGTTAACCAGTCTTAAGTAAATCAGTCACACCATGTAGGTTTTCATCCAAAACTGCTAAGCACTAGCTTTAGTCTTCCTTTTTTCATTCTTATCTTTTTTATCTAATTTCACCGCTGGCTCCTCTTTCTTAGTCCTATATATCCGTTGAAAAAGCACAAATTTTCCGCTTTGTATATGTTTCGTCTCAGAGATGGCGTTAGTGTCGGCCCAGGACGGCGTCTCGCAGTGTTGCCAGCTTCTGCTGCTCTTATCTACCTGCAGCTTGTCCAATAACTGGTCACACATGTCCGGGATTATCGGCTGGAGGATTATCCCGGTTATTCGTAAAGTTTCCAGAGTGATGTGGAGTATCGTGTCTAACTTTGGTTGGCCTCCGGGAGTTTTTTTGAGCTCCCAAGGTTTGTGTGTTTCGAAGAATAGATTGGCGAGATGGAGCACGTGGATGACCGCGTCGACTGCTTTGTAGAACTGGTAGTTTGAGTAGTGGTGGTGGCAGAGTTCTGGAAAGGAAGATTATTATGTAATCATTAAAGGATATTTTTTTTATTCCTGCTTGTTAAGCCTTGCTATCTCACCTAATGGTCAGTGATGATGTGGTGGAAGATGTTTTTCAGACTAACCTAGAATTATTCTCCAGGACTGCTGCAGGAACAGGATTGTCATTCACTGTCAATGACTATATCATCAAGATAGTAAAATACTTTTCAGTTATTGGAGTGTAACGCAAAAACGACTTGACTGATTTTGATGAAATTTAAATGAGACCACACGGCAAGCATCAGCTTTCAAATAAAAATAATCATTAAAATGGTTCACACAGTCAAAGTTCAGAGGTAACAAATTAAAAAAGAAAAACAGTACAATTGAGTTAAGTTTGAAGTCGATATAAATATGATTAAGGAGGTACCTGGTAATTCCACAACCTTCAGCAGCAACCGCTCGGTGCACTCGTCACGTCTCAGTTCCTGCAACTGTAAATATAAACCTTACATCAGTCTTACAACATTACAACGGAATAAAAAACAATATTATGAGCGGGATTCGAACCCGCGGCTACCTGTCCGGTAGGAACATGCTCTGTCAATTTAACGTGAAGTATGCCATAGTTCGAATGTATTCTTTTTTTTAATGTTATTGTGACGAAATAAGCACGAGGCCCATCTGAAGTTAACTGGCCTAACCTCTGCCCATAACAGATGCATTTCGTCACAATTGACGAATTGTACTGCGCCCCTTTGCCACCTTGAGACATATAGTTGTTAAGTCTCATGTGCCTGTATTTTTTCCGATATAATCAATAGATCATACAAAAACCTAGTTTTAATTAGCTATTTGAAGCAGTGATGGCTCAGTGGCATTGGCTATGGACTGCCGTGCCACAGGTCCATGGTTCGAATCCCGCCTCGGGCTTAAGCTTCAAAGCATGGTGGAAGGGCATTTTGCGAATGCCCGCCTGGCTAGCGACCAGCCTCAAGTAGAAAATCTGTCGCCAAGCACCTAACGGTGGGTTCCGGCAGCAGTCCTTGAGAGCCAGTGAAATTACTGTAACAGGAACAGTTCCTGTAGCTCAACGCTCCAACGCCAACAGTTCCTACTAGACAGACTAACTTGTTCTATATTGCGAGATCACTATTTATTCAGCTAATTCAAACATCACTAGAACATGATAATAAATTTAGTTCAATTAAACTTTTTAACGGCAATAAACAGATATTTAAATATTTGGTTATTAATTTAACCCCTTAGCACACACATATACCCTCAAAACTTATACCCCTTCTAATAATTACAAGATAATATATCCCCTTTCTAATGATAACTGCAAGCTAGTGATGATTTATAGCACTGAGACGTAGTCCTTAACTGTGGCTCTTATGGACAAGCTAAATGGATGCATTACAATCAGTACCTGTTCCGCCCTCAAGGGTGGGAACTCCCCGAGAGGGTTCAGCGCGGCACCGCAGCAGCGAGACGCGAGGTTGCCGAGGGTGTCCGCCAGCTCAGAGTTCACGATGTTTATCAGTTTGCTTTCACTATAGTCTGCAATACAACGGTCAAAATACGAACATTAACCACAAAGTTTTTTTATTGAACTGCATTTAATTTTTACATCAAAAAACTTGTTGAAGTCAGTTGCTTAAAGCACACACAATTCATGTTTTCATTGACCAACTCTTAAAAGATATGACCTTTCGAATCTTTCGATAGTGTTTTTGTTATTATTTAGTTCATCTAGATCAGTGGTTCCCAACCTTTTATTAACCAGGGACCACGATGTGCAAGAAAAAAACTGGATCAATCCGAAAATTATCTTCCATCAAAAACTCAATGCATTAACAATATTATTTTTCAACACACTCGCTCGTAACGGGCCTTTAAATGTACCGAGTTTAGTGTCATAATATAGTCTATTACGCACTCGTGCTTTTTTTTACTTTACCGCATTAGTGTTTTAAATAGTAAAAAAAACAACGTTTCCGCACTTCTCACCAAGGAGATTGTAGTTTGTTTCGTTCGTTTTTCATATAAAAACAAACCAAAGAGTTTACCTACTGAAGTAGAACTTAAGAAGATTGAATTATAAACATTAATCAGATTATTATTGCTATGAAAAAGATCAAGAAAATATTGTCGTATCAAAATTTTCATATTCGTTCCTCGCAAGTGTGTTGAAAAACGTCGTATGAAACTCATGCGCGTTGTTTATTACAATCTCTACGACATTTAGGCCTTCGATCTTCGATACATAGGCCTAAAACCCGTCTCGATAGTATTAAGTAACTTCGCGCACTTGTTGCATAATGTACTATTATAAGAAAAAAGAAAATTCAGCAATCAATCAATCAATCTGTTTAAAAGACAGCCAAATAGGTTAATTTTGATCAATGTGATTTTTGAACATCCAGGGAATATTATTGCACAAAGCCACACGCAAATCATCACTTTATTCGCAATAATGAATTGAATTGAACTTAGTTCCAATCGATTTCAAAGCAGAAAGCCCATGTAATAAAAAATTTATTGAGAAAACCAAAAAATAGCGCAAGGCGAATTCTGGAATTTTGGTTTTGTTAGACATTGATTATTTACACCTAAACTTCTCAAGTGAATTAGATCCAAATGCGTCAATTTTACATGGTTTACAACTGTGGAGATGGTGGTTTGCCACCAAATTATGTTTGACCTTCCAACGCCCTCGGTGAGCGAGCATGCGTTGGCGGCCGCGGTGAGCAACCACTATTATTATATACTTTAGAGAACTCCTCAAACAAGGTCAATAAAAACGATTCATGAAGGTTTTTATTTTATTGATTTGCGCTAGTAAATCGAGTTTGGAGTCACTGATAAAAATGAAGCATTTTACTGATTCGAATCTTCGAAGTGATCTAGACACAATGTCAACAGCAACACAGATACATTATTGCTTAATGCACGCCGAACGTCGTTTTGCTTCAGCGTACATTACAAACAGACATATAGAGCGATATTATATTGGGGGACGGCGCGTACGCAGTCCCCACTACCAAAAATAACGCACCCGAGTTATCCACATTAGGGATAATCGCAGAGGTCAACCCAACCGCAGTGCAATGAAAGGGCCTCGCTCTGGGGGAACCGCCTTCTTGATCACGGTGTCCCCTGTGCCAGGTAAGTATGAGTACCGAACAACGCACGGGTAGTCTCATGGTTTGCCGGAGAATCTCGTCATCGCGATTCAGAATAACGTCGTCTCAATAAGCAGCGCCTCGTAGCGGCAATATGTGGAACTAGTATGAAGTTCACTTCATGAAACTGGTGTCTGAAGTTGGAAAGAGTGGATAGATGTCGCTATTTGAAAAAGGGATTATAACAATTTTATTATTATTAACTTAACTAATTATTTACAGGACTACGTATATTTTCCATTGATGGCTGGGATAATAGTCAGTTACTTTCTTGTTTTATTTACAAGTTTTTTCACGGCGTTTCACATTGAAATTTATACATTATATGAATAAAGGACACACAAACTCAAATCATTTTGGGTATACACTCAAATCATTTTGGGTATACAGTGTCAACGTTGTTGAGATAACGGTATTATTTCAAGGACTTTCTTTTAATTAAAAACCTTAACTTATGAATAAAAAACGTATTTTATGAAACTTTAATATTCATCAGATAATGCTCCCAGCTTCAGTAACCTATTGACTGAACGGGCGCCACCCGCAGTGCGTACGAAAATCTCTTACATTTGAGTAGATATACAACCCAATTATGTACAAATACAATTCAATGTTCTGCTATAACGTAAAATGTTTTTTTTAATCTGGTTCTGTGACTTGATGATAATATGATGATTAAACTGTTTTATTGTGTTGATGATGGTACCTTAATTATGGTTTGTTTAAGATTTAAGTTTAGTTAATAAATAATTGATTTATAATTTATTATTTGCACATGTTTAATTTTCTCATAAGCTAGGCTGTGGTGAAACACATACACATAAACATTCTATTTTATTATATGAGTAGGGATAAAATAATTAAAAACAATATATAAATAGGATTGCAGTTAATTAACAGTCCTAAAGTTTCAAACTTTCCTGAAGCAATAAAATAGATGAATTTATGTAGAAATACTATTGTAGTAGCATTTTCATACATTCATGTACTGTAACAGCCGGATTGTCCACTGCTGAACACTGCCTCTCCCATTTAGGGGGGCTTTGCCATAATCCCCATGCTTGCCAGACGTTTTGGGGATCCCAGTTTCAGATATCAGTTCCTCAGAAGGCGCTGCTGCCCACCTTCCGGTATTTTACCTTAAGTCGCCTCTTACGACACCCACAGGCAGCAATGGGGGGATGACACTCTAACCCAGCACCCCACGGACAATATTACATTCATGTAGTTGTTTAATTTATAAGATTATTTTAATTTTTAATATGGAGGTCTGTCATTGGCAAGCGTTAAACAAATATAGAATTTTAGTGTGAACAGAATATGAACTACCATAATTTAATTCGCAAGCGTTATACACATTTGGAATATAGCATTGACTGATTAAGCTATAACTCAAGGAATTTTAAAGAATATTACATTTAGAAAGAATCTACACCATTAGCTATATTAGGTTTATCACAATAATGTGACACTTTAGTACACTATGTCCTCATATTACCTGATGGTAAGTGGTGATGTGGTCGAAGATGTTGTTCAGGCTAACCTAGAATTACTGGCTCTCAAGGACAGCTGCCTGAAGACACCGTTAGGTGCTTAACGACTGATTTTCTACTTGAGGGTGGTAACTAGCCAGGCGGGCATTCGCAAAATGCCCTACCACCATGCTTTAACGACTGCCATCCAAAGACAACAACCGGGACCGACGGCTTAACGTGCCCTCCGAACGTGCTCACTCAGTAGTAATGCCACTAACCATCCAACTCATGACCGCGCGCGACGTTGCTTAACTTTGCGGTAGAGATCGGTTGAGAACAGGTAAGCAAACTTCGCTACGAGCGCTTCAAGCTATGACTCGGATGAGTTATTGTTTAGTATATTTGTGTAATACTGACTAGCGTCAGCATGCATGGTCCCTTCCCGCAGCAGCATGTACCGCAGCGCCGTGGGCCCCGCGGAGTGCAGCCGCGGGGAGACGACGTTCCCGAGGGACTTGGACATCTTGCAGCCCGCCACGGTCCAGTGCGAGTGGCACACCAGCCGACGGGGCGGGTGCCACGCCACCCCCATCAGGAACGCTGGCCAGTAGATGCCGTGGAATCTGGAATATTACAAAATAAAGGTTATCATAAACAATGACAATTACTTAAAGAAAAAAAAACGACTTCGACAAAGTATGTAGAGCATTTTAGTTTTATTTATTTGGAAGACATAGGTGTTTTAACTACAGTGCGGCATACTCTCGGAGGCCGGACTGTAATTCTTTTGATTTGAAAACCAAAAAAATGAAGGTATATATCCTATCTACTTTTATATATAAAAATATTTTTTAAAATCGATTCGTTTATGAAGAAGATATTTATTTATTTGTTTCATTATTATAGTAAAACCAACAACCATTATGTGAAATAGACATGTTTATTTGACTTTATAAATGTGAGTGATATGATATAGCAAACATAAAAAAAACATATGTACAATCGAATTGAGAATCCTCTCCTTTTTTTTAAGTCCAATGAAAAAAAAAAGATTAATTCTGCGGGAAACAATATGTGAGAAGTACTCCGAAATGAAACACGATGGAAGTTACCGTTGTTCTTGACAGGCCAAGGTCTTTTAGTAGGTTATATAGGGATTTCGCTGGTATACCTCTTGCTCCAACTTCTACACCAAATAAATTAACCACATAACCGTTTTTGGTTAATTCATTTGTTAAGTTATAATATTTGTTAGTTTTTATTGTGTGGTCTTTAGGTATGTTTGTTTCCCACGCCACGACACAATATATCTGGTCTGGATGACGAAACACCAACATCCTCAGGAATTTTGTAATGTTGTTCATACGTGTCCATCACAATAGTCCAATCGGGAGCTGCGCCTAAGATGGAATAAGGCTTGGATTTCGATTTTGTAGATGACTCTTCTTTTACAAAAGCAACCTGTCGTTTGTTCGTGGTCAACCCTTTTTTGCTCTAGCTACCGAGAGACTCACTGCTTCGCGTATGATTTCGAGGACTATAATGACGGCGTGAATAATGACACCTATCAAGGAGCACCTTGCATCCTACCAATAAGTGCCTTGCTGTACCTATGGCCTCCCGACAACACTGAATAACAGTCTGAAACTGGTGTTTCATTTCGGAGTACTTCTCACATATTGTTTCCCGCAGAATTAATCTTTTTTTTTCATTGGACTTAAAAAAAAGGAGAGGATTCTCAATTCGATTGTACATATGTTTTTTTTATGTTTGCTATATCATATCACTCACATTTATAAAGTCAAATAAACATGTCTATTTCACATAAGAACGTGTATCCAATGCGGCATTAGTAGGATCTTACCAGGTTTGGTTAGGCAGGGGAGGAGGCTCGAGCGGTGAAAAGGAGCATTGATGCATCATAAAGGGGCCCCTTAACCTTACTCACTGGGTTGCAAGTCCCAGGCACCTTGGAGTTTAAGAGTTTAGATACCAGCCTACCCCTTCGCAGATTTACAGACGTTACGGTATGTTTTTACAGCTGTTAGGTGAACTTTAGACAATCATCTCACCTGTTAGTAAGTGACAATGACGAGGATGGTTTGCAGACTAAACCTCAAATGACTGGCTCTCAAGGATAGTTGCCGGAACACGCTGTTAGGTGCTTGGCGACAGATTTTCTACTAGAGGGTGGTAGCTAGCCAGGGCATTCGCAAAATGCTCTTCCACCATGCGGTGAAGCTCAAGCCCGCGGCGGGATTCGAACCATGGACCTACTGCTGCATAGACAATGCCACTGAGCCTTCACTGCTTCAAAAAAATGTATCATAATGTCTACATCTAATAATCCCTTCGTTACTAAATACATATACACCGTGTCCCAAAATTCAACGATAAGCCGGCATCGGAGCATGGACCTACTCATGACTCCTCGGAAAAAAAAAAAAAAATTAGAACTGTTTTTTTTTTTATTAATTACAGAGACTTTTATAAATTTCATCGATATTCGATACCCATTATGCTATTTTCAACTACCATGACCACAATTTTTGACATATTTTTGATATTTTTTGTGCATTAGCAACCTAAGAAGGACGGCTATCTACCACAATCCTTTAAAATTACAGAAAGTCTGTAGTTATTTTACAAAAATCAGTAAAAAAAAATTTTTTTCTTATAATTTTCATAGATTTTAACATTCTATGCACTTTCTATAGTCTGGGTTAAAAAAAAAAGTATGGACACTACCATGGCAAGTTTTATTAAAAGTTGGCGCAACTTTATAAAAGTCTCTGTAATTAAAAAAAAAAAAAGAGTTATAATTTTTTTTTTATTTTTTCCCGAGTAGTCATGAGTAGGTCCATGCACCGATGCCGGCTTATCGTTGAATTTTGGGACACGGTGTATATAAACGCAAAAATCCCTACTATCATAATGTCCGGATCTAAAAATTACATTTAGTAAATAGATATATAACTGTTAACTCTTCAGTAGCTAAATGTCTTAAAAATTCCATAGTTATGGAATAGCCATGAACGCTAAATGGTCTAGTAGCAAAATGTCTGGATCTTAAAATTCATCTATACTAATATTATAAAGAGGAAAGATTTGTATTTTTGTATGCAACGAATAAACTTAAAAACTACCGGACCGATTTGGATGAATGTTTAGTATGGAAATAGTTTGAGACCTGGGGAAGGACAATGAATGGTTTTTATCCAACTGCGCAAAAAGAGGTTAATGGTTTTGCGCGATAACAGATATACGTGAGGGCGGAGCCGTGGCCGTAAAGCTAGTTGTCACTAAATCGCTTAATTCTCTTGTAACAAAATGTTTGGATAAAAAATCTCGCAGTTACTTGTAATTTGAGATGAGACACATGAGATTTAATAATTATGTATCAAGGTGACGGGCGCAGTGCAATACGTGACTCGTGACGAAATGCACCTATTATAGGCAGAGGTCCGCTTAACATCAGGTGGGCCTTTAGCTTGTTCCGTAACAATAACATAAAAAAAAAATGACATGAACATAAAATTCCCTAGTAGCAAAATGTTCGCTCGTAGCGAAGTTTACTTAGCTGTTCTCATCCGATCAGCAAAGTTAAGCAACGTCGCGCGCGGTCATGAGTTGGATGGGTGACCGCTAGTGACTTTACTACTGAGCGTTTCCGTGCTTCGGAGGGCACGTTAAGCCGTCGGTCCCGGTTGTCGTCTTCGGATGGCAGTCGTTATAGCATGGTGGTAGGGCATTTTGTGAATGCCCGCCTGGCTAGCTACCACCCTCAATTAGAAAATCTGTCGCCAAGCACCTAACGGTGTGTTCCGGCAGCTGTCCTTGAGAGCCAGTACTTCTAGGTTAGCCTGAACAACATCTTCGACCACATCATCACTTACCATCAGGTGAGATAGTGGTCAAAGGGTAACCTATCAGGCATAAAAAAAAATATAAAAAAAACCAAGGTTGATGAATAGACATAAACATCTCTCCTAACTATGTATGTTGTACTAACAAAATGACCTACTTCAATATATCCTTCCCGACGACGTGCACGTCGGCCGGCCACACCCTGCCGCGCGCCTTCATAGCGTCCTCGTCGGGGTACCCCGCCGCGGTCAGGTAGTTGACGAGCGCGTCCAGCCACACGTAAATACTCTGTTCCTCATCGTCGGGCACCTGCAATCGACAGTTTACCTACGTGTAATGGCAATCTAAATATAACAGACGGCGAAATAAAATATTAAAAAAAATAACGGTAAATCGATCAATCACGCCTTTTTAGGCGATACGTTTAACACCTCGAACAAAAGGTGAAAGCGCATATTTAATTCGAGGAATAAATTAAATTTTTTCAAGGGTTATACACTCACATTTTAATTTTCACATTAGTTTTAATTGTGAAGAAAAGAGTGATATTGTAAGTTTCTTATTAGGTACAATTTAACCTTATATTTGAATTATGTCATATTTGTGGTGTAATTGTTTGGCATAATATTACGACTGACTTCCAAACAAACTTCCTAAATGAAATATATTACAAAATGCACCTTTTTCAACAATTTTATAAAGTAATAACATAACATAGTACCTTATAAAATACACTATACTAGAGCATTTGGACTGCCTATGAGTCCAAATGCTTTTATTGTAGTAGCTGTAGTATTGTAGTAGCTGTAGTGTTGTATATAGTTTGTAGTATTTGTTTAATAAAGGTATACCGCCGGTAAAAAAAAAAAAAAAAAAAAAACATCCACCCCTATTGCCGGGGTATGCACTAACCGCTAACCCATGAGTCATATGACTCTAACTTGTCCTCTCATTCTTAACCATCGTACGGAAATGGAGCGAATATCTGCAGTTCAATTTACATTGTACTCTTTGAATTTTTCCTTTCTTTGTAATTTTGTACTGAATTCCACAGAGCGTGCATTATAGCAAAAAAAAAAAAACGAAAGTAGCAAACAAAATTACCCTAAAACGGGATCTGGGCCGCGACTACAATTCGACGAAGTATCGAACTTCGGGTCCGAAAGTAAGGTATCCGCAAAACACTTATGGCTTGCTTTTGTTTAACTTCGTTCGTGGCATAGACTTGCAAGCATTAGCCTGTGTAGATTCCGTTTTTTTTTAATCGGAATCGTATTGTTTAGTACATTTTCAAATATGAAAATATAATTTATTCGTTTGCTTATAATTAGTCAGTCGAGTTCTAAATATGCAGAAAGAACACAAATACTAATGAGGATATAAATACCTATGGAGAACAAATACATTAACGTAAATTCTAAATATCTTACCTGTATTTTCTAGAACAGTAGCGACACCTCTCGCTGAGCTCCATAACTAGGATTCTCAGTCTTACCATGGGAAAATGTCCTTTATTATCTCTTTACTAAGACTTAAAACTGATTTAAGAATAATAGCGTTCGCAGAGTAGTATGGGAGATTTCATAGCGGGCAAGGTTTGTGTTGAACGTTGCGGTCAAACCATAGACTATATCAAACAACGAACTTCGTACCTCAAATTAAATTTTCGTTGTCTAAAAGGCCGCTCGAACACGAAAAACGAAACTTCGTTGCATTGTAGTAGCGGCCCTGGCTATCAAGGACGGAGTTTACGTGTTCGAGGACAGATTTTTTATATGAGGGTGGTAAAGCAAGTCAGGCGAGCACTCGAAAAAATCCATGTAAGAGAAGATGCCGCTGAGCCGATATCATAAAGCGCAGAATGATATACAAATAAAATGTTTTTATATTTACCCTAATAGCCCAGTGGACCCGTGAGCTCGGCCGGCTGACGGATATATCCGGGAAATACACTTCATTCTCCAACATATCCACCAGCTGTTTCTGGAACTTGGCAGGCGTTATCACGCCATCTGTAACACATTTTTTTTTCCTTTTTAAATGCAAAATGTTAAAAAACACACTGGTTAAGCGCGAATCGGACTCTTACACCGAGGGTTCCGTACTAGCATACTATACACACATACATAATATTTATTGTAATTAACCGAAACAGATGTACATTATTTATTAGTCCGTTGATCCCTAGCGGGAATCCAACTCGCGTTAGACCGGTTTCTATTGTTTTTTATGCTCAATAGGTTAGCCTTTAACCACTATCTCACCTGATGGTAAGTGATGATGTGGTCGAAGATGTTGTTCAGGCTAACCTAAAATTACTAGCTCCCAAGGACAGCTACCGGAACACACCGTTAAATGCTTGGCGACAGATTTTTTACTTGAAGGTGGTGGCTAGCCAGGCGGGGATTCGCATAATGCTCCACCACTATGCTGTAACGACTGCAATCATAAGACAACAACCGGGACCTACGGCTAAACGTGCCTTCCAAAGAACGTGCACGCTCAGTAGTAATGTCACTGGCGGTCAACCATCCAACTTACTAAGCTGATCGGTTAAGAACGGCTAAGCAAACTTCGCTACGAGCGCTTCTGCGTTGTTACCATTGAGAGAAAGGACTTTATTCACGTCTCTTTTGAAGCGGTTCAGATTGAAGACCTGAGGAAAAACCCCAGGTGGAAGAGCATCCCACAATTTACAGGTACGTGGCAGAAACTGACGATTTAATCGAGTAGTACGAGACTTCCACATATCTATGTGCGGGTGGCTTTTTTGGCCATAGCAGCCAGTTCGGTAATAAAAGTGTGAGGGAGGTAACTGTTACTGTATCAGCCGGATCGTCCACTGCTGAACACAGCCTCCCCTATCAAGGGGGTATTTGCCATAATCCCCACGCTTGGCAGGCGGCTTGGGGATCGCAGTATAAGATGGCAGTTCTTTAGAAGGCGCTGCTGCCCACCTTCCAGTATTTTTCCCTTAGTCGCCTCTTACGACACCCACGGGATGAGATGAGGAGGTGCAATTGTAACCCGGCACCCCACGGGGAAAAGTGTGAGGGAGGTATGAGGTCAAAAATGTCATCTCATATGTTTTACCGTTTTTGAGCCAATTGAGCAGATGTGTCTTGAAAGCACTCAGTCTGAACATGTAGTTGGTCTCCTCCGTCCATTCCACTTGGTGGCCGGATTCAATAGATACTTTGACCTGGAAAGTAAAACCTTTTTCTAAATTAACCAACGATTGAAAAAAAAAGAGAGATAGGGTACGCTCTAATGTCATATATGATGTGGAGAAAATTTAATACAAGTATATAATACACACAGCTACACTTCCATTGTATATGCTACGTTTTAATGAATGACAAAGACCGTACGACAAGCATGCAGTAGACGCACACACGCACACTACTGACACTCAATCAGGACGCGTCGCCTGATTTTACATTGCCATGTTCGAGGTATGGGTGCAGTTTTAACTGCTTTCTTTAAGTTTAATTAAATTAACCTTTTATTTTTTTATTGGTTAGCCTAACTTATACTATGTTATTTATATATACTTAACATTTTATAAGTTGTATGATATTCAGTGGACTGTAATAATACATTTTTCATAAATGGCACATGATTTCTATTCGACACGATATAATTAAATTCAAAGTGCAATCGACAAGTGTAAGCAGAAGAGACTAACATGGTCGTGCTGTGGTGAATAGCCAGACAGACGGGCAGGGCCCTCGGGACCTAATGCAGATCTGACTTACCAAGATACCTCGGATTTACCTGCCGCCTGGATATGCGACCTTTGGTTTTAAATCCCTTCTAATCACTGCAGCTTGCACTTAATGTAGCAGATAACGATATAATTCAAAATTTTAATGCTTTAGAAATCATTTTCGACATGACACGAAAAAGGAGGCGGCAAACCGCTCGATAGAAATAAAATAAAAAATAAACTGTGTAAAATCATACGACAATCGCTTTTTCGCTTTAATATAGATATGGACAGTTTAGGATGACAAAACGGAACATAAGTGGTGATGTAGTCGAAGGTGTTGACGGGTTTTAATCTAGAACTAATGCCCTTAGGTACAGCTACTGAAGCATGTCACGCAAGAAGCATGCAAGCACCTAACGGTGTGTTCCGGCAGCAGTCCTTGAGAGCCAGTGAAATTACAGGCACATAAGACTTAACAACAATGCTTTAAGGTAACGGGCGCAGTGTAATTCGTCACTTGTGATGAAACGCATCTGTTCTAGGTAGAGGTTAGTCTTCTTAACATCAGGTGGGCGTCGAGCTTGTACCGCTACAATAACATTAAAAAAAACATAAAAAGTGTGTGAGTACAGCACAAGTAATGGTTGACTTACCGTCTCTCCGTCTCTAAGTTCATCTTTGACGTGTTTCTCAGGTACAAAAGCCTCGTCGTTGACGCTGTACCATCCGGAATATTTAGCTTTATACACATAGTCGTTCTCCACTAGTTTGTTCTGAAAAATAACAATCATATTATAAGTTTCACATTTCTGTTACCACTGTAGTGTACTTGTACTATATCAGTGGGCTCGTCCACTGCTGAACTCAGCCTCCCCCATTAAGAGGAGGGGGGATTTCTATAATCTCCAAGCGAGACAGTGACTTGAAGATCGCAGTACAAGATAGCATTTCTTCAGATGCTGCTGCACCTAGTATTTTTCACTGAATCTCTTCTAACGCATCCCACGACGGCCTAAGAGAAGTGTAATTTTATAACCAACTTAAAAAAGGAGTTTATTTCTGATAGGTCTGCTTTTGACCACAATCTCACTTGATGATGTGGTCGAAGGTGTTAACAGGCTTAACCTAGAATTACTGGCTCTCAGGGACTGCTGCCGGAACACACCAGTGCTTGGTGACAGACTTTCTACTTAAGGTTGGTAGCCATCGAGGTGGGCATTCGAAAAATGACCTACCATGCTATAACGACTGGCGACTAAGACAACAACCGGGACCGACGACTTAACATTCCCTACGTGCACGCTCAGTAGTAATGCCACGGTCACCCATCCAAGACAAGTCCGCAGTGGACGTTGCTTAACTTAGTTGATCGGTTTAAAACGAGCAAGCAAGCTACGCCTCGAGCGCTTCAGTTGTTGCTGAGCTTCTTTATACTGTCATATTTTTAATGCCATAAAGATTCGGGTTAATGGGTTAGTTTTAGAATTGATACCCGTCCCGAGAGACACCGGCTATAAATTTAATTGGACCGTAAGCTACGTATAAATATGTAAGGCAACGTAAGTCAAGTTCATTAACAGCAAAACGCAAACCTTACCGCAGCGGGCGTGGTTTATAAAGTGTACCGTGCGGCGCAACAACGTTACCCTTTTGAAGCAATGATGGCCGAGCGGTAGTAGCTATGGACGTAGCCATGCCATGCCGCAGTACCCTGATTCCCTGATCCCCACCACCGACTTGAGGTTCACCGCATGGTGGAAGGGCATTTTGCGATTGCCCGCCTGTCTAGCGACCACCCTCAAGTAGAAAATCTGTCGCCAAGCACCTAACGGTGTGTTCCGGCAGCAGTCCTTGTGAGCCAGTGAAATTACAGGCACATGAGACCTAACAACTATGTCTCAAGGTGACGGGCGCAGTGCAATTCCTGACTTGGCAGTATTGTACTACTGAGTTTAAGCGTGAAGGGCACAGTAACAAGTGAAATTACTAAGCGAACGAGTCATAAAACTAACGATGAAGTGCAGTGTCAAGGAGATCGAGAAATGTGGCACTGCAACTGCCAGGCGTGACGCTTACCATCAGAAGGGAAACTTGTTTGTCTCATTTATTTATTTATTAACACTTACAATTGTGAACTTACAGCTAAGCCAGCACATTCACAATTACATAGCTATGTAGTGTGTAGACGTAAGCTAAGTAGGTATAGTTATATGTAACAGTAGCTTTTAAGTATTGAGTGAATGCGATGTGCAGTAATAAAGAACTTATTATACGAACTGGATGTTTCACTCCATCTTAAGCAAACCCTTCGAACCACCAACATAACGACTTACAGCCTTACTTATAAACGCTACTTAAATTTTAAACATTACTTAGCCGCTGATTAGCAAAATTTCTTACTCATAAACGCTACATAACTTTATCCAGTACCTAAGTACTGCTTAAATCAGCTGTCAATTTAAACACCGTCCCAGCCTTGTTTAAATTTTAAGTAACAAGATGGCGCCCATATTTCTGATCAGCTGATTTAGTTACAGACCCACCAACTTATCTGTTCAGGTGGCAGAAAAAAGAACTACAACATTCCTTCAAATTGTGACAGTTCGTAGTTGATTTCCTTGACCAGTAGCGCCCTCGAAAACTGCACAGTTAAGTTGATGGTACTATACAAAGAAAAGTATTATATTTACTTTTTAATTTCAGGATATTTAGCACTAGATACATGCTATTTGGCCATTTAGGTCATTCATAATACTTTTTAGTACAATGTTGTCAGTTTAAAATACGTTCGACCTCATTATCCATTGCTTAGCTAAACAGGTGCTATGTAGCGTTTATAAGTAAGAAATATTTAAGCATTACTTAAACACTGTTTAGTTATCCATTACTTAGCAACTACATAGCGATGTTTTTATAAGTAAGGGGGTTAAATGCTGTATGCCTTTATTCACAAAACACTACACACTTAAATAACTATATACGATATACCTTTACCATTCATCACTTCATTACAAAATAAGTAGCTTATCGTGAGTCGTGACGATACAGTACAGCGATACAGTTGAGTATTGTGCATTGTATTATGGAGTTCTACACACAAAATACTGAACGCCTTGTGTTGAGGCACCGTTTCAATATTGTGCCGAGTGGATCAGTGTGCGCCAACATAAGTTTATTTGGATAGACAAAGAGCAACTAACCCAAAAATGTCTAACTGCTTCTTTGTGCCTCTCGTCGGTGGTGCGTATAAAATCCGTGTAACCAACGTTGTACTCTTTGAAAAGCTCCTTGTACTCATTGGATATATTGGTGCAGTATTCTGAAGGGGATAAGTTTGCTTTGGCCGCAGCTTGCTGGATCTTAGTGCCATGTTCATCTGTGCCTGGAATAAAGCAACACATTATTATTAGTATGGCATCATCAGTGGACAAACATGGGCTGATTTAGCTGAGGTTTTTTCTGAGGTTCTGAAATGACAAAAAAATCCCATTCGCCCCGTAACATGCTCTTTCCAACCATATTCTTATTTACAGCCATATTTTTACCATGGCACTTTTTTTATGTTATTGTGATGGAACAAGCTCGTGACCCACCTGATGTTAAGCGGACTAACATCTAACCTATAATAGATGCATTTCGTCACAACTCACGAATAGCACTGCGCTCATCACCTTGACACATAGTTGTTAAGTCTCATGTGCCTGTAATGCCACTGGCAATTCGCAAAATGCCCTTCCACCATGCAGTGAAACTCTAGCCCGCGGCGGGATTCGAACCATGGACCTGCTGAGCGGCAGTCCATAGCCAATGCCACTGAGCCATCACTGCTTCAAAGGTAAAGTATCCAGTATACCGGATTTTTTTGGCATTATTTTATTCGTTATTAAACAAACCGCTATACAAACACATGTTTTTGATAATGTTTCACTGGTAACTCTGGATTAGTACATTTCATTGGATCAATTTCAAATGCCTGTACGCTCTACCCATGCATGAAGGTATTGTGTAGATGTTTTCAACAAACTTTTAGTTTCAGTCATAGACAAAAATGTGTATGGAAACAAAGCATTGTTTCATTCATATTTAAAACTTTATAATGTAAAAAACATTGTAATAAACACTATATTGCATATTTTTACAAATTATTGAAGCACAAAATGTTATGTCCGGTTGGGAATCGAACCCGCGCCCTCCGATTTCGGATCGCCGGATGCGATCGCTATTTCTAGGCGAAATTTCGTGCTCCAATTGTATTACTTTAACCAACATAGGAGACAGTATGCGATGTAAAAATATGTTTTTAGCTTGCCACACTATAGTGCTTGTAATATTTAGAACTATATTGCATTTCAACATCTTTGTGGTTATCAGACTACTAACCATACAAGCTGTTGATTACGGGATGCTTTGTTTACCTGTACTAAATATTATATTGATGGATGGATTTGTGAGCCTCTCAAACCTCTGAATAGCGTCTGCAACTACAGCTGTGTAAAGATGACCTAAGTGAGGAGCTGAAACAATAGCATCAGATTAAGTAAATATGAAGTATTATATATAGATTATATGTATGCCACAATAGAATTGCACCCCCACCACAACTTCCTGTGGGAGTCATAAGTAAGACCATAGGAAATATACCAGAAGGTGGGCAGCAGTGCCTTATATGTTATCAGGATAAATTATAATTTCATACTGCGCCTCAAGACGCCTGTCAATCGTGGGGATTAAGCAAATTCAGCGTGTACATGCTAACACAAACACTGCATACTATATTCTGCAGCAACGGAGTTGTTCACAACTGGAACAGGTTGCCTGAGGAGGTTGTCTCTGCTACTTCTGTGAACACATTTAAGAACCAGCTGGATGCATAAATGCAAAAAAATCTCTGGCCAACTTGTAACCAGTGCTAATTAACAAATGTGTGAACACAACAAAAAAAAACTACACAGTATGATATAGGCACATCAGCATTACACTGCTCGCCTATAATCAAATAAATAAATTATAGCAAATCCCCCAAATAACTTCGTTCAACTGTGGACATTCTGGGGTTGATGTATTGATGAAAAAATTTAATAATATAATCTACGAATAAATAAAGTAAAGAAGTATAACTCTGATACAGTGACCGCTTTGATTTCGGCCTCATCAAGTTCACAAGTAACAAAACAGTGGTAGTGACAGTCTCTCAGATACAGCTTTGCAACGAAACTCTTTAGTGCTTTCCCAGCTTTAGATGCGCGCGGATGGTGTTATGCCACAATATGTAAGCTTGTTTACATATTCATTTTCTATTACAGGCTTTTCCAATTAAATATTTTAGGTTTTTCAAGCAATTTATTTCAGTAGATTGGAATTACTTCCTTGCAAATAATATTCTATACTTTAAAAGTCGGTATATATAATACACTGAAAAAAAGAAATTAATTTCAAGTGACAAAAAATTATTCAAGTTAATATTGATAGTAGGATATAACTTAGAATTAAATTCGATTTTAAAAATGTCTTATTTGCGTGTGTTAGATGAATAAGTACATCAAGTTTTTTTTGTTGGTATGCATATTAACAAAATGCTGCAAACTATAATAAATACTTTTAGCTACTACAACGAAAGCATTTAGTCAACCTAGCTGCCATTTCAGGCTTGCAGGCAGTCTAAACACTCCAGCTCTCTATCAGTTGGTAGAGTGCCCAGCATGCCCAGATCTATTATTCTAGTAATCCATTGTACCAAATTAAGTAGATGGATTATATATACCTATTGGAACTAACAATACCGCAGCCATAGGTGTGACAACTATCAACATGGCAGTTTATGTAGTATTTATATGTTTTAATTTTATGTTTTAGGTACAAATTACATCATAGTTATCTAGATATAGATCACAATCATGACAGCTGTCAAAATAACAGTTAATGTCATATTTTTCCATTTCTATTTTAGATTAAAATGACATAAAAAGTTCCTAGAAATTTACGTATAACAGCTATAAGACCTAAGATCAATTTATTTGTAATTTTTATGTCCTTTGTATCCCAAAAATTAACTCAATACTGAGAAATACGACACCAACTGACACTTTGACAGTTGTCAGATCTAAGTCCTACTTCTAGGATATTTTTATGTCATTAGAAGCACAAATTCTAAATTAGAATTGAGGACCTTTATCAAAGTTCTTTTATGACATTTGTAGTACATGTTTGATATAAAAAATTAAGCAACGCAAAAAAACAACGGAATTATTTTCACATAAAATGTTCTCAGACTAACAATGTTCCGAAGTTATTTTTGACTTAATGTAAAATTCATGTTGCATAAAACTATCCAGGGTAG
Source organism: Plagodis pulveraria (assembly GCA_963890685.1). Lineage (NCBI taxonomy): Eukaryota > Metazoa > Arthropoda > Insecta > Lepidoptera > Geometridae > Plagodis > Plagodis pulveraria. Next base: position 20,210,815 of record OY982972.1, read on the forward strand.
TCAAGTATGCCTTTCCAAAATAATGTTATTTACTCGTTTATACAAGTAATTCCCGAGTTTTTTATATCCGTATGGCTTCTCCACCATTTTACTACACTGTATGGTACTTTTTCAGAATTTAACGACGTAGAAGAACATTGATAAATTCATTTGAAAATTCCCGCAGTACAACTGCATGACTTGAACACATGCGGCGACGTAAATACACTTTTTAAGCCACGCCTGCTGCGGTATAGTTTGCGTTCTGTTGTTTTTGAGCTTGAATTACATTTCTTTTGATATTTATTCGTAGAATATAATAGATATAAGTTTCTAGCATATATGGAATAATCCTAATAATAATTATTATAGCTATGTTTATAATACTTAGTTCGGAGCTATGAGGGGCCAATGGTAATTATTATGGACTGCCACACAGTAGGTTCATGATTCAATATGCAATCACTCCATGGTGATAGGAAATTAGGTGCAGGGTGGTTCATGTTCAATTCCTGCACAGGAGCAACAGTTTGGGCTCGCATATATAATTTTTTTCATACAATATTTTCACTTAGTGGTTGAAGAAAAGTAATAAATTGTGACAATAGTTATTTGATAAATTTACTTAATTGTTAACTTTTGGCCATAGAAAGTTAACTTCACTTACCGGCATTCACGTAGAATATTGGTGTAGTTACGTAAAAAGGTCTCCTCTGAGTAACAGAAGACAAAAGGCGAAAGGTAAGTCTCATTATTCAGAATTTGTAAACTTTCCCTCTTTTACAAAAGCTAAGTAACCAAGCAAGGTATGGTTACATTTAATTCAGTAAAAAAAAATTACTGTTCTTTTGGCAGTGTCGGCTAACGAGCGGTTGCTTTTTGTAGTTTTATTACATTCTTGCCTAAAATATATAGAATTTTATTTATTTTTATCCAAGTATCCAATCTATTTCCAATCTCTAAAGATTAGTAAAGTATAGTATGTACACACTACACAATTTTTTTCTTCACTACTTCACAAATAGACGCTGCGTTCGGAAACGAGCACAAATGGTATATATGTTACAGCCAAAGTAACAAATCTGGATATTATATATACTGTCTAGCCATTATATATAATGTCTACTTAATTTAGAAGTGATAATTGACACAAAATTTTGATATTATTCATGAGACTCATATTTCTATTGGTCACGGAGGGCGCACCAGAATGGTTAAAGAGCTTAAAAATAAATATAAGAATAGTCGTAATTTATGTGGTGCATCGCCGGCCGCTGCCGCGGCACGCTCGCTTCGCTCGCTCGGCTCGCGCGTTGTTGTAGTCACAAGTAACCTAACGCTCCTCCTCGCTTCGCTCGTCGTCGCACCTAAATATGACTTTGCCCTAGACTAAATGATATTTAACCCCTTTTTATAACTTTTACCAATATGTGTCGTGAATTATTAATAATTACTACTAAAAGTAATACATTTCGATCGTTTATTCACATTTACCAAAACAATTTTGTGTCAATTATCACTTTATCTAAATTGAGTAGACATTATATATAATGGCTAGACAGTATATAATATAATATCCAGATTTATTACTTTGGCTGTGACATATACATACAAAGTTACTTCATGACGAGCACAACGAAGGGTAAATATTAGATTAAATTAAGAATGTGAGTCTTTTTGCTTAAATATAATATTTTCCAAATTTAGTGATTCATTTTTATCATTGAAAATATATTATGCAAGTGGAAATTTCCACTTGCATGATATATTTTCAACTACATTAATTGTCCTTCTAATAAAAATATAAATATTTATGACAGAAAGTAGTTGTTTTGTACTCGACGATCGATGGAAAGAGACTGTGACATGACGTTACGTTATTGTTATTTTATTATACTTATTACGTAAACCTGACTGAGACTGAGAAATCACACGTTTCCGAACGCAGCCTAAAACCTGACAGTTGACACATTTTAAGTTGACAATTGACATTACTAGGGTGCTTGATTTTAAGCTCTTTTTAATTTTAAGTTTTACTCTTTCAAATGCATTTCAAATGTAACTTCTGGAACATTAAGGCCATGTTCCAAGCCTCAGAGTATAGCTGTTTGGTTGTTTTAACTTACTCCGAGGTTCGGACGGAATGACCCAGTTGTTCTATAACATCAAATCTCGATTTTTTGCGGGGAACTAGCAAAATATATAGACATTTTATGATATTTGAAAAGCAATAACTACCGTTATGTTGTCTTGGGTTTTCGCGATTATCACACATAGTAAATAAACAACTTTAAACCGTTTAAGTAGGCAATAACTACCGTTACCTGCAACATACAAAAGAGTGTCTATAATTCGCTCACCAAGAAATGTCAAGGTCATTTTAGTGAAATATGTAACCTTTTAACGACCGATTTTAATAGTTATAAGTTGCAACCTTCAAAGGTTTGCAACGATCAAATTGTGACAACCATGTGAAAAGTTACACTCCGAGTGTAGTAGACTTCTTAGTCGCTATTATTTGTATATTCAATAGAGTATAGTACTCTATTATCTTGACTGATTCCTTGTCATAATAATGTAATGTCTGCTTAATTCTTTATGTTGAATAAAGCCGAAATTGGTATTAAAATGGTTATTGTTATTATCATAACACCGAGTGCGCTCTAACCAAGGTTCTGAACGGGCCCTAGTATTGAAAACAATGTAAATTTACCCGACTGAATAAAAAATCTGTATTTCTTTGAGAATAGTTGAATATGTAATGTTCTTTATTATTAGGCGGGTAGTAAAGGAAATCGATGAAAAAAATATTTGTTGTGATGATGTGATGTGAAATTCGCCAAAATACGCAGTAAATATTTGAAAATTCAATATTAGACATAATGTCACAGGGGAAGGTTGTTTTAATGGCTTGCGGCAGTTTTAGCCCACCAACGTACATGCATCTTCGAATGTTTGGTAAGTTTCTTAGAGTCTACTGAGCTACTGAAAACCTTAAAGTGGAATGTTAGGCCTTCTAAAGCACCATGAACTTCACCGTCACATTATGAACACCGTCAAAATATTTATAAAATGTCATATTATTTTTAAAATATTTTATAACTATTCCTGTACCTAATATATTTTATTTTTTCAGAAATAGCTAAAGACTACATACATTCCTTAGGTTTGGGAACTGTGGTAGGTGGTGTAGTGTCTCCTGTGCATGACGCTTATGGTAAAAAGGACCTGGTGGCTGCTCCACATAGGTAAGACTTTTGATGGGAAAATAGTTATTTTTTCTCAACTTTTTAGTATTTTATATTTAATCATGAGCTTTAGCCTCAATTTACATATCATAGCAAGAGCAAACTTTCCTACTCATGTATCTCTCTGTTTAAAGTGTTAGCTGATAGTCCACACTCAGTAGCCGTTTCTTGAAGATAGCCAATATTCAATATACATAAATTGCTTGTAACTTTTCACCACTTTAATCCGCGGTTGTCATAGATAATGATAACAATTGAATTTAATTCATAAATGGACAATATCGGTTCTGTGTGCCACTTGGCATATTTAATATGTTTTTTTTAATGTTATTGTGACAGAACAAGCTCATATTTGTATACTTATAATGTAATTAAATATATTTGTAAATTATAATAGGTTTATGTTAAACAAAGTAAAACAATAGAGATTTTCAAAAGAAAATCCTTAAGTTTCTTTCCCATTTATGCAGTGTCCAGTCAGTATTTGTTGAATCGGCAGTAGAGTTATTTTGATTGTAACATTTTGTTAATGTACATATCGAAATGTAGTAGAATAGAACAACACTTTCATGAATTTCTTATTGCCTTATAGCAAAAAGGTGATGTATTTACTAGTGTACACCAAAATACAATAGGATACTTATACAATTATCATTATTAATAATAGCTACTTATTAGACTGACCAAAACCTGATAATCCTATATTTTAATTAGTAAGGAAACCATTCAGACCAGAATTTATTTATTATTTTGAAAGGCCTTCCCATATTCATATTGAATCATATTTTTTTTGATCAAAAAGCATTATCCTCTAAAGATCTTGTGTGCAAATTCGCACACCTGTTGCACATACATCTACTTCTAGATCTATAGTGTGCTAGATCAATCTTTAGAAGTTAAAGTTCCCTAATAAATCAAGGTTTTGTATATTCTGTGAAAATATAAGGTTTTGTTCCGGAGCTCCTGAATTCATACCTAGAACTTCATAAATTTCTGCAGTTTTTCATAGATTGCTGTAAGTTAAATGCAATTGCAGTTAAATATCAAAATAATTGTACAAGTAAAATTACTCATCTATATTTATATTATATTACCTATAAAATACTATGTTTTTCAACACCCTAGCTTGTAAAGTGAGCTTTATTATATCGTTCTTAGGGCCATAAACCAAACTCACACCCTCGTGCATAATAATATTATACACTAGTGCGTAATAGAATTATCCCTACAAAGTTAAGTTAGTACCTGACTGCAAATTACATGCAAGTAAACAGAGCATTTTCAATTTAATCGGGTAAGTTATCCCTACAAAGTTAAGTTAGTACCTAACTGCAAATTATATGCAAGTATACAGAGCATTTTCAATTTAACCGGGTAATACAGATTTGTAACATCAAAGAGGTTTATATGTAATCAATCATATTCAACCATAATACATTTGCCACGCGCAAAAAAAAACTTACGCAATATTTTCAATAACTTAACTTTCGTATGTTGTTTGTATCGCATTTGTGAAATATATATTTTTTTCCTCTCAAGGGTGTTGAAAAAGTGTGTATGAAACTCGTGACCAACTTGCGCATTATACACTCGGCTGATTTACGCCCTCGCCTACGGCTCGGGCTGCAACACACAGCCTCGCGTATAATGAGCAACTTAGCTCACTTGTATCATAAACTACTATTGCAAAATTTTCTTTGCGTAGGTAGGTATATATTTATTGCCTTACGTAAAATATTCAAACTATGTGTTATTTTAATAGTGGTTCTTATCTTATCATAGCTATAATTAAAACTGTGAGAAGGAAGTTGAAAATCAGTTTTTAACATCTTGCTAATATTTCGTCATACTTCTGTGTCCTAGTAGAGACACTTTTAGTATGCACATGGCTAAAGTATCAAACATTCTAACCAGCAGCGTCTATGTTTCCTCACCTATGGAATGTAGGTCTAAGGACAGAGTGAGAAAATATCATGATGCAATGATGGCCGAGCGGTAATTGCTATGGACTGCCGCGCCGCAGTACCCTGGTTCGATCCCCACCGCGGGATTGAGCTTCACCGCATGGTGGAAGAACATTTTGCGATTGCCTGTCTGGCTAGCTGCCACCCTGAAGTAGAAAATCTGTCGCCAAGCACGGCCTAACGGTGTGTTCCGGCAGTAGTCCTTGAGAGCCAGTGAAATTACAGGCACATGAGACTTAACAACTATGTCTTAAGGTGACAGGCGCAAATCGTGACTTGTGACGAAATGCATCTGTTATAGGCAGAGGTTAGTCCGCTTAACATCAGGTTGGCAACAAGCTTGTTCCATTACAATAACACTAAAAAAAGTCAGGTAGTATTATCAAACAAATAGTGGCAATTTGTTTGCGAATTTTACACAAGATTTTTGGATTCATTATATTAGTAATTTTACACTAGTATTTAAATTGACATAATATTTGTAACGGTTTTTTATAATACTATACAATGTAAAACACATAATTGACACCTAAACTACATACAGGAAAAACTTAAACTAAAGAACAATGGGCGGGCTTACCGCTTAACCTCTATAGATATTATATAAATAGCATGTACAAGATAAATGCTAAGGGAAAACATTGAAATTATTATGGATGGAAAAAACTTCCTTCCAGCAGACATGGAACTGCAACCCGTCCTGGTGCATTTCCAATCATGCTGTGAAAGCGAATTTCTTAAATTTTTGGCTACATCTACTTCAATAGCGTTTCAACTATTAACTCGGCCTAGTAGGATGATATTCGATCAACACTCAACTAGGCCTGGCCCACCTAAGGTACAAAGCTACATCGGCATATCCATCCGGAAGGGATTATCGTATGGTGCGTGCCGCGTCAGAAGAGATCAGAGCTACGCGTGGCTATACGATAGAAAGAGAGACTCCTTGTAAATGAATATAAATATGAGGTATTCCGTGCTTTGCAAGTTGAAGTACACTTTATTGCTTCATAGCCAGAGTCGGTTATTTATTGGAAGGGCTTTGCGATGTGATCCTTCTGGTCCTTTTTGTTCTGTGATTCAACACTAATTCTTGACCCGAACGATGCCTTAAATTGTATGAGTATTATTTAAAGAGGACGGTCCAGCAACCGCTTCTATAGCATAATTGGAAATGCACCAGGACTGTATTCTGGGGTTACGGGTTCAATTATTGCTGGTTGTAATAAAAATCTCCTTAAGTACATGACATTTTCATACAAAACTGTGGAATTAATAATAAATTTATCTTATCTACATGCTATAGGTCAGGTGATACTAATTGAACATTAATTGTTATAAGGATAATGTGGTTATTGTGTAAATTTAATAAACAAGTTATGTCTATTTTTGTTTATTGAGATCAACAACACGCTTATGAATGTTATGACTTTTGAGGCCGATTCCCTACAAGGATGGAGCCTCGAGAGCAATGAATCCGGGTCACTTAAAGAATGTTAAAAATCTCGGAAACTAAAAATGATAGGTTAATGCAATAAATTGTATTTAATAGACAATGTAATACTCCTTAAATGAAAGTAAAAAAAATATGAGTCACCATACATTTTATTAACACAAAATTACATAAAGAAAAAAACTGCTGATCTCTCCTTAAAACAAAAATAGGAAACATGAAATTTTTGAACTTTATTACGATTTTCTTGAATTTTAATACTTCGTATTGCCTCCTCGTGCTTCCATTACTGCGTTTACGCGGTTTGGCATGCTGTACACCAAGTTCCTTATACGATTTTGGGGAATATTCTCCCATTCCTCTGTGAGAGCAATTTTGAGCTCACGAAGCGTGATTGGGGGAGGGTTTCGTTGTTTTACGCATCTGCCTAGCTCGTCCCAAGCATGCTCGATCGGGTTGATATCCGGGCTGCGCGCTGGCCACTCCATACGAGTAATGTTCATCTCTTGAAGGTAGTCATTCACAATCCTACCTGTATGAGGTCGGGCATTGTCATGCATAAATATAGCATCCTCACCTAAATTGACCATAAATGGACCAACGTGATCATTGAGGATTTCTTCCACATATCTTACGCTAGTTAAAGAGCCGTTTTCTATGATCACCAGCTCTGTGCGACTTTCAGAAGAAATTCCGGCCCACACAAGTACAGACCCACCACCGTAGGCTACTTTTTCTTCGATGCATGCTTGCTTGAATCTTTCCCCTGGTCTTCGATACACTCTGTGTCTTCCATCGTGCTTGTAGAGCATAAATTTTGATTCGTCGGAGAACATAACTTTTGACCAATCTTCAATACTCCAATTTACGTGGCTCTGGGCATATCTTAGTCTCGAAATACGATGCCCACGCTCCAGTTTAGGGCCGTTTGCAGGTCTAAGGGGTTTTAAGTTAGATTCAGCAAGCCGACGTCTTACTGTCCATGCACTTGGGTTACTTCCTCCGAGGCGTCGAAACTGATTGGTGAGTTCAGTTCCTGTGAGAAAGCGATTTCGAAGCATGGTGTTCACCAAGTATCGGTCTTCTCGTGCTGTGGTACACCTGGTTCTGCCCGTTCCTGGTCTGCGTAGGTTAGAACCAGTTTCTTCGTAACGTCGGAGAACTCTTTGTACTGTTGACAGCGACACACCGACAGTCCTGGCTGTATCGCGCTGACTCCGGCCGGTTTCCAGCATTGTAAGTATTCTGGTGCATTCTTCAGGCGTAAGCGACATAATTTCAGCTTGAATAATGAATATATACAGCACTATCAACATGGTTTATGTACCCACATAAATGACAGATTACAAACAAAAGCAAAACCAAATGCTGTAATTTCGTAGTTCCATCTTCGAAAGTGGCCCTTTTTCAAATTTGATTTTTTATGATATAACTTTACAATAACTAAGAAGTTTTAATACCTTCATTTAAGGAGTATTACATTGTCTATTAAATACAATTTATTGCATTAACCTAGCATTTTTAGTTTCCGAGATTTTTAGGATTCTTTAAGTGACCCGGATTCATTGCTCTCGAGTGTATATACTTCCGCGTGCAGATGAAGAGATGGAGATAACGCGTATTTGTTTTTTAGGTTTGCTCATTACAGGTATGCCACGCAATTAATATATTTCGAAAAATAGATTTCGTAGCAGGATGCCTACTATCGCATTCATTTGATTTTCTAATCTATACTTCTATATATTATGTACTATATTATAAAGAGAAAGATTTGTATTTTTATATTTTTGTATGTAACGAATTAATTTAATAAGTACTGGACCGATTTAAAAAATTATTTCACAATTAGAATCCTACACTATCCCCGATGTACATAGGCTATAGAATATTTTTAACCACTTAGGGGACCGTATGAAAACTTCGATAATGTAACCCACTTTGGGTGAAAAAAAATACCAAAAAATCGTAAAATCGCGTACGCTGCGGAAATTGTTGACAATAGAGCAAAGTGATGTACTACAATTTTATAGAGGACATCAATATCTACAAAAAAATCCGCAATACCATATGTATAAATATTACAGTTATGTCGCAATAACTATTCTCTGTGTTTAAATTTATAGAATTTTTGTTAAATACCGAGGGAAAAGGGGCGGGCCTCTAGTATCTTCATAAAGTCAGTAGTACGATATCAACATTATTAAACCTTTAACATTAGATCTCAACATGCATACTTTTCCGGTTAGCGTCGAATTTACGTCGTGGTTCGCCAATGCAAGTGCGATAGAGCATTATTATATGTTCTATGGCGATAGTACCTAGTCATCCCGCTACGAAATCAAACCGACGATTGCGTAGCGGGATGCCTACTATCGCCTGATGGCATACTTATAATTCACTTCTGAAAAAAAAGAGGATTAAAGAAAAGTAAACGGAGGTTTTTGGTTATTAAAGCAACGCCGCCCAAACTAACGCATTCAATCTGCGTCCTCCATTGGTGCAACATACGACTACACAATAATATATGTAGGTATATAACATTTATATATCCATAAAATACTAGCTGTAAATTACCCTTCGTTTTCCTTATTTATTAATAGATTTTCATGTGACTGAACAAGCTCGAGGCCCGCCTGATTAAGCGGACTAACCTCTGCCTATAACATGCATTTCATTACAAGCCACGAATTGCACTGCGCCCGTCAGCTTGAAAGATAGCGAAGCCTGTAATTTCACTGCCTCTCAAGGACTGCTGCCGGAACAAACTGTTAGGTGCTTGGCGACAGATTTTCTACTTGAGGGTGGTAACTAGTCAGGCGGGCAATCGCAAATGCCCTTCCACCATGCGGTGACGCTCAAGCCGGCGCGGTGGGGATCGAACCAGGGACCTGCGTGCGGCACGGTAGTCCATAGCTGTTACCGCTCGGCCGTCATTGCTGAGGTGTTTTGGGGATCTTGGGGACAATGCATGTAAGATGGCAGTTCTTCAGGAGGCGCTGCTGCCAACTTCTTGTATATTTCCCTTAGTTATTTAGGACTAGTTAGGACGGTTAATTTGAAGCGCTCGTAGCGAAGTTTACTTAGCTGTTCTCAACCGATCAGCCTATATGCCTATAACTATAACTTTTTTTTGAACTTACTTTGTAGAACTTAACTTTTTTTTGAACTTACTTTGTAGAACTTAAAAACTGACAATATATGGGTGTTTACATTTTTTGCCAGTCCGTTCGGGGATATGCAACGTATATAATTATGGCGAGTAATCTAAGCTTTTAAGCTACAGCTAGCAATTGCAATGGAAAAACAATTTCTTCATTATTGAAAATTTGATTCCGTTAAGCGCTCATCCCATCGTCATCGCGCAAGCGTTGTAGACTATTTTCTCACTTAAGAGTAGAGTTCACGCAGTGCTTTCCATACAATTTTCGTCATAATATTTTAAATGTTATGTGTTCAAACTCGGTGAAACTTTGCATGTATATCCTTGAGCCTAGTATTTATGCTTCTGGTTTTCCAGATTAGTTTTAAGTATTTTCAAAAATAATTCGAAAACTCGTTTTATATGGGAATTGTTATTTTGATATTTAGTGATATACTGTACTGTAACAGCTGACTCGTCCACTGCTGAACACAGCCTCCCCTATTAAGGGGGTATTTGCCATAATCCCCACGCTTGGCAGTCGGCTTGGGGATCGCAGTGTAAGATGGCAGTTCTTTAGTAGCTGCCCACCTTCCAGTATTTTTCCCTTAGTCGACTCTTACGACACACACGGGATGATATGGGGAGGTGTAATTCTAACCCAGAACCCACGGGGATAGTAAGATTAATGATATAATAAATCGAAAAACCGGCAAACCATAAGCACAGATATTAGGCTCAGCAATATGCTCACACAATTTCCCCGAGTTTGAGCACTTGGTATTTAAAATATAGACACATACAAAAGATACAGACCCCGTGTGAACAAAAGAAAAAACTCTGAGAGAGACTCCGGCTTATTCGCCGAGAAACTAATTTGTTGGATACGCATACTTGTTAGATGCCACACGCAATGTCATCTATGAGGGTGTTTCTCTGATTGGGTATTCTACGAACCGTTCCAGGATAGCGATGCTGAAGCTGGCGCTAAGGTCTTCTGGGTGGATCAAGATATCGGAGTGGGAGTCGCAGCAGGCGGGCTGGACGAGGACCAGGGTCTCCATGCAATATCATCAGGTAATGTTCCACATTAGACTATATTACATAATTTTTACTAAATCAAACGTCCACCTGAGGAATATTAGGTCAGTTCCGTTTTGCGAATGTTTGTTAGCTAGCTAAAAGAAAGAATGAAAGCAAATACACATATTGCCGATATATACATTTAAAAAATCATGTTTACATTTTGAAACAACTAACAACTCTTTTTCACTTTTGGTATTTGGAACCAGAGTTCCGCAAGGATCAATTAGGAATAGAGGACCTTTTCCGTTTCTAGCGTATATTAATGATTTCCCATACATGGTCATAGATCTTTGCGATATTGTTTTATTTCCAGATGATACATCTCTGACTTTTCTGAAGCAGTGATGGCTCAGTGGCATTGGCTATGGAATGCCGTGCCGCAGGTCCATTGTTCGAATCCCGCCGCAGGCTTGAGCTTCACCGCATACTGGAAGGGCATTTTGCAAATACCTGCCTGGCTAGCGACCACCCTCAAGTAGAAAATCTGTCGCCAAGCACCGAACGGTGTGTTCCGGCTACAGTCCTTGAGAGCCAATGAAATTACAGGCACATTACACTTAACAACTATGTATCAAGGTGACGGGCGCAGTGCAATTCGTTACTTGATACGAAATGCATCTGTTATAGGCAGAGTTTAGTCCGCTTAACATCAGGTGGGCCTCGTGCTTGATCCGTCACAATAACATACAACAAAATAAAAAGTAAATAGACAAGAACGCGATTCAATAAAGTGTTATCTTTAAATATATCAAAATAGTTCACCGCTAGTGTTCTTTCCAAATGTTAGTAATGTTGCAAGTAACATTATGGGCCTAGATAAACATTCTATTAACAATGCGACCTCTCCTGGGAATCAAAATAGATTCAACTTTACAGCGGGTTCCTCATATACATTATCTATCCGGAATGGACTTAGTTTTGCTTCATATGCAGTTCATAACATAAAATAGTTAACGGACATAGTTAACTACTGCTAGGCTAGTTTATTTCGCGAACTTCCACAGTATTATGTCGTATGGTGTATTGCTGTGGGGAACTGCTGGTGAGCTGTTATTTTAACTTTACCCATTCTGTTTATCTTTTAAAATATTGTGGTATACTTGAAAAAACATCGGTAATAATAAATTAAACATTGAAAATCACGATTGTAACACTAGGAATTGAAATACATTACGGTGCCAGGTTTTAGATTAACAAATGCAAATATACATTCCTTCTTAGGGAATTGTGTGCGATTTTACAAGGGTTTTTGGTAAAATGCTAAATACCTCTTAGTGTTCACTTCTGCTAGTCCTAAATCTTGTGTTTGTTTATGTATATTTGACGAAATAAGCACGAGGAGCACCTGATGTTAAAAGTCTCTTGTGCCTGTGATTTAATATTTCATATAACTTACTTAGGTATTAGATTAGTAAAGGCAAATAAACATTCCTTCTTAAGAAATTCTGTGCAATTTTATAATAAACTCCCATAAGATATCACAATGCTCAAAGAAGGAAAATTCAAGTTGGATGTGAAAAACATTTGATTAAGAAAACCTACCATATAGTTTGTGATTATTAAAACGACACAAATGCTTGGACATTCCGTCTCTGCCAAGCTATTGCTTGTAACCTACATAATTTAAACAAATAGATATTGTTACATTTTTACATTTTAATTGGTAACACATTGATAAAAGGCTTTTAAAAAGAAGGGACCCGAGATTTTTTGCCCCTTCTTCTCGCAGTGGCTCTATATCACTTTCTGAACATTTCAGGAGAATGTAGAATAATTTCAATATTCAATTTTGTATTTGACCATTCACAAGAGCATCATAGATGCATAAATTGAATGAATAATTTTGTCTTTGTCATGGACTTTAGCAAGGCACTAAATTATAATTAATTATAATTTCACAGGATGCCATCAACGAGCACATATCGTCAAATTATGAGTCCAATCCGCCAACTTGGATCCCGGACGATATCCTTAATTTGAACAACCTTGACGAACCTGACAATCTGATGGAGAGGCTCAACGGAAACCAGGATGCCAAGGTAAGATCGAGTGAAGAGCTGATCTATGAACGATGGTTGCCATATATGTAGTGGACCTTGCGCACGTTGAGTCGCCAGGCGCAGCTGTTGTTTTAGGATGGCAGTCGTTATAGCATAGTGGCAGAGCATTTTGTGAATGCTCCCTGGCTAAATACCACCATCATGCAGAAAATCTGTCGCATAACAGTGTTTTCCGAACTACAGCATTAAGTGTGAGGGCAATTTGGTACAATGAACACAGCAATTTACCGTAACATCATTATTAAAAAATATTAAGTCCAACACATGGTCGTTGATATTAGAAAATATTTTGGTGTAAATAACACATATTAATGTTTTCAAAAGTATACTTTTGACCAGAGCCTTTTATGTTACCCGGAGTGAGTGAAATTCCATTATAACTAATCCACGAAATGTAAAGTAAGATAAAATCACCTAAAATGACTACCTTCTCAGCTGTATTATTTAAAACAACGTACGTTACATTATGTACAAAGTTCATACGCTGTAAAGTCTTATAATTACACTAGTTTTGTTCACAGATGTAAACATTACAAATATGCATTATATAATTTGTACGAGGCTTGCTAGTGTGCAATGTTCAATGTTGAGAGCTGGAAATGACCACTCGTTACGATACTCATCCGCAAGCCAACGACGTATAGCCATCAAAATGCCACCCCCTCGTGACTGGTTAGTCTCATCGTACTCTCGGTCATGCCTCCAAACTATAAATCGTACGTCAAACATTTCAATACTGTTGATGCTGTTGTTCAACCACGTTTCTAAAAAGCAATTTACATCATATGAATCTAAGAAGATTCATATTCCTATAAAATATAGATGTTTTAGTGCGTAAGCCCCTGACGTTTTGATTGTATAAACTGATCGGCATCATTAACAGATATGATTATTCGACTATGTAAAGGCACAGAAAGAAGCAAGGAAATGGGCAGAAAACTCTGAATAAGTAGTAATTTGTATTAAATTCATGATCTAAACAAGAGGGGAGACATCAAATGGTGAGCTGGCTAGCAGATAAGAGAACAATAGGTGAACGTACGGTGGCTCCATAAAACTTGAAGCTCAGACTAGTATGCGAGGCATCAGGTTTGGAGGCAAATGTTTCTAAGTACAAGTAAATAGTTTGTGAAAAGTCAATATAACGCGCATAAATGTAAGTATTGAAAGTTGTATAAAAAAACCCCTGGTCCTTCACTAAAAGCTTTGTTTTGCTGTGAAGTATTTTATTCTCGAGTGTTAGATGGTCCTTTTTAAAGATCCGGTTTACCCCCGGCAGCCCCAGGTCACTAGCAAATGTGGTGTATTTTTGGCTGAGGTAATGAAGTCCTCTTTAGCGTATCTGCTATGAACCGCGATCACTATGGTCCTTTCCTTTTCCTATCCTTTTTTCTTGGGAAGTCGAACATGGTAATGCAGTTGATATGTTCCTTAGGAATCAAGTAGCTTATGTGCAAACCAATCTTGCTGACGATGTCTAACAGATTCGCAGTGCTGGTGTCAGGGGTTCTTATTATTCAGACGTGATCTCTGGCCATTCTCTCGAATCTGCCTCTAAATTGTGAACTCGCAGTTGCACATGTTCAACGTCATGTTTTGTATTAATAAGAATTTGTTTCTCTCTCACCTTGAAATATCTAATACCGACATGGTAGTGCGGAGAAAATTATATGTGTTATACTTGTTCCATTTCTTTATTTTCTCGATGACAGCTCCTGTGAAAACTTGAACAAGCGTTCTTTTTTACATTATTTTCTCCGACTCTGGTATAACCTTGTAGGTGCGTAAACGTCATATTTTTATAAAATAATGCATACATTATGTAAAAATGAACGCTCTTTCAAGTTTTCACAGGAACTGTCATCGAGAAAATAAAGAAATGGAAATAATATAGTTCAAAATAAGACTGAAGATTGAGATGGTAGTTGGCCCCTTCTTACTTTTGCTTTCAATAATTCAATAAAGGAGAGCAAAAAATCCTCATCTTCCGTAATGATAAATTATCGTTTTATATGAAAGTCATGACTGTCATGATTAAAGAAAAACGTACGTTTCAATATGTGTCAGATATTAATGTGTACGGATATTAGGGAAGTTAGTTATTAGGTACACTGCGAAAGTAGTGCGAGTTTGTCCGGGGAAGTACTGCTGCCATACCTATTGCTACCGCCAAGCAGATTACTGCTTAGTTCACATTATTGTGTTCCGGTTTGAAGAGTATGGGTGATGATGAAATTACAGGCACATGAGACTTAACAACTTTGTGTCTCAGAGTGAAGAGCGCAGTGCAGTTCACCACTTGTGACGAACTGTATCTGTTATAGGCAGAGGATAACGCTTAACACCAGGTTTCCCTCGTGCTTGTTGCGTTACAATCACTTTAAAAATTAGATGCAATAAATAAATACTCACAATCTTGAAGTTTCAAATTTTCCTTCAATTTGATTATGATATTGACTCCTGTTGAGTATAGTCTGAACAAAAACTTCACTTTTCCTTTTGATATACAATAAAGTTTTCAAAACGCGAAGCAAACATGTTATAACTTTTAAGTAAACAACTATATAGGTAGGAACGCGCCTGGTGAAAATGAGCTATGAAAAATATTTTGAGGCTGATAGAAATGAGTGAAAGTAAAAAAATACATGAGGTGCCGACTCCATTTCGCGTTGGATAAGGGCAACAAAAGAGCGAAGATTACGCATACCAATATTTAATGTTTGTAAAAAATATTTTCCAGGTGACTGTCAAGCTGCTGTGTGGGGCGGACTTGTTGGAGTCTTTCGCGACGCCGGGGCTTTGGTCTGATGAGGATGTAAGTACTGTCAAAATGCTATTATTATTTTATAATGTGATAAATATAATTAAGAATTAAGGAATTCTCAAGAAGCGCCCTCTCATCTGTATAATTAATATATTCATTCATATTCACATTAATGAATATGATATTCATATTCATTTATTTCATACTAGCTCTCAGGCCGCGGCTCCCCCGCGCGTATGTCGGTTATCGCGCAAATCCATTAACTTCTATTTGTGCAGTTGGATAAAAACTACCCTATGTCCTTCCCGGGGTCTCAAACTATTTCCATAGCAAATTTCATCCAAATCGGTCCAGTAGTTATTAAGTTTATTCGTTGCATACAAAAATACAAATTTTTCCTCGTAATAATATTAGTGTAGATTAAAAGTAAAGATCTACAAGACAGAATATGCTTCCAACCATAAAGCCTTCGTAAATATTAGTAATCGAAACTGTCATATATATTTTTTATACAATACAAAATAATTTATAGATTCTGGCGTTCCTTTGCGGAAATCCATATTTAATAATAACAAATATTTTAACTTATACCACTACGACTACTATGCGACGCGTTTCTAGAAAATTCTTCCGGTTTGACTGCGTGGCGTTTGTGATGTTACGTCGGCTTAACAGGAAAATAAGGCGGAATTGTCACCAGATATATTTTTTATAATTTATAAGTGTTTTCATTAAAATATTCATTTCATGTTGAAATTAATATTATACATATATACTATATGTGCATTAGAAAAAATATCCTGTTTATTTTTTTCAAAGTAACTGATATTTCGCATTTAGTATGATACCGCCTAAATTCAAACATTAGTAATCACAAAATCATGTAGATAAATCCATAGCTCCAGTCCTAACCCAATGACTATTGCAATATTTAATGAATATCGTATAATCAAGCAAAATTGTTCGTCAGCATCATCACCATCATTCGAAAGACATCCACTGTTGAACAAAGGCCTCCTCTTAGATATAATTCCCACGCTCGGCAAGCGTCTTGGGGATCGCAGTTATAGGTGTCAACTTTACAAAAGGCGCCGCTGCCCGACATCCGGTGCTTTTCCCTTAGGCGCCACTTACTACACCCAGGGGAAGAAATGGGGGGTGACATTATATCCCGGCACCTCCCAGGCTTTATTAAAAAAAACAATAAATATAATTGTCCTGAAAAAAATTGCCAGTGGCACTAGGGATGATGTAAGGATTCTAACAATACCTCATAAATACAAGTCTGTTCAGGGATTTAAAATTTATAGTGTAACTCAAATACATTCATTAAAACATATCGGTACACTCCTTTTTAATATATTAATACTTAACATTAACCGGTGACTGGGGAAACTGGTATCTCACATTGCGATCCCCAAGACGCCTGCCAAGCGTGGGGATTATGGCAAACCCCCCATAATGTAGCACTAGATATCGTCAAAATTCTTATTTCCCACGCACTTTTAGAAACTTTAACTCAAAACTATTCCTCGTATGCCGATTTACTTACTATGAGAAAAAATACTATTCAGAATCTGTTTTGGAATTATTTCTGGAAATGTAGGATTCAAAAATAGACAGGCACGCTACACAATAAGGTTTCTACATCATTATTTGAATTATGTGATGCTAATGTAATATTATCTCTGATCTGTGTGTGTAAGACTACATAATTTTGCAATAAATAATTTACCTATAATAAATATTTCCTCAAGATATCTCCAAAATGTTACATTGACACGCTTTAGTAGCGTTTTGTTGTTCACAAGAACGATTTAAGGATACTGTCTGTCTGTCTGAGAACTTTCTAGATTAGACAGTGTTCTAGGCTTGCTAGAGGTACTAAGGATTTTATAACTACTCTAATAAAAACTAAAAATTTACATTTTTACCTCTCCTGTTCACTTACGAAGGTGCATTATGTTATAGCAATGTTCAGGGCTTCGAGACCGTGGCAGCTTATACCTCCTTAACTAAATCGAGGGGAGTGAACCCGCGTATTCTAGGTACATGCGTTACCAGTTACTATCTGTGCTACCTCCATGTAACAGTATCAAATATTATAAATCTATAATCAATAATAATTAAAATGTACCTAAATATAATGTAAATTGAATACAAAAAATAATATCCATTTTCTGAAATAGCGCCATCTATCTAACCACTTTTGATTTCACTAAAGTTAGGCCATACTAGTTCCACATATTGCCGCTGCGAGGCGCTGCTTATTGAGACGACGTTATTCTGAATCGCGATGACGAGATTCTCCGGCAAACCATGAGACTACCCGTGCGTTGTTCGGTACTCATACTTACCTGGCACAGGGGACACCGTGATCAAGAAGGCGGTTCCCCCAGAGCGAGGCCCTTCCATTGCACTGCGGTTGGGTTGACCTCTGCGATTATCCCTAATGTGGATAACTCGGGTGCGTTATTTTTGGTAGTGGGGACTGCGTACGCGCCGTCCCCCATTAAATTTGAGGTATGAGGGAGATAAATAATTAGCGGGTCTGAACAAGTTTAAGTAGACTAATGTCATGTCCAATAGAGTAATTAATAATGAAGCGCATTAAATTATCTTTTAATAATTTTTTTTCATTCCAATTTGAATCCTTGTAAATCCTTGATGTCCTCTATAAAATTGTAGTACCTACATCATTTTTCTCTATTGTCAACCATATCCGCAGTTTATGCCATATAAAGAATTTTTGGGTATTTTTTTCACTCATTGGGTTACATTATCGAAGTTTAATTTATAGAATTTAATATTTTTTCTATAGACTATGTTTATCAGGGATAGTGTAGGATTCTAATGGTGAAATTATGAAAATTTGTGTTTTTTTTTTTAAATTAGCCTTTGACCACTATGTCACCTGATGGTAAGTGATGATGTGGTTGAAGATGTTGTTCAGGCTAACCTAGAAGAAGTAGTTTTTGTTTATTCATTAAATACAAAGAATTAGAAGATACAAAAACACAAATCTTTCCAGTTTATAATATTGGTGTAGATACCTCATACTCATTGAATACTAGATTGAAAGTCCTGCTCATTCTGTCTACACCTAAACACAAGACCATTCGATTCAAAGGTTACTTAAATTATGGTGTATCCAAAATAACCATCTAGATTTGCCACTTGCCAAATACAAGTTAAATAATATATTTTTTGATGAGAATAAATTTGTTGTCAGTTGGAGACGATAGTGGGCAAACACGGTTTGGTGGTGGTGTCTCGGGCCGGGAGCGACCCGGGACGGTTCATATACGAGTCAGACATGCTCTACAAACATAGGGTAAGTTGAAGCACTATTATACATAATTAGATATGCTCTACAAACATAGGGTAAGTTGAAGCACTATTATACATAATTAGATATGCTCTACAAACATAGGGTAAGTACGAAGTAGATGAGGCAAAATTTTTAGGGTTAGTAATTGATCAGAAACTGAACTGGAAACCCCAGATAGAATATCTCTCAAAAAGAGTAAATAGCGCTGCCTACGCTTTAAGTAAACTTTCGGATACTCTAAATACTGATGCATTACTTACCGCTTACTATGGACTGGCTGAATCCATTTTAAGATACGGAATCATATTTTGGGGCAACTCTACCGATAAGGAGATTATTTTTAAGAGGCAGAAACGTTGCATTAGAGCAATGTTTCAATTAAAAAAGACTGATAGCTGCATACCCTATTTTAAACAACATAAAATTCTTACACTGCCGTCATTGTACATATTTGAAATAGCACTATTTGTTAAATGTAACCCAAACCGATTTTCATCACTGTCATACCATGTAGTAAGAAATAGACGAGACCAAAATAAATGCTGTAAGCCTGTAGCTAAGACAAATTTAATGAGTAACAATGTAGTATGTATGGGTCCACTTGTATATAACAAGTTGCCTAAAGAAATAAGAGACCTACAAATTAACTTGTTTAAAAAGGCACTCAAAAAATTCCTAATAGATAAATGTTTTTATAAAATTGATGACCTCTTTGCTTTTGACAAATTTTAGCTGTTATTTTATTATTATTGTAATATTATTCTTATCTATTGACTCGTTGGTAATATGTGATATTTATTTAATTTTGTAATATTTTAATGCTATTGTAATTTACATAATTGACATATAATTTTATTTTATTTCCATTCATGAATCTATTGACTACTGTTCTAATATAATAATTAATGTTTGATTATATTTGCATGCCATCGCTCCACAAATTTGCACGCCTTAGGGCAAAACACGATCGAAGCACACTAATCTTTCTCTTTCTACCTGTCTTTAACATGCACATGTGTTAGTCATATTATGTATGTATACTCGTGTTTTGAGCAAATAAAATTATTCTTATTCTTATTCTTGAAGCACTATTATACATAATTAGATATGCTCTACAAACATAGGGTAAGTTGAAGCACTATTACACATGAGTTAGGTATGCTCTACAAACATAGGGTAAGTTGAAGCACTACTATACACGAGTTAGATATGCTCTACAGACATAGAGTAAGTTGAAGCATTATTATACATGAGTTAGATATGCTCTACAGACATAGAGTAAGTTGAAGCATTATTATACATGAGTTAGATATGCTCTACAAACATGGGGTAAGTTGAAGCACTATTATACACGAGATAGATATGCTCTACAAACATAGGGTAAGTTGAAGCACTATTATACACGAGTTAGATAAGCTCTACAAACATAGGGTAAGTTGAAGCACTATTATACACGAGATAGATATGCTCTACAAACATAGGGTAAGTTGAAGCACTATTATACACGAATCAGATATGCTCTACAAACATAAGATAAGTAGAAGCACTATTATACACGAGTTAGATATTATGCTCTACAAACATAGGGTAAGTTGAAGCACTATTATACATCACATTCATCATATTCAATATTATTCAACACTATTGTATTTAAATATCTTTGTTACAGAAAAATGTCATGCTAGTCACAAACTACATAGCGAATGAAGTGAGCTCCACAGTGATACGGCGGCTGACGCGTCGCGGGGAGAGCGCCAAGTATCTCACGGACGATTCAGTATTGTCTTATATACGGCAGAACCGGCTTTACGCGTCGCATGGCAACACGTAAGATATATTAAATATTTTCTAAATCTTAATAAATAGTTTCAGGCGTTACTTTGCGGAAATCCATATTTAATAATAACAAATATTTATAAAATATTTTATAAAAACATCAAATTAATATTTTAATAAAACACTTAAAAAATACAATTATATATCTAGTCACAATTCCGCCTAATTTTCCTGTTAAGCCGACGTAAGGGCTCAAACGCCACGCAGCCAAACCGGAAGAATTTTCGACTCGTTTCGCTTCTACACGAAGCATCCTCAGGAGGCCTTGACTCTACGAGCGCACGATCGAGAAATTCTCGATCCGTAAAATAAAATATTTTAAAAATATTTGTTATTATATCTAAATCTTCATAATTACTTTATTTCATATTAATCAAAAGGATTTAATGCTAAGGAATTATACAGGGTTATTGGTAAAATTCTAACAACCTCTTAGGGTTGACTTCTGCTTGTCCTAAGAAACATTATGAGATGTTTTTTTTATGTTTTTGTTTACACTGGATCCGCCGCGCTCCCTTTGAATAGAGTTTTGAATATTTACATCGAGCTAATCAAAATAATCATCATAATGTCAAAATGTTTGTTAGGACTAGCAGAACTCAACCCTGTTAGCATTTTACCAATAACCCAATCCAGCTAGAAAGATTGAAAATAATGGTTATGTGAATGTGAATTAATAAGTTCTAATATAAAAATAATAAAGATGTATAAAAAATAGGAAAAGATAATTGGAGTCTAAAGTCTAAGTAAGGGCTCAAAAGACTAAAGTTTTGAACATCGAATTACCGCTTCTTTTATCAGAAAATGGGGCTTTGCCTTTTGTACAGTAAACACTGGTTTTACAGCTGCATAACTTCTTCTTTCTAGCATTGGTTATTTAGATGAGATAAATGAATATCTTTTATCAATATATATAATTCTTAACGATTAAATAAGGAAAGGAATAGCTTGAATACTAGTAATATTAACAAATAATTGAAAAAGGATGCTTCACGGTAAGCGGGCTATGCTAAACCTTGGAAAATGGTTAATATTAGAAACACGAACTCGGTTTAACCTCTATGGAACTACGATGCCTATTATGAAAAAAAAAAAAATATGCCGTTTAAAATTGAAATTATAATCTCTTAGATAAAATCTATTTACCCCTTAAATAAAATGTATTTCCCTTGTTTACACAATGAATTTACCTCCGTATATTAAATGTATATACCCCGTATTTAAATAATGAATTTACCCCCGTATATAAAATATATTTACAACGTGTATAATACGTATATTTACCCCGTCCATAAAATGTGTTTGCCCCGTATATAAAATGAACTTACCCCGTATGTAAAATTTATTTGTCTCAGTGTGTAAAATATTTTAGTTGTCGTATATAAGATATATTTACTTGTAGCTACAAAATAATTATAATCGTTTCTAACAATCCTGCATCTTTACACGCTTGCCTGGATAACAGTGAGTACCTAACAGATCTCATCACCTACGGCAAAAGGTCGCCGCAAGACATCATCATGGCCTCACCAGAAGAAACCACCTTCAAAAACATTCTCATGTCTTTGAGGGACAAACCATCCATGGTCGACGAAACTATTTCAATCAAAAGACAAAGAAAAACAAACTTTCTCATGCCAAGTCAAACGGATTCAGTCAGTCCAATAACAGATGCTCTCAAGCCTAAAATGGCGTACGTAGACAAAGTACCAGCTTCTTATGTTCCAGGGAAAGCGGTGAAAATCATCAGTGACGTCAGTCAGCACTCTATCAAGGACGATAAGGTAAGTTTGGAAACTAATGGTGAAAGCACATACTGTTCGTTGGATAGTTATTTGCGGAAGGACGATATTGAGTACGAGTTGTATAGGCGAAGAGTGAGTGAAGGTAACGTCGAACAGAATCTTCAAACGGAGCCTATCAAGAAACGATGCTCTTCGACTATAAGGAAGCTGAGACCGGAGGATATTAAAAAGAGTAAGTCGGAAGTGAGCAAATTGTGTGACAAAGTGAAGAGTATCAAGTTGAAGGATAGAGAGAGTAAGAACTATAAGACGAGGAGTTGCAATGATATCGTCAGGTTGATTTTGACGAAGCATGGTATACATGTCATAAGTGACACTGAGGCTATTGTGTGAGCCATTTGCTTGTGTTGTGGTATGTTTTGAAAGAAAGTTGGGATTTTATTTATAATGTCAAATATCAAGATGTGTCATTATTTTATTTAATATTTACTAAAAGATATTCTGGATGACATGGGCGGCTTTGTTTTATATATGTTACTATTATTTTTTCTATATTTATTCAAAGTACACATTTTCTTTTTCTTCGAGTCTGCTTGTTGTGATTGATTATTTAGTAAGAACATTGAATTAAATAATATCAAGTATTTAAAAAATATACTTTAAGAAAACATAACATAAATTAATATTTCAAAATGAACAGGCCAGATTTATCGTTAAATGTCCAAACTTGGCCGGGGGTGCCGGGCTAGAATGTCACTCCTCCCATCTTTACCTGTGGATGTCGATTGACACTATATCCGAATGATATCTGTCGCAACTGGCATGCCGGTAAATAAGGCCGAATTGTCCCTAAATATACGTTTATTGGAAAAATATTAATTACATCTTAGGGTTTACTTCTGTTAGTCCTAACAAACGTTTTGAGATGAAAGTTTTTTTAATGTGTTTTTGACAGCATGAAAACGAGGACCACCTGTTAAAAGTATCTTGTGCCTGTAATTTATTATTTCATATATTTTATTACTTTGCTCGATGTAAATATTAACTCTATTCAAAAGGAGCGCGGCGCGGTCCAGTGTTGCCGCGGCGGGCGCTCTTGGCTCGGAGAGACTCAAAACTTAAAACAATAAGTTTTTCTAGTACTGTCTGACACTTTTAACTTATGTGTCTCGTAGTAAAAGACAATGCTTACTTCAATTGAATAGAGTTAATATTTACATCAACCAAGTAAAAAAATATGAAATGATAAATTACAGGCACAAGAAACTTTTAACATCTGGTGGTCCTCGTGCTTATTCCGTCACAAACTCAAAAACAAAACATCTCGAAATGTTCGTTAGGACTAACAAAAGTCAACTCTAAGTTGTTAGCATTTTTTCAATAACCCTGTATACTTAAAAGTTTTTCTAGAATTAAATTATGTTTTCTAATTTATTTTTTAACATTTGGTATTATTAAGTAATGCCTGAATCAATATCAATTACAATGAATTTCATTGTAAAGGAAGTATGAACGGTATGAAAGAAGTGATCATTTTTATGAAATCTTTTAGGGAGAAGAATTATAAAGAATTTATTAAGAAATCTTAGACGTTGTGTAGTCGTTGTTTCGCGTTGAATTTAGACGTCAATTGTTGTTTAGAATATTATCTACTTAACATTACTGTAATGCATTCAGAGAAAGTATTCTAATTATTTGATTAGCGCGGTTAGACACATATCTCAATAATCTTTCTAGATTAACGAGCGATATTTTCTCAATGTCCCACCTAATTTTTGATTGTTTCTTTCTTACTTTTAGTATATTATAGTTGAATATTGTTAAAATATCTTTAGAAAACTCTTTAAACAACAATAACTTGTACTCTATAATTTAACTGAGCCACTTATATTGCGTTAAGTATTCTTCCATTTAAAACTCATGCCAAAATTTAAACGTAGCTTTAAAGCACAATTAGAGTAATTTTAGTAAGATTTCGACATAGTTATTTAGACAGTATTACATATTATCTTATAATGTTCCTTATCAATGTATACACAACTAATATATTGTTAAAATTAATATTTATATAAAGTTAAATTTTCAGTATTCAATATAAATCTTCCAGTAGTTGTTATTATTATGATAATCCCCTCTAACATTTAGAAAGTGTTGATCTTAAAACTTTTTAATGTATAATTAACGTCTTAAGACAAATTTTGACTTTTTTTCCTATATATATGTAAATAATATAAATTCTAGGTTAGCCTGAACTACATCTTCGACCACATCTTAGGCAAGATAGTGGTCAAAGGCTATCCTAAAATAAAAAAGCCAGTATAATAAAAAAGAAGTTATTTATGTGTATTGTAATCGCTCACTGCCTAGAAATGGTCTTCCTTACATAATGTGTTTACCCCTAATTTTTACATTGGTACCTTAAAGTTTCAATTATTCATTACTATATCGTATATATTATAATCTTTGATAACACGAGTGTTTGAGCTATCTATGAAAACAGCAATTAATTCGGATGGAAAAAGATAACTTCCAGCGGGACTTGCACCCGCAATCTCCAGGATACCGTCCCGGTGCATTACCAATTATGCTATGGAAGCGGGTGCTGAACAGTCGAATTTTCACAATCCGTTTGAATGCACGTCTTTACTATGAGTCGATATGACTATCGATAATTTTGGCTTGTACCGGAAGCCTTCCTCTGGATGTTGAGTGTGGTACGTCCGCCTTGGGTCGCGTCACGTCTCACACTGCGGGCGGCAGCTCGCTGTGCTCGAGCCGACGGCGCTGGCGGCGGGGCGCGGGGTAGTCAAGGGGAGTTTTATCGACTCAAAGTAAGTGGTCACGCTCAAACACCGTGTTTTCAAACATAAAATATAAATATAAAGTTAATTTAGTGCGTGTTTCAGAAAATAAATATTATAAAATATAACGTTTTGTTCTAAATACGTGTATAATATGATATCGAGAGAGAATTTCACATGAATTTATAGATATTTGTAGTCTCTGTATTATATTCTTCTCTTTATACCTTATTACTCTGTGATAGATTAAACTTTTGATAGTCATGTATATAAAATATAGTGCCAATTATGTGACTATGTGTACGATAGAAAAAACCGTTGATAATTATGTTGCACAAATTTATATACATATAATTTAATATATCCGTAAAATGTAAAAAAAAAAATTTAAAAAATAAATAAAAAATAATATGATATAATATATATAAATGAAAAAAACTTTAAATAACTTAGAAACTACAATGATATACTTATCATAATTTGTGATCATTTTATTCTATGTATTTTTGTTGGTGTGTCATATTATAAATATATGACGAAAATTATTTCATAAATTTTAATGTGTTTATTTAAAAAAAATACAAATGTTACTGTTTTATTTCTATTTATATTTTTGTCTGAATGCTCGATGTTCGTAATTTATATATCCTTGTAATGTTTATGACCCTGTAGTTATTTCCAGGATTGCATAATATACCATTTTCAGGTATTACAGTTAACTTTAGAAATTCCCTTAGATTAGTACTTAAGCTTTTATAAAATGTTTTGCTTCTATGTCTTATTTCACCAATTTCTAAAATCATTTATTTGTTAAACACATTAAGGCGTATGTCGGTGTCTGCAACCTTAAGGTTGAACTGGCCGGTCAGTTCTCCATACAAACGCCGTAGGGTGATCACTCCCTTATTTGATATTTTAGGTCCAGAATTAAACATAATATCGATTGAACTTGTTATTATCTAGGTTTGTATCGTAACAAAATTTTAAAAAGATAAATAAGTTGAAAGTTATGAGCCTCGAAAAATTTAATATGAAAATGTTTCGAGGCTCATAACTCTCAAGTTAATTATCTTATTAAAAAACTGTTACGAAGGAGGATTAAGGTTCAAAACAAAGCATGATATCGATTGGTCTCTTTATTATCAAGATACAAGCCTTGATAAAAAAGAGACCAAGCGATATCATATATCCTCAAATAAGGTAGTGATCACCGTACGACGTTTGTATGGAGAACTGACCGGCCAAATCACCCTTAAAGATTTATATTCAAACATTGAATCAATATCATACTCTAGATATTTTATGAAAACTGATAAAGCCGCTTTTTTGTTGGATTGAAATATATAAAAGCAGGTGAATTCAGGCATGAATATTACATTTAAATGTGCTTAAAATGTTTGAGTTTCATAATACGCTGCTACAATGTGTGAGGTAAAGACAATTATAGCGATTTTTATCTCAAAAAGTAGAAATAATTTACAAACACATATCTAGGGCCATATATTTCCCATAATGTAATTAGCGCATTATGGTCCAAGCTACGAATTATGATTATCTAAAGAAATGTAACTCTCATACAGTTACAACATTGATTTCCATGTCATCAAGTTCACGAAAAGATTCTAGCGAAAACTGCCAATCTGCTGTACTAATTTTAGTTTTTGAATATAGACTGTAGACTTAGAGGACGTTGCAGTACTTAAAAATGTATTTTGTTATATGTGACTTTCAAACATTTTAGGCGCATTGTCTCTTCTGCACGGAAATTGTCAATGTCTGTGCTCCCTAGCTTCTATGTTTTTTTTACTCCAAAGTAGGGTTGCTCAGATCTATTAATGTCTTATATTTTTTGTGGCCCATAAATTCATATTTATATGATAATTAGATTAAATAGAAGAGGTCAGAACATTTTATTCACATATAATTTTTTTTTTTTACTATCAAGGATTTTCTGAATTAATTAAAAGATAGTGTCGTTAGTGAGTAAGAGTAAGTGAGTGATAATATGACGACACTACGTCTGTATGGAAAGCGCATCGCTTTATCCAAATCCAAATAATAAATGCCAAGTGTTCAAACTCATTAAAATTTCGCATACACTGAGAAAAATCTAAAGTCAAAAGCGCCCTAATGACGGCCAATTTATATGGTATGAAGGCAAAAAAGCGACCAAACGTAAATACGTACAAAAACGCCTTCTAACTAGAAGGCATTAAACGTGGTCAGTTAAGGCGAATGTTTCTTTTCGTCTTCATTTAAGGTGTATTTTGTGGTCTTTCTTAAATATTGACTTTTCGATGAGGCTGATTAAGTCGTACGTTATAGTGTTAATCACCGTATATAAACCGCCGTAAAAGTAAGGTATATTTTATGGTCAATACTGCAATTATTATCGTATAACAAGTTCAATTCTGAAAATACTTTACGGAAGGCGTTTTTTGACGGTTGTGTTTATTATAAAACATGGTACATTTTTATTGATTTCGCTTTGCATGGTGAAAATCATCTTAAGAGTTGTGAATTCATCTTGCGTAGTTACAATTCAACGGTAAAAGGTCAAATTTGATTTAAGCTCCAAAGACGTTTTCTCAGTGTAAATACTTCATTTTGAGGTGTCCTTTACTCGTATATATCCTTTTATTTACTTTGATGTATATGCTTATTGTTTCCCAGCTTCTTATTAAATATTATAAATAGATGGAAATACTTAAAAAGAACATAAAAAATATAAACGGAACCGACTTTCGACCCTGAAAAATATGAAGTAACTTGATGAACCATCGTATTTCAAACTTTTTGCTAAAACGATTAAATCATTCAAGTATGCAAATACTTTTTATAAATAGATGCGAATACTGGTCTAAACATATAATGAAAAAAGAAACACAGGAATATATACATTTAGTCAAAAACCACATGCAAGTTTAAAACATTCGCTATATAAAATATGATACTATATTTGTATGGAAAGCGCATAAGTTAATTCGAATTAATTCAAGAAACTTAGAAAATCCTTGAAATTGAAAAAAAATATCTGACCTCTTCTATTTAAACCAATCAGAAATAATAATAATAAAGCCCTTTACTCAGATAAAATTTAAAGATACAGTCATTCACATATTATTGCGAAGTATTTTAATATTTATTATATTAATTAAATATGCATCAACATAGCTACATTACTGTCAGATTGCCGTTTGGCATCTTCAATTTAAAATATGACCTCTCCTATTTAATTTAATCTGGCATCATGTAAATCTGTTGCCGACCACGTAACGTGGTGTGTACGTTCTGGAAGCTGTATTGAGAGTTAAAGATAACTTATCTTTGGAACCAACAAAATATGATAGACCTTTGTCACCATAGACGCGCAATGTTGTTGCAGTATTTTAAATTTGTCATGATATTTAATGTTATCAAATTTAACAGCAGACTGATGGCTGCAGAAAAGTATGGAGGGTAGAGGTAAGGAGAGTCATCTCATATGGTAGAAAACTTAAAACAGTGTCCAGATGTATGCTATAAATAACAGTTCAAAAACTTTCCAGAATGGCGCTGGTGTAGACAAAGGGTATGTTATGAATGTAGAAATTGCAAACGAAAGGAAGTATGTCGAGTTAGACTAAAGTAGTTATTTATTTGAAAATATCAACTACTTGCGTAGTACAAAGTAATGTAGTAAATATAACCTTAAAGAATTGAGAGAAGAGAGATGGGAAAACGTGTAGCTAGAGTGATTTTATTTCGTGAACTATGAATAGTTCGTTAATTGATTTTGGCGATTCCTTTAAACTTTACCCTGATGCTAATGTGGCGCCACCCTAATACGGACACTTTTCCATGTACACAGATGATTCTCCTTACCTCTACCCTCCATACAGAAAAGGAAATACTACATACATTTTTATTCTTATCCAAGATTAAAAAAAGGAATATCGTCCGTATCGGCTTAGCTCCATTAACTAAAAACAAATATGTCAACTCTGGCACAACCTTATTTACATACATGCTATGTCCATGCTGCTGTCCAAAAGTCCAAACCAAGGATTTTCCTTTTTTAACGACAGGAATCCTAGAAATTTAAAATCTGCTACTACTTTTACCGTTCTATGAAAGCAAAGGCTTATCACATTTTAATGGTTTATAGTATAAAGTTATCCGCGTAGTAACTAAAACACTAGATTGGTGAAATTGGGCCAAAGAGAAGTAACTGTAGTAAATTTTGACATGTGTCAATTTGAGCAACCCTCTCTCCCCTTTGTTTGGTTAACCGTATTGTGTATGTGCGTAGGGAGGCGGGTGCGCGTTGTAGCTGACGTGTTGCGCGCGCCACGACGACGAACAACAAGTGTAGTGTCCACAGCTAGTGTCCACTCTCTACTCTACTCGACAGTCGACGGGACGCGTCGCGTGCAGTCTCACAGATAATTAATTGCGGACAGAACGCTTTGCCGTGTGTAGTGAGACCTAGTGTCGTTACGCTTTATTGTGCCTCGCCTTCATAGTAGCTTAGATTTAGGCTATGTTCACATTATGCTCATAGTTCGCGCTGTAGCTGGATAGTTAGCGCTGTATCTGGATAGTTAGCGCTGCGGCTGGATAGTTAGCGCTGCGGCAGGATAGTTAACGCTGCGGTGGGATAGTTAGTGCTGCAGCTGGGTAGTTAGCACTGCGGCTGGCTGGATTCAGGCTGCAAATCCGCGCCGTGTATAATTAATCTGAAATTAATTATACATGGCGTAAAAAGTTTCTCTGCAAGCCACTAACTGAATCTGCCAGTCAGCACTAACCTAGCCGCAAATTGCGTACAGACCTGTTATTCTTCTCCTACAGACTAGTTCGCTCATGAAAATGCGTCCATGCACAGTAAATTATTGATGAGCTTTTGTACGTGTAGGTAGACGATGTCTTAGTGTGGGTGTAAATGGTAATGGTACATAAGCATATAATGTAATTAATATATGATAGCTTGAGTACCCATTACTAGTTGCAAGTACACCAAAGAGGCGCGTCATCCTGAGTAGAAAGGTCTGTAGCCACTGACGCGCTGCAAGCCGCTGACTGAATCTGTCAGCTAACCTAGCCGGAAGCTGTATACTGTACATCTAGTACGAATGTTTATAGCTTTCGTAGCATAATCATAATATTAAAACCTGTTCTTTCTCTTTTTCGTCATCTTTAACGTGCAAAGTACGTTCTATTCAAATTGCTTATCTCGCGAAGTACGTTCTATTCAAATTGCTTAACTCGCGAAGTACGTTCTATTCAAATTGATTAACTCGCGAAGTACGTTCTATTCAAATTGCTTCACGCTTATTTATGGCTCACAGTGAACCTGATGTGAACATAGCTTTAAAGTTATCGACGCTTACTTTAATTATGCGTTGATAAGTTTGCCAGAAAAATAAATCGCTTAGACAATAAAAAACCAGTACTTAGATATGTTATGACACCAAGTTACCAGATTTATTCCTAATATAGTAGATATTTAATTAATTTTAACGTGCGACCGCTAGCTTTTATACTGCACGTAGTAAAATGTAATCAATCTATGGATACTTTTGATTATGTAAAAAGGAGCAAACTGCTTATGTTACCTTTAATAAAAAGTCAGTTAAAATATAATTCTGTAATTTGATAAGTCAAGCATGTCACTTGTATTCAGTATAGGTATATAAACGATAAATGACTGAAAAAAATATCGTAATGTCCGTTAAAAAAAAAAAATTTGAACCGCTCGAATCCTACCTTGCTTCCTCGTTTTATACCGATCAACTAAGTTAAGCAACGTCTGCTGCGGTCATGAATTGGATGGGTGACCGTGCTTCGAAGGGAACGTTAAGCTGTCAGTCCCGGTTGTTGTCTTAGGATGGCAGTTACACTATGGTGGAAGGGCATTTTGTAAATGCCTGCATGACTAGCTACCGCCCTCTATTAAAAAATCTATTTCCAAGCACGTAAAGGTGTGTTGCGGCAGCTGTTCTTGAGAGCCAGTATATCGAGGTTAGCCTGAACAACATCTTCCATAATATATTCAATTACCATCAGTTGAGATAGTAGTCAAAGGCTAGCCAGCTATAAATAAAAATCAACGTGCCGCTTAATAAATTAATATAATTATAAAAAATGGTCGTAGTAGTTTCTAAAGTTTCGCGTCAACTGTATGTGTAACTTAAATAAGTCTCAGTTATGCATCACTAACTTAATATAAGTAAAATGTGCGCTCGTATCCTGTAAATGCTAAAATCTTAGTAAGTACATACAATACTTAAATTCGACTATCTTAGGACGTTGCGCACAGAATTGAACATAAAAACGATTATCTGAGGACATTGCGCATAGAATAGAATATAAAAAGGCCTATCTGAGTACTTAACGCATAGAATGGAATATGAAAACGACTATCTGAGGACGTTGCATGCGCATAGAATGGAATATGAAAACGACTATCTGAGGACGTTGAGCACAAAATGCAATATAAAAACGACTATCTTAGGAAATCGTGCACAGAATATAATATAAAAGTAATGCTACCTTAGAGTATAAATATATTTTTTGATGAAATTATTATGTAGGTAGGTACTGCGATAAATAACACGAGTAGTAAATATTTTTAGACGGCATTTTTATAACAGTATTGGTCAAATAGTCCTTACGACATTAGCTGGACTAGTGTGGAAATATCTACTAAATATGAAGAAAACGTTGTACATGTTGAAATTGCTCAGTCAAAAACTTAAATTTGTACTTATTACTTAAGAGAGACTGTGTACTTAATACATTTTCCATAATATTATAATAGCTAGTGGTCGCACAATAAGCTTTTTTGCCGACGACTCAATTTATACTTGAGTTGTGAGTTGTAAAGCAGTCGAAGCGTCGTTGTCGTCTTTCAATGTAAAATGTTACAGAGTATACTAAGCTCTGTCTTCACGGAATAAAGTAAAAAATAGAATGTGGTTACACCATTGCCGCGCGCATTCGCCAGAGACACGGATGACATATTCATTGTGCTCTGTCCTTATCTACCGACTTTGAACGTAGTGACGCGGGACGATTCTAGAGAGGGACAGGACTATAGATAATTTGAAG
Source organism: Plagodis pulveraria (assembly GCA_963890685.1). Taxonomy (NCBI): domain Eukaryota; kingdom Metazoa; phylum Arthropoda; class Insecta; order Lepidoptera; family Geometridae; genus Plagodis; species Plagodis pulveraria. The sequence goes on from OY982972.1 coordinate 20,243,313, forward strand.
TACATTTATTATCTGATTTAAGTTATATCATCCCTCTCGCTGGAAAGTGCTCACTCGTTGCTTTGGTCCTGTTAAATCTGACGCTTCGCTTCTACTTTACAACAGCGTGGATGAAGCCTTACTGCATGCCTTTGTATGAATGAGGAATCAAACTCCTTCATACAATTTCAGACATTTTGTAAACGCATTGTTGTAATTTCCAGCGTGTCTTTATTATATGTGCAATAAAACAAATTTTATTTTTGTTAATACTCTATAGACTGTTTGGAAATTTGGTTGTGTTTACTGTTCTTACATTATTTTATTAAATTATGAATTATAATACCAATTAATTTTTAATTGTTTTTTTAATCGCCCATATTTTGTATCTTCACCAATGTGCTCAACTAATTTTGTAATCTCAATTACTGCAACGAAAATGTATCTTACATATAAATTAACGTTATTTATTATGAAATATCAGTTTTATCGCATTTATAGTTTATTAATTTATTAGTTATGCATATTTAATATGTATGTATTTAAGTAGGTATTTAATTTTAAGATATATTATTTCACTGAGTAATGCCCGTATGTACGAAACTTGTATAATGATAATAAGGAGTTACACTAAACTTCGTCATATACTTATGATTGAGAAATCAAACTATGGTCATACTTATGATTGAGGAATCAAACTATGGTCATATTTATGATTGAGGAATCAAACTATGGTCATACTTGTGATTGAAGAATCAAACTATCTTCATACTTGTAATTGAGATATTCCTTATCAAATCCATAAACTGTTACAACAGATATCATCAAGCCAAAAAGATGTCTTGATAATAAGTACAGTGCCATCAAATTATCTGTTCCGAAAAAAAAAAAACTACTAAATAACCTCAAAAACCCTAAAACATTGTCAGTTGCTTTTTGTATTTTATTTACCAGCAGCGCTCTCATGAACTTAACAGTTATGTTGTTAGTATTATAAATATATTATTAGAAATATAAGACCAATACCGACAAAATAAGAAATTTTTGATCATCATTAATCATTACTTCATTCACTCACGTCATATAAAGTTGGTACATTACTAGTTGGTTGGTAAATTATTAACTGCCACACTCAGAGATGCCAATGAACGCTAAGTGATTAGCATTAAATATTGTTTAAATCAGTACAAAAGGTATGGTTCAATGATAGTTGAAAGTTGACGACTCTGAGTTTGGCAGTTCCTCTTCTTCGTTAAGTTTGACAGCGCACATACATACGGGCATTTATAATTTATGTTCCTTACCAAGTTTATTTTATTATAAACCTCAGATATTAAATATAATCTCATTTATATAAGAGAATATAACCTGTCTGAATACATAATAAATAATAAGGTCGCGGAATTGTGTATGTACGAGGATGTACCTGTATAGTTCATTTATCTGATTGTAATTATTTAGCTTATTGAAAACAATAGAAAGTTATTGCTTCTGATACAAAGTAAATTAAACATTTTATTTATTGTACAGATTGTTTTATTTTAAACTTCACGTGAGATTTTGCATCCTTGTTTAGGAAAATTACCGTAGTAAGTCGAATGGCTTACGTCAGGCACTTTTACAGCTGCCCTGGAGTGCTCCACCTCCACCCCATTCTAAGGTCGTATTAACTGTGCTCTCAAGATACTAACAAGTGAAGTCTAAAGAACTCGTAGCGTAGTTTGCGTAATAAGTTGGCATCGCCAGTACCACTACGTCCTAGTTATGTATATAAATATTATAAATTAAAACCGGCAAAAACACTCACGTTGAGGATCGAATACGTCGACCCGGGTTTCGGGCACAGTGCCCGCCGGGAGCTCGCAGACGCAGCAGCGCACTCGCCCTGATGATGAGCATCTGATATGCTCGAAACCCGCGAGACGTATTCGATCCTCAACGTGAGTGTTTTTGCCGGTTTTAATTTATAATATTTAAATATGTGTGAAACTCACGAGAATTTCAGTCCTAGTTATGAATGAAATTCTGTTGTTATTATTATCGCCGATGCCAATGGGTTAGTCGTTGTTGACCGATGAACTATGTTAAGCAACGTTCGTTGCGGTCATAACAAGAATGGGTGAAAAGAAGTTTGCATACTTGATGCGTAAAGTTTCTTCCCCAAATTGTCCTAATTGTTACGGCTAATAGCTGTTTTTAACCATTGGCTACCCGCGACTTTCGCGATGTCGCCAGTCCACCTAGTAATACTACAACACTTATCATCTCCAAATCATACTTGTATTGATTGCAATTAAAGTGCCTATAGCATATACCTATATTTAGGATAATGTAACTATTTATTCCAGTTAGGAATGAATATTATTTACAAATTATTTGAGTACAATTGCTTTTTTCGTGCTTGATCAAAAAATGTTGTAGGTGGAGTACCTACAATAGTTTTTGATTGATGAATAATTTGTAAATGTGATTTTCACTCAGCACGAATCTGATGACTGATGCAGAAAAGGGGAAACTGCTCCACATGAGAATCCATATCTTTAATAAAAAACTATATTTATAGGTATATGTATATTATTTCACAATAAAATTAGTATACTTACATAAAGTTCCCAAAAATTATAACAAAAACCACAGAATTAAACATCGGTATATTGCGAGGCTAATATCATTGCAATGATTGAATAAAAAATTCTTTAACACTTGCCTCTACCAAATCTTAAACAATGGGTAGTTAAAAAAAATTGCTACCTACAAACATATTATTTAAAACATTACGAAGTAAATTATTTACAAAATATTAATGTACATGCATATTTATAAAGTACCATGCTCTAATTCAACCAAGAATGAAAAATAATACATTAGGAGTCATTGAATTCTACAAAATTGAGTTGAAGCATCAAATTCTTCATCAACAAGCTCAAGGACTCAACTCCCACCTTTTAATAGTACATTATGATACAAGTGAGCTAAGTTGCTCATTATTCACGAGGCTGTGTGTTGCAGCCCGAGCCGTAGGCGAGGGCGTAAATCAGCCGAGTGTATAATGAGCAAGTTGCTCACGAGTTGCATATGCACTTTTTCAACACTCTTGCGAGGAAAAAAATATATATTGCACAAATGCGATACAAACGACATACGAAAATTATGAAAAATAGCACGTTTTTTTTTGCGCGCGGCATATGTATTATGGTTGATTACATATAAACCTCATTGATGTTACAAATCTGCATTAGAGAAATGAATAAGAATAAATTCTTCTAATAATTCTGAATAATTCTTCTATTTTGTCAGAGAATTGAAAATTCTCTGTTTACTCGCATATAATTTGCAGTTAGGTACTAATTTAACTTTGTAGGGATAAATTACCTGATTAAATTGAAAATGCTCTGTTTAGTGCTAGGTACTAACTTAACTTCGTAGGGATAATTCTATTACGCACTAGTGTATAATATTAACAAGGAACAATAATGTCCATATAGCGCTATCTCTATCGCATAATTTACTTGATTCAATGCTTACATCCCGCTCTCATGTTGAAGTTCTAATGTAAGTTTACTATAGTGATATGTGGTAGTGCGAATTAAAATTATAAATTAAGGTTAAAATAAGACTGCATTAAGAGATGGGAGTTGGTCCCCCGATGTGAAATAACAATATATAATACAGTTTAAAACATTTACTATCCACTTAATTTTCTAAACAATATCTTTCAGAATTTTAGAAAATATTATCATACAGGTACAGTCATGTACTTTTTAAATATTTACAAGGAAAAAAGAAGTACCTATTTTTGTCATTGGTTATATTTTTTACGAAATACTTACCTATCTATTGTCGGCATTTCTATTGATTAGATTAATATCAAATATTTATAACATTTATGAGTCCTATTAAGTAACAGGGATTGTCATAAAACTAGTCTTTATCATAGTCAGTCATCTTTTATATTGTCTGTACTGATTACATGATAATTGTTAATAAACTTTCCCGAACTAAATGTATGTCATTACAAAATAACAAATTTACGAGAGAAAAAATTATAGTCATATGCGGGATTCGAACCCACGTCCATTCACTCCTATAGCCGGGGGGGGTATGCTCTGACCGCTTGAGCGAACAAGACAATCCCAACACAATGGTTAAATACAGAACGAGAGGAAAAATTTGAGTTATGAGTCATTATCATGTTAGCTCAAGCGGTCAGAGCGTACACTGGTTATAGGGGTGGATGGACGCGGGTTCAAATCCCGCACATGACTATAATTTTTTTTCTCGTAAATTTTAATGTAAACCGCCGTGCAGGCGTTATTGCAAACATAACAATATTATTTTATTAAATGTATGTCAAATAACACTTTTTATAATTAATTTCTTAGAATAGCTCTTGTTGCTGTTACCAACTGTGTTTATTAATATATTCATGCCTTTTGTTGACACGGGATCTACATTATTTATATGTTTCTTGAGGAAGAAAATAGTTGATCTACTGGCTTTCTCGCTGGCAGTAGGACAAATGCTATGGCTAATTATGTTATGACAGGTGTTAAAAATCTAAGATGGCCTCGATACAAAGTGCTTTGGCCTCGCAAAGCCTATGAGGTGGCTGTCATGTTGCATATCAGTGAGTTGCTTCTGATCCACATTGACTTAAAGAAAATGATGTATATGTTCACAGTACAATATTTTTCTTCGGTTTAGGTTAACGTTCACACCTCGGTGTCAATGTCTTGATGGATCCAGATTTGTTACACTTATGTTCTTAATTATTGGAAGACAGAATGTACTTATGCGTCAAGACTGAGACTTGAGTGAAGCGTGCAGTTTTATTAGTGACATCATAGAGAGTACTGCGTCAGGTTAGCTTTATGATTCTTATGTTACAGGGCTTGGCTGTCTTGTTGCACACCAGTTTCACTTTGATCAGTCAGGGGTAACTGATCAACTTTTGATTAGGAGACAAGTTTCCTTTCATCACAATATTCACTATGGTTTCTTAGGTTTAGGTGGGTCCGGACATTGGGACCAGGGTGTGACATTGATGGCGATCAGGGGTAAATCGTCAACAGTGACTCAATTCGTTGAGTTTATTTTATAAGTGACGTCATGGAGTCTGATCAACTTTTAATTAGGAGACAAGTTTCCTTTCATCACAATATTCACTATGGTTTCTTAGGTTTAGGTGGGTCCGGACATTGGCACCAGGGTGTGGCTATCTTGTTGCACATCAGTTCCAAATTGATGACGGTCAGGGGTAAACCATCAACAGTGACTCGGTTTGTCGAGTGTATTTTATATAAGTGATGTCATGGAGTCTGATCAACTTTTAATAAGTTGGCATTGTCCTGGACCACTATGGCCTAGTTATGAATGAAATTCTATTGTTATCATTATCGCCGATGCCAATGGGTTAATTAGGAGACAAGTTTCCTTTCATCGCAATATTCACTCTGGTTTCTTAGGTTTAGGTGGGTCCGGACATTGGCACCAGGGTGTGGCTGTTTTGTTGCACATCAGTTCCACATTGATGACGGTCAGGGGTAAATCGTCAACAGTGACTCGGTTCGTTGTGTGTATTTTATAAGTGACGTCATGGAGTCCAGTGCGCCGATCGCGTCGTCGGGTCACTTCACGCTGGTTGTAACACTTGCGCATATCTCGTCTGCGATACGTCTTGTCATGGATGTGCCTAGAACAATTAAATAATATCTTAGCTGTAGGTCCTGGTTGATGTCTTAGGATGGCATTTGTTATAGCATGGTGGTAGGGCATTTTGCGAATGCCCCCCGAATAGCTACCACCCTCAAGTAGAAAATCTGTCGCCAAGCAAGTAACGGGTGTTTCGGCAGATGTCCCTGGGAGCCAGTAATTCTAGGTTAGCCTGAACAACATCTACCACATCATCACTTACCATCAGGTGAGATTGTGGTCGAAGGTTAATCTAACAGGCATAAAAAAAAAAGTTGGGCAGCTACGCTTTCTGAGGAACTGATATTTAACACTGCAATCCCTAAGACGCCTGCCAAGTGTGGAGATTATGGCAAACCTGCCTTAATGGGGGAGGCTGTGTTCAGCAGTGAATAAGTGGACAATCCGGCTGATACAGAACAGTACATATAAATATGTTTATCTTCTTATAAAACATTTTATTTAAACTAACCAGATGCAAAATATTTTAATAAAATATATGTTAGTAAATAATTTTGTTCAAATATTTTGCAATATTATTCTAAACCTGAGCACCCTACCTCTATGAATAAGATATGGCAGGTGACAATGGGTTACTTTGTATTACTAGATTTTCTGACGCACCTTAGTAATACTATGTCTGATATGTTTCATAATGGATAACATGTCCTGCATTCCTTACATAGAACAATCTAGTAACCCTGTATAGTTCAGTAACTTATGCTGATATCATACACTAGCACAAGTCCCATTTTCCACAACATTCATCTTGGGTTGTGGCATGGAACATTAAGTGGCAATATTTTAACAATAAATGGAACAGACAGTACACTAGTTTGGTATCAGATCCATTGCTAGTTAATTGCAACAAAAATAATGTAAGAAAAGTACTACTCACTTGAAAGTATCTTCAGTTCCTGTTTCAATATTATTGGGCCTTGTCACAGTTACGCCTGCATCCTTCAGTCTCACATAGAACTCGTCATCTTCCAATCCCCAACCCCAGTAATTATTGGACATACCATTGACCAACTCATAATGTTCCCTTTTAACCAGCAATATCCCACCGATGAATGTATCATAGTGATACTTAGGGTGCGTTTTTGGTGAGGATATGTGAATTGGTGCATCAGCTGGATAATCATATTTTAAGTTATCATTAAGAGGCAGTAAATCAACATCATGCATTGCGAGGTAATCAAAATCATGTTTAGTGTACAGAAAACCAACATTTATTAAAGAAGCTCGGTTAAACCGGTAACTGTCTTTCTGCTGAATAACAAATATGTGAAATGGTATGTTTTGCTTGCCGAGAAAATTGTACATGTGAGGGACAAATTCTAGTAACTCTTCAAATCGGTCACGAAATGGGACTAGGATAGCAAGACGTTTCTTGGCGTCTTCTTTAGACGATATCTGATACCGACTGTTGCTAGGTAATGCCTCTTTTTCTGGAAAATAAAAAACTAATTTTATAGAGATATGATGATTAGTTTATTTACTGTTTTTAATGATGTTGTGGTATCAGAAGAAAGAACTAGTTTTAGTATTTCACTCACCGTTTTGTATGGGTAAAGACGCTAAATAACAACCCATGATAAAAGTTAACAACAGACAAGTTATTAAACATTTTGAGCCACTTATTCGATAACCCATTAAAGTGATACCACGGTACATTTATACGTATGTCACGTTTTAATAATAAATGTAGTGTAAATCATACTTTCACTAATAATTTATATTTTTATTGAAATCTCATAGACGGCTGGGCAGCCGTGCCGTAAGTAAACTTACTGACAGACCATACAATCTCATAAATAATTATGTGAAATAATGACAGCATGTAATGCAAACAAATAAAACAGATATCTGACATACACTCAAAGTCATTGCTCTAACGTATTTTATATTTTGTAGCATAGCACTCAAATTTAGGGATTTCGTTAAATAACAGATGGCGTTGTTAAACAATATGGAGAAATTAGTTAATACATATGGCAATTGCATTAACTTAAATAAGACATAGGCCAACACCTTAATAAAAAAAAAGAACAGGTGTCAGATATTTCCCATGTGATAATTAGGGTTGGAATCACTTAGTTAGTGATCGAATGCTAAATTCGAACAAATCAGTAGCAGAATCGTTTTAGTTCTATGAGGGAACATGCGCTCTTTAAATTTTTCTTTTATGTGATCTTTTAAATATTTTCATTGCTCTCGTTTTAACATTATCATCATTTTATTCTAATGGTCGCTTGCCATTTAAAATTTTATTTACGTCTTTGCAATAATTATGCAAGAGAAATCGTTTACAGAAGTCTAAAAGAAATATTTGTAATTTCCTATTATGTTCATGGCACCCAATATCATTAAAATCAATTAATATTAAACAAAGGGTTTTTATGTACATTTTCACATGATTTTGATATAAATCATTTTTTATATGATAAACGATGTCTTGTATATTTGATACAACATTTGTTATTTTATCGCTGGGTGTGCATAGCCATCCTTGTGCATACTATCCTCCGTATATAATCAGAATGTCTCAAAGATAAATTTTCACATTTAGTGCAATCTTAAAAAAAAATATTTTTAGCTTTACGAGCTATGTAACCAGACACGTATGTCAATGCTCCCAAAACTCTTGGGTTCTCTTTTTTGAAATGAAATAGAGTGAATTCTATCTCAAGATGGTTCATGACTACTTCCCGGCTGGTATTGTGCTGTGCTGTGCCTTTTTCCGGTAAAATAAAATGACAAGTAAACATTTGGTATTACTTTTCTGCGAGCGAGCTGCAAGTAAATGTGATCGTATTGTTAGAACCAAATATATATACTTACTTTGAGTACGATCCTCATTGATGTAATTCTTTGCTGGCATTGAGCTTTCAATTAATTGATCACTTTCAAGTGGAGAAAATCCTGCCAGTGCTACTACTGATTGTGATGTGTTAAGTACTAAAAACGAGTAATTATTTAGCAAGAGGAATTGAATTGGATGTGTGGGATTTGTGGAGTTTACAGAATTAAACTTTTTATCCGTTGATACAGAAGAAGAGACCCAACAAATAATTCTCGTATCCTAGCGTGTGGGGTGTACATATACATCGTACTGCTACTTAACGAAGATATTTATTAAAATTTGCTGTACAAAAATATACAAAATTTACTTTATGGCAAAAAGCACAAATCTGACGTGATTTCAAATAAAGAGACAATAGAGGTGTGACTAATATACTCGTAGAAATACGAATATAAAAAAAGTAAAGAAAAAATATCATGATACATGATAGACTAATATGATTAATATTAAAGGTAAAACTTACAACGGATAGAAATCAAAATACACACCGATGGGAAATCGAGTTTACTAACTGTAACTGGTTTAATATGTTTAATTTATGTATTGAGAGGTACAACTTCGAGGTGATAAGCCCAGACGAGCCCACGAATGTCCCCACAAACTAAATTTAAATGTTATTCTGCCTTGGATTCAAAAAAGGAAAAGACTTATCAGCAAATTTTTGGTTGCCCGGCTTGTTTTACTTTAAGCTTCTATTAAGAAATAAGAATAATTCAATACAAATCGAAATAATTAATTCACGAAATTTTAGTCTCGTGCATTATTGATGTAATTATATTATCGATTTGAATCGATGGCGAGCATCCCTAATTCCTATAGCCAATTCCTATTTGATTTTGCATCTTGCCGATTTGTTTACTTTCTGTGCCAGGAATTTAAATTTATTTAGTTTAAAGTTAGCTGTGAATAGTGCATTATTTTTATGCTGGCTGTGATCATATAGGGACGCTGTTATGGTGCCATATACGATATTTTTACAATGAGGTGGAAAGATATTTTTTTGTTAAGTATAGTTGCAAGTAGATAAATTAGGATAATAAAACATACATAAACTTATAGACTTTTGTATTTAGTTATCAAGCTCAATGTAGGTTTTTGGCTGGATCTTAATACTGCTTTTACTTTTGATGCTATATGTTTCAACCCGTGGCAGGAAGCATTGGTGATTTGGTCCATATTTAAAAGAGTTAATGATCTTCACGCGTTCCTTGAAAGCAATTTATAGGATAACAGGTTAATATTAGACATTAAATATATAGTGTATCTATAAAAAACTTATAGATATATCTATATTTAAATAAATAAAGGTACAAAGTATCAACCATACGTAACTGGGATGAGCATTTATGAAAAACAGATGGCAGCACTGTTTTTTTTATTTATTTTTTTAGCGCCATCTGTTATTTACGGAAATTACTAACCGTGACGTCATCAAGAAAATCTATTAACACCTAGGGATGTCAAGTTTGGTCTCTATTTCAGTATATACAAAGTTACTTTATGCTTACTGAGTTTTTTTTTTTTTTTTTTTAATATCTTGTCTTTGGATACTTGTCCTTATGCCATATCTTATTGTTATAATTTCATGGAGCAGTCAGGTTCCTGAATTCTCTTCACTAAACTTGTCAATATCAGTGTTTTCTTCAAAATTAATCGGTTGTTTAAATCTATGGTTTTCTTCACGTGTATGAAACTTACTGAGCAGTGAGCAGTGTTGCCAGATCCATGAGGTAAAAATTATCCGAGATTTAATGCAAAATTATCGTGTTTTTATCGCGTCAAAATTTACTTTATACGTTTCGCAACCTAGTCTAATAAGACAATAGATTATGCGGCTAAAATTTAGTGTGTGGCACTTTAACAGATATCGTTATTTATTTTTAGTAGATCCTAATCATGGTAGGACCTATTACTTATCTATTATCGTATTAGGCATTTCTAATGTTGAGCGCCCAACTATGAGCAATTTTCCGGAAATTATAAGCAGGTTCTTTCTGTTCTTCTACAAATTAAAAATAAATAATATTTTTTTCATGAACATGTACCTTATTATAATGTAAATCTAAATATAATTTCCCGTAACACTAGTTGTTTAAAGAGATTGTCCGCTTCTTTATAACTAAATTTAAATATTTTGAATTAAAATCATTTCATATACCACATTCGACTGGAGTCTATATGTATTTTTGTAATATTTTTCCATATATTAGGTCCTTACATATGAAATTGGCGTTTTGTATGGGAGGAACAAAAAGTCGAATATTTTTTAATATAATATATTTAATTAATCAAAGTATGAACCATTATTTTCTATGCACTTTTGCCATCTCATAGGTAGTTCATTGATCCCTTTACTAAAAAAACCAGTCGGACGGGAATCAATAAAATCTTTGAAGGCGATTTGGACTGCCCCATCGGAGTTGAATTTTTTCCCTTGCAAGAAGTTATCCAAATTTCGAAAAAAATGGTAATCTGTTGGAGCAAGGTCCGGGGAGTACGGAGGATGTCTTAGACTTTCCAATTGAAGCTCTTCTAATTTAGTAGCCGTCTGTAGCGCAGTGTGTGGTCTAGCGTTGTCGTGAAGCAGCAGTGGCGTGGAGCGATTGACCAGCCTAGGTTGTTTAGCCGCTAGCTTTTCCATCATGGTTTGCAATTCCTGACAAAAGACATCAGCCGTAATAGTCTGGCCAGATTTGAAAAAACTGTAATGAACAATACCGGCACTAGTCCACCAAACGCTTACAAGTAACTTTTTTGGGGTTAATTTTCGCTTGGGGCAGGATTTGGCTGGCTGGCCAGGATCTAACCATTGCGCTGAGCGCTTCCGATTATCGTAAAGAACCCATTTTTCATCACAGGTAATGATTCGGTTTAAAATACCTTCATTATTGTGCCGGTTTAGTAATGTAACGCAGCAGTCGACGCGCGTTTGCCGGTTTGTTTCAGTCAAGTCGTGAGGTACCCACCTTTCAAGCTTTTTAATCTTCCCAATTTGCTTCAAGTGAATTAAAACAGTTTTATCACTAACATCGCAGCCTGCAGCTAACTCGGACGTGGTTTGCGATGGATCCGCTTCCACAATAGCCTTCAACTCTTCATTATCAACTTGAGTCTCAGGCCGTCCACGGGGCTTGTTCTGCAGGTCGAAATTTCCAGAACGAAAACGTTGGAACCAAAAACGAACTGTGTTTTCTTTTGCAACACGACCGCCATACACATCATTCACCCTTCGAGTTGTTTCCGCAGCACTAGTGCCACGGCGGAACTCGTACTCGTAAATAATGCGATATTTAAGGTTTTCCATTTTGTAAAATGAGTGACGCAAACAGAAAAAAACAGAAGAAAAAAAACAAATGAATGACGATCATCGAAGCACAAATATATGAGTCTATAGCTGTACAAATTTGAATTTGGAATTCCTTACCAAAGAGGAGAAATTCGTGATTAAAGTGGCCAGTACGAAAAACGCCAATTTCATATGTAAGGACCTAATATTATAGAAAAATATTAGAAAAAGTTGCGTTCTGTTACAGAGATCAATTCATTACAAAAATATAAAAATTTTACCTTCTAATAAAATTTGTATTATGCTTCCAATGACGTCCGAAGTCCATTATGAGAGAGTACATCGTTTCCTTTGCCTCGCATGGTCGCTAGGTGTCGCTACTTCCGCTTCCTTGACGCGCCTGCAGCGCCCCCTATCATTTCCGGTCTGCAACTAAACTACCTACCCAACACAAGCCGCCATCTTCGACATTGTTCCGCTCATAATGCCATAGCACCAGGAAGACATTACTGGGACTTCGGACGTCATTGGAAGCATAATACAAATTTTATTAGAAGGTAAAATTTTTATATTATGCGTTCCGTTTGACGTCCGAAGTCCATTATGAGAGAGTGTTTGTTATCTCCTGGTGGCTTGTATCTTTGGTAATATTAAATTAAAACGCAACAATGTGATTGAACGTAATATAATGGAAACTTATTATATTATTGACTAAAGTTCCAGTTATAAATGAGCATATATTGTCCTATAAGTATTATGAATCAGGCTGAAAATACTATGACAGAGATTCTTCAGACGTTATTTCTCTATTAGAGTTTAAAACTTTTGAAAGTACATTGGTGATGTCAATTGGCTTTAGATAGAATATCATTAATATGGTAATTTTCTACCCCGTTTGAAGATAACACCGCTGATCTACAAATACCAACTGACGCATGAATACCAGCCTCAGCCAGAAGCTTCTTCGCACCAATCCTAGGTGCAGTAGCTGGCCTAGTAGGGCTTCTAGTTGCTAAAAATAAATTAGTTATATTTCCCCGGGTTTCTTGTGTCACATTTATTAGAGTGCGTAACCAATATACTGCATCGATGCTTTTATCAGGTCCAACTGAATTGTTAATATGAGGATGAGTCAGTTCTCGACCCAAAAATGGGGTGCAAGGTAATAGAATCCATGTTATCTATAAAATGTTGACTGTTAGTATCAAAAGAGTAAAATTGTCTACTCAACAACCTGAAGATAATAATAAAATAGTTGCAGTGTGTCTGGATACTTAATAGAAACTATTCAAATTTATATTGTACTTTTTTAACGACGTAATCAAAATAGCAATGGCTTTCAATGTGTGTTTTACGATTGGATTTGCAGAAATTTTACAAACAGATATCGTTTCACAAACGGATGAAATAACCGATTTATGAACGAGAATTGATCGGCAAGAGAGACTATCAGTTAAAATAGGTAACCAAGATACCTAGCTACATTTGCTGGTTCTGGTATACGAAAATTAATGCTATTTTCTTGGCAAAATCTAACCCTAACCAGCTCCTAGCTCCAAATGGGGGCATAAGTTTATATTTTAGACTGTCTCCAATACGATGACACTCCTCCTGCGTCCACGTATCTATCAAGGCATCCCACCCGAAATAAGCCAGGCTTCTAGGTGTAACTTGCCGACTTGAACCGGTGATAGCATTCCACTTGGTTCTTGCACGTTCCACGAGGATGTACTGATCTGAGGCTGAATTTAGGTGATCTAATACCCTGGGTATAAGGCTGGGCGGCCGGAACAACCATGCAAGTTGATAATGCCAGGATCTACTGAAAGCGTCGTGAAAGTAGGCGTAAGAGTCTGACAAGTCTAGCGAAACATAGTTTGCTATAACATGAGCCGTCTGTGATGCAAACAGGAGGTCTGGTGTGCCAGTCACGCTGAACAGTCTCGACGTTTCTTCCTCTGTGAGATGCCACTCGGCGTTGGCGCGATTCCGTGTAAGATCGACGTGAAAGGCCGATCGGCTTTGGTGTTGAATAGACCCGGTGGTTGGTGAGGGCGAAGCACAATGATGAAATGATATGAAACTTATTTACTTGTGGTCCTAAGTTACAGTGTTAGGTATTATAATATACAAATAGTCTCGCTAGGGCCCACCTTACGCATGTTGAGGTGATCCACCAGGTTTAACAGCTGTTGAGTCAGATCTAGCAGTTGCCGTGATCGCGTTCCTTCTTCGTTTTTTTATGTAGGACACGACTGTTCAGTTGTCGCTCTGGAAAATCACTGTCGCATTTTGAATCTCCATCGCTTTGGCTGATATAGCGGCTTAATAACCGAAATGTATGCAGTAATCTGCATAAATTTCCTTCAAGTTGCAATGCCATTTTGTCTGATATTGCTCCCATAGGCCTTTTATCATATCGTTGTTCACAAGGGCTCCCCATTGAATGTCCAACGCGTCGGTGATGACGTGGTTCGTGGGCATTCTTTGGGGATGAATTGGTGACTTCTGACTGATATTCTCCGCCCACCAATTCAGTTATGTACGTACCTCTTCTGGATACTGAATCTGCGATCGCGGACACTTCCTGAGTTGGTTGCCGTGTCGCTGCAGTAAGTGGCAATGCAACCTTCCCCGGGGGGTGATGAAGGTTGCAAAGATGAGGTGTCCTAATAGGCGTTGTGCCTGTTTTAGGTTCCTCTGCCAGCCGCGAGTCGTACTCGCAACATCTGAGGAGTTCGTTGTATTTGTCTGAGGGTAGGAACTTCGAATTGATTTGTTGTCCCATGCCACTCCCAGAAAAACGATGGGCCTCGTTGGTGTCATTACCATTTTTTCCATATTGCGATTTCTACCTGAGCTGCAAGTGCATTTCTGTTCTGATACTATCAAATATTCGTCTAGATAGACTACTATCCGTAGCCCTTTCCTGCGAAGTATTTCTGCGGTACAGTTCGATACTGAGTCGAAAAACCGCGGTGCTGCTGCTAGGCCAAACGGAAGACACGTCATCTGTTGCAGTTCACCTTGACAGCTGATCCGGAGAAACCTCAGAGTGTTGCAGATGATAGTAGGCCTGACTTACCATGACCATCCAATCTCCTTGTTGTAGAAAATTGGGCACTTGATGATGATGAAACAGATCGAAATGCGTAGGCTTCATGTGTTGATTTAATGCCTTGAGATTTAAAATCATTTAACTTTTTCCGTTGGATTTGGGAATTATGAATAGAGGAGAGATGAAAGACGGTGTCAGGGGAGCCGGCTTCACTGAATTAAATTTTGAATTTCAGTTGACATTAAATGTGATGTTGGAGTTTGATACTTTGCTAAAACAACTAAAGTTGGGAGAACTTATGGCGGTGGTAAAGTGGTGGATTGAAAAGGGCGAAAACGTCTCAGACAGCCGCTTGAAAACTCTCTAGAGTCATTTATTTTATGTATGTTCTACTCTCGGTTTTATATTGTATTCCCCCCTTTGTCTTAGCTGACGAGTTATTGGGATTAAATCCCTCAGAATGCTTGTTCTGTTTGGATTTATAATGGTAATTTGGCCACCTTGAAATGACTTTTGGTTAGCAGATGAGGTCGAGGGTTCTGGCAATTTCGCTTGGGTGCGAGTAGTAGACGAGATTTGTTTTTGTAATTTACCCACCCTACCGATTTTCTGTAAATATATCGATAGCTGGCCGGGTACAAACAAGTACTCGCAAGGAGGTATCTTACCCAGGACTTATCTCCTATATTTATTCTTACGATATCCCTAAGGCGCAATTTAACACAGTGACAAACAATTTGTCTCGATTTCTGAAAATTATCTAAGGTATGGCGTGTGACACTACCTTATAATCAGAATCGTTACCAAAAAACTGGTTTAACTTTTCATAAATAGAGGACGCATTAAGCTGAATGTCCGCCGAGGCCGACCAATCGACCAGACTTTCTAAAAGTAGAATTTATAGCTTCATTTTGGGCCAAGAATGCATTAGATTACGCTGCAAAACTACGTTCCATTTGGAAACAACGTATAGGTGTAAAAGGATCTTCCAGGGTACAGTCGGTTCTTTGACCGCGACGTTCAGATTGACGGTACTACCCGCATTTTACTAAGGTGGACATAAAAACTGTTCCTGGTATTAAAGGTACAGTTCGACCAACCTATCTGTTGTGCGGCAGAAAAAAGAACTACAAAATTCCCTCAAATTGTGACACCTTGTAGTTGGTTTCCTTGACCAATAGCGCCCTCGAGAACTGCACAGTTAAGTTGGTGGCACTATATGAACAATTCAACAAAAAGGAAGTATGTGGCATGTTGTCGTTATTAGACAATGGTATTTGCACGATTGTAGGTGGTGCTGTCGTAGATGCAGCGAACTTTGCATTTAAAACACTATTCAAATGACTCACCAATTGCTGTGACAATAAGTCAAACCTTTCTTCCAAATCCTGCGTATTGGCCCACTTTTGGCGTTTCCTTGGTGGCCCTTCTTGATCCGATGAGCAATCCGAAGAACTATCCTCACTTGAGTTTTCAATAGGCGCGATAACCTCTTTATCACTCACTTTTAAAGGTAACGGAAGAGAAACTAAACTGTTTGATTTTTACTTTCTGCTTAAATCTCGAAAGTTAATATAACATATTTTTTAACACATGCGACAAAAATTTAAAATCTTATTTATAAATATTTAAACTTTTTCGTAACGACTGCTCGGCTCGAAAAACAACGCAACAATGTCGAAGATGGCGGCTTGTGTTGGGTAGGTAGTTTAGTTGCAGACCGGAAATGATAGAGGGCGCTGCAGGCGCGTCAAGGAAGCGGAAGTAGCGACACCTAGCGACCATGCGAGGCAAAGGAAACGATGTACTCTCTCATAATGGACTTCGGACGTCAAACGGAACGCATAATATCGTGTATTTGAAAAAAATATCATATACGTTTGATAAGCTATCGTGCGATACATACTTATAATTTTTTATCGAAAATAACGAAATTTACGTTAAATAGAATATGGCCTAAAACGCTCTAGATTCCGTTAAACAATTTGTGAACATAAAAAAAATGTAAAATAAAAAAAATCTTCAAAATAAAGACATTTTCATATATTCACTTATACTTAGGAACCAAAATTAACTAAATTAAACAATTTCACTACATCTACATTGTCATCATCACGTCCAGATGCCGATGATGGGCCTGTTACAGCTAATGCCCTTATTTTTAAGTTTTGGTTACTTTACGAGAACATTTCAGGTAGGTCACATGTGTTGTAGCTTTGCTTTACGATTTTCAATTGATGACGTATAATTCTCAAGGAGACAATTGTTTCAGCAGTCATCCGGTTACGTAGCTTACATTTCTCAATGTTTATAACGCTGAAGATTCGTTCTACTTGATCATTTGAATGAGGAAACAACAAAACAGTGATTGCTAAGTTTCAATAATTCCTGAAAGATCTTCATTCCAGCCGCATTATCTAGATAGGTACTGAACGCAGCCCAAAACTTCACTGTATTTTTAGCATTATCTACTAATTTGATGAGTTCAATTCCTTTCCGCTGAGTTAGTATTTTAGGTCTACCCATCTGAATCAATAATTCTAATAAACTATCTAAACCCATGCCATCTACATCCATCACAGAGAGTCACCATGTGAATGAAATGAAGCCTACAATGATACCTGAAATCACGATAATAATTTCAGTTAGACGTTATGGAAAATATAAATGAACGCATGACATCTGCATCCACTGTGATACCGATGGAATTCTTCACAGAAAGTTAGTGAAGCTTTAGTTTTTATGGTCACCGCTGTAAACGATAGTTGAAAATTCCAGCAGGCTATTTCTTGGTAGATTTCTTGGTAGTTGTGGCACGAAAAGCAAATTTGGTACTTAAAACAATGTGTGGAACTATTAATTTCATGTGGAGTTAATATAATTTCACTGACATATGATGGATGCCCTGCCAATTTTTCTATGGCCAAATGCCCAGACTGTTGTTTGGATTCTTTAGATTTGAGTAATCCTTAAACTTCTTTTACCATTCAGAATCAAGAAATCTAAATTATCCCCGATCCAGCTCATATGCTGATATTAATAACAAACACCCTTGGAGAAAAAACCGAGCTTACCAACTTGAATGGTCAAAAAATATCTGGGCAATTGATTGTGAATCTTCATAATTTGCAAATGAAAATCGTCCGCGAAATTAAGAAGACTAATTAAATGTGAGGCATGCCTTCTATCCTTATCGAATAAATATGATGGATTAATTGGCAAAAAAGATAAAGGAGAGTTGATCTATCCATCGAGGAGCGTAATCAAAATATGCGAACTTGGTCTCCAGCTGAAACATGCTGTATGTGCGAAACGGCTGATGATGTGGTTATATACTATTGCCAGGGATTTATATCATTATTTGTGCCAGTGGCACAAACAAATTGAAACGTCCTACTTGAAAGCTGTAATAGGTAGTAATAGCCCGATTACAACATGCAAGCTGGAGACCACGAGTCTACAGCTGCACATATGTATCTCCTGAACCTACTACTACTATGGACCTAACGACTTAGTCAACTTAACTTAACTCTTTGAGTCAGTAGCGCCCTCGAAAACGGCACAGTTAAGTTGGTGGTACTATATGTTAATTTTGGAATGGAAAGTTTTAATCTAATATGATTTATAAACTGAAATTACTTAATACAAACATAAAATCACACACTATATATCTATAACAATATTGAGTAGGTACAAAACGCAACGTGCATACTTTTTCTGCGTCGCGTTTAGTGTCACAGACTATAAATTGGCTGTTAAAGGCTCCAAAAATATATCTATCTCATAAAATGTCACCCCAAAAAGAGAGATAGATATATATTTGGAGCCTCCCTCCTATAACCATGTTATAATGGCTAAAAACGAATCTGTCTGGTACTACATTTTTTTTTCGAAGCAGATGTAAAGAGGATGACCTACTTAACTGTCCAGGGGGCAATTCTCAAAATTGAGATAAATTTATCGATTCTTGATATTTATCCCGTGTCACCTATAGACTATTAATATCCCAAAAATATCGACTTTTCACAAAAACGCTATTCTCGCGAGTGGTAGATATAAAAATATGTCCACAGATGAACTTGTGTTCATGTGTATAGAAAGTATAATGCTAATCCCGATATCGCAATGTTGCGTGTCGATCGCTAGGGCTTGATATTTATCGATAGTGATATTGCGAGAATAACACAAAACTATACGACTCGATATTCGCCATCTTTTCTCGATATTTATCTACTATGATATTCATGAGAATAACACAAAACTATACGACTCGATATTCGCCATCTTTTCTCGATATTTATCTACTATGATATTCATATCACTACACGAGAATCGCCGTCCAGTATATAACATGATACTGGCAAATGCACAATACGTGCGAGTCCAAATTACGAGATAGGAAAAATAAAAAACTGTCCAGTAATGAATTTTTAAAGATACAGTGCCACAAGTATAATTTGGCGATGGCGATTTGAGGAACTAAAACGGCCATCTTGAAAATTCACTTTGACACTTCCGAGTTCATAGTAAACATCGTTGCGAATATTTTGTTTACTACTGTGCTATCCTCATGCCTAAAGTGATAAAAAGTGGTACAAGAGAAGCAGTTATAAAAGTACATTCGTTTTGTACACAAGAATGTGAAAAGAACGAACCGATTATACCATTAAAATCCGTAAATGCAAGGGGGGCGGCAATGACTGGTGAGTGTTGTCAACATTACACGTAAATATTAGCCGTGGGTATAACGAAATGTTTATGTCTAATATGTGGTTAAATAAAATGTGGTTGTGTATAGGTAATAATGAATTATAATTATAATGCTATGCAAACTTTATAAATTTACCTACCTACTCTAATTTCATGGTTACATTTATACATATTTTGTTTCAGGTGTTTCTACGTTCTGTTCAAAGAATTGATGCAGAAGGGAAACAAGCGGAAGCTACCTCGTCAAAAATTGTTACACCAGGAAAAAAAAGAAAAAGACTGGAAACCAAGTGTAATTTGGATGACTTTGATTTGGGTGTAGTTCGGAGAAAGATACATCGACTTAGAAAGTTTTAATATATGTCATGCTAGCGACAGTGATACCTCATCTGACAGTTCTGCGTCGGACTTGGAAGATCTAGAAGACACACATATCCTAATAATAAATAATGTACTAACAAAAACTGTTATATTTTGGTCGAAACCCAACACTGTTTACTGTACTGTAACAGCCGACTCGTCCACTGCTGAACACAGCCTCCCCTATTAGGGGGTATTTGCCATAATCCCCACGCTTGGCAGGCGGTTTGGGGATCGCAGTGTAAGATGGCAGTTCTTTGGAAGGCGCTGCTGCCCACCTTCCAGTATTTTTCCCTTAGTCGCCTCTTACGACACCCACGGGATGATATGGGGATGTGCAATTCTAACCCGGCACCCCACGGGGAACCCCAACACACCCCACGGGGAACCCTAACTTAGTTAAAAACATATCAGTATTCATCTATGTTTTAATATTTCTGTTAATACAAAGACAGGCAAGTAAATTACTACTAATAATAAAATGACGAAGGTTTGGCGTCCATGGGCTCTCGGTCTGTTATCATAATACTCCTCAAGTAAATTCGTAAATTAATGAACTAAATTTCATTTTTTTCCCAATTTTCGCGTCAACTTCTGTGCAGTGGCAACACTGACATTGAACACAGTGGCGCACAGCCGCGCCAAGTTATACTTGCCGGCTTGCCGGACTGTACTTACTGGACAGTGGACACTAGGAGAATCCAAATTTAAAATTGCGCTTATTACTGGACAGTTGTGAATATGTCTCCGGTAGAGTTTACTTTCTGGATTCTTTTTACAGATATTATGGCAACATTACATATAATTTTAGAGAAAAAACTACTTATTCTCTATTTTGTGGTAAGTAGGGATTTGGAATTGAAATAAAAGTATCGATACCGTTGCATAGTACCTAATAACAACGAAACCATCGATGCCGGTAGGATCGGAACAAATAACTACTTATTTTATATTTTGTGGTAAGTAGGGATTTGGAATTGAAATAAAAGTATCGATACCGTTGCATAGTACCTACCTAATAACAACGAAACCATCGATGCCGGTATCTACATCGGATCGGAACAAGTTGCTCAAGTATCGAGTACATTTTAATATAATAAAATAATAGATATAATAATAATTGAAATCCAAACAAAAAATCAAAATGTGTTTATTTCGGACAACAGAAATCCATATGCATGTTAGTATAGAAAAAGGAAAACTTAAAAACTATTGTTAGTAAGCAATGAATAAATGCGTGCCAATAGTGCCATTTTTTATAAATACCTATATTTATAACAAATGGTACCTACTATTGGCACGCATTTATACTATGTAAATCGTAAAGAGGCATTCCGCATGAAGTGCTCCTGAAAAGGTGCTCTCCAGTCATCTGTCACAGTTCTCAAGTTGATGTTGGTGCTCTCCCGCACTCTCCTAATCATTGATGCAACCTTTTTACGAAGAACGGCATGAAAGCCATCGCATGTATGGGCCTGCGCAAACGTCGTGGAGGCACTGCAAAAACGGGGGAGTCGCAACATCACCCTGAAAATATTGTTGTACTGCACGCAAAAGACGCTAAGCGATTTTTGTGAACAGCTGATCCACAAGCTGCCCGTTTAAAGACCCTGGCAGTAAGCCTTGAAAAGCGTTATTTTGACTTGATCAGTACAGCGGGCAAACCTGCGAGCCAAAATGTTCCCTCAAACCGCCAGAGCCCTGTCTTCCCTCTCAATATCAGCATTGTCTTTAAGGTCGTCAGTAAATATGTGTCCTAAGTATTTAATTTGATAAACCTGCTTTAGGTTTACGCCATTGAGGGCTATATTCGGAATTAATTCAGGAACTCGCTTTTTTGAACATTGTACACCAGTCCATGTGATGCAAAGTAGGTCTCGCAAGGAGTGCTTTAATGGCTCCCGCAGTGGGACCCAACAGCACCATATCGTGCGCGTAGCTGATGTTATCCGCGCACCACCAATTATGAGTTTTGACACCTACGAGTATTAATATTACTGTAAATAAAATTCCGAAAAATTGTTTATGAATCTAATGATTTTTGTATTACAAAAATCTATTTTTATTTAAAGTCATCAAACTACATTTATGCAATCAGATAAGAAGAGCACTTTATCCATCCTTGTACCCGGAATAGGTTTTGGGTCCCAGTCAACAGGAATTTTTAAATAATCGCATTGCAATGTTTGTATTTTCCCTCAAGTAGAAAATCTGTCGCCAGGCAACTAACGGTGTGTTCTTGTCTTTGAGAGCCAGTGAAATTACAGGCACATGAGACTTATTATAACTATGTCTCAAGGTGACGGGCGCAGTGCAATTCGTCACTTGTGATGAAATGCATCTGTTCTAGGCAGAGTTTAAGTCCACTTAACACCTCGAGCTTGCTATGGGCAAAATAAAAAATAAATAGGTAAAAGGTGAATAAGCTGGAAAATCTTATGCACAAGGAATCTGTGTTGCCCAGAATTCCTCTTGCATTAATTTTTAATACAAGGCATATATATTTATATTTATATATACACCGTGTCCCAAAATTCAACGATAAGCCGGCATCGGTGCATGGACCTACTCATGACTATTCGGGAAAAAAAAAAAAATTATAAGTAACTCTTTTTTTTTTTAATTACAGAGACTTTTATAAAGTTGCGCCAACTTTTAATAAAACTTGCCATGGTAGTGTCCATACTTTTTTTTTAACCCAGACTATAGAAAGTGCATAGAATGTTAAAATCTATGAAAATTATAAGAAAAAAATTTTTTTTTACTGATTTTTGTAACATAACTACAGACTTTCTGTAATTTTAAAGGATTGTGGTAGATAGCCGTCCTTCTTAGGTTGCTAATGCACAAAAAATATCAAAAATATGTCAAAAATTGTGGTCATGGTAGTTGAAAATAGCATAATGGGTATCGAATATCGATGAAATTTATAAAAGTCTCTGTAATTAATAAAAAAAAACAGTTATAATTTTTTTTTTTTTTTCCGTGGAGTCATGAGTAGGTCCATGCACCGATGCCGGCTTATCGTTGAATTTTGGGACACGGTGTATATATATAATATTTTACTAAATTTAAATATTTTCATCCCCCTTGTATTATATATATATGTATATATTGATTCTAAGCAATCTCTCTGTTGTTGCGTACACCAACGATAAAAGATGGTTTGTTATTTTGTTTCTACACACGCGTTTCGTATCATAAATTACCTTTAGTATATTTATATGGTCCTAAATATTTGAGACACATGTGTCCTATTCTTCCATATGCCTTCACTGAGTCCCATTTGGGTTTTCTTCTGGGTCTAGAGTCTAGATGGTTAATAATAAACAATATTTTATGAAAACACATCAAATTAATATTTTAATAAAACACTTAAAAAATACAAAAATATATCTAGTGACAATTTCACCTAATTTTCCTGTTAAGCCGACGTGATGTCACAAACGCCACGCAGCCAAACCGGAAGAATTTTCGACGCGTGTCACTTCTACATGAAGCATCCGTGACTCTACGAGCGCACGATCGAGAATCTCGATCTTCCGGTTTGGCTGCGTGGCGTTTGTGACGTCACGTCGGCTTAACAGAAAAATTAGGCGGAATTGTCACTAGATATATTTTTTAAGTGTTTTATTAAAATATTAATTTGATGTTTTCATAAAATATTTGTTATTATTAAATATGGATTTCCGCAAAGTAATGCCTGAATCTATTTATTTTATTAGTCTAGATAGTGTTTTGTTTGTGGTTATTATGGCTGATTTATGAAACATCAATGCAGTGGCTAAAATAAAAAGTTGACGCACTCGAGTTCACTGGTTTCTTGGTACAAATTATCAGTTGGGTACCGAAAATATTTTTTATGGGCAACTTTTAGTACAGCCCGTTGTGCACGTTCTGCCCTCATAATGTTGGTGGCATACGCTGCTCCCCATGATGTTATACAATAACTGAATACATTTAGCCTGTATTGATAATAACATCTTTGATTAACTTGTACATAATATATTCTATGCAACATATAATCTGTTTCCTTTCAGCGGAAACGGTTTCGAACTTTAAGAATTTAGTTCTCTAAGAATCTCTTCTGTAGATATATATTAACATTTACTGCTGAATTGAAATTGTGGGCTATGTGTCAAGCGTTTTATGAGCCATAGCCAGTACCATTATATAATGTATTAATGGGGGACGGCGCGTACGCAGTCCCCGCTATCAAAAATAACGCACCCGAGTTATCCACATTAGGGATAATCGCAGAGGTCAACCCAACCGCAGTGCAATGGAAGGGCCTCGCTCTGGGGGAACCGCCTTCTTAATCACGGTGTCCCCTGTGCCAGGTAAGTATGAGTGCTGTGCCCCGCTCGAGTAGCCTCATGGTTTGCCGGAGAATCTCGTCATCGCGATTCAGAATAACGTCGTCTCAATAAGCAGCGCCTCGTAGCGGCAATATGTGGAACTAGTATGGCCTTCACTAAGTTTAGTTAATACAATAGTGGTTAGACAGATGACGCTATTTCAGAAAATTAATCATTTTTTTGAATATTTTACTATTACCATAGAATATAATAATACCTATAACACATTTATTTTGTATATAGTATTAAGAAATAGAAATTTAATGTATAATATGGAGGTCGCAAAGATGGCAACGATTTAGTTAAGGAGATACAAGCTGCCACGGTCTCGTGGCCCTATGATATGGAAACACATTTACTTATTGCATGAATTTACCAGTTTAACTAGTCGCAAAACCCTAAGTACATAAAGTTTAGGACACGGGGGAAGCCCGGGCAAGACGCATTATGTTAAGGGAAAGTTTAAATAAAATCACAACCAAATAATAAACTGAAGTCTTTGTACTTTTAATTTTCACTATGCTTAATCTTTAGAAAATACTAATAAAAATGAAAAAAATCTTAACAATATTATGTGTTACAACAATAAGTGCCGATTATCCATTTTGCGCGAAGGGGTCGGACAAAACGGATGAATCCCAAGGGCAAAAATAATATGTCGATTAATATTACGGATCAATATTAGCATCAGTCACAAAATTAAACAATATAAATAAATATTTTTATTGCCTAAGAATTCACATTCTGATTCGAGATACTACCACAAAAAACCAAAATACTTCAAAACCACCATTAACATATTGACGTCTGAGTATAGTAGATTATGATACAAGTGAGCTAAGTTGCTCATTACACACGAGGCTGTATGTTGCAGCCCGAGGGAGCGAGGGCGTAAATCAGCCGAGTGTATAGTGAGCAAGTTGCTCACGAGTTTCATACGCACTTTTTCTTTAAGGACTGCTTCCGGAACACACCGTTAGGAGCTTGGCGACAGATTTTCTACTTGAGGGTGGTCGCTAGCAAGGCGGGCATTCGCAAAATGCCCTTCCACCATGCGGTGAAGCTCAAGCCCGCGGCGGGATTCCATGGACCTGCTGCGCGGCAGTCCATAGCCAATGCCACTGAGCCATCCCTGCTTCAACACCCCGCCCACACTATGCTTTTTGGCCGGGCTCCCGATTGTTCTGCGTGTATCTGTACTATCTCAAGTACCCGTGTGGTTCTCGTCTAACACATGACAATACTAGCTTTCGCCTTTGTGGAAGCTCGTTTGGTGGTTCGTGACTTTAATTATATCCTGACTTTCTGTCGGGCGGGCCGCCGGCGCCGTGCCGAGCAGACCTCCGGTGGTACCGAAATAGTCTTTGACGACGAAGTGCTGCCAGATTCACTTTCGGTCGGACTGCCGTGCCGAGCAGAGCTCCGGGGGTGTCGAAATATATTTGGAAAGTAGTCTTTAATGACGAAGTGTTGCTCGATCAAGATGTTGTGAAGTTAAGTAATTTATTATTCTCTTTTCTGATATTACATAACGACAAACCTCGTTTAAATGTAATGGTCATTTTGGACCATTACATGGTTTGTTAAAAAGATTTTGATTACTTTATCGAATAAGAAAATATCTGTTTATGTAAACAATGACTTTATATGTTAATTAATAGTTGATTAACCAGTAAAAGTGTAAATAAACTGTATATAGTAAATATGTAACCCATTGTTAAAAGACGTTTAAAAGAATGGCCCCGAGTTTCTTTCCCGTTCTTCTCGCAGTGGCTCCATACAATTTTGTTTGCTGAACGTGGCAGTACAATGTAGAATATTCAATATTAAAATCTTGTAAGAGCGTCGTTGACTAAATTGAATAAATGGTTTTGACTTTGACCTTGTTGTTTAAATCCAATTAACAACAGTTAATCAGGATATAATTAATCCGTATACTAGAAAACTGATGATGATATTTGATACGCAGAAACTCGTAGCTTACGTCCTGCCCTATAGGTTACGAGAGGTAGGTACTCTATTTCGTAGATCAACATTAGATTTAAATCTGGTAAGCTATTTGTTTTTACTTTTTCTGTTATATTATCGCCAATATATTGAAATTCGCATATTAACAATCCTGAAGAAGTTAGTTTACAAATGGTTTGACGTTAAAATTTTAGGTTTATGACAATTAAAAGGTTTGTGGCTGGACTTTGCTAACTTATTTTTACCAGCAATTTTCTTTTTTTAACTTGACAGTTGTGATATGTATTAATAACGTAAGTATCGTAAATTTAACGAAAGAGTTCCTATGTATGTACACATTCAATTTATTCAGAACAGAAAAGTTTCATACCACTCCATTTCGCCCCAAATTTTCCTAAATCGCATTAAGTACGGTATACGCATTAATAATTTTAATTTTGGTTACATTCGATCTATCAACTAAAGTGCATGATGAGTGATGACCCTGAAGTTTTTTCACCCTCCAAGGCATTGAATTTCCAATAATCCCTTCATGTATCATCATTATTATTTTTTGTTTTTACCGGCGGCATGTCTTTATTAACAAAATACTACGAACTATATACAACACTACAGCTACTACAATAAAAGCATTTAGATCCCTATAAGTCATTGCAGACTCATATGCAGTCCAATAAATGCTCTAGCCCACTACCAGTCAGCAGCGTGCCCAGCATGCTGGCAGCATTGCCCCGTTGAATTGCAATGCTTATTCTTTGAGCCAAATAGGTGCAAGCATTTTGACCACGCGTCGCATCGACCAAGCGCTCTGATAAGTTTTGGAAAATACGATGGGCTCCCGGTCCCCACGGACCCAACGTCTCTACACCAAACGGCTCAAATATGTAACCCATACCGAGGTTAGCATACTTGCGCCGCTTGAGTTGCTCTGCCGAAGTAGCCGCGGCGCCCTCACGTTGGTTTCAGAAAGATGTGACGGCGCTAAAGTGTCTACGCATGTAGCGTCCCACACTAAGGGCCGTCCTAACTTCCATCGTCACGCATCAGACCGTTCGGTTCGAGAACAGCTGGAACATTGGCGCTGGTAAAAGCCAGGCGAATGATATTGTTAAGGCTGGCGTGGCGGAAAATTCGACCAGCACTTCGAGAGCAGGAGAGGCCATTGTGACCGAGTTGGTCAATTGCAGTACCACACTGGCAGTGATGTGCAACACAACACCTTGCGCCCAAGCGTAAGCTAATAGTGAGACGAAAAGCGGAAGGATCTATAAGGCTGTCAGTTTTGTAAGAAGGAATGGCTTGTAACCAAAGACCAGATTCCCACACAGAAACAGCGAGAATACGAGCAGGATCTGCGATACTAGGACACGTATTTAAAAGATTAGATGGTTGCGTTTGTGTCGTCACGTCGGCTTAACAGGAAAATTAGACGGAATTGTCACTATATATATTTTTTTATACGTTTTAAGTGTTTTATTTAAATATCAATCTAATGTTTTCTTAAAATATTTTAAAAATATTTGTTATTATTAAATATGGATTTCCGCAAAGTAACGCCTGAATCTATTCATTAACATAGCACTTTCAAGCACACATTCAAGCCCGAGTTGACTCCTTAATTCTGCCCTACCACGAAACCCATTCAGAGCTGACGTCTGCTACGGAAATAAAAACTGTTTATAAACAGTTACGTACAGTACGTATATATGTATATATATTAAAATATGTATTTGTAGTAGATTACAAACTACTTACTACTGTTTACCTAGGGCATAATATATTAATATATGTACTTGTAGGTTTTTTCAGGCAGCTTATATACAGCCGTCTGAAGACATAGATATATATTAATTACCTGCTTTTATCATTGGTTAAGAAGTTTTTGAGTTTTCATGTTTAGTCAGTGAGTGATTTTGTTTATTAATATTATTAAAATAATATATTAATAGATATTCTATAGATTGCCATTTATCACAAATTTTGTGAAACAGTGATGGCTCAGTTACATTGGGTATGGACTGCCGCGCAGCAGGTCCATGATTCGAATCCCACCGCGGGCTTGGGCTTCACCGCGTGGTGGAAGGGCATTTTGCGAATTCCCGCCTGGCTAGCGACCACCCTCAAGTAGAAAATCTGTCGCCAAGCACCTAACGATGTGTTCCAGCAGTAGTCCTTGAGAGCCAGTGAAATTACAGGCACATGAGACTTAACAACTATGTCTCAAGGTGGCGGGTGCAGTGCAATTCGTGACTTGTGACGAAATGCATCTGTTATAGGTAGAGGTTAGTCCGTTTAACATCAGTGGGCCTCGAGCTTCCGCCACAATAACTTAAAAAAACATATTTATAAAATAGTTTTGCACATAAATATGCTAAAGTAAAACCTCATCTTATAACCCTTATCCCACTCGTGTGGGGTCGATACAATATGTAGGTATATAACAACACAAGAACGTATATTGATTAAAGCTTTGGCTATGAGTTTGTGGCCAGCAGCCAGCTTCTTGCTACCCTATAACCACCACGTGTCTGCGAATAGTTAGGGCCTTAAAAAGAAGAAGTAAGTCTCTCAATCATACCATAGCAATGGCTTATTTATGAAACCTCTGAAATTTTATCGATAACCTCACCACAAGTTCAACAATCGATATCCCAACACTAATCCCAATTGCGCGCCATTTTTAAACGCGTACCTACTCTTATTTCGGCGTGTGGGGGCACCCGTATCGCAAGGAAGGCATTAATTAACCCAACAAATGCAATCCGCACTAAGTTTAGTCGTTGTTATTAAGCTAAATATGTTTGAATTGCTAATTAATGGCTAAGGAATGGCCACCACGCACGCCATTACTGACGATATTCAATGCGTTATAGCTACTGGACACAATAGTATAGTGGTTTACAATTTTGGTATTGGGGCATTTTGCAAATGCCCGCCTGGCCAGCGACCACCCTCAAGTAGAAAATCTGTCGCCAAGCACCTAATGGTGTGTTCCGGCAGCTGTCCTTGAGAGCCAGTCCTTCAAATTTATCCTGTACAACATCTTCGACCACATCATCACCTAACATCAGGTGAGATAGTGGTCAAAGGCTAACCTAGATATGCCAAGGATAAAAGGAACTCGTTAGTTGGTACTTAGGTAGGTTATTACCTATATATGCCTAGGTATATACCAATAGAAGTTTCTAAAGAAAAGTGAATAAGATATGATTGTTTATATTTGTCTAATATCTACGATGGATATTAATTTTTTCTGGGGATATCATTAAGGTAGGGTAGGGGTCTCAACTTCATAGATATGCCAAGAATAAAAGGAACTTAGAATTTTGTACTTAGGTAGGTACCTACAAGTATTCACTAATAGATGTTTCTAAAGAAAAGTGAAACAGATATGGTTGTTTATATTTGTCTCATATCTACTGGATATAAGGTTTTAATTATCATCATCAGCCGGAGGACGACCATTTAATAACAAAGGCATCCCCTATATAACGACACAATGAGCGCCTATTAGCCGCTTGTATCCATGCATCCAGCATTCAAAATTCCGAACCTTATACAGTGTAGTAGGTACGTAATACTTACCCTACCGATAAAATATTATAGTGAGAATAAACAAATCCTAACTAAATAATGTAGATATATATTAAGACCGCTTTTTAAATGTGGTGTTGGCGGTTCAGCTTTTAACTGTTGTATAAAAACCAAATTTTAGTTAAACACACTGCTAATAATTGCGATCTAACAAAAATTAACCATAATTAAGTATCGCAGCTCACGGCACGAAATGTCAACAATAAATATCACTTTAACACACACAAAAGCATCAGTCGTGCCCACAAAGAAAATACAATTAATTACCTAAAGTTTTTATAACCACCTAATTACATGGTATGGTTGAACGGGCCTGAGACCATTGCCGCTGGCAGTCATTAAAAAAATACAAATACGCTAGGGTTGTAAGCTGAACGATGCTTAGTATGCCGGTACTGGTTAGCTATTCAAGGAGATCGACTTGATAATGTAATTTATGATCTTGAAAACAAATACATGAGTATATTAATGGTAGTAAAAATAATTTAAGTGCCAATTACTGTGCTTACGGCTATGTGAGTTTAGTTAAATGAGCACCTACTGTTGAGGATGGAAATAAAAATAACCGTGGTTTTAGCGACAATGTCCTAATATATACGAGTATAGTGTAAACAATTTACAGATAGTGTTTATAATATACTTGAAGTAATTTGATAATTATTAAAATGGCGAAAATTTTCTATGCAATGTAAAAGTGATCTTACTTTACGATGTCCTAGTGACAGAATACTTTAATTAGTAGCATATCAAAACATTTTTCTTTAAGTGATTTAAGTTGACAGTCTATGTTGTCAAATTGACAAAAGTCGATAACTATTTACTTAGTGAAGGTACATCCCTACTGCCCGCCCATAATACATCAACGTCCTATTGGAGCCATCTAAAATACGTACTTTCAACGCGTGAGTTACGTCTCAGTTATAAGTAATTAAGAATAAATAGTTACAGTCCGAGTTGTGGCGTTTTGTTACTACATAACGACAGTAAGAGCTCAGAACCGTATTCCATTTGAGTTATTTTCGATAATTTTGACCACTTTTTGCGTTTATGGATCCCCATTTAATATGAACCATAGACACAAAATGTGATCAAAATTATCGAAAATAACGAATTTAGCGTCAAATGGTATGAGTAATCTGAAAGTGCCACGTAGCCAACATACATTAAGTATTTCACCTTTTGTGTATTATAACTAGTATCTGTTTATTTTATTATGTCGTGGATACATAATCACTTCACACTAATATTTTTATATGCGAAAGATTGTGCCTGAACAACTATGAGAGTGTGCGTAATATAAAACCATATTGCAAAAGTAAATTTAGTTTTAACTCGTCAGCAAACATAAATAAGGCTCTGATACGTGTACAACAGTGCTCTGATATTTCCTATTATATATATATATATATATTAAGCTGGGCAGCGCAGCGTCCCGGAAGTTACGCGACATCTCGTCGAACTATCCGCGGAGCATGAAGGCCAAAGTCTTCAACCAGTGTGTGTTGCCAGTGATTACTTATTGCAGTCCCTAACAGTGGTCCCTATGGACAAGCTCAGAGTCGCCCAACGAGCTATAGCTATGGTTAGAGTCTCTTCGCGCTATAAAATCCGCAACGAGGATATTCGCCGAGGACCCAAAGTGAGGAAGTGGCAATGTGCGGGCCACATTGCTTGACGTATTGATAACCAATGGGGAAGAAAGGTCCTCGATTGGTTACCACATTTCACCGCAAGACGTAGAGTTGGTAGCCCTCCCACTAGGAGGACTAACGGCATCGTAATATTCGCTGGCCAACGTTTTCAAGTGGCTAATAGCCGTTCTTTGTGGCGTTCTACGAGGGAGGCGTTTATTCAACAGTGGACATCTTCTGATGATGATGATGATGTATTAAGCTGTTCCCCTTCTCCGTGGCAATAACAAATACAGGCTGCTCTGAACTCCTAAGTTATTTGCGCGGCATTAAGATTTCTGAATATCTATTCAGAGAGTTGAAATACATCATATGTCGCCAAGCACCTAACGGTGTGTTCCGGCAGCTGTCCTTGAGAGCCAGTAGGTACTTCTAGGTTAGCCTGAAGAACATCTTCGACCACATCATCACTTACCATCAGGTGAGATAGTGGTCAAAGGCTAACCTATCATGCATAAATAAAAATAAAAAACATATTATTAAACTCGTTATATACTGCGTTATGCTTGGCTTAGTTTTTTGTATAATGAGTATTATTTCGTAGAACTTGGCATAAAATTCATCAAAGTCCCTTACTGCTCTGGTCTTGAAGGCTATTTCGTCATTTTGTTTTTTTCAAACAATAATTGAACGTTTCTTTTGGTACGTAATTAAAGGTATTAACAAACAGAAATAAGTAGAGGGTTGTTATTTATGTTTTGGCCTGAGGGAGGAGTCTTTAATGAACTATTGTAGGTTCAAGTATATTGAACAAACTGTGTTCAAAATCTTAAGGGTACGTGCGGGGAGAGGTATAGATTAGTAAAATAATACGATCGTGTAAGAAGCCAACGATGTAATTATCTTCATATATAAAAAAACATATTCAATGTTTACAAATGTAAGCGGAGAATCTCGTCAGCGCGATCTAGGATTTGTAACATTTTTCTAACGCCATCTAGCGCGCTCAAGTAACACTTTGTTGTGTTTTGACAAGTTAAGCGGATCCTATATAATATTTATGTCTGTCGTTCTGGATAGATGGCGTTACCATGAACAAATATAAAAAAGAGACAATTGTTAATTATTGCGAACGATGCAGTTCTGATGTTCAATATTTTTATAATGTGCATTAACATACCGCCCACCAAGGGCAAAGTGAACCTTTGTCCTTAATTCAATACGAAAATATGATTTTAATCAAATGCTTGAACAATAATCAATCTAATAAATAAAGACTCCACGCTAGTGCACATTTTACAGTTATTTAAAGTACAATATTTGATACTTATATTAAATGATTTTACTACATGTGAACAATCCTTTTGTTATTTATAAATAAACCCTTTCATTACTAAATGAACTTTATTAAAGTAAACATTTTTGGTTTAGTTGTCTGTTACTGGTAAAAAACATAATTTAGACACAGGTCTTTTCAACGTTCCATTCTTAGTTTTAAGTGTTACGACTCTTACAACGTTGTCCAGACCAGGATGAGTAGCAATGATTCGACCGTAGAGCCAACGACATGGAGGTAAATTATCCTCT
This sequence comes from Plagodis pulveraria, assembly GCA_963890685.1. Classification (NCBI taxonomy): domain Eukaryota; kingdom Metazoa; phylum Arthropoda; class Insecta; order Lepidoptera; family Geometridae; genus Plagodis; species Plagodis pulveraria. Next base: position 20,276,401 of record OY982972.1, read on the forward strand.
TTTATGACTACTACATCCCCTATGCTAGGTTTAGAAGATTGACTTGACCATTTGTACCTGTGTAAAAATTTTGTGAGATATTCCTGCGACCATTGTCGCCAGAATGTTTGTAACATTCTTTGAGTATGTTGCCATCTCCTCAGAGAACTCACGTTCTGCATCTCAAAGTTGTGATCTGGTAAAGTTACTAGTGGCTCTCCGATGAGAAAATGTCCGGGCGTTAACACCATGAAATTATCGGGCTGGTCGGCGATTACTGACATTGGTCGAGAATTAAGACAAGCTTCAATTTGGGCCAAAACCGTGGCCATTTCTTCGTATGTCAGTGTTGAGTTACCGATTATTTTCTTTAAATGCAGCTTCACGGACTTGCAACCGGCTTCCCATAGGCCTCCAAAGTTTGGAGAATGCGGTGGAATAAAATGCCACTCACAATCATTGTTAGCTAAAGACACTGCGACTTCTTGAAGAATTTGTTTTTGCTCTGCAATACTGCATTTCTTTAGTTCCGTTGAAGCTCCAATGAAATTAGTGCCATTGTCACTCCACATTTGTGAACAATGTCCACGTCTCGCAACAAACCTCTTAAATGCTTGTAAGAAACCTTCAGATGTCAGATCACTCACAACCTCGAGGTGTATGGCCCGCGTTGACATGCAAACAAATAAAGAAATATATCCTTTATGCGATTGGTGCCCCCTTCCTTTAGACGTCCTAATCTGGATCGGCCCTGCGAAGTCAACTCCACTGTGGTAGAACGCACGTGTTGGTGTCACTCTGACTGCAGGCAATTGTCCCATCAAAGGGTTTTTAGTAAGCGCTGTTGTTTTAACACAAGTGACACATTTGCGGTATTGAGCCTTTACCAGTTGTTTAGCACCAACGATCCAGTACTTGGTCAGAATATACGACAACATTAATTGTGGACCACCATGAAGGGTTTGTTTATGTGCGTCTGCTATTACCAAATTAGTCAGATGTGACTGCCGTGGTAGCAGAATAGGATGTTTCCTGTTAAAACTCAAAGGCGCCTGGTCTAACCTTCCTCCCACTCTTAGTAGCCCATTGACATCAAGAAATGGATTCAAGGATCGGATGCCTTTGGGTAAGTCTTTTTTGTTTTGTATTAAACTAATCTCAATTTCAAAATGGATTTCCTGACATTGCTTGATGAAAATGTTTAATGCTTCTGTCAATTCCTTTGCTGTAAGATAACTTGAAGTTATATTTTTTCCAGAGAGATTACTGGAATTATTAACAAATCGCCTGCAGTACGCTATCACTCTAATGGTTTTTGTTAAAGATGAGAATTTGTTCCATATAAGATCGTCTTCTGTAGCACAATGAACTTTAGCTGCCTCCAATTCTGTTTCAACTTCCTTTGGTTTCACGTAATAAATAATTTCCCGAGATAAAAACTCTGGTCCATGATACCATAAATCGTTGATTACTAATTCTGACGGTCGCAAGCCTCGTGATCCACAATCCGCCGGGCTATGTTTAGATATTACGTGAGACCAATTTTGGGGCTCTAAGTTCGTAAGTATGTCTGATACCCTATTCGCCACGAAAACAGTCCATTTGCTAGGATGACTGTTAAGCCATGCCAAGACGACTGTTGAGTCAGTCCATGCGTGAATATTATGTTTCTCTATGTTCATCACTTTTGCAACTTCCACTAGCAATTTACAGAGAAGAACAGCGCCACACAATTCTAATCTAGGTATTGACACTTGTTTTACAGGAGCTACCTTCGTCTTTGCGGTTACTAACGATACTCTCACCTGTCCCTTGGAGTCAATCACGCGGAGGTACACAATTCCTGCGTATGCGACCTTGGACGCGTCACAGAATCCATGCAGTTCAACAAGGACATCATCAGCTTTGGTGCATACCCACCTTGGTATACGTATGTTACTGAGTAATGCTTGCTCTTCGCGGTAAGTCAACCATTCATTCAATATGTTGTCTGGAACTGTTTCGTCCCAGTCCAACCCTGCTAACCAAAGCTTTTGAATAATTATTTTGGCTACGATAATGCTGGGTCCTACCCAGCCAAGTGGATCGTACAGACGAGAAATATCTGAAACAATTTTTCTTTTTGTTACAGGATTCTGTATCTCCGGGAAGCAGACCTGGTAGCGGAAGGTGTCATCACTACGGTTCCAGGTAAGTCCCATTATCCTAGTCAAGTCGTCCTCCTTGATGTCCAATCCTGCTATTACGTCCCTCTCCTTTTCCTTTCCGTTCATTGCTCTTACAAGCTCCCTGTTGTTACTATTCCACTTTTGAAGCTCGAAACCTGCTTTGCTTAGTAGATCGTTCATTTCCTTAAACACCTTTATACCTTCTTCATAATTTTGAACTCCTGTCAAAAGATCATCGACATAAAAGTTTTTTAGTGTTCTTTCAGCTGCTGACGGATAATCTGTGCCATGATCTTGTGCTACTTGTTGAAGAACTTTCACTGCCAGATATGGTGCTGAGGCCGTGCCAAAGGTAACTCGGGTAAGTCTGTAATCTTTCATTTTTGCATCTTTATTTTCCCTCCAAAGTATTCTTTGGCAATCAGAGTCTTCGATGTGGGTCTTCACCTGCCTATACATTTTAACGATGTCGGCTGACATGCAAATTGGAGATGACCTCCACTGCATTATGATATGCCTAAGTTCTGGCTGCAACGTAGGTCCTACTAGCAGTTGATCATTGAGGGAGAGATTATTTTTACCTTTGCAGGATGCATCGAATACCACTCTAACCTTGCTGGTTTCTTTATCATTCCGAACCACAGCATGATGCGGTAAGTAAATAGCATTCGGGTTTTCAATTTCTTCTGCAGGTACCTCTTCCATGTGACCCAAAGCTAAATATTCCTTTATCACATCTTGATAATTGCTATGTAACAACTGGTTTGTGAGTAATTTTTGCTCTAATGATTTAAATCTCTTTTCAGCAACCGTTCGAGAACCTATAACCTCCGGATGGCCATTCCTGAAAGGAAGGCGTACGATGTATCGCCCACTTCCATCCTTCCGAGTAGTATCGGCAAAGTGCTGCTCACAACGTCTTTCTTCTTCTGTGAACATCATCTCTTTGGGCCTTTGTACATCCGATTCTAATTCCCAAAACTTTTTAAGCATTTCGTTTTCGTTAGCGCAACAATGCATAACATTAATGCTAGAAGATGGCTTGGAGATAGAATTTACGACACCAGACAAAATCCAGCCTAAGCTAGTGGCTTGTGCTACTGGTGAACCAAGAGGTCCTCTCTTCAAGCCGTCCTGAAGAATACAGCTGTATACTTCTGCTCCCAAAAGAATATCAATGCGATTGGGAGTATGATGTTCCGGATCAGCCAACATTAGTTCGCTGAGCTCCTGCCAGTCTATGGCTTCAATTCTTCTTGAAGGAAGAAGTGATGTAATGCACTTAAGTACATATGCTTTTACCGGAATTTTCACCTGTGGGTCGATCCGTGATTGAATTTCGATAAGAACCATCGACTTTGAAACAATACTTTTATCCCCACCTAAGCCTGTTATTTGACCTGTTATCGTGGTTTTCTTTAAACCTAGATACTGAACTGTGGCTTCTGTGACAAAGGATGCCTGTGACCCCTGGTCTAGGAGTGCACGAAGATTGTATACTACCCCGCTTTTCGACATAGCCTTCACAAGTGCAGTGGCAAGCAAGACTTGTGTTTGAGTTTTGCCTGTGGCAAAGCACGAGACCATGGGTCCTGTGGATGTTGCATTTGAAGATGCGTCGGTGGCACCTCCTGAAGAGCTGGCAACATGCTCACTGTTGTTAACCTCAACTGATTGTGTACCCTTAGGATGCAGCAACGAATGGTGATTGCGCTTGCATATGCGACATTTTAAATTAGTACGACATTCTTTGGCTGAATGATTGCTACCCATGCAATTGTAGCAAACGTTGTTGTCATAGACAAACTTGCGTCGAGTTTCAACTGTTTCGCTTTGAAACCCTTTGCATTGACTCAATTTGTGGCTCTGTTTACAGAATGGACATGATAGATTAGTGCCACTGTTTGCGATATGAAGTGATTTGACTTTATTATTATTATTGTTATGGGTGCCCCTATATCCTGACGTGGATGTTGGCTTGGTATCCAGAAACTCAAAAGCTCGAAATCGTTTCGTCAAAAATTCCTTGAATTGATCATACGTGGGCAGTTCATTTAATAAATTGTTATTGGTTACATGCAACTCCCATTGACGACGTGTTTCTGAATCCAATTTCGACGTCAGAATATGTATTATTAAAATATCCCAACTCTTTACATCTACCCCTAAATTAGAGAGGGTGGCCAAGCAATCATTGGTTGTATCGACAATATCTTTTAAACCTTTTGCTGACTCAAGTTTCAAACTATTTTGATTTAGCAATCGATTCAAAGCCTGATGACAAATATGCTGCTTATTGTTGTAACGCTCTTCAAGCAGTTTCCAACACCTGGTATAATTGTTGTCGGTTATAGGAATGCTGCTCAGTAGCTGCTCAGACTCACCAGTTAAATAACCCTTAAGATATAACAGCTTCTGAACATCGTCTAAGTCTGTATTGTTATGCACCAGTGACTGGAACAAGTCTCGAAAAGTGTTCCATTCAGAATATTTTCCCGAAAATGTAGGAATTATAACCTTCGGTAATTTTACAGAACATGATTTCATACGTGCTTGTGTAAGAACCGATTGTTCACTTGATGCTGGTAAAGCCGACTTGAGTTCACATTTGTATTCAAAATAGACTTCTTCACCCCGATCAAACATACTATCCTTAATGTAACTAGTATTTTGAATATCCTTTCTAGAAGCAACTGTACGAATTAAATCTTTATGTCCCGCACGAAAGTCAGACCAAACCTCCTCTAGGAGCTCTAACCTACCATTGATATAATCTGTGGTTACTCTGTCTTTGGGACTCTTTTTAAAGTTCGTTCTGCTTTTAACAAGGCGACTATAAAGTTCTTCTTGATAATTTACCAATGAATTGATGGAGCGTTCTTCGGTCTCTGATGATTTCATTGTGATAGATCAAGTGGTTAAAAACAAATTAGAATTAAATTGTATGAAAATTTCTAAGTTTCTTAAAGTATACTTCCGAAAATATTACAAGTGTTGGAATTTCTCATCAGATATTTTCTAAGTCCGGTATAGTATAAATTGAATTAATTTACAAGTGTTTGAATCTCTAATCATGAATTTGCTAAGTCCGGTATAGTATAAATTGAATATTTTTACAAGTGTTTAGAACCTTATCGCTCTAAAATCGGGCATAGGTTCCCCGTCTGTTCACTTTTAGGCAAATTATTCTAAGTGTCTAAAATAACATGCAAACACAATTTACTACTAAATAATTAAATGAAAACAAATTATTTAAAGTCAAAGTTTTGCAAAGTAATTTCTTCTTTATTACACTCACTTCACTATTATTGAATAATTTAAAAGTACTCACTGTTTTTCTTCTTAACTCACTTCAAACCAAACAATTGGATCCGAGCCAATTATTCCAATTCCAATCCAATTATCTAGAGACTTGCTGGTTGCTATATCCCTTGTTCCTGACAGTTCCCTTACTGTCACGTAGTTGCTTGATGCACCTTCTTTCAACAGCAAGGCGGTCTGCCTTGCTTGAAAGAACCGCCGTAGTTGGGTCTCAACTTCGACGTGATAATTCCAACAGCGTCACTCCGGGCGCTGTTGCCCACTTCTCCCGCTTGCAGATGTTGCGACGACAATCCGCCGTCCCACAAGCTCAAAAAAACCTTCCTACGTCAATACTGACGTCACCCGACCTCGGAGGACCATGAACAAACTATGTTCAAAATCTTAAGGGTACGTGCGGGGAGAGGTATAGATTAGTAAAATAATACGATCGTGTAAGAAGCCAACGATGTAATTATCTTCATATATAAAAAAACATATTCAATGTTTACAAATGTAAGCGGAGAATCTCGTCAGCGCGATCTAGGATTTGTAACATTTTTCTAACGCCATCTAGCGCGCTCAAGTAACACTTTGTTGTGTTTTGACAAGTTAAGCGGATCCTATATAATATTTATGTCTGTCGTTCTGGATAGATGGCGTTACCATGAACAAATATAAAAAAGAGACAATTGTTAATTATTGCGAACGATGCAGTTCTGATGTTCAATATTTTTATAATGTGCATTAACATATATAATTTGGCTTTTGTTTCTTATGGTGAGTGTCATTTATGAGATCTCAGTACAATTCATTGGTTAGTTGACAAATGTTTTAACGCCTATCTAATTGTGTACGTGATAATGGAGTGACATCACGGACGCCTTGTCATATACTTCTAGGACCTTACGTTTTTTATTCATAAAAATATAAATAGTTGTTTACTATCAGTAAAAGTTTATTAAATCAGTAGGAAGTATTGTGATTCAATAGTGAGGCTGTTATCTATGTTAATGGCTTTGTGATAGTGAAATGTTTACTAAAATAACGCAATGATTATGTTTAATCTACCCGCTATTGGAATATGTTTTTGGTGGTGTGAATCAAAGTTTGTTTCTGCTTAGAGTCAGTCTGCACGGATCGTATCTGTGTTGAGTGTAATCCTTAAGTGAAGTAAGTACCTACTCAGCAGATAACAATATTTATTTTGGATCAAAGAAAAGTTTAAATATCAATACAAATTGTAAATTGTACAACACTGCCACCTGTACGTGAGTGGATGCACTACGTCCCCGCTACCATTGCTAATCACTGATTCTGATCTGCGTTTCTGAGTCTCAAGGTTACCTTACTCAATCATGAAGCAGTGTGCAGCTTGCGGCAAATTTATGGGCACGAGAGGTGGCGTTACTTGTCCGAAATGCGGCTCTAAAAGTCACAACGAGTGCGTTAGGGTCCCTGCCGGCGTTACTGTAGATGACAATTGGAGATGCGGTGACTGCCAATCTAAAATACCTAAGGGACGCGACCCTTCCACGCCGGTTCGCGGCATGCAGGACACCTATCTTACGGGATGTGAGGAATCATTAACCCCTGTGTCTGATGCAACAAACCAAATAAATGCTGAAGCGGTTCGTGCACTGAGAGATGAAATGCGATCACAGTTTGCAAAAATAAATAATCTTATGACCTCTGAATTTCAATTGTCAAAAGATAGTGTTAGGACAGTATGTGATGAAATTCGGGACCTTAAGAAAGAAATAAGTGCAACGCGTACAGCTTTCAATGAACGAATGGATATGATTGATGCGCGAATTGTGGCTTTGGAACTGGCCCGTGACAACTCACCTAAGCCACAGGATGTTAGTTGCTTGGAACAAGCTCTTGTTGACATGAAGTTACAAATGAATGAACGGGAACAAGAATATTTACTAAATGATGTATTGATAACAGGCATCCCAGAAAAAAAAGGAGAGAATCTGGTACATTTTGCTTTGCTCTTGAGTTCGAAAATGGGTATGGAGCTGGACGAGCGTGACGTCATTATTGCCGAGAGAGAGGGTGCCCCTCGCCGCACGCAGGATGACTCACCGGCGCAAGTGCGCTCGCGCCGCATCGTAGTACGCTTCTCTCGGCGTTCCACTCGAGATGACTATCTCCGAGCGGCGCGCGTCCGCCGTGGTCTGACTACTACTGACCTCGGCGTGGAAGGGGCGACAGCTCGCATATACGTTAATGAACGCCTCACCAGATTGAACAGTCAACTTTTCGCAAATGCTAGAGAAAAATGTCGTGAATATAAATGGAAATACTGTTGGTCAAGAGACGGACGAATATATGTTCGTAAGGAGCACGGTACCCCTTATTCCCGCATTCGTCAAGAAAAGGACATAGAGAAATTTTTTATTCATTGATATGTTTGATATGTACGTCTTTACGTCTTTTAATACTATGTGGCGCTTCTAATGGCACCATCCGTAACAATAATCAAAACTACGTGTTTAAACCCAACTTATTTACTTGTTATGTAGAATATTATTATCAATTCTTTATTTCACATATGTCAAATCACAATTTTTATTTAAAACATTTTTATAACGCTGTTGTTGAAATGGAATTGCTAGACTTTTGTTTTAATTTAATAGTTTTAAATGAACGATCATTATTTGATATGTGTATTGTGTTATTCATTATTTTAATAATACCCTTACAAATATTTAATAGCAGAATTCATATTGGTATAAGAATACAACAAATTATATATTTTATTGCCACTATAACTTATTTGTTTACTAAAATAAACGCAATATCATTTTATTTCATTGCAACAATCTATGTGTATCTGCGGAGTAGAACAGTGTCTTATAATATATGGTGCATTTATTTTTTTATTAAGTTTTTTATACGGGTTATTGCATATTATACCTGTGCATTAAAAACGCGATATTATTTTCAAAATATTAAAGTATTACTGTATTTTTTCACGTCTACACTGTACATCAATACTCACGATCAATATAAATTCTGTTCGTGTTTGTTGTTTTTTATATTTGTAAGAGAATATTGCTGTCGTTGTGCCGTTGATTTTATAAGAGAAATGTTTGATGCTAATAAATTTAGGAGCCCATTTATGTATATTATTTATATATTATACTTTTCATTTTTAAATCCATATATTTTTTGTACAATGTATCGTGATTCACATAAGATATTTTACTTTCACCTAGTTCTTACTACTATAACCAGCAATAACATATTAATTTTCATTGAACCATTTATTGTCAATTTATTTAAGGTTTTTGATAATGGGTAACAACAAATTGCTTAAAGTTGGACTCCATAATGCTGGTTCTCTAGGTACCGGTCATGATGAATTTGTAGCGGCTATGGAAAAGCACTGTGTAGATATTCTCGCAATAAATGAAACTTGGCTAAAGTCCGGTAAAGAAAATGTAGCACCTTTCGTCCCTAATTTTAGACTACGTCACATTCCACGTCCTCTTGATGCGTGTGTAAAAAAACGTGGTGGAGGAGTTGGATTCTACATTAAGCGTGGAGTCAATGCCAGAAGTTGTGTTTTTCCAATAAGTCCCAACGTTGAACAGATGTGGATTAAACTAAAAGTAAAATCATCGCAAGTTATTATTGGCACAGCATATCGCCCCCAATGGGTAAACGTGAATGCTTTCTTGGATGCAGTAATGGAATCAGTAGACTCTTTTTCATATTGTGATAAACTAATCCTATTAGGAGATTTTAATATAAATTTGTTGGATACAACTGACACTAAAACTAAGCGTTTTGTTGAGTTTCTGAAGGACACAGGCTTAAATCAGCTCATAGACAAACCAACTCACTTTACAGCCGACAGTCAGACCTTAATTGATTTGGTATGTTCTAACGTACGTTCGCGTAATACTTGTATTGATCTTATTGGGTCGGAGACAGGCCATGCTTTTATTACTTGTGAGTTTATATTTAAAAAGCCTAAACTAATACCACGATGTATGTTATTTAGACCTATTAAGGATATTTGCCCAGAATTATTTAATAATGACCTAGAAGCTATTAGGTGGGATCAAATCGGCTTAGAGAATAATATTGATGATATGGTACATAATTTCAGCAACGTTATCCATCTAATTTTTGATTTGCACGCCCCTCTGAAATCAATCATTATAAAAGAATTACCAAGTGCATGGCTTACCTATAATATTAAGCTCATGATGCGACTCCGCGATGCAGCCCTAGCCAGATACCATATGACTAAATTGGAAAGTCATAAAACTTTTTACAAAGATTTAAAAAATCAAGTTACTTTAGCATTACATAATGAGAAGAGAGCATTTTTCAATCAAAATATAAATAAACACATTAACGATTCAAAAACATTATGGAAAAACCTAAAATCTAAAGTTTTGCCGCCTAAGCTAGCCAATCTTCCACCTCAATTTAACGATCCTAACGTCTTGAATGAAGTTTTTCTTAATATTCCCGGAAATTTAACCATAAGCATTTCTTATTTAACATTTTTTGAGTTTCACCGGTTTGGAAATGGTACATTTTCGTTTGAAGCTGTTAATTCTATTACAACATTGAAATTTTTACAAGAAATTAAATCGAATGCTCTAGGTATTGATCAAATATCTCTCGATATGATTAATCTAACCCTGCCTCAAAGTTTAGATTCAATCACGGCACTGATTAATAAATCTATTTCCACGGCAGTATTTCCTACGGCATGGAAAACTGCTGTAGTTAAACCTATACCAAAAGTCAATACTCCTGTTGAACCGAAAGATTTACGACCAATAAGCATCTTACCTTGCCTATCCAAAGTGCTCGAGAAAGTGGTTTATTCCCAAATGATGATTTATTTGGAGAGACTTAAAATTTTACCCGATATGCAGTCAGGATTTCGTCGGGCTAGAAGCACTACTACAGCGTTATTAGATGTGACGGATAATATAATTGCAGCGCAGGATCAAGGTATGGGTACTATATTAGTGCTACTAGATTTTTCGCGCGCTTTTGATTCCATTAATACAACATTGCTTCTGGCTAAGCTAAGTTATTATGGCTTTGATTCGCATGTGATTCAATGGTTCAACAGTTATTTGATAGATCGCGTCCAACTAGTAGAGTTGACAAAGGATAATGGTCAGGTCTCTCGTTCAAATAATCATAAGGTTTCCCGTGGTGTACCACAAGGTTCGATTCTCGGCCCATTATTATTCATTATATACAGCGCAGACGTAACTACAACAATTCTACACTGTAAATATCATATATTATATAAAGCTATATATTTATAGCTCGATATATTTCAATACATCCCAGCACATTTTCCATAGAAATTAACAAGTGACAACACACGGCAGATATAACATATATCCTTATATTGTCGTATCTTAATACCGACAGACATAGTTTATGCAACTGTCATATAATAGAGGGTATTAAAACACGAGTGTAGTTTTATGAAACGAGCCGCAGGCGAGTTTCAAAATAATATTACACGAGTGTTTTAATACCTAATTATATGCAGTTGCATACACTACTTTATATAATCTCATAGCTATAGGTAGCTACATTAAATAATTTTTTTATCCAACAAAATATTACTCAAATTCGTATGTACGAAATAGCGCCAAAGGGAAAAGTCTATGGCTCGGAACCAACGTTACTCGCGCAGCGCGCTCACCACAGACAATGTGTACTTAAATTGAATTGAAATCTCCTTGGTCGGGACACATTGTACTTTAAATTAAAAAAATGTTTTATAGCATTGCTTTGTTAGGAGAATAATGCTTTAATTTAACTTTTTAATTTTCTTAAAGAAGTATGTAAGTAAATAAAATATGCCAATAAAAGTCTATATTTAATTTCATAATTAGAATATTACCGAATGAGATTATATAATATATATTATAGTTTAGGGACATTGTCCTATCCAAAACCTTTCGCATATTGTACATTTCTGTAATTTTATTGACGCTGTCCTGTTTTGTGTGCCTCATAAATGAATAAATATAGCTGCCGTCTGTGAACCCCTTAATATTATAATTATCTGCGGTGTGCATGGGTTAAGGCACAATCATCACTAATTACGTAGGTGTTGTTAATACCAGTAATTCAACTATATTAGGACCTACAACTACATCCTAGAAACGAAATATTTTGGTTTCGTAAATAAAATTGCTATATTTATATACTTTCTTTTAGTTATGTACTACTTAAGTAGTGCAAAGGGGTAACACAAAGTTCATATATAACAAACCGCCATTTTCTAATTAAAGAAACGGAAGTGAAGCGGCAATTACAAAATATTAAATTAATCTGGTACACGCATTAAATGGCGCGCGCTGTGTCGTTAACGTCATGTTTAAACAAAATGGCCGTGCGTTGTAATCGAATTTTATCGATATCGATAATAGGAGTAATTGTCATTGAACCATTTTAATGAAGTTTTAGATTCATTTGCATCTATAAAAAGTAGGTTGTTGAAAATTATTTGTTAACTATCTAAATATATTAATAAATAAATGTGACAGTCTATTACTCTTTCTACTACAAGGTGGGAAAAAAGATCTTATAGATAGGTATAAACAAGTAGGTATAAAGTTAATCATGTGAAGGTATTAAGAATTTAACAGTATAAAGAATTAAATACTACTACATTATGCTTATATATTTGAAAGTATGTATCTAATATTTCACGTAAATTATAGGTACCACAAGCTCTTAAATACAAAATGATTTAGTAATAAAAGTGTAATTTATTACATAATATCCATACATCAATATCACTCAAACGGAGCGTATAACTATATATAAATACGTGTAAATATATAACCATATAAGTATATTTGACCGATACTTGTATTTAGGGTTCAAACATTCAGTGAAAAAACCGAGCCCTTGTGGGATAACAGCACATACAATATTTTTCTCTCTGTCATAGTGTCAGACATAAATCATGATATAATCATTCTTATTTTTAGAACCAATTTTAAGGGCTTAATTAGAAAGAATATTATTCGCGTAATATCACATATCAAATAAGTATTATTTTTAACATAAAACAACCGGCTTCAAACATAAAAGGCGCATTATTAGGAATAACTCAAATACAACTCATCAGATCTCATTCAAATTTAAATGGGAACACATGACAAGCACCTACTTTCGAATACAAAAAAAAACATCTAAATCGGTACACCTTGTAAGGAGTTCTGAGGTAAAATACACAAAAATAATACAGTATAATTAAGAACCTCCTCCTCTTTGGAGTCGTTAAAAAAAGGCTCTTTTGAGGATTACAAATATAAGTATTTCCAAATTACATAGATATTTCAAACTTCGAGCAACACGGACATCCGCTCCGTCCAGTAAATTGTTGTCTGTGTTACTTAAAGATTTCAAGAAATACTAATTTTCAATTTTTAGTGTTCCGTACCCAGGGTAAAACGGAACCATATTTATGAGACTCCAATATCTGTTTGTCAACCCGTTCGTAGTATACCTATGTATGTCACGAGTCTTCAGCTTGTAACCGGAATGAGTAGTAAAACGCAAGTGGTACTATAGATGTCGCTCCATCCCAATACGATGGTTAAAGAACGATAAGAAAGATTTCAGTTATGACGTCATGTCATGTAAGCTCAATTGGTTAGAGCATACCCCGGCTCAAGGGGTGGATGGACGCGGGTACGAATCCCGCACATGACTTAAATTTTTCCTATCGTATATTTGTGATTTTGTAACGGAATAAGTTGTTTTAGGGTTCCGTACCCAAAGGGTAAAAACGGGACCCTATTACTGAGACTTCGCTGTCCGTCCGTCCGTCCTATATATAATTAATTAAAATACAATACAATAAATAATTAAGGTGGCTCCCATACAATAAAAGAGGTTTTCACCGTAACAACCTGCTCAATCGGACACTGCGAAAAGTGTAACTTGCAAGATTAGGTTACTGATAATGGTACGGAACCCTCTGTGCGCGACTACTACTTGCACTTGGCCGGTATTTTTTTATATTTGTTTGTAACGTGTGCCGCATTAAATTGTTATACTAGAAATTCAATGGCTTAAATAATTTTTCAGGCAGCCTCCAATACGAGAATTGCAAGCCGAAAAACAATTTAATATTACTCCAAAACCCTCTAACCGCGAAGAATGTAAAAAAAAAACAGAATACTTATAGTCTTCCTTGTTTATGAGCTTATCAAAACTCAATAAGTTTCCTTTCTGCCTAATGTTATCTTTAAATTAACCTTACAGGTTTAATATTAGCTTTCTTTAGCATTAAGTAGGTAAAGTGAGTTAAACAAAGTAAAGTTAATATTCATAATGTGTTTTGTTTAACTGTGGTTCTTGGTGGGTAGGTATAGTTCTAAAGGTACGCAATAGTTTAAGATTTAAGATGATCAAAATTCTGATCAAGATAGCTAATTAATAATATTTATTTCAATTCTTACTCGTAGTTAATTTTTAATTGTTTTTTGAACATTGTGAATTCTATCGTACTCGAGCGTAGACATGTCACCAAGCAGCTAACGGTGTTTATAGTCAGCTGTTCTTGCGAGCTTGTTTCTTTTCTAGACTTAATCAACAACATATTTGACCACCCAACATCACTTATAGTGATAGTGGTGAAAATCTAAGCTATCAACAATAAAAATGTAACTACCTACATATAGTACATATCGAACTATTATTTTTTTTTATTCCTGATAGGTTAGCCTTTGACCACTATCTCACCTGATGGTAAGTGATGATGTGGTCGAAGATGTTGTTCAGGCTAACCTGGAAGTACTGGCTCTCAAGGACAGCTGCCGGAACACACCGTTAGGTGCTTGGCGACAGATTTTCATAGGTATACCTAGCCCATTTCAGTGTACTTAATTGGGAAGAATTTCAATCTAAACGATCATGTAAACGAATATTATAAGGTATTGCTGTTCATCAGTGTACTATTTTCAAAACTAATCGTTGAATAGTCTAATGAAATCGATTAAATTAATGAAACTAATGTATCGCCTGCGCAAGGCTAATGTGTCGCGTTTCGACCGCCCATGGCGCCCGCACACGCTCATTGTGAAACAAAGGAGGTTTTATGATCGATTCCGCTAGTGATGTGATTGGGATCATATCGATTAAAATGTCGAGGTCGATGGTGACAGTCATAAATTGATGGGTGTTGCTAATTGTGCGTGATAGGTGGGTTGTTTGTCAATAGCTTTGTACAAATAATTTAGAATGGATGCTTCGTAATTTAAAAAAGTTAGAAGTTATCTACTTTTGATACATATTGAAGTATTGAATCTTTGAGAGTTTATCATTGTACCTACCTATATACTACTACAGGTTGTTGACATGTTTCAGAATAAGAAAGTAGCATGAATAGAAAGCTCTGTCATGTAAATCACTGAGCTTTCCCATATACTATCAGCCTATGTAATTATCTAGCAAAGACATAATTATTTGTTCATAATTGTTATGGATGCCCATACGAAACTGGTAATTTATACTTATGTCGATGGGTCGGTGAAGTGTTAGCTTCGCGCAATTGTGAATGCCAGACGAAGGACTTTAAAACGGTCCGAAACTGGTCGCAATCTTTTCGGTAAATATAATGCAGGCCCTAGCCGGATCCTGATAAGTAAATATGGACAGAACTCGCGATTGTTTTCAAAGTGAAGTGCTAGCTTGTCAATGATATACATAAAAACCTTTCAGCCCTCACAGAACAAAAGTTTGTAGATAATTTTATCGATACGCCCAAACGAGTAAAACTAGACTACATCACTAAAATCCCAATAAAACTCGGTACAATATTAACTCGGTTAATGCTAAAATAGTGTTTCAGAGTTCATTACATTATGAAATTTGAGCTAACAGAAAACACAAACACCATTAAGAATTACCCACCCTTTTTAAGATTTAATCGATTTCCCATGCAATTTTAATTCGATACTTAAATCGATATTGGTATTATTTAACCTAGGTCCATGAATAAAACCTAATAAACTTACCTACTATAAACCCTACAATTCCCGGCTGAAGAATTTTCAGGGCTAGTATCCTTTTATAAGCTGTTCGCAGAAGCTAGCAAGAGAAACAATGCTGAATGAGCAGCATGGCACTACTCACGTCAAGGAAGAGTAGAGTATTGTAGTATAATGGATGGTGCTGTAAATGCCAAATAACTCTGTTGTGTTTTTGGGTAGTATTTCCACACATGGTGTTGTGCAGAAAATACCCCATGGGGTGCCGGGTTAGAATGTCAATCCTTTTACTTCCCGTGGGTGCCGTAAGAGGCGACTAAGGGAAAAATACCAGAAGGTGGGAAGCAGCGCATTCAGAAGAACTGACAACTTCTGCAGTGATTCCCAAGACGCCTGCCAAGCGCTAAATAAATCTACCGTTGAATGTGGTTCCTAGGAAAAATTAAATGGAATTTATTGTTACACATATTTATTTGAGACAATTATACCTATGTTAACTAAAGTAGGTTGATATAATATAAACTTAAAACATAATGAAACCACACTTTAAGGCTAATTGTTACCTAACAAATTATGGAACTTTGGATCACCATTAAAAGAAAAAACTCTTTAACCTTAATTATATAGGCCTTATAACTTTGAAATCACACACACGGCCGCGCATGCGCAGTGCGGAGCATAGTTTTGGAGTCTGTGTGTTGGTGGAAAAAATCGAAAACTAGTAAATTCCGGGACAATAGAGGGTAATCACTGGACAAGACACCCCATTCCGGGACTATCCCGGATTTCCCGGACGTCTGGCAACCCTAATTTTGAGGGAGGCTGTGTTTAGCAGTGGACAATCCGGCATTCTAGACCGGCACCCTGGGGGGCACAGCCAAGGCATTATACAATATTTTTATTTTATATTGTTAGGTTGCAATAACGCCTGCTATGCGGATTACATTACAAAATCACAAATATACGATAGGAAAAATTTAAGTCATGTGCGGGATTCGAATCCGCTTCCATCCACCCCTTGAGCCGGGGTATGCTCTAACCAATTGAGCTAACAAGACATGACGTCATAACTCAAATCTTTCCTATCGTTCTTTAACCATCGTATTGGGATGGAGCGTATCGAATCCCGCACATGACTTAAATTTTTCCTATCGTATATTTGTGACCATTATACAATAGTTGAAATAAGTACTTGACAGTGTCTTGTAATTAATCTTACTAATATTTAATGATAAACAAAAATCTAATATAAACAAAACCAAAGCAGCAACAGAGTTGAAGCAGAATAACTGACGCAGGGATGGCTCAGTTGCATTGGCTATGGACTGCGGCGCAACATATTAAAATTATGAACTTCTATATCATAGACATGAGTACCTACCCCCATCACGGGACAAGCTCGAGGCCCACCTGATGTTAAGCGGACTAACCTCTGCCTATAACAGATGCTTTTCTTTACAAGTCACGAATTGCACTGCGTTCGGCACCTTGAGACTTAGTAGTTAAAGTCTCATATGCCTGTAATTTCACTGGCTCTCAAGCACTGCCGCCGGAACACACCGTTAGGTGCTTGGCGACAGATTTTCTACTTGAGGGTAGTCGCTAGCCAGGCGGGCATTCGCAAAATGCCCTTCCACCATACTGTGAAGCTCAAGCCCGCGGCGGGATTCGAACCATGGACCTGCTACGCGGCAGTCCATAGCCAATGCCACTGAGCTATCACTGCTTCAAAAAACATTTCTGCCTTTTAATAGGTAGATAATTTAAAACTGTGTGGACTTGGACTCCACAAACTGTGTAAAGGTACGGATAAGAAATAAATGCCAAATCGCAGAAATAACCGTAGACCATCCACTTTTCGCAACATGTCGTAATTCGGTCCGAAATCCGTTCAAATCTGTACTTACCAGTTTTAGGCAAGATTTAATGCGCGCTGCTCTCTTTTTAACCGACTTCAAGAAAAGGGAAGGTTCTTAATTCGAAAGTAATTAAAAAAAAATTGTTCCCTCAGAACTTTCGACTATTGGGTGAATCGATTATGATGATTATTTATTTATTTGAAAACTGGTGCTTCCCGTCCGGTCCCATTTAAATTTCATCAAAATCAGTCAAGCCGTTTTTGAGTTACACTACAATAACTGAAAAATGTTTTCATATCTTGATGATATAGTCATTGACAATTGATCCCCTAAGTAGCAAGGGTCAATAAAAAGGTGAATATTTTTTTTTACCTCAAAGTAGAACTAACTTTTACACTCAAAAGTGTGAACTAACTTGTCGAAGTCGGTACCATGTGCACAATATTGTGATAATAGGTACTTTTGAACTATCATGGTACCGACTTCAACAAGTTATTTCACACTTTTGAGAGTTGATCAGCCATGCTGTCAGTGAAATCATGAAGTAACCATTTTCATGAGCAATTTGCTGAAAAATAATCATATAGTAGGTCTGTTAACGTCACAGATCACTCAAGCAATGCTGGCCGAGCGGTAATAGCTATGGACTACCGCGCCGCAGTACCCTGGTTCGATCCCCACCACCGGCTTGAGCTTCACCGCATGGTGGAAGGGCTTTTTGCGATTGCCCGCTTGGCTAGCTACCACCCTCAAGTAGAAAATCTGTCGCCAAGCTCCTAACGGTGTGTTCCGGAAATAGTCCTTGAGAGTCAGAGAAATCACAGCCACACGAGACTGAACAACTACGAGTATGTCTCAAGGTGACGGGCGCAGTGTAATTTGTGACTTGTGACGAAATGTATATGTTATAGGCAGAGGTTAGTCCGCTTAACATCAGGCGGCCTCGAGCATGTTCCGTCACAAAAACATAAAAAAAAGATAACAGAAACTAAGGGATGCCAAGAGGACTAGATCTCTATGGTTAAGGTCATACCACGCCGCTAATTCTTTAGTAGTTTGACACGTATTATATAACTTGCTCAGTGCATGGATCGGCTTTCAACGTCACCTTCAACTCATCGTTATTATACCCTTAACCCATTGGCATCGGCGATAATGATAACAATAGAATTTCATTCATAACTAGGACATAGTGGTCCTGACGATGACAACTTATTAAGGACATATTTTTGTACAGACTTTTTGGCTTCTTATTATTCCTTATTTTTTTATGCTTGGAAGGTTAACTTCTGTGGTCGAAGATGTTGTTCAGGCTAACCTAGAATTACTGGCTCTCAAGGACAGCTGCCGGTGTTAGGCGACACATTTTCTACTTGAGGGTGTTAGTTAGCCAGGCGGGCATTCGCAAATTGCCCTACCACCATGCTATAACGACTGCCATCCTAAGACAACAACCGGGACCGACGACTTAAAGTGCCCTCCGAAGCACGGAAAACGCTTCTACTCCTTTATATATGTAAGTATAGATAGAAGAAGATGATCTTTGATCCTATTTGTCGCTGCGATAGTACAACTACATCGGACATTGGGCGAGGGCCTATCCTTATCCCTCGAGCCCGAGCCTGCGTTCGGTCTGCCTTATTATCTGCCTTACCTTACTCGCATGGTGGGATTTGCCGAAGTTTTAAGATAAAGAGAAGGTAAAGTGAGCCTCAAAATTATACATTTTGGACATGTTTTTTTTAGTAAGAGTGTACGCTATGTCTTACAGTTTTTTTTCCTTATTTTTAAGCCCAACAAACAGTTTCACAATATTTCTTAATATAAAAGTATTCTTATTTATAGTAATAATTATGAGACCAATATTGCGCAGTTCAGTTTCAGTCAATCGCATGCAAAACGAGGTCTCTCCGTCCTTCACCGTCTGACATTTTACAAAGACCACTTCGTCTTAATAGTGTTAAACGGGCATTCGCTTTTTCTGAGCGGTTCTCTATATTTGCGGGAATTCACAGAGGTTTAATCTGATAAATCTTAAAAAGGTAGTTAAGTATGAATTGATACTAAATATGTATAGATATCTACATCAGATAATCATTCAGATAAAATCTATTGCACTTATTCTAATTATACATTTAGCTCCACGATTCAATCTTATCTCAAATACATCTAGGCTTCTTAATTGAATGGATAAGCTTTAAGTTATAGTACCACCAACTTAACTGTGCAGTTCTCGAGGGCGCTACTGGTCAAAGAAATCAACTACAGACTGTCACAGTTTGAGGGAAAGTTTTGTTCTTTTTTCTGCCGCCTGAACATATAAGTTGGTGGGACTGTAATTAAAGAGTATTTATTATAAGATTATATCAAATATAATGTGGCAGTGTTGCCATGCTGAGCGATAGTACCCTATTAGTCTGTACAGTTCAAAGGTTTTACCAATTTTCTTATAAGGTATCTTGAGTGCAGATACAAGCAACACTAATCGTTGCTTCGACTACCGTTTCCCAAGGAAGGCTGTGTTCACCTATTCAAATGCGGTCACGTTTCTGGGCGCGCCTTCCACGTCAGGCGCGATAATACGAGGACGATTGTTCTACGATTGTAGAGCAGCTACTACTTACCTGTGACCCTACCCTACTATGGGTTTTTATCTACGGAAACGTTTTTTTTTATGTTATTGTTACGGATCAAGCACGAGGCCCACTTGATGTTAAGTGGACTAACCTCTGCCTATAACAAATGCACGTCACAAGCACGAATTGCACTGCGCCCGTCACTGTGACGACTCAGTGGCAATGGCTATGGACTGCCACGCAGCAGGTCCATGGTTCGAATCCCGCCGTGGGCTTAACCTTCACTGCATGGTGGAAGGGCGTTTTGCTAATGCCCGCCTGGCTAGCGACCACCGTCAAGTAGAAAATCTGTCGCCAGGCATTAATTCTAGGTTAAGCCTGTTAACACAGTCGACCACATCATCACTTACCATTATGTAGGTGAGATTGTGGTCAAGGTATACCAATCAGCAATAAAAAAAAAACACGTCATCCACATCTAAAGCCGGGGTATGCTCTGAGCTAACATGACAATGACTCATAAATCAAATTTTTCCTCTCGTTATTATTATTAAAATTATAGGTTTGCGTTATCATTAACACGTTTAAAGCTAATTGCAGAAATTGGTCTTGTTTGTAGTACAACGTAAGTTGAACTATAGATGTCGCTCCATACTAATACGAAGGTAGAACGAGAGGAACAATTGGAGTTGAGCCATTGTTATAAGTCATTTTATATTACACCTTCTCTACACCGTTAGTACATTCATTCCATAACGCTTTTATACAAACCATCCACATTTATTTATATATACTCACACACACTAACAACATACAATAGTTGAGTAGGTATTTTGGGTCTTAGTTCTTAATTTTTACTTAATATAATTTTTCTTAGTAATTAATATTTTCTTAACCTGAACTTTGTATTTACATAATATCACCTGTAATTTGTTAAGACTACAAATGTTAATTTAAAATAGGAGGGTGAGAAAAACGGGATATCTTAGCACGGGGAAACCTAGTAAGAATTCTTGTTTTACACTCATGTTTTCTTCATTTTATATTAAATTTCTATAATTATATACAAGGTTTATATAGATAACTAGACAACATATTTTATATATATTATGTATCCACTGTTGCAAATAAATCAATATTATATTATTATAGTTATTAAAAGGGGAAAGGGAATTATCATGTTAGCTCAGTCAGTCAGAGCATACCCGGTAAAGCAAAGGGCAAAAACGGGACCCTATTACTAATACTCCACTAACCGTCTGCCAGTCACCAGGCTGTACCTCATGAAGCTGATGATCTGTTGCCGCTATAACAATAAATACTAAAATCGGCCAAGTGTAAGTCGGCTCGTTCACGGGAAAACTAAAAAAAACCGGCCAAGTGCGAGTGGGACTCGCGCATGAAGTGTTCCGTAACTAAATATTCTGTGAATAGTTAAATCGTCTACCTGTCATTTTTATTAGTATCGAGCATTAAACGGTAAAAAAATCAAGTTTATTGTATGGGAGCCCCCCTTAAATATTTATTTTATTTTTAGTATTTGTTGTTATAGCGGCAATAGAAATACATAATCTGTGAAAATTTCAACTGTCTAGCTATCACCGTTCTTGAGACACAGCCTGGTGACAGACAGACGGACAGCGAAGTCTCAGTAATAGGGTCCCGTTTTTACCCTTTGGGTACGGAACCCTAGAAAAGGTAAAGAATATTATAACTTATGTCCAAATATTTTTTTTCCTAAGAGCCACCGTTTTAGAGATATAAAGTAAAAAGTAATTAAAAACGTAAAAAGAACCTGCTAATTACAATATCTCAAAGGTTGCGTGGAAACTTGTACATATTATGACGATTACAACTCTATAAAATTTTAAGAAAAAGTCTATTTGGACATTTTAAAATTTATGTCAGTATTTTTTTTTTTCGAGATAAATTTATGAAATCGTGTTTTTAAATCACGCATGAAAATAATCTTTCATATCCTCTCGAATATTATAATATATATAATCTATATTTTTATGTCTGTACTGTATACTCTATACTATATCTAAAAAAAGGTGTACAAATTTTTACTTTTTGAGATTGCTGATGTGAATCTCAATAAGTCACATTTTAGGCAATATTACGTAACGTATCTGTTGAAAAAAACAACTATTTTAGAAGCGCTCGTAGCGAAGTTTACTTAGCTGTTCTCAACCGATCAGCAAAGTTAAGCAACGTCGCGCGCGGTCAGGAGTTGGATGGGTGACCGCTAGTGACATTACTACTGAGCGTTTCCGTGCTTCGGAGGGCACGTTAAGCCGTCGGGCCCGGTTGTCGTCTTAGGATGGCAGTCGTTATAGCATGGTGGTAGGGCATTTTGCGAAAGCCCGTCTGGCTAGCTACCACCCTCAAGTAGAAAATCTGTCGCCAAGCACCTAACGGTGTGTTCCGGCAGCTGTCCTTGAGAGCCAGTACTTCTAGGTTAGCCTGAACAACATCTTCGACCACATCATCACTTACCATCAGGTGAGATAGTGGTCAAAAGCTAACCTATCAGGCATACAAAAAAAAAACTATTCGAACTATTTTCCTGTAAAAATGTACCCTAGTAGGTCTTGTGTTGGCTGCACGAGCTCTTAGTAGGGGAATAACAAATACTGAACATTGTAAAACGACTTATAATGAAGGTGTTAGGCATGCTTTGGTCCGCTTTAAGTAGGCATTCAGTTTGTTTTGAATTTAATGATACATTTCCTAGTAAGGTTTTGAAGCGCTCGTAGCGAAGTTTACTTAGCCGTTTTTAACCGATCAGCTAACGCAACGTAACGTAAAAGCAACGTCCGCTGCGGTCATGAGTTGGATGGGTGACTGCTAGTTACATTACTACTGAGCGTGCACGTGCTTCGGAGGCCGTTAAGCCATCAGTCCAGGTTGTTCTCTTAGGATGGCAGTTATTACAGCATGCTGTTTGGGAATTTTGCCCGCCTGGCTAGCTACCACCCTCAATTAGAAAAATCTAATGGTGAGTTCCGGCAGCTGTCCTTGAGAGCCAGTAATTCTAGGTAAGCCTGAACAACATCCTTGACCACATCATCACTTACTATCAGGTGAGATAGTGGTCAAAGGTTAACCTATTAGGTAAAATAAATATAAGAAGCAGTGATGGCTCAGTGGCATTGGCTATGGACTGCCGCGCAGCAGGTCCATGGTTCGAATCCTGCCGCGGGCTTGAGCTTCACCGCATGGTGGAAGAGCATTTTGCGAGTACCCGCCTGGCTAGCGACCACCCTCAAGTAGTAAATCTGCCGCCAAGCACCGAACGGCAGAGGTACGCTTATCAGGTGGCCCTCGAGCTTGTTCCGTCACAATAACATTAAAAAAAGTTTAAAATAGTAGTTTTATTGTAGGTACTTAGTTACTTGTATACTGCTGCTGAGATCACGCTTGTGTCATTTTGGTTACGTGGCGACGTGTTCCAGGAAAAACAAAAAAAATATATAAAAATATTAGATACAATCTAAATATATATAACTCAAAGGTGATGACTGATAGACTGACATAGTGATCTATCAACGCACAGCCCAAACCACTGGACGAATCTGGCTGAAATTTGGCATGCAGGTAGATGTTATAACGTAGGCATCCGCTAAGAAAGGATTTTGGTTAATTCTACCCTCAAGGGGATAAAATAGGGGGTGAAAGTTTGTATGAAACTTTGTCAATTTTAAACCGATTGGGCTGAGACTTTGCATGCATAAAGCTACTATGACGTAGGCATCCCCTAAGAAAGGATTTTGAGATGCAGGCTATATTAGATTAGTAACTTTTCAGTTTAAAATATACGAATTTCTGTATGCTAGCGCCGCGCCATCTACTTTGAGTTATTTTGGAGAGAACTCTGAATTCACCATTTTTGTGCATAGTGCATAGATAACATATTTAGCGGATTATATTTGACGACTAGCTGCTGCTGCTTGATCGTTCTTTGGAGTAAGTATAGCACTCTCACATAACCTTTCAATAGGTTTGTCATGTATATGAATAATGTGGATAAACTTTAGACAGCAATTCTTGAACCATAGTAACAACTGTGCACGATTCTTCCGGGATGGTTATGATTCCACCAACGATGGAAAATCACCATTACCGATTTTAAAAAGGAGATCTGAAATCTACCAGCAGACTCATCCCCGCCTTTTATATTTATATTTTAAAAAAGTCTAACCGACAAAACCTATACTTTAACCAAACGAAAACAAAACAAATGCCAAATACAAAGCAGAGTCTATAACCAAAACTACTAAACCCAAACAAAACAAATGCACCTATACCTAATTAATAATAATCCTTCTTAACGCGAGCGAAGCCGCGGGCAAAAGCTAGTATTTAATAAAGTGTGAGTTCCTACTTAATAAAAAAATATATAAATATAATACAATGAAACAGCCAGCTTCTTTTTATTAATAGCCTTTGCCCACTATCTCCCCTGATGGTAAGTGATCATGTGGTATAGATATTTTTCAGAATAAGCTAGATTTGCCGGCTCTCAAGGACAGCTGCCGGAACACATCAATGGCTTGGCGACAGATTTTCAACTTTAGGGCCTCCCACCATGCTATAACGACTGCCATCATAAGACAACAACCGGGAACGAAGCCAATGCATGCTCAGTTGTATAACGCCACTAGGGGTCACCCAAGTCATGAAAGCGGCGGACGTTGCTTAACTTAACTAATCAGTTAAGAACGGCTAAGCAAACATCACTATGAACGCTTCTCATATTATTATTTTTTTATTTTTATTTTTTATGCCTGATAAGTTACACTTACACCACTATCTCACCTGATGGTAAGTGATGATGTGGTCGAAGATGTTGGTACAGGCTAACCTAGAAGTACTGGCTCTCAAGGACAGCTGCCGGAACACACCGTTAGGTGCTTGGCGACAGATTTTCTACTTGAGAGTGGTAGCTAGCCAGGCGGGCATTCGCAAAATGCCCTACCACCATGCTATAACGACTGCCATCCTAAGACGACAACCGGAACCGAAGCACGGAAAAATATATTTTTTAATGAAAAACTAATTTTAAAATCAATCATCGGGACTCGAATGGCGACTAACTAATTGCCGTTTTACCCTCACTGCTATTGAGCCAATCGCTTCAACAAAAGGTAAAGTTACAAAATAAAAAGAAAGGCCTTTTTTAAACAAAGGCCTAAAATAAGGTTTCCTTAAAAAACGGAAACAACACAGGAAAAGGTTTTCAGTTAACGCATGAATTTCCATCTTTATATCTCGGGCGGCACATTCTGTGTTATCAGAATCACTTTGGTAGGTACATACCTCAAGGGTACGATTTAAGAAATTGTATTTAGGCATTGTATCATGAAGCAGTGATGGCTCAGTGGCATTAATTTTTCTGGCTCTCAAGGACTGCTGCCGGAACACACCGTTAGGTGCTTGGCGACAGATTTTCTACTTGAGGGTGGTCGCTAGCCAAGCGGGCATTCGTAAAATTCCCTTCCACCATGCAGATACACAAATATTAGGGTAAGGTTGCTACTATTGGACCACTTAAATTTGAAACGACATAAAACTGATGCTGTAACGTTTAGGAATAAAAATATTAGTTGAATGAATAGGTCTTCTAGTCAAGTACCAGCAGCTATCGTTTCAGATTTTTTTCGTCAAGTATATTGGAATAAAATATAAAAAACACATTTTACATCCATTTTACATTGGATCACTGTTACTTTGATTGGACCACTGAGTTGCTATAATTGAACTTCAGTCATTATGGCTTACTAGTCCATTCAAGGTGCCTGTAAGAAATCTCGAAATTTGTATCGGTAAATTGAAAAAACTTCATTAAATAAAACGGTTCATTAAAATTATTACAAACTATATTTTTGGGCGTGCAAAATTACAAATATTCTTTAAAACAATAAAAATATCGTATATGACAAAAAATACTTATGATAATCATAATATATATTATCTTATTTTACTTCATAATGCATAGTATTTTTTTTTCAGTTGTTTCTTTCTCTTTACTGAATCTGTGCTTTATACCATTGAGCTCAGCTATTTTGAAAGCCAAGCTTCTTATAAACAACGTTCTAATTCTAAAATATGTTGTACTAACTTTTCTTCTACTTCTGGATTTAAATCACCTATTTAACTAACTACTTGCTTTTCGCCTTTTGCTATTATATTTATGTTATCAAATATTCGTTTCAGTGTTGCTTTAGGTACACCATATATGCCTCATTAAGTCCAGCCTGTTTCTTGCGAAAAGCATTTAGCGCCAATTTCACGCTTAATTCGTTCCAGGTTATAATACTGCCCTCTTTTTGCCATGCTAAAAAAAAAATATATATACTAAGACCAACAATTTGAAAAGAAGCCATCATTGGACTGGTTCAATCCAAGCGCCTCTTTCTGGTCCAATGATGGCAACTGTCTACTATTTTACTAAAATATTTTTCAGAAATTTTATTGAAATATTTTGCCATACATTATTTGATATTTGCCAACGCCATAAAATGTGCCAATGCTACCAAAAAGAAAAATGTTAATATGTTGCACATAATTCTAATTACATGGTATTATATGTCACGCAATTTTTACATCGGTAGACCGCTAAACATAGCAACACTCGTCTCTCCTCAATGAAGCGCTCGGCAACACTGGCAGTAGAGGGGCTGGGAGAGGGGTCATTAAGCTAGCGTTTAACAAGTTTGATGATTTTTAATGCTAACCGTTCCCGAGATACCTATGTGGTCCAATGAAAGCGCTAGTCCAATGATCGCAACCTTACCCTAATATATCAGGTTTGCTATTCTTCGTATACTCACTAGATACCTACTCGTCATATATCTACGGATGTACAGACATAATTGACATTAATATGACATCGTTTATAAATACATACTTAAATAATTCAGTTTTTTTGTTCAAGTGTAATTGAGATATTGTTTTGTTATACCGAAAAATTTGACAAAACAAGTTCATATTTTGCAGATTAAGATATCATAGATATTATTTACATAGACGTATTTATATATTCTGGTGCCCTGGCAGAATGGCAGGTGCCTGCCAGGTGGGATGCTGCTTGCGTCAGCACTGTCGCTGCCAGCCACCTGAGTCGCACTGTCCACTCACCGTCAGCGGCAGCCGCAAATGAAAAACGCCAAAAGTAGGCAGCAATGGAGACCGTTTACCTTTTTGTGCCCATTGCAGTAGATACTATGGGTTCGTGGGGTACTGAGGCCAAAAAGTTATTTCGTGAAATTGGGCGCAGGTTAAAAGAAAATACTGGTGACTCCGCTCCAGCTCGTTCCTGGTGCAGAGGATGGCCTTTGCCATTCAGCGCGGAAACGCTGCAAGTGGGCACCTTTGCACCGGGAGCAAACAGGGGTGGGTTGTTTGATTAGGCTAGTTTTAAGTTTGACTTAATATTATTATTATTTATGTTTGTTATTATTATTATTGACGTCTAGAGATTTAAAATAATAAAGATAGGTACTTACTTATTTTTTCAGCTTCTGTATCTACGACTTAATATATTCCGGCCTAGGTTGTCAAACATATCAGATAAATAAAATGTTAAATATATCAACATGCTATAGTTTTTTATAATTATATTTTATATTTTCTGTAACATTTTTAGGTAGGTATCAAATAGGTTTTGTTACATTATTA
This sequence comes from Plagodis pulveraria, assembly GCA_963890685.1. Lineage (NCBI taxonomy): Eukaryota > Metazoa > Arthropoda > Insecta > Lepidoptera > Geometridae > Plagodis > Plagodis pulveraria. Next base: position 20,303,979 of record OY982972.1, read on the forward strand.
AACTATTTCTGTATTGCTTTTGTTTTTATTAATAAAATTATGGGTTCTACACACGACACAATTTTGAATAGGCTGTTGCGATCTGGCTGAGATTTAGTAAATTGTATCATTTGTAAGCGTGTTGTGACTCTCCAAACACACTCCAAGTCTTATACTTCGTCCTCACATTGTTACAGCAAACTGTAGCCGCGTCGTAACGTGAGTAGACATAGTATTTTTTTATATACGGGTGAGTAGTGCGGTTGTAAGCAATCTAGGCTCAGTTGCGATCAAGCCGTCGCTCGTCGGTGGCCATCGGAGCGCTGTGAATTTAATGTAGGTTTAAGTGAATGTATTTAATATTGTGTTCTATACAAAACATAGGTAATACTCGTAATCATACGTGAGATTTTCTTTCTCAGCAGTTGGTCCGATTGCTTATTTTTCTGTATATTATGTATGTTCGTAAAAAATTGAGTCAATTTAAATTAAACAGTGACAATCACGATTACAATACTAGGAATAAAGATGAAATAGCGGTGCCAGGTTTCAGATTAGCAAAGACAAATAAAAGGTCCTTCTTAGTTAACTGTGTACGGTTTTATAATAAAATTTCCAAACATATTACAACGCTCACAGAAGGGAAATTCAAGTTGGACGTGAATAACATATTGATTAAGAAATACAGTTTGTGATTACCTAAACCACAAAAATGCCTGGACAATCTTCTGCCAAGCTATCGCCTGTCACCTACATAATTTAAACAAATATTGTAATAACCTTATTATATAGTAAGTATGTAACACATTGTTTAAAGACGTTTAAAAGAATGGCCCCAAGTTTCTTGCCCGTTCTTCTCGCAGTGGCTCTATACTTTTTTTATTTGCTAAACGTGGCAGTACAATGTAGAATATACCTATGTCCTACCTATGTATAAAATTTGTAATTGACCTTGGTAAGAGCGTCATAGACGCCTAAATTGAATATATGATTTGGTTTTGCATGGTGGTATGGCATTTTGCGAATGCCCGCCTGGCTAGCTACCACCCTCAAGTAGAAAGTCTGTCGCCAAGCACCTAACGGTGCGTTCCGGCAGCTGTCCTTGAGAGCCAGTACTTCTAGGTTAGCCTGAACAACATCTTCGACCACATCATCACTTACCATCAGGTGAGATAGTGGTCAAAGGCTAACCTATCAGGCTTAAAAAAAAAACGTTGACTTCGTATAACTGACAAGTAGCGAAGGCAATTTGCTATAGGCGCTGTTTGATAATTGAAAAATAAAAAAAAATGTATTTGAATAGCATTGGAACTATTATTATTTTCATCACACTTGCACGTAAACAGTATCTAAACATACAAGTTACTTGGCCGTAACGCCCCATATAAAACCCTTGAGCTCTCTTTTTGTCATGAAACACAAGTTCGGTAAGTTTTTATTTATTTATAGCACAGCACACAGGTCATGCAAGTTCAAGCAAGGAAAGCTCCTTGTATGTACTGTACTGTACTGTAACTGTAAGTAGGCAGTTCTTTAGAAGGTGCTGCTGCCCATCTTCCAGTATTTTCCCTTAGTCGCCTTTTACGACACCCATGGGATGGTATGGTGAGGTGCAATTCTAACCCGGCACCCCACATGTAACCACATGCAATTGAAAAATTGTCTTGAAATGTTATCTAAAACGGAATTTCATAGCAATCTCGCTACATGTTACTTATAAATAAGTACTCAACTAATGTTCTTATTTTGTATCAAAACGCGAAATTGTTTTATTCTACTAGAGTCTCGATCGCAATTGCGTACTTACCGCCCTTAATATACAATGTATATCCAACATACCCGCGTGCAGTGGTAATAAAACAAAATTAAATTGTGATCACAGCAGCCAATCTCTGCTCTCTACGTACTCTATTGCACGGCCAACCGCGCTTCCAGCATGTTGCAATAGCATAGTGTATGTAAAATTGTGGCGAGTGTAGCCCCTTTTAACTGACCAAATCTAATAAATGAACGTTTCTTGTTTATATGACTACCTACATAACAATCAACAATAATTGTGCTTTTAATAATGGTATGGTAGAGACCATAGAATAAGTAAAAACCGGTATAGTAACTAAACAACTTTAAACGGTTACATAATTACAAATATAAGATAGGAAAAATTTAAGTCATGTGCGGGATTCGAACCCGCGTCCATCCACCCGTTTAGCTGGGGTATGCTCTAACCAATTGAGCTAACACGACAATGACGCCATAACTAAAAAAAAAATCTATCGTTCCTTAACCATCGTATTGGGCATAGCAGGCGTTATTGCAAACATAACAATATTAAAACTTTAAATGGTTTAAAAAACCGGTATTTTTATAATTACCGTTATTTATTTAAGTAAGTGGACAAATGTTATTATACGTAATTTAACTACCTACATAGGTAGTTAAATTACTTGGGTATCTGTATATCCACAAACTTAAAGAGCACAATAGGCAATTCATCATCACTACCTAATCTTTGTATTTGAAAATATATCTAATCTTATTAGGTATCTACAGTTATTTTTTAAAGTTGACACTTGACTTAGTGCTTATATAAATAAAATATAACTTACTATGCCTACTTAGGTACCTAATTAAAGCATAATGGTTTCAATACTTATTTCATGTTTATAACTCATCTAAACTCTATATTCCCTGCTTATTTTACACAAACAATGTTTAAAAAGGTACTGAAGTACCTGGATCCAACTTACAAATTTGTAAATTGTTCAAGTTTCCTTAGCACTTAAGTATTGTTTCACTTCACTATGTAACGGTTGTGATTTGACAATATTTATTTATTTATTTTTTATTTATTTACACACTTATACATATACAGCATTACAAAATTAATTTTCCAAGGCGCTATATAAATAATATAAAATAATATTATAAAATAATATACCTAGGTATATTAAAGTTTAGTATATGGAAAGTGTGCCTTTAAAAATATTGCTATTGTCCAAGTACGCCTTTATTAAAGGCAAGGAATTACCTTAGTAGGTGTACCTAAAATAGTGATAATAAAGCTTAACAAAATATGTTGTATAGTCAGGTATTATTTATTTAAGATCTGCCTATAACTTCTTGCTACATTATATACTACTATTACTAAATTATGCTTATTACCTATATTTTGGCGAAAAATCATTGTTTATCTTAAAATCTACTGACAATTATTATCTGTCTTTGTTGCGAGAAAATGTGGCAAAAATTTAATTTTTTTTTACTAAAAGTAGATTTTTAACTAAGAATAAGTTGCGGAAGAAATGCATATTTCAGTAATATATGAAAATTTTAACATCTTATTTAAACATAGGATTAAACTTTGGTAGCGCTAAAATAGGCGATGTGTAGAAAAGAAGAAATGATAAAATTAACGTAAAAAACTATTAAACAAAGTATTCTCTGATCATGCACTGCTACTTTACATTTATAGGTAACTAAGGTTGAAATTTTAAAAACCATATAACCTTGCCGATTATTGCATTTATTTATCACACATACTTACAGAAAAGGTAGGTACGTCTAATATAATGAAGGCAAGCTTACCTACATTATCAAACAATGAATTGATAAATTTAAAAAACTATTCCTTGAAATAAAACGGTTTCCATTTATATAACTAAGTAATATTTATTAAACAAAAATCAATCACTTCTCACCAAAGTCCAACCATAACGATTTTAATTAAAAAATCAAAGTATTTACCAAACACAGTTTAGTTTGTAATGGCGTAAAATTTGCGTGAAATGTAAACTTTATCGAGTTTCATTAAAATTTAATTCAACAATCATATTCACCTGATTATTTTACTGACGATAAAAATTAACAATCGTAAGCGACGCGGTGGAAGAATCAGTAAATGTCGACAAATCGTTGTAAAACGTCGCCATTTTACATGAAACTGTTTAATTCGATTTTTGATACATTCCCGCTTATCTCTCAACATTAAGCTAATAAAGCATCGCAGTTAATTAAAAAGTATTAGACCGGCGCACGGAGCGCGAGCGTGCGCCAAGCGAGTCAACTATCCCAAAACGAGCAAGTCCCCGTGCCACCCAATCGACGCCTAATTGAATCATAACCAGCCAAATCCAAAAGCTCCACCTGTCGCAGACGCGAGACAAATCTCACGTAACACGCCAAGCGGACGGTTAAATCACAAGCTCTTCACTATAACCGCCCACTGCAAAAGCGCTCCTAATTCAAACAACACCTTCACGATCATGATCCACCAATAACAGTGCAGCCATCTGAATAAAGAGTGCAGGCCAAAAGGTTGCCAACGCCCTGCGAATGATTTCAACCAATAGCGGCTTCGGAGTCCATGTTAGTTATTTTTTTTAACCGGTCGCCGGGCGTCAGGCTTGAACGGAGGGCTCATTCGGCCGCGCGCCGCCTTGGCGTTCGTATCGCGCGTTCGCGTCATGAAAATGGATTGTGCTCTGTGTGACATGTGCTTCTGATTTGGTGATAATTTTTGTGACGGACCCGTTGTGTGTAAAAGCATGATGCCTCTCGCACCGACCCCTGTGGTGGCGGTGCCATCGAAGCCTAAGATTGGATTTAGTATTGACAGTATAGTTGGTGGTTCCGAACGGCCGAAACATGCGTCTCCGCCGCTGGCGAGTCCAGGGTCGCCTTCTCCCGTGGCTTCCCCTCGGAGTCCTTCTCCTCGACCTTTGTTACGGCCGAGTGCTTTGCCGGCTATGTTCCCCTCGCCCGAGTTGAAAAGGCTACCGTATCTGGATGCCCAGAGTCACCACCACCAGTTTCTCGCACATTTCCAAGGGGCTGCACTGGCAGCCGCATTAGCGCATCAGCAGCAAGGTTATGGTGCTCCCCTTCCCCCTCATCCACCGCCGCATCCCGCCGCGCCGGTACCCAGGGAGTCTTACCAACTCTACCCGTGGCTGATCAACAGGCACGGGAGGATATTCCCTCACAGATTTCCAGGAGGTAAGTCATTATTAGCTACTATTAATAAAAATATTATTAAATAATTAGGAAACAGTTTATATTTTTTAGTTTTTGTTCATAGCAGATTGGGTTTCCAGTAGATGTGGTGGCTATCCACAAATACCTATAAATTAAAGAAACTAGGATAATTTCATACATAAACTTACTACACGGCTACCTACAGTAGTTGTAATAAAAATACTTGTATTTTAATAAAGAAATACTTAAAATTGTAAGAGATATATACACATAATATAAAAAAATATACCTTAAACTCTGTAAATAGATTTTCTTGACGGCTTAAAGCGCATCTCTCTTGTTTCCTATTTTCACTGTTTATTTGATACAAATTTGATGAGCTCTTGTAATTTGTAATTAAAAGTTTCATAAAACATAAATTAATGTAACTTAATTCAAAACATGTCTGTGCTACATTTGCCGACGCGTACCTACGTATTGTTTTGTCAGTATTTTTTATTAAGGTCACGTTGTTCAGATTAACAAATTATACAAAAAGTATCTATCTACTTACCTACTTATCATTTACGCAAGATTCATTCATGTAAAATTTTACTTGTTATTTTTTTTAAGTAGATAGTAGTATATATACCTATTTAGATATTTCTCATAGCATAGATTAAGCAATCGTAAAAATAATAATGATTCCAGGTCATTATAATACGCAGTTATTTATAAAGTGTATCTATACCTAGTTAATTTAAAAGTTAATATTAAATATTATATAACTAAAAAAATCCTTTTATGCAACACATAAGTTTTTATTGCCTTAAAATATTTATTTTTGAGTTGTAATAGAAATAACTCCGAACCTACGAGCATTGTTAATAAATTTAGTACCAATAAGAATAGTAGATAACCGGTACACTGAAGTAGTACGTATACTGCTAAGTACCGGTATCACCATCTCTGAAAAATATAATATGATAAAATATTCTGAACTAAAAATGTACTTACATAGTGGGTATATATTTACCTATTTTATCCTGTTGTAAAGTACAAGGCTGTTATAATGGTGTAATTAGGCTTGTGTTACCATTTACTTAAATTAGGTGGGTTACCTACTCAGGTGTTAGAATGTATTGAATAAAATAAAATTATTTTTATATATGTATCCAAAGCTTAACTTAATAACGTACTCTTCCGCCTATCTTTGCTAGGATTGCAGACCAATTTCCGAACGAAACGGTCCATATTAAAGGGCTTATTTTAGTCACTTTCAAGGTGAACTCCTCAGAGCCAATTCGTGCTGAAGGTTTTACAATAACCGTTTGATTAATACGAAAAAAATATTTTAAATGCAGTATTTTTGGGACTATAACTATAATAACTATATTTAACTGTCCCACAATCACTATAAAATGTTACCAATTATATCCTTGACAAATCCGTGCTGAATTTTTATAATTGGACAACAGCGTCCATGTATAAGAGTGCACGGCACCGTTTTCATACAAACGTTGTTTCGTCATATTTTAAACACCATGGTATTCAAACTCGGTGAAATTGTACGCCCACCAACTTATCTGTTCAGGCGGCAAAAAAAAGTACTAAAACATTCCTTCAAATTTTGACAGTTTGTAGTTGATTTCCTTGACCAGTAGCGCCCTCGAAAACTGCACAGTTAAGTTGGTGGTACTATACACGTATTGCTGCTTAATAAGTATCTATGCTTCTGGTTTGCCAGTTTTTCGATTTATTATTGACTATATTGCTATATGTCCAAATAATAAATTTGAAGCGCTCGTAGCGAAGTTTACTTAGTTGTTCTCAACCGATCAGCAAAGTTAAGCAACGTCGCACGCGGTCATGAGTTGGATGGGTGACCGCTAGTGACATTACTACTGAGCGTTTCCGTGCTTCGGAGGGCACGTTAAGCCGTCGGTCCTGGTTGTTGTCTTAGGATGGCAGTAGTAATAGCATGGTGGTAGGGCATTTTGCGACCGCCGCCTGGCTAGCTACCACCCTCAAGTAGAAAATCTGTCACCAAGCGCCTAACGGTGTGTTCCGGCAGCTGTCCTTGAGATCCAGTACTTCTAGGTTAGCCTGAACAACATCTTCGACCACGTCATCACTTACCATCAGGTGAGATAGTGCTAAAGGCTAACCTATAAGGCTAAATAAAAAAAAAATAACATTCTCATACAAAAATATTTTTCTATTTTTTATTTGTTAGGTTTGGGGAACGTTCCGTAAAACTAACTGGGTAGGTACCTAGCTGTACTCGCTCTGACTAAGTGTGCTGATGTATATTATGATAAAAAAATTAAAACAAGAACAAAAATTATAGTCATGTTTGGGATGGTATTATAAGATGCGATTTGTTATATATTATTGAAAATAGGACTTTCACTACATAAAAAAATATTTTATTTTCAAGGTTTTTATTTTTATAGCTTTCATGCGTTTGAGCACAATCACATCTGCTGGTAAATTAAGATTTAGTAAAAGAAGTATTAAACTCTCTTTGCATTTAATCTTGAGTGTCATTGTCGAGAACTTATTGAGTAGAGAAAAAACATAGTTTATATATATATATTTTATCCATAAAAATTAATCTATGGGAGGCCAAAGACGTCAATTTTTTAGACCAAATTTGTTGTGGGTTATCAAAGACTAAACTAGTTATGAATTTAAAATTTCGGTTCATTTAGGTTTAATTTATGTTTACCTGAATACCAAATCCTCTATTTAACCAATAAATTGATACTTAAAACAATCATTTAAAATATTGTTTAAATGCCTTGATCAATTTTTTTTTTCTTTTTCGATATTGCTGCAATGCGGTATGCTATAAAGCTAAACCCAGGCCAGTTTTTTTTTATTTAGGCACTTATTAATAGTGCTGGTGTCTCCCTTATAAAAATACAACAAAATCTAAATATACATGACATTTCATTACAAAACCACATGACATAAAAAAAATACATGACATTTACAGTAAGTATTAGGTGCAGTAAATGTTACCAGCACCACTTCGGACCAAAACTTCTAATAAATAATTAAGTGATTACGTTGCAAAAAGCCATGCACTGTGATTTTAATAAGATCAATCAATTTGATATACAGCTTAATAATTATACCGATAGAACATAAAATACAAAATCATATTTATAACTTATTTCGACATAGCTATTTATTTATTATTTTAACATCACCGCGTATAGATTTGGATGAAATAACGTAGATTCTGTAAAGTATCAGCCAGATTGTCCACTGTTGAACACAGCCTCAGCACATTTAGGGAGGGTTTACTATAATCCCCACGCTTGCATGGCCGGCTTTTTTAGGATCACAGTGTAAGCTAACAGTTCCTCAAAAAGCGCTATTACCCACTTTCCAGTATTTTTCACTTGGGTGAAAAATACTTTTGTCTCTTACTTGTCGTAAGAGACGACACCCACAGGACGAGCTGGTGAGAAATGGACTCAACCCTTCAGTATCAGCAAAAAAAATAAAATTGAGCAGGGTTGTTTTATATAGATGTTCGTAGGTTCTATTCCAGGGCCCTCCAGGCAATGACGTAATATTTAAAACCATAGTTATTGTTACCAGCCTGATGAAATAACATTTAAGACACTATTGAAAAATCCTCATTTCTGATACCTTTGTCTAATTCGGTAAACTACCATATTAGAATATAATTTTTGACTCTGGCAATACTCTTTGTTTACGTATATTTAATTTAAAACAGACGTAACGTAGATATCGAATAGTACCTAAGGTCACAAGTTTAGAGGTTCCGTTTTCCAGATACCTAGGAACTCTATTATGTGCTTCTTTATCATAAGTAAGTATATTATTTACTTGCTAATATAAAGCTATTTAATATGTATTTAATCATAATCAAGATAAATGTTGCCAACTTGACAACATGCGGCTGTAAATTATGCACAGATATGTAGATTAATTAGGTATGAATAATGTCACTAATAATTGCTGGTAAGTAGGTATGCCACGCAATATTGTTGCGTATCTTGTGTATGTAGGTATATAGTATATTAAATTTATTTATACCTAGGTACCTACCTATTTTATACGTTTGAGGCAGCGGTAATAGCTTTGGTCTCAAGTAGAAAATCTGTCGCCAAGCACCTAACTGTGTTCCGGCAGCTGTCCTTGAGAGCCAGAGGTTAGCCTGAACAACATCGTCGACCACATCATCACTTACCACCAGGTGAGATAGTGTTCAAAGGCTAATCAGGCATAAAAAAAACTGGTTACAGACTAGCTAGCTCTAATAGCTCTCCCAAATGTGTCGTCTGTGCTCAAATGAAACAATAATTGTTTCCATTTCAGACATTCGTTAATTCATAAGCATACTTAGGCAGAGTTCTTCCATTACAAAATTACAAATTTACGAGAGAAAAATTATAGTCATGTGTTTCGAACCCGCGCCATCCACCCATATAGCCGGGGTACGCTCTGACCGACTGAGCTAACATGACTAGTTACTGTACTTACAAAAAATATAAATTATCACCTATTTTTGTCAGTGAAAGCTGGCTGTAATTTATAAAATACTAATACATCGCTAGTAAACCACGTGTGACGTAAAAATAGTTGTAGAGTAACTTAACCGTCGTCGCCGGTCGTCTAAAATAATCATTTAATGATTCTTGAGATAAAACCGTGTCGTCGCGTGTCTAAAAAGCTTTCGTTGACAGAATTAAGTGTTCGGTACAAAAAACGTAGTAGCTTATCTTAAAGCATGGCAACATTATGATAAAAGAGTCCCGTTATCGGCAGACGGTCGCATCCTTGTCTGTACTACTAAAAAGGTTAATTTATCATTAAAAAAATACACAGATTATAGCGCTAATCCAAACCTCGGTATAGGATGAAACGTTCTTTTTTTAAAATCGGGGACTATTGTCGATAAATTGAAAGCTTTTAAAGAGGTTCTTTACATGTACTTAGGGACCAATGTAATTAGCAATTTTTTGTGAATGGTTTCTTGTTTCGTTTGTTTCTTATTTATGATTTAATCCATCTTAAAGATCCGTTACATTCCAAATTAGATTTTTTACCATAACCCAAAAATAAAACAGATTAACTAATAAGCCACTTATAATATTTTAAGTCAAATTCTTTTATGTTACTTTTTAAATAGGATGCGGGTTGTTCGTTTGATTGTTTAAATAAAGTTGTATTAAATAATAACAGATGTTTTTTTTATATTTTTATTATTGCAACGCGACGCATGCTGTTCGTATAACAGTACAAAATTTCAACGAGAGAGAACGCTCTATATGCGGTGGTTAAGAACAAAAGGACAAATTGGAGTCATGCGTCATATTATTATGTCATGTTGGCTTAGCGGTTGGAGCATACCCCGGCTATAGAGGTGGCACGGGTTCGAATCCCGCACATAACTATATTTTTTCCTCCCATTGTAATTTTGTAATAACAGGTGTCATTTGGTTAATTAGTTGCTTATATGAAATATATATGTATATATACATAGGTAGGCATAAAGCATACCTACCTTAGTATATATACAGAGAATATCTTGTTATTAAGGTATAAGTACCTCTATTAAACTTTAACAATACATTACATGTCCGTGCGTCCGTAATTATTATTAGAGACAAGCTCCTTATATTTCGACTTTGATATATTTTCGGACTTTATCCCATCAGTGAAATTACTAATACTAACTGCCTTTGATTAATAATTAAATAAGATTAATCATTTGAAATAAGTTCTACAACTACTAATGTACATATTTAACTATCAGGCGCCACTGAAGTTATAAAAGATTTGCACTAATTAAAAATAATGACATCCATTCAGCGAATAAAAACTTCTTAATTAATGTTTAATATTAATCATATCTTGATATTTATATTGTGTCAGTGTAATAAAATAGTTATTTTGAAGTTTTATCTACGTTGAACTCGGTGACCTCGTTTCATAATTATGTTTAAGGTTGTGATAGCTCGTGACATCTTACAAAGTAACTATCTTGGCCATTAGTTGTAATTAAAACTTTGATAACATAATTACGTTGATAATGTGGTATATTGCATGATTTACATATAAATACGAGTAATTAAGTAGATATAATGCAACTGCGCTTGGTCCGTACTACTGAGCAAGTAATATTACATTATGTCATAGAGAAAAGTAATATACCGGAAACAATATGATTAGTCTATAGCCATGACAGTCCAGTTGAGTTGTCAAGGTGACAATGACATCGTATTTGGTAATTTTGGACAGGAATGGGTTCACCTGCAATACTTTACCTTATTATAAGGTTGGTGACGCTGGACTGGTCCGTACTACCATAGGGAAAGATTAATATTATTTATATATAATTATTACTACTAATTATGTCAAAAAAAGGAAAGATAGGAACGCAGTTGCATTATACCTAAGTACGTAGTTAGAAGAATTTCTCTAATTTCTTTCTCTGTTTTTTTTATGCCTGATAGGTTAGCCTTTGACCACTATCTCACATGATGGTAAGTGATGATGTGGTCGAAGATGTTGTTCAGTCTAACCTAGAAGTACTGGCTCTCAAGGACAGCTGCTGGAACACACCGTTAGGTGCTTGGTGACAGATTTTCTACTTGAGGGTGGTAGCTAGCCAGGCGGGCATTCGCAAAATGCCCTACCACCATGCAAAACTACACTACTTATGGTACTACTAACGTTTTTGTAATGATAGCCCCCCAAATAAATGTAAAATGTAAAAAAATACTACTTATGTCAAAAAAAGGAAAGATAGGACCAAACGCAGTTGAATTATACCTAGTTAGGTGTAATGCAACTGTGTTTGGTCCGTACTACCAAAGAGACAACTTATTTTGTCTATGGTACTACTTATGTCAAAAAAGGTTAGATGTGTGTTCTATAAGTATCCAATAAGTGGGTGAGAAACAGCTATTTAATACTGAAAAAAAGCAGGAGCCTCTCAATCAGATTGATGTTTTTTTTTCTAGTTTGTTACGCGTTTACTCCGCTATTTATGAACTGATTTTGATGATTATTTTTTGTTTGGTAGAATATATTATCAAGTTGATTCCATTTAAATGGCATCAAAATCGGTAAAGTTGTTTTTAAGTTATGGTCAATTAACTGAAAAATGTATTTGCGTACTGGATGATGTAATGGTTGTATAATAAAAAAAAACACCCACGTCTAAAACTAAATATTTTTGAATCAGCATGTTACGGATTTCAACTTATCAGTAGTTAAGTACCATAAGGTAGCAATGCGCTCTAACTTGTAGTTCAGATTGGTAGCGCACGCCCCTCCCAACCCGAGGAATTATTTATGTCTTTAGCTTCGATAAGGATTAAACGCCATCAATCAAATGATAATCAATTGACAATAAGAATCAAATGTATTCGTAGATATAAGAATTGCATAGCTTTTAGCTACATAACAAGTAGGCGGATTTTGAGTTGACAGCATTGACTTAGTAAACGGTAGAGCAATATATAATATGAATGATTAAATAAGTCATTCCCACGTTGTACAGCACATGTATCTAATTGTGGATATATTTTTAGGGTTATGTACGAGATAACGGGACTCTATGTCAAAAAAAAAAACAAAGCCTACGTAGTCTTTCTGCTTTTTCCTACTACCACCATTCTACTTAGGACTAAAAAATAAAAATACACTAGCTGTGTCAGGTTTTAGACTAGCATAGACAAGTAAAAAATCTTTCTTAGGTAATGTTATAAATTAATATTTCTAAATATATTACAGTTCTCGCAAAATCAAACTCAAATTGCATGTAAAAAACACTTATTAAAAACGTGAACAAAATATTGGTGATTATTTAGAAGACAAAAATGCTTGGGATATTCCACCAATGCCAAACAACCGCCAATTATCTTTGTAATAATTTTATAATAGACTTACAAACTGTAATAGAGTTAAGACATATAAAAATAATATTTGCGATTTTCTTGCCATTATACCATTTTATGCTGAATTATCACACTCAAATTATCCCTTAATTTGTGACTTTTTTCGACCTTTCTATACCCCCTATAAAGTACACAGTACACGTTTTATCAATGTTATTTATATGCTAATAAAAAGCGATAATAGATAACAAACGTCAATTTTAGTAAAATCCTAAAGTAAACAACAAATTTGTTAAAACCAGCCTTGAATAAGGCCGAACGAAAAATTTACTTGTTTTGTAAGTAGGTTTTAAGTAGCACAATATATTGTACCTATGTACAATATATTGTTCGTTTATACAGAACTCTCGGTGTGATATTTTGACACGCATTTGGTCGTTTTTCGTTTCTAAATAAGTAAGTATTTAATAGTGTTATATCTATGAAAAACATTATAAAATAAAAAAATACAGCCTCTACACCCTCCAATTTCCAATTTCGCACCATTATCAATGTTAACAAAAAGCTATCCAATAATTTGGCCCTTTTTTCACGCCCTCCCTTTTTGTTCGCAAATAAACTACATACATTTCTACAGTTGCACATCCCTTATCCAATTTCTATTGAGTGCCACCCCTATTTATCAACAATATTATTTTTATGAACCCACTGCTCTGTAAAAGAACCCAATTTTAATTAAACTGGTTTAACGCGCAACACATTTGCCGTTAGGAATAAAAAAAAAGAAATATTAAAAATTTGTTTTTACACAGAAGCTCTGACAAAGGAGTCTTTATGCGACGAAGCGGGGACTGAACGCGCGCGATTATCAACCGACGCCATTGTGTCCGAGATTTGATTGTTTCCTAGTGATGTTCCGGTGTCGATAAGAACATTACTAAAATAAATCCGTAAACTTGTATGTTTTCTAAGTTTTCTACTAAATAATAGATGTGTAGTAGTTTACATTGATATAAAAGTTACAGTACAAAATCTCCATCATCTTCGCTTCTATTATCTTACATGTGATCAGCACATTATGTCTTCGCTGAAAACGCCCAAAACAATGCCATAATTGGAAAAGTGCTGGTTTTGGTTTCATGGCCAGCTGCTTCTTGAACACTCTTTGGGAGTGCTCTTTCTGGCTAAAGGGTCGAAAAGATGCACCCTTTGCAGTAACACCCCATTTACATCGTAGTAAGTGGTGGTATACTGCTCATGAGTTGCATTTTTATAACATTCAACATAAATATAAAAACTCAATACATTCGTTAGAAAATTAAAGACTTCTAGAAATATTATTTAGATTTATTTATAAAATTTACTAACATGGAATTGACCTGACCTGTCTCAGTTGACCTGAGTGAGTGCAATGTTAATTACATTGACTGAGACTAAAATTACCTATAAGCAGGTACATACCGAACTCTTCCATCACATATATGTTTTCTAAAGTACTACCATAATGTACATTATAGAGAACTCAAATTGATATTCGGGTTTGATTCACTGTATTTATTTCCACCAATAAAATATACACATAATTAAATAATTTTTATTTTTCACTTGCATGTTGGTATGCAATGAAACTGACCTTTTCAATTGCCTCAGCGTTTTCAATCCTCGTTATTTCTATACTACTTTACCATAACCATTGTTATGTCAAATTAAAAGGTATCTACTTCTACATATTTGCGGTGTAACTGTCAAGATAAAATATCGATAAATGCACCTCACTAGTAACTTTGTAAGTAGTTGGTAGCAGCACCTAAACGTCATCTTTCGTTACGCGCTCTTTTTCTTAATTACCAACGTTTGTTACAGCTTATTTTTTTCACAATATTACCACTAAAAGGATTGAATGGCTTATAATTGGGTGTAATTTGAGTACACTTTGTTGTGAACGCCTGAGCGATGGTGGGTTTTTAAAAAGCAACGATTTATTAAGGTTGGTAACATTGGGGCAGCCATTTTGTAACGTTAGTGATGCGATAGGTAGTTAGAGGAATGATTTACTATGTCGAGATCCAGTGCTGAGGAATTAAGATTAATTAAATTGAGTTAAGCAGGTAGTTAATTGTTATTGTTATTAACATAGGCAACGTAGGTAGTTCTTGTTTGGTGGTTTGATTAGTTATTTATCTCTAACGATGTAGCTACGAAGTACCTAAGTATTTATTTAATGAGTACTTTTCTTCTATATTAATGAATTTATAGAAGCTCTTTTTAATCCCGTGAAATACCAAGTTTTCATTTGCATTTTTCAATTACTTACTATGTCATACATTACGGAGACTATTTTAGTTTATTTTATTTTTGCAATGACGCATCCATTCATTATTTTTTTTCTCAGAAAATCAAATTAATTTATTGATTTACATGGTTTCGAGCTAATAAGCTCAAGCCCGAGGCATCTTTTGCCACTTAAATCATTGATTAAAATTGAAAACCGACACCAATGCGTGTCAGTCAATATCTATTTAAATTGGGCCATTAAAAGTGTGATAACATGAAATTTTGCCATAAGCTAGAGAAAAAATAAATAAAAATTGAGCTTTTGTCACTCTAAATCAAGTTAAACTTTAATACCATTGAATAGTAATGAGTCTAATGCAGCCAGCTTATTTGAATTGATGACGTGCGCTTTTAATTCATCACGAGTGATTGGTTCCACTGCCGTACCATAGATTAATAAATCATTATGTTTGCTTGACATTCAAACCATAGATAAGAACATCATTCATTAGTAAAATAGGGTTAATTTGTGACAAAGAGGCAAATATTTTTCTAATTTTTGCACAAGCAGACATCAATGGCAGACAAATATCGTGTATAGTACCACCAACTTAACTGTGCAGTTCTCGAGGGCGCTATTGGTCAAGGAAATCAACTACAAACTGTCACAATTTGAGGTAATTTTGTAGTTCTTTTTTCTGCCGCCTGAACAGATAAGTTGGTCCAACTGTATACTGTGGAAACATCGTAGATATTTCTAGAACAAGGAGTAATGCATTATCGATTAAATAAATCCTTTGTTACATAAGTAAATGCTGTCAGCGTTGGCGAACTAACAGCAACTGGAAATGATAGTTTTGCACGGTCCGACACGGCTTTGCTTAGGTGGTGTCGAAGAACCTTGTATGGCGTCCATCTTGATTCCTCCATCTTGGATTTTTGATGGCCCTTGAGACTGGATAAGGCAAACACCCTCTCAATTGAGAGACCTAAATTGCTTTTGGAAAAGTTGTGGGTGGGTCAAGTACAAATTATTTTGTCAAAATATTGTTTAGTAAGTAGAGTTAAGAAATCTACTGATAAAATTTACAGGTTTTCAAGGAGCGAAATTAAATCGATCTAGCTAGGTTAACCTTGGTAAACTTCCTTTTCATCGGATCAAAGGATGCTCAGGATAACAAGATTAGGGCTCACCTGTACTGTATCAGCCGGATCTTCCACTGCTGAACACAGCCTCCCCTATTTAGGTGGGATTTGCCATAATCCCCACGCTTGGCAGGCGGGTTGGAGATCGCAGTGTAAGATGAAAGTTATTTAGAAGGTGCTGCTGCCCACCCTCCTTTATTTTTCCCTTAGTCGCCTCATACGACACCCACGTGATGATATGAGGAGGTGGAATTCTAACCCTACAGGAGAGCCTACCTACCTATCATCGACTAAAATTATTAAGTACTAGACAATAATTGCTTTTGCTTGCAGAAAACCCATTTCTATTTGTGCTTGTAGGTAATTACATACTAGTATGTAATAATAACAAATATTTTAAGAAAACATCAAATTAATATTTTAATAAAACACTTAAAAAATATATCTAGTGACAATTCCGCCTAATTTTCCTGTTAAGCCGACGTGACGTCACAAACGCCACGCAGCCAAACCGGAAGAATTTTCGACGCATTTCGCTTCTACACGATTCTGCACGATCGAGAAAGAATTCCGGTTTGGCTGCGTGGCGTTTGTGACGTCACGTCGGCTTAACAGGAAAATTAGGCGGAATAATATATATTTTTTTAGTGTTTTATTAAAATATTAATTTGATGGTTTCTTAAAATATTTTAAAAATATTTGTTATTATTGAATATGGATTTCCGCAAAGTAACGCCCGAATCTATTAATTATTCTAGTATGTTCTATTAGGTACATATATGTTTCTTCATTTAACTCCAATGTTTTTCTACTTACTTATCAACAGTTATTAGATATTCTAAGAAGACTCATAAAAGTATGGCAATAAAACAATTTTTATTAGTTACGTGACACGTCTAAGGTTATCTGGTTTGATAACGATGTTTTTTGAGTGTCGTATTCATTGTTAAATTACTATAAAATATGGCAAATGTTACTGAGAAAAATATTATGTAACGTATAGATTCTTCCAGCAACTTCACCCATGTTAAATTATGTTTTACCGCGCTTCTTCGGGAAATAGTCAGTAAAGCGGGATTCAAAGTACAATATGTAGAATCTTAGAAAATAAAATCTAAAACTTATCAACTACAGTGGCTATTACACTTCGATGGGTGACCGCTAGTGACATTTACAACTGAGCTCTAAGTACCTGCTTCGAAGGACACGTAAAGCCGTCGGTCCCGGTTGTTGTCTTAGGATAGCAGTCGTTATATAGTGTTGGTAGGGCATTGTACAAATATCCGCCTGGTTAGCTACCACCATTAGTTAGGAAATCTGTCTCCATGTATGAGCACCTAACAATGTGTTCCGGCAGCTGCCCTTGAGAGCCAGGAGTACAAATATTCGTTAGAAGCAACAAGATATAAACAAGATACTTCTACGAAGAAGAAAAATACCAGAAGGTGGAAAGAAACTCTTTCTGAATTATACGGTGTCTTAATTCCGCCAGTTAGTGTTTTTTTTTTAACAATTAAACAAGCAGTTACGAAAATACCTTCAATATGAATTTGCTGTCAGAAGTCATATAGTACCTAAGTATATATTTTATTTTATCCAAACAATGATCGTCTTACTATCTTCTTCAAAGTAATCAATTTCGGAGAATCGCTATCTTAATTGTATAGTTGGATTTTTAATCAGACAGAGTAAAGTGACATTACTGGTGTTGCTACTTTTTGAAGATACAAAAATAGTGCTGTGTTAAAATGTTTTAGTTCTTTCACTTCACTTCAGTGAGCTGTATAATTTTTTCATTCCTTTCGTAAAAGCCATTATTATTGTACTAAGAGTAATTTTACAATACAAGCGATTTATATTACTAAAAGATGTTGTTGGTAGGTTGTTTATGAGACTGCAGCACAGCAATAAATTATACAATTTAGGGATGACAATTATTATATGTCCAACACACTTATAGTTCCGCTCATAAAAACTAAACTAGAAACATCACTATGATTTGAAGTTGGCATCTTTATTTTGAAATGTGACATTTCGATCTGTCAGTTTAATCCGTCTGATTAAAAATTTGACTATAGTTAGTAATTTATCACCAATCTATACTTTCTATGCAAGAGTGCAGTAGAAGAATTCTGAAAAATATCCACCTACAACGTTCTCGCTTAATTCCAACTCATTTCCTCTAGGGCTTGTCTTACAAAAAAAATGAGACAACATATACCAGTTCTTTCTAGATTACTGTAATTAAATTGCATAAAATTCCGAGACTCGAATTACTAACTACGAAAATAACTCAGAACCTTTTGCAAAACACGCGATCTGAACATTTGCGACAGCGCAAACACCTTTAAATTAAATTGTCATTAATGTCATTATACCTATTCCGATTATATCTTAACTTAGTAGGTAATATTACTGCCGTTTATAACCTATGTAAGATTTTTTTGTAGTAGACCTCCGTTCAGAGCCACCACGGAGTCTCTTATCTTAGCCGGTCTTAATTTTGCGCTCAAGCCTTTGAAATGAACGGATTTTACACATAACATTTGATTCAAAAATTAATTGTTAATAAGAAGTTCCAATCAAAAAAGCAAATCATCTTAGTATTTTTAATCTGTACGTTCAAAAACCTCTTTAAAAAAAGATTCAATATAGGTACGTATTATAAATTGCATATTTCGAACTATATTTTTTTTGTTTGTTACCTCAGAACTTTTAACTGGGTGAACCGATTTTGTTGATTCTTATTTTATTTGAAAGGTGACGCTTGCCGCATTCAATTTCATCAAAATCGGTAAAGCCTTTTTTGAGTTACACTCATATAACGGAAAAGTATTTTCCTATATTGATGATATAGTCATTAACAGTGAATGACAATCGATCCCAACAGTAGTAAGGGTCACTAAATAGGGTGAAAAAAATTTAACCGACTTCAACACTCAAATATGTGAACTTCATCAAGTTATTTCACACATTTGAGTGTTGAAGTGGTTCCATTTTTTGTTGCCGAAAATCGGTTTTGTTTATTTCAATATATATATATAAAATTGACAGAAACACAGTAAATATTGATTTATATTATAATTGTAATTCACTTTAGTAAATACAATATCTTGGTAGCATGATTAAATAAGTGTTTTAAATTAAATTAACAACAATTTGTATTTACTAAGACAATTTCATTCGTATTCGCGCAATCTACTTTTGACAAGTTTATTTATCTCTGACTCAAATGGTACTGCAAACAAACCAAGACATTGTAAAATTACATCTAACGATTGTAAATTACAACCCTTGGGCAGAAACAGAAACCATTGTAAATCTACGAATCACATTACGTCTCAACGAATATAATAAATAGAATAACGATAAGTATATAATATCTCAATTTTAATGTGTAACGTGGCGGTGCTGATTGATATAGGAACGTGGATATTTCCAAGGTAGGTACCAATTAATGTTGACACATGGGAAGTATGAATATTGTTTATGTAAGCCTTAAAAGTTTATATACCTG
This sequence comes from Plagodis pulveraria, assembly GCA_963890685.1. Classification (NCBI taxonomy): domain Eukaryota; kingdom Metazoa; phylum Arthropoda; class Insecta; order Lepidoptera; family Geometridae; genus Plagodis; species Plagodis pulveraria. Next base: position 20,323,737 of record OY982972.1, read on the forward strand.
CCATGTTGGCCAACATTGGCCAATGTAAAATGCAGATTTGACGTATATATGGCGTAGGTAGCCAAAGTCGAATCAGAGTCGGACTATGTAACCTAACCAATTCATATTTTTGGCAATATACCATTAAGCAATTACCAAATTTATATATATTTAAGTAACTCAAGCAATATCATTATGTATTGAAACTATTGTTATTTTTTTTAATTATCAAACTGCTTTTTTTTTAATCTTATATTTTCCAGTAATTGTAATGAAAATATGAGGCTTTGGCAAAATCGTTATTGTTTAATAAGTTTGTTATTATGAATACGGTTTAACTAAATTTAAATAAAAACGTCCTGATATATAAAAATAAATATTTTAAATGTAAATTTTTTTAATACTTACATATGTACATTTTTTATTTTATTTACTCATACGTACAAAATTACGTTTTTATTATTTTTTTTTTTATTTTTTCACCAATTTTCTATCATATATCTCGACAATGTCAAGCAAAAACAAAATAGTGCATTTAAGGGTTTAAGGGGTGCAGAAAATGTTAAAATATATAGGTGCTCAGAATCGCCAAATCCTTGAACTACAGTCTCAAAATAATAAATGATCTATATAGCGCCAAAACTTATCTAGTGTACATTTTGTTTTTGAAATGAAGTTCCGTTAAGTTACGGTACAAAATTCACATCTCATACCATAGATATTGTCGATTTTCTTTAAAACGATGTATATCCTATAAAGATAAACTTAATCTTTTGAATCGGTACTCATAGCTCACTAATATGATTTTGAAATCGAAGAACGGCGACCATGTGAAAAGTAATGGTATTATTTTATAATTTACTTTAATATCGGGGTGAGCGGTTACCGACAGTTATGCCACGTTGCAGGGTGCGCTGATATTATAGCCCTTATTTAATTTTCTACCTGCCAATAATGAGTTCCTAATTAGATATATAACTATAGTATAGTTATACATCTAATATTAGATGTATAACTATAGTATAGTTATACATCTAATATTATAGACAGAAAAGATTTGTATTTTATATTTTTAAATTTTTGCTATGTCACGAATAAACTTAACTACTGGACGAATTTGAAAACTTCTTTCACCATTAGAAACCTACACTATCCCTGATGAACATAGGCTATAGAATATTTTCAGCAACTTAGGGATCCGTATGAAGACTTCGATAATGGAACGCAAACTATGAAAAAAATACCAAAAAATCGTTATATCGCGTACGTTGCGGATATTGTTGACAATACAGCAAAGTGATGTATAATATTTATATAGAGGACATCAATATCTACAAAAAATCCGCAATATCATATGCCTAACCATCACAGTTATCTCACAATAACTAACACACAATAACTTTTTATGAGTTTCATTTTATAATTTTTGTTAAATTTATACCCGTACAAAGCCGGGGCGGACCGCTAGTACAGACCACAGTCCTTAAGAGTGCTTATTGTTTAGTTTGTCTGAGTCATCTTCAGTTTGTACTCAGTCCGTGACAACATACTATTACCTATTCAATATTACGATTATTAAAATCTTAACAAAAAATCAAGATGCCGTTAAAAAGGGTAGTTTAAAACCCTTTTCGGACGCTTCTATCGTCCAACCTCCAACAAGTTCCTAACCCTAAAAAAACTCTATTTGAAGCAAGCAGTTTCCACGTTTTTACGAAAGGTAGTACCAATACTTCGACTCATTTTAAGTGGACTTTCAAACCAACTACACAGGTTGGTTTGACTTGGACCAAAGATATAACCAAGCTTGAAGTCTGGCTGCGTACAATTATAATGTCATTAACAAATGTCAAGCCATCTCTTCAGAGCAAGGTTGCCAGAAAGCAAAACCACCCACGGTAAACTAATAGCCTATTAAAATTGCCATGCAGGGAACACTGACGCCATAATGAGGTTTAATATTAACCTTTATGACTATGAAAATGTTAAGCGTTGGGGTAATTTTAACAGATTATGATGCTATTAAACAAGGCTTCCAGGAATTATCGTAATTGTTGCTTTAAGGACTATTATACGTTTAAAGAAAGAGGTATTCGTATTCTCGTAAGGATCAATCTCTCTGCCAAGGATGGACGGAACGAGTTTGTAGGATAGAGTAGAATATGATTTAGTCGCGTAAAGTTATTATAATATAATTATGCAAAGTGCCTGATACTTTTTAGATAAATGCGGCAAGTTAAATATTTGTTTTTTCCAGAGTTTGGTGATAATGTAAATTACTGATCGTATATGGGTCGGTATGTTCAATTAAAGTTAACTTAAAATAATCAGTAGGTAATCAATTGCTTAAGTTCTTAATTCTGTCTGTCTGTTTTATTACACAATTTATGTATAGTTAGATTCGTCATCGTAAATGTATTTATTGTCATTACCATTATACAGAAATCCTAGGAAATGTTATATAATTCCTGAAATCGACAAGAAATCTGTTAAATAAATTTTACTATACGTTCTAGGATTTCTAAGCATTTCCTGTACAGTAATTAAGTTAACTTTCGGATGTCAGTAGTTTACAAAGGGGTAAGAAGAGCGTGGGGTAAGAATTTTCTAACACTTCTAAATCTTCTTAGTTTCAAATCTTCGAAAATTTTAAAAAGATAGATAAAAGTCTCTTCTTCGGGGTGGCTGCTACAGCGGCACACTCTCTTCTCGCTAGCAATTGTATACAGTTACTAGGTTTCATAAATTTCCGGTAACGTATTACGTTATCCATATCATAGAATATTGAAACAAGCTACAGCGTATTTTTGTAACTACAACTACAAGATTTAGTTTCAAGTTGTTTTCCTACTGTACATAACACCTACATTTGCTGATTGTGTGGTAGGTACTTAAGTAAAATGTTTAGTCCTTACCTTACCCACGACACAACCAAGCCCTACTACCAGTATTATCGCGGGGAATATTATAACCAAGTCGCAGTCATCAGAAAGGAAATGTAACGTCATCAAAGACGTCACAATTCCCACTTGTAACTTCGTAGGCATGGTCAATTTTAACACACAATTTAATGTATCTCTATTTATATTAAACGGGTGATACCACGTTACTACTATGACAGGTTATCCTACCAGTTGGTATTAAAAAATACTCTTGTTATGGGATCACTAGTCTATCTTTATTATGATGATGCGTCAATGACTAATATGAATCTTTAGGATTAATAAGATATACAAAGAAAATGAATAAGTTATAAAAAGTATACAAACCCAACATTTTGCCCATTTACACATTTCGAAGCGCTCGTAGCGAAGTTTACTTAGCTGTTCTCAACCGATCAGCAAAGTTAAGCAACGTCGCGCGCGGTCATTAGTTGGATGGTGACCGCTAGTGACATTACTACTGAGCGTTTCCGTGCTTCGGAGGGCACGTTAAGCCGTCGGTCCCGGTTGTTGTCTTAGAATGGCAATCGTTCTAGCATGGTGGTAGAGCATTTTGCGAATGCCCGCCTGGCTAGCTACCACCCTCAAATAGAAAATCTGTCACCAAGCACCTAACGGTGTGTTCGGTAGCTGTCCTTGAGAGCCAGTACTTCTAGGTTAGCCTGAACAACATCTTCGACCACGTCATCACTTACCATCAGTTGAGATAGTGGTAAAGGCTAACCTACAAGGCATAAAAAAATATGTTTAAATGGGCAAAATGTTGGCTTTGTATACCTAAATTGCTACGAAATGTTAACTGCTTCTTATTAACTGACTATTTATTTTCAAAATTACCCATTAAAACCGAATATTAACCCGTTATTAACCATGTTCGAAGGCAGCCCATACCAATGCCCAACACAAACTAAGAACAAATTTACGGAACTCAGCCCTATAATTTGTAGTCTTTCATTACCTCATATTTCTCGACGTGTACTGTATAAGTGGGTGATGGATTACATGTATGTACGTATGGACTCGCAGTGGTCGTTTAGCGGTAATCTTTGTTTAATTTAATTTTAATAGTAGGACGTCTCTGCAAGGATAGGGCGTGCGGGTTTTTTCGTTTTTGTATGTTGGTAATATTGCAATGTTGCCATTTAGGTTCCTCTTTTGATTTATGGTATATAACATGACATGTTGATATTGGTATCTTATTCTTACATATAAGTCACATAATTTAATGATCTTTCAAATTGAAACTTACCATAAACTGCATTGGACACATTTTTGACGAGAGTAAAATGGTGCTTATCATACCCGCTTGCTGGGGGTGCAGACGGGCTATATTCAAGCCCGAGGGACGGATGATTGCAGGTTCGAATCCCACTCGTGGTAATTTTATTACTCTTTGTAATTTTGCAAGAGGTTTATAGATTTTACGAATAATACTTGCTAAGAATACCTACCATAACGCAAATTTATCTGTACCTTAAAACTGAATGAATAGCAAACGCACAAACAGTGCGAGTCCAATTTAAAACTAAAAAAAAATAAGATACCGTATGTCCCAAAGTAACAACGATCATATTCATTATTCAATTTATTTATACATTCAAGCGCCTAGCTGAACAAACAATGACTTTATATCAACTCAATTAAAATATCATGAAGATAATTTGACCATAAATAAGTCTAGTTTGTAAAATATGTCGGCGTGCACGTTTGTAATGTTGTCGTAATGAATTTCATTACGTTGCTGGCAATCGACATGTGTCTTTACACACGTCTTAAGGCCATACTTACCTACTTACTAATAAACACTTTATTAATTCTGGTTTGTATTTACTACTACGGCTGGATTGCAACAAATTTTACTAAAATCCTTCTATACTACATGTACATCATAGATAAAGAGAACAATAACAATTTCATTCATAAATGGACGATATCGCCTACGTGGATGCCATTGGCCAAGTAGGCTAGCAGCTGTTCTTGATAGCTAGTTTCATTCTAGGCTTAGTCTGCTGTAACATTTACCGTGTAATCACTTAGGTACAAGACCAAATTTCATCCAACACGTAGATGTTCTACGAAATGTTGAATTATAACTAGATCATTCAAATGCTATGAAAACCTCAATTTTTAAATTAATATTTTATTAATTCACAGCACAATTTATTAACCTACGTATTCGCGCCGCCACACTTTGAGCTGGGACAAGAAATACGCTATTGGGGTTGTCCATACTGCTATCATAACCGCAGAGTGGCAGAGTTTCTCCTGAAAAATAAACAAGACATAGTAAATGTCAAAAAATATGTGTCTCCAGTGATGCTCCCCTCCAAGAGAGACTAAGGATAGAAAAAAAATAGGATAAATAAAGAGGATTATATCAGTCCTCGTGTATCCCCTTTTAGGTACTGTTAGATACTACACCCCATGCGGGACGTCAGTGCAGAACCTATTGCCCCCACACAGAAGTTCTTATTCTAAATTAGACTCTCCTTTAAGTAGGTACTTAATACCTTACATCCTCTGTACAGACGATCACGGTAGGCATTATTAACAGCTGATATGTTATAGGCCTTTGACCACCATTTTAGCTATTTGTAAATGATGATGAGTCCGAGGTGAACAGGCTTATACTAGAATTACTGATTCTCAAGAACTGCTGCCGGAATACCCCTTTGGGTAGTTGGAGACTGATTTTTTACTTGAGGGTGGTAGCTAGCCAGGTTGCACAAAATGCGATCGATTCCAAAGATTTCCACCACGCGGTGAAGCTCAAGCCCACGCAGGGATCCGAACCGCTATTGCCTCATGGCCATCTTTTCTTGAAAACAGGATGTTCTCGTTTCTAATGCACATATTCTAAACTGGAACTGGAGTCATCTAATAGTAATATTAACTCATTAATAACAAACTATGTAACCTGTGGAAGTCGGCGCAATGTCGATTCAAACACTCTGAGCTTACATATTATCATGGTCAGACTTCCTTAAGTTATATCCATAATTTATGTACTTTTCAATTACATATTCCGTAAGTTAAATACATTTCAATGTTGAAATGAATGATGTCTTTTAGTAGGTTCAAACACCTATCATCTCCCCCTGGGGCGGCAGTGTAGAGAAATAGAAATTAGGTGTCTTCCTCAAAATAGGCGGCTTAGGCGGCTTTTATCTTTGGCCTCATTATCTTTTATACCTACTCTCAGAGTGAGGAATTTCCAACAAGTGCAAAAAAAAATGTGAAGGAAGTAATTAGCTTACCCCCAAAGAGCATTTCACACGGGGTGGAGTGGCCACAACATGGCCGACTTGAGTCCAATTCCTCTTAGGGATACAGTGGATTGGTGATGACGTATTTCGTAAAGCCCCTGCGCATTTTCTGGCCAGCAACATTCTCAAAATTTATTTCAACTTCGTGAAGAATTGGTGGATATCGACGACTTCAGACGAAGTTTTCATAAAATGACAATTTTGTGGCAGTGTTTGACATTGTCATAATCAAAATTCAAATGTATTATTTTTCAAAGGTTTTGTCTTTTGGCACAGAAAAAAGGCTGCCTCAGATGAGTCCCTATCTCTTTACTTCAAAATGAGGATTAGTTTTTGTATGTTCCAGAAATATAACGTTGATTTGTTAGATAGATTAAAAAATATATTTTTTCAATTACGTATGTAAATGCGTGGTTAGGTCAATCGTAATGAGTAATTCTTTGGCATTTTTGGTTTTCTTCGGGTTGAACAGTTAATAGGTTTTAAATTTTTAACTGACATAGGTTTTCAAAGTTGCGTTAACGAGTCTGGAACTGCGCCAGATAAATAAATGGCAGTAGGCTCGCTAGCACATGGAACGAAAGAGTTTCGTGGGTGTTTTTGGAATTCCGACCATGTACAGTAGCCGCGTTTCGTGCATCTTGTTGTCCAGATAAAAGGAGATGGTTGAACATTATTTGATATATATTGGACTCCTTTAGGATAATGCTCAAGAAGTAAGGATGAATAAATAGTTTATCAATTCAGGATCTAAGGCCTATAATTACATCAAAATTCACAGCCATTACTGGTCTTTTTTCGTTGGGAAATGCTGTTACAGATTCTCGCCGCTGGGGGATGATAAGGGAAAAAGATTAAGAAAAATAACACCCCAACCAAACCTAACCAGAACCTAACCTAACTTTTTATTTTGGCGTAACAATACGACCAACACACTCATATAGAGTATGTGAGTGTGTGGATCACTCAAACTTTCGCAATAACAATACCTATAAGTGTGATTTCTTTGACTAAACTCTCCATGTGTATTCCAGGACCAGACATCCCCGGGTTCCTGTTGCAGCCTTTCCGGAAGCCCAAGCGGATCAGAACCGCCTTCTCCCCTTCACAACTCCTCAAGCTGGAGCACGCCTTCGAGAAGAATCATTACGTGGTCGGCGCAGAGAGGAAGCAACTGGCACAGGCGTTAAGCTTGACGGAGACACAGGTTGGTTGACTAGCGACTTAACGACATTTAAACGTGGCCCAAAACAGGTTTCTGTCACCGGACAGCTGACGGAACACACCTTTAGTTGCATGCTGACAGATTTTTATTGATTTGAGGGTGGTAGCTAGTTAGACATTCGCAAAATGGCCTGCCATTATGCTATTATGCAGCGGACATTGCTTAACTTAGTCGATCGGTCAAGAATCACTGTATTTTCAGGTGGATTGTCCACTACTGAACACAGCCTTCCCCATTAAGGTGAGTTTGACATAATTCCCACGATTGGCAGGCGTCTTGGAGATCGCAATTTAAGATATCCGATGGCGCTACTGGCCACGTTCAGGAATTTTACCCTTAGTTGCCTCTTACGACACCCACAGTTAGCAATGGAGGGGTGAAATTCTAACCCGGCATCCCACGGGGATACATTTTGGTTATGCAATAAAATTGTATACCTACATATTAGCCTATAAACGTCGTGTATAACCGAGTGCCTTTACACTATATAGTACGCGTATATATACTTTTTTTTATTTGTAAAAATTTAAAATCAGATATTGTTAGTAAGTAATACATTATATAGTAAGAATAAAATTATTTATTTATTTCACATTTATTTTAGATAATCAAGTATATGTTTCGCACTTGGCCCGTATTTTTACTAAGTTGTTTGTTTAATGTATAGTTATTGATAAGTATGTTTCAAGTACCTATTTATTGTGATACAACAAAGTTTATTACGATATAGTTGTTTAAAAATGAATCAAATTAAAAAAATAACGTAATTATGAAGAACCATGAGATAAGGATTGATAAGTTCGTAATTATCTGCAGCTACTATGATTATGTCTGTACGTAGTATTACTTACTAAGAAAAGTCGAAGAGTCTGTACTTATTGTACGAGTAGTAACTATTTTGAAGAGAGGACTTTAGTACGATGTATTTTGTTTTTTGTGTAATTATGACTTCTGGCAAACAAAAGGTTGAATCGATTTGCGACTATGAGAAAATTAGCATCATCATAGGAAATTCAGCCAAAACTTCACAATTTAAAAACTAAGCCACCAGAACACTAGCTATAATAGTATTATTTCAAATGTATTTAAAATTTTTGGGTTCGTTCCAGATTAATACTGATACACTTCGATCATTAGATTTTTATAAGATACTAGCTGACCCGGCAAACGTTGTTTTGCCATATAAATAATTAAATGGCTATTAAAAATAAGGGTTGATCGTAGAAGGGTGAAAATTGAGGATTGTATGTATTTTTGTATGTTGTATCATAAAAAAATAGAAATTAAAAATTTTGTCTAAAAAATAAAAAATAAAATTTTGGGGTGGACTACCCCTAACATTTAGGGGGATGAAAAATAGATGTTGGCCGATTCTCATAGATACCGGATAAGCACAAAAAAATTGATCAAAATCGGTCAAGCCGTTTCGGAGGAGTATGGCAACGAAAACTGTGGCACGAGAATTTTATATATAAGAAGATTACAAAGATCTAAGTGTTGTAAGTCACATGTACCTAACGTGCATTAAGGACTACAGACACCTACTTGCGTCGATGTGTTGGTAGAGTTACTGCAAATTAGGAGTAAAGGACTATTAGGGATAGGGCTGATTAAAGTCTTCTTTCTATTCGAATGATAGTTGTTCTACTAAAAATAGTTTTTTTAAAGTGATGAAGTGACTGGACGGACATGTCGCTTATCTGTTGGTAAGCCTCATGTCTGTTCATTAGGTACAGAAGCAGTGCCACCGTCCTCATTCTGCTTGTCACTATACTGCGCTTGTCAGTCCAAGACCTTAGTTTTTATCACATGAATATCTATTTGGTATCCAAATATTATTAGAGCATACCCCGCCTAAAGGGGTGGATGGACGCGGGTTCGAATCCCACACATGACTTAAATTTTTCCTATCGTATTTTGTGTTTTTGTAATATAATCCGCATAGCAGGCGTTATTGCAAACATGACAATATTAAAATTTAGGTATATAATAAATAATAAATAGAAAAACTGGCAAACAAGAAGCATAGATATTAGACTCACCAATATGCACACAAAATTTCACGGAGTCTGAACATTTGCATAGAAAGCGCACCGTGAACTCTACTCTTAAATGCATCTGTTGTATCCAGTTTTTTGCTTAACAAAAGGTAGGCCTTGAGCGTTTTTGCTTCACAATCCCATAAAAAATACTCAGTCAAAACCGCGGGCGCGCATTAGTCTGCCGTATCAAAGTAATGACGCGCTTACGCTTGACCTTTGTATTTAATTAGCAATAATGATCAACAGATTTAATACAATTTGACGCAAAATGGTTTTATCACTTGTTTACTGTGAATTGATGAAGGAATATAAGTATTGTCTGTAATGGTAATTCAACTGGGTCAAGTAGGACACACTGAAATAAATAGAATCTTCTTGTATGTAGGTTTTGCTTGGTATTTTTTTATTACATACATAATTTTGTTTGGTAGTAAACACAGTGTTTATTTTAAGCTTCAATTTAATTTCAAAACTACTCTTTGTTTGATATTATACCTTAAGCTTTTTATCGATGATGATGATAGATCACATCAACCGTTGAACTAGGTATCCCCATTTGGGAATTAGCCATAATCCCCACGCTCGGCAGGCATCTCAGGCATCTTAGGTATTGTAGTAGAAGTTGTCAGTTCTTTACAAGGCGCTGCTTCCCACCTTCCGGTATTTTTCTCTTAGTAACTCTTACGACATTCTTTTCTGGTTGAAATTCTAATCTGGCACCCCACGGGAAAAGGATTTTTATAATAAATTAAAATGTGTGAAATTTTAAAATGGAAGCATACCGATAATATGCTTATATAATTCCATTTGTTGTGATTATATACAAGTTTTGTTAGTATAGTTTTGAAGCAGTGATGGCTCAGTGGCTTTGGCTATGGACTGCCGCGCAGCAGGTCCATGGTTCGAATCCCGCCGTGGGCTTGAGCTTCACCGCATGGTGGAAGGTTATTTTGCGAATGCCCGTCTGGCTAGCGACCACCCTCAGGTAGAAAATCTGCCGCCAAGCACCTAACGGTGTGTTCAGCAGCAGTCCTTGAGAGCCAGTGAAATTACAGGCACATGAGACTTACAAATATGTCTCAAGGTGACGGGCGCAGTGCAATTCGTCACTTGTGATGAAATGCATCTGTTATTGGCAGAGGTTAGTCCACTTAACATCAGGTGGGCCTCGAGCTTGTTCCGTCACAATAACATAAAAAAAGTATGCTTCACAAAATAGGACCAGTTGATAAAGAACATAGTAATCATCGCATGTACATCCTCGTCAAGGTGAGCGGTAGTGTGCGATTTGCTGATAGCACATTATTACGGAAAGTATAACGTGCCATGTGATAACGCGAGCCTTAATAACAATAACCGGGAACGGTTTTATTCAAATTCAATATTAAAAAAACCCGGCGAAGTGCGAGTGGGAATCGCGCACGAAGGGTTCCGTACCATTATCTGTAACCTAATCTTGCAAGTTACAGACACTTTTCGCAGAGTCCGATTGAGCTGGGTAGGTACGGCGAAAAACTCTTTTATTTTATGGGAGCCCCTATGGGGTAATTATTTATTTTATTTTAATTAATTATATTTAAAGGGAACATAAAACTAAAAATTCTGTGAATAGTTAAAGCGTCTACCTGTCATCGTTATTAATATCGAGCAAGAAACGGTAAAAAAATCAAGTGTGTTGTATGGGAGCCCCCCTTAAATATTTATTTTATTTTATCTTTAGTATTTGTTGTTATAGCGACAATAGAAATACATTATCTGTGAAAATTTCAACTGTCTAGCTATCACCGTTCTTGAGATACAGCCTGGTGACAGACGGACGGACGGATAGGAAAGTCTCAGTAATAGGGTCCCGTTTTTACCCTTTCGGCACGGAACCCTAAAAAGCTAAGAATTAAACCAATTACATGTTATTTATTACTTTCATCGGGATCAAACTTCCGTAGGTTATCTTCTGGCTTAAGGGGCACTTTTCACCACTTATCCAATGAGGCAATCAATAGAAGACTCAGATTGTTTTCATAAAATTCATTATACTTACTCAGATGGTTTTAATAGAGTGTAACGCAATACTTAATACTTGGAGTCTATAATGAAATCTGCAAGTACTCAGTGTGGCTAATTGCTGTAAAGCCGTCAGGAAAATGTTGGAAAAACTACACAAATTGTTGGATCATTAGGCCAGTAGCGTGACTCTTGTACGGTCAGCAGAAACGATTCTACACTATAATATTAGAAAGAGGAAAAAAAAATTGTTTGTTTGCATAGGATAGGCTCTGAAACTGAAAACTACGCGCTACACACTACTACTAGAGCGATTTGAAAAATTCTTTCCCTATTAGAATCCTAAATTATCCCTGATGGAAAAAGGCTAAACAAATACATAATTCACTAGTATTATTTTATAAGAGCATTGACGCATGCTAAGCGAAAACAGAGATTATTTCGGATGGAAAAAGATAACTTCCAGCGGGACTTGAACCCCAACCCTATAGCCCTGTGCGGGATTCGAACCCGCACCATCCACGCCTACAGTCCGGGGTATGCTCTAACCGCTTAGCCAACATGGCAAAATATTATTATGACTTGAATTATTTGCCCTTTCGTTCTTAACCATCGTATGGGGATAATCATTGCAAATTTGGAGCAACATATTTAAGAATACACCATTTCAAAAAAATAAAATATACGTTATGCTCTATTCGATTTTTTTTTACAATTGTCATGCTTTGTGTTTTAACTTAAAACATTTATGAAATATTAAAAATATATATATATTTGTTCGAGTGTTAAGCCGATGAGACGTCATTAACGACACGTATCCTTGGCGGAACCGTTTCCGAAGCGTTACGATTTCACACGAAGCATCTTCGGTGGCTCGAACAGTCGATTGGATGATAGGTTTTTATTTTACTTGCTGTCTGTACACACTAGGTGTGGTCGGTTATGCGCTCGTCGACCTAGATTCAGAATATTCGAGTTTTTTTCAATCATTAGTCGTTATTAGCCACTAATACAGCTAATTGTATTGTTTTGTAATATCACAGGTTTTGTTTCTAATATCTGATTGAAGTCGTTTACTTTGTTGAAATAGCTATTTCCGCATTTCGTTTCTGTTATTGTTACACTCGGCTAATTACTTTTATGACATAATAGCTGGGCCTCGCGGTGACAACCCCGCTGACAACGTGGAAAAGCGATCACGATGATGTTTAGTATCCTAGGTTAATAATGAAAGTAAACTATCTATATACATTCCTTGATTTAGATGAAATCAATTAAACTAGTTTTATCTAATGTTGTCTTAGGTTTTCGCGATTATTACACATAGTAATTAAACAACTTTAAACGGTTTAAATTGCGTATATTTCGTCACCCCGTGACCACGATCACTGCAAAGTGTTTGAAACGTCGGGACAAAAATAATGATAAATATACGCCATTTAAACCGTTTAAAGTTGTTTAATTACTAGTTTTATTTATATAAAGGAATATACATACATGCTCCAGCCTACTAACAGTTGGCAGCAAGCCCAGCATGGTGGCAGCATTGGATTTCAATGCTTATTCGTTGAGCAAAATATGTGCCAGCATTTTGATCACGCGTCGCATCGTCCAAGCACTCTGATTAGTTTTGAAACATAAGATGACCTCCCTCAAAGACCCAATATAATACATCAAACGGCTCAAATATGTAACCACTACCGAAATTAGTATGCTAACGCTACATGAGTCGCTCCGCTGAAGTAGCCGCGGCACCAGTCTTCACGTTTTGATGATCTGCGGGTAGAACCATATTTTCAAAGGACCGATACGCGCTTGCAATGTTCCTTTCTCGCTCTATTGAGCGGTGCTTCTGCTTGATAGAAGGGGATAAAATACGCTTAAATGCCAAAGCGCGTAGACTGATATGTCCCAGTTCTTAACTAGCTTCCATATATCAGGGCAGGCATGTCATGTCCGACAGTTCATATCTTGTATGGTATTCATTAAAACTAAAACTTTTTACTGCGAGTGCCTTTACAGGGTGGAAATTGCAGTTTAATGTTGAATAGCTGGTTGTGGGTTCGTGTTAGACATATCTAACAGACTTCGTCAGGAAACTTGTACACATTCAGACGTTTTCCTGGTGTGGCATTCATCGAAGCAGCCTTTACTCGTTTTACTAGTAATGTTTTTAAATGTTATGTTTAAAATTAGAGGAAGAAAACTGGCTGTATAACCATTTAAGACAAATAATGATGGTCAGAGAGAGTCTGGTGGTGCACAGCGCGTGATAAAAGTGAAGCCAAAATTAACCATGCTGCTCTCAATATGTCCCTTTCACGCTCCCCCATGTTGGTATGCGCGTAAAAGGAACAGTAGTATGTAGATAGTTTAGGTCTTGGATTAACACGCATTACTATTCATAATGAATAGATTCAGACGTTACTTTGCAGAAATCTATATTTAATAATAACAAATATTTAAAGAAAAGATTAAATTAGCATAAAAACTCTTCAAATAAATAAAAAATATATCTAGTGACAATTCCGCCTATTTTACTGTTAAGTCGACGTGACGTCACAAACGCACGATCGAGAAACTTCTCGAAGAGTCAAGACCTCCTAAGGATGCTGCGTGTAGAAGCGAGACGCGTCGAAATTTTTTCCAGTTGAGTTGCTTGGCGTTTTTGACCTAAGGTCGGCTTAGCAGGAAAATTAGGCGGTATTGTCACTAGATATATTTTTAGGTGTTTTTCTAAAATATTAGGTTAATGTTTTCTTTAAATATTTTTAATATGTTTGGTACTACCTGTTAATCTTATTTACGCGTGTGAAACCACAGGGTGAGTCTAGTAGAGGATACATGTTGCTGACACTACTTAGGCTGCGCACACACTAAAGTTGTGCGAGGAAGAGCAGTGTGCTAGGAAAAAATCCACCAATCAGATAGCTGCGTTTTGCAAGGCTAGGAAAATGAAACGATTCTATTGGTATTTTCCCTCGCATACCGATCATATTGCTAGCACAACTCTAGTGAAAACCTAGCCTAAACCTGGAAAAATTACAGCTAAATGAGTAATCGAAGATAACTTAATTAGAGCAAATTATGTGTAATTAATCATTTAGTTAAATTAGCTAGGTTTATAGGTTAAAGGAAACTAGTATACCTAGATTGGTCAATTACGTATTTATCCCAGTTTATACTATATTTAGTCAACTGCTTTAGGTACATAAGTGCTCATCTAAGAAGTTAGGTGGACCTTTGTGTGCTGTGCTTCTTCTTATTCTTGGAGTTCCACTCCTTCCGGAGGTTGGTCATGGTTGACTTAATATTTGAAGCCACGGCTCGAAACCAAGAGGTTTTTTGAAGCAATGATAGACGAGCGCAACTAGCTATAAACTGCCGTATTGGATGGTCCATGCTCGCCTGGCTAACCACCCTTAAGTAGAAAATCTGTCGCCAAGCAGAAAACTGTCGCGGCAGGAGTCCTTGAGAGCCAATACAATTATAGGCATATGAGACTCAACAACTGTATGTCTCAGGGTGATGGACTCAGTGTAGTTCGTCGACGAAACGTATCTCCGAAGTTATCGCTTAACATCGTGCTTGTTCCGGTATAAAAAAATAGTAAGAAATTCAAAGTAGCATCATCATAATAACATCATTAATTCTTACAGCTACTGTATAACGGACATTGGCACTGTTAAGCATTTAATAACATAAGTGGCTAGATAGGTATTAAATTGAGATTATAGGGAAGAAAATAAATTAATTACTGAAGCAAATACAAGACACCTAATATAGGTGCACGCAAAAAACGCCCGTATCTACCCAACAAAACTTAACAGCTTGCTTCGCGTGCTCTTTACAAAGTCAATAAAAAATACATCACATCATTTGCGCAGAGTAATTAACCGTCTAATGTGTAAAAAAAATATCTATAACATCGCATCGGTAAAGCAGAAAATGTTTTGGTATTCTCACTTATATGTCAGTCGGATCCGATAAAACGTCGGACCGATAATAAGTCGGCGAATTATATAAAATCCACACGCAAAACAGGTTCAATGGTATGACCACAGCCCGTTCAGCCCTCGGTTTTAGTAGATCACTAATTTTATTGGTCAATTTGGCCCATAGTCAATACGGTCAGCTGCCGATCTTCTTGCTGGACTCAATTGACAACTTTACTTTGTGGTTCGTGTTGTTGAATCTCCGTGGACAGCTCGACGCACGGTCATCTCAGCCTGGTGACAATCTGATTTGCTGTTTCAGTTGACCACTTCCAATATTTCCGGGGTCAATATTTATATCAGGACTTAGAAATTTAAGTGCATAGCAGCTGAATTAAGGATTATTTCAGCGCGTACCCGACGTGGCAATTACGTTAATATTTACCTCCGAAATACGCGAAATTTCACAAAACATTGCTAAACACAAAAACTACGGGAATGAATGAAAAAGTTTATCAAGACTGTTTTTATACTTTTGAATTTCCTACCTTTTGGTTTACGAATCGATTATAAAGTATTTGTTGTTATCACGGTATTGCCAGGTATATAAATAAAGTAGGCGTTAGATTTATTTTTAATGGTAATGTAGTAAATGTAATTAAAATCACTTTAATCACGATGAATTATTCTCAAAAATATTGTTTTTATAATGTTGATAGAATATATACTTTTTCAGTGTATATGGTTGTATATCGCCACTCTTAGGGCCTAAACAAAACATTATTTGGTAGTTTTTGCAGGTGAAATAATAATCCTGTTAATAAAGCAGTCTACATTATTATTTCAATAGAGTTTTAATGGAGATGAAGTTCATTTTGTCATTTCAATTGCAAAATAGGCATTTATTTTCGAAGAAATATTTCAAACTGAGACATCTCCATTACAATATAAAGTTTTAATCTATGAATCATATATTGCTCTCCTTAAACAACCAGTAGGTAACCAAAGTTTTACTACATTGAATGAACTATGTATATATCCACCAGCTTTTATTCACTTCTTATGACACTGTACATTTTACAAGAAACTTACAAGCAAAGTTTTAGTTTTATATAAATCAATTATTCTCCCGAAAGTTTTTAACATCTAGTTGTTCACTACAGAAATAATTAAATGAAACCTGATTTTTTCGCAGTTATAAATTATATAGTATTTATATGTTTTGACATGTTCATATATCTATAAATACTATAAATTGTAATACAGTAGTCTTATAAAGCAGTTGTAAATGAGCCCGACAGTCGACGACTTTTTAAACTGCTACGATTATAATATCCGACCGTTCGATTAAAAATCGTTGCGAATCGCCATTTTTTGTCGAATATTATACTTGCACGTTGCAATTACTAGATATTAACATACAAAATTACTGTGTAATGAGCCATGAATGACTCAAATTTATCACAGTTTGATTATTCCAGTTAGCGTTTTTTGTTGTTATTTAGTAAACATTGAGGAGAATTGAAATTGAGCTATGGTTATTGATGAAATAATGGATACAGATGTTAATTGCATTACCCTTATAAGGATTTTAGATGGACACACATTCTGTATCGGGATATCTAAAATTTAATTGTTTGAAGTCAGTAACATAATATTGCAAGCCTCTGAGGTCACATTTTCATGGTCCATTTTAATTATCTTTTGCTAGAACTGGTAAAATCAGTTCATAGGTTAGAGTTTCTACGGTAATTGATTGAAGGTCATAGAAAAAGCACACTAATACTCATTAAGTCGTCAAAAATAATTGCAAGTATTGGCCTAACCAGGCTAGAGTCCAGCCAACGCCCAATGTGTAGCAATACCCTACTCACATCGACAAGAGTGGTAGGAATTTATTACTATTAGGCACATTCATTTCGCATGCGACACACAGGAGAATATGGAACAATCCTTTCATTCGTATACTACTCTATGGTCTTAATTTAAAATTCAGTGTTACCAGAGTTCTAGATTCAAAACTAATAAATACTTGTTAAACTTTTCTCCATCTCAGCCGATAGTGACGTAGTTCAAGACGGGTTTTATCCTCGATACAAGTAATTTTATATAATTAACTAAATTACACACAGCTGCCTGTCAGTGCGTTCATATACAGACGACCATTAAGATAAAATGTTTACCGTACTTAATTCGATTATTGAGTACTCGAGAAAAGGCAATTTTTGAACGAAACAAGTATTGCGTGATCGGTTTTTGTACGTATGGAATACTTATTGATGTTTTAATTTTTAAATTTCGAACTTAAGGTGCGGTTGGGTTTTGTAATTGTGAATAAAGTGGAGTGATATTCGCGTGTTTTGTATCTGAAACAATGTTTATAAGCCATTGTTTCGTAATGAATAGCTCTACTTAGTTGTATTGGTGCACAGGTGAGGTGAGGACTGAGACTAGTGAGAGAGCCGTGCATTAGTAGGAAGAATGGAAAAGCCGTAGGGCAAAATAGTATACCCTTGAAGTTTGGATGTTTTGGGAAAGCAGATGTAAGGCAAGTGGCCAACTTTTTCAACCAAGAAGGTTATACATAAACTGGTGAACCTAGAACTTTACAATGATGTCTAGGCTTTAGTCATAATTTCTATCCCTTTCTAACCAACACTTTGAAACATTTCCATATAATTACGAAGACGAAGCGCTCGTAGCGAAGTTTACTTAGCTGTTCTTAACCGATCAGCAAAGTTAAGCGTCGCGGTCATAAGTTGGTTGGGTGACCGCTAGTGACATTACTACTGAGCTCTTCCGTGCTTCGGAGGGCACGTTAAGCCGTCGGTCCCGGTTGTTGTCTAAGGATGGCAGTCGTTATAGCATGGTGGTAGGGCATTTTGCGAATGCCCGCATGGCTAGCTACCACCCTCAAGTAGAAAATCTGCCGCCAAGCACCTAACGCTGTGTTCCGGCAGCTGTCCTTGAGAGCCAGTACTTCTAGGTTAGCCTGAACAACATCTTCGACCACATCATCACTTACCATCAGGTGAGATAGTGGTCAAAGGCTAACTTATAAAGCAAAAAAAAAAACTATGTGATGTCATTCATTGTTTGCATTTCAAAGTCCAGTGTAAGCGTTAGGTATGTATAACCTGCTTGTTTTCAACTGATAGAGCTTAGAGGAAGAAAATGTATGTAGTGCCGCTCTTATTTAGAGTAAGAGGAAGAAGAAGAAGCGATTGTGAAATTGACAGTAGCGTAATTTTTGCTTGTAAATTAATATTGACAGATTGGTGTTAACTATTCAGTAAGTAACTGTGATGTATTACAACATTACTTACGAGAGAAAAAATATAGTCATGTGCGGGAATTTTTTTTCGCTCGGTAATTTGTAATGTTTTGCTCGGTGTTTGTATAGAAACGCCACCATGTCGATTCGATTACAGGACAAGAGCACGGAACCAATCCAACTGCAACGAGGCGTGAGACAGGGAGACGTTATTTCTCCGAAACTGTTCACGAATGCGTTGGAAGACGTTTTTAAGCTCTTGGACTGGAAAGAATTCGGCATCAACATCTATGGCGAATACATCACTCACCTTCGTTTCGCCGACGACATAGTCATATTGGCAGAATCGCTTGAAGAACTCAGTACAATGCTCAGCGACCTCAGTAGAGTTTCCCAGCAGGTTGGTCTTAAAATGAACATGGACAAGACGAAAATTATGTCTAATGTCCATGTTGCACCCGTACCAGTAGTTGTTGGGAACGATACACTCGAAGTTGTTGACCATTACATTTACCTGGGACAGACTGTCCAGTTAGGTAGGTCCAACTTCGACAAAGAGGTCGCCCGAAGAATCCAACTCGGATGGGCAGCGTTCGGGAAGTTACGCGACATCTTCTCGTCGAAGATCCCGCAGAGCCTGAAGACCAAAGTCTTCAACCAGTGTGTGTTGCCAGTGATGACTTATGGCACTGAGACGTGGTCCCTAACTGTGGCCCTTATGGACAAGCTCAAAGTCACTCAACGAGCTATGGAGAGAGCTATGCTCGGAGTTTCTTTGCGCGATAAAATCTGGAACGTGGATATTCGGCAAAGAAGCAAAGTCACTGACATAGCTCTCAGAATTTGCAAGTTGAAGTGGCAATGGGCGGGCCACATTGCTCGAAGAACTGATAACCGATGGGGAAGAAAGGTTCTCGAGTGGTTACCACACTACACCGGAAGACGTAGAGTTGGTAGGCCCCCCACTAGGTGGACTGACGACATCGTGAAAGTCGCGGGTAGCCAATGGTTACAAGCGGCTAATAGCCGTTCTTTGTGGCGCTCTATGGGGGAGGCCTTTGTTCAACAGTGGACGTCTTCCGGCTGATGATGAATTTGTAATGTGAACCGCTGAGCAGGCGTTTTTGTAAACTTAACAATATTAAAAATAGAATGTATCTTCGCTCTTTGTGTGTGAGTCTACAGGCCGGTAGGTTAATTTAATGAGAAAAACATCTGATACCTTATTTTATAAGTTTATAAAATGAGGTTTGTATTGTATATGAATTGAACAGCAATGAGGTTATATAGATTTTCTTCGCAGATTATTTTGGTTTATGACTACTGTAAATTTAAAAATAATTAACAATACATAACTGCACGACTTAATTTTTTTTGTGGTATTTGACAGAAGTATTAAAAATGTAGGATAAATGTAAAAAAATCTGAATTTGTAGTTAAAATCGAAGAAAATATATTTGTTATATTGACAAAAAAGTTTTGTTTAACTTTATGGAATATTTTTTGTCGTTAGGTTTCCGTAAACTGTATAAATACAACAAGCATTTTATTTTAACGTTTTCTATCATATGGTCGATGAAATTTTATGAAAACTTAAAATAAAAACTTATCAAAAATACAGAATTCAATAATAAAAAAAACAATATCAGCGTGAAGCATTCCGGGGCAAACCCAGAAGCCTACTCCCTGTGAGTCATGAGTATTCAGGGCTGATAAGCTGTTAAGCCACAACGATCAGTTCCACAGTCGTCAGGTGCTGTGTATCATTGTAATTAACACAGCATTGTAATGTAACACGGCATTGTATTTGCAGAATTGTTCAAAATTTAACAGTCAATGCAATTTTAACAATAACTTGAACTTATTTAATTATATGCGCATTGCCAAAGGCCATTTTATTATCTTCTTTTTTAATATATCCATTTTGTTGTAAGATAAAGTATTATGAAATATATATTGTAATTTATTTGTGAATACTTTGAATGTACGCCATTGTTCAGAAGCCGAGTTTTTCGAAGGTTTTATGGTTAATATTACATAGTATTCGATGAAAGTAGAGTGTTGTGGAGCAACAAATTAAATTCGTAAATATGAATATTAAGGGCTGCTCCACATCCTCCGGCGATATCTAGAGAATTAAAGGGCGATTAAGGGAAATAACGCGTCAAGTGAACTGCATGCCGCTTCGGCAGCGGAACGGACGGAAGCTACATTTCAAAACCATAGACTAATTACATTACAGACTATAACAAAAGGTTAACACAGTCCGTTTATAATTTTCTTCTAAATAAAGTTCTTGTATGGTTCTTTGTGTTGCGGAAAGATACTGACCCTACATGAGACAACCCATATAAGATAACCCCATATGCGACAACCTTATATCAGACAACCCTTACATTGGACAGGAAGATGTGACTAAAAGTCTGTAGTCACATCTTCCTTAAATAAATAAAAGTTTAATATTTATATGCAAAGCTAGTCAGCTTTGCATATAAATATTAAACTTTTATGATATTTCCGGGACGGAAGCTTAGTGGTGCGAAGCGTCGCTTTGGAATATCAAAGTCGGGGTTTCGATTCCTGACACATTTATTAAGTTTTTCTGAAAAAGAAATTTACAGTAGCATCATAGTTCGGCATCTGGAATTTCGTCAATATGCTCGCCCCTATTTTAATTCATCCGGGGAAGTACTGCCATCATACTTATTTTTACCGCCAAGCAATAATGTTCATATTACTCCGTTTTGAAGGGAATGGATGCCTCACAGGTATATGACTTAACAACCTTGTCTCAAGGTGGTGGACGCAAGGCAGTTCGCCATTCGTGACGAAATGCATCATGCATCTGTTAAAGGCAGAGGTTACCGCTTAACACCACATGGGCCTCGAGCTTGTTCAGGCACAATCCCATAAAAAAAGTACGACCAAAACATAGCTGGAGAAACTCACTGCAAAAGTATGAAAGTAGCTATAAACTAGCTTCAATTCTTACCCCTAAATCTGTGACGTCATAAATCCCCTGCCATCCGAGGCCCGGCGGGGATGCGTGTCGGCGCACCACGGCTCCACCCCGGGACATAGGTTATGTAACAGTGACAATTCGCACATGCGCTGTGATATTGACAATATTAGTTTAAGGGGAAGAGAGGATGAAGAACTTGAAGAAATGTATATTGAAGACCTCTTAGCGACCTCTGTAGGCGTGTTTTAGAATTATATTTGAGGCAGTTATATTTTCGCACGGTGGAAGGGCATTTTGCGAGTGCCCGGCTAGCGACCACCCTCAAGTCGAAAATCTGCCGCCAAGCACCTAACGGTGTGTTCCGGCAGCTGTCCTTGAGAGTCAGTGAAATTACAGGCACATGAGACTTAACAAATGTCTCAAAGTGACGGGCGCAGTGTAATTCATGACTTGTGATGAAATGCATCTGTTATAGACAGGTATGCTTAACATCAGGTGGGCCTCGAGCTAGTTCCGTCACAATAACATAAAAAAATAGTTATCGCCTAGTTGTTCGAACAACCATAATCTTGGTAGAAGTAAATTCGCTTGTACATTAACGAAAAAGGGCTATTTAATTTTTTATTGAAAAACTGTATTTGATTTGGTTTTTAACGGACTCTAACAGGATACGACTGCCTAAAAGGAGTTTCATATATTCAGGGTTCGTTTAAATTTCATCAATTTAAATTGAGTAATTTTTATGTTACAAAATGGCGGCCTTATCACTTAAAGCGATTTATTCAAGACAACCAGGAAGAGTAAAACACAAGTACTAAACTATACTGAAAATATATTGATAGTATTTACAAAATAAATATGGTTTCCCTGGAGAAAAAAGAGAGATGTAGCCTTACCTTTTCATGGTGGTAGGGTTATTTTACGATTGCCTGCCTGGCTAGCTACCGCCCTCAAGTAGAAAATCTGTCGCCCAATACCTAACAGTGTGTTCCGGCAGCAGTCCTTGAGAGCCAGTGAAATTACAGACACATGAGACTTAACAACTATGTCTCAAGGTGACGGGCGCAGTGCAATTCGTGACTTGTGACGAAATGCATCTGTTATAGGCAGAGGTTAGTCCGCTTAACATCAGGTCTCGTGCTTGATCTGTCAGAATTAAAAAAAAACATCGTCTTTTACCATCAGGTAAAAAACTACCGGTTTGATAATGTCAAATTATAAAAAAAAAATGTGCGGGATTACAACTCCCTCCTCAAATAAGGAGGTTCTAAGCTCTTTGATTACAAATAGCTTCTATTATCACACTTTGAAAATCACAAGCACTCACATATTTTAACAGCGAGTTTGTTGACCTCGTCCATTTTGAACAAACCAAAAACACAAATGGTGGGCAATAACTAGACAATCCGCTACAATTATTGTTTTACGACCGGATATATGCTCAAGTTGAAGCAATAAAAATATTCTTAATACCGGATCGAGTTATGGAAGGTGAAAAACCGGATACCGGCTACGTTTCCGTTTATAATTTGTTGAATGCTTTTTTTTGGGAATGGTCTGGGGCATTTTCTTCGACCTCTTTCTTTGTCGATGGTGGTTAATGATCTATATTTTTTTTTCTACGTCTATCGCAGCAGTAGAGTTAGAGTAGTAGAGTAGAGTGGATGCAGCTAGAGCTTGGTTGGTTAAATTAATATATATTTTTAGACATTACAACTCCGTACAACTAAAATTTTTATTTTGTAATGAAATACGTATATGTTACTTACAAAGCATTGATTTATTCATCTATAGTAGCTAATATAATGAGTTTTGTGTGACGGAACAAGCTCGAGGCCTACCTGACAAGCGGACTAACCTCTGCCTATAACAGATGTATTTCATCACAAGTCACAATTTGCATTGCGCCCGTATATACCCGCACATTTTTTTTAAATAATTTGACATTATCAAACCGGTAGTTTTTTACCCGATGGTAAAAGACGTTTTTTTTTTTTATAATTCTGACAGATCAAGCACGAGACCTGATGTTAAGCGGACTAACCTCTGCCTATAACAGATGCATTTCGTCTCAAGTCACAATTTGCATTGCGCCCGTCACTTTGAGACATAGTTGTTAAGTCTCATGTGCATGTAATTTCACTGGCTTTCAAGGATCTACTACCGGGACACACCGTTAGGTGCTTGGCGACAGATTTTCTACTTGAGGGTGGTAGCTAGCCAGGCGGGCAATCGCAAAAAACCCTTTACCATACGGTGAAGCTCAAGCCGGCGGTGGGGATCAAACCAGGGACCTGCACGGCAGTCCATAGCTACGTCCACAGCAACGATTGCTTCGAAACATCATTTTACATAAATACTTAAGGGATTTTAGGTTCTAATTATATGTATCTGCAACTGGCTTCGTGTTATCTCATTAAGAACTCATTTTACATGGGTACTGAGTGGCTCTCGGTCACCCTAATACTAGCATTGCTAAATACAAGTAAACAACACAAATCCTTAATTGTAATAAGTAACAAGACTTTACACAGCACGCTATTCTCTACACAGCTAGGCGGAAAGCTATCGAGCTAGCGCACCATTTCCGCGCCTAACTCGCCTATCGCAGGCCTTTTAGCGATACCATCTAAGCTGTAAGGGTTTAAACGGAAAATTTGTATTGTTCAGTTTGAATTGTAGGCTTATTTAAATAGCCGCTTTTGTGTAGGTCACATAAACTGTTTTGCTCGAGTTTGTAAAGCGCGTTGATGTCTTTTCTTCCAGATACACATTAAGGCGTGGATATATGTATATATGAATTAAGCATTTAAAAAACCTTTTTTTCGGTAATATTCTTTGATAAATTATAGTATATATTAAACTACATAACACGTAACGCATAAGTCCTTGGTTTTTAAATCTTGATTTTATAATTTAAAATAAGAGAAATGAATTCGTAAAGTACCCTCTGATTTCGTAGTTACATGTTCTTAGTTTTGCGTGCAAATTAAATTTGTAATTAGTCATCTTTCTATTCTTGAGTTGTAATTTTTAATACTTACACATTTATTGCATTTATGAGTTTTTGAAAGATTTTGTTTGCAATAGTAAAGTCTTGACTAGCCGATGTCGTTTTAAAATAGTTTTATTAGTACCTATATTATACATATAAGTAGCATAATGTATATAGCATAATATAAAATATCTTGAACTCATTTTATGCTAACACCAAGGCGAAAAAAATATTAGTAATAGTTATTAATATAATTAAGTCTATTAAAAATACCTTCCATTATTGCATCGTTCAAATGTGTTTGGGAAATTATTTTAAATATTAGTTACGAATTTCTGATAAAAGTTCTCACGAGTCTAAGCATGTAGTAACGGAGTAATTAAATTGTATAAACAAAACAGACTGCGCAGCTTCTTAACATTAAAAATGAAGCACGATATCTAAATAAAAAAAATACATCCCACTTAACTATCATTACCTATCCAAGATTACTGTAACAAAATGGCTACCCAATAATTTTCTAAGCAAACATTAATCAACGAAGTAAAACCTACCGTACAATATATATTACTCAACGAGCTCCCAATTATACCAGACAAAGCGTTCATTATTAACATCCAATTGATCTTTCGTAACTATCTCGTAACTACCACAGATAATGTCAACTACTATCTCTTTCCCTCACACCAAAACCAGCTATCTCCCTTTTCTGCAAAGCTCATTGGCGTAAACGGAGGGACGAAAAAAATTGCAAGTACTAACAACCCCAATTTGTCGTAATGTCTCTTTCGCGCACGCTATCTCTGTCACACCGTAATAGATCGACAATAAAGTAATATACTGATAAATAGCTTTCCGCTTAAATTTTGCCCCAATTCACGCCGTACCCCTTAATTGCGTATCTCCCCTAGTTGTTCCTTTCTCGTTCATACTTGATAGAGGTCGTATCTCCATCTCTGTCGGGTGATAATCCGCAGGGAGCAGTATAATCGCGTACATAAGTACTTAATCGCATTTGGGGGCATGTTGTTAGAGCACCCTATTTATTTAGTACGGGTGTTACGCACCCTCTTCGTATTAAAACGATTGTTTGTGGAGACTTATGACTTTTATTATTCGACCAGTGAATCAAGACCTTTTGAAAAGCTTATTCATGATTGCTTATATTAACGCGATGGGTTCATTTTATTCTGGCCGGTGCAAATGTGGGAGCAGATGTGTCTCGCGAAACGAATTAAGTTTATTGTTGTGTTGAGTTTGGAGTTAGAGTATTATATTTGCATTAAAATGTGATAATTGTTTAATCGTTTGAGTTGAGTTATAAATGCCTTTGTTTATTCATGTCGTAATAATGTTGTGTAGTTACTTTAATTGGCATTTCTTAACAACGAAAAAGAGCTTTTAAAGCTCATAAATGTTTAACTAGGTTTTCCATTACAGTGGCTCATTTAAGTACCTTTAATTACCTCAATCTTAAACAATATTATTGTATCTACTAACTTATAAAGTCAGAGTCATTTATTTAATTTAAGTGTTTACGAGCTCTTATGGTGGTCAATCATAAATTTTAATATTGAAACATTTTACATTGTACTGCCACGTTCAGCAGTAATATATAGAGCAGTAATATAATATTATTGACATTGTTTTACCAATTTTATGACAAAAAATTACTGCTATAACGTTGATTGTTAGAACTTTAGAAGAGTTTAACTCTTCACCTCAAAATCGCATAAGATTACGAGATAATAATGATTCACGTTTCAAAATTGCAAGTCTTGTGACAAAAGGGAAAAAAATCGGCAAGTACAAGTCGGACTCGCGCACGAAGGCTCCATACATAGGTAATGATCTAGACAATATAAAATAACTTCTTTTAGTTTTCACAAAAGTTACGGAACCCGATTTTTTGTATTTGTTGTTATAGCGGCAACAGAAATACATCATCTGTGAAAATATCCACTGTCTAGCTATCACGGTACATGAGATGAGTACAGTGGAGTCTTAGTAATAGGGTCCCGTTTTCACCTTTTGGGTACGGAACCCCAACAAAAAACTTTAAATCTGAAAACCTTGTATTTGTTAGATGGGATATTGCATGTTGGCGTCCGTCCGTCCCACAGGCCTTCGGGCGATCAAGGGTTAACACATCTATCAAAGAACCCCACTTACCAACCTTACCTCCTCAGGGGAATAAATACAAATTGCTTATTTATACGATTGTAATGCTATCAGATTTGGTGTTTTATGTGTGTCCTTTAGGAACTGGAATGTAGTTATAAAATTCATAACTTTAATTTCACTATAACTTACTTTAATATACCTATTTTGGAGATGAGATAGGATTTGGCAAAAATAAGACATTTTTGTGATATACAAGAAGTAGTGTCATTATAATCATAATGTTTGAAGCGCCCGTAGCGAAGTTTGCTTAGCCAAGCAGGCACGTTAATTAAGCCGTCTATCCCGGTTATTGTCTTAGGATGACAGCCAATATAGCATGGTGGTATATTGCGAATGCCCACCTGGCTATCTACCATCCTCAAGCAGAAAATCTGTAGTCAACCACCTAACGGTGTATTCCGGCAGCTGTTCTTGAGTGCCAGTAATTCTATGTTAGCCTGAACAATATCTTCGAACACTTTATCACTTACCATTAGGTGGGATAGTGGTCAAAGGCAGCCCTAAATAAAATTTAAAAAAGTAGGTACTTTACGCTTTAAGTTATAATCGAAACCAAAGTCACAGAAAAGGTTTAACAGTTTTCTCTACTTAAGGGTGAACTGGCCGGTCAGTTCTCCGTACAAACGTCGTAGGGTGATCACTCCCTTGTTTGAAGATTTAGGTCCAAAACAAAGCATGGTATCGATTGAACTCGTCATTATCTAGGTTTGTATCGTAATGAAATTTTAAAATAATAATTAAGTTAAGATTTATGATCCACGAAACATTTTCGTATAAAGTTTTCAAGGCTCATAACTTTCAACTTAATTATCTTTTTAAAATTTCGTTACGATACAAACCTAGATAATGACGAGTTCAATCGATATTATGCTTAATTCTGGACCTAAAATCTCAAATAAAGGAGTGATCAACCTACGGCGTTTGTATGGAGAACTGTACGGCCAGTTCAACCTTAATGCAACAAAAGCTACTCTCACACCTAAAAAAAAACTTTTCCTTAAAATTTATTTTTCTAGTTGCGATAAAAAGTCAGAACTGAGTAGGTAGATATATAATATTGCGTCCAAAACCATTATGCAATTTTTGATCACTCGATTCTCCCAAAGCCAATGTTAGTCAATGGGCATGAAACACGATAACAACACCATGGTCACGGTCCATTACCGGCGCACATCGACATCGAATATCAATCAAGTCGTTTCCGATCTCCACCCCTTTGTAGGGGCTAATGGCGCGGAAGAGGGGTACATTTTGGGAAGTGAAAGTTTTAACTGTGAGATTTTTGAAGAAATTAGAATTGTTAATAGAAATAGAATGGAGAATTCCGCTTGTATCACCAGTTCGAGACAGCAATGCAAAACACGACAAGTGCTTGTGTTTTTTATTTCCAATTTTTGTCAGAAATGGGGTATTCTTTCCTATTTTATCACTTATGTTTTTTTGTAATTATATATCAGAACATTTACGATCACATGATAGATTTGTGCAAAATATATGTATGTACATACCTGCACTCAGTAATTGTAAGAAAAATCTTTATGCCATTAGGTTGTTACATAACATAACATCTTCCAAGTGGTTTTATCTAATAAGTCATGCCTACTTCTAACTATTTACTAGTTTACCTAATTACTACTTAATCTAATTACTTACTTAAAATATAGAAAAAATTAACGTAAATTTGTAATATTCTAATGTAATCCGCAGAGCAAAAACGCCTATAGCAAACATAACAATATTAAAAATATTTATTGGTATAAGTTTATTTATTATGTAAACCGTACGAGTATTCTACTTATTGTAATGTTAGTTTTTAGTACTTTAATTTCTTAAGCAAAATCAGCTATAACTTTCTGTTTACTTTGTACTTAAACATATTCAGATTATGCAATTCAACTCAAAATCATCTATGTCCATTGACACAGGTTTACACCAAACCGTTCATTGCAACATTTACGTTCATTCTAACATTGTATTCAACCTATGGTTACAATCATAGGGTAGGTAATATTGACAAATCCTTTATGCTAACTTTGCAAGCTTTAGTTAACTACTCTGTACTAGTCAGATATTTCTTAACCTGCAGTTATTTTGCCATAAATCACTGAATAGAAATCGTAACTACAACTTTCAACTTTATTGCTATGAAAAAAGATCTCCGCTTGGACTTAGACGCTTTTGCAACACTTATGGTATGGTTAGTTTAGACTTAAAGTGCATAAAGGCTGCAAAATTTCGCACATCCGTAGCTAATGATGGCTTACTGTTGCAGTGACTTTAACAAGATGTTACGAGTCGTGTTAAATACGCGATTTGTTGACGTTTGAGTGTCGAACTTTGTATTTTACTGTTGGGAAGTGTCAGTCAATGTGAGAATGGATGTTTTGTCTCAGACGTGTATTGTTTTTTTTTTCTGTGCATAAATAGGCAAGTGTGTTGGTGAAAAACTACAGGTATAGGTTTTAATAAGGTTTTATGTAAGAAGTTAGTCAACAAGTGTGTTGGTGAAAAACTACAGGTATAGGTTTTAATAAGGTTTTATGTAAGAAGTTAGTCAATGCTACGAATTTATTGGAAATTGTTCGACTATTTTATAACTTGTATGAAAATGTAAGAAGCTATAAAATAACGATTGATTGGATGCAATTTCACGCTATTGCGATACAACTAACATATTGTATTGATGTTTTAGCTGATGTATTGACTTTTTAATGGAATTTCGATAAAAGTTTATTTGACTATAAAATATAAATAAGTAGGTACCTATCACGAAGTATAATGTAATTTTGAATTTAAGTTTTAATCACTAAGTTAAGTGAAAATAACATAATAATGCGTACGTAGTTTAAATCTCTTTAGTTTTTTAATTCAACGTTAGCATTACTCGTATTATCAGTAACTTTTATTATACTGATCTATTTTCATCATTGTGTAGATACATTTTCTATGTCTAAGATACCATATCTTAGAATTAAAGAAATGAAATACCCACAAGGAGATTATTAGATAAATTATCTAATACTTAAATAATAAAATCTCCCAATATTACGGAAATATCTTGCTAACGTACGAAACTGGATAAAAACTGTATGAATACATTTCACAAGCCATTAACTTGGTGACAAATTGTCATGTCACAAGATGGCCGCCGGATTTTTGGCGGGAACCTCCATTGTTGCCTTTGGGAAAAATCCCAAATTTTCTTTTACTTCCGATAGTGAAATATTGTTAGTGGGGTCTTGTGAATAGTTTTTATGGGATACTCCGTTAACCCTTTATTGTTGGTAGATATACCGTTACCTTTTGTAAGAAGCATGAAGGGTTGTTTTTTATTCATTTTTAATGGTTTCACTTTACCTAAGGGTTGTTTACTTTATTCCATGTACCTATATTATTAACGTTACCTATCTGATCTGTCATCCATTTACATGTACCTAAAGTAGTTTTTTTCCCCAGAGATCTTAGTTTATAACGTGCAGCAATGACACTGCTGCATTTTAAGTATTTTTTCCAATACTTTGACTTAATGCGTCTATCTTTTGTTCACAGGTAAAAGTGTGGTTCCAAAACAGAAGAACGAAACATAAAAGAATGCAGCAAGAAGAAGAAGCCAAAACCGGAACTAAATCCGGGTCTTCCTCCAAACCTGACGACGGAAGTCAATTTAACAACTCTTACGATGAAGACGAGGAGTTAATTGATATGGACATGGATGAACTAAGTGAGAGTGAGAATGAAACGTAATTTTCGTTAGTGTTTCAAGTGTAAATATTTAGATATAAAAGTAGATAATAGTTATAATTTATTTATGATTGTGTTACAAAACACTGAGAATGATAAAAAAATCAATGGCTCTAAATGTGTAGTAACAATACGACTAAAGTATTTGCATTCATGATTTAAGCATTCAAAATGCAAAACACATGAGAAATTACCATGTCACTAATAAAATAAACTCTATATTGCCCATTAAAAGTTAATATTTGGGCGTTATCCAATTAAATTAGCGATGATTTATCTCAATTCAAAATTTAAACGACCATTAATACCGGCACGAATTCCAAGATGGCGGCCTTGTTAACTCGTCACAGCTAATTAGATAACAAAATTGGCCGTATTATAATAGTTTTCGGGCCTAAATTAATTAAAAATGACCCTTGTGATGCGTTCCTCAACTGATGTGGGTATAATTAGACGTTTTAGATTTGAAACGCTGATAGGCAGGGTCTGTGGTTTCTAAACGAGCTGTCAACAGTGAAAGAGGATGGCGTTATCAAGTTCACTGTTGCTTGAGCGAGATGAGTGTATAATAGAGATGAGGCGATTATTGTGCGGGTGTATTATTAAGAGATGCGTTCGAAAACTATCTCGGACTTGGATCGCGTTTCGTAATTGCTCGCGACGTAACCAAATTGTTTTTAAACTGCTGACGATTGTTCTCGGCTATTTGTCTACGAGCGTTCAGAATTCGAGATAGGGATCTATAGATGATGCTGTTTATATTTTCGTTCACGCGTTAGAAGGTTAACAACGGTAATAGTATCGAATAGAAACGAGTTATAATGCGTTAGATAAATCACAAAGCTATCGAATGAAAGGTGATAGAGAACACAATAGGTGGTTACGTCTCTGATTAGATTAGTTTGGATGAATGGTTGTGAATCTTAGTCCAAATTCAAATAAAAAATAAACTATATTTTATGCCGTTTTGGTAAAGTTATCTACGAACTATTTGAAAGTACAGCCTAAATATTTAAGTACTTAGTTTCATTTGAGCGTGAGTGAAACGAACACAGTTTTAATACGGGCCCATTGTATTGCAGTATTCTCGAAGCGAGTCTTAAAACTTCAAAACCCGGTTTTAATAAGCGATTATAAGGCTAATTTGTATTTCCTTTTCCGTCTTTTGTTCTTATGATTTACGATTACTACGATCGAGTTCTCGTTCGAATCGGTTTACTCGTTGCCGTGTCGTTTTAAAAATCGATATTTTCTGTTATTGCCCTTGTTACTGCAATATGTAATGTAATTTTACAGTTAAAATGACCCACTTTATAAATTAAACTCTCTTACAATGTGAAAACAATATTGGGATTTAAATTGTTTGGTCGAGAAATGGCCATTCAAAATGAAGTTAAGCAAAACATAACTCTTGTTCTTGTGAGTTATGATAAATCGTGTTTAAATTTGTGAGCCCTAAAATGTTTTTATGAAAGAAATAATACAATATTAATCATCAGTTGGAAGACGTCCACTGTTGAACAAAGGCCTCCTCTATAGAGCGCCACAAAGAATGGCTATTAGCCGCTTAACCATTGGCTACCCGCGACTTTCACGATGTCGTCAGTCCACCTACTGGGGGGCCCCTGGAGTATGTCGGTATGGGTAACGAAAAATAATACTGAAATTTGTCTAATCTACTATGATTTACATATTCTATACATATTATATTCTTACTAGCGTAGACATTTTTTTTTAACAACATAATGTTTAATAGTGCATTTGTACCTATTTCCATATAATTTGTTACATAATTAATGAAGGTACTGCTTGCAATCTGATCTAACATAGAAATAGTAAACTAAATTTAATATGTGAATTAAACTATTACCTTTTAATTCATATACTAGAAGGTAGTAGTAGAATAAAAATGTAGTAGATAGCACAGACCTTGTTCAAGTACTCGCAAGTCTAAAAAATGAGCATAAAATGATACATAATATTTTGGTTTTTTACATAAAGTAATTCATAATTACATTTTACCAACTACCTCGAAACTATTTCATCTATAAACGTATCTGTCATGACGGGTCAAATTATTATTTTTTGTGAAAAAAGTATTGAGGAGACGTATTAAAACAATAGGTACACAGACACATAATATTTTGGTATTTTCCATTAAGTAATTCATAATTACATGTAGTTAATAAGTACCTGATTTTTTAATTAATTAACAAACACTACAACTTTGTTTTGTATTAATTAAAGTTACGCAGTAAAATAAATAGTTTCCCCAAACTTTAATGAGCGAATGTGTGACGAAATACTAATTAGAAATTTTAAGAAAAAAAACAATTAAAAAATTAAAACGTAGTAACAGCCGCACGAAATTAAAACCCCGATTCCATTTTCAGCTCAATTAACTGTTAGTCGATTTTAATTATCGATTTTATTCATTAAGTGTTTGCGATTAGCGACCGTGTTCGAGCTTTAACGATCTATTCTTTACAGGCCGGGTTTTAATTACTAAAATCGATTGTGGGTTTTATTGCTGGAAAATAGCTGCTGGATATACGAATAAGTACTTATTCCTAGCTACAGTTCAATAGAAGGGAATGCTTAAACCGAATCATTGAACTACGTAGATTATTAACTGAAAATTAATGTTATTATAAATGGACGAACTATTGCCTTCTGCACTATAAATACACTATAAGCCAAGTCGACCTCTGAATATATAGGTACCTATTGTTCATTTCCACTATTATGCATTTTAATTATTAAATAACACTTTTTCTCCTGACAACAAAGTACGAATTGACAACTAGTAATCACTCCCTAACAGTGAAAATCTGTCTATTGAATTAAAAATTCAACTGTCAATTGAACATTTTCTTCCGAATAGCCGCGGCCTGGGTGGTCAAAGTTCACGGGGATGAGTTCTGGATGGTGCTCGAGAAGCACAGAAAGATGGTAAATTCAAACGCTGCTCAGATTAATTTAGAGGCAGTTAACATCTCAGAGCATGCTGGACACGCTGGCAACTGGTTTGTGGGCTAGAGCATTTGGACTGCCTATATGAGTCTGCAACATTGACCTATATATACTAGACGCGACATCTCAAACGAAATTCGTCGACCATTGCAGATATGCCGGCCGGCATACTCTCCCACACATGCAGCTGGGCACTCGTAGAGATTACACGCGCTTTACGTTCGAAAATTGTGTATTATCAATTGTGTATTTTGAATAAACAATATTCGAACGTAAAGCGCGTGTAATCTCTACGAGTGCCCAGCTGCATGTGTGTAAAAGTATGCCGGCCGGCATATCTAACTTCGTTCTAATTACTAATTTCGTTTGAGATGTCGCGTCTAGTATATATAGGTCAATGGTCTGCAATGACTTATAGGGATCTAAATGCTTTTATTTTAGTAGCTGTAGTGTTGTATCTAGTTCGTAGTATTTTGTTAATAAAGGCATACCGCCGGTAAAAAAAACAAGTTACAGTCCCACCAACTTATCTATTCAGGCGGCAGAAAAAAGAACTACAACATTCCTTCAAATTGTGACAGTTTGTAGTTGATATCCTTGACCAGCAGCGCCCTCGCGAACTGCTCAGTTAAGTTGGTGGTACTATAACTTCTGAGATCTAGTTCATCACGTGTTTGAAAATAAATTTTTATCATTTTCTCAGAAGTTGCCAAATACTGCTATGGTACATACTACTACACCTTTTATGAGCCATTGATTTTTAAATAGCAATGCTAGATATAAGACGTCTAATTTGACATAATCTATCATTAATTTGAAGACGCTTAGGTTAAAAGGCAAATAGTGATTCTGCATCTTAAGTTTCAAAAGATATTAGGTACCTATACCTAAGGATATTTAATAAATAACTAACTAATTACTGTTTTTCTTGAAAGTCAATCTTAGTTAAGATAATTTGTTTATGTAATTTTCTTATTCAATTAATAATATCTATGTTTCTGTAGGCCCATTTGTGTAAGTGAAAATAATCTTTAGTTTCTTGATAATTAATTCATAATTACTTCTGACTTATATCGAATTTAATGGTTAATTTTTAATGGGCCTTTTAGTTTACAGTAAATTAATTTTCATACTAAAATTTATGAACATATATATTAAAATGACGCTCAAAATAATTGTAATTAAGACAGTTCCTTTAGAATAACGAGCGAATACCTGGTATTTTTAAACTTTATTCAGTATTATTATTATTTCTTCTTGTAACAATTGTAATCTAAACTTTTTTGTCTACCTTATTTTCAAAAAGCTATTTATCACTTCGAATATTATATTTTATTATATTTTTATTGTATGAACAGGATAATGTCATATTTTTTTAAACCAGTCTTTCTATTTATTCTGTTTGTACATACATATTGTAACAAAATTAAATCAACTTTGTAGCAATAAAAAGTTAATTATTATTTCTTCACGCTATTTTAATTATTTCTTAGGTGAAATACACAGATGGTTATGTAAATAAATCTATTTATTTCTTATTTCGTACTTAATTAAATAACTAATGTATAAAAAGTATTGTAAATTTTCCCTATTAATAAAAAATATGTTCCTTCTATCGTGGGTCTAGCATGCCATATTTGCTGTTTGTAAATAAAAATCAATATAAATCCATATTGAAATACATTTATAATGTAGCATGTAACTGTAAATTTTTCATTTAATGTAGTGTCTGTAAATATTGTGTGTTAGATAGAATACCTATATAGTTATTTGTGAGGAGGAAGGTTGAAAACGTTTGCAAAATTATATACCTATTGCAATATCATCAAAAAAACTTATTCTTCAGAAATATCACTGTTAAAATCGCCACCAAGTTGTTGAACTTCTGAGTGGGTGCTTCATCTTGTAATACCCTGTGTAGGAAAAATATAACTGTTCAATCATGACTTCATCAATGACTTTCAAATTAGGTTTGTTATCATCAATCAATCGAGTTCCAGGCGAACTGTAATATTCAGAATATATCCTCATGGAGCTAATATAAATCTGATAATAAAAGTGTAAAATTGTTATTTTACAATGACAAATACTTTTATTATCGAGCATATGTTTGTCTACCGATCATTTAAAAAAAACAGCACGTAAGCCTTTGTTATAATAAAAAAAAGGTTGAAGGCGGGAAAGTAATCTCTTAATATTTTTTTATTCAAGTTAATTTACCAGCTTCATTTCTTATATTCTGCTAGTTTCATGTCATCATTTATTGTAGGAATACATTAAACGCCTTTTTTTATTTCTTTAAAAGATAGACAAGGCTACAAAAGCAAAATGATATAATGAAATGTGTTTATACTATGAGAGTGACGCAATGAGCGCACTTATTCCTAAAAGCGATCTCTTCTAGGCAATATATTGTAAGAGGAGCGATGAAGTTACAAGCTCTAGCTGACACTGGCATTCTAATACTTGGTATTCCAATACTTGGTATCCCGATACTTGGTATCCCAATACTTGGTATCCCAATACTTGGTATCCCAATACTTGGTATCCCAATACTTGGTATCCCAATACTTGGTATCCCAATACTTGGTATCCCAATACTTATTATTGCAATACTTGATATCCCAATACTTATTTTTACAATACTTGATATCCCAGTACTTAAAAACATAATTAATATGTACGTAGATATCTAATTTTACCCTTGGCATTGACTAAGAACTCAGACGAAACTGCGCAAAAAGTTTTCAATTTTCTTCCTGATTTAAACATACTATTTAAGTGTATTTGTGTGTATATTCGGCTAGAATATTTCTGTGACTGTACTCTATGAAAATCCTCACGATGACGATGCAGTACCGAAAATTGTAGTTATTTAAATGACGAGTGATATAAAATATATGTTTTTACTCATTTATATTGTGTTTATTTCACCTCTTAGGAAATAATCAAGTCCATTGTAAATGGGACTCCATCACTGAGATTCGGTATTCCGTATCAACAAAGAAGGAATGATAGCCGAGTGGTTATAGCATATAGACTGCCGTGCTGCAGGACCATGGTTCAATCTCCGCCGCCAGCTTGAGCATCACCGCATAGTGGAAGAGTAATATGCGGATGCTGGCCCGGCTAGCTACCATCATCAAGTAGAAAATCTGTCGCCTAGTACCTAACAGTGTGTTCCGGCAGCAGTCCTTGGGAGCCAGTAAAATTACTGTCTCATGATGAGACTCCACAACTCTATGTCTGTACGATTCAGAATGATATGACGGAACTGAAGAGTCAACGCATTAGCGTCCCACACTATGGACCGCCCTTACTTGTTATAAGCCGAGCATATTCGATAGAGTGGAGAGTTCCTAGCATACATAGCACTTGCACGCTGGACTCTTCTAAGATACTTTATAGGCCTTAGATTCCTTGACGAAGTTGTCTGTATAGGCACTTCCAAACATTGGTAATGGTACGTCGCTCGTTTCACTTGGAGCACGCATTTAGGCACTAGTTTTATATTTCAATATATAGAAAAAAATATCTAAAAAATTAACCAACTTCAACACTCAAATCCATGTCAGTACCATGATGGTTCAAAAGTACCTATTATCACAATATTGTGTGCATGGCACTGACTTCGAAAAGTTATGTCACACATTTGAGTGTTGAAGTCGGTTCAATTTTTTAGTAAAAAAAAATATTTCACCTTTTTTTTTGTTTTTTTTTTTATGCCTGATAGATTAACCTTTGACCACTATCTCACCTGATGGTAAGTGATGATGTGGTCGAAGATGTTGTTCAGGCTAACCTAGAAGTACTGGCTCTCAAGGACAGCTGCCGGAACACACCGTTAGGTGCTTGGCGACAGATTTTCTACTTGAGGGTGGTAGCTAGCCAGGCGGGCATTCGCAAAATGCCCTACCACCATGCTATAACGACTGCCATCCTAAGACAACAACCGGGACCGACGGCTTAACGTGCCCTCCGAAGCACGTGCACGCTCAGTAGTAATGTCACTAGCGGTCACCCATCCAACTCATGACCGCGGGCGACGTTGCTTAACTTTGCTGATCGGTTGAGAACAGCTAAGTAAACTTCGCTACGAGCGCTTCAAATGATATATTCATACGAATGACGTCATCCGACCACACACAGTCATAGTTATAAGTGACGTCACACGCTGCACCGATATAATATGATGATGTCCAACGCTACTCGAATGCAGAATAGGGATGCGCAGGGAATAGTAATCGATATCTTAATTCGATAGGAAATTGATCGAGCGTGATTATGTTATTTGTTTTTAAATGGCCCAGTGGCTATGAACTGCAGCGCTGAGGGTCCTTGGTTTGAATTCCGCCGACGGTTTCAGCTTCACTGCATGCTGGTAGGGCATTTTGCCAATGTATTCCTTGAGAGCCTATACCCATCATAGGTCATCAGACAATCATTTATTCATATATAATTCAGGCCAAAAAATAATTATTATATAATAATATACAGGCCGTCCTACGGTGATGCCACATGGAGGGAAAGTACCTTGAATATTGTAGATGGAACATTTTACTGAAGGAGGACATTATTTAAATTTAAAAAACAATTTAAACTGCATTCATGGATATTTAAATAATTACATGGTTGAACCGGGAATCGAACCCGTTACACGAGATCAACCTGTAGTTTTATCATACCATCAAAATTTCATCACAAGGATTATTTATTGCTATATAACATAGTGTCAGAAATAAAAAGAAGACCATGAATTTTAACATTTGATGTGAAATTCTTAGATTCTAATTTTAAGAAATCTTTCGATCGGTGTGGTAAAGCTACAGTTGATATTTTTCTCGTGTAACGGGTTCGATTCCCGGTTCGGCCATGTAATTATTTAAATATCTATGAATGCAGTTTAAATGGTTTTTTACATTTAAATATTGTCTTCTTTCAGTAAAATTATCCATCTACAATATTCAAGGTACTTTCTTTCCATGTGGCATCGCCGTGGGACGCCCTGTATATAGTATAGTGACTAGTCCATACCGCCGGTAAGGAACTTCAAACTATTCAAAACTTTAAAGTTAAGACGCTATCAAATTGATTGCGTTGTAGTGAAAGAGAGACAGCGATGGTAAAATCGCGATCAGTTTAGGTAAAATCCGAAAAAAAGCTTGATAACACAAAACTAGAAACGTAAATCGAAAATGTAACTTTTCTTGATTCTGTTGATTAAGTTTTGCTA
The DNA here is from genome assembly GCA_963890685.1 of Plagodis pulveraria. Lineage (NCBI taxonomy): Eukaryota > Metazoa > Arthropoda > Insecta > Lepidoptera > Geometridae > Plagodis > Plagodis pulveraria. The sequence continues at coordinate 20,362,489 of OY982972.1, forward strand.
TTTTATTAATATAGTTTCGTACACATTCGTTCGTAAATAATGAAGATATTTACGTTAGAAGCTTTATTTAGGGTCAACTTTGCTATTTTATTCTATCGAGAAAATTTTAAGGAAACGTGTTTCGGACTTTTCTTGGTCTTAGATAATGTGATCAAAATTAACATATAATTGTCTTACTGCTACAAACTAAATACATTTTGCTAAAAATCTGTTTAAGTAAAGCTATTTAGCACTTGTCAGCGCCTTAAGTTAGAAGATAAAAGAACAACTGCTCATCAAAAGGACAGGAAACATTTCGTCACGGTACTAGTGCAATGTTGAACTGAGTAATGCAAACACTAAATAATAATTTGTTTTTCTGTACATCTCAACCTAAATTATATGCACAAAGGTGTGTGTGATATTACTTATTTGTTAATTTATTTTCTATATGTTGTATGAATCGAACCCGCATCAATGGGCAGGGTATATGTGATTTTCGATAGGGTTTGTGATCATATTTAGAAATTACTTATCTTGTTAGCATCATAGGCTTTAGAATTCGGGCATTTATGAACGAAATTCAATTGCCATAATTATCTAGGAGGTGCGTAGGTTGACATCAGCTTAGTTCTGAAACACAAAAAAGGAAGAAATCATCCGAATCGAAGATTTCAAGTTATACTAGCGCACAAGGTAGCTGCTGCAACACGCCGTTAACTTAAGGAACAGTTGAAATATCAGTATTCTCAACTCAATATAATAAAAAAGTACTTATTCTAACAAAATTAAAAAAATATTTTTTATATGTTTTTTTTTTTTATTGTAATGGAACATGCTCGATGCCCACCTGATGTTAAGCGGTATCCTCTACCTATAACAGATGCATTTCATAACAAGTGACGAACTGCACTGCGTCCATCACCTTGAGACATACTTGTTAACTCTCATTTTGCCGGTAATTTCACTGACTCTCAAGGACTGCTGCCGGAACACACCGTTAGGTGCTTGGCGACAGATTTTCTACTTGAGGGTGGTCGCTAGCCAGGCGGCCCTTCCATGCACCATGCGGTGAAGCTCAAGCCGGCGGTGGGGATCGAACCAGGGTCCTGCGGCACGGCAGTCCATAGCTATTACCGCTCGGCCATCATTGCTTCGTCGTGATGGAACAAACACGATGCCCACCTACCTGGTTTTAAGATATAACAGATGCAGGTCGTCATAAGTGGAAAACTGCACTGCGCCCTGAGACAAAGTTCTAAAGTCTCATGTGCCTGAATTTCACCGGCTACCCATATACTCTGCTCCTGTAGGTACTCGGACTCACATGGTGGCGTTATTGTATAAACACTTTAACACTTTGATATACCGATAGCCAATACGGCATTGTTGAAGAGACTCAAGCACCGCCCACGTTTCGATAGAATCGAAGGCTGTCTCATAGTCCACAAACGCTCAGCATAGTGGCAAGTTATACCTACTTTTCGGTCTTCTGTATTACTTGTCACAGGGTAAGACAAAATAATCGTTTATTTGCATTAAACATGAGTATTATACACACACAAGGAAGGTAGGTATGCACATAGATGGGACTTCAACAATTCAATTCATCATGTTTTGCCTATTTAGGCATACAAATTTGAGAGAGAAAGCAATTTGAAAAACTATACGTAAGAAAAAAAAATAATAACATTCAATATTAATTCAATCCAATAGTGAAATGAAATAAGAATAAGCATTGCAATTAATAATAATAATAATAATTTTACTCAGCAAGCATATTGTTTTACAATCTTAAAACTATTTTTCTACATACAAGTGTTAGTTTAATTTTGTTTTAGATGTTTGGACTCTGTTCTCCACACTAGGATTCCCTGTGTCGTGGAGATCCAGTTCTTTACAGCATGAATATAAATATAATGTTTCAAGTGCTCATTCACACATTTCTTATCACTAACAATTGAGCAATTCAGTAGCATGTGCAATCTTTCTTGTAGTCAGTAATGCGGCGAATTCAACGGGGCAATGCTGCCAGCATGCTGGGCACGCTGCCAACTGGTAGTGGGCTAGAGCATTTGGACTGCCCATGAGTCCAAATGCTTTTATTGTAGTATCTGTAGTGTTGTATATAGTTTGTAGTATTTGGTTAATAAAGGCATACCGCCGGTAAAAAAAAATAGTGAAAACCTCATACATTATTATACATGTAATCTAATGGCATTCGTTTGATTCATAAATGTCAAATAATATCGTAATTATTATGTCAAGCTAGTAAGGATTAGAAAGATTAGATTATGTCAGATTATATATCAGTCAAAAATTCGTTTACACTGTAATAGCACTTAGCCATTAAAATGTTCTTTAGCTTGATTTTGAACAGGTTAGTATTTAGCTCCCGTATTGATCTCGGTAACTTATTGTAAATTCTTGGTCCCGTACAGAAACTACTCATGAAAGTCTTTCTTGCTGAGTGAGCTCTTTGTATATACTTATATGTATGTGGACTATGTTTCTATAACCCATATAATTTAATTTCTAGTTCAATATTGGCTTTTATGAATATTCTACACAACTGAAGTAAACTTTTCAGATTTATGACTCTGTTCAAGTACCACAATATTCAGTGAAAAACGGGTATTATTCTAAATTTTTTATTTTATTTGGATTACTAAAAAAGTATAGTCAAGTCATGCTGGGTATCACCCACCTATCTTCCCGCGGGTGTCTTAAGAGAAAAAATACCGGAAGGTGAGCAGCAGCGCCTTCTGAGGAACTGTTATCTTACACTGCGATCCCCAAGACGCCTGCCAAGCGTGGGGATTATGGTAAACCCCCTTAATTGGTTGGCTATATTCAGCAGTTAACAATGGCTGATACAGTAAAAAAATTTAAAAATAACAATAATAATTGTTTTTAAGCTAGTTTCTATATAAGTTTCTTATTGCATAATATTGTACACTTCCATTTAGTACTTTCTAAGATTTTTATAATAGAGTTCACTGTCTTTCCTATCTATGTACTACTTTAAAAATCAGAGAGGTATCATCATAAAACCTTTGCTAGCTTGTAAGTGATAATGTACCTATATTATGTATTGGTACACTGAGAAAAACGACTTAAAGGCTCAATTTTGTCTCATCAAATTTGACCTTTTACCGTTGAATTGTAACTACGTAAGATGAATTCACAAATCTTAAGATGATTTTCACCAATCAATAAAAATGTACCATGTTTTATAATAAACACAACCGTCAAAAACGCCTTCCGTAAAGTATTTTCAGAATTTAACTTGTTATACGATAATAATTGCAGTATTGACCATAAAATATACCTTATTTTTTTTTTTTTTTTTTTTTTTAGGGAGGACATAGATGCTGTCTACCGCGAAGCGGACGTACAGCTCCACCGGACTTTGGGCGAGGGGAGGCCCTCTTATAGCCCAGGAGGAAGAAGCGCTGAGGGCACTTCTTCTGAGACGGGCGTATAAGGCGAAAAGCGCCTTATACCTCCGTCTCCTGCGGGCGCCGAAAACGCCACGCTACTATCGGGAGGGGTGACAGCGAGCTCAAGGGCACCACTGTGGTTCGGACCTCGGCTTGTCTCGCTGCCGAGAGACAAAGGGGGAATCGGAACTAAATGCCCCGGTACAACTGCAGTGTTGTACCGTTGAGAATGGGCCCTATTGAATATTACTCTGTGACTATTTGGAGAGACACTAATCGGGATTTTATTTTTGCCTCGAGCTCGCCGGCGAGCTCGGTGTTTGATTGTGTAACCTCTGATTACCGCACACCTGGGGATGTTACCAGGACGACTTGCGGACAACGCTAAAGCTGCCAACGTAATGGCTGCGATGGGGTCATCCGGGTCGTCCAATACCTGCCGTGGTCGGCGACGGGGGGGTTTAAACCATGGGTCGGATGAGGCAGTCGAGTAGTTCGATGCCTGGACAACTAGAGGGTTCGAGTGGTGGGGCGCTCGATCAAAGTATCGGCGGGCGCAGTCCTTATTGAACTGCGCTAAAGAGGGAAGGTTTAGGTCGCAGTGCAACTCGGCGTTCCGTACATACCACGGAGCACCGGTTGCCTGGCGGAGGAACCTGTTTTGAATGATTTGAAGTTTACGTAGGTGGGCCTCGCTAGCATGACTAAACACTACTGAAGCGTATGTCATGATGGGGCGGATGCAAGTAGTATAAAGTGTCTTCTTATTTTTAAGAGACATTTTACTCTCTGTACGAATTAAGGGACCTAGGCGACCCATAACAAAGGCCGCCCTGTTACGAACATCAGTGATGTGAGCGGCAAAGGTGAGATGCCGATCAAGGGTGACTCCAAGATACTTTGTTTTACCAACCCAGGGAATGGGTTCGTCAAACAGAGTTAAAGGTTTAGGATAGCGGGGGTTCGAGTGAGTATTCTCATTGAAGTATATAGCTGCACTTTTAGTCGGGTTGACTGCAATGCGCCATTTACGGAACCAGTCACCGATCTCGGTGATGGCCCGTTGAAGGAGAAAATAGGTCTGTCTATTAATATGCCAGCCAGTGGAATAAATGGCGGTATCGTCCGCATATTGGGCTATGAAAACCTTGGGCTGTGAGCGTGGGATGTCGCTGGTATACAGCGCGAAGAGAATGGGAGATAGTACGGAGCCCTGAGGGACTCCGGCACTGACTGGGTGGGGGGTGGAGAGGGTGCCTTCCACGCGGTAGCGAAAGCTTCTGTCCCTTAGGAAGTCTTGTAAGGTGAGCACAAGACGTACTGGCACGCCAAAGTGGTATAACTTGTAAATCAAGCCATTGTGCCAGACTTTATCAAAAGCTTTCGCTACGTCGAGGAAGACTGCTACCGTCGTTTGGGGTTTGGGTTTCTTATTGAAACCTTCAAGGATGTGCTCCGTGAGGCGGTGCACCTGTTGGACGCATGAGTGCTTGGGCCTAAAGCCAAACTGCTCATCGGGAATAAGGTGGTGTTCCTGCGCATGAGCCGAGAGACGGTTCGAAAGGAGCCGTTCGTATAGCTTGCCTAGGGCGCTGAGAAGGCTGATGGGACGGTAGCTGGTAGGGTCAGCGGAGTTTTTGCCTGGTTTGTGAATGCCAATGACATTTGCACATTTCCAGACGTCGGGAAATAAACAGTGGCTCATGGCCGCATTGAAGATGCTTACTAGTAGATGAATCAGGGGGGGAGAAAGGTGTTTAAGTACCTTGTTGGAGATGCCGTCGGCACCGGGGGCTTTACGTTGTTTGAGGTCCTTGATCAGTCTCGTCACCTCAGCGTAAGATACTGGGGTGTGCGGGGGGAGTTCAGAGATGACCACAGAGCTTTTACGTTCGACTTCAGCGTCCACCGAATCGAGGTGGGCTTGGTCTACGTGATCTACGTTGGGGGAGCACTGAGCCTCTAGGCTATCAGCTAGGCACTCAGCTTTGTCTTCGTCAAAGAACGCCGGGGCGCGTGGGACTGGTGGGTATAGCGGGGGTATGTCGCTCTGTCCGACACCTTTCATACCTCGTGCGAGATCCCAATAAGCCCGCTGGCTAGGCACGAGGTTTGAAAGCTTGTCGCCCCAGCTGTGGTCACGCAACTCGGACATGCGACTTTCAACCATGCGTTCAAAGTGGCGTTTCCGAGTTTTGTTTACTTCGCTTGGGTAGGAGTCGTAATGTCTGGTCACTGCTTTACTCTTCGTCACTAATCGCCTCACATCCACTGGAATGACAAGGCGCCGGTCGTCCGGCACAATGACTTCCTTTGAGGATGCACCTACTACGGTGGAGAGGTGATTAGTGAACGAATCGATCGCTAGGGATACGTCATCTTTGGTCAGAATGTCGTCAGGGATTTTGTCGAGGTCGGGTGAACTGATAGCCTTTAGGGAGTTGCCTAATTGCTTCCAGTTCACCATCGTCTTGGTGGGGCGGGGTAAGTCTGCTGTAGGGTCGGGGCCTAGTCGCAGTATAATGGGTCGGTGGTCAGAGTGTAGTTCGTGACAAACTGTTATAGAGCGTAACTGAAGGGTTACGCCTCTAAACAGTGCCATGTCTAAGACGTCAGGTCGGTAGCGGACGTTCTCGGGGTAGTGCGTTGGCTCGATAGGTGTAATTACGTCAAAGTTCAAGTCAGCGACTAGGTTGTCAAGAATAATACCGTTAGGATTGTTAGAATTACAATTCCATAGGATATGTTTACTGTTGAAGTCGCCGATCAGAAGGACGGCGCTTCCAAGAGAGAAGAGAGCTTCTAAGTCTGCGCGGGCGACGCGCTTTAAACCAGATTGGTAGCAGGATGCTATGACTATGGGTTGATGACCCGTCATAGCTAGTAAGCAACAAGATGCTTCCATAGTACTCAGAGTCGGGGTATCTAAGGGGATGCAGTGCAGGGACCTTTTGTAATAGATAAGAGTGCCTCCCTTAGCGGAAGTCAACCTATCATTACGTACACATCGGTAATTAGCAAACCTGGGATTCGCCCTTCCCGGTTTTAAAAAGGTTTCCTGCACGCATATAATATCGATCAGGTGGGTACTGCAAAAGTCATGGACAAGGTCACGTTGTCTGAAGAAGCCGTTAGCGTTGAAGGACGCTAACGAAACTGAGCGCGGTTTAGTCCTTAAGGTTGTACTACCCATAGTGGGTGTACTGGGGGGGAGTTTGCGGGGCGAAGCGCTTTAGAGCGCTAAGAAGGCTGGCATGTTCCAGCGTGTACTGGATGACTTCCGCAGGTGATTGTGCGGAGTGCATCTTGCGTGCTAGAGCACGGACCTCATCTATATTGATGGACATAGCAAGGTCGCTGACTAGCGCTATATCCTCTTGAAGAGAGGAGTCCATCAGTGGCATAGGAGGTGGGGCCACGGGCCGGGCGACGCGAGGTGCGGCGCGTGGAATGAGGGCAGGAGGTGCCGGGGGTGCCGCGCGGACCGGGGCCGGTGCGCGGGCAGGGGCCGCGGTACGGGCGGGGACGGGTGCGCGGGCTGGGGCGCGGGTGGGAGCGATGGTTTTAACCATGCTCGGTGGCTTTGACCACGCGTTCCTAGCTGGGAGAGGAGCGGGAGTCACCTGTGAGGCAGGTGCTACTGTCAGCTTAGGGCTGACCCGCTGGTATCTATCATAGGTGGGACGAGGAGGTGGCGGAGGTCTCCTTTCCGTTGCCACCCTGCGGTTTGTGCGTGGCGCCCTCGGGCAACCGCGGTAGTTGGCGGTGTGCCCCTGGGTGCCGCACAGAACGCAGCTGGGTGGGTCGGGTGAGTCCCTCGTGCGAGAACAATTCTCTGTGGCATGATCGCCTAGGCACTTAACGCACCTAGGACGAGCGAAGCAGTAGCGGGCAGCGTGCCCGTATAGTTGGCAGTTATGGCACTGTGAAGGAGAGCCATTCCTGAATGGGGGCTGAACATCTAGTCCGGAGAGGCCGCAGACCGTCTTCAGGTTGAAGATGGTCTTGCCCTCCGGGGATCGGTCTAGTACTACGAGTACTAGGTCGTATGGGCTTTTGTCTTTGCCACTGTACATGCGGTGTACGGCAAGGACAGGGAAGTCCTGTCTTTTAAGGTCGTCAAGTACAGCGTCTGTACGGACTTCCTTCGGGACACCGCGTATGACGACGCGTAGGACTTTCTCCTCTTCGAGCGCATAAGTGTGGAAGCTTATGCTCTCTTTACGGAGGAGTTTGGTTAACGCTCTGTGGTCGTTAACTGAGGAGACTTGGACTTTAATGCCCTGCTGCGTGGAGCGGGCGTTCGTATAACTGATCTTACGATCAGTGAGGAGGCGGGATAGCATATCCCATTTGCCTTTGTCCTGTATGAACAAAGGCGGAGGCGGCTTTTCGCGGCGTGCGTTAGCGTCCTGAGAGGGCGCTGTAGCCGAAGCGGTTGCGGAAGGCGGGGACGCGGGGCGCGGGGCGGGGGTCGGCCTATTGCCGGCGGTAGGTGCTTTGGCGGCTGCCTTAGCGGGCGGGGCGGAAGGCCCGGAGTTAGCGGCCTTAGGGGCGCGCTTGCGTTTGCGGTCTACGACGGTATAGCCGTCGTTGTCGGAATCTTCGGAGTCTGTGCGTGAGGCGCGGGGTTGGTCGACCTCCATGTCCGTTTCCGAGTCTGAAACTGACTCGACAACGACATAGGCAGGTTCGATGCTCGCAAACCGACCGATCGGTGAGCGAGAGCGAGAACGGGGTTGGGCTACTACCGCGCGCCTGTTATCAGGGCCGGGGGCGGGGGAGTCCGGGCTCTCCTGTAAGTAGGATGGCGCCGGAGGGTCATCGTAAGTGGGGACGGAGGTCCCGGAGGGAGCAATGGGAGTGTCCGTGAGGCGGGCACTCTCTGCGTCTGAGGTGAGGGCTGCTTGATGAGCAGCATAGAGGTCGGGGTATCGTAAGGCAAAGGTCTGAAGGACCTCTACCTCACTATTGGTAGGGCGGGGCTGCATCCTGAGGGGTGCACTCAGGATGCCCTAACCAGGGTAGTGTCTCCCTCGCACAACCTGTGAGCTCACTGTGTGAGAGGGAGTGAGTACCTACTGTGTATCCCTAGGTGTGTGTCCCTATCCGCACTTTTTTTCTGGGGCGGCGAAGGGGTGTCCTAACGACTCCGGGATTGACTAGGGGCGACCCCAAGGCCAGTTGCCCCGGAGACCTGCTTGTTTCGGCTGATCCCGTGAGGCGGGAAAAGGCCGCGGTACAAGGTTAAACCAAAAATCAACAGAGGTAGTTGGCACCGTTAGGGATCACTCTGCGACCGCAGCAAATGGCGGATTTGATCGTTCGAGCGAGCTTAGCCCGGTAGGGCTCCACCTGCCTGAACGATGCCGCTTAACAACACAAAGTGTGTTGTTGAGCGGGTGGCGTTGTACGTGCAGAAACAAAGATGCGAAACAAGGATAAACTGCACTTTTCAGTGCAGTTTAACGCAGCAACACCGACCCGGGCTTGTCCGGGGCGGTGGTTGCTCGACGGTGGAGCGCCGCCTCAGCAAGCACGAAGCTCGCGTCGCACGGCGTTCGACGAAACTCTCAGCTCCTGCACAGACAAACACAAGCTGAATCGGGATCACGCTCTTCAATGCGCACTGTAGCAACTAGCGTCGGAACGATGGTCCAGGCGAGACGGCAATAGTGCGGGGACTATTGCGGTCTCACTGGAGGGTCACTTGCAGCTGCGGAGAGGTGCGCTCGGCGTGGCGGCGCAAGGCGGAATGAATATACCTTATATACTTTTACGGCGGTTTATATACGGTGATTATCACTATAACGTACGACTTAATCAGCCTCATCGAAAAGTCAATATCCACAAAATACACCTTAAATGAAGACGAAAAGAAACATTCGCCTTCACTGACCACGTTTAATGCCTTCTAGTTGGAAGGCGTTTTTGTACGTATTTACGTTTGGTCGGTTTTTTGCTTTAAACCATATAAATTGGCCGTCATTAGGGCGCTTTTGACTTTAGATTTTTCTCAGTGTACCTACGGAACTCTATGTATGATTCCGACTCGCACTTGGCAGTTTTATTTCTGGACAAAAACCTATAAATTTTGATAACCCAAAACGTAAACCGCAACGTTCCAATCCAATAAAAATTCCTTCAGCGTGACTTTTTCAACCAAACGATTTCATGGATTATAAGCATCATGGAACACACAAAAAAGGTTCTAATGCAATTTACTCCATCATTTCCTAAAGGACCGACTCCGCTCAAGCAAGACAAGTCAAATGGGTAAAAGGATTAACTCAAGTCCTACTTAAGTTAGTTAAGTTGCAGGTAGTGAGTTCGATTCCCAGATGTGGGCACTTTTCTGCGAAACATCGCGGGTGGCAACTTTTTAGCCGCATCACAGATTTCACAAACAAATTTAAGATAAGGAGTGAGAAATTAGGTTTTTTTGTGGTCTAGTGATGGGAATATACAGATTAAGGATATTTTGTGCTGTCAAAAGTTGATTATTTATTAGGTGAGTAGTGATGTTGCAATTTTTTTGTAATATTTATATAGATAACGTCATGATTTCCCGGAGGGATGGACAGAGAAAAAGAATTTTCACATACATTTGAAAGGGCACATTTGTAACCGATTTCATAAAAGGAGGAGGTTGTCAATTCAACTGTTATTTTTGTATTACCTCATTACTCCGTACACAATTAATATTTAAAAAAATAAGTTAAATAATTTAAAAAATCATCAAATCTGTACACCCATTTTGACGATTTTTTCAAATTCTATATTCACTCAGATTTATATGGGACATGTGGTTCCATTTAAATGAGCGAGATCTGACGAGTAGTATTAGCAAGTACAAATTAAGTAAAAAAGTATTATATATATGTTAGTTTTTATATATGTAAAAAAGACTGCAAATTATTTATTTTTGTTAAACGTTTTATTGTTCCATTGAAATTAAAAGTTCAAGTTATATATATAATATTTATGGAATCATTTTTAAAGCCCTTCATTATAAAGGCCCACAAAAAGGGCTTTGAAGAAAAAAATATTTTTTTCTCACAATATGGAGTTAAAATCCGCCAGGTAGCCTTTTAATATATTTTTATGTACCTTGTGTCACCTAGCGCGATCGAGACCAATCTAACGATATCTAACACATTCAAATCGGTGAAGCCGGTTAGAAGTTATGGTGGGATAAAGAAACTCAAAAAGATACATACATACCCTGAAAACATCCACTCCTGTTTTTGGGCAGACGTGTAAAAAAGAGTTGTCCTTCTTTAGAAAACACTAGCTTTCCGGCCGCAGCTATCTATTAACCTCTTTTTGCGCAGTTGGATAAAAGGTATCCTATGTTCTTCCCCGGGTCTCAAACTATTTCCATACCAAATTTCATCCAAATCGGCCCAGTAGTTTTTAAGTTTATTCGTGTCATACAAAAATCCCAAAAATACTAACCTTTCCTCCTTGTAATATTACTGTGGATGTAAATAAAAGCACATCACTTGCCATTGGGTATTAAGTTAGCTATAGAAATTTTTCACATCCACTGTAATAGATCCTAATTTAATGCTGTTTAGCTTCAAATAATCCATTTAAACTATAAAAAAATCGGCAAATTCTAAAAGGATTACTGGTAAAGGTGTTTTACATTCCAAGATTAGTTTTTAACTGATCTTTTAGAAACTTATTTTCGAAGTCGCTAAGTGTAAAAGGTTTTTAGTTTGACTTTTAGTGGCACAATAGAAAGGGACTGCGGCGACTTAAGTATATTTTAAGCTTAATATCATTTGGTTTTAAGTTAATGCTATAAGCCATGTTTAGTAAGCCAGTTTAAGATGTCTAATTATTGACCGTTACTTGAATGTGCTGTATCAGCCGCATTGTCCACTGCTGAATACACTCTCCCCATTAAGAGGGGGTTTGCTATAGTCTCCACACTTAGCAGGCGTCTTGGGGATCGCATTTCAAGATATCAGTTCCTCAGAACGTGTTGCTGCCCATCTTCCGGTAGTTCACCCGTAGTTGCCTCTTACGACACCAACAGGTAGCAGTGGGGGGTGACATTCTACTCACATGGCTAACTAGAATATAACTGAGTAAAAACGTTTTGGTTTTGCACCATAGTATGGTATGGCTTGAGCATTTCTGCATGGAGGAACTCCTTACTGTATGGGTTTTTATGCAATGATAGTTGAGTGGTAATAGCTATGGACTGCCTAGCCGCAGGTCCACGATTCTATCCTCACAGTCCGCTTGACTTCACCGTATTTGGTAGAGCATTTTGCTAATGCTCGCCTGGCTAGCTAACAAACCTCAAGTAGAAAATTTGTCGCCTCAGCAGTGTGTTCAGACGGCAGCCATTGAAAGCCAGTAAAATTACAGGCACATGAGACTTAACAACTATGTCTCAGGGTGACGGGTGCAGTGCGGTTCGTCAATTATGACGAGATGCAGTATTTAATTTTTATTTATTTATTCAACGCAAAGTACTAGGTATCTCACCTGGTTGTAAGTGATAATGTGGTCGAAGACGTCATTCAGGCTAACCTAGAATTAGTGGCCCTCAAAGACAGCTGCAGGGACACACAGCTAGGTGCTTGGCGACAGATTATCTACAAGTGTAGCTCTGCAAAATGCCCTACCACCATTTTGTAACGACTGCCATCCTTAGACAACAACCGGGACCGACGGCTTAACGTACCCTCCGAAGCACGTGCACGCTCATTAGTAATGTCACTAGCGGTCACCCATCCAAGTCTGGCTACGCGGTAGGCGTTGCTTAACGTAGCTGATCGGTTAAGAACGGCTAAGCAAACTACGCTACGTGCGCTTCATTCTACAGTGATACTAATGGCAGTACCTTGTTAAAAATAGAGTTTTCTGGACACTATTCCGCTGCAAGTAGTGTCATTTCATATATTGGTGACACAAGCTTAGCAAGGAATATCCCAATGATGAACACAGCTTTGTGAACTGCAGGTACGATATGTCAGACATTTTTAAACACCAGCCATTGTGGCGTGGTTATCTTTCTGTCACTGTTTGACGCTTGGTTTCAGTTACAAGCGCGCAGCGTTCGTGTTATCCTGATTTATTAAAGTCATTTCGAATTTAGTGAAGGCCGTTGTGTCGTAGTTTTTAGGATAAAAGAAGATTTTAGTGGCAATAGCTGTTATATAGTAAAACTGCTATCTATATGCCACGTACAAAATCCATAAGTGGAATTAAGCCGTGGTGGGCTGGAGCTTATCGGATGGTTGAAGGCCCGCCTGGCTAGCTACCCTACTAGAGAGCAATACAAAAACAGAAGCCTAATGAGCAGCACGCCACCATGTACTACAATGTGAGTGTGGTGATACTGCACTGACAAGGTTATGACCAAAATTAACCGAAGGGCAGCTGGTATTCTATCAATGAAAGCATTACCAAGGCAGGTGGCAAGTTAACAACCAAATTCAAAGCGTTTTACAAATTATACCTATCCTATACATGTTTCCCTGTGTTTAACTTCCTTAAACTACAAACTGTTTTAAATGAAAATTATTGGGATAATGTCGGTCAATACTGGGTTATGTAATTATGAGATTGACATAAGCGATAGTCTATAGGTATAAGGTATATAAATATAATATATAAATAAGGTACAGTAGGTATATAAATAAGGTACAGTATTACAGGTCAAAGTTATAGTAACACACAGGTGAGTAAAGGAATATAGGTACAAGGTATTGAAATGTAGCTGTATAAGACATAGAAATGTAGGTTAAATTGATACTCTACGGACGTAGAGGCAGTACCAGGCTAGAAGTACTCAGTAAAAACACTACACTAAACTGCCGTTACCATATGAAATACAAAATTTGTCGCCAGCGCGCCTGCCGATGTGTTCTGGCTATTTTTCCTCATTCTATTGTCTATCATCAACATTTTAATGAAGATAGTGTTCAAATCGGCCTTCAAGAAGACAGCATATTCGCTCCTTAAAGACCGGCAACGTATCCTCGAGAACTCTGGTGTTGCGGATGTTCGTGGGCGACGGTGATCACTTACCATCAGGTGAGCCGCTTCACCGTTTGCCATCCTACCCCATTAAAAAAATAATGAACTATCAATAATAAATTAATAATTAAAAATGCCCGCCGTAACTTCTAACTTGGACCACACCATAACGGTGCCACAAAGATCGTGAGAGATGACCCGCCACCGATATTTGAACTGTTTTAACTCTTAACTCTTTACGATTTTTTGCTGTAATATCTACATTGTAACATTAGCATCCTATGAAGCACCAAATCGCAATTCACAAGTCTTACTCTACCTTTCACTGGGGAACGATATTATAGAACTTTATATTGTGACAAAGTGCTTCGAGTGCGGCAGTGGAGTAACCAGATTTAGTTCCTTATCTCAGTAAATATTTTCAAATGTTTTTGGTATTGTATTAAGATGTGTATGATTTATTAATGCGATTTAGTTGTTTAATCAATGTGTGATCAAATCTCATGACTGGCACCTCCGTTAGCCGATGTTTTGATGGCTGTGGAGTATTTGCAGATAATAAATGAAATTAAACTTCCTTCGTTGTTCCTCTTGTCTAAATTCAAAGGCTGAAGTTTGATTATTATAACAACTGGTGGTAAATGGTAAATATATGTCGCCGATCACATGTAGTGTACTGTATCAGCCAGATCGTCCACTGCTGAACACAGCCTCCCCTAAGGGGGTATTTGCCATAAACCCCACGCATGGCAGGCGGCTTGGGGATCGCAGAGTAAGAGGGCAGTTCTTTAGAAGGCGCTGCTGCCCACCTTCCAGTATTTTTCCCTTAGTCGCTTCTTACGACACCCACGGTATGATACGGGGAGGTGCAAATCTAACCCGGCACCTCACGAGGAATGTGCCAAAATGCCAATTGTCTAATGATGGGTTATTGCATAATTTTAGGTAGGCCTATTGGTATATGGCAAATATTCAATCCTAGCAATACTCAAATGGAACTGTTCACTCAATCACTCTGACATTCAATCGTTCATGCATTCGTTCGCTGTTCGTTCACTCTTGGTGAAAATATGATTATTCGTTAAACTACCATCGAACCGAGCAAATCGAAACTCGTTTTTCTTTTTCCTGACCCCGTATCCAACAAAGCCAGAGAATCAGTTTCTGTTGTAGGTTGAGGCTGCTGCCATTTCCAGCCATATCATGACTTATCAACAGGTGAGATAGTTGAGAGCTGGCATAAAGGGGCATTCCAGATTATTTAGAAGCTTGCTAGAAAAAATTAGACATAACATGAAATCAACAAAGTTCAATCTGAATGCGCGCTACGCGTGTCGGCTACGACCTTTTGTTGTCCGAGAAGCGCGAAAACTGGAGAACATATGTTTTTCATATGGATTCGATTTTCCGTGTTTGAAATTTTCTACACTGATCTCATAAGGATGTAATTGGTCATATTTAGCGTGAGTACGATGTGAAAAGTTCGCTATCGTTGCGGAGGCATTGCAAGAAATGATTTGAAAACATTCCTAATGTTTTCTTTAGCTCATAATACATAATAACAAATATTTAAAAATAAAAAAATAATAATTACTGAAAATTCCAACTTATTTTCCTGTTAAGCCGAAGTGACGTCACAAGCGCTACGCAGCTAAACCGGAAGCATTATCGACGCGTTTCGATTCTACACGAAGCATCTTATTTTCAAAAAAAATTTTTAAAATGTTTTTTATGATTAAATATGGATTTCCGCAGAGTAACGCCTGAATCTATTCATTTTCTTTAGCTATTAATAAAACAGTTATGAAAAAACCTTAAGCACGGATTTGTTGTCAAAATGTCCGAACAATGTATTTTTTTTTTATTTCAAATAAAGATCCCCTGAAGAGAAGTGTAATTTGAACTGTACTACTAGCTTGTACTTCAACGTGGAAGGGCATTTGTCGAATGCTCGCCTAGCTAGCTACCTTCAAGAAGAAAATCTGTCACCAAGCGCCTAGCCTAGCTAGTGTCTTCCGGCAGCAGTCATTGAGAGCCAGTATGTAATTATGAAATTACAGGCATATGACACTTAAGAACTGCAAGGTATCAGGGTTATGATCGCTTTTTGTGAAACTACTTGTGACGAAATGCATCTGTTATAAACAAAGGTTACCGCTTAACATCAGGTGGGCATTGTGCGGGTTCCGTCAGTCGCAGTCCCATTAAAAACCTACATGTAATAAAGCTATATCATTCTCAACTATATAACTGTAAGTAGAAAATCTGTCGCCAAGCACCTAACGGTGTGTTCCGGCAGCTGTCCTTGAGAGCCAGTACTTCTCATATCATCACTTACCACCAGGTGAGATAGTGGTCAAAGGCTAATCTATCAAGCATAAAAAAAACTGCCAACTGGTAGTAGGCATTCCAAATGCTCCAGCATTTGGAATGCCTGTGATTTGTTTTATATGTTTTAATTTCTCAATTTACGTTCCAAGACTTTCAACCACACCTACATCCACTCGTTACAGTTAGTCAAAGTCAAAGTCAACAACATTTATTGAATTCAAGTGTCTACGACTCTCTTATGGAGGTCAATTACAAATTTTAATATTGAAATATTCTATATTGTACTGCCACGTTCAGCAAAAAAAGTTGTAACCTAAAGACGCTGACAAGTGCTTTACTTGAACAGATTTTTAGCAAAATGTATTTAGTTTGTAGCAGTAAGAAAATTATATGTTAATCTTGATTACCTAAGGCCAAGAAAAGCCTGAAACACTTTTCCTTAAAATTTTCTCGATGGAATAAAATTACAAAGTTGACTCTAAATTACGCTTCTAACGTAACTTATAACGTGAATCTAAATTATTTACGTATGAATATGTATGAAGATATATCAATAAAATAGCAAAACCTTCTCAACATGGACAAGAAAAGTTACATTTTTGATTTAGTAAATAGTTTTGTGTTATTAAGCTTACTTTCGGATTTTACCTAAACTGATCACGATGTCACCTCTCATTCACTCATATGCAGTCCGATAGTGACAAAATTTCAGCATTTGACAGCGCCTTAATGCCCTAATAGCACAGTACATTGATCTCCATACGTCTACTGTGATAATATATTCCAGATCTTACGTCATACACGACCTTTTAAATCATCTTCCCGTTCAGGGTAACGTTCCCGATGTTTTATCTAAAGAAAAATTACCAACGAATATTAAAATTTTGTATTAAGTACTCTCGTAGCCAAACTAATAAATGACCACCCCAAACAAAAGACTATCGATTATAAGTGTTTAACAGAAAGCTCATTTGAAAAATCTGAACCAAGCCAAACAAGGTAGGTACCGAATCCTCGTTAATGCTGTATGAGATTGATTGATTTGATTTGATTTTTGAAGTTCTTTATTAACATAAGTAGAAACATGTCATGTACAACTCAGCGCTAGAAACTAAGTTACAACTATCATTATAATTGTTTATTTTACAGGCTAGGATCGCCTCTTAAAACTTATAAAACAAAATGTTAACATCTAACTAGTTCTCATTAAATCTTGAGTTATAGAGGGTAGTTACAAATAAAGAGACATGGACTATCTTACGTGCTACTGTGTCTTTTCGTACGTTTATATCATAGCTATAAAAGGTTTGTTGAGAAATATCAAGTAAATTAATTTTCCTACGGTTGCCTTCATCTAAACCAGAAATATCTGTTTTTTATTATTTGCTTACCAGCAGAGGTCGTATCGCTCGCTGTACCTCAGGAACCAAACATTCAAATCTGTCGCCAAGCACCTAACGGTGTGTTCCGGCAGCAGTCCTTGAGAGCCAGTACTTCTAGGTTATCCTGAACAACATCTTCGACCACATCATCACTTACCATCAGGTGAAATAGTGGTCAAAGGCTAACCTATCAGGAATAAAGAATTCATAAGCGTCGCAGAATATAGACAAATAAATGTAACACGATCATACTAATAGGTACGTAATTGTATAAAGTTTTCCCTTCATTATTTATATGTAATTCATAGCTTAACTTCATTCGTCTGTCATATATAACTTTATTAACCAATCAGTCAATTATTGTCATTTGACAGACGATGAAATTATCACGGTCAGTCAGAACTTAAAGAAATGTTAAGAGCCATTTCACAAAATCACGCTACTGAAGTTTAGGTAAATGCCAGCGCATCGCATACACAAGCGAAAGAAGTGACGACGGAATAGCGTGACTGTGAGTAACATATTTTGATACTAGCACTCACACACTTAATAAAGAAATGTAAGTTGCGAATTTAAAAATTGTGTGATTGGCATGAGTAAATAATCAATTTCTTGTCGATTACTTGCTAATGTTATAGAAAAGAAGTAGGCATGTACATTAAATAGTCAACTTACATCGTGAATCGTATATTTACACATCATCCTTGATGAATAAAAAATAGATATGTTTGAATCATTTATTGTAACGATAAACTTCAATAATTAAATAATTATACGGCTTAAAATTATATAAATATTTGACGTAACGGCATTGATTAAAAGCTGCGGACTAAAAGCTCTTTCTTTTAAATTTTCCAAAAATTGCTATTTTCCTCGTTCACACTCTACACAGTATCTATATCCAGTCGTTAACACTGTCTGCCATAATGACCATGCATAGGATTGAGGTTTATTTTTCTGTGCATCCGGAAAACAACTCAGTACCAACCACAAACGTCCCATGACGTTTTTGGTTTTCCATTACTTAAACATGTCACCCTCATATTCCCATACCACAATATATCACCTATACCTTTAATAAATAACATTTTCATCCATTTAGTTTGAGTAGACCAAACAGCGAAATGTAAATATATATTTACACAGTTTGAGGTTTTTTTGTTTTTAAATCGAATATCTTTGATGCAATCTATAATCAACATATATACTTCTTGGTACCAATGCAATCCTCACTATATACTCTTATGCTCACTATTTCCTCTATGGAAAATAAATGATAATACACCTTTTTATAGAAAAAAATACTGGAAATGGGGTTTGAACACACGACAAAAATGGTGGGAAATAGTAATTTAATTGCTATTTTTATTTTTTCGTAACTAGACTCACCTAGAACTTCGATTCTTATTTTAATATGATAATTTACTATTGTTCTTTAGCCATGAATTGTTACAGATTTTTACGCCAAATATTTTAAAGTAACAAGATTAAAACAACCCTATTGTTTTAAGAACTTTGGCGGGAAAACTGTATTGGAGAGCAATATTTTTTTCTGAAAAACTATACCACCTACGCCTTTGGTCCTTCTTTGATATTATTATTTACATATAATTTATACACTTGTATTATTTCAGATTTTTTGGTTTAGAAGTTTAAAATTATTTACGAGATTATTTAATACGCAAATTTGCATCGGTAAGTGTTTGCGTTGCAAAATGTATCGAGCGAAAAATGACTTATACATATGTAAAGTTGCGTTTTTCTAGGTTTATAACTGTTGACGTAGTTACGAGATTAATATGAAATGACGTTATATTTTGGGGCCAAAATGTAATTTGTGCTGGTTTCAGATTTCATCAAAATATTCAAAATACTTCCGTTATCTCAGAAAAGAATGGATACTTTCTTGTATGGGCAAGGATGCATCCTTTTGAAAACCATTTGTATTATGAAAGTCGGACTATTTTTTTATTTATTTTTATGTCATTGCGATGGAACAAGCGCGAGGCCCACCTGATGTTAAGCGGTATCCTCTGCCTATAACAGATGCATTTCATCACAAGTGACAAACTGCACTGCGCCCATCACCTTGAGACATACCTGTTAAGTCTCATTTTTGCCTGTTATTTCACTGGCTCTCAAGGACTGCTGCCGGAACTCACCGTTAGGTGCTTGGCGACAGATTTTCTACTAGAGGGTGGTCGCTAGCCAGGCGGGCATTCGCAAAATGCCCTTCCACCATGCGGTGAAGCTCAAGCTCTGGGCGGGATTCGGACCATGGACCTGCTGCGCGGCAGTCCATAGCCAATGCCACTGAGCCATCACTGCTTCAAAACTTAAACTTACGCAGAAAACACTTACGCAGATTTTATGGTAAATTTGTAAATACGACTATCGACCGCTAACTGGTATCCCGGTTTGTACAAATGATGGAAAAGCCGGGAGGCCGTTTTGTACAAATTAGGAAGGTAGTTTAATTTCCTGCTGAAGTTATCGCTGTGTTCACTTTAGACATTAACTGAATCCAAAAATATTGGAAATCAATTATTTGCCTGTCATCTTATCCTTCCAAAACAAATATTATAGTGAGTTACTAATTTAAACTAGAATAATATAAAAACTAGCAGACCAAAAAGAAGAAGTCAACCCTCTGAGGTTGTTAGCATATTTCCAATAACGCTGTATAAATCTGCATAATTGTGACGTTTCCTTTTTTTGACACAATGGATGAACAGAAACTAATGATGTGGTTACTTAACAAGACAACAATAATTATATTATGGACGACAAAAATAAAGTATAGTTTGTTACTTAAAAAAATAAAGACATGATCAAAACTCTGTGGTCGCACTATAAACTTGCGTCTAAGCGTTCCGCGTACGAGACGTCAGAGCAAGGCAAAACGAACGCAGGTCCTACCTCGATGAGCGCTCGCGCGGTACTGATCGCCTCGCGCTTGTACATTTCAATTTATGAGCATTTCGAGTTATGTTAAATATTTTTTCTTGTCTAACAAAACAGAGTTAATAGCACAATTTATTAAAGATCAGATTAATTAAAGAATGAACTTTATTTTCATATAATATCTGTTTGGAATTACACTTTATTAAACGCAATATATCGTGATAAACTGCTGATATTATTCGTGGAAATTGGCGCAAGATCTTTATTTTTTTTTCTACAATGACGATTAATTATCGATATTCTAGTACACTATGTGTCAACAAGATGATATGCCTGATGCACAGTTTTTTTTTTTAGTTAATTTGATAAATCTTTATATAAGAGATAGAACTCTGAAGTTGGCTGTGTGTACGTTAATTCGTAAAACAAGGTGCGGGAGATTGGTCACTACAAAATAATTAATGTTATGTTTGTAAATCTGGTACATTAACTGAAAAGAGAACAGATTATTCTATTTTTATCGATTATTAAACAACTTGTAGATATTTCCTATGATAGTAAATTAAGCGCTTAAAATCTTCGTATACCGCATTAAAATGTAAAATGCCTCTTAACATATCGAACGCTAGTTAGAGGTTTCAAATATAAATAAGGCCATTTTATCAATTCGTTGATTTAATTCAGGGCATCGGAAACAACCCCCACATATTTTTAAAATAGATCACTGAGCAGGTAAGGATTATACATATCGAAAAGTTCACTACACAATATGAATATAATTAAAACCCCCGGGTATAAAACGGGAAGGATTATATGTTACAGCACATTCACATTCTGTGTCTCTTAAGAGAAGTACCAACCTTAAGAAACCAATTGTAAAACCCTCAAATCACAAATAACTTCAATCAGTGCAGTACCAACTAAACAAAACAACAATGAATTCATTAGCAGTCCTCACCGTTCTAATCATCGCTGTAACCTTCACCTCAGGGTCTGATAAAGCGGTCTTCTGCGGGAGACGGTTGGCCCAAACGTTGGCAATACTCTGCTATAGCAGCGAAGAGGTTGAGAAGAGATCAATGCCCAACTCCTTGTTGTACAATGGCCAAGGTTGGCTGCAGGCTGCCAAAGCTTTGTCCATGGTGGGTGACAGAGGAAAGAGAGGAGTGGTCGATGAATGCTGCCTCAAGGCTTGTTCACTTGACGAGCTTTTGACGTATTGTTAAGAATTATAAATCGAAAATGTCTTTTTATTGATAAATAATTTAAATATTTAAAATTTATGTAAATAATAAAATGTAGACCAATCGATAATGCTTTTTTAATTTGATAACCGACATCTGTCACGTAAATTGTATTTGTTTCAAGATTAGTTTCGAAGAATTTGTGTTGGTATTAATTCCATGAAGGCTGGTAGATATATATACAATTGTAAACTATACCAACCATACCCGGTCTAATAAATTCCGGACTGTTTGCATAGTCGCTTAGTGGCAGAAGTATTATTTCTTTGCCAATGTATCGTTGACTTTATTTTGGTTATTGGATAGTTATAAAAATTACTATCACGTAAAGAGGGTGTACTAATAGCGATTTCCATAAGAAGATAGTTTTGTCATATAAATGTTACTACCAAGTGTATTTAACAGAGATTGACTCGGTGAAATTAGGCATGCCTGTCTTTGAATCTAAGATCTGGATTGACATATTTCATAGTTATCTTTTTTTTAATTATTTGAAAAAGTTTTTCGTGTGGGAATACTTATTTTACATCTAGAGACAAAATAAATAATAAAATAAAAAACTGGCATATAAGAAGCTATGAGGTACATGCTTGCAAAATTTCAACGAAATGGAACACTTGGTACTATTTGAAATATTACGAAACTTCGTGTTTATGGAAAGAGCCTTCGTAGGCATTGTCTTTTTTGAATTGAATGTTATAGTTCTGTTCGTTAATAGGGTAGCCCTTGATTGCTATCACACCTTATGTGGGGAGCTGCTGCTGAGATGCGATACAGTCTTTATCTTACAAAAAGGAGGGAGTGCGAGTCGAGCCGCGATCGAACACAGTCAATGTCCGCGCAGTTCTCTGATAAAAAAATATAAACAAGTGCAAATCAACATATCTCCAAAAGTTAAAATTATAACTATAAAAGTGTTCACCGGAAAAGTATACAAAGAATAAAATATATCATAAAATCTAGCATAATATCCAAATATAAACAAATCAAAACAGCGTTGAAACGTTAAATTCAAACCAGGCATCAACCTGCGTCAGATACCCCGCCAGCTGTTGGGCCGCTACGCTAAAATAGACCGTCCTGCTACGAGATTGGAGTTACAAACTGGACCTACGAATTACGAAGCTAAGGAAAAGATAAGTGAAGATTTATATTTCATTTTACTAATTACTTCAGGAATATACAATAATGAACTGCCTAGCCTGTAATGAACCTATACTAAATGAAGGAGAAACGCTAAAATGTACCGCCTGTGAAATGAACTATCATTATGCATGTTTAAATATTACATCAGCTTTCTACTTAGATAACATATTAGATATTAAAAAGTCATGGAAATGCCCTTCTTGCCAAAATGTCACCAGGAGACATAGAAATGATAATACGCCCGTGAGAAATCAGTTTTCAGTTTTGAATAACACTGTTATATCTCTTGATGACTCAGTGATGGACGACCGAAATAAACACCATCAGAGCACAATGTCAAATAATGACCAAGCACTGCAAAGTCCGACATTGATTTCTCCTGAAAACTCAACATTGTGGGGAAATCTATATATTAACGATATGAAAAATTCAGATAATAAGACTAGATGCATGTGGAAAATTATAAAAGAACGCACTAATAAAAATATCAAAAAAATAAAAAATAATATAAGCCTAAAAATTAATAACAATATCATCTGTGAGCCATTGCAGGTAGCAAATGCGTTCAACGAGTATTTCGCGTCAGTGGGCGGTGCGTGTGGCGGTGGGGGGCCGGCAGCGCGCGGCAGGTTCCAGGAGACGCGCACTGATAATACTATGTACTTGAGACCAGTTGAACCACGCGAAATATACCTAACCATTAAACACCTAAAAAACAAATACAGTAACGGTGCGGATGAACTACCACCAATATTAATTAAAAAATGTGCAGAAGAATTGACCTTACCTTACTACTTGCTAATTAATCAATCGATCAGTGAAGGTACGTTTCCTGATCTACTTAAAATAGCCCTTATCAAACCTGTCCATAAGAAATCCTCAAAACAAGACCCAAGCAACTATAGGCCAATAGCGCTCTTGCCTACATCTTCTAAAATATTTGAAAAGATAATGCAATTACGCTTGAACTCATTTTGCGAAAAATACCATATATTTGACGATTCGCAAAACGGGTTCCGAAAAAATCGCTCGACTGTTTTGGCAGTGTATAAATATGTACAACAAATATTAAACATAATTGATGATAAAAAATACGCTATAGGCATTTTACTAGACATGAAAAAGGCATATGACAAAGTTCAATTTAAAATTTTATTACAAAAACTTGATAACATAGGGATACGTGGAATTACGCATGAATGGTTTAGGTCGTACTTAGAAAATCGTAAGCAATACGTAGAGATTGAAAATTATGACTGGCACACCGGATTCATTAACGTAGCGAGATCAACCCCCACCCTAATAAATCATTCCATCCCCCAAGGTAGCGTCCTTGGATGTATCCTATTTTTAATTTACATAAATGACCTCCCAAAATCAATAAATGAAACATGTGTACTCTTTGCCGACGACATTTCTATCTTGACATCCTGTATAGACACTCATAATTTGAATAATTTGAATAATAATCTAACTGACATACTTAAAAATATAATTAATTGGATGACTGACCATAACCTTGACCTCAATTTTCCAAAAACTAAAATTATGCAATTTAGGCCTTACCAAAAAGCCCCCCTTGACATTAACTTTGTATATAATAATAATCGATTGGAATCCATTGACGCGGCAACACTATTAGGCCTAGAACTAGATTCGTATTTAAATTGGAAATCGCATATTCAAAAAATTAAAACAAAATTATCAAGTTTTCTATATGCACTAAGAGAGCTACGACGAGCTACAGATGCTAACACAGCCTTAACAGCGTACTTCGCGTATGCATACTCCTGGTTCAGATATGGGATTATACTGTGGGGAAATAGTTCAATGATAGAAGATCTTTTTATACTACAAAAAAAATGTATCCGTATCCTTGCCAACATCAAAACCCCCAATATTAGTAAACCATACTTTCATAAACCATTTTTTATAAAATATAAAATTTTAACCATCTCGTCCATATACATATTAGAGACTTGTAAATTCGTCAAAAAATACGCCTTCTTTTTTAAAAAGGAAACTGATATGCCACGTAGGTACCCAACAAGATATCAACACAATTTAGTGATGACGAAATCTAGAATAAAAATGCATAGCTCCAGCCCAAATTCAATGGCCATTAAAATATTTAACAAATTACCAGTTGGATTAAAAGAAGAAGAAAATGAACATACATTTGAAATAAGTCTAAAAAACCTATTAATTAAAAATCATATTATTCTCTTGACGAATTCCTTAAAGAATAATGTAGTATATTAATGATTGGAAATAGACCGGCCCACTCCTTACCAACATTGCTACACCCAAATAGGGTAATTATGTGATACCTATAACCTTGTGTTTATTTAAGATCTGCATGTACAACCACATAATTCTGCAATAAAATATTTGATTTGATTTGATTTGAAAACGCGCAATTTGCCATATATGAAATGGATCCTGGGGGATGAATATCTGACAGAGAAAAAAGAAATTAATATTTTAACTTGACTTAGTCTGTATATACCTAGACCGGCCATAAGTTCTGTTACTAATGAAAACGCATTTTGTAATGTAATATTATTAGTAATATTACATTTAAAACTTATATTTACATATTTATTATACTCTCAACAAAAAATATAAACAATATCCTATTCGAAATGGCACCTGTGGCTTTTATACAGGCATTTAATCTGTCTGGCCACAAATCTATGGATGAAAAGTGCGTACAGAACTGCGAACACAACTGTTTCCATGGGAAAATTCGCCGCTGCTTGCTACAGAGATTTCTTAAAAGATTCAATGCCGCCTTGTCATTTAGAGCAAGCCATGTCCTCTAAAACTGACAATAAATTGTAGCCTATGGGTTGAATTCTGGGCTATATGAGGGCCAGTCTTCAGCTCTTATAAAGCCCGGAACATTGGTTTCAAGCTAGGCTTGAGTATTTTGTGCCTTGTGACTAGGTGCAGAGTCTTGCTGAATAGTTCACGGAACATTTTTAAAAATATATTGCAGAGAGGTATCACGCCATGATCGAAGACTGTCTCTTGGTACACTATGGTTGAAGTTTTCACTCCCTTTTCACAAAAATGTAGCTTTGTGTTACCTTGATAAGACACGCTCTACCAAACCATAACTGACACAGGTTGATGACCACGTTGTACCTTTCCGACCAATTGAGTAGCTTCTTTAGAACTGTGAGCGTGCACTTTATCGTTTTGCTTAGTGTTCTTCAATCATGATTTTTTTTCATCGGTAAAGAGGATATATCTGTGCCCTTCACCTGCATATCGCTACAGAAGGCGTTTTGATCGATCCACTCTCTTTAATTGTAAAGACTGATTCAGGGCATGTTATATAACACGCGACAGAGTCCTAGCGGGAATCTTAATTTCACGCGATAATATTTTTGGCTTCCTAATGGGATTTCGATGAATTCTGGCTTTAACAACATGAACAGTCTTTATAGTTCAAACAGCACGCGGCCGCCCCGATCTTTTGTGGTCTTCGACAGAGGAAGTGTTGTTGTATCTGTTTATAGTACGTTATACGAACATTCGGCTGATACCAAGCTATTGAAGTGTCTGGAATATGACCGACGGCTCCATACACACTTTGTGCAAGGCGATCACTGCAATCCTATTTCTTTAACACCCCATTCCATATTGTAATGTATTAATGAATACAAAAAATATAAGAAATGGCGCGAATACGAAAGTTTTGAAAATAATAAACGCGTACCAAATTCAAAATAATAAAAATGGTTAAAAAAAAAAAAGTTTTTATGTAAACAGTATTTATGGCCAGACGTGTATGTGAAAATATTGTGTATGTTCGTAAAAAAAATTAGTAAATTTAAATCACGATTGCAACACTAGGAACAAAGATAAAATAGCGGTGCCAGGTTTTAGACTAGCAGAGACAAATAATAGGTCCTTCTTAGGTAATTGTATGCGGTTTTACAATAAAGTTCCCAAAACATATTACAATACTCACAACTAAAATTCAAGTTGCACGTGACAAGAAATTTGATTCAGAAATCCTACTACACAGTTTGTGAGTGTCAAAAATGCTTGGACAATTCCACCTCTGCCAAGTTGTCGCCTGTTATATACGTAATTTAAACAAATTCATGTATAAACGATACAATGACATCTTGTTTTGTCCAAGATGGTCAAAACTCGTAATTTGTGCAGAGAAAGCATAAACGGCACAAACTTTTAAGGAAGCTTGTTTTATTAATTTTCAACAAACGAATTGATTCCCTATAAACGGAAATAGTTTTCTTTGCAAATTATAAACATCAATTCACGACCGATAATGTATCAAATTACCATAAAACGCATAATATTCAAACATCTAAAGTTTTGATTTTAAGTCAAGTGAGAACAAATAAAACCGTGGCCAAATGCTCTTCTTGCATTTATTGAAAGTGACAATCTTCTTCTTTTTCTTCGTGTCGACGATTCACATTTAGATGGATAACTGCCAGTACTGGGCTGTAGCCACCCCAAGGCTAGAGGCCTCGTACAGGTCACCCAAAGTGCAAGCATTGGGATACTGAGGGCAGGCAGGAATGCGTTGCGACACAACTACATTGGGTTCCTAAGACAGAGTAGCCCCATTTGGCCATATTAAACTGGCAGCGACCCACTTGAGTCCGGAGTCCAAATGGGCCACGCCAGACATTTTTTCAGTGATATTATTAACCCAGAGACAAAGATACATATAGCCCTAGTTTTTTTAATGTTTGACGGGTAAATAATAAGAACGAAAGGATAAATACGACCTATGTATTATCAACACGGTATAGCTCAGAATATCCCTGTGGGGTGACGGGCTAGAATTACTCCCATTTCTTCATGTAGGAATCGTAAGAGATTAAAGGAAAGCCCCTCCTAAAAAAACTGCTATATTACACTGCGATCCCCAAAACACCTTACATGCGAGGGGATTATTGCAAACTTCCCCTAACGGGTCTTCGTTTTTCGAAGTTCATCACTTCATGGCTGTTTATGGACATAGTTCAGAATGGAAGAGCATTCTGAACCCAGGAACGCTCGAAATTAAAATATTTCGAAGATATTCGAAGCGCTCGTAGCGAAGTTTACTTAGCTGTTCTCAACCGATCAGCAAAGTTAAGCAACGTCGCCCGCGATCATGAGTTGAATGGGTGACCGCTAGTGACATTACTACTGAGCGTTTCCGTGCTTCGGAGGGCACGTTAAGCCGTCGATCCTGGTTGTCGTCTTAGGATGGCAGTCGTTATAGCATGGTGGCAGGGCATTTTGCGAATGCCCGCCTGGCTAGCTACCACCTTCAAGTAGAAAATCTGTCGCCAAGCACCTAACGGTGTGTTCCAGCAGCTGTCCTTGAGAGCCAGTACTTCTAGGTTAGCCTGAACAACATCTTCGATCACATCATCACTTACTTATAGTCGCCTATTTACGATCAAGGCCATTAACGCCCGGAATTAATAATCGATCTCAATCTGTTTTTAGCTATCTAAGATAGAATAAGCAATCCATTTTAAGGTTTTACCGTGCCAAAAGTTATCCAGAGATTGAAATTTCTATCTGTGGAAGCTATCTATCGCTGGTAGGTCGGTTTACAGAAAAAAGATTGACCTCTGTATGTAAATGTCACTTTGTGCGTGTCAATAATCTATCTTTTGATTTGGATCGGATTTGCAGAGAAATATTACTTGCTCAGTGGCCCAGATGGTATGAACAGTGTTGCCAGATCGGTGAGTTAAAAATTATCAGAGAATTACTGCAAAATGATCGTGTTTTTGATGAAACTTTATAAATTACTCAACCTTCGTTTTAGTTCTTAGTGTCAGAAGACATGAGATATATTTTTAAGTGTTTTCTTAAATATTAATTTAATATTTTGGATAAAAAAATGTTATTACTATATATCTTATTTTATTGATGGTCAAAAATAACCTCTTCCTCAGAATCAGCACTCAATGAATAATATAACAGTAGTTGTTTTATGACAGTTTCGGCTTTTTGTTTTTATGGAATTTATTTAAGAAAATACCTATCTCATTTTGCATTCGTTTGGATTGCCATAGATAATATAAAAATTATATTCGTTGTAAAATTATCGTGTAAATGAAAAAAATATCTTAGTAATTTGATGAAATATCGTGCGATACGTCATTATTATTTTTTATCGCATGACACTCAAATATATCGTGGATCTAGGATAATTATCGCATGTCTGGCAACACTGGGTATGAATGGTAACGGACGGGTGACCAGACAGGAGACTGACACATTTTTGCATTACGTTCCATTCTACTCTATCATTTCCATTCTACTATGAGTATCTTGAGTGTAGCATCGTGAATATATTTTTCACTTTTGTGTGAATATATTAAGATATTAGTCCAATATTTTATAAAAATACACTAAAGTAATAATGTACTGCTGATTGTTTTAACAAAAGAGATTGAATATTACCTAAAAGTATCATAAATCAAACTGTAGCTTTATTCTCTATGCATAGAACGGAATGGTTGAGAGATAGCAGGTTGGATTGCCGCCGATCTCGGCACAAAAAATATTGGTTTTGTTATTGGCATGCAGATTACAGATCGATCTGTGGATATGGTCTGATCTCGGATCGTTTTCAATCTTGGATTACAGATACGATATTAATTTTGGGCGTAAGTGGATATGCAAGTCCTGAATTTATCTAACCGGGAACTGTTGGTTTAATATTGGTTTTATGTTTTTTTGTTAACATTGGTATATAAATCTACCAGCTTTCATGGAATTTATACCATCACAAATACTTCGTAACTATTCATGAAACAATAGTACATTATTGCAGAATCCAGTAAGTAAGCCTTCCTGGACAAGTATAAGTTAACCGGACCAAACTGCAGGTGAGGTCCGGTTATAAACGAGGCCAGGATGGCTTTCTTACTGGTTGAGGCTTGTATAATATTTTTCTCAAAAATGAATGTCTCTCTATGAGAGAGCTTTTAAATCAGGAGGAGTGCCATCTATTTCCGAATCAGATTCACTTGTACTAATTTTTTGGGATTATCTATGTTCACGGTCGAAATTGAATGTGAAATCTTAAAACGTTTGCGTTAAATTTTGAACATTGTTTTATTTTTACATTACATGAATGTTTTAGAAAAAAAAAATATTGTTATTGGAATTCAATGTTAATTTTAGAATGGTTACTTTTAATCCAACATGATTTATAAACTGAAATTACTAAATAAAAACATAAAATCCCACACTGTACTTCTACAACATTACTAAGTACAAAACGCAACGTGCATACGTTTTCTGCGTCGCGTTAAGTGTCACAGACTATAAAATGGCTGTTTAAGGATCCAAAAATATATCTTTCTCATAAAATGTCCAACCAAAAAGAGAGATAGATATATATTTAGAGCATCCCTCCTATAACCATGTTATAATGGCGAAACTCTAATCTGTATCTGATACTATGTTTTTTTTTCCAAGCAGATCTAAAGAGGATGGCCTACTGTCCTGTAATAAAATTACATACTTACTGGACAGTTGTGAATAAGTCTCACGTAGAGTTCACTTTCTGGATACTTTTTAGGGATGTTATGGTAACATTACCTACATACCATTTTTGAGAAAACATAATTTACGCGACTGAATTCGTTTGATATATAAAAATTCATCATCAATTGTGTTTACATTTTATTATTTACAGATTTTTTTATTATTTTACATATGAAATTCTAAATAAATTGTGTCTATGAATATATATTCAGTTAATTATTCTTAACAATAGGTCAAAAGCTCGTCAAGCGAACAAGCCTTCAGGCAGCATTCATTGACAACTCCTCTCTTTCCTCGGTCACCAACCATGGACAAAGCTTTGGCAGCCTGCAGCCAACCTTGGCCATTGTACAACAATGAGTTGGGCATTGATCTCTTCTCAACCTCTTCGCTGCTGTAGCAGAGCATGGCCAACGCTTGAGCCAACCGTCTCCCGCAGAAGACCCCTTTATCGGACTCAGACCCTGAGGTGAAGGTTACAGCGATGATTAGAACGGCGAGGACTGCTAATGACTTCATTATTGTTTTGTTCAGTTGGTACTGCACTGATTGTAATTTGAAGGTTTGAACTTTATTAAAGAGACACAGAATGTGAATGTGCTGTAACATGTAACCTTTCCCGTTTTATACCCAGGAGTTTTATTTATATTCAATTGTGCAGTGATCTTTTCGATATGTATAATCCTTTGCTGCTCAGTGATCTAATTTATATATACGTGGGGGTTGTTTCCGATGCCCGGAATCAAATCAATGAATTAATAAAATGCCCTTCTAATTATATATTTGAAACACCTAATTAGCGTTCATCTGAATTAACGAGAATATTATGACTGACCGTGATAATTTCATTGTCTATCAAATGACAATTGACTGATTTGTTTATCAAGTTAGATCTGTCAGATGAATGAAGATTACCTATGAACTTAATATAGGGATCCGGTACAGGTATTGGCTTTTACAGTTACTGGCCATTTCAACTTTGATGCTAAAAAAACAAGCAATTATCTGGTCAAAAAGTAGATTAAAAAAATATGATGGCAACCCTTTTATTACCTGTAAAAAACTTTCAACAAAGTGCAGCTAGGTGACTTTGTCCTTTTGTGATTTGTGGTTTCCTGGAGCTGACACAAAAACAAGTAAATTTGTTAAAAAAATGTTAAGACTACAGTTTTTCATTTGATATTTTGTATGAAATATTTTGATGTACGTAATATATAGTTATTAAAATCCCAAAAATACATCAGCTTTGCATCATAGTGGATTTGAGGTGTAATGTGACAATATCTCAATGTAAACTCAACATTATGCTGTGGCCAACAACTGTCACGATTATTTCAAATACGCGTAGTTATTGGCCTCCTAGGCATTAGCCTTATGCTGGACTTATCAAATATTATGCAGATACAATTTTTATTAAATAAAACGTCTATTAGAATATTACGCAGTCTATTCAATCACAATCCATATAAGAACTTTATAAGTAAATAGTTAGTAGCCTAGGCCAATTACTGTCTCAATCTTAATACTGTACTGTACTTTACTGTACTGTAACAGCCGACTCGTTCACTGCTGAACACGGCCTCTCTTATTAAGGGGGTATTTGCCATAATCCCCACTCTTGGCAGGCGGCTTGGGGATCGCAGTGTAAGATGGCAGTTCGTTAAAAGGTGCTGCTGCCCACCTTCCAGTATTTTCCCTTAGTCGCCTCCTACGACACCCACGGGATGATATGGGGAGGTGCAATTCTAACCCGGCACCTGACGCGGGATTCTTAATACTAACCAATACAAAAAGTAGGCCAATTACTGTTGTAGTATTTAAATAATTTTGAAAAAAAAACAGAGATGTACAAGCAACTGCACGTAAAAAACGTTCTAAATAAAGAAGAAGAAAAAAAGGAAAGAAGTTAAAAAAATAACTTTGAGCCTTAAGCAGAAAATTTAAACAATGCTAAAGAAATAATAAATAAGATAAATCCCGCACATGACTTTAATTTTTCCTATCGTATATTTGTAATTTTGTAATGCTAAAGAGTTGACTAAAAATATTAAGACTAAAATAATTAAGGTTTCCGTAATGTAAAGCTTTTAACAAACTTGGTGATAGCTCTGTGCTACATGCTGGCGGCTAGCTATTAAGAATAAATATAATTTTAGTTAATAGTAGTTTGTGTAGTAAATTTTGTCAGCGTGAGTGCACTCCCAATAAGCACCAAGAGCATCTACTAGATGACGATGAAGTTTCTGACTATATATGCCATCAATGTTTTTTACTACACGATGAGTCTGAACCTTCTCAGGATGAAAATGATCACGAAGACATGTTTTGAGTTTTTATTTTTAAGTGTGTTGTGACGGAACAAACTCAAGGTCCACCTGATGTTAAGCGGACTAACCTCTGCCTATAAGATGCATTTCCTCACAAGTCATGAATTGCACTGCACCCGTGCACGTTACTTTGAGACATAGTTTTAAGTCTCATGTGCCTGTCATAATAGTCATAATATAGATGTTAGGTTTTCTGTTTAGTATTATATGTTTGGTCTGGCTAATAATTGTATTGTCTCATGGCCCATAACTGCAATAACACAGCCAATTACTATTAATTTTACGTTTGTTATTTTGTGTTAAATTTATTCAAATAAATTATATTAAAAAGTATATATACAAAACAGCAAAAAATGCATTAGTCTTGTACCTGTGGGTGTCGTCAGAGGCGTCTAAGGGTAACATGTATAACTCAGGATGATGAGCACCATCCCCCTAACTTCGACATAATATTATTTAAGTGACATCTTCACTTACCATCAGGTGAGATAGTGGTCAAAGGTTAACCTATCAGGCATAAAAAAAATAAAAAATAGGGTCTCTTCAGAGAAATCTTTGAAACAGTATTAGGTAAAAGGTTGAAATTTTTACAGAATAATATGGTGAATATAATCTATATCATATTTGCAGGTTTTGGTTTACTGGCTGGACTTACACCAGTATTCCATCAGTGATTCAAAGTGGGAAGAGCGCATTTTACTGCTGTATTTTAAATTTAATTTTTATTCACATGTGTAAAAGTAATAATAACTATATAGGAAATTATGAAGAAATTTTTATTGTGTTGTTTAATGTGCTACATAATGAAATATGCGGTATGAGAATTTAAGGGTTATGGACTGAACTAGAATGACTATGAATTATGGACATGAACAAGTGAACATGTCACAGGAGGGTGACCAGTTTTGTATACGTTCCGTGAGCTGCTGATTTAGTTTATTTTAATAAAATAACGCGGGCTTAGCTGCGGGTAACCACTCATTTTAATAATACTTTATAAAATAAAAGTAACAGAATTCAAAGTATATAAAAAAATATATAAAAAAATGTGTTAATATTTTAGAAAAACACCTAAAAAAAGATATCTAGTGACAATTTTACCTATTTTTCCTGTTAAACCGAGATAACGTCATATTATATGCTATGTAGCCAAACCGGAAGAATTTTGACGCGTTTCGCTCCGTCACGAAAAAGAACAAAAGTAGTAATAAATGTACGCGATTTGGACCTTTTATTACCGTTTACCTAAGACAACATATTATCAACATTTAATTTTATCTTCTATCGGCTATAATGACCTGTTAATTTACCTTAGTTTAGCGTTGTAGATTTTCTTAACTTATATAATGATGTCTTCGTCACTTCGAAACACATCTGTCATATACAGAGGTTTCCGCTAAACATCAGGTGGGCCTCGTGCGTGTTCCTTTACAACGCCATAAAAGGAAATCCAAGAGAAATGGGAGAAGAAGGGCTCTCTGCAAAATGTACGAAGCTGTTTCTTGCATAAGCAATATTTACTGTAATATTTACTTTGAAGGGCTATTGGCATTTATATACTCCTTGGCGCTTCCATGCTTCAGAAGGCACATTATGCCGTCGGTTCCAGTCGTTGTCTTAGGATGCTGGTCGTAATTGCATGGTAGTAGGGTATTTTGTGGATGCCCACCTGCTTAGCTTACACCCTCAGTCGCTGAACACTAAACATTGTGTGTTACAGCAGATCCCACTCTAGGTTAAGTCTTTTTACCACCTTCAAACGCAACTTCAATTGGCATCATGTGCGATTCTTAAAAATTAATAATGGAAGACCTAAAGTGAGTTGATTATTCAACCTACTTTCCCAACAGCCACCTACACGCATCCTCATTACCCTAATAGATTCTAGATTATCACGTCATACACGACATTTGACAACATCTACCCATTCAGGGCTGCGTTCCCGATGTTTCACCTACTGAAAATTACTTACCAAATAATAAAAGCTCGTATTGAGAACTCTTACGTACCTACTTAACTAAACTATCGTTTTGTTATATAAGAGCACAAACAAAAGACAAATAATTTACATGACAGAAATCTCATATGAAAAATCCACAATCCATAGGTACAAAATCCACGATATTGCTTTTTCTACCGACTTCAAAAAAGGAAGAGGTACTCAATTCGTCTGTAGGTATGTTTTTTTTAATATTTGCTACCGCAGAACTTTTGAGTCTGTGAACGGATTTTAATGATTGTTTCTTTATTGGAAAGCTGATTCGAAAATTTAAATTTCATCAAAATCGGTCAAGCGGTTTTTGGGTTACACTCTGTAACGTCATATTTACAATTTATTTCATTTTGTTTAGATTCAAGTTTACCGCTAATCAATATTTTCTCCTCATTCGTGGAACGAAACGTAATTCTGTACTCGGGAATTGTTTATGGTAAACTAGTACTTGCGAAATCTATTGATTGCGTTATCCATGTTTGTTTGGATCGTACCCATTATCGATTACATACCGATTGTAAATTTTTGATTTATATTTTCATTGAAGTGGTTAGAATCCCACTAAATCTGTCGTTGTGCTATAACTTTACAGATAAATGGTTGCTCAGGTCAATAACTCATTAAATAAGAATATTTAACTCGATTCCATAAATAATAATTTTCTTTTAAAAATCGTTAATGTAAATATTACTTATTTTTAAAATGTCTAGTTCTCATGGTAATTCGTACCAGGTGACTACAATTAACTTACAGTTCCTTTTGTCCTCAAATATTAATTTGCTTGATAAATTTGGTCTTTCGATGTTGGTTATCGATGACTCGTTCCATTAATTTTATTCGTTAGCTTCAAAATATTTAATAAACAAATTGTATTTGTTTACCAACCATTTAATATACTTCCTTTTAAATGTATGAAAGTTCTATACCAAATCCCTCTGATTGCAATACTTTTGTAAAAAAAAAACAAATCGATTCTCGTTTCGATTATTGATCTCCGTTTGCTTGGTGCAATCCGATACCACATCACTGTTTTTGCTGGAGGATTTCATTTTCTTTCTTCCACGACGGTCGGCTAACCGACTTATATATGAAAGGACATACTCAAATTAAAACTCCGCGATGGATGGGAGAAGGCCACCACGCTGGCGATGGCGCAGTGCCATTTAAGTAAAATGAGTTAATAAAACCCGTAAGGTGAGTGAACTTGTGAAATTCCCCCGCCGAGCACATGCTATTTTTTCACCAAAATTCTTATTGAATGTTCATCCTTTCTCTTTAATCATGCGAAGATTCACCCTCTTCGACTGTCTAATGGTAGTTAAGCCCATAATTTCATCCATTTGAGGTAAAAATTCATAAAATAATTTTACAACCTAACTTGTGTAAAATCTTGAAAAATATTAGTATTTCGTATTGTTTACATGGATAATCAGATAGTATGAGCCCCAACGGTCATGCTGATATTCCATTTTGTCAACATTTGTTGAATTTAACTTGAAAATTCTATATATAAAGATTTCACCATAACTTAGGTGAAATCTTGGAAACTTTTGTTGTTTCACCAATTGTTACATATTTAATGTATAATATAGACCCCAACGGTTGTGCTGATATATGATTTTCCCATTATTTGTCAAAATTTACCTGAAAAATTGCATATATTAAGTTTTCCTATAACTTGGGTCAAATCATGGAAACTGTTTGTGTTTCACAAATTCTACCCTATTTAAACTATAGTACAGACCACCCTGGTTGTTTTAATATATATATTCCCACATAATTAATTAAATTTGGTTGGAAAATATCATAAATAATTTTTTTTTCATAACTTGTGAAAAATAGTTGAAATTATTATTCTTCTGTTAGGTTCATACTGTTTAACATCAAGTATAGACCACCCCCGTCGTTTTGATATCTAGTTCACCCCTATATTGCTTGCCAATTTTCTAAAAACTTGATGATTAAGTTTATAACTCATACAAGCTGGTTTTGTCCCTCTCCCTTTATATCTAAACCATGTCTGTATCGAAGCAATTAATTTGTTTCAGGGTTTTTTCTTTATGTTCAAATATTTATAACAAGATTTCCGGTTCACCAATGTGAGGCTTCCCTCTGGACTTCCACGGACAATGACCTAGGAGTTACCAACCTGTTGAATGGCAGCGATGCTGGAGTAACCCTTTATAATTTAATTTATTAACTGGTACAGGAACCAGGTACCATTTTGTTTTGGTTTTATGTGTGGACGTTGAGTTTTCGTCACACCGAATGATAATTTATATTTCACATCACAAGGAGCGTTCCCTGACAATTTGGCAGCAGGTGCGGATACGTGAGCGTTAAGTTGTCGTCTCACCTAATTTTAAGTTATTCCTAATATGTACTGTTCGTCATAAGGAGCGTTTAATTTGACCAGACGTCACCTACAATTACCGTCCCATAACTTTTAACCTTAACCTTTTTTTCTTCTCTCAAATCTTTACCTACGGTGTTAACTTTTTATTTAACCACTCGTTCATTTTTAAATTTTAATTATGTAAACTAATTTACATTTAATTTGCATTCAACTTTATAACTTGATATAATGTAACAAACCTCCAAATAAAGGCAACTTGATGAACCGGATTGGTTAATTTTATTAATACCCTGTTAGGAGTTGGAGGTAATCAACTGGAACCCCAAGGAAAACCGCGGTTACGGCGGAAGTACGTGACAACTCTAATAACTGAAAAGTATTTTCCTATCTTGATGATAGTCATTGACAGTGAATGACAATCGAGCCCATAAGTAGCAAAGTTCACAAAAACGGTTAAAAAAAATTACTGACTTCAACACTCAAATGTGTGAAATAATATGTCGAAGTCGGTACCATGCGCACAATATTGTCATATTAGGTACTTTTGAACCATCATGGTACTGACTTCCACAAGATATTTGACACATTCGAGTGTTGAAGTCGATTAATTTTTTTACCGGAAGTCTTTTGGGGTACAAGACAGTGAGAAGCTGCATAAATTTGACCTTAAAAGATTGGCATAGGAAGAGCGCTCAAGCAGTGCCAATGAGTATCGGCAATAGTAGTAAAGCTACACCAGGGCTTGAACACTTGTAAGCCTGGCACACAAGACTTCCTTCCCCTGAAACATCATGGACCCGGCATTTGCTCGATGACTCGATGGAATTCTAAGTGGTTTGTCTCTTGGCTTCACTACATCCATATTTACCTGGTTGTAGAACTTTTCAGCAAGAGTCCTTTCGCCATGGTGATATGACCGCAGTGTCAGATATTCTGCCCGAAACCAGTAGTGTGCAAACACTATTCTGTTTAGGCGTGAAGGGCACTGTAGTAGTTGAAATTACAGGGCAAACGAGACATCTGAACTAACGTCTCCATGACAAGCACAGTGCAGTGTCAAGCAGGCCGAAGATGGCGACACTGCAACTGTAATTGACATGTTCATCTCGTCAATTCATAACATTAAAATAAATAACAGACAGTATGCGTCTAACTTGATCTGCCAATAAGGTATAATTTGATAATCGGGGAAACTGTTTGGTCTCATAAGGATAGTCGAATTTTAGCCAAAGGTCCATATGAACGTATCGTCGAAGAGATCGTAGAGATGACGATACGGTGTTAATGAGTGTGGTTGTGGTATGGAGTTCTATACACAGGATGCTGAGGCCATTGCTGAGTCAGTTCGTATTCACCAACCATATCACCCATTAAATTCAAATTTTCCCACATCAACACATATAATAAGGTATTATATATGTGTAATATCAAACTCTGTTCTACACTCACATGTAAAAAGCTGGTCAGAGAACTCATGTTAAAGTTAACGTACGAGGAAACTGAAAACTTAATTTAAAATTATGCATTACTTGTCGAGAACTCTATTATCACATACATTCTAAATCAAATACACCAACATCTCACACTAACATAAACAAACACACACGCACACTCAACAAGTAAGATAAATAACAAACCTAATAAACCTACTCATAGTTTAAAGTGTGCAGCACTAATTAACTGATCAATAGTTCGAATTTGCTCCATTTTTCTTTTCAAATAATTAATCCTTGTCATAGTTGTAACTATTATATCTAATAGTTACAACTATACATGTGTTTTTATATCCATTTAATTTTAATGTCACGTGGCTCCAGTATAACTAGTTATTCACGTACTTTAATGTTATTTATGTAAACACTGAATATTCGCTCTCCCGAGCCTCAAGACAGGCTCTCGCCTAGTTTGAGACTTGCTGGTAACATATATTATGACTGGTAATCGATAAATATTATGTAACGTGAAGTTTAGTAGTATCATGTGTTAGTTAACTAAGCATTTTTGGGAATAAAAGATTTATTAAGGATTTTTTTATTATTATTATTAATGCTGGTTAATGGGTGTATTAAATATGAAACGGTGTAGGGGCATTGGCATTGCTCGAATTTTGCTATGTAACGCCACTAGCCTAACCAATAATTGGTAGAGAGGAGACAATTATTATCTCCTCACCTCCGTGAAATATACTCGTGTACCTATACAACTCGGATTAATATTCTGTGATGTCATAGATACGTAATTCTTAACGTGGCGGCAGGGGGCATTGTTATATTAATCTTAGATTAAAATTCAAACCTACCACTCCCTAAAAAGGGATTAAATAATGAGCTGATTAATTTAAGTAAGGGCGCCGGGAACTAACCCCAGACGTTTTCTTATTAGATCACTGAGCAGGTAAGGACTATACATGTCGAAAAGTTCACTGCACAATATGAATATAATTAATATTCCTGAGTATAAAATGGGAACAATTTCAAGATTCAGCACATTCATACACCACGCATCTTCAATAAAGTACCAACCTCTGGAAATCAACAACCTTCCAATAAGTAATTAATCAGTAAAATACCAACTAAACAAAACAACAATGAAGTCATTGGCAGTGTTCGCTGTTCTGATCATTGCCGTAACCCTCACCTCAGGGTCTGATAAAGCGGTCTTCTGCGGGAGACGGTTGGCCCAAACGTTGGCCGTACTCTGCTACAGCGAGGAGGTTGAGAAGAGATCAATGCCTAACTCCTTGTTGTACAATGGCCAAGGTTGGCTGCAGGCTGCCAAAGCTTTGTCCATGGCGGGTGACCGTGGGAAGAGAGGAGTTGTCGATGAATGCTGCCTCAAGGCTTGTTCGCTTGACGAGCTTTTGACTTATTGTTAAGAATAATTATGACTACAAATATGTTTACATTAATATAATCATTATTTTAATATGCATCAGAAAAATCTGTAAATAATAAATTGTACGAGTATATTTGATGTTGCTCTTTTATTGACGAAACGAAATTGAAATCTACTTTTAAGCAAATTTTGTTTAGCAGAAACTATCGGCCAGCGAAATTGTGGCCCACCAAGTTCTAGGATACCTCCCAATGACAGCGGCGGATTCGCCAACCCAGGCACAGCAGAATCGGATAACGTAGAATAGAACTACATGTATTACTCACAATTCACTGCTCTATCAGAAACTAAAAGTACTTTATAATTACTTATTGTGTACAGATTTATTAATATAGAGACGAATTACTTGGCATTCCATGGATTCACCGTGCGGGTGCCGGGTCCATCGCGTTGCAGAGGAAGAGGCTAGAGGGGCCTGGGACTTGCAACCCAGGAGTAGGATTAAGGGGCCCCTTTATGATATATCAATGCTCTCCTTCACCACTCGAGCCTCCTCCCCTACCTAACCAAATTTGATAAGATCCTACTAATGCCGCCTTAGATACACGTTCTAGGTTATATAGGGATTTCGCTGGTATACCCCTTGCTCCAACTTCTACAGCATATAAACTAACCACATAACCGTTTTTGGTTAATTCATTTGTTAGGTCATAATATTTGTTTGTTTTTATTGTGTGGTCTTTAGGTATGTTTGTTTCCCACGGTACAGTAAGTTCTATAAGTACTATGCGTTTTAGATTTTTTGAGTATAAAAATATGTCTGGTCTGGATGACGTAATACCAACATCCTCAGGAATTTTGTAATGTCTTTCATACGTGTCCATCAAGAGAGTCCAATCGGGAGCTGCGCCTAAGATGGAGTAAGGCTTGGATTTCGATTTGGTAGATGACCCTTCTTTTTTTTTTGTTTTTTTTTAAGGACTGCCAAATTACTTGTAGAAGGAGATTTAAAAGACACAATAAGGAAGGGTTTTTTTTTATTATGACCATTTTTTATTTAATAACTAGATACAAGAAATAGGAAACGTTCTAAGTTTAAGGTAAATCTTGCTTGGCTTGCTTAGAATTGATTCGCCAATTACTGCATAATAATCTAACCATTTTTACTTGTGTGACATATTACCTGATTGAGCAATGCGATATGTACAAACCCTACGAATCTAAATTAAACTGATAAGAAAATATAATACGGTGGCAGAAAGTGTAGCAGTCCATTAATTCGTTGGTTCATATCTCGCCAAACACTGGACCCATACAGCATGTTATGTTTGCAGGGTTTTCTGGCAGTCGGTTTGGTAATGTTTTACTGTCAATCTCAAATAGAAATGTATGTTACGAAGCCAGTAATATATATTCTGTAGGTTTAATACGGACATAAGATGTTGACATTGTAATAAAATAACGTTTAAGGCACAATTGGTTTAATATATATATTTAGATAAAATGGATTACAAATTACAATTGACAAAAAGAGCTGTGACGTGAGTGCACCTAATTCTCTCATAGACAAGACAGAGTATATGCGACGTAGGGTTGGGATACAATCGTAGTGATGTGACATTATATGACAGACACAAGGACGAATGAATTATTTTTGTATGGAATGAGCGACAAAGACTAACCTTGTTGTGTTTTCTTAAAGCGTTTGCACTTTAATCAATTGATTATGCCAAAGTTGACACTTGTAGGCGCATTTTTGTTGTGCCTGTTTAAAAAAATATGTATTTTTTTTATTCTATTCAATTCAGGTCAAATATTTATTTGTTTAAAGTTCTAAATTTAGTTCTGTACAGTCAACCAGTCAACTGGTATACAAATATTAAAATCAGATTACATATATCAATATACATTTTGTTAGTCTATCTATACAATGCATTAAATAAAAACAATGCGCTTTTTCTTACGAATAAAACAATTTCAATACTGCTGCTTGGCGACTGATTTTCTACTTGATGATGGTAGCTATCCAGGCGTGTATTCGCAAAATACCCTACCACCATGCTATAACGACTGCCATTCTAAGACA
Organism: Plagodis pulveraria; assembly: GCA_963890685.1. NCBI lineage: Eukaryota > Metazoa > Arthropoda > Insecta > Lepidoptera > Geometridae > Plagodis > Plagodis pulveraria. The sequence goes on from OY982972.1 coordinate 20,404,065, forward strand.
ACAACCGGGACCGACGGCTTAACGTGCCCTCCGAAGCGCGGAAGCGCTCACTAGTAATGTCAATAGCGGTCGCCTATCCAACTCATGACCGCGGTGGACGTTGCTTGATGATCTGTTAAGAACGGCGCACACTTACCCCAGTATAGGGGTAAGTGTACGCAGCACTGTGGGTAAGTGTACGCAACAACAAATAAAGACATATTTTTAGAACATAAACATAATTATTAAAATTTTCATCATAGTTACTTAAAGTAATCAACATAACAATCATCTTAAATTAAAATATGAGATCAATTGGAACGTAGAAATCCTCAGTTACTTCATCATACATCTAGTATCACCTTTTTGTCGTTGATTTTGTGATTTTACTTTCGGCAGAGCTTGTATGCATCCGGAACTTTCCTTAGATAATCTCGAGGAATTGTGAATGTATATTTGAACTCTAAAACAAAAAATAGCAACATATGTAAAAAGATTTGCAAGCAGGGTAAGAATGCGGCTGTGCACACTTACACGACAGGTTCCTGCGCACACTTAACCCAAACCATCGAAACAGAATTGTATTCATGCCGTTGATTGTTGCGTCAACATAACAACTCAAACACTGGCAATTATCGAACTAGATATTATGTTGGACTCGATAGCAAATAGCATAATTTCAAAAAGTTTACATGACTACAAAAGATTACGTGCCAAATATGACAAAATATCGTAAATATTTTAGCAAAAATCTTCATTTACCTGTAAGATTAAAATGGCGCGCTAGCAGCCACTGTAAAACGAGTGCTTCACAGGACATCCCTCGGGGCACTGGAGAGGGGGGTTGCCGTTCCTTAGCTCTATATAGTTTTGGAGATATTTTGAATGCGCACACTTAGACGCTGCGCACACTTGACCCACATGACTATATTAAATGTTATCATGTTTTAGTATATAAAAATATCAAAATATATATTTCTAATATATATTTTTTTTATTTTGTAATAATCATTTCAAAATGTGAACCTGAATTCTTATACAAATATCGGCAATAAAGGTATTTATTTATATTATATTTGGTATTTAACTTTGTAAATATTGATCCTAATCAAATCGACTTATTGCTTTTGCCTTTGGGGAGAATCCGATTTGCCCAACCTCTCGGGGCAAAAATCACAATCGAGACTTATTGTTATAATAGCCCAAATATAATATAGAAATGAATGAAGATTTTAAATTTTGAATAGTATTTCCTAAAGATGAATAAATATCGTGCAAATTACAAGTACAAAGATTTCAATTGATTATATGGTTGCGATTTTATTTAAACTTTCCCTTTACATATGCATCTTGCCCGGATTTCCCTTACATTTAAGTAAAAAAACATTATTGCTAAGTTAAAAGTTTATACACCAAACTTTTTTTGGTTTAACGTTTTTAAAAACCACAAGAAAACATCTGTTTCGTGTTATAATATAAAACAAAGGAAAGCTTAAGGATGGCCATTACCTAATAAATTGCTATTAAGTATAAAGGCTTCGAAATAATCTCTCATAAGTGGGCTGGAATCATATTTATATAAATTGAAGTTGGTAGTTTGTGTGCGTTTTCACTGTAGATATACTAGTGACGACTTCGATATGGCGACTTTGACATGTCGCACTGGTGTGTTGTGGCGAGGAAGAAGTTTGGATGAGTATTGTCGCTTTGTGCAATGATTGAGATGCCACGCACCGCTATTTGATTTTAATTATATTAAACAGTATCTAATGCTCCGTGTTCAAGCTTATAATTTTTATAAGAGCACAAAACTTATCCTTGGTCCTTATCACGGTGAATTTTGGGCTCTATTTCATTTTTGAACTGCCTAAGAGTCTGTGCAGTGCAGCCCTCTACCAGCTAAGATACTAGACCGAAAGAGGTGCTTTTTCAAATACCCAACTTCCGTAATGATGTTAATGCTACAATTTTGAATATAAACCGTGTAACTTATGTTTATTTAAAAAATGAGAAGAATTTTATCGAATTTCTAATACATTTTTTTGTAGCCTTCTTTTAACTTATCCTTTAACTAATGATTATTTAATGATGTACAGTTATCGGAATAGACCGTAAAGTTCTTGGTAAAAGATATTTAGTATCAAAGATTGCCAAGCAAGGATTTAGAAAATATTCTAACATGCTGTAAATTCGAGCCCGGTGCTTAACCCGAATTATGGATTTGACACGCCAGACGAAAATATCTGATTACTTGTCTAAAAATAATTTTACTTGGTGGTTGGACATTTTGCGAAAGTTCACCTGGCTAACTCAGGTGTAAAATCTGTTACCATGCGCGTATCGCTGTATTTCAGCAGCAATCTTGGCGAGCTAGTCTAGTCTAAGCTTGTTTCCACTTCGACCACAACTTCCCATACCAATTGGTAGAAGACAAAGGCTAACCTAATAACTATACAAACATTAGATTTGACTATCTGGATTGGACTTCTAGACCATAGTGACCAAGTCCGGAACTAAATCGGAATGGTATAGCAGTACGATAAATAGAGAGATATATAGCGTCTTGAAAAATGCCGGACGACAATGGAAACAGACGCTTTATCCTTATTAGCGGCGCCCACTCGCTGATGGGTTAAGTGGGTGTTTAAAACCCCATTTCAACCCAATTCCGGCCCCTGTACTCATAACTGCCTTAACCACCCCCAATTTGAAGTAGGAAACAGTTTAATTTTAATAGAAAGGTGCATCATTGATATAATTTGGAAATTTTATTATCAAACTTTTTTGTATCATTTCATTACATTAGTTTAAACAAATGTAACGTTTTGAAGCAATGATGGCTGTAATTACTATGGACTGCCGTGCCGTAGGTCAATGGTTCGATCCCCACCACCGGCTTGAGTTTCACCGCATGGTGGAATGGCATTTTGCGAATGCTCGCCTGTCTAGTTCCGACAGCAGTCCTTGAGAGACAGTAAAATTACAGGCACATGAGACTAGAACAACTATGTGTCAGGGTGACGGGCGCAGTGCAATTCATGTGATGAAATGCATCTGGTATAGGCAGAGGTTAGTCCGCTTAACATCAGGCTGGCCTCGTGTTTGTTCCGTCACAAAACATTACAGAAAAAGGTAGTAATAACGTGTCTAGTAGTCTGATAGGCCACACCGTTTATTTCAAGGTCAGATATGAAGGTATGACTGATTCACTACTATATCTCAGTTGGAAGAGCATGTCCCGGCTATAGGGATAGATGATCCCGGGTTCGAATCCCGCTCATAGTATTTTTTTCCTTTCGTTGTAATTTTGTAAGCTTATACGCTTTGAAATAAAAAGAGGAGGTCCTGAAGGCGAAGCGTATTTTTTATAGCCTTTTACAAAGTAGTCCAATTTAATTATTCTTTTTTTATTGGATAACGTAAACATCACAGGTGTACCATATAAATTTCATCAAGATCGGTTGAGTAGTATAGGTTGCAGTAACTAACTGAAAAATGTATTTTCTTATCTGGATGATTTAATGGTATTTGCTGTTGTCGACGATGAACGCTACAAATCATACAAATGAATCATACAAAGTTTGACGTTTGTATTACCGTCTTTATGTTTTGAAGCGCTCGTAGCGAAGTTTACTTAGCTATTCTCAACCGATCAGCAAAGTTTAGCAACGTCGCGCGCGGTCATGAGTTAGATGGGTGACCGCTAGTGACATTACTACTGAGCGTGCACGTGCTTCGGAGGGCACGTTAAGCCGTCGGTCCCGGTTGTTGTCTTAGGATGGCAGTCGTTATAGCATGGTGCTAGGGCATTTTGCGAATGCCCGCCTGGCTAGCTACCACCCTCAAGTAGAAAATCTGTCGCCAAGCACCTAACGGTGTGTTCCGGCAGCTTTCCTTGAGAGCCAGTACTTCTAGGTTAGCCTGAACAACATCTTCGACCACATCGTCACTTACCATCACTTACCATAGTGGTCAAAGGCTAACCTATCAGGCATAAAAAAAAACTTTTCTTTCATATTCAAAAAAGGAAGAGGACTCCTTTTATTTCATATTTTTACTAACTTCAAAAAAGGAAGAGGTTTTGAGATCGACTGTATTTTTTTTTTGTGTGTGTAACCTCTTAAGTTTTTACAGGGTTTTGGATATCGATATTAATATTTTTTTAATACCTCATGAGTCCCATTTAAGTTCGAGTGAGATATGACGAATAAATAGTATCTGAATTATCCGTAATAATGCGTATATTATATATATATTATATATAATGCGAATAGTATATTGGCTTCGACTACATTCATGATGTTCTTATTTTCGATTTAAAATGAACAAAAAAAAATTTTTTTCTTTTCTTTCTCTTTATTTTTTGTATTTATTTTTATTGTGATTATTATTTTTTAGGTAATCCGCACTTACACATATTGTGTGAAAATTTCAAGCATATTACCTTTCCAAAAAACCGCCGTTTAATGTCACACGGATGGACGGACGTATGGACATCCGAGGTTTAGTAATAGGGTTAGGGTTTCTGGTACGGACCCCAAAAAATCCCTTTTTACACGACTACCCAAAAAAAAGAGTGTTATATTTTCTGATTTCATGAATGTATGTTTGTGAGTTTCTTTAGTCCACCATGACTTCTAAACAGCTTAACCAATTTCGATTTAAGAAATATTGTTAGATTCGCCTTGATAGAGCAAGTACTAACAGTGGGTATAAATAAAAATAAACACAAACTCTCGGATTTTAGACGCCATATTATGAGATGAAAAAAGATTCTTCTTCCAAACCCATCGACTGGGGTATCAAAACGAAGAGCTTAAAAAACGATTCCATAAATATATATAACTAATAGTTTTAATTTCAATGGAATAATAAAACGTTTACCGAAAATAAATAATTTGCAGTCTGGTTTTTTACTTTTTTAAATTTATTTATAATTGTTTCTGTCAGTTGAAGTCCAGTAGGTACTCCAGTAGTCAGACAATGAATAAGAGCAGACAATCAAAATCTCCTTTCTTCTCCTCGAATGGCCGATGGGTTAAATCATGGTACGTAGAATGGGTAGGTGTAGATTCGATTCCGGGTGGAGAGAAACATTTTGTGGTCTAGAATCTATATACTTTTTTGATTAACATGCGATAGTGCTTGTAATATCATTTAAATTTCGTCAATAAGTGGTGTTTAATATTGAAGCAGTTTCTCTTAATTGCATTAGCTTTAGAAAACACTACATCACTTATCAATCGTATTAAAAAATCTAATTGTAAACAAAATACATTCTGCTTAATCAAAACAAATCTAAAATAATCCTAATTAATTACATTTAAATCCAATCTCTTTCGGCAGAGATCACAGGGTTAAGCACAAACTTCACATTCCTAAAAAAAATACAAAAATATACCTTATTATTTGGAGTATAAGAATGTTATTGTACAAAGTCAGTGTTGTGCGTATGTTTGTCAATGTGCGGTGACAAGTTTGACACATGTCAGACTTTAAATAGCTTTAATAATTAATTAGTAGTCAGCACGTATCAATGTTCAAGAGGTTTTTTAATGCCTCAGTTTAAAATTATTACTTAACTTACAATAATAATGTTTTTTGTTACGTATTCATAAACCCCCGTGGGGTGCCGGGTTAGAATTGCACCTCCTCATATCATCCCGTGGGCGTCTTAAAAGGCGACTAAGGGAATATGCTGGAAGGTGGGCAGCAGCACCTTCCAAAGAACTGCCATCTTACACTGCGATACCTAAGCCGCCTGCCAAGCGTGGGGATTAAATATCCCCTTAATACACAGAAAAAAATAATCTCTTCAGACAAGCAATATTATTTGACTTAAGAACGGATGGGTTTTCGATATAAGGAAAGTCTAAAATGTCTTACTTCAAGATATTAAATATTTCGCATTATAGTTCTTGGCTCAAGAAATATATTCTTGTTTCAACAAACAAAAACTTGTTTTATGAAGAACTCAAAGCTATTACTTTAAGAGCGAAACTATTTTAAGTGAAGCATTTAAAATTTTTTTTCTAAATTTAAACTGTTTTACTGCAAGAATGCACACCTATTTTAAATAAAGGATATTTAACATTTGTTTTTATTGTTTTCAATTTTCAACCAAGAGTGAAACGCTTTTTCTTCAAGATACTTCCTATTTTATTTCAAGATTATTTCCGTTTTGACCTAAGATATATGTTATTTTCTATATGATACTTTCTATTTTCTTTCAAGATGTTTCTATTTTGACTAGAGATTCCTATTATTTCCTTTAAGATTCTTCCTATTTTCTTTCAAGATATTTCTGTTTCGACTAGAGATGCATGTGTTAGAATCATATATTTGTTAAGCTTCAATTAGCTTAAGTAAATAAGGTACGAGAAGTTACTCATTATGTAATTGTAAAATATTCTAAAACTTGTTGATATTTGTAATTTTTAATAACCGCCACACTGAAATCCTACATAATCTGTACTGTCTTATTGCGGGTTGGCTGATACGTTGTGGCGGGAACTTTCATGTCTCTGATTGGTTGTGCTAAATATGGTGGGAACTTTAATGTATATGCGACAGACACTTGGCGCCAATTATTGCTATAAAACCAATGTTTCAATTTGCTGAGCTCTCTTTTATTTCTTCACAAGTGACTGCTGCATCGAGACTTATTGAGTTAAGTACTGTATTCTATTATTTAATGTAACGTAACTGATATTCATATGTTGTGTATGGGTCTATGTTTGTTGGCTTCCAAATTCGCCCTTTTTATTGTATTATCGTTGTGAAATGTGACTATACAATATTACCTTCGAAGTAATCCATGTGACCCTAATGATGTATTATTCTTATTAAAGTGTTCTATGTGTTCCTATAAACGTTGTGTTTTTGAAGTATCCTTATGATTCCCTTTTGTGTAGAAAACCTAGTAAGTGGGATAGTTAAGTACTGAACTAGTAGTACTCATTTACTTTACCTTAAGCTAGGACTAGATTATGGCATCACCGCCTGAAAACATCCTATAATTTAATGAGCCTACATTACAGATTAAATAAATGCTCTCTATCTTGACAAATCTCACACATGCTATTTCCTTTAAGATACTTCCTATTATCTTTCAAGATGTTTCTATTTCGACTAGAGATTCATGTTATTTCCTCCAAGATACTTCCTATTTTCTTTCAAGATGTTTTTTTTTTATTTTAACTAGAGATTCCTGTTATTTCCTTCAAGATACTTCCTAATTTATTTCAAGATTGTTTATGTTTAAACCCAATCGTTGGTTTTTCTCGTTTAAAAATATTTTCTGCTTTGACTTACACGAAATGTTTTTTCTTACAAAACATTTAAGGTCTAACAAAATTTGTGTATACTATTTAAAGGGAAGATTCAGCCCGTGAAATGGGCCATAGCCAATAGCATTTCTGAAACATGGGTTGAAATCCATCTTATTTTTTACTTCCCATATAAAACAAATTACTGCGTAGTATGGGAGGTCAAATAAATTGGCCAGATTTCAATTCATGTTTCATTGGAAAAGTTGTTCAATTTAACAGTCTCAATCTACCCTTACAACAGTATTCACTAGTTTCGTTAAATCTTAGAGATGTGTTTAGGAAGCAGTATCATGTGTTATTAAATGATAGAAATGTAGAGACAAGATATTCTGAATGCAGATAACAATAACACTTAAGGCTGCTTCCTAAACAAATCTATATTTTATTAGAAAGTGTAAAAGTTACTCAAAAGTTCAAAGCATAAAATATTTTAAAACGAAAACATAACATTATTGGGACAAATGAATGATTATAATAGCAAAAATTAAAGTCGTTGAAATTGTTGTAATCTCGACTTGAAACGATGCTAACGACTTCAATTGCATCTGTTTACTGAAACACACAAATTATAGCCTATTAAGCGCAGGGCAATAGAATTCAAACGAAAGATATAGATATAAAATGAAAATATATTTAAAATAACACAAATGGGACACAGGTTACTGAGTGAAAAATGTCATAGTTAATACAAAATACGTAAGAGACATTACAATTAGTATTCAAGCGTTTTTTCTGAATATAATGTAACTCACATAGTTATACTACAAAAACACATTGTATAGATTGTTGTATTTTTACATGATACATTTTTCCTTAAATTATAAAATGACAGTCTTAAATTATTCCTTACTATGTGAGGAATGTCACCACAAGGTACAAAGACACATTAATTATATTCAGGAATTTTTAAATGATCAATTTTCTTTAAACTCATAAATTATCGCTTACTAAGCGAAGAGTATCACCCAAAAAACAATTATACTTATCAAAGCATTTTTACATGATCTATTTATCCTTCAATTATATTCTGGCATTTATTTTGCCTTAAGTTATAAAAAGTTATCTCTGACCGAGCTAAGAATATCACAACAAAATACAAAAACAAATTAATTACATTCAAGCATTTTTACATGGTACATGTTCCTTAAATTATAAAATAAAGCCCATGAATTAACTCTTACCGAGCAAAGTATGACAACATAAAATGCAAATCAAATTATATAGATTCTAGCATTTTAACATTATAATTTTTTCCTTAGATTATAAAATTAAATAAATTATCGCTTACTGAGCGTAGAATATCTCTATTATAAAGTTGATGTTTCCTAATAATGTAATTAGTACATAGTAATTTTATCTAAAGAACATACCAATCCTTGATATCTTATAAAATGCTCCAAAATTCCGGGAATTCATGCATGGTATGAATATTTTGTTCTTTTGTGTTGTTCCATTTCTGTACTACTTGCTGCCATAGTTCATTGTTATGTTTTAACCAAGTAATATCATCATTACAAATAGCATCTGAAATCATAAAACAAAAAACCTTAGTAGGTACTTAATTACTTCTGCTTTGTAAAGATCTATGAATGATAATCATCAATGAAAAGTTAATGTACACTAGCTGTTGCCCATGGCTTCATCTTTCTAGAATTCGGTTATATCACTTTTTCTCAGACATGAACATACAACACGAGTCCAATGACTTTATTCATTTAACAATATAGCAGTATTTATAGCACAATCAAATAACAATCATTTAACACTAGAAACAAGTCGTATTATATGAAATCGCACTCATTATTTTGTTTAAAAGTACATATTCTTACTTCGAATGGTTGTAGGACTTTCTTAAGTGTAGAGAGTTAGGTGATCCACTGACACAAAACTATACTATTCAAGGTTTTGTACTACCTATTAGCTAATGAGATGCGTTAATGGATCGAGGACCACTTAACTTGGTCTTCTAAGCCCTTTTTAGTGTATCCCCCTATACCAGAACCTAATGTGAAGCCCATTATATTGCCTATATCAACCTACCTAAATCATCAATGGATGCGCAAACATCGATGAAGCCTCAATCAAAATAATAAAAGGTCGGAGAATCGCCTCCGGTAGCTAATTTAATACAAATCACTTCATACACCTCACTTACCTTTGAAGTTATTAACTACAGCTGGCGGGATACCCCAGTCCTGTAGCACTACTTCATTACTTGGAAGTCATCTAACATGGATGGCACCATAATGCCTAACGATGGCACGCACGTTCTCTTCTTTCTTCGGAGAGATTTAAACTTTGCAAAACGTCGAAAGAAAGTATGTATGTATGCATTTATAATAAAATAAAAAAAGTAATGCGTTTCTTTCGAAAATCTATGTAAGTAGCGAATCACGCACAAGCGGGCGGGCGGAATGAATGATAACGGTGGGGTGGGGTTGCCCAGTCCATAAAAATTTACCGAAATATTAAAGTACATTCCTAGTAAATCACAACATATAAAAATAAAATAGTTAAGGTTTTTGTTATACACTTATAGTAGCCTAGTTAAACAACAAAGAGTTTTAACGTTATACTAGAGAATACCGATAAAATCGCATAAATCCTGTGGTTATGTGTGGTACGTACACCGTAGCCAGATTTTTGGGCAAATCGGAATATTGGAACCTTTTGAGTAAAAAAGCGGAGTATTTTCACCAAAAATGGGACATGAATTAAAAAACGGCCAAGTGCGAGTCGGACACCGAAGGTTTTCTACAAAGTTGTAGGTAAATAGTTCTTCCATCACGGGAATCGAACCTCTTTTTTTCTGAGTAGATATGTTTTTAGTTTCCCCCTTAACTAGTCCACAATAATAATATATAAATATATTCCACAACGTATAATTAAAATTACATTCGCGTTATCGTCATTTTTCGAGTTGGCTCTCACTCCCACTTTCCACAAAGCAAATATAAAGACGTAGCCAGGTCGAAACGAGTTCTTTGCTTTTTTAGCGCGTTTGATTATTGGATGAGTAAATTTAAAATGACTGGCATGATTTTTTGGTGTTATACGAGATAGCCTAATAAATGGTGAAACGATAAATCATTCGTGGTAAATATTTGAATGATTTTCCACGATAAGGGGGGTAAAATAATTATATAGCAACACTGCCTTTGAGCTAAATTGCTTCGTTCTTCATACAAGATTTTTGTATTTCCCCTACAATAAGTTCTTTTTCTTAGATTTTGGCACAAGAACGGACAAACTTTTGGCTTATGAAATTTGATACTTGAATGAACACTTTGCATGTACTCTTGAATGAAATAACTTATCCTCTATTGGACATTGGTCGAAGTAACACACTCTTGGTATAAAATTGCGTTAGGGACTGGATCCATTGCAGTAATGAGTACATCTAATCAGGTAGGTATAGTCATCTTTATTACCCATGGCTGATTATGATTAGCTACGATCATATGGCAGTTTTCTGAAAGCAGTTAAGGGTATTTACCCTGGATCGAGGGGGATGACTGAGAATGACTTTAGATTGGCAGATCGTTTCGTATTTATATTGATTAATAATTACTCGTTATCAAGCATCTTGATATTAATTCACCTTCGTTTTCCACCACTAATTTAACGTGACATTTCCGAAAAAGCCCGAACTTTATATATCTGTTAGTATTAGCCGAGTAATAATTAATGAATATTCTAAAAAATCTCTCATATCTTTAATAATAGCGAAAGGTGTATGCTCACTGGTTTTACACGAAATCTCTAGTACAAAAACCACCTGACCCATGGAGATGGTATTTTTAGTCACGCGACGACCGAAGCCGCTGGCGTATGTTTAGTAGTACTTATTTATTAATCTTATTACTGGTTACTGTATCAGCCAGATCGTCCACTGCTAATCACAACCTCCCCCATTATAGAGTGGTTTGCCATAATCCCCACGCTTGGCAGGCGTCTCGGGGATTGCAGTTTATATATAAGTTTCGCAGAAGGCGCTGTTGCCCACTTTCCGGGGTTTTACCTATAATCGCCTCTTACGACTCCCACAGGTAGCAATGATAGTTTGCTCCTGCAATGTGGGGGGGCGGGGGGTTCCACCCGGCACCCGCCAGGTCACTTATTACGTGTCATTTAACAATTAATTTCTTAGGTTGAAAACAAAAATATATATGATACCTAATTTATTAAATATGTATATAATACCTAATTTATTAAATATCTTAGCCTTATTTTGTCTTAACTCTTGATGGCAAGATTAACTGACTCTTGAACGGGGACCATTAGTGAGAAATTATTAATTTGTACCAAATAATATTTATCTTGGTGTGAAGTGGTCCTTATTTGTTGTTGCATGTATGACTCATTCTTGGATGGAGAACTTATTATTTTGTACCAAATTAATTTAATCTTAGATTAATGGTGTTTTTCATTCTTCTTCCATGTATCACTGATTCTTGAGTGCAAAAATACAATTTTCTCCAGAGTAACTTAATGTTTCCTTTAAGATTCTACAATTCTTAGTTAGACATCGAAACTGTTTCTCTAGTCAAAATTGAGATATTCTTTGGTGTGAGAAATAATTCTTAAATCAAAACCACTAAGACAACATATTTTCATTTTTGAAACAAGTAACAAAATGTTTTTAATCAAACTACAACTCTTGTGAAAAATAGCAAAACTATTGACACAAAATATTTACATTTTAATTCTAAAAACTTGGCTTTTTTGATACGTTAGCGTGATTATCTTCGTTGAAAGCATTAATATTTGAAGTCAAGATACATCAGTTGAGAGATATTGGGTTCTTATTTTAAGACATCTTTTTTTTCTGTGTAGGGGAGGCTGTGTTCAGCAGTGGACAAGTCGGCTGTCACAGTTACGTATTATAACGTATAAATATGTACTTAAAGAAATGTTAGTTAAGCTCAAAAACAGCAGAGCGCAAACGTTACCGCGGCGGGCGCGGTTTATAAAGTGTACCGTGTGACGAAATAACTTTGACACTACAAATGGAATCATTTCTAAGCGCCAAAACAATTGAAATTGGAGAATTTTATTTTTTTGCCTTATTTTTATGTTATTGTGACGGAACAAGCCCGAGGCCCTCTGATGTGAAGTGGACTAACCTCTGCCCATAACAGATGCATTTCGTCAACGACGAATTGCACTGCGCCCGTCACACTGAGACGTACAGTTGGTAGGTCTCATGTGCCTGTAATTTTACTGTTTCTCCAGAACTGCTGCGGGAACACACTGTGCGTGTTTTGTTATTTGTGAACTCGATGACTCCGAAATTAAATCGGCAACTGTATGAGAATTACATTTCTTAACATATTTATTCGTAGGTGAATGAATATATACTTATAAAAATAGTTATTTGTTACGGAAAGTTGCAAATTAGGCGCGAATAATTTTATTGACTTATGGAAGCTAAGGATTCTAGGACAGAAGCATGAGCGAAGCGAGGGGTTCACTCGCTTCGCTCATGGTTCAAAAATAGAATCCTGAGCTTAGCGAAGTTCTAAAAGTTACTTACGATAAGCAAAATAAATTTGATGCCGTATGAAACAAACAAATCTTCATCTCACTACAGCGAGGAAAATGCTAGGTACAAGAAAAACAGCTTTAATTATTATGGTATATAAAAATGGCCTACCACCATGCAAAACACATTGTGTCTTGATTTTTGTTACCGACTTAACATAGATATTGGGTGGGGTTCACATTGAGATGCCTATGTAATTATGTTCCTAGTTTTATTTAATTTACCCGATGATAAGGTTTTTTTTTATTGTGACGGAATAGGCTCGAAGCCCACTTGATGTTAAGTGGACTAACCTCTGCCTATAACAGATGCATTTCGTCAACGACGAATTGCACTGCGCCGGCCTCACTGGGACGTAAAGTTGTTAGGTCTCATGTTCCTGTAATTATACTGGCTCTCAATTTATTACTTAGAGTATAGTCAACTTGTAACTTAGTCCCAAATGAATTTCCTCGATATCGTTCAAGCAGTTATTCAATCTCCTAAGCTTCAGACCTTGGATATAATTACCCAATCTGTCGCTAAGCAACTATAACGGTGTGTTCCGGCAGCTGTCCTTGTGAGCCAGTACTTCTAGGTTAGCCTGAACAACATCTTCGACCACATCATCAGTTACCATCAGGTGAGATAGTGGTCAAAGGCTAACTTATCAGGCATAAAAAAAAACAGCCCCGAAAATTTTGGATAAGTTTAAATTTTTTTTATTTATTACTTTTCATTTCTGAGTTTACAGAAATAAAATACTATATGATTTTATTTAAACAATATAATTTAAAGAGGCGAAGCTTTGTTCAAAGAACGAAGTTAACGGGTATACACTACGAAAAAATTCGTAGGGTATACAGTAATACGCGAAATTAGGAGAATATTGAAATAAAACATCTTAAAAAAAAAAACATAATTAATTTACAAAATTACAAATATACGAGAGGAAAAATTTAAGTCACGTGCGGGATTCGAACCCGTGTCCATCCAATTCAATTCTTATTTATTGTTAGTAACATTATATGACCTGAATATATTACTTTTTAACAGTTATAGTTAGTAATTTTTAGTATTTATAACGATTTTAGGGGTACGTACATAGAGTTCAATATTCTTTCAAGACGATACGAGCAATATTTTACTAAACTCGTGATTACTATGATCATACAAAAGGGTCACTAAACCCAGCCGCAGATTCAAAATTTGAACAGTTTTATCGATAACAACGTGCTTAAATTTTGATTGTCCGGCATAAACTTTAAAGCGCTCGTAGCGAAGTTTGCTAGTCGTTCTTAACCGATCAGTCAAGTTAAACACATCCGCCGTGGTCATGAGTTGGATGGGTGACCGCTGGTGACATTAATACTGAGCGTGCACGTGCTTCGGAGGGCAAATGTACGGTGGTAGGGAATTTTGCGGATGCCCGCCTGCCTAGCTACCACCCTCAAATAGAAAATCTGTCACAAAGCACCTAACGGCATTCCAGCAGTTGTTCTTGAGAGCCAAAAATTCTAGGTTAACCTGTACAACATCTTCGACCGATTCTTCGACAGCATCACTTACCATCACGTCAGATAGTGATCAAAGGAAGTGTATTTGATGGACTCACTATAGTACCTCTAATTCGGTATTAAATAAAATACGATATTAAATATGGATTTCTAACGCCTGAATCTATTTATTATCGGTATTAAGTAAGTACCTATTATTTTCATTGAGTTCATAAAATAAAATATAAGAGATAAAAATATTAATCCAACTTTAACAAACTTTCTTTATCTACAACATAACTAATAGAGAAGATTTATCTTTAATATTCATTCAATGCGCGCAAAGAACTGTCGGCAAAACCATAGATTATACGATAAAACATACACACAAACAAACAAAAGCTCTAAAATATGATTCATCATAAAATAAACTCTAAGACTAACTAAATAAGGCTTTAACAATGGTTAAGATAGAACTTCGTAAGCAGTTCCGAACCATAATTTGATTAGCTCTATCTAGATGGACCTGTCAATCGTCATTAGACAAACGTCACTTTGACAGCGGGTAGGCCAATAACAGCGCGGCATTTCAAAGTTGAAATTCGAACGGTGGAACGTCGCTAGATGACCGTTCGACGAAATAGGGCAAGATATTAATTTCAGGTAGGGTACAGCAATATATTACTTTGTAAGTAGTCTTATTTTTTGTGTTCCGTGAATAAAAGGCCAAACATTTTTTTTTATGTTATTGTGACGGAACAAGCCTGAGGCCCACTTGATGTTAAGTGGACTAACCTCTGCCTATAACAGACGCATTTCGTCAACGACGAATTGCACTGCGCCCGTCACACTGAGACGTCCAGTTGTTAGGTCTCATTAGCCTGTAATTTTTCTGGCTCTCAAGGACTGCTGCCGGAACACACTGTTAGGTGCTTGGCAACAGATTTTCTACTTGAAACTGTATTAATCCGCTAACACAAGTGCTAAATAGCTTGACTTGAACTGATCTACAGCAAAATATATATTTTTATTTGTAACAATATGTTTTTATTCTTTATCAAATAAAAAAATCAAAATCAAAACCTTTTTATTTCAGGCACGTAGGTAGGCCCATAAAATGTTAGTAAGTTTTTACACCACATTATATATTAGCAATAAAAGAAAAAACAAAACTTAGAACTAAGCACACATAATATAAAAAAAAATCCCGGGTAAAAATCTGGTTGTTTATTGTGACACAAGCTGAGCCACTAGTTTGTGAGCTGTGATCCAGTGCCTCAAAAACCCCCACTGTAGTCCCCTGAGACGACTGACAGCAAGCTGTTGTTTTTGTCCCTAGGTTTAGGGCTAATCGAAAGAAGTATACTGTAGAGCGTGAAGAGGCAACCAACATACAAATACACTCAGAAAAGTTTGCCTTTTTTTTAATGATATGTTAGCCTTTGACCACTATCTCACCTGATGGTAAGTGATGATGTAGTCGAAGATGTCGTTCAGGCTAACCTAGAAGTAGAAGCCTTTATATTATTAGTTTGATAAGGATAATTTTTTTACTGCCAAATATGAAATAAATTATTAACTTTTATAGTATTTACGGTTCACGATAATGGCAAAAATGGAAAGAAGGCTTTCACATAAAAAATAGATATATGCTGTCACGGCCATTTTTGAAGAACGATTGAAGATACTAAACATTTCAGAAAGCAGATTTTTCTCATTCACTCATCACTATATTTCACACTCATCGTTATATTTTGGACAATTCACACAATATCTATATAAATTATAGCCTGTGTTATTCTGATGTGCGGCCATGCCATGAGAAGACCGGAAGATCACATGACTAGAAAAATCTTAAAATATGGAAAAGGACCGAAAAAGCGCGGGAGGCCCCAACTTACACGGATGTCAGTAATTAAGAAGAACATGAAAGAAAATAATATCGACCCAGTGACGACCCAGGAAAGACAAAACTGGAGACTGATGATTAGGAGAGCCGACCCCAAATAAAATGGGATAAGGCCTGGAGAAGAAGAAGAAGTGTTATTCTGATGTGCAAGCTATAATATTGCAGTTTCATTAAAATCTTTTTTGCGTGAGAGAGTAACAAACATCCACACATACATCCATACTTACAAACTTTCGCGTTTTTATTAGTAAGGAAGTAAGGATTATGTAGCATATTTGTAGGTATACGTTTAACTAAAATAGTAAATCATAACCCAGATAACGAGCCACTTGATCCTAAATACGCCTCACGTCAGCTTTCAAAAGCACAAACAACTTTTTATGCTTCATTAATTTATTAAAAGCTACTAGATGAAGCTTATTAAGATTGGAAAAGGCTATAACACGCTAACTGCTACAAGTATCAAGTTTGCTACACTTAGTATCAACACGTTTTGAGCCACACGTCACGCGTGTAGATGTGTGCGTGAAGACTTGAGTGTGTGCGTTAAGGGGAGGTGTTGTTTTATGGAAAATCATTTGAAGCGATGATGGTTTCGTATTAATACGTGTTAGCTGTCAATTGGGCTGAACCTGGTTCTAATCCTACCAAGGTGTATATCTTGACTCGCCGCAGGATGGAAGGACATTCTTCTAATGTGTTTTTTTTGTGTTGATAGGCTAGTCTTTTACCTGTTGGTAAGCGATGATCTGGTAGAAAATGTGATTCAGGCTATCTTAGAATTATCCCCTCTCTTCTGCTTCTGATTCTGCCATTTAACACACTGTTAAATGGCAAAATCGCTTGGTGACAGAATTTCTACATGAGACTACAGAATACAGTCAAAGGGTGATAAGATTTGAAACACAGAACCCTGGCGTGGCAACTCATAGTCGTTACCATTGGGCCATCACTGCTTCAGACATGTTTATGAGATCAATTGCATTGTTAAAAAAAAATCTGTCTCCAAGATTTGGCTAAAAAGGATGATTTTGGGTCCCGAAACGCGCGAGCTTGAATTTCACTGCTTATTGTCAACCACTTTGCGAAAGCTCGCCTGGCTAGCTGATATACCCTTAAATAGAAAATATATCGTCAAGCACTTAGCAATGTCTTTCACGAAATGCCCTTGAGAGCCAATTTCCACTCTATAGGTTAAGCCTGTGAGGTAGAAGATTTACCTATCTGTTTTCCTCCTCCCTAATACCGGGCCCAGATATAGTCTGACATCTTTCAGTGTTTTCTGTAAACGTCAACAGACTTGCGCCTTTTTTTACATGGAAACCTGGAAAACCTAAACCATTTGTCGAAATGTTGATGCTTAAACTCTCTCTTGCTTACTCCTTCAGGGATATACAAGCGTACAATAGCTTATATGCTACACTATGATTAGACAATATGCGTAAAATACATTACATTCCTCAGGGGTCGACATAATGAAAAAACCTACAAAACCTTCCGACGGACATACCCTTAATACTTGCAAGTGTGTGAGTGAGCTGAACACTGTATCATACGTAATTTGGCGATGTGTGGGTTTTGGTCTACCTGTGTGCGTGTAAGCGCGAACAAGTTGTTTGCTCAGAGATTTAATACACGGTAAATTTCTGCACGTTACCTCAGTTATGGTTCCAGTGAATAAGGTAGCATCTGAAAATTAAGATTAAGGTAAAATTTTTTATTATTCAGGAATGTTTTTACACCAATTACTTTGGTGAAATAATAAGGGATAACTCACGTGAAGTCAATAAACTCTAACTATAGTATTTTTCAAGTAGGTAACTATTATTCACCAAACTAACGAATATTCATAATTTAAAAAACACGTTAGTTTTTATAATTAAATTGCATTTTATTTTACAATGTGCTGTTTTAGCCTGAAAATTTGTAATCTCAGGACTAACGCATTAATGTGGCAATATAATAAATTATAAGGATAACAATCCAACCAGGTTCTGTCCTCGGAAGCTAAACGATCTGATAAAAAGTGGTCTCGAGATATCTGGTGAAATAGGTGAAAACTTATAATTGGGCCAGTTTTTAACTCCTAAAGATCATTTAGCTTGTAAAAATTAGGCTGTGGGGGTATAAAATTATCAACTTTATTATCAATGGAATCAATCTAATACATCAACTTAATAAATAAAAAAACAGCTCAGTAGCATTGGCTATGGACTGCTGCGCAGCAGGTCTATGGTTCGAATCCCGTCGTAGGCTTCAGCATTACCGCATAGTAGAAGGGCGTTTTGCGAATGCCCACCTGGCTACTGACCACCCTCAAGTAGAAAATATATCGCCTAACACAAAAAAAAAACCCGAAAAAAAACTAAGTACCCAATAACACAAATTAAATAACTGGCACATAGGTATAAACAGCAATCCACAGGCACGTATGAATACCATATTGAAAAAGGTAATTAAACCAACCTTAAGTACTCAACTTACGAAGTCAATATAATTAATAAATACTTACTTACTCCTGCACTATCATCAATAAACTGCGTATGATAACACCTATCGAACAAACTAACTGCAAAAGCAATTCTTTATAATCAATATTCCCATTAACTATGTATGTTTAAGAATGACATTTAATAATAAATAATTGCTTAAATTGCAGCTACCACAGCACTCTTAAGGCCCACTTAATGGGATATATCATAGGCGTCTGTTTGCGCATGCCAATTGATTGCAACTTTAACTACACGCCAGCAAATTGCCAGTTTCAACGACAGAGACAGCAATAGTTCTATATTATAACAAAGTGTGAGGGAAAGAAAGGGATAGCTTTATTGCAGAGTTGCGCCGTAAAACAGAACGCGCCAACATTATGGCGAAGCGACGACGCAGTGGCGGATTCTAAAAGGAAGAAATATTTATTTTAAGACCTATTATTTTTATTTAAGCACATTTTAATCACGATACGTCACTGTGAAGCTGAAGTCGTTAACTGGCGTAAGGTTTTTTCTAAATCATTTATTATAATTGACCAATAAAATGTTAATTTTTATAATTATCCTCGTTTTTCATGGCTTCGGTTTTATTGGGCGGTATGGTGTTTTAATGGGGATTTGCAGGTTTTACGTTATGTTTTGATGGTTGGTTTGTAGTATGCAATTTGTATTTATGAATTTTGTAAAATGAGGCCAGAAACAGTAGGTATGAACAAAACGTTTTTTTACATGTGATGGAACAATCGCGAATCAATTTCATCACAAGTGACGAAATGCGCTGTACACATTATTCTGAGAAATAAATGTGCCTGTAATGTCACCAGCACCCATACCCTTCTAATCAGAACGCACGGCGCATGCTTGGCGGCAGAAATAGGTGTGGTGGCAGTACTTAGGTACCCGGAGGAACTTGCACAAATAGAGTTATGCTGCTACTAAAGTTATATTATAACTATTGGTTATAGTTCTATTATACTACTGTTTACTTCGAAATTTATAGTTATCGTACTATTAGGCAACACTCTCATCATCTTTTTACCATTGTCTTAAGTAGTCTTAATAATGAAGCGCTCGTAGCGAAGTTTACTTAGCTGTTCTCAACCGATCAGCAAAGTTAATCAACGTCGCGCGCGGTTATGAGTTGGATGGGTGACCGCTAGTGACATTACTACTGAGCGTTTCCGTGCTTCGGAGGGCACGTTAAGCCGTCGGTCCCGGTTGTCGTCTTAGGATGGCAGTCGTTATAGCATGGTGGTAGGGCATTTTGCGAATGCCCGCCTGGCTAGCTACCACCCTCAGGTGGAAAATCTGTCGCCAAGAACCTAAAGATGTGTTCCGGCAACTGTCCTTGAGAGCCAGTACTTCTAGGTTAGCCTGAACAACATCTTCGACCACATCATCACTTACCATCAGGTGAGATAGTGGTCAAAGGCTAACCTATCAGGCACACAAAAAAAAAAAAAAAAACTAATGTTCTATTATAAGTATTGGTTATAGTTCTATTATACTACTGTTTACTTCGAAATTTATATTTATAGTACTATTAGGCAACACTCTCATCATCTTCCTACCATTGTCTTAATAATGTGGGGTCGTTTCAATGTGTTTTAAACTAACAAAAAGCGTTAGAATGTTGTTATATTGTAAAAAGTTTTGATTTTGGTTATATACCAGTCAACCTGATGTCAACTATCTAGTAAAGCCAACGTTCACCCGTTGTTTGTTCGAAGAGCCTTTTTGTGCTTAATGTGCAGCACTACCCTACTCGTAGCGACGTGAAAAATAGACGAAGAGTGATGAACGTGATGAAAGTATCCTATGTGTCCATTAAGGACCTAAACTATCTATATTTTATTTCAAGTTTCGCCCCAATCGGCTCAGCCGTTTCGGCTTAAAGCTCACATTTTTTTTTTTATGCCTGTTAGATTACCCTTTGACCACTCTCTCACCTGATGGTAAGTGACGATGTGGTCGAAGATGTTGTTCAGGCTAACCTAGAAGTACTAGCTCTCAAGGACAGCTGCCGGAACACACCGTTAGGTGCTTGGCGACAGATTTTCTACTTGAGGGTGGTAGCTAGCCAGGCGGGCATTCGCAAAATGACCTACCACCATGCTATAACGACTGCCATCCTAAGACAACAACCGGGACCGATGGCTTAACGTGCCCTCCGAAGCACGGAAACGCTCAGTAGTAATGTCACTAGCGGTCACCCATCCAACTCATGACCGCGGGCGACGTTGCTTAACTTTGCTGATCGGTTGAGAACAGCTAAGTAAACTTCGCTACGAGCGCTTCGAAATCAAACCTCATTCACATCCTCACTCAAAAACGTATTAAGTACATTAAAAACAGTACCTGCGCTTGCAGTTTCAACCGCGTAGTTATTGGTAAAAGTTATGACTTATGACGATAAAATTATTATATTATGTGTTCATCCAGAAGTTGAACGATTCTACATTTCAATTACAAAATCACAAATATACGATAGGAAAAATTTTAGTCCTATGCGGGATTCGAACCCGCGTCCATCCACCCCTTGAGCCGGGGCTTGCTCTATCGAGCTAACATGACATGACGTTATAACTCAAATCTTTCCTATCGTTCTTTAACCATCGTATTGGGATGGAACGAATCCAAATTTCATCCTATTCGGTCGAGTAGTTCGGTTATCGCGCAAAACCATTAACCTCTTATTACGCAGTTGGAGAATAACTATCCTATGTCCTTCCTCGTGTCTCAAACTATTTACATACAAAATTTAATCCTAATCGGTTGAGTAGATAGGTTATCGCGCAAAATAATTAACCTCTTTCTGCGCAGTTGGATATAAACTATCCTATGACCATCTCCGTGTCTCAAACTATTTCCACACCAAATTTCATCCTAATCGGTCTAGTAGTTTCAGAGCCTATTCAATGCAAACAAACAAACAAACAATCAAATCTTTCCTCTTTACTATATTAGTTTAGATTAACTAGCGGCCCGCCCCGGCTTCGCGCAGATATTTAATAAATATTATAAATTTAAACATAAAAAGTATTATGACATATCTGTAATAGTTAGACATATGGTATTGCCATAGGCTTGAGCGTAGCGAAAAAATCCTAGGTCTGTGGGTATTGCGGACTTTTTTTTATAAAATTGTAGTACATCACTTTGCTCTACTGTCAACAATTTCCGCAGCGTACGCAATATTTCCCTGTGGGGTGCCAGGTTAGAGAGTCACCCCCATTTATACCTGTGGATATCGTAAGAGGCGACTAAGGAAGATATACCGGAGGGGGCAGCAGCGCCTCCTGAGGAACTGATAAGCTTTCTGAGGTATCTTAAACTGCAATCCTCATGACGCCTCCCAAGCGTGGAGATTATGGCAAGCCCCCTCCCCCACTCCCCCCCTATTTGGGGTAGGCTGTGTTCAATAGTGGACAATCCGGCAGATACAGTACAGTACAGTTCAGTATTTTTTTCACACGTTGGGTTACATTATGGAAGTTTTGAGACGAATTTTAAATTTATTATTTTATTGCCTATACCTATAGCCTATATATATAGTGAAGATTCTAATGGTGAAAGAATTTTTCAAATCGGTCCAGTGATTTACATATTTATTCATTACATACAAAAATACAAATCATTCCTCTATTTTTTTATGATTGATAGGTTACCTTTTGACCACTGTCTCACCTGATGGTAAGTGATGATGTGGTTGAAGATGTTGTTTAGTTTAATTACTAGCTTTCCGGCCGCGGGCTCCGCCCGCGCCATGTCGTTTACGCACACAACCATTAACCTCTTGTTGCGCCGTTGCATAAAAATATTCTATGTCCTCCGGGTTTCAAACTATTTCCATACCAAAGTTCATTGAAATCGGTTCAGTAGTTTTAAGTTTGTTCATCGCTTCCAAAAATATAAATCTTTCCTCTTTATAATATTAGTGTACCTATAATGTACATATAATGGTTGATATGGTATATAATATGCAAATATTATATACCATATCAACCATTATTGATAATTTAAAACAACAATAATAAATAAAATACATAAATAAATGTAATAAATGCAATAACACATTTTTATGAGTGTTATTCTGAATAAACTGTTTGTTATATTGCCTACTACGAATAAATAATTATTCGTAGATTGCCTACAACAAAGAAGCGCTCGAAGCGAAGTTTGCTTAACCGATCAGCAAAGTTAAGCAACGTCCGCCGCGGTCATGAGTTGGATGGGTGACCGCTAGTGACATTACTACTGAGCGTGCACGTGCTAATGGGGGCTCGTTAAGCCGTCGGTGCCTGTTGTGGTTAGATGACAGTCGTTATAGCATGGTGGTAGGGCAATTTGCGAATGCGCGCTAGCTACCACCCTTAAGTAGAAAAATCTGTCACCAAGCACCTAACGGTGTTTTCCGGCAGCTGTCCTTGAGAGCCAATACTTCTAGGTTAGCCTGAACAACATCTTCGACCACATCATCACTTACCATCAGGTGAGATAGTGGTCAAAGGCTAACCTATCAGGCATAAAAAAAGTTAAAGCGTTAACAACATCTTCGACCACATCATCACTTACCATCAATTGATATGGTGGTCAAAGGTTTAACCTATCAGGTATAGAAAAAAGAATAGTGTTACCACTTCATCTAAAATTTTATAATAACTAGTTTTTTTTTTTACAAATATTCAGCAGTCGTTAACATCTAAACGTTAATCACAGGTTTACACTGAATATAAATTACTCCTTGTGCTGTATTATTACATTTTCGTCTATAAAATATGAATAAATGCTAATTTTATTACTATGATAGCTTTTTAAGTATTACAGTAATATTATACCCGTGTTTTTCTAGAATTAGCATGTGCTTTTTGAATTAAAATTACATTCAACTACGACTGGGAAATAACTGATTATAATATTAAATAACACATTTAGCAGTTTTAAATCCTATTTAACGCTTGTAAATTCGTGTTTTTGTTAATATTCTAATTATTTTTTATTCGAAGTAATTGAATATGATAAACATCCATTTCAGTGTTTTATGGTCTGATAAATTATGTATCTACCTAATGTTACTTGTTGCTTTTTATAATAACTTATTAAGAAGAACGGGAAGAGAAGCTCCTACAAAAATCGGTATTTTAACAAAGTGATGCTGTCTCGCCACTAAACGCCCGAACAGAATAGTGCAATAAGGACAATTGCAGCTTCTTCAAGATTTGACTTAGAGTTTGCACATAATTTGCGTTCTGGGAGAAAACTTTTCTCCTATAGTAAACATTAATGAAATCTAAAAATGTTGATCTTATTTTATAACTGACAGAATAAACTAGGTTTATAGGTTTTCTTTTTTCTTTATTTATCATTATTTTTCGTATAAATATTTCACAAACTAGAGATACAAGTTTTGAGAAAATATCGGTAATTAAATACCCATTAATTCAATTTTCTTCAATATAATGATAAAAATAAAAACCTTCGAACCTGGATATTGATAACATCTATAACATTTCCAAAAATCATCAAAATCGGTGATTGTTTTAGGGGGTAGAATCGTTTTCTCCTTTTGTATGAAAATTCGAGACTTCCTTCCAGTCTTAACCTAAGTTTTATATGTCTGAAGTATTAGGTATGGTCAACTTAGATAAATAAAAATGAACAAAATACAAAATTTAATTTACCAGTATAGAATTACCTTATATATCAGTATATAAGGTAATTCTATAGAATTGAATCGATAAATTACATTACCTTACTAAAGTATTTTTTAAGAAAACTAAAAATATAAATGAATTGGTAATTAAACATTATTTGTCGGTTCCAGTGCTCAGTAGTCATTTTTTTATTTCACTTTTAATTGAAGACTAAGAAGGTTAACATAATAAATGAAACCGGCTTCAACACTCAAAGGTGTGAAGTAACTTGTTGAAGTTGGTACCATGGTACCATGGTATATGACTCTGGTTCCATGGAAGATGGCCCTTAGTGTGGGACGCTTCATGCGTCACCGGGAGCACATCGTATTTTCCAAAACTTATCAGAGCGCTTGGTCGATGCGACGCGTGATCATCTATGGTTGACGCTGGTACCTATGGACTGCTGAGTCTGCAATGACTTTTTCAAATCAAATGAAATCGTTTATTGCAAATATAGGTATTAAAGTTGTTAAGTATACATATAAAATAGTTCTGCCATATTTGGCCATTTGGCATGCAAGAATCAGTGAGCCTAAAAATAATACAGTACTGACTTATTAATATTTTGAATCTATTACATATATAACATCATACCATATAAGTTAGCAATTATGTTAAATCCATATTCTAATTAATGTTACTATGTTCATTCTTCAATGCGTTAATAATTAAATTAAATAAAAATAGAAATGTGATCAACAACAAATAAACATTTAAAATACTGTCAGATACCCTGTTAAAATGTCATAGAATAATATAATTAATTACAATAGATAAAATTGAAATGTCAATGTATTTAAGTAGTACAATATTGAAAATATTATCTAATTGAAACATAATTTATCAGTCAGATATGCGTTAACATCATACTACGCTTTATTTAACAGAAATTGTTTTAATAATAACAAATATTTTTAAAATATTTTACGAAACATCAAATTAATATTTTAATATAATACTTAAAAAATATAAAAATATATCTAGTGACAATTCCGCCTAATTTTCCTGCTAAGCCGACGCGACGTCACAAACGCCACGCAGCCAAACCGGAAGAATTTTCGACGCGTTTCGTTTCTACACGAAGCATCCTCAGGAGGTCTTGACTCTACGAGCGCACGATCGAGAATGAGAGATATTTATATTTGTACATTGAATTACTTATAGGGATCTAAATGCTTTTATTGTAGTAGCTGTAGTGTTGTATATAGTTTGTAGTATTTTGTTAATAAAGGCATAAGACCGGTAATAAAAAAGCTGTATAGTTAATTTAAATGTTCATTACAAACACCAAATCCACTCCTTCTCTGAACATAATCTACAAGCCGATTAATTCACACGAAGACAAAGTGTAGTGGTGTCAAATTCCACATGTACAATATCGATATTGAAATAATCGATACATTTTTATGAGAAACAATTTAAATGTAATATAAATAAAAGTGTTGAACAAATGCGCGAACGAAATCTGATCGACCATTAAAAATAATACGTTTTCGAGCGATTGTGATTCCTTTTTGGGAACGGGCACTTTTAAAGGTCTTTGACAATATGTTTATTTGAAACGTCTGATGTTTTCATAAGCGTTTTATTTCCACGTGATGTAGTCATCGCCGATGATGAAAATTATTTGGATGTTTTTATAATAACGTGATTTTGTTAGCGTTTTCCTCAGAATCAGGAATGATGCATGGCCGAGCGGTAGGTAATAGCTGTGGACTGCCGTGCCGCAGGTCCTGATTACCACCGCCGGCTTGAGCTTCACTGCATGGTAGAAGGGCATTTGCAATTGCCCGCTTGGCTAGCTACCACCCTAAAGTAGAAAATCTGTCGCCAAGCACTTAAGAGTGTGTTCCGGTAGCAGTCCTTGAACACCAGTAAAATTACAGGCACATGAAACTCAATAACTGTATGTCTCAGCTGACGGGCGCAGTGCGATTCGTCACTTGTGACGAAATGTATGTGTTATAGACAGAGGTTACCGCTTAACATGAGGTGGGCCTCGGGCTTGTTCCGTCAAAAGAACATAAAAAAAGCTGTATATACACATATACAAACTATGTAGTGTTTTGTTAATAAAGGCACACTGCCGCTTAAAGAAAATACCTAGGATATATACCTAAGGATACCTAGTTCAAATATATACTATGTATATATTATACAGGGTTATTGGTAAAATGCTAACAACCTCTTAGGGTTGGCTTGTGCTAGTCCTAACAAACATTTTAAGATGTTTTTTATTTGTTTTGAAAAAAGCTACTTAGGACTAGCAGAAGTCAACCCCAAGAAGTTGTTAGCATTTTACCAATAACCCTGTATATTTGAACTATACTAATAATTGATTGAATATTATTTGAACATACTACTATATATTATAAGTGATCGCGGGATACCACATTTAAAACAAATAGAAACAACAAGAATAAGCTATGAAACTTGATACGTTTGTCTCTGAACATGATTCACCTATAATAGTTTTTGTAGTTACTCCCGTTTATAACCTACGAACCAAACCATTCACATCTGTTCTTTTTTTTTATGCCTTACATGTGACCATTGTCACACCTGATGGTAAGTGATGATGTGGTCGAAGATGATGTTAAGGCTAACCTGGAATTACTGGCTCTCTAGGACAACTGCCGGAACACACCGTGCTTGGCGACAGATTTTTCTACTTGAGGGTGGTAGCTAGCCAGGCGGGCATTCGCAAAATGCCCTACTAAAGTCCGGCCGCTGAGAGAATGCGTTTGACAGATAGTGTTTGTATTGTAGTTGTGGCTTTTAAATGAAGTAAAATTTTAAATATACCCTATTCTAATACAATATTATGCAGTCAGACTATTATGTTACTTTGAACTGGGGAAAAATTATTCACAAAACGAACTGTCAAACGCATTCTCTCAGCGGCCGGACTATACCATGCTATAACGACTGCCATACTGAGATAACAACCGGGACCGACGGCTATACAAGCCCTCCGAAGCTCGGAATAGCTCAGTAGTAATGTCACTAGCGGTCACCCATCCAACTTATGACCGTGGCGGACGTTGCTTAAATTTGCTGATCGGTTGAGAACAGCTAAGTAAACTTCGCTACGAGCGCTTCAAACATGATTCATTTATAATCGTTTTTGTAGTTACTCCCGTAGATTATAAACCTACTCATTTTTCCATTCACCTCAGTTCTTCAAATCAATATAAACGAAATATAAATACGGCCATGTCCAAATTATACGAATAAATAAATATCGGACCCTCGTAAACAAGACGCACTGACGTGCTCGGTGTGAGCACCGCTTTATTATTTCTTATTCATTTTATGCTTATTTTTTTTTTGGCAAATTAATTTTTGCCTCAGCACGGCTCTGAGCGTCGTTACGTTTTGTTATGTTAAACGATTGACTCTTTACTGTGTCTGCAGCTTTAATACAAAATAAGGTTATCATTATGATATCGTTGTAAAGAAAATCATTTCGTAAATCTATGAAAAAATATGTAAAAAAATGTAAGTCAAAATCAGCAGAATGGACACCTTACCAATTATATTAAATGTGTTAAAGTTCATAGATGCTGTCTACTGCTTAAGGACGTACAGCTCCACCGGATTTTGGGCGAGGGAAGTGCCGAAAGCACTTCTCCCGAGACGGGCGTAGAAGGCGAAAAGCGCCTTATACCTCCGCCTCCTGCGGGCGCCGAAAACGCTTCGCTACTATCGGGGTGTTGACAGCGAGCTCAAGGGCACCACTGTGGTTCGGACCTCGGCTTATCTCGCTGCCGGGAGACATGGGGGGATCGGAACTAAATGCCCCGATACAACTGCAGTGTTGTACCGTTGAGAATGGGCCCTATTGAAATTTACTCTGTGACTATTTGGAGAGACACTAATCAGGATTTTATTTTTGCCTCGAGCTCGCCGGCGAGCTCGGTGTTTGATTGTGTAACCTCTGATTACCGCACACCTGGGGATGTTACCGGGACGACTTACGGATGACGCTAAAGCTGCCAACGTAATGGCTGCGATGGGGTCATCCGGGTCGTCCAATACCTGGCATGGTCGGCGACGGGGAGGTTTAAACCATGGGTCGGAAGAGGCAGTCGAATAGTTCGCTGCCTGGACAACTAGTGGGTTCGGGTGGTGAGGGGCTTGATCAAAGTATCGGCGGGCGCAGTTCTTATTGAACTGCGCTAAAGAGGGAAGGTTTAGGTCGCAATGCAACTCGGTGTTCCGTACATACCATGGAGCGCCGGTTGCCTTGCGGAGGAACCTGTTTTGAATGACTTGGAGTTTATATTGGTGGGCCTAGCATGACTAAACACTACTGAAGCGTATGTCATGATGGGGTGGATAAAGTGTCTTCTTATTTTTAAGAGACAGTTTACTCTCTTTACGAATTAAGGGACCTAGGCGACCCATTACAAAGGCCGCCCTGTTTCGGACAGTTGTGATGCAGACAGTTGTGATGAGCATTGAAGGTGATATGCCGATCAAGGGTAACTCCGAGATATTTATGCCGTAGGTACTCACCCATGGAATGGGTTCATCGAACAGAGTTAAGGGTGCCGGATAGCGGGGGCCCGACCCCGCTATACACTCAGTGAAGTACATAGCTGCACTTTTGACTGGGTTGACGGCAATGCGCCATTTACGGAACCAGCCACCGATCTCGAAACCAAGGCGTTGCCCGCCTTGGATGAGTAAGAAGGAATTCCAGGACAGTAGAGTGAAATTACTGGACACTGGATAAGTTTCAGACATACAGATCCGGGACCATCCCGGATTTCCAGGACGTCTGGCAATCCTAGATATCACCCACAAAAACCGATGAGGATTCTTTAATCTTATGTTATAATCATCTTTCTTCTTGGATGGCAGTGGCACCTAGGGCATATAACACATTAACACTGCGTCTTAAAGTTGAGATTGACCTGACACCAACACTATACTCCGCACGGCTCATGCTACGGCCATGTTTGTGGTTTCAAAGTAAAAAGGCCTTTATATACAGAGCGTTTTCTTTTCACGTTGATGACAAGAACTTTAATAATTAGTTATTAGTTAGCCTTAAAGAGTGGCTCAATGTTGTTCGTAGATGATATTAAAAGTAGGAAAGAGCTGTTATGGAAGTTCTTCCATAACAGCTCTTCTATACTCTACAACTTAGTTCAGTTATTTATTCATAAACAAAGTAGGTGCATTGTATTTGAATATTAATTATTTGTCCTTAAATAATACAGAGCCTAAGATTACATTTAAAATTGAAAACATTTTATTATATTTATGTGTCGATAAAAATATACACGCACATCAAAAAATTCTAAGCAACATGCATCATGTCACAAATTTTACCAATTATATTAATCAATTTTTAAGTCTTTACTCACTCAAGGTGCGTACGTATGTAAGCTTTTTTGTTTTTGATGACATACTGGCTGGTTGTAAAAAAACTTTTAAATTATGTTTTGTTTTTTCATAAAATTGAAACGAATGCGAATTTGTTTCAATTTAAGTGCGTTTTTATTACTAAGTTTAGTCTTGATTTTATAATTTTACCAACAATTTGAATAAAGTTAGTGACAAAATTGGATTGTGAGATATTCTTTACATTTTTGTTTGGTTTATTATTTAGTTTAGGAATATCATAATCACAAAACTTGTAAAACCCAAAAATATTTCTAATTGCCACTGTCTTCTCTGTCAAACTTTTGTACTTTTAAGCATAACTGTTGATAGTATCTAAAATCTGAATGAAAAAGATAAATATAATTCCGATACAACATTTATAATGGCCACAAAATTGATATTTATTTAACACGCCTTAGGAATCTCCCATAACTTTCGAAGATAATCAAAATCGTGAAACCTGCTGCGTAAAAAAAGGTTATAAGGACCCCAAAACTCACATCCTTACAACAGTCGTCCGGTAAACCCTAATTTAGCCACAAAAACAGTAACCGTAGGTGTTTTAACAAATCGACCATTTTAAAAGGGTATCAATAAGATAACAATCACGTTTATAAACTCAGTAACAAACACAAATTAAGACCCTCTTTTACTAAAGACGCGTATGACACTTGCGCTTTAGTTACATTAAAAAATAAGCAACATATCACGATAGTAATATAATCAAATATCAATCTTATTCAAAACTTATCAGAGTGTAAAATTGTGTTGTGATAATTGCAATTATGTCTTTTTTCGTTGGCAATGTAAGAAATTCGATTGTCACCTCAAAGTAATGGAATAAAACTTAAAATAAAGCGTGTGTACACTTATATTGAGTATTCTATTTATTATTATTTTATTATTCGTATTCATAACTGCTTAATAACAATAATAGCAATTGTATGTAGCCTTAAAGTAATGTAACGGATATTTATTTATTTCATTTGGAACCAGACATATATATTTAGAACTTGAATATACCCACAATAAGTACCTATTTCATAATAATACTAACAAATATTTTAAGAAAACCTTAAATTAATATTTTAATAAAACACTTATAAAATATAACATATATATCTAGTGTCAATTCCGCCTAATTTTCCTGCTAAGCCGACGTGATGTCACAAACGCCACGTAGCCAAACCGGAAGAATTTTCGACGCGTTTCGCTTCTACACGAAGCATCCTCAGGAGGTCTTGACTGTAAGAGCGCATGATCGAAAAATCATTCTCGATTCCGGTTTGGCTGGGTGGCGTTTGTGGTGCAACGTCGGCTTAACAGGAAAATTAGGCGAAATTGTAATTATACTTACTTATTTTGTTAAAACCTTGAAGCGCTCGTAGCGAAGTTCACTAAGCTGTTCTTAACCGATCAGCAAAGTTAAGCAACGTCGCCCGCGGTCATGAGTTGGATGGGTGACCGCTAGTGACATTACTACTGAGCGCTTCCGTGCTTCGGAGGGCACGTTAAGCCGTCGGTCCCGGTTATTGTCTTAGGATGGCAGTCGTTATAGCACGGTGGTAGGGCATTTTACGAATGCCCGCCTGGCTAGCTACCACCCTCAAGTAGAAAATCTGTCGCCAAGCACCTAACGGTGTGTTCCGGCAGCGGTCCTTGAGAGCCAGTACTTCTAGGTTAGCCTGTACCTCATCTTCGACCACATCATCACTTACCATCAGGTGAGATAGTGGTCAAAGGCAAACCTACCAGGCATAAAAAAAAAAAAACTTTGATATCATGTGCAACTTTCTTTATCCTCATAAAAAACCTGCCACATTTATAAACACAGGTCATCGTAAACGGCTTAAACGTGGCCATTTTGTTTTATAATTAAATAATAAATGTTTTGCGAGGACAATAATGGTGTGTAATAATGTAAATTTCACAGTTGGATCATTAGATTTTACAGGGGAAAATAACAGTTACACAGTCGGGGGTAAAAGAAGAGATCTGAATATTGCAGGCATTTATTTAAGAGTATTAAAACGACCTGGCTTTTTACTCGCGACTTCACTCGCGTAGATTTTTTTCTCTTAGATTTTTCTCTCTCAGGAACCAATAAGTTGAAATCGGACTGACCCACTATGGCCAATTTATGAATGAAATTCTATTGTTATAATTATCGCCGATGGATATTTAAATAAAAAGTGTTTTAAGTCACTATCCGGGTCCTTCAACTACCTTTGTGTAAAATTCTCATCGATCTATTGTTTGGTTGCTGCGTGAAAGAAGGGTAAGTAAACAAACCGAAAAGCACACTTTCTTATTTGTAATGTTATGTAGTTAAATATGGAATTAATTAATTTTCATTTGCCATGATCAAGATTGACTGAAAGTTTTTTTTTTATGTTATTGTGACGGAACAAGCTCGAGGCCCACCTGATGTTAAGCGGACTAACCTCTGCCTATAACAGATGCATTTCATCACAAGTGACGAACTGCACTGCGCCCATCACTTTGAGATATACCTGTTAAGTCTCATTTTGCCTGTTATTTCACTGGCTCTCAAGGACTGCTGCCGGAACACACGTTAGGTGCTTGGCGACAGATTTTCTACTTGAGGGTGGTCGCTAGCCAGGCGGGCATTCGCAAAATGCCCTTCCACCATGCGGTGAAGCTCAAGCTCTGGGCGGGATTCGAACCATGGACCTGCTGCGCGGCAGTCCATAGCCAATGCCACTGAGCCATCACTGCTTCAGATTCCTTATTTGTAGTATTATGTAGTTATATATGGAATTTACCCTGATCAAGATTGACTGAAAGAGATTGCATTAGCAATATGTTACGTTGAGACTTTACTGTAAGTATTGTAAAGTGTATTTTGTGCAACTGACCGAATTTTAATCTACATTAATTAATATTATAAATAGGAAAAAATTGTATTTTTGTATGCAACGAATAAACTTATAAACTATTGGACCAACTTGGATGAAATTTGTTGTGGAAATAGTTTGCGATCCGAGGAAGGACATAGGATAGTTTTTATCCAACTGCGCAAAAAGAGTTTAATGGTATTGCGCGATAATCTGGAATACGCGCGGGTGCAGCCGCAGCCGGAAAGCTAGTATGCAATAGAGTGGTAAGTATAGTTAATTGAATCGATAATTTTATATAACCAATAATTGTAGGTTAACAGATGGTTAAACCTGCAGCTGGTAAACCGGTTACCATCTAAGAATGCTTCTAATGTAAGAGTCACCAAGGTACTACCACAGTGTCATATATAGGTAATTTTGCCTCGAAGTAGTGTGGCGAAAGGTACTTATAGTACCACCAACTTAACTGTGCAGTTCGCGAGAGCGCTGCTGGTCAAGGAAATCAACTACAAACTGTCACAATTTTAAGGAATGTTGTAGTTCTTTTTTCTGCCGCCTGAACAGATAAGTTGGTGGGATTGTACTCAATACTTTATTGTTTTCTGTAGTGTAGACAAAGATGGTCAATGTAAGTAAAAGTTCATTACAGACCCTGTTGGGCACACAATTAGGAGAGTGGATTAATACATACATACAATCACGCCTGTATTCCCCGAAGGGGTAGGCAGAGGTCTGTAAACACCCACGTTTCGCCAATTGGGTTTTGGTTCCATGTAGTAGGGGCGAGCCTATTGCCATTCACCGGGTACAGTTACAGGGTCATACAAAATGTTTTCTCTAACACACTGGACGAAACATAAGAACATAATAATATTAAGAATAAGTGTACGCTAGCAACATGTAAGACTGGAACACAAGGATATATTGTATGAAACCCTGGCAGGGCACTTATATGGTATATTGCCCTGTTGTGCGTCTAAAGCACACAACACCCTACTCACATCCACGTGAGAAGTGGCATGCTGCTCATTCGCATTCCATTGACGCACTCCATTAGTCGCCTCTTACGACACCCACGGGAAGAAATGGGGAGGTGACATTTTAACCTGGCACCCCATGGGTAGGAGGATTATTAATTTTAATTAGTCCAAATATTTCGTCGTTGTTCATGTCCACATATAATCATTGTTACATTGTTATTTATGAAAGCCATTAGACGAAAGGATACGATAAAGGAGATTTGTGATTTAAAGGTGACAAACGCAGTGCAGTGCAGTAGTCAAGCAAAACTTATTAAGGTTCTGCTCCTCAGATATGTGAGCCTTTTGCAGGGGAACTTCTTAACAGATAAATTATTAAACAGCGAAAAAACTACTGTATGTTCATATTTATTTATTTATTCAAAATACAATGACAGGAATAATCAGAATTAATCTTTACAGGAATTTCCTAATGCAATAGTGTAAGCCAAATTCGTAACAAAAAACCTATAATAACTACAATCAAATTAATTTAAAAACAAATAATAAATAAAAATTAAATTAAATTAAATTAATGTCAAATTCAAATCAAAATCAAAATTAAATCAATGTCAAATTCAAATCAATACAAAATTCAATCAATGTCAAATTCAAATCTATACCAAATAAAACCAAAATTAAATTAAAAAGAGGTAAAAATTAAATCAAAATTAAATTAAAATTAAATTAAAATCAATAATTTATATTAACATATACATGTTAAGTTTTGTACGTTTAAGAATATCTGAAATAATACTGGTTTGAAAGAAGTATGTTCCAAAGACTTATTTCAAACCAGCTTTACTTTCTTCTTCCTCAAAGACAAATATGTTTTCATTAAATGTTCACCAATCATGTAAAAAAATCAAGTATATCTATTTTTAACAAATTTGTGACATGCATTTTGGATTCAGAATTTGCCATCCCGGTTAAAAATAGCTACTTTCACTACTTTTATGCACATTTTAGACAAAAACTTGTCGTAGCCGCTACTTCACAGTACGTAGACACTTATTATAAGGTGTATTTCTTTTACCGGTGGCATGCCTTTATAAACAAAATACTAAAACTTACATACAACACTACAGCTACTACAATAAAAGCATTAAGATAACCATATACAATATAATACAAGTCATTGCAGACTCACAGGTAGTGCAAATGTTCGCGTCTACTACCAGTTGGCAGCGTGCCCGGCATTGCAAAAAAAAACTTGAACTTATAAATAAAATACTTATTGTATATTTTATTATTATTATTAATATATATTTTAATATTTGAATATAAATTATGTGTATGTTTAATCGTGTGTCTATGGATCTTGTGTCTGCAATAAAGAATTATTATTATTATTATTGCCCCGATGAAATTAAATAAAATGAATTATCTGGTGCTATTTTTCGAGACGAACTAATTAATTAAAAATGGAAGACTGCAACAGTAATGCGCAGCGCAGCCATGACGCTTACCATCCAATGTCTAACCGCCTTTTTTAATCAATTGACAAGATACAAAAACACAAAAAAAAAATTAACCGACTTCAACACTGAAATGTGTGAAATAACTTGTTGAAGTCTGTACCATGATGGTTCAAAAGTACCTATTATCACAATATTGTGCGCCTTCGACAAGTTATTTCACACATTTTCCATTCCAATTTAAATGAAAAAAAAAATTTTTTTAGTGACCCTTGCAACTTATGGGATCGATTGTCAGTCTCTGTCAATGACTATATCATCAAGATAGGCAAAAACTTTTCAGTTATTGAAGTGTAACTCAAAAATGTTTTCACCGATTTTGATGAAATTTTAATGGGAATACACAACAAGCATCAGCATTCAAATAAAAAAAGATTCATTAAAATCGGTTCACCAGTCAAAAGTTCTGAGGTACCTAAACAAACATAAAAAAATACAGACGAAATTGAAAAAAATACTCCTCATTTTTTTCAAGTCGGTAAAAACAAAAAAACAAACCTACAAATAACCTCTACTAAACTCAAACAATTCTATTCAACCAAAGAAATGGTTTCTTTCACGGTAACACTGTTTAAAACGATTGACCGACGATTAGGAGCTCCAATTCTAAAATATTACATCTAAGCCAATTATATAGCCGTCTCTTTTACCTTCGTTAAAAACCATGCTTTTGTCTCTCTCACTCCAGCAGCGTAAGCTCATTCACACCTGCACATTATAAGGTTTGTTTATTTGTTTGGTCGTATGTTCTTATTTTAAGACCTCGTTATACGGCTTAAGCGGAAAATATGGTAAGTGTGAAAGTAATATTATTACGAGCCTAAGATAAACATAAAATTATCTTGTGGTACTATTATAGAATGTATTAAAGATTGAATTGTATTTTATAATTCTGTGTGAAATATTTTTATTGCAGAAGGCTACGGTTATGGCTATAGTTATACTTATAAATATGAATATATTGGTCAACAGTTTGGTTTTTGCTATTCTAATCTAATATTAGTCACATCATCACATTAATACTATAAATACTAAAGATTGTGAATGTGAGTGTGTATTTTTGTTACACTACGTTTTTTTTTTTTCTTATGGAGATTTTGTCAATAATTGACCATGTCACCTCTTTATGTCTCACATCATATTAATAGCTAATTACTTTTAATTTAACAAAGACTTGTTCCTCCGTAGAGAAACATGTATAATTTTAGTAGTACCCTAGCTTCGTCTGAAGAGGGCGAAGCCAGAAGACTATTACAAGCACCAACATTGGCATTAATTAGTAGTGAGCTCCGTCGTATCTCATCGTTACGTACACATTCTATCAGTACATGCTGTACATCTGCTTCAGTACCACATTCTATGCAATTTAGTGAATCTGATATGCCCCTTAAAAATTTAAACTTGTTTGACGGAATGTGTCCGGAACGAAGTCTCAACAGAGCCAGCACATATTTCCGGTTCATAGGTAATATATCAAACCATGGGTAACGAGGCAGTTCACACTGGATTGTTTTGTACCATATCCCTTTGTAGCGGGATCTCTAATCAAAATATTCTTGCCATTCTTGCCTACACCTATCTTTAACTTTGCTCAGTACCTCAGAGTGTAGCACGTTGAATATATCCTTCACAGTCCATACTGTACCGAGTTGGACGAAACTTGGACTTCAGATAGTTTAGTTACGACTTGGATATATGAATACTTACGATACCTACATCCAAAGTTCCCTTGTAAAAAGGAATTGTGGGATGGTTTCTTAATTTATAAATTATTGGACGTTGTTTCTTATTTGTTCAAATAAAAATTAATAATTACCTCCGTAATGATTGTAAATCTGTTTGAGTACAACCATGTTAATGTAAAGCTAATTTCGCTAGTTCTATATATATATTTTTTTTAATGTTATTGTGATGGAACAAGCGCGAGGCCCACCTGATGTTAAGCGGTATCCTCTGCCTATAACAGATGCATTTCATCAAGTGACGAACTGCACTGCGCCCATCACCTTGAGACATAGCTGTTAAGTCTCATTTTGCCTGTTATTTCGCTGGCTCTCAAGGACTGCTGCCGGAACACACCGTTAGGTGCTTGGCGACAGATTTTGTACTTGAGGGTGGTAGCTAGCCAGGCGGGCATTCGCAAAATGCCCTTCCACCATGCACAATATATATATATATATATAATATATATACTCTTCTTTTTAACTTCAGGGATAAAATGTAGGGGTTTGTATCATTATTGTATCATTCAGTTTTTCAGGGGATAGGTTAGCTTTTGACCACTATCTCACCTGATCGTAAGTGATGATGTGGTCGAAGATGTTGTTCAGGCTAACCTACAGTGTAATTATTATATGTTGGAACTTATGTACTTATGTAAAATATTTATCAAAATGGTATGAGAAACTTCATTTCTCTTAATTGTATTTGTTTATTGTAACTGCATATTTTATATTGTTATTCTTTGTTCACCACCGTGTATCTTAAAACGTGATAATGTCCATACAAAGGTTGTCGGGAAGAAATCGCTACATGCGATAAGACCGTCCATTGTACTACCATTGATTAACATTACTATTTATAAGATTATTTAATGTATTTTTGGTGTGCATTAAAAAGTTTTGTATTGTATTGTAAAAGTGAGAAAAAATAGCACATCCGATATTATCCGCGTAGAACGTGATCTTGTTAGCGGGCGCTTATAAATTTGTCCGTCTAGTCTGTCTGTCCGCTCGTGGCACACCAATGTACTAGTAAGTATTCTGTGACTGTTCTCAGACTTCTTATATCTGCATTGAAATATTGTTTAAGTAATTGTTTTGTATATTCCTACAGTCATATGACACATTTTTACTGCGGAGAGGTTATCCTTTGGCCACTATATGATAGATAAGTATATAGATAAAAAACATGTAACACTAAGCTTAAATTAAAAAAAACTTACGTATAAACGATTTTTTTTATGTCGGATAGGTAAAGCCTTTGACCACAACCTCACTTGATGGTAAGTGATGATGTGGTCGAAGGTTTTATCAGGCTTAATCTAGAATTTCTGGCTCTCAAGGACCGCTGCCGGAACACACTATTAGGATTTTCTGCTTGAGGGTGGTCGCTAGCCAGGCGGGCATTCGCAAAAACTGATTCCGGCTGCAGTCCTGGAGAGCCAGTAAAATTACAGGCACATGAGACTTAAGAACTATGTCTCAAGGTGACGGGCACAGTGCAATTCGTGACTTGTGACGAAATGCACCTGTTATAGGCAGAGGTTAGTCCACTTAACATCAGGTGGGCCTCGAGCTTGTTCCGTCACAATAACAAAAACAAATTAGTTACGGTATATTTTACATAACAAGTGTTCAAATTCGTTGAAATTGCGCATTAATGTCCTTGCGCCTAAGATATATGCTTCTGGTTTGTCAGTCTTTTGTTTTATTATTTATTTATTATGTGAGGGCCTGTTTCAGAATGTTCGAGTAAGTTCCGGTTATACTACCCAGAACATAAAATAACTAAATGATAAAAATGACAGTTAACATGCAGCGTATTTTAAGCTTTAACTGATGGATAGGCTAAATCGATGACTGTGAAACGCAGAGATAGTGTTTTATTTATTAAATATGTTCTGGGTAGTATAACCGGAACTTACTCGAACATTCTGAAACAGGCTCTAAATGTGTAAATAAGAAGTGCCATACAAAACGATTTTTCCAAATAATTTTGTATAGACACTATTTTAAGAAAAACTGATAAACTAAAAGCATAGCTATTATACTCAAGGATATTTATGCAGAATTTCATTAAGTTTGAAAAATTGGTATTTGAAATTTGACGTAACTACGTTTGTATGCGCCATGAAGACACTAGTCGTAAGGGTGGTAGTTATCCAGACGATTCACGAAATGCCATACTAGCATTCAAAATACAAGACGAAAACATAAAATAAATATACCTTTACTCTTTAATTTTTAAGATTTTGGTAAGTCTCATTTAGGTACTTCATTTGTACCATACACTTAAAAAATTAACAGTTTAAATTTTAAAATTTTTAATTTTTACCTATGACTAGTTCTAGGATCGAATAATGGGGAGATCCTGGAGCGCGTTAAAATGTTGATTCATACTTTTTAGGGTTCCATACCCAAAAGGTAAAAACGGGACCCTATTACTGAGACTGCTGTCCGTCCGTTTGTCACCATGCTGTATCTCAAGAACGGTGATAACTAGACAGTTGAAATTTTCACAGATTATGTGTTTCTATTGCCACTATAACAACAAATACTAAAAATAAAATAAATATTTAAGGGGGGCTTCCATACAATAAAATAGGTTTTCGCCGAACTTACCCAGCTCAATCGGACACTGCGAAAAGTGTCTGTAGCTTGCAAGATTAGGTTACAGATAATGGTACGGAACCCTTCGTACGCGAGTCCCACTCGCACTTGGCCGGTTTTACATTAAATTGCCTAAAGGGGACCTTTAAGCACTATATCACCACATATGGTAAGTGGTGCGGTCGAAGATGACTAACAGGTATAACCTAGCATAGCTGTCGGAACCCACCTTATACCTAGTTGAGAGTGGTAGCTAGCTAAGCAGGCTTCGCAAAATGCCCTACCACCGTGCTAGTCGAAAATAGTAACACGTTGGGCTTGGATTGGGAAGTGACCTGTAAGGACACCGAAACATAACACATTACCCCACGGTAATGTGTTATGTTTCGGTATCCCCACGGATAGCAAGACACGCTTTATGCTAGATTACTGTATCAGCCGGATTGTCCACTGCTGAACACAGCCTCTCCCATGATGGGGGGGAGGTGCCATAATTCCCCACGCTTGGCAGGCGGCTTGGGGATCGCAGTGTGAGATCATCAGTTCCTAAGAAAGTGCTATCCCCCTTCTGGTGTGGTTACCCTTAGTTGCTTCGTACGACACCCACGGGTAGAGGGGTGACATTCTAGCCCGGAACCCTACGAGCTATGCAAGAGCAAAGAATTATATTTTATTCCATGTTTTTAATGTAATTGTGACGGAAGAAGCACGAGCCCCCCTGATGCTAAGTGGATTAACCTATAACAGAAGCATATCATCATGTGATGAATTGCACTGCTCCCGTCATTATGAGACATTCAGTTGTGTTATAATAGCAGTTTATGCAACTGTCATATAATGGAGGGTATTAAAACATGAGTGCAGTTCTTTGAAACAAGCCGCAGGCGAGTTTCTAAATAAGATTACACGAGTGTTTGAATACCTAATTATATGCAGTTGCATATACTACTTTATTTATGTAGTTACATTAAATATAATATTTTTCCAACAAAATATTACTCAAATTCGTATGTACGAAATAGCGCCAAAATGGAAAAGTCTGTTATTGGTCTATGGCTCGGAACCAGCGCTCACCACAGATAATGTGTACTTGAATTCAATTGAAACCTCCTTGGTCGGGGCACATTGTACTTTAATCCCCACCACCCGAACCCTCTGGTTGTCCAGGCAGCGAACTATTCGACTGCCTCATCCGACCCATACTTCAAACCCCCCCGTCGCCGACCACGGCAGGTATTGGACGACCCGGATGACCCCATCGCAGCCATTACGTTGGCAGCTTTAGCGTTGTCCGCAAGTCGTCCTGGTAACATCCCCAGGTGTGCGGTAATCAGAGGTTACACAATCAAACACCGAGCTCGCCGGCGAGCTCGAGGCAAAAATAAAATCCCGATTAGTGTCTCTCCAAATAGTCACAGAGTAATATTCAATAGGGCCCATTCTCAACGGTACAACACTGCAGTTGTACCGGGGCATTTAGTTCCGATTCCCCCTTTGTCTCTCGGCAGCGAGACAAGCCGAGGTCCGAACCACAGTGGTGCCCTTGAGCTCGCTGTCACCCCTCCCGATAGTAGCGTGGCGTTTTCGGCGCCCGCAGGAGACGGAGGTATAAGGCGCTTTTCGCCTTATACGC
Source organism: Plagodis pulveraria (assembly GCA_963890685.1). Classification (NCBI taxonomy): domain Eukaryota; kingdom Metazoa; phylum Arthropoda; class Insecta; order Lepidoptera; family Geometridae; genus Plagodis; species Plagodis pulveraria. The sequence continues at coordinate 20,445,211 of OY982972.1, forward strand.
CCGTCTCAGAAGAAGTGCCCTCAGCGCTTCTTCCTCCTGGGCTATAAGAGGGCCTCCCCTCGCCCAAAGTCCGGTGGAGCTGTACGTCCGTATAGCGGTAGACAGCATCTATGTCCTCCCTAAAAAAAAAAAAAAAAAAATATACTTTAATTATTAAAAAATTGTTTTAAAGCATTGTTTTGTTAGGAGAATAATGCTTTAATTTAACTTTTTAATTTTATGTATGTAAATAAAATATGCCAATAAATTATATGTATTTCATTTCATAATTAGAATATTACCGAATGAGATCATATTATAAAATATGTTATGTTATAAAATAGAGTCCAGTTAGGGTAAGGTGTTAACGTTAGCGAGAGAGATACGGTTTATAGAATTCCCTACAGTTTATGGCAAATACTACGCAAGCTACGAATAAATACTTTGATTTCAGACTGAAGTTCACAATTAACAAAAAAACAATATAAATTCAATTGACTCGGTTTCTTGATTTGGCGATCGCATCCGATTGGTCGCTTCAAGGTAAAGTTGTTGCGCTACAATTTATAAATACACCCGCCGAGGTAAGGTTTGCATTATGCTATTTTAAAGCTTGACTTACATTAATTTACATAATATTATTTATTCGTAAAATTAGGCAATGTGGCCCTAGTCTAATATTTTCTTCAATTAGTTTAGTGTTACTAAAAAAAATACGTTAAAAAGAAATATGATTTTATTATATCCTCGGTGTAAATATACGTATCCATTTCTTTTTAATGACATATATCTTCAATCGTGTGAAATACCTATGTTATAGTGCACGAACCTATTGCAATTCACCGGGCACAGATCCATATTACTGTCCCTAGTATATACGGCAGACATTTTTTTTTTTTTTTTTTTTTTTATGCTCGATAGCTTAGCCTTTGGCCACTATCTCACCTGATGGTAAGTGATGATGTGTCGAAGATGTCGTTCAGGCTAACCTAGAAGTACTGGCTCTCAAGGACAGCTGCCGGAACACACCGTTAGGCGCTTGACATTCGTCTGACCCGGGAATTGAACCCTCACGGTTTGGACAAGAAGCTCATTCCACAGCACAAACGCGTCAGTATTTATGTCACCATTTAATATTTTATATCTATCGTAAATTACGGAAACCTATAATCAAAATCTAAGATATCAAAAGCAGTAAAACGGTGTAAACAAAACGATGAAGCGGGCCCAAAAACTTTTTATGGCTACTTCAATAACGAGGGTAGTCTTACCATCTCTATGTAAGAATACTTTCGTTATCTTCATCTACCGATGTTGATGGAGACATTATCATTACTGCTTGTAACCTGAGCCAGGGCGGAGGTGAATTCAATTAGTTCAGAATTCTTGACCACGTTCATCAGATTTTTGACGTAGGAACCCAATGTAGTTGTGGCGCTACGCAGGACATGCGTCATTTGCTGTCTTGCCCTTGTCCCAATACTTGCACTTTGGGTGACCTGCACGAGGCATCTACCCTAGGGGTGGCTACAGCCCAGTACTGGCAGTCATCCATCTAAATGTGATTCGTCGACACTAAGAAGAAGATCAGATTTTTTTACAGTTACCTTCCCGCTGTCAAAATTTTCACAGATCTGCTCCCGTTCACTCGGGCTCAATATGGCGAAATCACAACCACTTAGTAATATGCGAATTATTTAAAAAGTACTGAATTGTTTCACGTGAAATAAAAAGTATTATTAAGAAAAATCTTTGTTTTAATAAAAAATAAAAATATTTTTTTACATTTTACAGAGATGCTGTAAAATGTCACAGCACTGCAGTGCAGTTCGCCTCTCGTGACAAACTGTATCTGTTGTTAGCATAAAAAAAAATCCTTGAAATTACAAAATTATAAATATACGATAGGAAAAATTTAAGTCATGTGCGGGAAATTTTTCCTATCGTATATTTGTGATTTTGTCATGTAATCCGCATAGCAGGCGTTATTGCAAACCTAACAATATTAAAAAATCTTTGAAATAAGTTTCAAAGCCATACATTATGGCTTTTAATTTAATAATTAATGAGTTATGAAAATTAATGAGACTACTAGATTACAAAATTACAAATATACGATAGGAATAAAAAAATTAAGTCATGTGCGGGATGATGCGAGAAATTTAAGTCAGATGCGGGAGACTACTAGAGCTAATATGAAGTGAAGGTGTGTGTATAAAATGATGTATTAGATATAAAAAACCGGCCAAGTGCAATTGGGACTCGCGCACGAAGGGTTCCGTTCATTATCTCGTTTTCATTATTATTATTTTTAGCACATGAACGGCGAAAACCTCTTTTATTGTATGGGAGACCTTAATTATTTATTTAATTTTAATTAATTTTATTTAAAGAGAACATAAAACTAAATATTCTGTAAATAGTTAAAGCATCTACCTGTCACCGTTATTAGTATAGAGCAAGAAACGGTCAAACAATCAAGTGTGTTGTATGGGAGCCCCCCTTAAATATTTATTTTATTTTTAGTATTTGTTGTTATAGCGGTAATAGAAATACATCATCTGTGAAAATTTCAACTGTCTAGCTATAACCGTTCTTGAGATACAGCCTGTTGACAGACGGACGGACAGCGAAGTCTCAGTAATAGGATCCCGTTTTTACCCTTTGGGTACGGAACCCTAAAAATAAAATCAATTATACAACAAGATTAACCTTTTATGTAGTAGAACTAATAATAATAAATAGTTTTAAAATATTTTAAGAAAACATCAAATTAATATTTTAATAAAACACTTAAAAAATATAAAAATATATCTAGTGACGATTCCGCCCAATTTTCCAGTTAAGCCGACGTGACGTCACAAACGCCACGCAGCCAAACCGGAAGAATTTTCGACGCGTTCGCTTCTACACGAATCATCCTCAGGAGGTCTTGACTCTACGAGCGCACTATCGATTCTCTAACAGGAAAATTAGGCGGAATTGTCACTAGATATATTTTTATATTTTTTAAGTGTTTTATTAAAATATAAATTTGATGTTTTCTTAAAATATAATTAATGCGTAGGTGGGTGCATTCTGCGTCTTAATTATATTGTCTTCATCATCATCATTATGTTTGTCATCATCATTATGATCATATTTGTATCATCCCTAGCCTAATATTTTAAATTGTATTAACATTCATCATTACTCTAAACACGTTTACTTTATACATTTGCTGTAACACGCAGGTATCTGAACTGCAATTCAAGTCTGATACATTACATTGTTATATTATTTCTTTTTAATTGCTTTTTGTTCTGTGTGGAATAAATAAATAAATAAAAATATTATGAAAATATTTGTTATTATTAAATATGGATTTCCGCAAAGTAACGCCTGAATCTATTAATTATTGTAATAGAACTAAATCTTTATAAGACGAACACCTTGCAAGTTCAGATCACGGTCTCAATGTATCCGTATACAAACTTGATGAGAACGAATGCTTTTTACACAATGTTTGGACGTTCCTGACAATAAAGCTGTTAAAGTATTTTACGACACTTTTTGGGGGAAAGGTTATTTTCAATATTATTGTCGCAAACTAAAACATTCTTGACGAACGGAGGCATACACATTTTGAAGCAATGATGGCCGAGCGATAATAGCTATGGACTGTCGTGCCGCAGTACCCTGGTTCGATCGATGGTAAATATAATGAATACTATTATGTACACATAGATTCACTCACGAAAGCGCGCCTTTTACCTTTGAACTTATAAAAACAGGAGACACGGCTTCCGCACCTTGAACACGGCAAATCAGTCGACGCGACCTCTCCTGATTGAGTCCCAGTAGTGTGCGTCTGTGCGTCTCCTGCATGCTTGTCGTCCTGTCTTTGTCATTATAACATATCATATACAATGGAAGTTTGTTAAATTTTCTCCACACTATATAATTGTCGTGATATTAAAGCGTATCCTGTCTTCCTGTATTAATTAATGTCTCTTACGGTAAATAGTCCCGTGAGGTACCGGCTTAGAATTGCACCTCCCCATATCATCCCGTGGGTATCGTAAGAGGCGACTAAGGAAAAAATACTGGAAGGTGGACAGCAGCGTCTTCTAAAAAACTGCCTTCTTACACTGCGATCCCCTCGCCTGCCAAGCGTGGGGATTATGGCAAATACGGCCTAATTAGAGGAGGCTGTGTTTAGCAGTGGACAATCCGGCTGAAACAGTATGGTAAATTATTCATGCGTATGTGCAATAGGCCGTCTTAGGAAAGATATAAGGAATACGTAGTTGGTAGGCCCCCCACCAGGTGGACTGACGACATCGTGAAAGTCGCGGGTAGCCAGTGGTTACAAGTGGCTAATAGCCGTTCTTTGTGGCGTTATATGGGGGAGGCATTTGTTCAACAGTGGACGTCTTCCGGCTGATGATGAGGAAGAATATAAAAGCATATGGATGGTATATACAGTAAGTAAAATGTAAAATATCATAGCTTGGGTACAAAGAAGAAATTGCATTTATGCTTAATGAAAAAAAAAAAAATATATAATATATACGAAAAGTTTACTGGACAGTTCAAAAGTAGGTTACAAAGGTTTATAAATATTTAAAAAAACTGTAGCTCCGATGCGCTCAAACCAACGGGAAACGATCGGGGATCGCGGCCCGCGTGTACTATAAAGAACTATACAAAAATTTGGAAAATGAAAATGAAAATGAATATGAGGGAAAAACACGAATTTTGAATTAAAATATTTCAATAATAATACCTTTGTGGTTGGAAAGGTCTGTAATGTGTTACGGTGTTGAATTCCGTAGGAGACTTGAAGCAGTGATGGCTCAGTGGCATTGGCTATGGACTGCCGCGCAGCAGGTCCATGGTTCGAATCCCGCCGCGGGCTTGAGCTTCACAGGATGGTGGAAGGGCATTTTGCAAATGCCCGCCTGGCTAGCGTCCACCCTCAAGTAGAAAATCTGTCGCCAAGCACCTAACGGTATGTTCCGGCAACAGTCCTTGAGAGCCAGTGAAATTACAGGCATATGAGACTTTAACTACTATGGCTCAAGGTGACGAACGCAGTGCAATTCGTGACTTGTAAAGAAATGCATCTGTTATAGGCAAAGCTTAGTCCGCTTAACATCAGGCGCGAAGAAAAAAATGTGAATCTATCTATAAAGTTTGAAGCAAACATGAAACGGCAAGAGATTCCTGAATCGGAAAGGAGTTCGTGGAAAAGAGACATGTCTCCTACGGAATTCAACACCGTAACCCATTACAGACCTTTCCAACCACAAAGGTATTATTATTCAAGTATTTTTATTCAAAATTTCGTGTTTTTCCCTCATATTTTTTTTTTTTTTTTTTTTTTTTTTATGCCTTATAGGTTAGCCTTTGACCACTATCTCACCTGATGGTAAGTGATGATGTGGTCGAAGATGTTGTTCAGGCTAACCTAGAAGTACTGGCTCTCAAGAACAGCTGCCGGAACACACCGTTAGGTGCTTGGCGACAGACTTTCTACTTGAGGGTGGTAGCTAGCCAGGCGGGCATTCGCAAAATGCCCTACCACCATGCTATAACGACTGCCATCCTAAGACGACAACCGGGACCGACGGCTTAACGTGCCCTCCGAAGCACGGAAACGCTCAGTAGTAATGTCACTAGCGGTCACCCATCCAACTCATGACCGCGCGCGACGTTGCTTAACTTTGCTGATCGGTTGAGAACAGCTAAGTAAACTTCGCTACGAGCGCTTCAACTATAATTTCGATCGTTTCCCGTTGGTCCCCGAGCCCCCGCTCGGGGGATCGGGGATCGCAACCCGCGTGTAATGATGCGTGAAATCTATAGAAAAAATTGGAAAATGGAAATTATTCAGATGCAGGAATCTCTTGCCGTTTCATGTTTGCTTCAAACTTTATAGATAGTTTTGATTCCCGTATCGTAGTTATTGAGTAAGTAAGTGTTACTGTAATAAGATATCTCACAACTTTTGACTATTTATTTTTAATGGCGTCTGTCTTTGGTAAAATGTGTTCCCGTAGACCTACTCGGTGTAACTATTGTTTATACTGGAGCTAATATGTATAGCTTAGTCAGGCGGGCAACGAAGGCTAACTATAAAACCATAGTCGACTACAACCTGAAAATGGCTGTACAAAACAGCAACGAAGAGGTCGTGGAGGCTTTAACTAAAACAACAAGGGCATCGCCGGAATCTGTGGCCGGCCCTTCAATGACAAACTAAACCGGTAAATGCGTAATACACTAACCAACTAGATATAAGGAGAAAAATAATATTATGTTTATATATATATATATAAGTATGGACTCACTTTAGCTATAAGATATTTTAACTAACACTAGGCTAACTTCCCATCAGGAAGAATATTGATAAGTTTGGAGAATGAACTCATAGTTTTAAAATTATTAAATGTAACAAAAAAAAACAAATTAAATTCAAATAAGAGTACGGACCACGAGTCTCTAGCGTGTAGCATACAATTATTAAAAAAAAAGTATAGCTTTTAGGTTGCCTAAATACTTTCGTTGTTGTAGCTGTAATACTGTATATAGTTTTGTCTTAGGTTTTCGCGATTACTACACATAGTAATTAAACAACTTTAAACGGTTTAAATCGCGTATATTTATCATTATTTTTGTCCCGACGTTTCAAACACTTTGCAGTGATCGTGGTCACGGGGTGACTGGTCACCGCAATAATGATAAATATACGCGATTTAAACCGTTTTAAGTTGTTTATTTACTAGCTGTATATAGTTTGTAGTGTTTTGTTAATATAGCTACACCGTAGTAGTTAAAAAACGCATAGGTATTAGTTAGATGTATTCAACATTGAGGGCCAGAATTGAGACCAAGATAGCAATGGACGGATAAAACAAAATTATTATTTTTTACACGGACTATGTTATTAGGATTCCGTACCCAAATGGCAAAACGCAGTCCTATTATTTTGCGGTCAAAGGTTAGCCTATCAGGTATAAATACATCAAAAAACTCCGCTGTTCGTCCGCAAGTCACAGTCCTTTAGCTCGTATGGGTACGATAAGAGTTACGAACGTTGACACAAACAAATTTTGGCCTAAAATCGATTAGAAAATATTTTTTCAACAAATTGGAGTCAATGTGTCAATTTCAGACCTCCTCTCAACCAGGATTCTGAAATTTTACTAAAAAGTATGTATTTAAATAACAAATACTGAAAACACCGATTGAACCACTAACCTTTTTTTTTAGCGGGCTGTTGCAATGTGGAATCATAAAAGACCAAAACCGGACTCGCATAATTGTGCAGTTAAAAGCTCTATATATTTTAATAGAAATACGGAACCAAAATGCATATCACTCCGAGCTAAAAATAACTTCAATAGCTCTATTCTCAAAAATGTTTTTGACATTTTTATGACTAGATTGGACGAAATACTAAAAAAAGCGGTTTGTTTAGGGAGGGCTTAGATGCTGACTACCGCGGTAGTCTAGACCGCTGCTATACGCTGTCGGTCGTTCAGCTCTACCGGATTTTGGGCGAGGGAAGGCCGTCTTATAGGGCTGTAAGAGGGGTATTGGAACTTGTAAGAGGCGACAAAGGGAATTTATACCTTTTGTCGGTTCTTACAAGTCCCATATAAGGTAGACAGCAGCACCTTCTAAAGAACTGAGATCTCCAAGACGCATGCCAAGCTTGAGGATTATAGCTACGCGTAGTTATTTATATACTTAAATTTTTATGTTTGTACAACCTTAAACGATCAATATATATATATATTTTATGTGATTGTGACAGAACAAACCCAAGGCCCACCTGATGTTAAGTGGACTAACCACTGCCCAGACACATTTCGTCAACGACGAATTTCACTGTGCCCGTCACACTGAGACGTACAGTTTTTAGGTCTCATGTGCCTGTAATTTATCTGGCTCTCAAGGACTGCTGCCGGAACACCCTCTTAGGTGCTTGGCGACAGATTTTCTACTTGAGGGTGGTCGCTAGCCAGGCGGGCATTCGCAAAAAGCCCTTCCACCATGCGGTTAAGTCCATCACATTTTTTCATCATATCATATCATCCAATATCCATCATATTTTTCTCCGTTCGGTGGTTATGGCGCCTAAACTAGAATATCATCATAACACCGTGAGCCGTTCCGTTTCACACATCAAAACAATAACGTAACACGTTTCAGTTCACGCATGCCGTCGTGATGTGCTTTACAGTAAATATGTACGGACAAACTGACAGATTTATTTAGTTGGAGATGTGATTGATATACCCACCTACATATTCGTACATATTATTATTTTAAATATGATGGTTCATAGGATTTTAGTTATTTCTTATTTATAAATAGGTATAATATAATATATAAAGCATTTTTTTTCCTTTTTTTTGCATATAGCTGGAATCGAACCCACGCCTTCCGGTTCTACGTACTAGACATCTTTACAGCTCGTTTTTTTTAAGCCTGATGATAGATTAGCCTTTGACCACTAGATCACCTGATGATAAGTAATAGTGTGGTCAAAGATGTTCAGGCTAACCTAGAATTACTGACTCTCAACGACAGCTGCTGGAACACACCGTTGGGTACTTGGCGACAGATTTTCTACTTGAGGGTAGTAGCTAGCCAGGCGGGCATTCGCAAAATGCCCTACCATACCACCATGCTGATAAATTCTATGCCTTATAGGTTAGCCTTTGACCACTATCTCACCTGATGGTAAGTGATGATGTGGTCGAAGATGTTGTTCAGGCTAACCTAGAAGTACTGGCTCTCAAGAACAGCTGCCGGAACACACCGTTAGGTGCTTGGCGACAGACTTTCTACTTGAGGGTGGTAGCTAGCCAGGCGGGCATTCGCAAAATGCCCTACCACCATGCTATAACGACTGCCATCCTAAGACGACAACCGGGACCGACGGCTTAACGTGCCCTCCGAAGCACGGAAACGCTCAGTAGTAATGTCACTAGCGGTCACCCATCCAACTCATGACCGCGCGCGACGTTGCTTAACTTTGCTGATCGGTTGAGAACAGCTAAGTAAACTTCGCTACGAGCGCTTCAACTATAATTTCGATCGTTTCCCGTTGGTCCCCGAGCCCCCGCTCGGGGGATCGGGGATCGCAACCCGCGTGTAATGATGCGTGAAATCTATAGAAAAAATTGGAAAATGGAAATTATTCAGATGCAGGAATCTCTTGCCGTTTCATGTTTGCTTCAAACTTTATAGATAGTTTTGATTCCCGTATCGTAGTTATTGAGTAAGTAAGTGTTACTGTAATAAGATATCTCACAACTTTTGACTATTTATTTTTAATGGCGTCTGTCTTTGGTAAAATGTGTTCCCGTAGACCTACTCGGTGTAACTATTGTTTATACTGGAGCTAATATGTATAGCTTAGTCAGGCGGGCAACGAAGGCTAACTATAAAACCATAGTCGACTACAACCTGAAAATGGCTGTACAAAACAGCAACGAAGAGGTCGTGGAGGCTTTAACTAAAACAACAAGGGCATCGCCGGAATCTGTGGCCGGCCCTTCAATGACAAACTAAACCGGTAAATGCGTAATACACTAACCAACTAGATATAAGGAGAAAAATAATATTATGTTTATATATATATATATAAGTATGGACTCACTTTAGCTATAAGATATTTTAACTAACACTAGGCTAACTTCCCATCAGGAAGAATATTGATAAGTTTGGAGAATGAACTCATAGTTTTAAAATTATTAAATGTAACAAAAAAAACAAATTAAATTCAAATAAGAGTACGGACCACGAGTCTCTAGCGTGTAGCATACAATTATTAAAAAAAAAGTATAGCTTTTAGGTTGCCTAAATACTTTCGTTGTTGTAGCTGTAATACTGTATATAGTTTTGTCTTAGGTTTTCGCGATTACTACACATAGTAATTAAACAACTTTAAACGGTTTAAATCGCGTATATTTATCATTATTTTTGTCCCGACGTTTCAAACACTTTGCAGTGATCGTGGTCACGGGGTGACTGGTCACCGCAATAATGATAAATATACGCGATTTAAACCGTTTTAAGTTGTTTATTTACTAGCTGTATATAGTTTGTAGTGTTTTGTTAATATAGCTACACCGTAGTAGTTAAAAAACGCATAGGTATTAGTTAGATGTATTCAACATTGAGGGCCAGAATTGAGACCAAGATAGCAATGGACGGATAAAACAAAATTATTATTTTTTACACGGACTATGTTATTAGGATTCCGTACCCAAATGGCAAAACGCAGTCCTATTATTTTGCGGTCAAAGGTTAGCCTATCAGGTATAAATACATCAAAAAACTCCGCTGTTCGTCCGCAAGTCACAGTCCTTTAGCTCGTATGGGTACGATAAGAGTTACGAACGTTGACACAAACAAATTTTGGCCTAAAATCGATTAGAAAATATTTTTTCAACAAATTGGAGTCAATGTGTCAATTTCAGACCTCCTCTCAACCAGGATTCTGAAATTTTACTAAAAAGTATGTATTTAAATAACAAATACTGAAAACACCGATTGAACCACTAACCTTTTTTTTTAGCGGGCTGTTGCAATGTGGAATCATAAAAGACCAAAACCGGACTCGCATAATTGTGCAGTTAAAAGCTCTATATATTTTAATAGAAATACGGAACCAAAATGCATATCACTCCGAGCTAAAAATAACTTCAATAGCTCTATTCTCAAAAATGTTTTTGACATTTTTATGACTAGATTGGACGAAATACTAAAAAAAGCGGTTTGTTTAGGGAGGGCTTAGATGCTGACTACCGCGGTAGTCTAGACCGCTGCTATACGCTGTCGGTCGTTCAGCTCTACCGGATTTTGGGCGAGGGAAGGCCGTCTTATAGGGCTGTAAGAGGGGTATTGGAACTTGTAAGAGGCGACAAAGGGAATTTATACCTTTTGTCGGTTCTTACAAGTCCCATATAAGGTAGACAGCAGCACCTTCTAAAGAACTGAGATCTCCAAGACGCATGCCAAGCTTGAGGATTATAGCTACGCGTAGTTATTTATATACTTAAATTTTTATGTTTGTACAACCTTAAACGATCAATATATATATATATATTTTATGTGATTGTGACAGAACAAACCCAAGGCCCACCTGATGTTAAGTGGACTAACCACAGCCCAGACACATTTCGTCAACGACGAATTGCACTGTGCCCGTCACACTGAGACGTACAGTTTTTAGGTCTCATGTGCCTGTAATTTATCTGGCTCTCAAGGACTGCTGCCGGAACACCCTCTTAGGTGCTTGGCGACAGATTTTCTACTTGAGGGTGGTCGCTAGCCAGGCGGGCATTCGCAAAAAGCCCTTCCACCATGCGGTTAAGTCCATCACATTTTTTCATCATATCATATCATCCAATATCCATCATATTTTTCTCCGTTCGGTGGTTATGGCGCCTAAACTAGAATATCATCATAACACCGTGAGCCGTTCCGTTTCACACATCAAAACAATAACGTAACACGTTTCAGTTCACGCATGCCGTCGTGATGTGCTTTACAGTAAATATGTACGGACAAACTGACAGATTTATTTAGTTGGAGATGTGATTGATATACCCACCTACATATTCGTACATATTATTATTTTAAATATGATGGTTCATAGGATTTTAGTTATTTCTTATTTATAAATAGGTATAATATAATATATAAAACATTTTTTTTCCTTTTTTTTGCATATAGCTGGAATCGAACCCACGCCTTCCGGTTCTACGTACTAGACATCTTTACAGCTCGTTTTTTTTAAGCCTGATGATAGATTAGCCTTTGACCACTAGATCACCTGATGATAAGTAATAGTGTGGTCAAAGATGTTCAGGCTAACCTAGAATTACTGACTCTCAACGACAGCTGCTGGAACACACCGTTGGGTACTTGGCGACAGATTTTCTACTTGAGGGTAGTAGCTAGCCAGGCGGGCATTCGCAAAATGCCCTACCATACCACCATGCTGATAAATTCTATGCCTTATAGGTTAGCCTTTGACCACTATCTCACCTGATGGTAAGTGATGATGTGGTCGAAGATGTTGTTCAGGCTAACCTAGAAGTACTGGCTCTCAAGAACAGCTGCCGGAACACACCGTTAGGTGCTTGGCGACAGACTTTCTACTTGAGGGTGGTAGCTAGCCAGGCGGGCATTCGCAAAATGCCCTACCACCATGCTATAACGACTGCCATCCTAAGACGACAACCGGGACCGACGGCTTAACGTGCCCTCCGAAGCACGGAAACGCTCAGTAGTAATGTCACTAGCGGTCACCCATCCAACTCATGACCGCGCGCGACGTTGCTTAACTTTGCTGATCGGTTGAGAACAGCTAAGTAAACTTCGCTACGAGCGCTTCAACTATAATTTCGATCGTTTCCCGTTGGTCCCCGAGCCCCCGCTCGGGGGATCGGGGATCGCAACCCGCGTGTAATGATGCGTGAAATCTATAGAAAAAATTGGAAAATGGAAATTATTCAGATGCAGGAATCTCTTGCCGTTTCATGTTTGCTTCAAACTTTATAGATAGTTTTGATTCCCGTATCGTAGTTATTGAGTAAGTAAGTGTTACTGTAATAAGATATCTCACAACTTTTGACTATTTATTTTTAATGGCGTCTGTCTTTGGTAAAATGTGTTCCCGTAGACCTACTCGGTGTAACTATTGTTTATACTGGAGCTAATATGTATAGCTTAGTCAGGCGGGCAACGAAGGCTAACTATAAAACCATAGTCGACTACAACCTGAAAATGGCTGTACAAAACAGCAACGAAGAGGTCGTGGAGGCTTTAACTAAAACAACAAGGGCATCGCCGGAATCTGTGGCCGGCCCTTCAATGACAAACTAAACCGGTAAATGCGTAATACACTAACCAACTAGATATAAGGAGAAAAATAATATTATGTTTATATATATATATATAAGTATGGACTCACTTTAGCTATAAGATATTTTAACTAACACTAGGCTAACTTCCCATCAGGAAGAATATTGATAAGTTTGGAGAATGAACTCATAGTTTTAAAATTATTAAATGTAACAAAAAAAAACAAATTAAATTCAAATAAGAGTACGGACCACGAGTCTCTAGCGTGTAGCATACAATTATTAAAAAAAAAGTATAGCTTTTAGGTTGCCTAAATACTTTCGTTGTTGTAGCTGTAATACTGTATATAGTTTTGTCTTAGGTTTTCGCGATTACTACACATAGTAATTAAACAACTTTAAACGGTTTAAATCGCGTATATTTATCATTATTTTTGTCCCGACGTTTCAAACACTTTGCAGTGATCGTGGTCACGGGGTGACTGGTCACCGCAATAATGATAAATATACGCGATTTAAACCGTTTTAAGTTGTTTATTTACTAGCTGTATATAGTTTGTAGTGTTTTGTTAATATAGCTACACCGTAGTAGTTAAAAAACGCATAGGTATTAGTTAGATGTATTCAACATTGAGGGCCAGAATTGAGACCAAGATAGCAATGGACGGATAAAACAAAATTATTATTTTTTACACGGACTATGTTATTAGGATTCCGTACCCAAATGGCAAAACGCAGTCCTATTATTTTGCGGTCAAAGGTTAGCCTATCAGGTATAAATACATCAAAAAACTCCGCTGTTCGTCCGCAAGTCACAGTCCTTTAGCTCGTATGGGTACGATAAGAGTTACGAACGTTGACACAAACAAATTTTGGCCTAAAATCGATTAGAAAATATTTTTTCAACAAATTGGAGTCAATGTGTCAATTTCAGACCTCCTCTCAACCAGGATTCTGAAATTTTACTAAAAAGTATGTATTTAAATAACAAATACTGAAAACACCGATTGAACCACTAACCTTTTTTTTTAGCGGGCTGTTGCAATGTGGAATCATAAAAGACCAAAACCGGACTCGCATAATTGTGCAGTTAAAAGCTCTATATATTTTAATAGAAATACGGAACCAAAATGCATATCACTCCGAGCTAAAAATAACTTCAATAGCTCTATTCTCAAAAATGTTTTTGACATTTTTATGACTAGATTGGACGAAATACTAAAAAAAGCGGTTTGTTTAGGGAGGGCTTAGATGCTGACTACCGCGGTAGTCTAGACCGCTGCTATACGCTGTCGGTCGTTCAGCTCTACCGGATTTTGGGCGAGGGAAGGCCGTCTTATAGGGCTGTAAGAGGGGTATTGGAACTTGTAAGAGGCGACAAAGGGAATTTATACCTTTTGTCGGTTCTTACAAGTCCCATATAAGGTAGACAGCAGCACCTTCTAAAGAACTGAGATCTCCAAGACGCATGCCAAGCTTGAGGATTATAGCTACGCGTAGTTATTTATATACTTAAATTTTTATGTTTGTACAACCTTAAACGATCAATATATATATATATTTTATGTGATTGTGACAGAACAAACCCAAGGCCCACCTGATGTTAAGTGGACTAACCACTGCCCAGACACATTTCGTCAACGACGAATTTCACTGTGCCCGTCACACTGAGACGTACAGTTTTTAGGTCTCATGTGCCTGTAATTTATCTGGCTCTCAAGGACTGCTGCCGGAACACCCTCTTAGGTGCTTGGCGACAGATTTTCTACTTGAGGGTGGTCGCTAGCCAGGCGGGCATTCGCAAAAAGCCCTTCCACCATGCGGTTAAGTCCATCACATTTTTTCATCATATCATATCATCCAATATCCATCATATTTTTCTCCGTTCGGTGGTTATGGCGCCTAAACTAGAATATCATCATAACACCGTGAGCCGTTCCGTTTCACACATCAAAACAATAACGTAACACGTTTCAGTTCACGCATGCCGTCGTGATGTGCTTTACAGTAAATATGTACGGACAAACTGACAGATTTATTTAGTTGGAGATGTGATTGATATACCCACCTACATATTCGTACATATTATTATTTTAAATATGATGGTTCATAGGATTTTAGTTATTTCTTATTTATAAATAGGTATAATATAATATATAAAACATTTTTTTTCCTTTTTTTTGCATATAGCTGGAATCGAACCCACGCCTTCCGGTTCTACGTACTAGACATCTTTACAGCTCGTTTTTTTTAAGCCTGATGATAGATTAGCCTTTGACCACTAGATCACCTGATGATAAGTAATAGTGTGGTCAAAGATGTTCAGGCTAACCTAGAATTACTGACTCTCAACGACAGCTGCTGGAACACACCGTTGGGTACTTGGCGACAGATTTTCTACTTGAGGGTAGTAGCTAGCCAGGCGGGCATTCGCAAAATGCCCTACCATACCACCATGCTGATAAATTCTATGCCTTATAGGTTAGCCTTTGACCACTATCTCACCTGATGGTAAGTGATGATGTGGTCGAAGATGTTGTTCAGGCTAACCTAGAAGTACTGGCTCTCAAGAACAGCTGCCGGAACACACCGTTAGGTGCTTGGCGACAGACTTTCTACTTGAGGGTGGTAGCTAGCCAGGCGGGCATTCGCAAAATGCCCTACCACCATGCTATAACGACTGCCATCCTAAGACGACAACCGGGACCGACGGCTTAACGTGCCCTCCGAAGCACGGAAACGCTCAGTAGTAATGTCACTAGCGGTCACCCATCCAACTCATGACCGCGCGCGACGTTGCTTAACTTTGCTGATCGGTTGAGAACAGCTAAGTAAACTTCGCTACGAGCGCTTCAACTATAATTTCGATCGTTTCCCGTTGGTCCCCGAGCCCCCGCTCGGGGGATCGGGGATCGCAACCCGCGTGTAATGATGCGTGAAATCTATAGAAAAAATTGGAAAATGGAAATTATTCAGATGCAGGAATCTCTTGCCGTTTCATGTTTGCTTCAAACTTTATAGATAGTTTTGATTCCCGTATCGTAGTTATTGAGTAAGTAAGTGTTACTGTAATAAGATATCTCACAACTTTTGACTATTTATTTTTAATGGCGTCTGTCTTTGGTAAAATGTGTTCCCGTAGACCTACTCGGTGTAACTATTGTTTATACTGGAGCTAATATGTATAGCTTAGTCAGGCGGGCAACGAAGGCTAACTATAAAACCATAGTCGACTACAACCTGAAAATGGCTGTACAAAACAGCAACGAAGAGGTCGTGGAGGCTTTAACTAAAACAACAAGGGCATCGCCGGAATCTGTGGCCGGCCCTTCAATGACAAACTAAACCGGTAAATGCGTAATACACTAACCAACTAGATATAAGGAGAAAAATAATATTATGTTTATATATATATATATAAGTATGGACTCACTTTAGCTATAAGATATTTTAACTAACACTAGGCTAACTTCCCATCAGGAAGAATATTGATAAGTTTGGAGAATGAACTCATAGTTTTAAAATTATTAAATGTAACAAAAAAAAACAAATTAAATTCAAATAAGAGTACGGACCACGAGTCTCTAGCGTGTAGCATACAATTATTAAAAAAAAAGTATAGCTTTTAGGTTGCCTAAATACTTTCGTTGTTGTAGCTGTAATACTGTATATAGTTTTGTCTTAGGTTTTCGCGATTACTACACATAGTAATTAAACAACTTTAAACGGTTTAAATCGCGTATATTTATCATTATTTTTGTCCCGACGTTTCAAACACTTTGCAGTGATCGTGGTCACGGGGTGACTGGTCACCGCAATAATGATAAATATACGCGATTTAAACCGTTTTAAGTTGTTTATTTACTAGCTGTATATAGTTTGTAGTGTTTTGTTAATATAGCTACACCGTAGTAGTTAAAAAACGCATAGGTATTAGTTAGATGTATTCAACATTGAGGGCCAGAATTGAGACCAAGATAGCAATGGACGGATAAAACAAAATTATTATTTTTTACACGGACTATGTTATTAGGATTCCGTACCCAAATGGCAAAACGCAGTCCTATTATTTTGCGGTCAAAGGTTAGCCTATCAGGTATAAATACATCAAAAAACTCCGCTGTTCGTCCGCAAGTCACAGTCCTTTAGCTCGTATGGGTACGATAAGAGTTACGAACGTTGACACAAACAAATTTTGGCCTAAAATCGATTAGAAAATATTTTTTCAACAAATTGGAGTCAATGTGTCAATTTCAGACCTCCTCTCAACCAGGATTCTGAAATTTTACTAAAAAGTATGTATTTAAATAACAAATACTGAAAACACCGATTGAACCACTAACCTTTTTTTTTAGCGGGCTGTTGCAATGTGGAATCATAAAAGACCAAAACCGGACTCGCATAATTGTGCAGTTAAAAGCTCTATATATTTTAATAGAAATACGGAACCAAAATGCATATCACTCCGAGCTAAAAATAACTTCAATAGCTCTATTCTCAAAAATGTTTTTGACATTTTTATGACTAGATTGGACGAAATACTAAAAAAAGCGGTTTGTTTAGGGAGGGCTTAGATGCTGACTACCGCGGTAGTCTAGACCGCTGCTATACGCTGTCGGTCGTTCAGCTCTACCGGATTTTGGGCGAGGGAAGGCCGTCTTATAGGGCTGTAAGAGGGGTATTGGAACTTGTAAGAGGCGACAAAGGGAATTTATACCTTTTGTCGGTTCTTACAAGTCCCATATAAGGTAGACAGCAGCACCTTCTAAAGAACTGAGATCTCCAAGACGCATGCCAAGCTTGAGGATTATAGCTACGCGTAGTTATTTATATACTTAAATTTTTATGTTTGTACAACCTTAAACGATCAATATATATATATATATATTTTATGTGATTGTGACAGAACAAACCCAAGGCCCACCTGATGTTAAGTGGACTAACCACAGCCCAGACACATTTCGTCAACGACGAATTGCACTGTGCCCGTCACACTGAGACGTACAGTTTTTAGGTCTCATGTGCCTGTAATTTATCTGGCTCTCAAGGACTGCTGCCGGAACACCCTCTTAGGTGCTTGGCGACAGATTTTCTACTTGAGGGTGGTCGCTAGCCAGGCGGGCATTCGCAAAAAGCCCTTCCACCATGCGGTTAAGTCCATCACATTTTTTCATCATATCATATCATCCAATATCCATCATATTTTTCTCCGTTCGGTGGTTATGGCGCCTAAACTAGAATATCATCATAACACCGTGAGCCGTTCCGTTTCACACATCAAAACAATAACGTAACACGTTTCAGTTCACGCATGCCGTCGTGATGTGCTTTACAGTAAATATGTACGGACAAACTGACAGATTTATTTAGTTGGAGATGTGATTGATATACCCACCTACATATTCGTACATATTATTATTTTAAATATGATGGTTCATAGGATTTTAGTTATTTCTTATTTATAAATAGGTATAATATAATATATAAAACATTTTTTTTCCTTTTTTTTGCATATAGCTGGAATCGAACCCACGCCTTCCGGTTCTACGTACTAGACATCTTTACAGCTCGTTTTTTTTAAGCCTGATGATAGATTAGCCTTTGACCACTAGATCACCTGATGATAAGTAATAGTGTGGTCAAAGATGTTCAGGCTAACCTAGAATTACTGACTCTCAACGACAGCTGCTGGAACACACCGTTGGGTACTTGGCGACAGATTTTCTACTTGAGGGTAGTAGCTAGCCAGGCGGGCATTCGCAAAATGCCCTACCATACCACCATGCTGATAAATTCTATGCCATTTTTTATTTTATTTAATTATGATGGATAAAGCACGAGCCCATCTGCAGTTAAGCCGTAACCACTGCCTGTAACAGCAATTCGTCACAAGAGGAAAATCGCACTGCGCCCATCACCTTCAGACATAATGTTGTTAAGTCTCATGTGCCTGTAATTTCACCGGCACCCATACCTTTAAACCGGAAAACAGTAGTGCCAACATTACTCTTTTTTTTATTGCGACGGAACAAGTTAAGTCTGTGCCTGTAATTTGACTGGCTCTCAAGGACCCCTGCCGAAACACACCATTCGGTGCTTGGCAACAGATTTTCTATTTGAGGTCGCTAGCCAGGCGGGCATTCACAAAATGGCCTTCCACCATGCGGTGAAGCTCAAGCCGGCGGCGGGATTCGAACCATGGACCTGCTACGCGGCAGTCCATAGCCAATGCCATTGAGCCCTCACTGCTTCGCAGTAGAAATAGGTATAGTGACAGTTTTTCCCCAGACGAAGGCGCAAAAACAGCTCTGTCTGCGAGTATAAGTATGTTACGACTTGAATTAAAGATAAAATTAAAGCTATGTATCGCTAGTGTGTTTTGAAGCAATGATGGCCGAGCGGTAATAGCTATGGACTGCCGCACCGTAGAACCCTGGTTCGATCCCCACCGCCGGCTTGAGCTTCACCGCATGATGGAAGGGCTTTTTGCGATTGCCCGCCTGGCTAGCTACCACCCTCAAGTAGAAAATCTATCTCTAAGCACCTAACGGTGTGTTCCGGCAATAGTCCTTGAGAGCCAGTGAAATTACAGGCACATGAGGCTTAACTATGTCTCAGGGTGACGGGCGCAGTGCAATTCGTGATTTGTGACGAAATGCATCTGTTATAGGCAGATATTAACCTGAACAACATCTTCGACCACAACATCACTTACAATCAGGTGAGATAGTGGTCAAAGGCTAACCTACCAGGAATAAAAAAAAAAAAAAGGTTAGTCCGCTTAACATCTGGTGGGACTCGAGCTTGTTCCGTCATAATTACATTTAAAAAAAAGTGTAAGAACCGCATTTCAGGACTATAAAATCAGCATAAATCCTTCTAAAATAAATAAATATCTTCAAGTCCTCACAGATATTCGTATCTCCATCTCGAGCCTACATCCCGAGAACGCCATAAGTCTCCCCAATTATCATGTAAAACAAACTGTGACTGGTGAGACGAACGGACTACAATGCACCTGTTTGTTTTTTTGTTTGTTCCTTTGTTTGGCAAGTCAGTGTGGATATGCCTTCGCATTCTTACAAATTACAAATTGTGTTCTTACAAAATTTTAATGTAATAATTAAGTATTTTTAATATGGTTTTTTTGCAAATGCTTTGATGATTACATTACAAAATTACAAATCTAAAGGAGGAAAAATTATAGTAATAAATTTCAATTATTTTTTTGATTGGATGAAATAATAACAAACTTTTTTTTAATTTTCACATCTACCTGTGTGACTCGTATCGTAAGAGGTGATAAAGGGAATTTATACCAGAAGGTGGAAGGCAGCGCCTTCTGAAGAACTAAGATCTCCGAGACGCCTGCCAAATTTGGGGATTGTTGCTACCGTAGTTATTTTCTATACATATCCACAAAACATTAATGTAACAATGACGAATTTAAAAAAAAAAGTTTGCAATAACGCATGCTTTGTGGATCACATTACAAATTTACCAGAGGAAAAATTATAGTCATGTGCGGGAGTCAAACCCGTATCATCCACCCCGATAGCCGGGGCATGCTCTGACCATTTAAGATAACATGACAATATGACTCATAACTCTAATATTTCCTCTCGTTATTTAACCATCGTATGGGGATGGAGCGACACCCATAGTTCAACTTACGTTGTATACCATAGGTGAATCCCGCATATGACTATAACTTTTCTCTCGTAAACTTGTAATAATAATTAGGTACCCATACTTATAGTTAAAAAGGTTCCTGTAGGGTGTAGGATTAGAATTACAACCCTCATATCTTAATGTGGGTGTCGTAAGAGGCGACGAAAGGAAAAAATACCAGAGCCTGGGCAGCAGCACCACCTGAAGAACTGTTATCTTACACTGCGATCCCGAAGACGACTGCCAAGCGTGAGTGTTATGACAATACAAACCACCCGAATGGGGGAGGCTTTTAACCAACACCGTCCGTACACGTAACAGAATAATTTGAAATCTTTCAGCAACCTGACTTCCCTAGACACAATAATGTTGTCTTAGGTTTTCGCGATTATTACACATAGTAATTAAACAACTTTAAACGGTTTAAATCGCGTATATTTATCATTATTTTTGTCCCGACGTTTCAAACACTTTGCAGAGATCGTGGTCACGGGGTGACTCGGGGTAAACGTCGGGACAAAAATAATGATAAATATACGTGAACTTTTAAACCGTTTAAAGTTGTTTAATTACTATGTTTCCCTAGACTCACTTTTGACAAATGGCTTGATTCCGCAAACTTTCAGCGAAGAAAGAGCTGTGAGAGGAAGAAGAACCGTGTGCATATAAAAATCCACCATTTGGATTGTATAGGCTATGAACATAACAACATTTTATGTGAGCCATAGTGTGGAGGAAGTTAATTTGAGCTTCATTTCACAAGGACGAACAAGTGTAAGTATCTCTCAATGACTTACTAGAAGAACAAATTAGTAGGAACACGAACATTGTTTTGTTATATTGTTAGGTTTGCAATAACGCCTGCTATGCGGATTACATTACAAAATCACAAATATACGATAGGAAAAATCCATCCATCCTATTACGATGGTTAAAGAACCATAGGAAAGATTTGAGTTATGACGTCATGTCTTGTTAGCTCAATTGGTTAGAGCATACCACGGCTCAAGAGGTGGATGGTGAACTTATAAAAACGGGACAAACGGCACCTTCACCTCAAAAATGGCAATGTCAAATCAGGCGACGTCTCCCGATTGAGTCTCAGTAGTATGCGTAAATACTTGCAAAATGTGGAATGATCTCCCATCTAGCGTTTTTCCGCAGGGCTACAGTATGGATTTCTTCAAAAAAGGTGTTAAAAGAGTCTTACAGGGTTGGCAACGCATTGGTGACGCCCCTGGTGTTGCAAATGTCCATGGGCGACGGTAACTGCTTACCATCAGGTGGGCCGTCTGCTTGTTTGCCAACCCATTACATAAAAAAAATGCGTCTACTGCATGATTGCCCGTCTATATCAAAAATTAAAACGTATCATATACATGGATGGGTATTGTGTAGCGGTGTGCATTATATGCTTGTGTTTAAATTTCACCACATTATATTTTCGTGATATTAGAGGGTAACATATCTTCCTTTTTTATTTAAGTCGATGACCACGAATGACAATTGTTTTGCAGGCTTAGTTCTCCGCTAGCTTTAGTGGAATGAGTCTATTCCACACTATGCTGTCCGAGCAAGCTGTCAGACGTTTACATTAACTCGAGAATAAGTTATCTCGGTTATCATAATCTAACAAAAGATCACAATAGAGTGTTACACCATCATCAATATATTACACAGTCATCCGGAACCCGACAGTCTTGGTACTTGGAGAATTAAAACTGTCGTAATCTTTTCATCCATTTTTTTTATGTTATAGTGACGGGACAAGCTCGAGGCCCACCTGATGTTAAGCGGACTAACCTCTGCCTATGACAGATGCATTTCGTCACAAGTCAAGAATTGCACTGCACCCGTTACCTTGAGACATAGATGTTAAGTCTCATGTGCCTGATTTCACTGGCTCTCAAGGACTGCTGCCGGAACACAAGGTGCTTGGCGATAGATTTTCTACTTGAGGGTGGTCCATTATGTCCGATCATTACTTAAGTATCAAATCTACTAGATGTGAATGCATTCTGCTTCAATCGTACAATTTATTTTCACTTTGAAACATAATATATATATATAATATATAAGCAGCATAATATATACAGATAATATAAGCTAATACTGAAAGAATTCAGTAAAAAAATATAGCTGACTACTCCAAGACCCATGATAACTACACTTATTTCCTGTGAGCTGTAAAAATAAAATATGAAGAGTGGCGTGTTGCTCATTTTGTGCATATATCTCTTAGTTCCCTCTAACGAAATCCAATAGGAGAGTATAGAACAGTCCTTATATTATTCAGCTGACATTTGTACGGCTACTTAGAAGAGTGACAAAAATACAATAAAGGCAAATGACATAAATAAAATAAATACATAAAGGTACGACAACCGAAGCAGTGATGGCTCAGTGGCATTGGCTATGGACTGCCGCGCAGCAGGTCCATGGTTCGAATCCCACCCAGAGCTTGAGCTTCACCGCATGGTGGAAGGGCATTTTGCGAATGCCCGCCTGGCTAGCGACCACCCTCAAGTAGAAAATCTGCCGCCAAGCACCTAACGGTGTGTTCTGGCTACAGTCCTTGAGAGCCAGTGAAATTACGCAGTCACATGCGATTTAACCACTATGTCTCAAGGTGGCGGACGCAGTGCAATTCGTGACTTGTGACGAAATGCATCTGTTATAGGCAGAGGTTAGTCCGCTTAACATCAGGTGAGCCTCGAGCTAGTTCCGTCACAATAACATAAAAAAACTTAGTTTTACCTACCAAGTCCAAGATCTCAATAGATCAATAAAATGTATGTTCAAGTATCAAAACTGTTCAGCGCCTCACCAACGCTCAAGAATCACGGAGGTGTGAGCGTGAATTACCGGAGCAGCGGGGGCCTTACCCCCTCCCCCCGCCATCCTCCCGATCCGATCCGATTCTACGAACGATTCTCTGATAGCGAGAACAAGTCTATGGTAAATTGTTCTCAGGCTGCTATGGGGGAAATAAAATAGTTTGGCTGTATGATTTTATTATGATGGGTTTTGCTACTTTTGCATATACACCTAAGGTATTTATTTAAAAGTATTCGTTTTGCACTTGATTATACCTACTATAAAATGTATCAAAATATACCTGAAATTTCGTCTACTATTACAATAGAACCACTCGAGTGGTTACCACACTACACCGAAGACGTAGATTTGATTGAGTCGACCCGGGTTTCGGGCATATCAGATGCTCAGGATTAGGGTCGACGTATTCGATCCTCAACGTGAGTGTTTTTTCCGGTTTAATTAAATTAATTTAATAAAATATTTGTTTTTTTTAATTTAATAAAATATTTAAATATGTGTGAAACATTTAAAAAAAAAAAAAAACAAGTTTATAATAGAAACTCGCCTTTTTGATTCCGAGGTTGTCGGTGAAGTGTTTAAACATATCTCCAATAGATACATGTTTTATTGACCCAAGGAATTAATATAATAAGGAAGTGACCCTATTGCCAGTTACTAGGCCGAGATGCAGACTCTGCGGGTTGCTACGAAATGTTTAATTGTCAGAAAAACCTACTATTTATCCCAACCACAGATCACAGAAACTAAAGGATCTCTAGATCTCTATGATCCCACCCGATGGCAGGGCAGGACAAGTGGCTGCAGCCTCTCCAAGAATCAGTCACACTACGTCAGTCAAAACCCTGTTGTAGAATAAAATAGGACCAGAAAGATCACTCAACAAAGCCATTCCAATAAATAAGTGACTCTAGCTACGAAGCAATAAAGTGCACTTCAGCTCGCAAAGCACGGAGAACCTAATATTTATATTCACCTACAAGGCGTCTCTCTTTCTATTGCATAGCCACGCGTAGCTCTGATCTCTTCTGACACGTCTAATTATCCCGTCCGGACGGGTACACCGTTGTACCTGTGGCTTGGTAACTAAGGTGCGGAGTGAGCCAGGCTATCAAAAAAATCAAAGGTTATATTCCATTTGACGCTTATAACGTTATTTTCGATTATTTTGACCACATTCTGCGTCTATGGTTGTGATCACTGTGATCGTTTCTAACTGTTCTCCCCTGTTCCATTTAGGATAAGAACGCTAAGAATGCCACTAAAACTTGCCACTTCTGTCACTTTTGACATTAGATGTAGCGTTTATGGCGAAAATAACGCCACGACCCATGTTTTTTTTTTTTATGCCTGATAGGTTAGCCTTTGACCACTATCTCACCTGATGGTAAGTGATGATGCGGTCGAAGATGTTGTTCAGGCTAACCTAGAAGTACTGGCTCTCAAGGACAGCTGCCGGAACACACCGTTAGGTGCTTGGTGACAGATTTTCTACTTGAGGGTGGTAGCTAGTCAGGTGGGCATTCGCAAAATGCCCTACCACCATGCTATAACGACTGCCATCCTAAGACAACAACCGGGACCGACGGCTTAACGTGCCCTCCGAAGCACGGAAACGCTCAGTAGTAATGTCACTAGCGGTCACCCATCCAACTCATGACCGCGCGCGACGTTGCTTAACTAAGCTGATCGGTTGAGAACAGCTAAGTAAACTTCGCTACGAGCGCTTCGAAATGTGGAACAACTTTTTGGGAGTGTGATCGTTTTTAGCGAATGTAACTTCAAATGGTACGCACCCTAAATACGACGCCTTCTTTGTTTGTTTCTCCCGAATATAACAATCAATCTGCTGCAATATCTCTTATACCCTTATCGTTACAACGTAATAAACAATAGTAGGCAGATATTATATCTATAGAAAACAGGCAACACTGAATTTGAATGCGATGATCGTTGTCTCTGCATGCAATGGTCCCTGCTAAGATATATGATTGTATACGAAAGTATCATCTATTATCTAAGGAAAGGTAATAAACTATTGCTTAGGACTGTCAACTCATGGTTTTATCTAACAACACATTAATATAATATAAATAAAACGTTTCTTCAATTATGAAACTAGTGTTTTGTGAAGTGAAACTAGCTTTCCGGCCGCGGCTCCGCGATATCGCGCGCCTTTCGGTTATCGCGCAAACGCGGTTGGATAAAAACTATCCTATGTCCTTCTTCAGGTCTCAAACTATTTCCATACCAAATTTAATCGAAAACAGTCCAGTAGTTTTTTAAGTTTATCCGTTGCATACAAAAATACAAATCATTCCTTTTTATAATATAAGTGTAGATGATTATCAGTAGAGATTATGGACTGCCGCGCAGCAGGTCCATGGTTTGAATCCCGCCGCGGGCTTGAGCTTCACCGCATGATGTAAGTGCAATTTGCGAATGCCCGCCTGGCTAGCTACCACTCTCAAATGGAACATCTGTCGCTAAGCACAACCACAAGGGTAAGCCTGTGTAACCTTCGACCACATCATCCCTTACCATCAGGTGAGATTGTGGTCAAAGACTATCCTATAAGGGTAAAAAAAGGACTCAACAGTTAGTACCTTGACATGACAAAAGCATATCGCATACACTAACATACGCGCGTTGTCATTCCTACGGTATTTGATTTTTCGCTTGACTGTACCAATAATTACCAACCGCGTTTTAGACGAAATAAGAACTGACCAACTGCGATTTAGACGAATGCTATTTACACTGACAGCTACTAGACCGGTGCTTTGCATCGTGTTTTTTTTATTTTTATTTTTTATACATTGATAGATTAGCCTTTGACCACTATCTCACCTGATGATAAGTGATGATGTGGTCGAAGATGTTGTTCAGGCTAACCTAGAAGTACTGGCTGTCAAGGACAGCTGCCAGAACACACTGTTAGGTGCTTGGCGACAGATTTTCTACTTGAGGGTGGTAGCTAGCCAGGCGGGCATTCGCAAAATGCCCTACCACCACGCTATAACGACTGCCATCCTATAAAGACAACAACCGGGACCGACGGCTTAACGTGCCCTCCGAAGCACGGAAACGCTCAGTAGTAATGTCACTAGCGGTCACCCATCCAACTCATGACCGCGCGCGACGTCACTTAACTTTGCTGATCGGTTGAGAACAGCTAAGTAAACTTCGCTACGAACGCTTCATCCGAAATAACTATCTTATTAGTCGCCTAGACACTAAATAAATACATATTTCACACTACACTTCTAGAATTCCTACAACGTCCATATAAAATGAACACTTTAAGGGCAGCGTCTAAATCTCAGCGCCACCAATCTTGTCCCTTGATCTTTAATCTGAACAGGACAGGGCCAGTTTATACGCAAGCTCTGTCATATATCAGAAATCAGATACTTCTGAATGCTGGTTCACACATGGCTCCTCTTATTTTGTTAAATCATTGGCTATTAAAGCAAATATGCTGTAGTGTCGAGCACGCTCTTAAACTCCATTAGATGGTAATTTTTTTTGTGTTATTGTGACGGAACAAGATCGAGGCCCACTTGATGTTAAGCTGGCTAACCTCTGCCTAGAACAGATGCATTTCAACATAAGTGACGAATTGCACTGCGCCCGTCACCTTGAGACATAGTTGTTAAAGTGCCTGTAATTTCACTGGCTCTCGAGGACTGCTGCCGGAACACACCGTTAGGTGCTTGTCGATAGCTTTTCTACTTGAGGGTGGTCGCTAGCTAGGCGGACATTCGCTAAATGCCCTTCCACCATGCGTTAAAAGTCCGGGACGGGATTCAAACCATGGACCTGCTGCGCGACTGTCCATAGTCAATGCCACTGAGCCATCACTGCTTCAGAATGATAAAGATTAGAAAATATTCCTAGGATAAATATGGTTATTTATCCTAGGAATATGTAAATGTATGAAATTAATTTGACAAAAATATATAAGTTAAGTACTTATATATTTCTGTCAAGTTAATTTCATACATTTATTGACACATTTAACTTTTGTAGAAAAGTTATTTGTGAAATCTTCTGTCTTAAAGATTTTTCTTTTATATTGACTACTTGTTGGATATTCTACTGTTCATATTTCTTTTTCTCATTTGGTCATTATCTGAAAAGAGCTATGTGTGAACCTGCTGTTAACAATAAGAGAAACATTTAAAGCACGTTAGAGCCTTTTAGTCGAGAATTGAAATGTTTAATGTGATTTTTCATTGTGGACGTGGGTTTTGGGGCCCGCTTAATATATTTGAAGGGTTTTTAACAATAATGTAAATTAGGGACAATCTAAATCAGTCAGATGACTAAAGGTACCTACGTTTTTTGTAAATATAAATTAAGATATAAAAATAGCTTTCTATTTTACATAGTTTTTAAAGCGTGAAATAGATTCAAATATGCCTCTAAATTAAAAAGCTAATATTATTACCTACATTTCTAAGTAAATAGCGTTATATAAATAATATAAAGTTATTATAAACTTTTTTAAGATATTATGAAGTTAAAACTGTCAAATCGCCTGTCTGATGGAAATCATAATGTTGACTAACCTCGGTTTATTATAAAAATTCCCACTGAATTAATATTTTTTGTTTCAACAATTTTTACTATTTTTACTGAGTTTTATAGCTTAACTCTTTATTCATAATCGCTTGATAACTTTGCGATAGTTTTATCAAAAGACATTAACACGAATTTTAGTAAATAATTTCAACCACATTCGGTGGTCTTTTTCAACGTCTCGCTTAGCATTGCTAGCTTAGGCGTGCTAAGCGAGACGTCAACGCGGGCGTCCCGAGCTCTCCTTGAAAAAGACCACCGAATGTGGTTGAAACTATAGTCGGAGCTATCTGACTTATTCTCGTGAGTTATCCCGTATTATTTACTAAAATGAGTGAAAACCACGTTAGATTTTATAATAAAATTAACACGAATCATGAACAAAATATCTTGTAAACATATTCTAAAATCCCCCTGAATTAAAAACATTTGTTACAAAACCCCACTGAACGTGCAATGCCATGCTAGTCAGTAGTAGACATAATACTTATTCAACTGTACCAGTTTCGTTTTAGGCATATTGTGATATATGAATTTATATGTACCTACACAAAATTAAGTACTTATTTTTTTGTATTTATACATGTGATAACATTAAACTTAACTTTAAAATTGTTGCACTAATTCAGCAGCGCTTAAGCTTACAAAACGATATTGAAAGGAAAATTTAGCTCACGGTAACTAACCACGATAGCTCAAGTTAGCAAAGCATGCTCGGGCTCCATTGGTTCGAATTACATTCGAGGTTATAAATTTACTCTCGTTAATTTTGTAAGTTTAAAAACTATCAATTATATAACATGTATGAAATAAAATTAGTGATGCTAAAAAGGAGATATTAACGCTTGGAGCTTTATTTTACTGACCACTTGACATTTACTTTGAATCGAGTTGAAATATTTTGAGCTTTGCAAAACACCTAGATGAAATTTTTATTGAAAATAAAACAGGCAGTCGTGTTTTTTTTACATTGCAAAAGTTTTACAGCCACTGTCTATTCAAAAGTTATGTTGTAATAAAAATATCACATACAAGAATTTTAAGAACTATAAAAAAATGCTGGCACCTATTTGGCTCAAAGAATGAGCATTGCAATTCAACGGGGCAATGCTGCCAGCATGTTGGGCACGCTGCCAACTGGTAGTGGGCTAGAGCATTTGGACTGCCTATGAGTCCAAATGCTTTTATTGTAGTAGCTGTAGTGTTGTATATAGTTCGTAATATTTTGTTAATAAAGGCATACCGCCAGTAAAAGAATTTTAATATTTTTATTGTTGCAAGGGCGAGGAAAAATTATTGTCATGTGCGGGATTCGAACTCGCGCTATCTACCCCTTTAGCCGGGGTATGCTATAACTAACCTCTAAGTCCACAGGACATACGACGTATGACTCTAATTTGTCGTTTCGACTTTACCCATCGTATGGGGCTGAAGATATATCATCATAATTATATGGAATACTCTGAAAACATTACAGTCCTATTTGGGTCAGTCATGTAAAAACTTCGTATTCGTTACAAGTTTATTTTTATCCTTTTATACGGAACCCTTATTAAACCATAGACAAACTAAACAAATCTTCGACCACATTATCGTAATAGTTTATCACCGCCGACTCCAAGTGTTAGATTGAGTTATCCAAAGCTATTGCGTTACTTTTTATTTTACATTTATTTTTATTTCAAATCCCAATATATTGTGGGAATTATACAAACAAATTATTTAATTTAACGATGGAGGTGATACCAAGTAGTACATCTATTTATTATATTAATGCTAAGGTGTTTAGTTACGTTTTATGTTGTTTGATTGAGATGGTATGCCCACAATTTGACGTTGATTGTGACGGCATATAAATAAAATAAAATCTTTATTAATCTGAGTATTCTATGGTATGTTTTTTTTATATTGGATTCGTACGTTTTTGACATTTGCTATTTGTGTAGTAATTCGTTCGACTCACGAGCTCGCAAAGAGTTGTTTATCGCTAGCGTGGAATAGGTTTTGAAATTCGAACCTTTCTAAAATATCCAGAATAATGAATTTAGCCTAAATATTACCTACTAATTTTAGTAATTATACTTGTGATTTTTATTGTAAATTAAGGCATTATGACATCATTTCTGCTGTTTTTCTTGCAAGTATCATTTTCCTCGCTGGAGTGAGGTGAAAACTTGAGTTTTGCGCTCAGCAGCAAAGTTATATTGTCATTTACCTTCGGTACTCCCGCAAGATTTAATAAAAGTACTCGCGCCAAATAACAACATTGGAACCTTACAAAACAAATAACTATATTTATTCTGATTTATTGCGGAAACTTGGGTAGTAATAAATAACGCAAATTATGTTAAAAGCAGGTACATACATATATACCTTCCTCATAATTATATTGTCATAAAAGTAACGAGAGTTGTCATAAAAATATACTAAGTTATTGGGGTGGTATCGTCACACACGTTGACTTGAAACCCTCCTCATTTAACCGACTTTAGAAAAGGAGAAAGTTACATTTTTGTCGGTAAGTTTTCTCTGTGACTGTTTTGAAAGTTCTTGAATTGTTGGGTATAGGGTAAGGATATCTAGCAACCTCTAAATTGATCCCATTTTATTACTTAACTTTCATAAATTTTAGTCGCATATTTTTAAAGTACACCCAATTGTCGATGGTGATCTGTATTATAAGCGAACGACTTAATCATTACAGTAAGCATATAAAAATATTAATGAGGCACCAACTTAAAAAAAATTATTAAAAAACAACACGTGGAAGTCAATACCATGCTGCATCAAACATTTTGAACCGCAAGTCTCCGTCTCAGGATGAAGCGCTCAGTGCAATTGGTCATTTGTGACGGAAAGTTTTTTTTTTTTTTTTTATGCCTGATATGTTAGCCTTTGACCACTATCTCACCTGATGGTAAGTGATGATGTGGTCGAAGATGTTGTTCAGGCTAACCTAGAAGTACTGGCTCACAAGGACAGCTGCCGGAACACACCGTTAGGTGCTTGGCGACAGACTTTCTACTTGAGGGTGGTAGCTAGCCAGGCGGGCATTCGCAAAATGCCCTACCACCATGCAATAACGACTGTCATCCTAAGACGACAACCGGTACCGACGGCTTAACGTGCCCTCCGAAGCACGGAAACGCTCAGTAGTAATGTCACTAGCGGTCACCCATCCAACTCCTGACCGCGCGCGACGTTGCTTAACTTTGCTGATCGGTTGAGAACAGCTAAGTAAACTTCGCTACGAGCGCTTCAAATGTTATATACTGAGGTTAGTCCGCTAAACATCAACAAGCAAACAAGGAGGCTCAGGCCTTGTGCTTGTTTCGTCACTATAACATTCATAAAAAAAACTCTTTTACAACCATTTATCCACAATGTAATATGTAGATCACACCCATATTATGAATGTGATAAACACCCTCGAAATTTAATTTATTATTAATCGCAACACAATAACCTCTTGCGCGGGCGAAGTCGCGTCAAACACCTACTAACAACCAATAAACTCTATAATATCGATATCCAATGTCCACACTTGTAATTATCAGTCAATAATCAATCTTATAAACAAAGCCAAAGAGATGATTTTAGATTGCAGTGAAGATGATAATATATAGGCAAATCAAGGTAAGTGGGTTGCGAAATGGTTCACTTTTCTTTGCAATGTAATCTATAGGCGCTTACGTGAATGTAGAAAATCAGGGATTGGTCAGTTATTTGTTTTATATCTCAACGTGCTACACTATCTCACCGGTTCTTAAAGTTCCGTTTATTGACTCCAAATAGTCACAGAGTAATTTTCCGTAGAGCCCATTCTCAACTGTACAACACTGCAGTTGTACCGGGGCATTTAGTTTACCTTCTCAAGCGGTGATGGAACAGAAGGAGGCCGCGGAGCGGGTCAGGGAGGAGATGTCCATGCTGCCCCGTTCCGGCACAGACGAACAGGGGTGAGGAAGCGGCGGTTCGCCCACCTCCTCCCATCTCCTTAGTGGGGTTACTGGTGGAGAGTTGGACTCGTGGTCTTGGTGAACAAGGTCACCCCTCCACAGGCGCAGAGGCCCGATAGAGTTCGGGCCTACCGCCAGGGCAAGATAGTGAACGCTAACGCGACCCTATCTTGCCCCACCACGGCGGGGGACTGTTCACGGGGGGATTTTAGTGGGTTCAAGTCCCACACATCTTCTTTCATCACCCCCGTGGTGAAAGATCAGTGTGAAAGCATTACCCCCTAAAAAAAGGGGGCATTTAGTTCCGACGCTCCCAATGTCTCTCGGCAGCGACTCAAATCACGCAGTGGTGCCCTTGAGCTCGCTGTCAACTCCGCCGATAAAAGCGGTGCGTGTTCAGCGCCCACAGGAGACGGAGGTTAGAAAGCGCTTTTCGCTTTCTACGCCCGTCTCGGTAGAAGTACCTTCGGCAGTCCGGTGGAGTTGGACGGCCGACAGAGGTAGACAACATCGATGTACTCCCTAAAAACAAGAGTATTTTCAACACGCTTAACTTGGAAGGTTCTCGCTCTCAAGGCAAGCAGTCAGAACACACCGTTAAGTGCTTTACGACATATTACGACCTTGAGAGTGGTAGCTATCACATAAAAACGAACGCAGTAGTGGTGATTACAGGATAAAACCCTTGTCTTTCTTTGAATTTGATACAGACTCATCTGATGAAGAATCATAAGCTTAAAACGTCTATACTGTGTGTTTTTTTATTTTATTTTAAGTTAGTTTGGTAGCATTATCTATGCATACAAATGTAGTGTCAATGACATCCCTTGGATACTCCATTCTCTGTTCGTTACGTTGCGGAACATTTAACAAGTTTGTGGTGTTCATTACACTTAATCATAAATTGAATCTTATCAAAAGAATCCTGAATTAATTATTTAAGTGCTCGTGGCACCTTCCATACATACGTAGTTTTGTAAAATTTCAAATACAAAGTGTTCAAACTCGGTGAAACTTTGCATGTATGTACTTGAGCCTAGTATGCGAATTGTTATTTTGACATTTAGGGATAAAATAAATACTCGTAATAAATCGCAAAACTGACAAACCAGAATCATAGATATTAGACTCAGCAATATGCACACATAATTTCACTGAGTTTGAACACTTGGTATTTAAAATACTTATGACGGAACTACGTTTGTATATGGATTATGCGCTCCTACTGTACTGTAAACTCTACTCTTAATGGTGCTGATATATTGTATACCCAGGTGAGCATTCGCAAAATGCCCTTCCACTATGCGGTGAAGCTCAAGCCGTCGGTGGGGATCGATCCATAGACCTGCGGCACCGCAGTCCATAGCTATAACCGCTCGGACATCATTGCTTCATAATTGAAAAAAGAATTCAGAATTAACTTGCCTTATCCATTTGCACCACCTTCGTTGTGGGTGTATGACATCCGATATTTTGAATGCGCTATTTAAGTGTAAAAGCGAGTTTTAATGTAATAAATAAACTAAACTGTTTCACAGAAACTGATTGTAAAGGCTTGTATACAAGTGTGTTAAGACGTAAAGTATCTATTATACTCCACTGTGGACCATACCCCATTGTGGACTATACTCCACTAAAATTTCAGATGTACTACTACTTTACGCGAAATGCCTCTGTTTCATTTTCCTTGAATCTAACTACCACTTGCGGTAATCCGCAAGTAAAGTTACTTACAGTGTGCGTGCAAAACCCATAATGAACATAACAGAACTAATTAATATCAACATTTCAACAAAGAGACTGGTCACTTGCCAAAACTTTTGAAGCGCTCGTAGCGAAGTTTGTTTAGCTGTTCTTAACCGATCAGCTTAGTTAAGCAACGTCCGCCACGGTCATGAGTTGGATGGGTGACCGCTAGTGACATTACTACTGAGCGTGCACATGCTCGGAGGGCACGTTAAGCCGTCAGTCCCGCGGGTTGTCGTCTTAAGAGTGCAGTCGTTACAGCGTGGTGGTAGGGCATTTTGTGAATGCCCGCCTACCTAGCTACCACCCTCAAGTAGAAAATCTGTCGCCAAGCACCTAACGGTGTGTTCCGGCAGCTGTCCTTGAGAGCCAGTAATTCTAGGTTAGCCTGACCAACATCTTCAACCGCATCATCACTTACCATCAGGTGAGATAATGGTCAAAGGCTTACCTATCAAGCATATAAAAATACTTTATTTGCTTCGTCCAAAAGACATATGCCCGTTTTCACCAAAGGCCCCTAAATTTAACGGATTACCTAACCCAAGTTGGTTGACACTTAGCAGTATTTTGGTTATAACCAACGTTTAAGGGATACTTATAAGCTAAGAATGTCTCTTACTTTTAGATGCCCGAACTACGACGCCTTAGTTAATCCCTTACTAGGAGACAAATATTTACGTTTTTGAGACAGTCAATTAAATAAATAAATAATAATAATATTTATATAGTGTATTTAATGACATTATTTATATTTGTACAAGTTTTAATGAATAAATAAATATGTCCATTTTAAATATTTTTTTATTTCTTTTATAAATTATTTTTCCTAAATTTTCATACCTATTTGTTTTATTACAATGAATAGCGAAAAAAACAAATGTTTTTTCATTATATTCATAGCAAAAAAAAGTTAAATAAAAATTGTTCATTATCATTAAGATATCAAATAAAAATATCGCCTGAAATTAAAATAAATGTATTAACTTACAAAAATAACATATTTTTATTTCTAATTTCTAATCATTATTATTTTTTTATAATATATATATATATATATATAGAGAAATATAAACTATAAACCTAAATATATTATCTTAGCCCAATTTAATGGCATCTTTTTTTTAAATAATTTATTTCTACCATTTACTGATTACTACCATCCAACCTATTTTCACGGCATTGATTTATATAGGCTAAAAACAGTTCATAAAAATCAAGTCGACAAAAAGAATGCATACCCTATCACCTATGTAGAACCAATTGTAAGTACCCATACCTTTCAAACCGGAACACAATAAAATTAAACTCTTGTGGAAATTACAGTCAACAATTTGTCTCAGGGTGATGGGTGCAGTGCTGTTCGCCACTTGTGACGAACTGCATCTGTTTTGGCATTGTTCTATTACGATAGCATAAAAAATTAACATTCCCTCCTCATAGACTGGCAATGCATCTTTGATGGTGTTACGGATGTCCGTGGACATTGATCACTTATCACCAGGAGAGACGCCTGCTTGTTTGTGGCTGTCCTATAAAAATAACTTACATAATTGTGACTGCATGAATGCGTCCTTACCTTTAGTTTGTAACAAAAAACCAAAAGTCGTTATAAATCGATTTTAAGGTATATTCACATAAATAGACAATTATGTTGTTATGTTATGACACTTATGACACAATAAAATATCGATTTCATTGGTCTAAATTTCGCTTTGGAATCTAATTCTTTATTTTTTGTTGTAGTTCGGAGTCTTTATCTGTGCCCAGTATATGGGCATACACTCGTCTCCTATGACTGGGTCCATCACATGTAAGCTGGCAAGTGTAGTGAATTATGTGGGGTGGTTGAGACACTTCTGGCGACCCCTCTGAGGGGTATGTATATACATACATACATATATTAAAAAATTACATGTTTAATTCTAATAACTAAAATAAAATTATATTATTAACATATTTTTACAAAGTTCTATATAGTTTAACAAAAAGGCATTGTAGGGTTAAGCTTTAGTTCTAAATATTAGCCTAAAGTTTAAAAATAAATATAAATAAACCTTTCTTAAGACGTTTTATATGATAATAAAATGGCCAATAAAACAGTTTTCTCACAAAGGACATTTTGATATTTTATAACCATCTCAGACATTTTTATAAACATTTTATTACTAACACGAACTTTAAAACTCAAAATCCGTCATTCGTCACAAAAAACACACGGTGACCATTTAAAGACAACAAGGCATGGTCAAAAACGGTATAATTCCGAACACAATACCGGTTTCGCTTTATGCATGTCATAATATTTCTCTTACTGAATGTTGTGAAAGTAAAATATTATGTTATTCAAAATCAAATACAAACCCGAGAGAACCTACGAATACCGAAGATACGGTACTCACCTTTGCAACGTATCTGTTACAAATTTGAAGACTTAGGGTCTGTTTCAGAATGTTCGAGTAAGTTCCGGTTATACTACCCAGAACATATTTAATAAACAAAACACTGTCTTTGCATTTCACAGTCATCGATTTAGCCTATCCATCGGGTAAAGCTTGAAACGCGCTGCATGTTAACTGTCATTTTTATCATTCAGTTATTTTATATTCTGGGTTGCATAACCGGAGCTTACTCGAACATTCTGAAACAGGCCCTTAGTTTATTATGGTGATAGTAATGACATACCTAGCCAAAACAATTATTTATCATAGTTTCGTGTTTTGCCTCTGGTAAATAATAATAATACTAACTTAATTTAATAATAAATAAATGAAATACAAATACAAATATCTTTATTGAATAAAAATTTGGTACAATTTAAAGATGTAATGTTATATTTCTTCTTTTTTCTAAGTTTGCCTGTATGTAAGTAGTACCTTCAACCACATCAGCGCTTATCAACAGGCAAGATTGTGCTCAAAAGTTATCTGCAATAAAACAAATCTCTGATTTGGGTACAGTTGCAAAATGGTTTACGGTACGTTTATGTCAATTATTTTAACTATGCGTAAACAAACGTCAAATAATCAGGTTATGCAGTCCTAACAACGAAATAAAATGTCACCGAAGACCGTTTTAATATAATTAATGGATCTTTACGCCTTATTAATGGGCATTAAAGCCGTTTATGGCCACACCGAGGACAGATCTATGTTAATTGTGACATTAGCGATGCTAATGTGTTTTTCGTATAGAAGAGTTGATCTCAGGAATTATTTTATAGAGATGAATTGATAACATCTTATGTTTCGTAGTTATGTTCAGTCAACCTTAAATCTGATGTTGAGCAAAAAAATATGAGTTACAATTTTACCGACACAGACATATAAAATGTCTTTATAGGTAATTAATAATTAAGTGCGATTTTATTGTACAACTCCTAGAGTATTACAGTTCTCACAGAAGAAAATTCAAGCTGCATATAATAAGATTTTAATTAAAAAAACGTATAATAGAACGTTTGCATGGTGGTAGGGTATTTTTCGAATGCCCGCCTGGCTAGCTACCACCCTCAAGTAGAAAATCTGTCGCCAAGCACCTAACGGTGTGTTCCGGCAGCTGTCCTTGAGAGCCAGTACTTCTAGGTTAGCCTGAACAACATCTTCGACAACATCATCACTTACCATCAGGTGAGATAGTGGTCAAAGACTAACATATAACGAATTAAAAAAAAAAAATTGGGATTTTTAGAAAACAAAAATAATTCAGAAATTCCACCTCTGCCAAACTAAAGCCCATCATCTATGTAATAAAATA
Organism: Plagodis pulveraria; assembly: GCA_963890685.1. Lineage (NCBI taxonomy): Eukaryota > Metazoa > Arthropoda > Insecta > Lepidoptera > Geometridae > Plagodis > Plagodis pulveraria. The sequence goes on from OY982972.1 coordinate 20,482,616, forward strand.
GACATTGTAAAATAATTACTAAGTGTAAAACATACATATAAAAATGAGGCTCGAAACTCCCCCGAGTTTCATGTCGAAGTGGCTCTATACTATTTTTACTGAACGAGGCAGTAGAATAAAAGAGTCAATATTTAATAAAATTACTTTGACTTTGTCTGAGACGAAAATTAAAAAAATGTTTATGAGATTCATACACATATAGGAAATATTATGTACTGTATATTCTCTGGTCACACTTTCTTGTGTTTCGAAGTCGGTACCATGACGGTTCAAAAGTACCTATCATCACAATATTGTGGGTATGGTACCGACTTCGACAAGTTATTTCACACATTTGAGTGTTGAAGTCGGTTCTATTTTTTTGGTAAAAATTAGTATTGCGCCCATTTTAGTGACCCTTGCTACTTATGGGCTTATGTTTAACTTACCACCAGATTTAGTAACATATAACAGACTAAAATTAACCCCCATTTAATGTAAATTTAGAACCAAAGTTTTAACATCTCGCTATCCTATTTAAGCAAAATTACTCTAGTAAATCATTAATAACCCAAAAGAAGTAAATGATCACTGTTTAATATTGCCATATTAAATAAGTAAAGCTGTCTCACTCTCTCGTCTCACATCAACCAACATGCCATATGTGTTCCTACAAAATAAATTAATTAAAATAGTAATTTAAGTGTGTAACCCAAACTATGTTCAAAGGACAATACAAATATCAAGTCAGTTATTGAAGACTTTCATTTATAGCGAATACAACAGGATCCCTTAAATATTTAACAATCACCAAAAGTAGTAAATTATCATTAAAATTAAACTTGCTGTAATTCTTCTGGCGCATCGCCGGCCGCTGCCGCCGCACGCTCGCTATGCTCGCTCGGCTCGCGCGTTGTTGTGGTCGCATGTAACCTAACGCTCCTCCTCGCTTCGCTCGTCGTCGCACCTAAACATGGCTTTGAGATTTAGTGATTATTTACCACATTTGGTGTTCGATTACAATTTTTGGTAAAGGAACTAAGGGTATCCAAGCATTTTACGGTGATCATTATATTTAGTCCTCTACTTATGGGATCAATTGTCATTTACTGTTAATGACATCTACGGTTTAAGAACGATAGGAAAGATTTGAGTTATGACATCATGTTATGTTAGCACAATTGATTAGAGCATACCCCGGCTCAAGGGGTGGATGGACGCGGGTTCGAATCCCACACATGACTGAAATTTTTCCTATCGTATTATTGTGATTTTGTAATGTAATCCGCATAGCAGGCGGTATTGAAAACCTAACAATATTAAAATAAGACTAGTTTATTTTAGTTTGCTGCATAATACACGTTTTATCTTCCTATCCAAAAAAATTATTTCTATCTTATACCGTTGAGGAAATATTACTGTGTTACCACCAAATTTGAGCTTCTATGAGAATTCATCAGGACAGGAAAACACTTTTTCAGTTTTTGGAGTGTAACTCAAAAACGGCTAAATCGATTTTGATGAAATTTAAATGGGACCACACGGCAAACATCAGCTATCAAATAAAAAAGAATTATTAAAATCAGTTCATCCAGTCAGAACATATGAGGTAACAAACATAAAAAAAAATACAGACGAATTGAGTACCTCCTCCTTTTTTGAAGTCGGTAGAAAATTCACGCATCTGAGTTGGCGCATTTTGTTTTAATTCTAGATATGTACACAGCATATATTCATAAGTAATAAATAATATATGTCAGATTTTAACTACTGATTAAATCTAGTTGACATGTCTCATCACACTAATATTATAAATGCGACAAAAAATGTGCGTGTATGTTTGGTTCCACTCACCTCCAAACCAGCACAACGGATATTTATGAAACCTGAAACACGTGTATAGCTTAGGTTTTAGTTAGGACATGTAATACTTCACATGATAGTTTACTGTGCCATTCTCAGGAGAACACAATTTTACCAATTTCCACGTGAGTCAAGCCATGGGTAGAATATAATAAATATATTGTTTATATAAAAAAAAATACAACTTAGTAAGCATCATGAGGGATTACTCAAATATTATTCGTCAGAACTCACTCAAATTGAAATGAGACCAAATTGACAAGTACCAGCTTTCAAATGTAAAACTAAAAACTTCCTTACAAAATCACAAATAAAAACTTCCTCGTTTTTAAAGTTATCAGTCCAAACATAAACACTTTTCAGTCTAGTTCCCCCTTGTTACCTATAATATCTTCCCCCACTCACACACCAGCTCACAAACAAACACACATTCACACAGACCCACTACACACAAATAACTGAAAATATACAAAATCCTATACATTTTTTTTTTATGCCTGATAGGTTAGCCTTTGACCACTATCTCACCTGATGGTAAGTGATGATGTGGTTGAAGATGTTGTTCAGGCTAACCTAGAAGTACTGGCTCTCAAGGACAGCTGCCGGAACACACCGTTAGGTGCTTGGCGACAGATTTTCTACTTGAGGGTGGTAGCTAGCCAGGCGGGCATTCGCATAATGCCCTACCACCATGCTATAACGACTGCCATCCTAAGACAACAACCGGGACCGACGGCTTAACGTGCCCTCCGAAGCACGGAAACGCTCAGTAGTAATGTCACTAGCGGTCACCCAAAAAACATAAATTATATTTATGTCTATCATATATATATATACTTAATTGATTTGTAATATTGGCAAATGGTATATATAAATTTAATACCAGTAACTGATAACTCCATTTATTGTTTAGAACTAAAAATATTGTAAGTACTATGCCTTTATAAACAAAATACTAAGAACTATATACAACACTACAGCTACTAGAATAAAAGCATTTGGACTCATAGGCAGTCCAAATGCTCTAGCTGACTACCAGTTGGCAGCGTGCCCAGCATGCTGGCAGCATTGTAAGTACTTATATTTCCTATAAAATTAGGGTAAGCTTTTATTGGTCTTTCTGTTTAGTACATGTAATTAATTATATATATATTTGTAAACGCTGTTGGTTTCGTGAATAAATAAATAAAAAAAGTTGATTTAAAAAATCAAACCATTGAATTGATTTTAGGCATTAATAACAAAAAACTAACTGTTATACAAGGTTTTGTAGAAATTATAACTAGAACACCTTAGCCACTTCTAAATTTCTGTAGCACAATGAACCTACACTATTTAACATCGGTGTTGGAATTTGTGTAGATTTACGATAGATAAATCTCTAACCGCATTCCCATAGTCAAATCCAACATAATATTTAGTGATGTAGCTTTTTGATGGTTTCGCCGGATAGTCCGGACATAAAAAAATATAGACGTACAAATGTAGAAATATGAGAGTGTGGTTGTTAATACCGGTATTTATTTTATGGCATTAAAAGATCTTTCACGATCACTGCAAAGTATTGAAACGTCGGGACAAAAATAATGATAAATGTACGCGATCGTTGTGTATGTTTAAAGTTGTATAATTTTTTGGGCACCTAACGGTGTGTTCCGGCAGCAGTCCTTGAGAGCCAGTGAAATAACAGGCAAAATGAGACTTAACAGGCATGTCTCAAGGTGATGGGCGCAGTGCAGTTCGTCACTTGTGATGAAATGCATCTGTTATAGGCAGAGCATACCGCTTAACATCAGGTGGGCCTCGCGCTTGAACCATTACAATAACATAAAAAAAAAGTAATTTTGAAGATTATATATCAATACAAACAGTTAAACAAAAAAGATGAATACACTTACATCACTATTTGACAGATGTCATTATACAAATAAACTTAAACAACATTATAAAATATAAAACATCCTAAAATATTTTTATAATGAGGTAAAAAGATACAATAAAATATATCATCATGCAAGGTCTTAATTATATCTAATTATTCAGTTTCTTAAAATAAACTAATCAATCAAAGTTTATTGGCAACTGGATGGTAGGCTAATTGACTGGCAAATTGGTTATTAGCTAACCATTGCGGTATTTTAATAGGTATTGAAACGTGCATATGACAATTCCGGTATATTGATCTACAAAACCGATGCTGATTAAAAAAAACCGACCAAGTGAGAATTTGACTCGCATACCAAGTCTTCATTACTAGAACACAGAATGTACGGATATACCTTTTATCACAGTTCTAGATTATTAGCAGGAGTCCAGCCCGCGCTTTGTTGGTTTTTACAATTTGCTGTTTTATCTTAGAAATTGAACTATTGTCCTTGCAAGTTTTACGCTTGAGTGTATTTATGTTACAGTAGAGCAAAAATATATAAAAGCGTTAAAAAAATTCGATTTCTGTAATGGGACCCGATTTTAATTTTTACTTTTCGTTATTATGATTATTATGTTACATTAGACGTATATATTTGGGTTTTTTTGATACGTAATAATAATACGGATAATACGTAATAATAATACGGATAATAATTTAGTGACTAAATTTTGGAAACTAAAAAAAAATCAAGTAATTCAGTAAGCCTTTTGAATAGATGCCAGATTAGTAGTAGTATAGAGTGCAATTTTGCAGGTCGTACTTGTAAATTTTAATCCTAACTTTATACGCAACGGTTTTATTAAAAACAACGTTGTTTGGCAAATTTATTTAAAAGATATTGTCAGTATTTAAAATAATAGTACAATTATCAGCACTTCCTTAAAGAACTAGGATCTAATTTTATGTCAATTTACAGTATATAAAATCGTATTGCAATTATAAAAACTTTTGTTAATGAATAAGAATTAATGGCAAATTCTTGTAAACTTTTTATAAAGCCTGGTATATTAAGAGGATGTCATTTTAACAAAAAACTAATGTCAAAAATCCATGGTGAGCAAAATGATGCAAAAAATTACAGCAAAAATTAAACAAAAATCTTGACAGTCTCATATCAGATCAAATAGTAAACTGGTATAATATATCGTGTCGGTTTAAATTGCTATAAATATAAACTTTCAGTATTGTTTATGCCTTTATTAACTATATACTACGAACTATATACAACACTACAGCTACTACAATATAAGCATTTAGATCCCTATAAGTCATTGCAGACTCATAGGCAGTCCAGATGCTCTAGCCCACTACCAGTTGGCAGCGTGCCCAGCATGCTGGCAGCATTGCCCCGTTGAATGGCAATGCTTATCCTTTGAGCCAAATAGGTGCCAGAATTTTGATCACTTTCAGTATACATATGTAATAGCCGAAAAAGCTTACAACATCACACGCGCCCGGGTACAGGCCTTATTAATGCAATTCAAATGTTATCATTATTAATTATACGCAAGGATTCAATTCATTATACACATAACCGTCAACAATGTAATAAAAATACAAAGCATCCTAATAATAAAATAATAATACCAATAATAATTTATCATCACACAACGTCGTAATTATTTCTAATTATTCAGATTTTATACATAAACCAAATCACTCAAAGTTTATTGCCAATTAAATGGTAAGCTAATTGACTAGCAAATTGGTTATTAGCCAATTATTGCGGTATTATAATAAATACCGAACAGTGCATAGATTTCAATACCGGTACCGGGTCCATTATAGTGGTATTGTAAAAAAAAATAACGCGCATATTGATTCACAAGTTTTTTGTAATTTTTTTTTATGCCTGATAGGTTAGCCTTTGACCACTATCTCACCTGATGGTAAGTGATGATGTGGTCGAAGATGTTGTTCAGGCTAACCTAGATGTACTGGCTCTCAAGGACAGCTGCCGGAACACACCGTTAGATGCTTGGCGACAGATTTTCTACTTGAGGGTGGTAGCTAGCCAGGCGGGCATTCGCAAAATGCCCTACCACCATGCAAACTATTTATTGTCATATTACATCATCGGAAGCGCTTGGCCTTGTGTGGCTGATGTCTTGGCGAAAAGGCAGAAAAAAACCTGATAATGGGTAAATCAGAGTCCTATTAGTGAGACTCTGCTATCCGTATTTCTATCTGCTATCCGTATTCTGTTTGAAGCAGTGAAGGCTCAGTGGCATTGGCTATGGACTGCCGCGCAGCAGGTCTATGGTTCGAATCCCGCCGCCGGCTTGAGCTTCACCGCATAATGGAAGGGCATTTTGCAAATGCCCGCCTGGTTAGCTACCACCTTCAAGTAGAAAATCTGTCGCCAAGCACCTAAAATTGTGTTCCGGCTGCTGTCCTTGAGAGCCAGTAATTCTATGTTAAGTCTTTTATTATTTCATTACTAAAATTTGTAATTGACCTTCATAAGAGCGTCGTAGACGCCTAAATTGAATAAATGATTTTGACTTTGACTTTGATACAGATTTCACTTAAATTTACTACCAAGCGTGGGGATTATGGTAACCCTCCCATGTGAAAGCTTTATTCAATGGTGGACGAATTTGCTGTTTATATGAGAGACCAATTACATTCAACTATATATGTAAAGAAATGTAAGATAAGCTCAAAAACAGTAGAACGCAAACCTTACCGCGGCGGGCGTGGATTAAAAAGTTGTACCGTGCGCAACATTATTACTGCGACGCGTCCAATCAGATGCGATCTAAGCACCCAATAATTGAATTTGGAAGATTATGCGTGATTTCTTAATTGTGAACTTGATGAGTCTGAAATCAAAGCGATAACTCAGAGTTCCACTTCTTTACATATTTTGTCGTAGCCAATCACCAATAGAAAATTTCGTAAAATATTCAATTTAAACATTTACCAACACTGTCTCATATATCTAATCAAATGATTACTAAACAAAGAAACATAGATATACCTCATAGCCCCATTCAGTGAGCAAGCATACTCACAAAGTATTATCTTTATTATGTGGTTTCTTATTCACTTTACGAGCATTTGAAAATGTTTGTCTCCCTCAGTCTCAGCCCAGTATGTGGTACACTAACTGACTACTGTCTCATGGTTATATCTTCATTTAGGTCGGGAGATACTGTCTTTTTTTATTACTAATGAGATTAGAAACTATTGGCGAAGTTTCGGCAGTTGTTTTCGCAATTGATACACAAAAACGCATTTTGTGGTTATCCGAGATAAGGATATATTGAGTGAGTTAGGATAGGACCGAGGAGCTTTAACCATGCTAGTGCATCATCATAAAGAGTCATGCTTTCAAAATTTTATTTAGCCAGTGGGTGAACGAAGATTAAATGTGTTCGTGGGTTCTTTAAATTTAAAAAATAACAGTACCTATAAACATTTATTAGAATATACCAACGTATATACTTATAACCAGTACACAATACATTTATTGCAATACTGATCGAAATAACTACCACTTCATTGTAATTTCTTGTGAATGCATTCTCATCTCTGCGGCGAACACTCGATAATGTAAGCAGCATGAAAACATTTTCTGTTCCGAGCTGATATTTTTGCGTTCGTTAATTTTATTCATAATAAAATTATAGATCAGTAATTAAAAAACCCGTAAGCTCCCGATTTCTTATAACTTTATAGTCACTATAAAACAACTAAAGGTGTATATTTTTATTATTTAACTGCTTTTTCTCGGTAGCTATCGAATTAATATGCGATATTTAGAATTATCGAATGAAACTAAAAAGGAATTTATTGATTATTTACGAGAGTTGATAGTTACTAGTTAGTGGTAGTTAAATAGTTATACTAATTTGTGGTTGCTAGTGGTTATAATTTGAGATTTGAAAAACTGGGTATTATATTAATTAAATACGGTATTTATGGCTTATAAAGTATTCATCTATACGACTATAAATATTATGAAACGCAAACGGGCAGTCTATTCAATGCTTCTGAATTCAAATGTTTATAATGTTATAATTCGTATAGATTTTGTAATGTGTAATTATGTGTTAATAAACCACATTGCAAATTGTAACCCAGAAAAAATAACTTTTTTTATATTTAAATTCTAAGTATTGTGTTAAGATCTTATAAAAGGTCTATTGCGCATTCGTAGATTTAAACTTTGCTTTGCATATGATGAGCGAGTATGAACTGTGGTCAGCGTTGTCTATGAATGGCATGAATAGTAATATATATTTTTTTTATTTGGGGTAATACTTTCGCACTTCCCTTCCTCCACGGGGGTGGCCAAGGGATGTGTGAGAATTGAACCACTTCAAATTTGTAATGTTCTCTCTGTGAACTGTACTGTACTGTATCAGCCGTATCGTCCACTGCTGAACACAGCCTCCCCTATTTAGGGGGCATTTGCCATCCCCATGCTTGGCAGGCGGCTTGGGGATCGCAGTATAAGATGTCAGTTCTTTAGAAGGCGCTGCTGCCCACCTTCCAGTATTTTTCCTTTAGTCGCCTCTTACGACACCCACGGGATGATATGGGGAGGTGCAATTCTAACCCGGCACCCCACGGGGAGTTTCTTCCAGATTAGATTCTTCAAGATCTAGTTTCTGTGAACGCTGTACCTAAATTCTTTAGGAACTTAGAACAAGATTCGTTCATCGCCACATACAAACTTTTATTACCTAATTTAAAACCAATTCAATGAGCTCAAACCTACACTTATCCGCATTATCAATGCAAATTCTATCGTTATATAAAATTATCATATATATGTACAATACATTTCTGGTAAACTATGTACTTAAACGTATGTATTCATTTAATTAATCAATTTAAACGCTTAAAAGTGATTGGGACAGGATGCCTCGTGTTTTTTTATTGGTCATATTCAATACAATAGATTGTTAGTGATTTTTCTATGAACTTTATTCAAACGGCTCTGTAAATACTTTACCTATTTACTACCTTATCACAATGAAAACAAACTATCGGCGCTAGATGAGTGGATGTGAATTTAAAGTATATATACTTAGACAAGGTGCTGAAGTAGTGACTGTATTTGAGGTGGGATGTACCAAAATGGTCAGAATCGATAAAATTTGACAGCTCAATAAAATGTCTGACAGTATGTCTGTTGTTTTTGACGTCTAGGGTGGTTAGGGATGGGACACGGCTGTATGTTCCTAAGCACATGTTTTGTTGTTCAAATTAAGGTCTAAGTGCCCTTTAATTTTACACAATCAAACAATTTAACTGGCGAGCTCGAGACAAAAATAAAATTACCGATTAAATGTCTCTCTAAATAGTCACAGAGATAATGTAATCTGTACAACACTGCAGTTTTTTTAATGTTATTGTAACGAGACAAGCTCGAGCCCCACCTGATGTTAAGCGGACTAACCTCTATAACAGATGCATTTCGTCACAATTCACGAATTGCACTGCGCCCGTCACCTTGAGACATAGTTGTTAAGTCTCATGTGCCTGTAATTTCACTGGCTCTCAAGGACAGCTGCTGACCGTTAGGTGCTTGGCGACAGATTTTCTACTTGAGGGTGGTCGCTAGCCAGGCGGGCATTCACAAAATACCCTTCCACCATGCTTTGAAGCTCAAGCCCGCGGTGGGATTCGAACCATGGACCTGCGGCACGGCAGTCCATAGCCAATGCCACTGAGCCGTCACTGCTTCAAAGTTCAAAGTTGTAGACTGTCTTCGAGAGACATTGGGAGGGTCGGAAGTAAATACCCTGGGGTATTTACTTCCGACTCTCGGCAGCGACTCAAGCCGAGGTCCGAACCACAGTGGTGCCTTGAGCCTGTGTCAACTCCTATTTTGGTAGCGGTGTATGTTCAGCACCCGCAGGAGACGGAGGTAGAAGGCGCTTTTCGCTTTCTACGCCCGTCACGTGTGAAGTGACAATGGCACAGAATACTTGAACGCGAAAAAGGCAGGAAACTGCTTCAAAAACCACTACTGTACTGGATCAGCCGAATAATCCACTACTGAACACAGCCTCCCCAATGGAGGCCAATATGGAGGAGGGGGGATTATTCATAATACGCAGTGTGAGATATCAGTTCCTCAGAAATCGCTGCTGCCCACCTTCTGGTGTGTTACCCTGAGTCGCCTCTTACGACACCCACGGGTAGAGATGGGGGACATTCTAGCCCGGCACCCCACGGGTGTAGTCGCGGGCCAACGTTCATACCACGTTGAAAACATCGGTTCTCGTCCAATCACCGAAGTTAAGCAACGTCGGGCGCGGTCGTTACTTGGATGGGTGACCGCCGGGGAACCGCAGTCGCACCAACTTTATGTAGTATAGAAATATTATAAATGCGAAAGTTTATGCGTGAGTGGAGATGTGAGTATATTTGTTACTCGTTCAGGCAAAAACGACTGAACAGATTTAGATGTAATTTGGAATATAGATAATCTAGGTAATAATTAACAACTAGAATACTACTGCGTTCCGGTTCCGGTTTGAAGGGTTCGGTAAAATTACAGGCACATGAGACTTAACAACCTTTTTTTTATTGCTGATAAGTAATCCTTTGACCACAATCTCACCTGATGTAAAGGGATGATGTGGTCTAAGGTGTTAACAGGCTTAACCTAGAATTACAGGCTCTCAAGGACAGCTGCCAGAACACACCGTAAGGTGCTTGAGAGTGGTCGCTAGCCAGGTGGGCATTCGCAAAATGCCTTTCCACCATGCGGTAAAGTTCAAGCCCGCGCCCGCGGCGGGATTCTAACCATGGACCTGCTGCGTGGCAGTCCATAGCCAATGCCACTGAGCAATGACTGCTTCAAAAATGTCTCAAGTGGCCGCAGTGCAGTTCACCTATTGTGACGATATCATCTGCTATAGACAGAGGTTGCCGCTTAACATCAAATAAGCCTCGTGCTTGTAAGATCACGATAGCATAAAAAAAAAACACCTTTATCATCGTTTTTGCTGATGTAATCACGGGGCGCAGCTAGTTTTAGAATAAATCTAAGTTATACAAAATTACAAATTTACGAGAGGATAAAGTCATGTGTGGGATTCGAACCCGCGTCTATCCACCCCTTTAGCCGTTGTAACCAATTGAGCTAACATGACAATGACGTCATAACTAATTGTTTTTCTATCGTTCTTTAACCGTCGTATTGAAATGGAGGAAAAAATATATATTAAAAAAATGCATTATGACTCATTATCATGTTAGCTTAATTGGTTAGAGCATACCCCAGCTAAAGGGGTGTATGGACGCGGGTTCGAATCCCGCTTATGACTTACCTTTTTCCTCTCGTAGATTCGTAATTTTGTAATGTAATCCGCAGAGCATGCGTTATAGCAAACATAAAAATATTAAATCTAAGTTTGTTTTCGATCAACCTTAGTGGAATTGAACGATGAAGCGTCGGATCGTAAGTCCTAGACTTCTTGTGTGGCACAATTCATTAAAATGTAAACGCCATAATTTCACCGAAGCACTAAACTGGTATTTGTATACGTGTGCACCACACCTAGCTACCTTTAAGCTATACGTAGCATGCGATGCACGCGCTCAATTTAGTAGCGAGCTTTAATGCATGTGTGCTTTGCATAGTAAAATAAATGATTGTTGACCACTAGATGATGGAAGCGCTCGTAGCGAAGTTTGCTTAGCTGTTCTTAGCCGATTAGCTAAGTTAAGCAACGTCCACCGCGGTCATGAGTTAGATGGGTGACCGCTGGTGACATTACTATTGAGCGCTTCCTGCTTCGGTGGGCACGTTGGCTTATGATGACAGTCGTATGGCATGGTGTTAGGGCATTTTGCAAATACCTGCGTGGCTAGTTACCACCCTCAAGTAGAAAATCTGTCATCAAGCACCTAACGGTGTGTTCTGGCTGTCCTTGCCAGTAATTCTAAGTTAGCCTGAACAACATATTCGACCACATCATCACTTACTATCAGGTGAGATTGTAGTCCAAGGCTAACCAATAACCATAAAATATAAATAAAAAAAATGATAATAGTCAAATATTCTTAAGAACAGTAATACATGTATGTAATACCATTTTTACGATAAAGCAAAACCAATAACAGAAAAATAACATGTTTCTTGTTGGACTCTCTTTAAGTTATATTTTTATGGAGCTATTATTGTTTTTTAGGTAATCCACCTTAGCAAGACATATTCTAAAAAAAATTATAAAGATATAGCCATCTTAAGCTCGGACGGATGGACACACCAGGCTTAGTATTAGGGTTATTTTTGACCGACTTCAAAAAAAAGGAGGAGGTACACAATAGACTGTTTTTTGTTACCTCATAACTTTTGGCTTGGTGAACCGATTTCGATGATCGTTTTTTATTTAAAAGCGAATGATACTTCCAGTGTGGTTAAATTTAAATTTCATTAAAATCGGACGTTTAAGCGTTACACTCCAATAACTAAGAACTGTTTTCTTATCTTGATGATATAGTCATTGACAGTGAATGACAATTGGTCCCGTAAGTAGCAACGGTCACTAAAAAAGGGGGAAAAAAATGTTTTACGTAAAAATAGAACCGATTTCAACACTCAAAAGTGTGAAATAACTTGTCGAAGTCGGTACCATGCGCTATCACGGTACCGACTGCAACAAGTTATTTAACAGTTTTGAGTGTTGAATTCAGTTCCATTGATAGGATTTTTTTTTCTTAAGTATGGATTCTTAAAAATGACATGATTTTGGTATGCATAAGTTATATGTCTACATTGTAAAATTACTTCTGTAAGGCTTGGCATACAAATGTAATAGCAAATGATAGCACTGCTATAGCTTTGCTTCTCTCTGTGCTACAAAGATTTTCATCTAAACTGAAGCATATCACTGTGATACGCAATCAACGAACTTTCGTTCGTGGAAATCTACGATTGGGCTGTTTTATGGCTGATTTGAATAGGTATTATACAGCCTGCAATGGGGTTTACCAATCGTCACTAGGTACGTAGATTGGTACAAAACTCGGTTGCAGTTCTAAAATATTTATGAACTCATTTCATTTACAGAAAACTCATCGTATTTGACATTATGAGGCAGGAAAATTTGAATTAATATTTTTAACGGACTCTCAATAAAGAGAAATGCTTATTTCTAAGTACAAATAATACGATGTACCTAAAAATAAAAATATCTAAGTTATTTATATTATTTATAAATTATCTAATATATGCGCGTGATCAAAATGCTGGCACCTATTTGGATCATCGATGCTGGAAATGCTGCTAGCATGCTGGGCCTGTGAGTCTGCAATGACTTATAGGTTGTCTAATTGCCTTTATTGTAATAGCTGTAGTGTTTTATATATTTTGTAGTATTTTTTTTTGAAGCAGTGATGGCTCAGTGGCATTGGCTATGGACTGCCGCGCAGCAGGCCCATGGTTCGAATCCCGCCCAGAGCTTGAGCTTCACCGCATGGTGGAAGGGCATTTTGCGAATGCCCGCCTGGCTAGCGACCACCCTCAAGTAGAAAATCTGTCGCCAAGCACCTAACGGTGTGTTCCGGCAGCAGTCCTTGAGAGCCAGAAAAATTACAGGCTAATGAGACCTAAGAACTGGACGTCTCAGTGTGACGGGCACAGTGCAATTCGTCGTTGACGAAATGCGTCTGCTATAGGCAGAGGTTAGTCCACTTAACATCAGGTAAGCCTCGGGCTTGTTCCTTCAAAATAACATAAAAAAAAAAAAAAAAATTGTTAATAAAGGCATACCGCCAATTATCAAGGCGACGAGTATATTTTATTTTAGTATTATTATATTTTTGTTGGTGTACTTATATATATTTTCCGGGCGCGGCTCGCATCTCCCATATCTTCTGAGTTTACATAACTCTTCACGGATTATAGGCATAAGTACATATTATATGTATATATCTTATTTTTCTTAAAATGGATCTCGTGCCTTTACTACAACGTTTATCTAGTTCACGTATTATCTTAAAGAATTGTTGTTAAGAATATAAATTTTCAAGTAAACATTCCAAAAACTACATTTCTCCGAACAAATCGAAATTTTTCATTAAGTATTTATAATTCTATTTCCGTACCTTCACTTCGTATTACTAGAAAATTTAAAATGTAATCACCTTGTAGAATACATTTATTGTTAAAAGAAGGTAATTTTATTGTTTTTAAACTGTCGACACGGGTTAAGTTTAAACATTGGAGTCGTGGCTGGTTTTTAAACGAACTCAATTATTGTTTATCTGTCTTTGGCTAAAGAACTATGTCATAGTTCATATTTTTGTTTTTTATTGATGATGAAATAAAATGTTAATAAATTTATATTATAACAAAGAGCTAAAGTAGTTTCTTATGAGGTATAGGTCTATAAAGTCAGGGCACGTGTCAATGGGGCACTATTTTAATATAACTTGTTCTACCACAAAATAATGGCCTTCATATTTGTATCCATGTTTGATAAATAATTATTAGTATATTAAATTTCCACAATTGTAAATATCTAAAAAAAACTTATATGCTTAATATTGCATAGATTGGTCCAAACCAGCGGCCGTTTTTAAAATACGCGCGCGGGCAACACCGCGATTAGTCTTTGGCAAGGTCCAGGGGGCCAACTCCCATCTCTTAATTCAGTCTTATTTTAACCTTACATTACCAATTTTAATTTGCACTACCACATGTCACTATAGTAAACTTACATTAGAACTTCAACGTGAGAGCGGGCTGCATGCATTGAATCAAGACATTTGTGCGATAGAGATAGCGCTATATGAACATTATTGTTTCGTGACGGCCGTGGTACGAATCTTAGTATCAATATTTTAAGTTTGAAATAATGATGTTGGTTTTCCATAATAGTTTTTAAAAGGTGGGAGTTGGGCCCCAGTTCGCAGACGTTCTTTAACTTTGACAGCATACATAAAAAATATGGACGAAAATGGTGGTTAATGAATTTGATTGTGTTAATTTATACGGAACTTTGTTTTTTTTCCGGCCAATAAATATACCTTACTCTACAATTACACTTTGTCGCGCACGACATATAAAATAGGTTTCAACGGGATTGGTTCTTTGTTTTTGCACTTGATTTTGTTTCATTCTCTTTTTTATGTTATTGTGAAGGAACAAGCTCGAGGCCCATCTGATGTTAAGTGGACTAACCTCTGCCTATAACAGATGCATTTCGTCACAAGTCACAAATTGCACTACGCCGTAGTTACCTTGAGACAATTGTTAAGTCTCATGTGCCTGTAATTTCACTTGTACTCAAGTACTGCTGCTGGAGCACACTGTTAGGTACTTTGCGACAGATTTTCTACTTGAGGGTGGTAGCCAGGCGGGCAATCGCAAATTGCCCTTTGACCATGCGGTGAAGCTCAAGCCGGCGCGCGGCGGTGAGGATCGAACCAGGGACCTGCGGCACGGCAGTCGATAGCTATTACCGCTCGGCTATCATTGCTTCAAAGGTACTCGATGGGAATACTAAATTATATATTGTGGGTTCGGTTGCAAGAAATATACAGTAGGATCTGTTTTCTGTCAAAATCGGTAGTCTGCTAATTCTAGCTCCTAATCGCAGTTGTATAGCAATCGCGTCGCTATCGTATGGCTGTGCTATGGCTTGGAAATGTCGCCACTGAAATAATAAGGAATCTTCTATCAATCAAGCATCAGTGAAAACATCAATACAGTGGTATGCTAGCAAAGAATACAATAAATAAATATATATTAGGTATTTTTCTATCTAAAATCTATGCTAAGCATGCTATCTATGCCACTCGGCATTTCTAGCCGAAATTTCGTGCTCCAATTGTATTATTTCGATCAGATGAAGTATGAGTATATGATGAAAAATAAATATAATGAAGTATATATTATAGTCTGGTTGATGGCCGCGCACCGTCCCCTATGACGGTTAAAGTAATACGATTGGAGTATGAAATTTCGGGTACAAATGCCGTGTCCAGGTGGCCGAGGAGGTTTTGGCATCCGACGCGATATCGGAGGACGCGGATTCGATTACCGCCTTGGGCATAAAATTATGTAGTTCAATAATTTGTTAAATATATTTTCGCTTAGCACGCAATAGTATATAATATAATATTTGTTGATGTATGAAATAATAATTATTGATGAATATATAATATTGTAAGGAATAACCATTATTGACATTTTGAGATTATATACCTAATTATATATTATTTTTACAATACTATATTCAGTATAGTAACTGTACGACTTGTAACAATGGTGTTATTAATAAATAATTTGTATTTGTATTTTGTATTAGTGCATGTATTCATATTTAGAAAAAAAAACACAATGTATTTTTTGTACGTTATTATGAAAAATGTTATTGAATTTTAGTAGTTGGGGTTTCCCTGCTGTATTTTCACAGAACACTTCACACGTATGTCATGCGCAAGCGCAGCTCCGTGCTCATTTGCGTTATATCCGTGAATCACGTACTAACTATTACTTGTATCTATGGCATCACGTACTTACTTTACGGAGAAACTGTTTAGATAACATTCTGGATGCGTTGGTTTCCACTGTACACTCTCATCTTCATATATCCGGAAAACATTTTGCTCCCACATTTTACTAGACTGAATAACTCAAAAACCAATAATTTTAACAATTTTTCTCTGACGATACAAAGAATTCAAGAATATTATGTTTCGGGTTATTTAAATGGTTCTCATTGAAAATTCCCATTGGTTGTATATTAAAGAGTGTTTAACCGACTTCATAAAAGTGAGGGTTCTTAATTTGACTGTATGTTTTCAATTATTTTTTTTAATGTTCAGACATCTTTTTTTATTTGACCTCAATGTCACCTGATGGTAAGTGATGATGCGATCGAAGGTGTTATCCGGCTTAACCTAGAATTACTGGCTCTCAAGGACAGCTGCCGGAATACACCGTTAAGGTGCTTGGTGATAGATTTTCTACTTGAGGGTGGTCGCTAGCCAGGCGGGCATTCGCAAAAAGTCAATTTAGTAAGAATGCACCACTAAAATTTAATAGTGTTTTTATTTTTTTAATACACTGTGAATTGGATACCAGACCAATTAAAATCAAATTTTATGCCTGATAGGTTAGCCTTTGACCCCTATCTCACCTGATGGTAAGTCATGATGTGCTCGAAGGTCTTGCTCAGACTAACGTAGACTTACTGGCTCTCAAAGACAGCTGCCGGAACACCTCGTTACGTGATTGGCGATAGATTTTCTTCTAGAGGGTGGTAGCTAGCCGGGCGGGCATTCGAAAAATGCCCTACCACCATGCTATAACGACTGCCATCCTAAGACAACAACTGGGACGGACGTTATACATGCCCTCCGAAGCAAGGAAATGCACAGTAGTAATGTCACTAGCGGTCACCCATCCAACTCATGAGACCGCAGCGGACGTTGGTTAACTTTGCTGATCGGTTAAGAACAGCTAAGCAAACTTCGCTACGAGCGCTTCCATTTTAGTTGGCCAACTTCGGCAAGCTACATAACTCATACACTTCAGCAATAAAAGCTGATTCCCAATTAAAAATATAAACTTTTTGCATCAGTTCTATGTGCCCGTCCACAGCTCCCAATCAGCTACCAGTTAGCTACTAATAACCTAAAGATGACACTGAGCTTTGTAGCAGTAACAGCCAAAGAATCTCTGCGCTTTATATTCACCTTAATAAACATCTAGAAATAACCATATAACTAACTGCAACGAGATTTGAACCCAGGGCCTAAAGAACGAGGCAGTACAAAAACTCCCTGCGCCAATAAAACACAATTAAACCTAAACTTATCACGGTTTTCTCGTAACTCTAATGTCGCTGCAACGGATATGCAGTGTACAATGGAAACACGCCTTAACGTCAGGCTGTGTGCCGTGTGACAACTTCTGGCATTCCCTCAAATCTCTCAGTTCTGAGTTAGGCAAGGCTTACATGAAGCGGTTAATAGACTAACCCAAACAAAATAGTAACATCAGGAAAACACACATTAACACTGCGTATCTACCAGAGATTTGCGATGAAGATGAACAATGTAAGAGCAAAAGCCAAAAACTTAGAATACAAAATTACAAATATACGAAAAGAAAAATTTGAGTCATGCACGGGATTCGGACCCGCGTTCATCCACCATTTAGCCGGGGTATGCTCTAACCAATTGAGATAACATGACAATGAGTCATAACTCTAATTTTCCTATCGTTCTTTAACCATCGTATTGGGATGGAGCGACATATATAGTTCAACCCACGTTGTACTACAAACAAGACCAATTTTGCAAATGGTTTTATTATACTTGTAAATGATGACGCAACCTCATAATTTTATTATCTATATAGCAGACGTTATTGCAAACATAACAATATCATAAACTTACAAATTTGCATGTGTATTTGATGAGGTAATATCAGGCCTTTTGTAATAATTTTCATAAGTAATATATTTTTGCTGGTTAAAAGGAAATGTCTATAGCGTAAATTTTATGTGAAATATTATTGCTTTAGACGCATTTTCCAGGAAGAAAATAGAGGCATACATTTATGTGGGGAATTACACGCCGACATTGCTCTGAAAAGCTCGAACTAAAAGTAGAGGTAAATAAAACGTCTAGAAGTGTACAACTGCTGTAACCATTAATTTAGCTGCTAGCAGCAATAATTATATTCTGCACTGAAATATCCAAATAAAAGATAGTCAAATTTCTCGCCACCCCAGCTTTAAAAATATCTTTCGCCGGGCTTTTCCAGCGCCAATGTTGCAGCTGTTCTCGAACCGAATGGTCTGATGCGTGACGATGGTAAAAGACTTGACGGTATGATTTTGGTTTCGTGGAAATACGGGCGGCCCTTAGTGTGCAACACTATGTGCGTTGACACTTTAGCGCCGTCACATCTTTTTAAAACAAACGTGAGGGCTGGCGCTGTGGCTACTTTGGCGGAGCGACTCGAGCAGTGCAAATATACTAATCTCGGTAGTGGTTAAATATTTGAGCCGTTTTATGAAAAGACCATTGACCATTGGGTCCATGGAGTGCGGCAGCTCGTATTTTTTCCAAAACTTATGTACCAGAGCGCTTCATCGATGCGATGCAAGATCTAAATGCTGGCACTTATATTGCTCAACGAATAAGCGTTGTTATCCAACGGGGCAATGCTGCCAGCATGCTCGACGCTACCGTCGGGTAGTGGACTGGAGCATTTGGACTTCGTTAAGGCTTGCCTTTAGCTTGCATAAGTGATTTCATTGTAGTAGCTGTAGTATTATACTTAATTTGTACTGTATTGTTGTTACTAAATCCAAACATCAGTTCGAAAACAACACCATAAAATACAACGACAAGAACAAATTGAACCGCTAATAGGGTTGTCATATTTTTTTCAACACCCTTGCTCGTAAAGTGAGCTTTATTATATCGTTCTTAGGGCCATAAACCGAACTATAACACCCTCGTGCATAATATTGTACTAGTGCGTAATAGAACTATCCCTACAAAGTTAAGTTAGTACCTAACTGAAAATTATATGCGAGTAAACAGAACATTTTCAATTTAACCGTACAGATTTGTAACATCAAAGAGGTTTATATGTAATCAACCAACAAACATTTGCCGCACGCAAAAAAAAAAACTTGCGCGCTATTTCCCATAATTTTCGTATGTTGTTTGTATCGCATTTGTGCAATATATACATTTTTCCTCGCAAGGGTGTTGAAAAAGTGCGTTTGAAACTCGTGAGCAACTTGCTCATTATACACGAGGCTGTGTGTTGCAGCCCTCTTGTATCATAATCTACTAATATTTAACAGTCCAGGAACTACTTATTTATTATTTTTTGGCAAGAAAAACATCTCTGCTCCATGTAACCCATCCACGAGGTCAAAAGACCGTCTCATTTCACAAAAGCAGCGGTACCAGCTACACCGCTATCAGTTCATATCAGGTTTATTATCAGGACGTATCAGGTAATTGTGACCGCCATTTATGCTTTATGTGCGCTATTAGCGGAATAAAAAGCTGTTTCACTGACGTATTGACATTTCAGAGAAAGGCTGTGAGGGGGTATATGTAAAGGCTGGGTTCCGCAGTTTCAGGAATACCGAAAATACTAATGTTACTCTGTTCCTGTGAAGATAGTTCATGTCGAATGTCTGGAAGAGAACATTCTGAGCGATAAGAACACCCATAGCACATAATCTTGAACTTATTCTCTGTTTAACTTACTTCTAAACAAGGAGGAAGTGTTATCAAGTCGTCGAGTATATTTTTTTGACCAACCTTTTTTGAAGTTGGTCAAAAAAATATACTTAGATGTTTTCAGTCCCTGTTTCAGCCGGATTGCCCACTGCTGAACAAAGCCACCATTAAGGGGTTTTTTTTTATTCGTGATAGGTTAGCCTTTGACCACTATATCACCTGATGGTAAGTAATGATGTGGTCGAAGATGTTGTTCAGGCTAACCTAGAAGTACTGGCTCTCAAGGACAGCTGCCGGAACACACCGTTAGGTGCTTAGCGACAGATTTTCTACTTGAGGGTGGTAGCTAGCCAGGCGGGCATTTGCAAATTTCCCTACCACCATGCTATAACGACTGCCATCCTAAGACGACAACCGGGACCGACGGCTTAACGTGCCCTCCGAAGCACGGAAACGCTCAGTAGTAATGTCACTAGCGGTCCACCCATCCAACCCATGACCGCGCGCGACGTTGCTTAACTTTGCTGATCGGTTGAGAACAGCTCAGTAAACTTCGCTACGAGCGCTTCACTTGCCTTAAGCCTAACGTTTGGCAGGGGTTTTGGGGATCGCAGTGTCAGTTCTTCAAAAGGCACTGCTAACCTTCAAACATTTTCTCTTAGTTGCCTCTCACGACAACTACGGAAAGTATGAGGAATTGCAATTCTCGCCTATCACCCCACGGAATTGAGGACAGTGTTAGTAGTACTGTATCAGCCAGATAGTCCACTGTTGAACCAAACCTAGGGGCAGGGGGAACAGTCCCCTCTTTAGAGTAGTCTTTAGAGTAAAGTAAAGATACATTACTCTAAAAATATATTTTTGTAAGTGTGATTCACGTTCAACAAATAGAAAAGTACGTTCACAAATTATTATGTAGCCTATTTATTTTAGTTTTTTTTCATTTCAGCTTAAAGGTGTAACAAGCATACACACTCACATCCTCAATAACAAATTTTCGTATTAATTATAGTTTTTACATATTTATTTATAGCCCTTGACCACTATCTCACCTGATGGTGAGTGATGATGCTGTTAAGGCTAACCTAGAACGACTGGTTCTCAGATCAGCTGCTGAAACACACCGTTGGGTGCTGGACGACTGATTTTCTTTTACAAGGCTGGCATTCGCAAAATGCTCCACCATGCAATAGTATTATCAGTGTGAATTGTGATAGTAGGATTATTCTGTACTAAATACCTTTAATTGTTAAATTGCGATAAACTGTTATCTACAAATTTTGAATTGCAGCCATTAACTAATTAATGTATACTACTTTTCTTTAAACTTTCGTGAACTGAGCTCATGTTTAATAATAACAAATACTTTTAAAATATTTTAAGAAAACATCAAATTAATATTTTAATAAAACACTTAAATAATATAAAATATATCTAATGACAATTCCGCTTAATTTTCCTGCTAAGCCAAGGTGACGTCACAAATGCCACGCAGCCAAACCGGGAGAATTTTCGACGCGTTTCGATTCTACACGAAGCATCCTCAGGAGGTCTTGACTCTACGAGCGCACGATCGAGAATATTTTAAAAGTATTTGTTATTATTAAAAATGGATTTCCGCAAAGTAACGCCTGAATCTATTCATTCATGAGCTCATGTTTCTAAATCATGTGTAGGATTCAGAAATATAATTTAAACTAATTACATTCAAATTAACAAAAAACATCTCTAGAGCGCGCGTTGAAGTCTCTTCTAGGGGTGAGTGTAGATCTTGCTACGACAGTTGCGTAGCCAATATACAATTATTGTAGGACAAAAAATATTATTGCACAAAATCATATACATTTATTTTGTCATGTATTCTTATCATTAGGATAATGTTATACACATTTTATATAATATGAAGATATAGTTTTGATATTCAATAAAATAAATAAGTATCATTAATGACACGGTAAAATAACTTGTTTATTTTGTTCTCGTTTTCGTAGGACAAATGCTACGTCTTTATGTGTGTATATTTTTTATATACTTTCCTGTGTTTAACCAACTGCAAATAAAGAAGACGTCGAAGTCTACGCTGTTTTTAGTAAGAAATTATGTCATATGTTCAAGAGTAATGTAATAACAACTTGGTAAATACTCAATATTGATTTGGTATGAAATCAACACGAGATGCTTAAGACAAATCCGTATTTTTTTTATTTTTTTTTATAATGAATAGACTCGCATTTGACCGCAGTCTCACCTGATGGTAAGTGACGACGCGGTCGACGGTGGATGCTTGCCTAGAAGATATTTATTCACTCTGTATTTGAAGACATCCAGATTGTAGCTTTCGGGGAACAAAGACGCTGGGAGGGTGTTCCATTCCTTCGCTGTCCGTAGTAGGAAGGTGGACGCAAATCGCTTTGTGCGGACAGGACTTATATAATTAAAAAAGAATAAAACTGTATCATTGTATTGAGAAGTATCCATATATAACAACATTCATTGGTGAAGTTTAAGATTCGTTTGAATACCTACTTGTCTTTGTCCCGGACATAGCATGTCAATGAACCAAGATCAGTTTCTTATTATTCTTCAAAGAGCCCTAATATACAACACGTATGAAGCATCACTTTGTGGAAGCTATTTACACAAACTGACGAATACTAAACCAGTTTTGAGACAATCGGTTCACATTACGGTAATCTCTGCTTTTATTGTCCACTAGAGGAGATATTGTGGTGAATCATGGGAAAATAATCTTATTTAGGTACCTAGGTAACGGTTACAGTATTTTGTTGACAATGAAGCATTTTTGTAATGATAAAAAAGATTTGGAATTGATTAAAAGTAATATAGAAACTCTCAGGCACTATACTTCATGTAATTCCATATTAAATAATATCAAATATTTTCCGGAATACACTGTAAATTGCTCGGCGACAGATTTTCAGCTTGAGGGTGGTAGCTATTTTTTTTTAATGTTATTGTGACGGAACAAGCCCGAGGCCTACCTGATGTTAAGTGGACTAACCTCTGCCTATAACTGACGCATTTCATCAACGATGAATTGCACTGTGCCCGTCACACTGAGACGTACGGTTGTTAGGTCTCATGTGCCTTTAATTTGACTGGCTCTCAAGGACTGCTGCCGGAACACACCGTTAGGTTAGCTTATTTTCTACTTGAGGGTGGTAGCTAGCCAGGCGGGCATTAGAAAAATGCCCTTCCACCATGCGGTGAAGCTCAAGCCCGCGGCGGGATTCGAACCGTGGACCTGCTGCACGGTAGTCCATAGCTAATGCCACTGAGACATCACTGCTTCAAAAAACTGCCCGTAATGTCAATGTTGTCTTTGGCGTGGACGCGCGGCTAACGAACGAACCGTGCGTATATTCTGTCCAATGAACTCATGGCGATAGTAGGAGCCAATCTGATTCTTCTTCAAATTATCTAATTGCAGCATGATTTGATGTAATGTGCCTATCCACAATATTTACTCATTTGCGGCAAATCATTAACATTAAAAACTGATTGTATTGACTGCTGATTGAAAAATGGTATCACTACGATTTGAATGATAAGAGAGTAACGCGCGTTGAAGCATGTCTTATGTTATGGAATAAATTAAGGTATTTTGGACTTAACTATTATATAATAATACATTTGTTTATTGATCAAAAATTACATTGCCTAAACACACTAATTATAAATATGTAATATAGTAGTAGATAATGTATTTTGTTTGAGAAATTAAGTAGGTACTAGGTACATGTAAATATTTCGGAGGAACACTTACTTATATCAGACCTTTCATAGTTAAATAAATTCTTATTGATCCAATTCAAATCTAACTGTGACGTGTATAACGAACATATGTCTTCTCAGTTAGCAATACCCAATGCATTCACACAGCTCAGGTGTAGAGTAGCTGAGCTACTATAGTAGAGTTTTATGGAAAAGATTTGAATTATCTTTCTTAAGGAGGCATAAATGTATAGACAACTAGAGTAACTATTTTGAGTAAGCAAATATATTTCATCTTACAATAAAGTCTACCTTGTGCAAAGGTTGGTCATTGCCATACAGCGTGCTAATCACAGATTTCAGTTGTTCTGAAATCTGTGGTGGTAATGCATCCAGCGTGATTGGCACCATTGGACCGGAAGCGACCGGGGGCGGGCTTTTAATAGGTATAGATCACTTATACCTAATATTGTATTATTGCTATCATTGACATAATAGTATTATATATGCAGAAAATTAATGCAATTTGACATGTATTAAGTTATATATATTTATCATTTAATATATTACTATTAATAAATGTTATTACGAATAAAACACTTTAATTTTTCATCACGAAACTGATTTTAGTTTCAACTTGAGACTGGTATGTTATACTACTTACTGCTACTTGCTAAGTATTACTGCTATAAACTAAATGTATTTTGATAATGAATAGATTCAGGCGTTATTTTGCTAATGTACATATTAATAATAACCAATATTTTAAGAAAACAATAAATTAATATTCTAGTAAAACACTTAAAAAATATAAAAAATATATCTAGTGTCAATTCTTCCTAATTTTCCTGTTAAGCCGATGTGACTTCAGAAACGCCATGCAGCAGCAAATTCTCAATCACAAGAAATATTTTTAAGTATTATACTAAAATATTAATTTTATGTTTTCTTAAAATATTTGTTATTATTAGGTAAATTTTGCTAAAAATCTGGTAAAGTAAAGCTAGTTTATCACATCTTAGTTCCTTGAAGCCTGCGGAGAACCTGTGAATGCGAAGCGTGGACCCTTTAGTGGCAGTCCACACCTATTACCACTAGACTACAAATCGAATCTGCTACAAAATCGAAAGCATATGTTCCATTCCCGACTAGCTATCGTAATTAGTTGCATTAATTTTCCCGACTAGCTATCGTAATTAGTTGCATTAATTTTCAGATTATAAGCAAAAACATTTCTAATCCCGTCGGCTTTTCATAGGATTTCTTAAAGCCCTTTAAATAAGACAGAATTGACGTATAATTGTTACAAGAGCCGTAAAATAGGACGGCACCGCCCCCTGTCACACCATGAGTGAATCAAAACAAATGGGGCAGATGTGTCAACACCGAAGCGTAACGAAATAGGGTGCTTACCATTTGTAGTTAGATTCAGTAAAAACGCTAAAAACGATCACACTCCTAAAAAGTTGTTCCACATGGGTCTTGGCGCTATTTTCGCCATAAACGCTACATCTAATGTCAAAAGTGACAGAAGTGGCACATTTTAGTGGCATTCTTAGCGTTCTTATCCAAAAATGGAACGGGGAAGACAGTTAAAAACGATCACAGTGATCACAACCATAGACGCAGAATGTGATCAAAATTATCGAAAATAACGTTCTTAGCGACAAATGGAATATACCCCTAGAAAGCTATGTCTGCTTTTTCTTGTCCTTATGCCATTCTTAGAGGAGTTGGCATAACATGTTGGCATATTGAAGCCGCAAGCCGGTGCCGCAGGTCTATGGTTCCAACCCCGCCGCCGGCTTGAGCTTCAATACATGAAAGGGCATTTTGCGATTGCCCGCTTGGCTAGCTACCACCCTCAATTAGAAAATCTGTCGCCAAGCACCTAATAGCGTGTTCCGGCAGCATTCCTTAAGAACCACTAAAATTACAGGCACATGATGAGCCTAAACAACTGTATCAGGGTGACGGGCGCAGTGCGTCACTTGTGAAATGCATCTGTTATAGGCAGAGGATACCGCTTAACATCAGGTGGGCCTCGTGCTTGTTCTGTCACAAGAACAAAAAACTCGTTTAGTATATTATAGTCTATCCCAACGTTGTCTGTGTCATTTCGGTCGTTACACACGCCATTTTAATGCCCTGAGTATGAATACTTTAATTCTACTCTAATTAAAAAAAAAAATCTGATGGTTTTGAAGTCCTTCGGTATTTTATCGAAACACAATATTACAGGAACCTGGGATGTGAGCGTGTTCTACAACTGACACCGTATGATCGGCGGATTCCTAATAAGTTAAGACGCTGATAAGTGCTAAATAGCTTTACTTAAACAGATTTTTAGCAAAACGCAATAACTTTGTTGCAGTAACAAAATTATATGTTAATCTTCATCACATTATCTAAGGTTAAAAAAGGCCCGAAACACGTTTCCTTAAAATTTTCTCGATATAATAAAATTGCAAATTTGACTCTAAATAACCCTTGTAACGAAAATATCTTAATTATTTACGTATGAATGTGTATGAAAATATATTAATAAAATAGCAAAACCTTATCAAGAGGGACAAGAAAAGTTACATTTTCGATTTACGCTACTAGTTTTGTGTTATTAACTGTGTTTCGGATTTTACCTAATCTGATCGCGATTTCACCATCTCTGCCACCATGCCTCTCTTTCACTCCTACGCAGTCCGATAGTGACAAAATTTCAGCATTTGACAGCTTCTTAAGTTTGAATGTCGTTGAACTTTAGGCGTAGGGTGTGACAGTCATCCACAATTCCACATTAAGGGCGGTTACCATTTGAAGTTAAATTCGCTAAAAAAGATCACACTCCCAAAAAGTTGTTCCATTTGGGTCTTGGCATTTTTTTCGCCATAAACGCTACGAAGCTACTGGAACAGTTTGAATTACCTACATCTAATGTCAAAAGTGACAGAAGTGGCAAATTTTAGTGGCATTCTTAGCGTTCTTATCCTAAATGGAACAGGGGAGAACAGTTACAAACGATCACAGTGATCTCAAATTTCGTTTTTTTTGATAATTTTGATCACATCCTGCGTCTATGGTTGACCATAAACGCAGAATGTGATCAAAATTACCGAAAATAACGAAATTAGCGTCAAATGGAATAGGCCCTAAGCTAGGACGAATTATAGCCGAATGTTCGCTAAATCATTCGCTTCGCATCGTTCGTAACGCTTGCAATAAAGTCCTCCGACGTTAGGGTGCGTTAAATTGGTTGCAAATTATTGTTGCATTTGTTACAGCTTAAATAGAGTGCGATGTTTTCTAATGGTATTTAATTCTGTGTCATTGAAGCATATTAAAATTAGATAACAAAATATCAATAATTTAGTACGGGTGGCTTAATTGTAGTACTATTTTTTATGAATTTATTTCATACGTATTGTAGTTTGAAATATTGTAACAATTAAGCAATAGAAATGAAATTTCCGAAATTAATATTACGTTTGTAATTATTACATTGAAGCAAAATTTCTATATGTCAATAATTTCTTCTTTTAAACAGCTATCAGTTAATATTTAAAAATAAGTTATAATTCGTATTATAACATATTAGAGTTAAAATATAATAAAATTTATTAAAATTCTACTGTCTGGCTTTCATATTTCTAGTATTTTTTTTACGAATGAAAATAAAAAGTGTGAAATTTTAATTCAACTTTGTTTGATACGCGTCTACTCCGCATATCATTAATCGATTTTGATTCTAATTTTGTTTAGTACTTCAAATATGGTCACATATAAATTGATATAAACTGTATATATAAATTGATCGAAACTGGTTCCATGTTTCTTTTTTTAATCAAAATAACTGAAAAAAATACCAATACTTTGTCATACAAGTAAATATAACCAAATTGCGTTTTATACTTTTCAATTCTGGTAGTTGTTTATTTAAAGTAATTTTTTTTATCGGCCGTATGCCTTTATTAACAAAATACTACGAACTATATACAACACTACATCTACTACAATAAAAGCATTCAGATCCCTATAAGTCATAGCAGACTCATAGGCAGTCCAAATATAGTAATTATGTAATTGCTAAGTTATGTGACTGCGAACATCGCACCCATATTATTCGTATCAACAATACAGCCATCAGCAGCAGCAGATGTCCTTTTTGCCATGATCACTCTCAAAAGTCACCGCTCAAGTATTTTTTTTCTATTTGTCCCTACATAGTACATTGTATGGCTGTATCGATTTCAATTTGACTTGTATTGTTATGGTGTGGGCGCAAGAATTCGCTTTGGTCAGTTAAAAAAAACCCATTGTACCTTTATTGGGTTCTTGTGTATTGAAATCTATAGGTCGAGCTATTGTGAACTGTTGATGTGGAGTGTCTTTCTTTGAAATTGGTGTTAATAGATTCGTTTTATTGGATTTTTTGTTACGTTGAGTCTGGTATTGTCCCAGGTGGCAATAGGCTCGCCTTCTTTGGGTTTTTAAATACTTCTGCCGACGACGGTCAGCCGGGAGTGGGGCGATATCTGTTTTATTTATGATAAGGTTTGCCGTGTCAATTTGTAGTCCAGTGGTTGTGGAACTGTGGTTGTCGAAGAGGTGGTTGAAAGTTCGATTGTTCATAAAATAATGATAGGACTTCGGCATGCTCACCCTCCTCCAGTATAAAATCTGTTACCAAGCTTCATGTTCCGATAACTACATATATATAAAAAATAACTTGAAACCACCCTCAAGTAGAAAATCTGTCGCCAAGCACCTAACGGTGTGTTGCGGCAGCAATCCTTGAGAACCAGTGAAATTACAGGCAAAATGAGACTTAACAAGTATGTCTCAAGGTGATGGGCGCAGTGCAGTTCGTCACTTGTGATGAAATGCATCTGTTATAGGCAAAGGTTGGCAAAGGTTGTCCACCTAACATCAGGTGGCCTACTGGTGACTAAATTGATAATTTAACAGTACGCTTTAAATTATTCTAAATAATTTTCCAAAATGTCATCTGATAGCGAAATTTAAATTTTATAATCATAACGCCACCAAAAATAAAAAACACAGCTCGATAATTCATAAAGAACTTACTTCCTGAGAAGTCGCGGGACAAATTCGAAAATCTTATAATGATTTTATTTTACTCGTAGGTGGAAGCACTGCAGCGAGCATGTATCATTCGGGACAAAGTTCTATTTCTGATCGAGAGTATGTTTAAGCAACCTACGCACAGCGGAGGGCTTAAAGGAAACTTTTCCCTCTCGGTGTACAATGTACTATTTTCAGTTGAGGGTATTACCAAAAACCACTTGACCAATGTTGATGAAATTTAAATGCGATAAATTTGGAGGTAAACCTACTCGGTGATACGGACTGCCGTGTCACAGGTCCATTGTTCGATCCTTAGCTCTGGCTTCAGCTTCACCGCAAGGCGGAAGGGCATTTTGCGAATGCTCACCTGGCCAGCTACCACCCTCAAGTAGAAAATCTGTCGACAAGGACCTAACTATGTTCTGGCAGCACATGAGAATTAACATCTCTGTCTCAAAGTGCAGTTCGTCAGTAGTGACAAAATACATTAGCATAGGTTACCGCTTAACATCACGTGTCTCGTGATGGTTCTGTCCAAACCAGGTAAAAAAAAATCTTTGGAAGTCATTAAAGACAATTTGATGAGCAGTGTTCCAAAGTTCACCCTAACATAAAATCCCTTAGGTTTTTTTTTTTTTGTTTGTTTATGCCTGATAGGTTAGCCTTTGACCACTATCTCACCTGATGGTAAGTGATGATGTGGTCGAAGATGTTGTTCAGGCTAACCTAGAAGAACTGGCCCTCAAGGACAGCTGCCGGAACACACCGTTATGTGCTTGGCGACAGATTTTCTACTTGAGGGTGGTAACTAGGCAGGCGGGCATTCGCAAAATGCCCTACCACCATGCTATAACGACTGCCATCCTAAGACGACAACCGGGACCGACGGCTTAACGTGCCCTCCGAAGCACGGAAACGCTCAGTAGTAATGTCACTAGCGGTCACCCATCCAACTCATGACCGCGGGCAACGTTGCTTAACTTTGCTGATCGGTTGAGAACAGCTAAGTAAACTTCGCTACGAGCGCTTCAGAACACAGGTAACACTTAAAATCCAAAAACCTTAGAAAGCCATTACTCAGAGTACACCTTTACTTTTTTTAATCCCCAGGTGTAAACTTCTGTCCCTCTATGCCAACAATGGTTTTGAATGGTCGTTCTTGCAAATGGTATGTTTTAATTGGTTTGTGATGATTTTTCAATGGTTATTTAATTGTGCGTGAAATTTGTATGAAGTGTTATGGTGGTATGAATTGATGATATATGTTTACTTTTTGAAAATACCATGATAATGCTGATGATTTGTGAAATGGGACGTTAAGTGTGAAGTTTAGGCACCAACCACGCTAAGAGATTTCAGATATAATAAAAAGCTTTTTTAATATTGTTATATTATTTGCAATAACCCTCGAAGCGAAGTTTGCTTAGCCGTTCTTAACCGATCAGCTAAGTTAAGCAACGTCCGACGCGGTCAGGAGTTGGATGGGTGACCGCTAGTGACAATACTACTGAGCGCTTCCGTGCTTCGGAGGGCACGTTAAGCCTACGGTCCCGGTTGTTGTCTTACGATAAGTCGTTACAGCATGGTGGTAGGGCATTTTGCAAATGCCCGCCTGGCTAGCTACCACCCTCAAGCAGAAAATCTGTCGCCAAGCACCTAACGGTGTGTTCCGGCAGCTGTCCTTGAGAGCCAGTAATTCTAGGCTAGCCTGAACAACATCTTCGACCACACCATCACTTACCATCAGGAGAGATAGTGGTCAAAGGCTAGCCTAACAGCTATAAAAAATATATTTATACGAGAGGAAAAATCCGCATATGACATAAAAAAAATCCTCTCGTATATTTGTAATTTTGTAATATAATGAAAAGCTTCTGCTAATTTTCTTCGAAAAAGAAAAATTTAAAAATTGTGTTTGATAAATTTATAAAACTAATAAATTGTATGTTGGTACAGAGTCCTCTTTGTGTGAATCGGCACTTGCCCGTATAAAAATCTTCTGCTAATTTTCTTCGAAAAATTGTGTTTGATAAACTGTTGCAAAGTCAAAATCTAAAAAACAGCCCGTGGATTTCTTAATCAAAATGTTTTTGACGTGGAATTAGATTTTTCTACTGTGTTGTAATATGTTTGGTACTTTATTATTTTTTTTCGCTTATAGGTAAGCCTTTGAACACAATCTCACCTGATGTTACGTGACGATGTGCTCGAAGGTATTAACAGGTTGAAGCAATTAACCTCGAATTACTGGCTCTCAAGAACAGCTGCCGGAACACACCGTTAAGTGCTTGGCGACAGATTTTCTACTTGAGGGTGGTAGCTAGCCAGGCGGGCATTCGCAAAATGCCCTACCACCATGCTGTAACGACTGCCATCCTAAGACAACAACTGGGACCGACGGCTTAACGTGCCCTCCGAAGTACAGAAGTGCTCAGTAGTAATGTCACTAGCAGTCACCCATCCAACTCATGACCGCAGGCGACGTTGCTTAACTTTGCTGATCGGTTAAGAACAGCTAAGTAAACTTCGTTACGAGCGCTTCAAGATCAATAGATACTTAGTTGGTAAGAAACTAAAGCACAGATGATCCTTTTTAATTTGTTATATACCATAGCAGCAGTCCTTGAGAGCCAGTAAATTACAAGATCGAACAACTGTACCTTTGTTTCTCAGGGTGACGGGGAAGTGCAGTTTGTCACTTGTGGCGAAGTGAAATTACTGAGCAAACAGCACATAAGAACTTAAATATTTGATACTAAACTGTAAAGGACTTGCGTGTTGCTTACCATCAAACGGCTCGTCACTTCACTTCATAAGATTAAAAAAAAATAGAAAAATCTATTTAGAAAATAATATTATATCAAAGATCTGACATTTACAGTTTTCCCGCCGAAACTTGTAATACAAAATTTTAAGAAGTACGCACCACAGACAAAACAAACTCTTTTTTCCAGGATTTAAAATTCAATGAGTTTCAATTCCCATATCAACCTGCCACCGGTCACAATCTACAACTTAATAATAAAAATAACCGTATTAAAATAATATCCTATTGAAGCGTTTTTTTATTCATCTACATGTGACATTTCTATACAAAATTAAAATAGATTATACTCTGTAGCCTGCTGCGTAATGCCTTCCCATTGTAAACGTAGCTTTATACGTGTTATCCAAGTGCAATGTAATACCTTGTCACTGTAATAATATACTCAGGTTTTTAGATATCAAAATAGATAAGTTTTTTAAGACACTGCGATAAGGTTCCATCCAGATGACGAAGTTAACGTCTTTCTTTTTGATATGCTGTGTAGTAGCAAACCCAGCTACCTAATATAGTTGGATGAAGATATCTGTATGTAAGTAGACCCATAAAAATTCTTTTTGTTAGGAAATGACGCAAGAACGTCTATTTTATTAGATTTATTGTCAATTTGTAGTGTAGGAATGTGAATTATGTTAATTTTGTCATTGTTGAGTGTGAGATACGGCGATATGATTGGAACGGGTATATGGAACACTTTGAAACGAAATGAGAAAACTTAGAAAGATGCTACGGATGTTAATAGAGAGATGTGAATATTTATCTCGATTGCAACTGTACCTATAGATAATGCCTTACTTTTAAGGTTCCGTAACCGAAGGGCAACAAGGACCACTATATTTATCTCACTCTACTGTCTGTTCGTCCTTCTGTGATCTGTAGTTCATCCGTATGTCACGGACTGCCTAATGCTTTTTTTTTGATGATTGTACTCCATTCAAAGTTCAAATCAGTTATTTTTCCAATTCCAATAAGATATAAATTAAACAGTCACCCCGTGACCACGATCACTGCAAAGTGTTTGAAACGTCGGGACAAAAATAATGATAAATATACGCGATTTAAACCGTTTAAAGTTGTTTAATTACTATGTGTAATAATCACGAAAACCTAAGACAACATTAAGATATAAATTGTCTTAATTTTTCTCTAAAGTTTCTAAGATTATTAACTAAAATAATAAATTAATTGTTACATGCTAACATTTTTGTCGTTACTAGATA
Organism: Plagodis pulveraria; assembly: GCA_963890685.1. NCBI lineage: Eukaryota > Metazoa > Arthropoda > Insecta > Lepidoptera > Geometridae > Plagodis > Plagodis pulveraria. Next base: position 20,515,446 of record OY982972.1, read on the forward strand.
TATCATAAATATATACTGTACCAGCCAGATTGTCCACTGCTGAACACAGCCTCTCCCATAATGGGGGGGTTTGCCAAAATCCTCACGCTTGGCAGGCGTCTTGGGGAACGCAGTGTGAGATATCAGTCCTTTAGAAAGCGCTGCTACCCACCTTCTAGTGTGTTACTTTTAGTCGCCTCTTACGACACCTACGGGTAGAGATGGGAGGGTGAGATTCTAGTCCAGCACCCCAAGGGCATAAATATATATTCCTTCTTTAAGAGGTAATAAATGAGTCGCCGTCAGTGACAATTTTCTGGCCTATTTTCGCAATCATCAATTAAACATATCAACTGATAAAATGTTAACAGACCAAATTTAAATCAAATGAACTTTTCTTTTTATCAACCAACATTAGTTTTTTTAATATACTTGTATTCATATTTATTTATTTATATTTATTTTTAGGAGTAGTAGTCTGATAATTGAAAAACCTGAATTGGACGATTAGTGATGGGTCTTAAAAATAATAAAAAATCTGGAAATCTCAAAATCAAAATTAATTAAAAATCTGGAATTTGAGTAAACCCATACTGCATGTTAAAAACAAATACTGATAACGGTGATTAATGGTAAGTAAGATTGTAGGTGGTGATATTTTTTTTCTTTCAATGATTGTTGAAAGCTTTACTGAACCCTAAAGAGCAAAGCCCGACTCGCACATCTTAGGTGCAATTTGTCATTAGTAAGTTATACCTTATTGACATGACGGAAGGACATTTTGCGATTGCCCGCCTGGCTAGCTACCACCCTCAAGTAGAAAATCTGTCGCCAAGCACCTAACGGTGTGTTCCGGCAGCAGTACTTGAGAGCCAGTAAAATTACAGGCACATGAGACTTAACTATGTCTCAACGTGACGGGCGCAGTGAAATTCGTGAGTTGTGATGAAATGCATCTGTAATAGGCAGAGGTTTGCCCGCTTAACATCACGTGGGCCTCGAGCTTGTTGCGTCACAATAACATAAAAAAAATACCTTAACTTATAACTTACTTAAAAACGACAAACGACAATTGCATACAAATATACATTGTTTGGTGGTAGGGCATTTTACTAATGTCCGCCTGACTAGATACCCACGAGTAGAAAATATATTATAAAGCACCTAACAGTGTGTTCCGGCAGCAGTCCTTGAGAGCCGGTCCCATTCTAGGTTAATCCTGATCTTCATGCACGTCATCATTTACCATCAGAAAATATTGTGATCAAAGGCAATCAATGATGAAAAGATTGTGTTGGGATCCAGATGAAGGAAGGAATGGAATTGTAGTGCAAAAACGTCAAACGCCATGCGTTCGGTTCGCTCTCCGATTAAAATTACTTGTATGGAAGGTGGTGAACTCTGAAGAGTTTACTTTTAATGTGATCTAGGTTACAAAGTTGATATGTTTTCTTCCAAAGTAATAAAATAAAATAGTACTTAGGGCACGTTCACACACACCCACAAGTACGCCCACACCGCGCGATGACGCGCCACCGCCGAGCACCGCCGCAGTGCGGCGTAATGTACATTTTTATCTGACACTAAGTTACGACACGATCAAATGCACGTCATATGCGTACGGGGGTCGGATATTTTGTACATATTTTTCGTATAACCTTGAAATATTTTGAATATTCTTTTCTGTACAGATAATGTGAGTTATATTTAGTAGATAACTGTTGCCTTTAGCTTGCACCCATGCATGGTTTTGCAAGAATTCATTTATTTATATAACGCATTTCTCGGCAAAAAATAATAATGAATCAATGATGGCCCAGTGGCTGTGAGTATGTACTGCTACGCAAAATGTCTATTGTTCAAATACTGCCGCGGAATCGTTGGCATTTTGCAAATGCTTGCTAACTAAATATATATCTCTTAGCACTAAAAGGTGACTAGAAGTTATATTCCACGTGCAGTCCTTGAATGTCAGTTGTCATTTTGTTTACTTCTTGGACCGCATCATCATTTACCAAGAAATAAGTTAGTGTTCAAAGTCTGAACCGAAAATTTCCTCAGTAAACTGGGGTCGTTTTTTTATAGCTGTAAGGCCTTTTCACCACTATTTCACTTGATGGTATGTGATAATGTGGTCGAAGATGTTGTCAGGCTAATCTTGAATTACTGGCTATCAAATACAGCTACTGGAATACACTGTTAGGTGCTTGGCGACAGATTTTCTAACATAAATATATATTAATCTTTGACCTAAAAATCTAATTTTATCAAAACCCGTTAAGTAATTTGGTAAGAAAGTACACAAATGCTCACAACATTTCTCAATTACTATGAATACCTATATATACTACATCAGGCCGAGTAACTGTTTATTTATAGCTATTCTTAAAGAGGGAAAAACCAAATACTTACGAGAATTTTAATTTAAGCCCAATTTCAATATCTCACTTTAAATATATGTTCAACCAGATTCAAAGTTCCTTTTAAAATACTGATCGTACCTTACCAAATAAAATAAAAACAAAACACCAACCAGGACCGACAAGAATGGTCACTTGACTAAATAATAGAGACATCACACACCATACAACAGTAATAATTTATTTAAATTGAGCGTAACACGATACGCGACAGTGTGTACGTGCCCTTATATCTGAGATCTTGTCAGTTTTGGGTGCTTATTCGAGCTTTTTTCAACCATTTTGAACTTTTTTAGTCTTTTTTGAACTGAGTAGAAGGCGCTTGCACCTTGTAGATTTATGTTTTGTTAGTTTTTAAAGAATTGTGTGTACGTGGACTCATTCATGGCAATGTTTTAGTTTTTAGTTTAGAAGTAATGCTTTCTGTCTTCGATATAAATAGTCAGAATAAGTAGGTATATGTGAGTATAAGTTTGTACACAAGTACATGTAATAGTCTTAGTATCATATGAAAAGTTTATTTTAGCACATTTCCAAATCTTGACATACTTACAAGGGTACAAGCACGAAGCCCACCTGATGTTAAGCGGTAAACTCTGCTTATAACAGATGCATTTTCGACACACGTGCCGAACTGCGCTACGCCTGTTGCTCTGAGACAAACAGTTGTTGAGTCTCAAGTGGCTGTAATTTTACTGGCTCTCAAGGACTGCTGCCGGTACACACTGTTAGGTGCTTGGCGACAGATTTTCTACTTGAGGCTGGTAGTTAGCCAAGCGAGCATTCACAAAATGCCCTCCCACCATGCGGTTTAGCTCAAGCCGGCGCGGTGGGAATCGAACCTGCGGCACCGCAGTCCCTATATGCTATAACCACTTGGCCATCATTACTTCAAAACAAAACGTTTCAATTTTATACTATTTTCATAAACGTACTGTTTTTTTTATATACACTGTATTACATTTTCAATTAGTATGTTTCTATAGCCGCATAAAAGTTACATAATAAAAAAACCAGCAATATCACATGCTAAGCGAATATAAAATTTTACGAACTTTTAGAACACACAACTTTCGTATCAAGCGGGATTTGAACCTACGTACGGCTTTGACTGAATGGTTCTTAATAGAATTCAGCACCGATATAAATAGATTAATAATCTTACTAAATACGTACAACAATATATCTCTCATCATTAGTCATTCATTCTCAAAAATCATCAAACAACACCCATCAAAACCAAACTTTATTGAGGTCAAATAAAATTTAACTGCGTAAAACGAAACGTTTCTAACTAACCATAGACAACAGGCAATCGTTTCTGGTAAACCATGGACAAGACAATGGTCGTTTGTGGCTTTGACAGGCCATTAAACTGCCATACGTCTATGGTCAATAGCCATAAATTATGAGGGCTATTATTTTTTGGGGTAATTAGTAAGAATTCGCCGTTTGGGGTATGTTCAGGGTTAAACGGGGCTGTATTCAGGAAAATATATCGCAGGGAATTGGTCAAAGCCATTATTTGTCGAAGGTCTTCGGTTTCAAGCAACCCGCTTCGGCTTCGCAAGGGTATTATATAAAAATTAAAACACATAAAAATTTGTTATTGTGACATAACTGTAATACACGTGGCATTGCAGACTTTTTGTATATATTAATGTTCTCTATAAATAATAATTGTAGTACATCAGATAATGAATAGATTCAGGCGTTACTTTGCGGAAATCCATATTTAATAATAACAAATAGTTTCAAAATATTTTAAGAAAACATTCTCGATCGTGCGCTCGTAGAGTCAAGACCTCCTGAGGATGCTTCGTGTAGAAGCGAAACACGTCAAAAATTCTTCCGGTTTGGCCGCGTGGCGTGTGTGACGTCACGTCGGCTTAACAGGAAAATTAGGCGGAATTGTAACTAGATATAATTTATATTTTTTAAGTGTTTTATTAAAATATTAATTTGACGTGTTCTAAAAATTAAAATATTTTTAAAATATTTGTTATTATTGTAGTACATCACTTTGCTCTATTGTCGACAATTTCCACAGCGAACGCGATATAAATATTTTTTTTGGTATTTTTTTCACACGGTTTACATTATCGAAGTTTTCATACGGATCCCTAAGTATTCGAAAATATTCTATAGCTTATGTTCATCATAGATAGTGTAGAATTATAATAGTGAAAGAATGTTTCAAATCGGTCCAGATTTTACTTGGTTTTTTCATTACTCACAACATACAAATCTTTCTTCTTTATAATATTAAGTATAGAAGATGAACCAATATTTTCCTTTACTTTACTTTTTCTACCAATTTTTGAAACAGTGATTTTAGTATGAATAACTGTGATTGAGACAGCATTTCCTGGTCAATATATCATGACCAAATTAGTGACTTAGAGAAAAGAAGGGTAATGTATCCACACTCATTATCTTGAAATACGCAACCTCCGCCTTTTATCATATCAATAGCCAGAAGACGGCCATCGTTGCATAAAGGCCTCACCCAATTCGGGTTGCCATATTTACCCGCTTGCAGGCATTTTGTGAAAGTCAGTTCTTCTGAAGGCACTGCTGCCCATCTGGTATTTTTCCCTTTGTCGCTAAGATATGGTGCAAATAAGTCCTATGAACTACATAATGTCAGTTTTTTTTATTATTATTTATATTTAAGTAACTCTCCAACCTACATGCAAGAAACTTATGATAACTTATGATTTTATGTTACTTTACTCGTATTATGTAAAATAAACAATTTTTCTTTTTTCTAAGACCCTAGGTTTAAGATAAGTTGAACCTTGGTTTAACCTTTCACTACAAGCATAATCGTTTTAATGACTGATGGAATTTTGTATCAATTCATCATTTATCATATTTACAATTTGTTTTAAGTCCAGCCCTGGACGATCCTGCTTGCGATCCTCTCAGCGGGGAGCCAACTGGCCAGAGTGGCTGGCGTAACGCTTCCACGTCAAACCGATGTAGTTTTGTAATTATTTTTATTATCTATATAGGATATTTTACCATAACAAGGTTTGAGACGCCACGTGCGTTAGAACTATCGTTGCTAGCCACCTCCGTCGCTCCGTTCACTCGTCAGCGGCTGCAGCAGAAGATTCCGCTGGAGCCAAGTTACATCTTTGTACTTTCATTGTGTTTGAAGCGCTCGTAGCGAAGTTTGCTTAGCTGTTTTTAATCGATCAGCAAAGTTAAGCAACGTCTGCCGTGGTCAGGAGTTGGATGGGTGACCGGTAGTGACATTACTACTGAGCGTGCACGTGATTCGGGGAGCACGTTAAGTCGTCGGTCCCGGCCTTAGGATGGCAGTCGTTATAGCATGGTGGTAGGGTATTTTACGAATGCCCAATAAATAAAAATCTCACTAATTAACCCTTTAGCCTCTGCGCCCCAACAGCCAATGGTTTCCACGCCAATTTTTTTTTGGCTTGATAGGTTAGCCTTTGACCACAATCTCACCAGAGGTAAGTGATGGTTTGGTCGAAGGTGTTAACAAGCTTAACTTAGAATTACTGGCTCGCAAGGACAGCTGCCGGAACACACCGTTACGCCATAAATTTTTTACCAACGTTTCTCGCCTGTCTTGCTTTTGTTGGCCTGTTCTCATTTTTAAACACCTATTCACAAGATGGCTGTTTTTTTTGGGTTTATTATAATGTCCGTGGTCGTACTTCAGTAGAATCTGTGAGCACCATTCCACGCGAGCCCGCTTCTGCTCCGCTGTCAGTTCATGAGGGATCCGACCATAACAAAGTTTTCGAATTTTTAAGTCTTCGTGTAAAATTTTCTTAATTTGGCTCATACCTACCAATCCCTAATAGTCCTCGAATTGCCTCATAGGTAATCCGCGGATTTTCTTCAATTAGCCGCTTAGCAGTAGCCACATTATTTTCGTTGACGGCAGTTGCAGGCCGCCCTTCACGAAATTCGTCATGTAAAGAAACCCGACCTCTCCCAATTCAGCAAAACATCGCCTCACGGTGCTTAAACAAGGTGTTTCTCTCCCAAAAGCGAAGACGAGCGGCACAGTCTTTGAAGATGAGTGGCACAGTCTTGCGGAGAGAGAAAACTTTTAAAATCATAAAACATCATCGCTCTAAAATCTTTTCGACTTAATTCCATTTTCGTTGTGTACGTAGAACTTTGATATATGCAAAAAAAACAATTGAGAAATGATTTCCCGCCAATTTTTTTTTATTACTTTGTTTTTATTACTTTTAGGTTGCAATTCGTTTAAAGAAATATAACCTTCGAAATTCAAATAGTTCCGATTAGCTGGAAGTGCAAATCTTTTAGCGTGCCCTATGTATAATATTAGTGGTATATATGTTAGTCAATATATATTACTCTAAAACTATAGATTGTTAAGATAGACTATTATGGACTTAAAATCAATTTCACGCACAGTAAGCATAGATAAAAATTAACTACACATACAAATAGAAAAAAATATTCGTGTCTATAGTTACAAAATCATGTCTTTGTGCAATCATCCAGAACATCCAATTCCCTTTCACGTATACAAATCTCGCTAAGAGTAAACCACTTCATCAATGTACCAATAAAAGAGTCCTCCACACATTGTCACACACCAAAATCCTAACAATATCTCCACAAAGACGCTTTATTTGCAACAAATTATCTTTCACACGCGCTTCTCAGAAGGCGCCAAAATGCGTCGTTATTAAAATCTGTCAATAAATTCGGTGATAATCGAAATAACGTCAAAGGAATTTCGACTTTGACGTTTAGGAATCTGAGAACATTAAATTGGAGGGAAGTCAAATTAAGTTTGACAATGACATTAGAATGGAGACGTCAGAAGTCAAGCTGGCTGGCGACAACAATAGACGCTGATTGCTATGCTCCCATTCAACGATTATCCATCCCCATTATATTCTATTTACTTCCAAATAAGCATTTAATAGTTTACGAACCGACAGCCGTCCCCCTTAGCATGCCTATTAACAATACAATAAAATAAGTAACAAAATAAGGACCACTTTACACCTTCTTGGAAGCTGGCAGTTGCGAGATGAAAAAAAAAGATGAAAAAATCATTTTACTCTCTTCACACATGTGTCTCTCCTTTTCTGGTCTTTTGTGGACCTTTATTGATTTATAATTCAGACTTTTACAGCTGTTGTAGTCAGATTCACGCGACTTTAATCTCTATGTTTTAGGAGCAAGGACAGTTTAATATTTTTGAAGTAATTATAAGTTTGTCGAATAATTTTGAGTGTTACAAACATAATGGTTTATAGATGAAGTGGAAAACTATACGGTGAAGTGTCGATCCCTTTTCATGGTAGTGCTAATATAAAATTAATAATGTTACAGAAAAAAGGTTTGAAAAAAGCTCGCAGTACCATATGACATTGGGATGTTTGACAAATAATTTTCACGGTACCCTGGCTTCTCTGTTGGGGTGACAGTTTCGATGACCGTTAAATTTAAAACGGTGACGTTTCAATATTTTTGACAATGTTTAATATTGCTTGAAACTTTTTGAGATCACTGTCTAGATTTGATTAAAAATTACAATGGTGTAAGTCAGCTGTTTGCATAAAATTTTAAGGAAACTTTCCAGGTAATTTTATGTTATATTTGCGGTTTAATTAATAATAATTTAATTAATACTTTAGTCGTTATAGTGTTTTTATTGTAGAAATATATACCTAGTCATGTACCATAATACCTTACTATATCTTTTTACAATCCGTTAGTCATTTGTTTTAGGGCCATGTAACATAAACATTCACGTTATTTAAAAAAAAAATGACAATCTAACCTAGCTAAAATTAAAGTATTAGGCATATTGTCAGCATTTAGACATCAGGATCTATATTGGGACTACGTACTTTAAATTAGTATAGGTATTAGATATTTGTAACTTCTGAATATACTAAGGGTCCTTTTCAGAATGTCCTAACAAAGTTTCGGGTTGCTAACCAACACATAAAATAACTGAATGATAAAAGTGACAGTTAACATGCAGCGCGTTTCAAGCTTTAACCGATGGATAGGTTAAATCGATGCCTGTGAAACGCAAAGATAGTGTTTTATTTATTAAATATGTTCTGGGTAGCTTAACCGGAACTTACTCGAACATTCTGAAACAGGCCCTTAGGAAGTAAATTTATGTCAATATTATCTGTTTAAAGTGGTTTATAAATATGCAATATAACTATTACTTGTTTCTTCTAAATTGATTATTGCTGTTAAGATTATAAAAGACACTTGAGATAAAGAATTGCCACATTTAAAAACATATAAAAAATACGGGGTACAAATTATTTATTTGTTATGAGTTAAGTACTTAAATTTACGCATTCTTAAACGTACAGTGCTTAACCACAGAGGAAAAGTTTGCATTCAATTGACTCATCCCAACCTTCTAGCTCTTGAAGTACTTCATGGCCACACAAGGCACCAACTATTTAATATGTATCAAACATATTTCATCAAAATCGGTTACCAAATTGTTTACAAACGACACCAACAAATTTTCAACTCTATTACAAACTGTATAAAGTTGAGATTCATTTAATTCTGTCAAGAAGTTGACAAGAATTCGTCCTCATCAGTAGACACGGAATTGTTTACTGTATGACAAACAAGTAAGGTTTCAAATTCCTTGACAGTTTCGGTAATAAAAGTAAGATAACATCGATGGTCGTAGAAATCAATCCAATAAAGATGTTCGATAAGAAAGTGTATTGTTAAGTGCCCAATTATAAGCTGGTCATGTGTAAAACATTAAACTTAACCTCGATAAAAAATGCTTCCGCGAATTGAATTCATTGAACTTTAAATTATCATAGATCGAATAGATTTAGACTGCGTATCTAAAAAAAACCGGCCAAGTGCGAGTGGGACAGGCGCACGAAGGGTTCCGTACCATTATCTGTAGCCTAATCTTGCAAGTTACAGACACTTTTCGCACTGTCCGGTTGAGCTGGGTTAGTACGGCGAAAACATCTTTTATTGTATGGGAGCCCCCTTAATTATCTATTTTATTTTAATTAATTACATATAAAGAGAACATAAAACTAAATATTCTGTGAATAGTTAGTGTCTACCTGTCACCGTTATTAGTATCGAGCAAGAAGCGATAAAATCAAGTTTGTTGTATGGAAACCCCCTTAAATATTTATTTAATTTTTAGTATTTGTTGTTATAGCGGCAATAGAAATACATCATCTGTGAAAATTTCAACTGTCTAGCTATCACCGTTGTTGAGACACAGCCTGGTGACTGACGGACGGACAGCGAATCTCAGTAATAGGGTTCCGTTTTTACCCTTTGGGTGCGGAACCCTAAAAACATCAATAAGAACGAGGATGTTCGCATAGCTCACACAGCTGAAACGAGTCTTCTCCGCTCAGCTCACTTCCACAGTTTTGCAACGCATCCTCGAACTTCCAGCTCTCTTGCACATTTCTGGTGGATTCAAGTCATCAAGTAAGGCACTGTACTTGGTAAAGATGCGTCTAACAATCCAAAGTTTTTATTTTTTTTACTGTGACGATACGATCTCGCCCACCTGATGTTAAGTGGACTAACCTCTGCCTATAACAGATGCATTTCATCACAAGTCATAAATTGCATTGCGCCTGTCACTTTGAGACGCAGTTGGTAAGTCTCATGTGCCTGTAATTTCACTGGCTCTCAAGGACTGCTGCCGGAACACACCGTTAGGTGCTTGGTGATGTTCTACTTGAGGGTGGTAGCTAGCCAGGCGGGCAATCGCAAAATACCCTTCACTATGCGGTGAAGCTCAAGCCGGTGGTGGGGATCGAACCAGGGACCTGCGGCGCGGCAGTCTATAGCTATTACCGCTCGGCCATCATTGTTTCAATTCTAAATAAATAGTAATGCCTGTATATCCCATAGGACTGACAGAGATGTCTTATCTAAAGCTATGTTCGTTTATGTTCCCATTACCTATTATAGGAAGCTAGCTTATTGCCGTCTAACAGGAACAGTTCTACACTAGGACAGTTACTGATTGTTATTTGTCAGATAAACAATGTTTTTTTTTAATAATTAAGCTACGCATTATAGGCTCTTGGTCCATACCCTTTTTTGATTAATCCATATTTTATTACATTTTCCAATTTTACAATTATCATTCTCCAAACATCATCGACTTTTTTACACTTAGATGTAAGTTACTGTAAAAGGTGTTATATCTTAAAAACTAAGTGAGTCCATATATATATATATTTTCCCCTCTAAATTAAGTTTTATTAGTAACATGCTGAATCCTATTTTATTCTATAATTTACATAAAAAAAATTATAATTAAATTATTTTATGATCTTAACAGATAAACAAACATTAAGCTATTAAAAGTTCTCGTGTAAAACTGGTAGAGCTCACGGCCATTTCCTCAGAACAATGGTTGATTGTTTTGCTTTATGTATTGTTTCGGTTGCGGAAAGTCACAAATGTCACCGACATTTCTTTTTGCCCAACGTTATCCCACGACAAGTGGGTTCAGGACAACAAGTTGAAATTACTGGACAAACGAGACATCGGAACTAATGTCTCGGAGCGACGAAAACAGTGCAGTGTCATGAAAAACGAGGAGGGTTACACTGCAAACTGTAATGGTCATATGTGACGTTGACCACCAGGCGCCTCTTCATATAAAAAAAGAAGATATCTCTTTTTTTTTATATGAAGAGGCGCCTGATGTTGAAGTTATCTCTATTCTCTTCTGGTCTGAGATTCGTCTTTGCAATTCTTATACTTTTGTTTTTATTGTGAAGGAACAAGCGCGAGGTCCACCTGATGTTAAGCGGTATCCTCTGCCTATAACAGATGCATTTCATCACAAGTGACGAACTGCACTGCGCCCATCACCTTGAGACATACCTGTTAAGTCTCATTTTTTTACACTTTTTTGTACATGAATTTTTCTTTAGTTTATTATGTTTTGTTATATTTTTTATGGGATTTTGACGGAACAAGCACATGGTCGACCGTTATGCGGTAACCTCCGCCTATAACAGATACATTTCGTCACAAGCGACGAATTGCACTGCGCCCGTCACCCTGCACAAAGCAGTTGTTAAGTCTAATAATTTTACTGGCTCTCAAGGACTGCTGCCGAGGTTAGTCCGCTTTACATTAGGTGGGCCTCGTGCTTGTTCCGTCACAATAACATAAAAAAATACTGTGTAATAATCGCGAAAACCTAAGACAACATAAAATGTTTAAAAAATTAATTAATTGTGGCGAATGTTTCAGATTTTAGAGTTTTTAAAGCTTGCAAAACTAATTAAGGGTGCCGGACAGCCCTGGGGGTGCCGAGCTGCCCATGGGGTGACGAGCTGCTCCTGGAGTACCAGGCTGCCCGTGGGGTGCCAGGCTGCCCGTGAGTTGCCGGGCTGCCCGTGGGGTGCTGGGGTGCTAAGTTTCATTGAATTCCATTCAGTAGTTATGGAGTGATGCGCGGCCGGGATACAGACAGACAGACAGACAAAAACAAAATAGTTTTGGCATCAGTGTCAGCTACAGAGTGCTCTCAAATTCCATCTACAAACTCTTTTTTTTTTCAAAATGTCTGACCTTTACAGAATTGTATCTGTTACAGTTTATTATTACAAGTATAGATAGATTATTAATTATTTAGTTCTTTCATAACTCTTTGACAATTCCTATTTCCGTGCACATTATTTTATAGTCAGCAATTCAAGATGCCTCTGATATATTCAATTCTCATCTTGTCTATTCTAGTTAAACTATAAAGTTTTGAAGCAGTGATGGCTCAGTGGTATTGCCTATGGACTGCCGTGCAGCAGGTCCATAGTTCGAATCCCCCCGCGGGCTTGAGCTTCACCGCATGGTGGAAGGGCATTTTGCGAATGCCCGCCTGACTAGCGACCACCCTCAAGTAGAAAATCTGTCGCCAAGCACCTAAAGGTGTGTTCCGACAGCTGTCCTTGAGAGCCAGTGAAATTACAGGCATATGAGACTTAACAACTATATCTCAAAGTGACGGGCGCAGTGCAATTTGTGACTTGTGGTGGAATGCATCTGTTATAGGCAAAGGTTAGTCCGCTTAACAATAGTTCCGTCACAGCAACATAAAAAAACATATTATCATTATCCACCAGCATCCATTAGCATCTCTGACACATACACCCTCTCTTAATTTATCTCTTTTGTTGCCTTATATAAGTTTACCAAGCTCCGGAGAGAATAATAGAAAATGTACACGAACTCAAGTACTTTTATTTTCTTCTTTGTACACAGTAACATATATCTAATATTCTACTTGATCGTCTCGCGGTTAAGCCCGCCGCGAATGCCGCGTTGTGCCACCTTTTTTTTTTTTTTTAGGGAGGACAAAGATGCTGACTACCGCTAAGCGGACGTCCAGCTCCACCGGGTTTTGGGCGAGGGGAGGCCCTCTTATAGCCCGGGCGCATAAGGCGAAAAGTGCCTTATACTCCGTCTCCTGCGAGCGCCGAAAACGCTACGCTATTATCGGGAGGGGTGACAGCGAGCTCAAGGGCACCACTGTGGTTCGGACCTCGGCTTGTCTCGCTGCCGAGAGACAATGGGGGAATCGGAACTAAATATTTTCTTTTTTTTTTTTTTTTTTTCTTTTTTTTTTTCGTTTTTTTTTTTTCTTTTTTTTTTTGATCTGTGGGCGTGATGGCGGTAACATCTGTCACTATTACGATCTCGATATTTTTTTGCATTAATTAATTATTTATCATAAATTAGTGAATTTCATCAGTACAGAAATTGCAATAATAATAATTTTTCAACCTAGATAATAAAATCTGTGGATAAAACTTGTTTTGATGAACTAACGCTGTAGTGCCTACCAGCCGGCGTCTTTACTATATTTCTAAGACAATCTTATTTGGTGACTGTTAAAGAGGGAGATATGTCTAACGTTCAAGAAGTTTTAGACTCGCAAAGGCAGATTGAGGATCGTTTGCTATCGAGAATGACTGAATTCGAGAAGCAGTTGAAGGCTTCCTCTTCGGATAATAAGCCTACCCTCGAGAAGTTAACTCGTGAGTTTGGGGAATTCAAAAACTCAGTGTGGTCTGTATTAACCAATCTTCGCTCTCTGGTCCACTCTCTTCTTCTTAGAGTGGATGACCTAGATACTCAGAGCCGACAAAACGCTCTATTGTTCAATGGAATCAAAGAAAGTGAGAGTGAAGAAAACTGCATGGCACTCCTTATAGATGTTATTCACAGCCAAATGAACTTAACGAGCATTGATTCATCCTCTTTTCTGGTCTGCCATCGCTTAGGATCTAAAAGGGACAAGGCAAACCGCCCTATACTGGTTCGCTTTACAAGCTGCTCTGCTCGGGACTTAATTTGGAGGGAAAAGAAAAAGCTGAAAGGAAGTTCTGCTGTGGTCAGTGAATTTCTAACAAAATCCAAGCAAGATATCTTCAGCTCAGCACGTAAACATTTTGGCATGAAATGTTGTTGGACACAATGGGGGCAAGTCTTTGTCAAGCTGCCTGACAATGACAGAAAACGGATTTCTGTCTCGGGAGTTCTCGGGAGCTGGATCTATATATGTCCAAATTCCCCGCACCAGTTCTTGAAGAATGTAGCATTGAGCCTCAGTCTGCTGTGAAACCTGCATCATCATCTTCTTTAGCCACAATGCCAATTTCTAGGAGACATAGATCTCAAAGCAAACGGATCAAGTGAATTGGTTTATGAAATGATGTCTGGTGTTGTATAATATGTGCCTATTAACTGTTATTTCTTGTAATAGAATGTTAGGTATGTACCTGTTTTCTTTTAAGTATTTTTCTCTTTATTTTAGAAATTTACCTGTTCAATTTGTTGTAGATTCCTTGACAATTGCAAAAATTTATGCCTTTACTATATGTGCAAACTGCAATTAGTTTATATACATGTACATACATATTTCTTTGGTTTTCCCATGAGTTACAATGTAGAATTGGTATTATTTCATGTTTTATTGGTCTGTCATTTGTAGTACTTATTCACTATGTACTGATTACTGAGTATCAAGTATGGTATAATTATGCTTTTATTTTTTATCTCTTTTTATTGTTTTTCATATTTTTTGTCAAGTAGCAGACACACTAGGGCTATTATTTCATGTTTTTCTCATAGCTTACCCATAACTGTATCATAATGTATGTCTGTTAGTCAGTTTTTGAGGTAAATTTCCTGCATATATTTTTATTTTTAACCTATGTTCTTATTTTTGTTTGTTTGTTGGTGCTAATCTAACCAACAATCTCTGTAGTTATGTAGTTTGGTTGTTTTTAATTAATTTCTCTGAATTTTTGAATTTAATTCCTTACAACATCAGAATCAATGATATAAGATTGTCTTGTAAAATTGTATTACTATGGCCGGAAGGTTTGCAACAAAAATAGACAAGTTTTAAGTAAACACTTAAAATTACCTCTATTAATAATTTTTATTTTTTACCGGTATTAAGTTAGACTATATTATATTTATATAATATATTGTATATTTTATATATATAGGTATATATATATATATATTTATACTATTAAAATTATATATATCAGTTTATTTATTACATATTTTATCTCTGTTTAAGTTATATAGTTTAGTATTTATCATATGAAAACACCTTAGTATTAGCAATTGTAAATGAATTCAAGTGACAATTCTTTTTATACTGCAGATTCGGATAGCTCCTACTTAAGTATTGATGATGATGATGATTCGCAATGATCGTGTTGGTGCTAGTGGCGGTGGAGTCGCAATTTATTTAAAGAGTCATATTCCTTACAAAATCATATTACAGTCCCCATCAGTCTACAGTGCTTCTCCAGAATACCTATTTATTGAGGTAAATATAGGTATCAAATTTGTACTTGGTGTAGTGTACTGCCCTCCTAAAATTGATTATTTTTCTAAAGTAGAATCTGCACTGGAGAACTTACTTGTTGATTATAACAAAATATATATCATGGGTGATTTTAATACTTGCTTAATTCAACAGGATAACCGCTCCTTAAGGCTTAAATCACTGATTGGTTCTTCAAACTTAAATGTCTTGCCCCTATCTGCCACCCATCATTCTCACACGGGTGACACTCTGCTTGATTTAATTATTACTTCTGATACAGATCTAATCACTTTGCATGGGCAATTTGATGCCCCTGGTATATCACACCATGATTTAATTTATGCATCTATAAAGCATAGATTACCTAAACCTAAACCTATTACATTACACCAGAGGAATTTTGCTCGCATGAGTTTGGAACGCTTGAATGCAGATGCCTTTGCTATTAAATGGTCTACAGTGTATAGTATTCCAACCATTGAGGATAAGATTGACTTCTTGACAGGTAAAATTTTAGAGTTATTTGATTGTCATGCTCCCATCCATCCTGTTAAACTTAAACACAAACCTTCTCCGTGGATGAACAATTTGATCCGTAAGGCAATGTCTAGACGTAACAGTGCTTTTCGTAAATATAAACATTATCGAAACGAAGAAAACTGGGCTGAGTATAAAAGATTGAGAAACAGGTGCAATCAGTTGTGTCGAACTGCTAAACGGCGATATATTGCAGAGCAAATAGAACTCTCAACCCCCGCAGGCATCTGGAAGTTCTTGAGATCAATTGGCATAGGTAAACCCAAGATACTGGATTCTAAAATCCCTTTAGATCTAAATTTACTCAACAAACATTTTACTACTGCAACAATTTTAGATCCCAGTACCAAACTAAACACTATCAACGCAATTTATCATAAACCTCGTCGCAATGTTCTAGCTCATTTTGATTTTTCACCCGTTAGTGAAGACTCTGTTAGTAAAATTGTACAAAATATTAAATCCAAAGCTACGGGTAATGACGAAATTGGTCGTATTATGCTGATGTATATTTTTAAGCATGTCCTTCCTGCACTTACGCATATTATTAATTTCTCACTCTCTTGTGGTCAATTTCCCGATTCTTGGCGTAAAGCCCATGTTTTGCCTCTTCCCAAATGCCCAAACCCTGCCCTACCAAATCAATTTCGTCCTATTTCTATTTTACCTTTTCTATCCAAGGTGATTGAATCAATTGTCCACAAACAGGTCACTGATTATCTCACAACAGCTGAGCTTTTCAATACATATCAATCCGGATTTCGGGCGGGACACAGTACAACAACAGCATTGCTTAGAGTCACTGAGGACATCAGAACCAATATGCAGAACACTCACGTAACAATCTTGGTCCTTATTGATTTTAGCAACGCCTTCAACGTTGTTGATCATGATGTGCTGTTGGCAATACTGGAATCCTTAAACTTTTCCCCAATTGCTCACAAATGGTTTTCATCTTATTTGAAGGGGCGTAAGCAGATCATTCGCGATGGTCAGAGATTTTCTGAATGGCGTGAGCTAGTAGCCGGTGTTCCTCAGGGAGGAATTCTCTCTCCATTACTCTTCTCAGTATTCATAAACATGCTCTCCACAGATTTCTGTTGCAAGTATCATTTCTATGCAGACGATCTTCAGCTATACCATCATTCTAGCATTGACGATCTGCACTATGTAATCAATCTGCTCAATAATGATCTCCTACATTTATTGTCTTGGTCGCAACGTTTTGGCATAAAAGTCAACCCAGACAAGTGTCAAGCTATCATTGTTGGTAGTACACATCAACTTCGCAAGATTGATCATTGTAACCTATCACCGCTGAAGTATAACGATTGTGTTATCCCATTCTCTGATACTGTGAAAGATCTTGGTTTGATCATTGATGCCAACTTGTGCTGGGTGCCTCAGATAAATGAGGTTTCTCGTAAGTTTTATGCAGCACTCCATTCTATTATCCGCCATAAAAGATTTCTACCTACTGACACAAAAATCACTCTTGTGAACACCCTATTGTTACCCATTATCGATTATGCAGACATTTGTTACCTGGATCTTTCTGAAGGACATCTAAATAAACTAGATCGGCTTCTCAATGCTTGCATTAGGTTCATATTCTGCCTTCGGAAGTATGACCACGTGTCTGAATATAGGCTGAAGTTAAAATGGCTTAAAATCCGAGAAAGGAAAAAAGTGAGGATCCTTGGCTTGTTATACTCAATTATCAACAATCCTTACTCCCCTTCCTATCTTAGAAACTCTATCAGTTTTCTCTCCGACTTAAATAACCTTGAACTTAGATCAAGTAATAATTTACTCCTTGATATCCCTTTGCACAGCACCTCTTTTGTGGCTAAATCCTGGTGTGTGGTTGCACCTCGTCTGTGGAATGAGTTACCGTTATCCATCAGACAATCTCCTTCTAAGGAAGTCTTCAAACGACGGGTCCGTGAGCATTTTTATAAGATTTCATAAATTCTGTCACTTTTATCACTGTTCTCAAATGTTATATAAATTATTAAATTGTTTTTATTTACCATTAGTATATTATATTTATTATATATATTTAGTATTATTTTTGTTATTATGTATAGCATGTATTGTATAGTATTTATGCATAAAGGTATATATAATATTTTATATCTGTAATATTCTTTGCGTTTTCTGTTCTAGAGTATTTAAATATATTTTTTCTTGCACGCCTACGTCCTTTTCTCTATAACTAATATGTGGATGTCTGGTAGAAAATGCTTTAGCATTAAGTCCTCCATTTCTACTATAGTGCAATAAAGAATTAAATAAAAATAAATGCCCCGGTACAACTGCAGTGTTGTACCGTTGAGAGTGGGCCCTACTGAATGATACTCTGTGACTATTTGGAGAGACACTAATCGGGATTTTATTTTTGCCTCGAGCTCGCCGGCGAGCTCGGTGTTTGATTGTGTAATGTTGTGCCACCGACCATCTTTCTTTATTTATTTCCGGAAGTCCCCATCCCACCTCTACCGCCATCGGCCTCTAGAGTCGTTGATGACGAGACTTCCGTCTGTCAAAGATACTGATAATGTGGTTGCCAGTATATAAATTTAAAATAATAAGTTATTGCAATTAAATAAGAATCGATATCAATGAATAAAATTACAAACCCTAACAGTTACAAACAGATGTCCAACATCTACCCTGATTAACCATCGCTAGGTGGGTTTCCCGAACCACTATCAACTTAGAAACAGCAATAGCTCACCGTATGGTGGGAGGACAATAAATACCCGCTACTTCCAACCGCTCCCGTTCATAGATACTCTATTCGCCAAGTACCGTATCAGCTGGATTGTCCACTGCTGAACAGAGCCTAATGCCAGAAACCCCATGCTTAGCAGGCGTCTTGGGGATTGCAGTTTTAAGATATCAGTTTCCCAGAAAGTGTTGCTGCCTACCTTCCGGTACCACCACTTGATCGCCTCTCGGGGGTGACATTCTAGCCCGGCAGCCCACGCGCAAGTACCTACCAACCTGATAATATTTTCCAGCAATGGTACTTGAGACGCCCCGTGGGGTGCCTGGCTAGAATTACCTCCCCCTATATCTTCCTCTGAAAGGTTAGAGGCAACGAAAGCTGCAGTAAAGCCTTCTGAAGAATTGGTAAGATATTACACTGTCCCCAAAATACCTGCCAAGCGGGAGAATTATAGCAGCCCCCCTCCTCCTAAATTGAATTTATTCAACGGTAGACGCTATGGTTGTGTTGATGATGACTTCAATCGGCTACCTTAACTGTTCCAAAGAAGAAGAGAAGAGAAAGTACAGCTCTATTTAAAGATATGACGGACAGCCGTAGCTTAGTAATAATGCCCCATATCAAAATATAAAATTAATATTCAGAATGAAGAACCTTATATATAATAATAAAATTCTGGTAGCAACAATGAATGTTCATAAAACGTTTCATTTATTTTATTATGCAAAGAAAAAGCACAAAACAATAGTAACAAGGCGTACGTGCGCATTGGATTAAACAGGCGTCACTTTTTCATATACATTATTAAAATAACAATGTCAATCACGCCATAAAAAACGGAACGATCCGTATGCCCTAGCCTAAAAAATATTCAACTCTATGGTTTCAAGTAAACAATAGCATATTCCAAACGCAACATTGTAATAAACAACATTGTATTCAATTCAAAACATTACAGGAACACACGGTGTGGTCAAGTGGGGGAGTAGTATGCAAAGCAGCTCTGGAAGACGCATTTAAACATAACTAATTCGTGTTATGCGATGGGAATATTTTAATTGAGAATGCAGTCGTTGCAGTAACTAAACGCACGTTTTGGCGGGCCTTGTGACAGTTGTATTTTTGTCTTGTCTATATACAAACGAGATGCAATATCAAATCAGTTATTAATAACATTCTTGTTATAGTAATGGTCTCTAAAAATATTTTGATTTTGTTCTAAATCGTTACCGAACTATACAAAAAGGTGCAGAAAAATAAGAGCAAAAGAAACCCGGCCCGCATTATGAAAGTGATATATCGGGTCCGTAACAAAAACTGTTATTTTAGGGAATTATTGTAGGCGTTTCTGACGAGATGTCAGGAGCGATCCTTGTAAACCAAATTGCTATTTTAATTGGCCGTTTAAATAGGTATGTTTGGATTCGATTTTTGAATTTTGGAAGACACGCGTTTGAACAAAAACTTGGGTGGGACAGGAATGTAACAGCTGTCATAATTTTAGCAAGAGGCCGGTGTCATCTGTGTTGATTCGGAGAGAAATCGATCGATTACGTGTAAAAATAGTAAGCTTTACAATGTTGAATACGTATATTTTTAAAATAGGCACATATATATCGACCGCTTTTATATCGAAATACATATGAACTGTTATTATAAATTAGGTAACTTTTGTATAAATATAAGTATAACATTTCATGCAAGCACCTTTGCATTGATAATGTAAAATTGTAGGTTATTTTTTACGACATATATAAATTGTATTAATTTTGTTTACTCTGCAACTGTGACAATTGGCGGGCATCTAATGCTCGCCAAATTTCAGTTTCTAAGGTTTTCAGTTCTGTGTATTTTTTTTGTTTCTTTTTCATAATATTTTTTACTCATTTTAATGTTGCACATACACAGATATTGGAAGGAAATCCCTTCCTAAGACCGTGTGCTCATTGCACACTACTTACAAGATCATTCACTTGCTGAAAATACTTCACATTCGACAAAAAGTGATATTACCGTTACCAATCATTATTCAGTTATTTGATTATATCATATAAAGTACTCAACCGATAAAAAATGGACCTACTTGAAGGTACTCTACCCAACAAAAAGGGAATGATCAAAATCATAGTCAGTCAAAATAATCGATTAAATTTAGGCGTCTATGACGTTCTTATGAAGGTAAATTACACATTTTAATATTGAAATATTCTACATTGTACTGCCACGTTCATCAAAAAATGTATAAAGTCACTGCTAGAATAAGCGGGAAAGAAACTCCGGGCCATGCTTTTAAACGTCTTTTAACAATGTGTTACATATCATATAATAAAATTATTTCATATTTTTTTATTACGTATATGTAACAGGCAACAGTTTGGCAGAGGCGGAGTTGTCTAAGATTTTTTGTCGTTTAAGGTAATCATAAACTGTTAAGTAGGATTTCTTAATCAAAATGTTTTTCACGTTCAACTTGAATTTCCCTTCTGTGAGCGTTGTAATATGTTTGGGAACTTTATTATAAAACCGTACACAATTACCTATAAGAAGGACCTTTTATTTGTCTTTGCTAATCTAAAACCTGGCACCGTTATTTTATCTTTATTCCTAGTATTGTAATAGTGATTGTCACTGTTGAATTTAAATTTACTAAATTCTTTACGAACATACATAATATTTTCAAATATAATAATGTACTAGTTAATCGCATTTTGAATCAGTGATGGCTCAGTGGCATTGGCAATGGATTGCTGTGCCGCAGGTCCATGGTTCGAATTCCGCCGCGGGCTTGAGCTACACCGCATGGTGTAAGGGCTTTTTGCGAACCCCCGCCTGGCTAGTGACCACCCTCAAGTAGAAAATCTGTCGCTAAGCACCTAACAGTGTGTTCCGGCAGCAGTCCTTGAGAGCCAGAAAAATTACAGGCACAAGAGACCTAAAAACTGTACGTCTCAGTGTGACGGGCACAGTGCAATTCGTCGTTGACGAAATGCGTCTGTTATAGGCAGGGGTTAGTCCACTTAACATCAGGTGGGCCTCGGGCATGCGCCGTCACAATCACGAAAAAAAAACCACTCGGTTATTCATAGTTATGGACACTGAGCCATCACTGCTCCCTGATCAAATAAAAAGAACAATATGAACATACATACTATATTTATTGTTTGATTCGAATTATAGTACAGTCAAGAAGTAATGTTTTTTTTTAATTTATATTTTAAAGGCCGTTCACAATTGACTCACCTAGAAGCAAGTGATGATGTGGTGGAAGGAGTTATTCAGGCTTACCTAGAATTACTAACCAGCGGTCACCTATCCAAGTGACCGCATAACTTAATTAATCGTTTATGAACGACTAAACAAGACAAGCTATTGGCGCTTCAAATGGAAGTGATGAATAGATGAGATGAACAAGTCACCCGTCTGATGATAACCGTGCATTACAGTGTTATGTACTGTTAGCTGTAACGAAATCTACCTATGTTTCGGGGAGTGTGCCACGGAACTTCATAATTTGATTCCGCCATCCCCATTCCATAATCGTACATCCAGGGAAACTCAGAAGCGACACCGCTATGTGGTGGATATTCTATTTACCCAAATGATTAGCTTCTTCGTAAGTGAAGTAAGTTAACGTAAGTGAAATCGGTTTGTAAAATTGTTTCAATATGTGTACTACTTACGAAAGTTTTAATCAAAGATTAGCTTCTTCGTTCATCATACGAACCGCGAGGGAATGGAACGCCCTGCCTCGGAGTCAGGGTTTTCGGTTAAGTCAATGATATGGTAAAGTACAATATGGGGGTCTTCAAAGCGCGAGTCAAATCTTCTGGGTGAGCGCGCACCATCATCGATCGCATTATCACTGAACATCAGGTGAGATAGTGGTCAAGTGATACCTAGTTCAGTATAAAAAAGTCACCTCCGTGCATTAATAGAAGTTGACTTAATTAGCTTTATAAATTATAATCTCATTTGTTTGTGTTTTCATATTTTTCGTAATTTATAGAATATTATTATAATTTAATAAGTAATAATGCCCATAGCGTCGTTTGCGACTGTGGCGCCCCCTGACAGTCCTTAGCTGAAAGAGTTCATGTACGTTATTCAATTTATCACAATGATTGTGTGCTTCAGGCAACACCACAGTTCGATACCAACTGTAGGCATAAGGACTATGTATCCAGTTGCCAATAAATTGAGTAAGTGACACGATAATTAAAGTGCATATTAAAAAGATTAACCTCGTTAGTTATTACAGTCCCACCAACTTATCTGTTCAGGCGGCAAAAAAAGAACTACAACATTCCTTCAAATTGTGACAGTTTGTAGTTGATTTCCTTGGCCAGTAGCGCCCTCGAAAACTGCACAGTTAAGATGGTGGTACTATAAGACCCTGTCAAATACTGAAATTTTGTCACTATCAGACCAGGAGGGAAAGAGAGGCAGCCAATGTAAAATCGCAGTTTCGGCATAGAACATATTATAATGGTTTCGGTAAAATCTGAAAGTAAGCTTAAGAACACAAAACTAGAAACGTAGGTACATCGAAAATGTCACTTTTCTTGCCCCTCTTGATAAGGTTTTGCTATTTTATTAATATGTTTTCACACACATTCATACGTAAATAGTTGAGACAATACCTATAAGTCATTGCAGACTCACAGGCACTCCAAATACTCCAGCCACTACCAGTTGGCAGCGTGCCCAGCATGGCGGCAGTATTGCCCCGTTGAAAAGCAAATTCCATGCAGAACTCTTTCGACTACATCACCACTGAGGCATGGAAAAAGATCCTAATTACAATCCATCCTAAGGCCAGCGTCATCATTCAACTGATCCTAGTTGATATTCCCTTGTGGTGTGGATGTAGGCACCTAATCATTTAATGGGCACGTATTGGGCTTCCTGTAGCAGGGTGGGATGATGCACTTGGAATGCGTTATGTGGCGCTTCGTAATTAATGTGGTGAGGGATTTATAAAGTTATTTATTTTTATCTATGCACTGATAATACTTATTTAAGGTTTTTTAATCTCACCTGATGATGTGGTCAAATATGTTGTTCAGGCTAACCTAGAATTACTGGCTTTCAAGGACAGCTGCCGGAACTTTTAGGTGCTTGGCGACAGTTTTTTTACTTGAGGGTGGTAGCTAGCCAGGCGGGCATTCGCAAAATGCCCTACCACCATGATATAACGACTGCCATCATAAGTCGACAACCAGGACCGACGGCTTAACGTGCCCTCCGAAGCACGGAAGCGCTCAGTAGTAATGTCACTAGCGGTCACCCATTAAACTCATGACCGCGGCGAACGTTGCTTAATTTCGCTGATCGGTTAAGAACAGCTAAGCAACTTCGCTACGTTTCTTTTTTGTTATTGTGACGGAACAAGCTCGAGGCTCACCTGATGTTAAGCGGACTAACCTTTGCCTATAACAGATGCATTTCGTCACAAGTAACGAATTGCACTACGCCCGGCACCTTGAGACATAGTTCTTAAGTCTCATGTGCCTGTAATTTCACTGGCTCTGAAGGACTGCTGCCGGAATACTCCGTTAGGTGCTTGGCGACAGATTCTCTACTTGAGGGTGGTCGCTAGTTAGGCGGGCATTCGTAAAATGCCCTTCCACCATGCGGTGAAGCTCAAGCCCGCGGCGGGATTCAAACCATAGACCTGCTGCGCGGCAGTCCAAAGCCAATACCACTGAACTATCACTGCTTCAAAATTGATTTAAATTAGATGATTTTCTTAAATCATTGTTGATTCAGAGGAAATCGAAATAAATTAACATTCCAATAGTTTAAAATGTAAATAACGTTGCCATGACAACGCAATAACATACATTTCCTTAAAATGTCTGTCATTATTAACATAAACGTATAAAGTAATCTCAGCAACACATAGTTCAGTTTTCAAATCGCTAATCTCATGTCAAGTTGCTACATAAGCTCCCAGGCTCAATTTTAGTCAGCACTTCTATCTATAGTACCACCAACTTAACTGTGCAGTTCGCGAGGGCGCTGCTGGTCAAGGAAATCAACTACAAACTGTCACAATTCGAAGGAATGTAGTAGTTCTTTTTTCTGCCGCCTGAACAGATAAGTTGGTGGGACTGTACATAATAAATGTCATTGATAGATTGGAATACTAGTGTTGTGTCACATGTCAGTCGACTCGAGTCCCGTGACTAAGATTGACATGACGTCTTGACTTACAAGTCCTAAATAGTATCCTACGTCACCTCCATTAGGCATTCTCTAAACGCAGTCTCTCTAATGTGCCATCGACTTTAAACGTACGTGGATTGGATTTAGAAGAGGATAGGTAGGCTAGGGATGTGGAAAGGAGTTACTAACAAACATTTTACCTGCCCCACATACATGGAGTATGTGCGGCTTATTTAGGGTTTGTTAATATGGGTGTGAAGAGAATTATAAATTGTGTTAGAAACACTATTTTTGCCAAATTATAATAAAATGGAATCAAAAACGTAAAAGTAAATAACTGAGTGCTAAACATGGCATCAAGTGTTATCTACAAACAAAGCTTCTATTGCTATACTATTAAAATATGACGGTTATAGTTTCAAACTCTGCATAAACCTTGTACGGACGTAAACGTCATATTTTTGTAAAATAATGCATACATAATGTAAATAAAAAAGAGCGCTTGTTCAAATTTTCACAGGAGATGTCATCGAGAAAATAAAGAAATGGAACTTGGAAGTAGCATAATGATTTAGTTTTTAGGGTTCCGTACACAAAGAGTAAAAACGGGAACTTATTACTAAGACTTCACCGTCCCCGTCTGTCTGTATGTTACTAGGCTATTCCTGTTGTCGCTATAACAACAAATACTAAAAATGGGCCATGTGCGAGTCGGACTCCCGCACGTAGGGTTCCGTAGCTTTCGTGAAAATTACAAAAGGGTATGATATTGTATCTAATGTCGTATAGATAATGGTACGCAACCCGTGATTGAATGAGAGATTGTAATAATATATGTCGTAACGTCAAAGTCAAAGTAATTTATTTGCATGAATACGATACACCAAATATGGCTAAAAAAAGTATAACGATATTTCCCCTATATTCCACCATTATGGCATGCGAAATTAAATTTAAGCAGACAGCATGAAACACTTTCAAATTATTTTAAACATCTGAAAAGCAGTTAAGTAAATAAATATTTAAAATTTATTCACATTAAAAGTCTGTAGTATCCTGCGCTCGCCTATAGAATCAGTGCCTCAAGGTTGTTGGTGTAGTTCCAAGCCTGGCCCAAGTCCCAAGGCTGTGATTGTCCAAGAGGGGTAAAATCTCAGCGAGAACATTCCTAAGAAGAGAGAGATGGTGTCAGGAAAGCGGTGAGATAAGTATAAAACCGATGCCAATATTGCTGCATTATAATATTGTGTTTTCGTGTGTATTTTAGTCATAAATATATTTTTACTTAACCTTATTCTATCCTATGCGTTCTCAGCGAGCACATATTGTACTGATATCACAAGAGTGGAATAAAAATAGAATGATGTTGAATTATAATAAGATTACATAAACAAGTTTCAAGACTTGAAAAAAGGCCTTAACAAGACTGAGTCCCATCACTAAGCAAATGAAACATGCAGCTCGTGTGCGACTGCCGATTGAACAAATTATGTCTTTAAAGCATTCGCCGGGTTTTATCCACTGCATAGTTAAACTGTTATTTTAATATTAAAATTAAGTTCTGGCTATTTTATGAATAACTAGTTATAGGAGCTTCTGTCCACGAATCGGTCACTGTGAAACTTGTTAACCGATCAAATAAATGAACCCGTTAGCAATACTCGTATCAGAATTCGGGCATTTATAATAAAGAGAGCATTTTTTTTTTAATGCCTTATAGGTTATCTTTGACCACTATCTCACCTGATGGTAAGTGATGATGCTGTCGAAGATGTTGTTCAGGCTAACCTAGAAGTACTGGCTCTCAAGGACAGCTGCCGGAACACACCGTTAGGTGCTTGGCGACAGATTTTCTACTTGAGGGTGGTTGCTAGCCAGGCGGGCATTCGCAAAATGCCCTACCACCATGCTATAACGACTGTCATCCTAAGACGACAACCGGGACCGACGGCTTAACGTGCCCTCCGAAGCACGGAAACGCTCAGTAGTAATGTCACTAGCGGTCACCCGTCCAACTCATGACCTCGCGCGACGTTGCTTGACTTTGCTGATCGATTGAGAACAGCTAAGTAAACTTCGCTACGAGCGCTTCTTCCGCTGCGGTCAAGACTTGGATGGGTGACCATTAGTGGCACTACTTCTGAGCGTGCACATACTTCGGACAGGACACGTTAAGCTGTCGAGCCTGGTTGTTGTCTTAGGATAGCTAGTCGTTATAGTATCGTGGAAGGCATTTTATAAATGTCCCATTTTGTGACCGCCAGGTTAACTAGCACCTTCGAGTAGAAAATATTTCGCCTAGCATCAAAAATATGCAACACGCTGCATTTACGCACAAAGGAGGGCGTACCATGGAGGTGAGAAACAACCTCTTAGGGTTGATTTCTGATAGTCCTAACAAACATTTTTTTAAAGTTTTTTTTTGTGTTTGTTTATGTGTATTTGACGGCACGAAGACCACCTGATGTTAAAAGTCTCTTGTGCATGTAAAAAAATCGTCAAAAAAAGAAAATGTTCACCTCAAAATGTTTGTTAGGACTAGCAGAAGTCAACCCTAAGAGGTTGTTAGCATAGTACCAATAACCCTGTATAGACAAAATAGATTCTTATACTGTAATGTTGATAGAATAAGTACTTTTTTCAGTATATTGACTTGAAAATATTGATTTGGCAACTGTTAGCCCCTTAAAACTACATCATCGGTTACCAACAGCAGAGACAGTCGGTGATAAAAAAGACAAACTGACCTTCAATTGAAATTCAATATATATAAGATTTTTTCCTTTTTTTTTCAATATCACCGAAAATACTTTCGGTCGTGAAACTCCCTCAAATGGCTGTGTCCTTGTGATGTAGAGATTTAGATGGATACTACACAGTTTTGTTCATAACAATCGCCAAGCAATAAACGTTAGCAAGTAAATATAACAGACACCATACTTACAACTTCTGAACGTCTTCAACATACAGTCAAGCAAAATGCAATATTCAATCATATTTGAATATCGAACCTTCAACGAACTTTCTCTCGAATTTGCGCGCACGCAGCCCGTTAATTCAATTTAAAGTGGTCACGAGTACATATACCTGTCTCGTTCTATCGTGTAGTGTCGTCTCGCTCGCACGTCATTATGTTATTACCCGCTTGGGTAGACGAAGAGCTGTGATTAGCAGGTGATTAAGGTTCATTCAACATAATCATGTAATTATTTATTTATGTTTTTGAGGCGAGTGTGTTTTGTACTTAGTATATGGTAAATATTAAGATGAAAGTTTAAGTTTTTATTTTATTTTACCAACCTAAGTTATTACGTATTACGAGTATACTATAACAATTAATGTGATAATCTGTATTCATGTACGAGTACTTACTGTATCAGCCAGATTGTCCACTGCTGAACACAGCCTCCATTTAGGGGGGGGGGGGGGTTTGCCATAATCCCCACGCTTGGCAGGCGTCTTGGGGATCGCAGTTTAAGGTATCAATTCCCCTTCCGGTATTTTCTCTTGAGTGCCTCCTAAGACACCCACAGGTAGAAATGGGGGGATGATATTATAAACCCTGCACCCCACGGGGCACTTTACCTTTCTCGATTCTTTGGCTATTCTAAAAACATATATATAACTTACTAATTGTATTTGCCATCTTTTTTAAGAAGCACACGGACAATAGTTAATTTTTTTTTAAATCTTATAAGAAAACATTAAATTAATGTTATAGAAAAATAATTGAAAATATATCTAGCACCTAATTTCTTTTTTAAGACGACCTGACGTCACAACAGCCACGCAGCCAAACCGGAAGAACTTTCGACGCGTTTCGCTTAAACTATTCTTCTATTGTTATTGGATATGGATTTCCGCAAAGTAATGTCTGAACCTATTCATTATAGTAAGCACAAGGATGTTGTTGGCGCTATCGAAAACAAGACTACATCGGACTTTATTTTTGACATCAACGAATCCTCTTCGTTTGTTTGAAAGGATCTTTATAGAAAGCTTTATTAAAACACTAATATTTAACCAGAATTTTTATTATCTTCAATATTGACTTTAACCAGGCGCAGTTACAAACTGGCCCACTACTAAAATTGTAAACACCCAATAACCTTTGTTCTTTCACAGGGCATTAAACTCGGGTCTTTGCTATTTGCTATATTAAACGGTGTTTAAGATTTTAAACTATGGTTTATATACGAAGGCACTAAGGAAAAGCTTGTATCTGAGCAGTGAGTAGCTAATACCATATTCTTGTCTTCAAGATTGTTTGTGTCGAAGCCCAAATAAGAAGTCAATTATCATAAAAAAATATTTCTTTAGCTACCTTTTCTTTTCTGTAGAATTTATTCTCATAAAGACAATGTCACTTGCATGAGAACAATATTGGACTTGAAAAGTTTAAACATTTTCACTCGTCCCATTCGTCACTTTTGCTAGGAGTTAAAGTGAATACTCATTAGTTTATTATATATACTTAAAATAATATAATAGAGTAACACAGTTTGTACTGGCAACTTTTTAATGAAAAGTTAGACTTTTTAAGCGACTTCTAAACAACGGGGAAGTCCTCATTTAGTAATTTTGTATGTTACCTCATAACTTTTTACAGGGTGTACCCATATTGTGTTTATTTTGTGGCCCAATTTTATTTTGTGTGCCTTCTGGCGAGTATTTGAGTTATCTCTAATAATGTGTATGTTTGAAGTTGTTTTTTTTGTTACAATTATTTATTAAGTACTTACTAGTTAATAGTTGTCGTAAACGACGTTTTGGAAAAATAAAAGCTTTTTAGACGTTTTCTATTCATCGAAGTTTTGTAATTTAGGCATTCTGATTAGAGTTTTGAGTTACGCGCTGAGGCCCGAGCTCGTCGCTTCGCGCAATCGTGACATCCAAACGAAGACTTCAAAACATACCGAAGCTGGTCGGAATCTTTCCGGTAAATATAACGCGCGTCCTAGCCGGTTCCTAGTAAGTTAATTCTGATTAGAATTTCAGTAACTCGACTCGATGTAAGAGAATACATTTTTGAACATAATTTTTGAAGCCGTCGTAGCGAAGTTTACTTAGCTGTTCTTAACCGATCAGCAAAGTTAAGCAACGTCCGCCGCGGTCATGAGTTAGATGGGTGACTGCTAGTGACATTACTACTGAGCGCTTCCGTGCTTCGGAGGGCACGTTAAACCGTCGGTCCCGGCTGTTGTCTTAGGATGGACGTTATAGCATGGTGGTAGGGCATTTTGCGAATGCCCGTCTGGCTAGCTACCACCCTCAAGTAGAAAATCTGTCGCCAAACACCTAACGGTGTGTTCCGGCAGCTGTCCTTCAGAGCCAGTACTTGTACGTTAGCCTGAACAACATCTTCGACCACATCATTACTTACCGTCAGGTGAGATAGTAGTCAAAGGCTAGCCTATCAGGCATAAAAAAAACTTAGGAACTAGGAATAAGGATTTTTAACTCCCCTGGTGCTTCCAACAGCAGAAACGTGAGAGAGCAACAATTTTGTGAAGCCATGAATATCAAAACAACGTGTCTGACAACATGAAGGATGATTTGTCTGTAATTTCCCGTGTACTGCCGGAAAGAGCGCCACGCAATAACGATATCTGCTCACGATCGCTAATGAAATGAACGAGAACAGTCTAACTACGACTGAGACATACAGACAGACAAGTTGTCGAACTAAATTCAAGAAAAAACACACACACACACAGTATACCTTAGTAAGAAGTTTAGATACACAATTCAATGTCTTTAATTGTTTTTTTTTATGTAATTGTGACTAATCAAGCACGAGGCCCTCCTGATGTTAAGCGGCCTAACCTCTGCCTATAACAGATGCATTTCGTCACAAGTCATGTATTGCACTGCGCCCGTCACCTTGAGACATAGTTGATTAGTCTCATGTGCCTGTAATTTCACTGGCTCTCAAGGACTATAATAATAATAATAATAAGTTTATTGTTCATTAAAACACACACACATAGTTAAATACAATACATTACTTAAGAGGTTCAAGATAACATGATATGTTTTATTCACTAAATTATACATGACTTGCAAAGCCCTCACTAAGAAAAATCTTGTATCGAGGGCGTTGGACAGCTGCCGGAACACACCGTTAGGTGCTTGGTGACAGAGTGTCTACTTGAGGGTGGTCGCGGGCGGGATTCGAACCATGGACATGCGGCACTGAGCCATCACTGCTTCAAAAATTTATTTCCTTGGTCGATGCGACGCGTGAACAAAATGCTGGTACCTATTTGGCTTAAGGAATAAGCATTGCAATTCAACGGGGCAATGCTGCCAGCATGCTGGGCACGCTGCCAATAGTGGGCTAGAGCATTTGGACTGCCTATGAGTCTGCAATGACACATAGGGATCTAAATGCTTTTATTGTAGTAGCTGTAGTGTTGTATATAGTTCGTAGTATTTAGTTAATAAATGCATACTACCGGTAAAAAAAACTATCTATTAATTAGGCAGAATTGTCACTAGATATAATAATTTTTATAAAGTTTTTTTAAGTGTTTTATTAAATAATGAATATGATGTTTTCTTAAAATATTTGTCATTATTAAATATGGATATCCGCAAAGTAACGCTCAATCTATTCATTAATACAATTTACTTAAACTATTGTACAAATACGGGATAGGCAACCTACAAGGGTGTTGTAGAAATGATTGTACTGTACTGTATCAGCCGGATCGTCCACTGCTGAACACAGCCTCCCCTATAAAGGGGGTATTTCCCAAAATCCTCACGCTTGGCAGGCGGCTTGGTGATTGCAGTGTAAGATGGCAGTTCTTTAGAAGGCGCTGCTGCCTTTATTTTTCCCTTAGTCGCCTCCTACGACACCCATGGGATGATATGGGGAGGTGTAATTATAACCCGGCACCCCACGATGAGCGATTATCAAGTATTAAATGCAAAAATTAAGGTAAGTACCTAAAATTGTTCATGTCCGGTATACGTAATATTGTGTGGACCTATTCAGTTGTCTTAAAACAAGTATAAATTAATTAAAAAAGTAAAAAGCCCGACTGCAAAATTATTTATTTTAGTTAAACGTTTTATCTATCCATTATGAAATTAAAACTGCAAGTTATCTATATTAATAGAATCGTTTTTTAAAACACTTCATTTTGATACCCCACTCGAAGAGTTTGCAAAAAAAAATATCTCTTAATATGGCGTCTAACACCCAAGAGTTTGTTTTTCTTATTTTATGTAAGTACCTAGTGTTACTTGCTCTATCAAGATGAATCTAACGATATCTCTTACATCAAAATATAAACATATTAAGGTTAAGCTGTTTAGAAGTTATGTTGGAATAAATGAACTCACAAACATACATATATGAACCCTGAAAACATAACACTACTTTATTTGGGCAGTCGTGTAAAAAACAACTTAAGGATACACAAGTGCCCGCCGGGAGCTCGCAGACGCAGCTGCGCACTCGCCCTGATGATGAGCATCTAATATGCTCGAAACCCGCGAGAAGTATTCGATCCTCAACGTGAGTGTTTTTTGCCGGTTTAATTTATAATATTTAAATAAGGATACACACATTTATTTTATTTGAAAAATATAATTATGATATTTACACGATGATTTACTAGTTCCCGCAACTCACTTTTGCTAGTAACTTGGGCAGAGGTTCCACCTAAAGGGTATACTAGTACTGAGTCTGGTGACTCCTGGAGTTATCACAATAATACCGAGCACTTAATTTTGGAAGCCACCGTTTATATAGAGAATTATACTGCTGACAACGCGTAAAAAGGTTTGTGAAGGAGCCTAGGTCAGCATTTTTTTTTATATTATAATGACGGAACAGGCTCGAGGCCCACCTGATTTTAAGCGGACTAACCTCTGCCTATAACAGACGCATTTCATCACAAGTCACGATTGGCACTGCGCCCTTCACTTTGAGATATAGTTGTTAAGTCTCATGTGCCTGTAATTTCACTGGCTCTCAAGGACTGCTGCCTGAACACACCGTAAGGTGCTTGGCGACAGATTTTCTATATTAGGTGTAACAGTACGTACTTAACCTTTTTTTTCGGTCAGATTTATAAAATCTATGAATGTAGGGGAAGGTACACAGTCGTCTAATTTAAGTTGCTATGATCCAGCTCGCAACTATCATATGAACTGATGTGATTATTTTTTTCGCATGGTGTTTGTGCACGCATCCAATAATTGTGAACTGATGCAGGTTTTCTTGTTTTAATGAGATTTGCTCTGTCTATGTATTGTTGGCTTTTGGGCTTTAAAAAGCAGGAGCTCAATTAATCTCACTCAATTAAATATAATGCAAAGTCTGATCCTAAATAAGGCAGTCAAACACTTCTAGTCTTATGTAAAAAAAATGGTTATCATTTGGGATATTGATGCATTTAATGGATTTGAAGAAATGATTTAAGAAGAAAAAGAGGTAGCTGCGTTACCTATATCACATTCGATGCCTAAAAGCGGTAGGCTTTACTCAAGGTAGAGTAAATGTGGACGAATGGTGTACTTATAGCCAAAGCTATAGTTGGGGCGCCAAAACCAAAACTCAAAATACGTGCAACGCCTTCGTCGATGACGCGTCGACTGAGCTCTGGTAGGCTTATTTGCAAGGTTTTGATGTGCAACTTGCGGTGCACGTATAACTTATCCACCTATTTGTATATCATTGGTTAGAAGTAGAAAAAACACGTGCGGAACTTAGTTGTATTTCATTTAATCATTTAAGTACGTGATCTGCTGACACAATCAGTTACTAACAGTAAGTCAAAAGTTCGTCAAGTGAACAAGCCTTGAGGCAGCATTCATCGACAACTCCTCTCTTCCCTCGGTCACCAACCATGGACAAAGCTTTGGCAGCCTGCAGCCAACCTTAGCCGTTGTAGAACAAGGAGTTGGGCATTGATCTCTTCTCAACCTCTTCGCTGCTGTAGCATAGTACGGCCAATGTTTGGGCCAACCGTCTTCCGCAGAAGACCGCTTTATCAGACCCTGAGGTGAAGGTTACAGCGATGATTAGAACGGAAAGGACTGATAATAGTTTCATGGTGATTAGTTTTAGATATTTTTAACAGTTTGGTGATACGTTTTCTTTCACTGGATTTGGTTGATACTTTAGTTGAACGGTTTTGTGTTGCAGCTTTGAAGGAATACTGTAGGAGAATGTGCTGAAGCCTGAAAATTCCTCCGTTTTATACCCATTTATTAATATTCATCGTGCAGTGAACATGTCAAATTAATCAGGGCGGTGTAAGATTAAGGTGTAGTTTAGCTAGTAGTTAATACTGAAAGGTCGGTGTTGACGCAGGTAAGTGCTCAATAAATTTGAATACATTAATCTACTTTCCGCAGACATGGTTTTCCTTGATGTCACGAAACACCTACACTTAGAAGAAAGCCAGCTAAAAATAGAACTAATTCTGTATCAACCGGATTTTCCAATGCTCAACACAGTCTCGCCAATAAATGGGGAGTTTGCTATTATCCCCAGGCTTGGCAGGCGTCTTGGGGATCGCAGTTTAAGATATCAGTCCCTCAGAAGGCTGAGCACCTTCCGGTATTTTACCGTTAGTCGCGTATTACGACACCTACAAATAGCAATGGGGGCGACATTCTAATTCGGCACCCCGTGGGTATAAGCAGAACTAATTCACCTAATATATAATATAAGGTGTAAGAAGATGCTTGCCTGCTAGTTCATACCTAATCAACTAGTTTAAAAGAGCTTAACAGCTGAAAAATTATAAGCTCCGCGCTTGTTCCGTGCTTCGGAGGGCACGTTAAGCCGTCGGTCCCGGTTGTTGTCTTAGGATGGCAGTCGTTATAGCATGGTGGTAGGGCATTTTGCGAATGCCCGCCTGGCTAGCTACCACCCTCAAGTATAGAAAATCTGTCGCCAAGCACCTAACGGTGTGTTCCGGCAGCTGCCGGAACAAAAGTGCCGGAAGAAAGGACAGCTGTCCTTGAGAGCCAGTAATACTAGGTTAGCCTGAACAACATCTTCGACCACATCATCACTTCACTTACCATCAGGTGAGATAGTGGTCAAAGGCTAACCTATCAAGCATAAAAAAAAAAAAAAAAAAAAGCTCGCTGTCAGTGAGTACCTACGATAATCATACTAGAATATAATAGATATAAGGATCATATCAGCGTGACCCGACGTGGCAATTACGTTATATCTTTGTCCGAAAAATGCGTGAATGACACAAAACTTTAAACTTAGGAATCACCGGTTTTTTTTTATCAATGCAGGTTTTATGGTTCCGTACCCAAAGGGTTTTATTTATTACTAAGACTCAACTGTTCGTCTGTCCGTCTGTCACCAGGCTTTATCTCATGAACCGTGATAGCTTAGCAGTTGAAATTTTCACAGAAATATTTCTGTTGCCGCTCGGACTCCCACACGTGAAAACTAAAAAAAAGTTATAATATAGTGTTATGTTGTAGAGGTAATGGTACGGAACCCTTCGTGCGCGAGTCTGACTCGCATATGGACGATTTTATATTTTTAAATTATTTATATTTTTGTTTAATAATATTTAAAAAAAAAACTGTCCATATAACGATTTACTTTATAAACAGTGGTATTGCTTATACATGTGTTGTAAGTATTTATTTATAATATGTATATTATACATATTTACTTATATATTATATATATATATGTAATTATATCGCTACACTCCGTCACTATCGGTTTTACAAATCCTCTCCATCGAAAGGTTGTCTGGAATAGATTTTAGTAATAAGGCCTTCCATTGTAAAACTGTCACTGAAAATTTTGAATTTCAACACACTTGCTCGTAACAGGCCTTTAAATGCACAGATTTCATCATAATATAGTCTATTATACACTCGTGCTTTTTTCTACTTTACCGCACTAGGGTTTCAAATAGAAAAAAAACAACGTTACCACACTTCTCACCAAGGAGATTGTAGTTTATTTTTCATATAAAAACAAACCAAAGAGTTCTTTACCTACTGAAGTAGAACCTTAGAAGATTTAATTATAAACCTTCTTAATCAGATTATTATTGCTATCAAAAAGATCAAGAAAATATTTTCGTATTGAAATTTTCGTATTCGTTCCTCGCAAGTGTGTTGAAAACGTCGTATGAAACTCATGCGCGTTGTTTATTACAATCTCTACGACATTTAGGCCTGAGATCACAATACCCGCCTAATACCCGTCTCGATTGTAATAAACAACTTCGCGCACTTGTTGCATAATGTACCTATACTTTATTTATTGTCTTGGGGGTGGTGTAACAATAAAATATTATTAATCTATCTATCTATCTTTAATAATCAATAGAGATAAAAGGAGTGCTATCTTCTTGAGCCGTATGTAAGATATATGTCTAAAATTAACTACACAGTTAACCAAGTAGGTATCTGATACCGGAAATGTGGAGTATTAAACTACTTTTATTGTTTTACAAACAATGATATTTTATACATTTGTCTACTGTTTATTATTATCGAGTGACAGCTGAGACGTCATCATCATCATTAGCCGGAAGACGTCCACTGATGAACAAAGCCTCCCCATAGAACACCACAAAGAACGGGTAATAGCCGCTTGTAACTATTGGCTACCCGCGACTTTTACGATGTGGTCAGTCCATCTAGTGGAAGACGTAGAATTGGTAGGCGCCCCACTAGATGGACTGACTTATATCTAATGTACAGCAACTTTACTAACAACTCTTTTAATGTAACAACTTCAGCTTTAGAAACTATACCTTAATCTGCGACAGTGACTTTATCCACGCAGTTTTAGTCGATCACTGAAAAAAGGTTTTCTTTTTATTGTGACGCAACAAGCTCGAGGCCCACCTGATATTAAGCGGATTAACCTCAGCATAAAACAGATGCATTTCATCACAAGTTACGAATTGCACTGCGCCCGTCACCTTGAGACATAGTGGTTAAGTCTCATGTGCCTGTAATTTCGTTGGCTCTCAAGGACTGCCGCCGGACACACCGTTTGTCGCTTGTGTGACGTAATACATATGTTATACACAGAGGTTGTCGTTTACCATCAGGTGGGCCTCGAGCATGTTCCGTCATAATCCCAAAAAAATAATAATCTGATGTTAATTTAAATTATTTTTTATTAATAATTTTCCCAAAGCAACGGTAATTACTCCTTATATACTTAAGCCGGGAACAATACGGTTATTTACACAAAGCAAATCCATTTTTCATTTAAAGGTTGCACTAAAACCACAAACTTTATTTACACGTTTCCCAAAATGCAGAAAATACTAACAAACAAAAAAGAAATAAAAAACGAAATAAAACCTCTAACAGGGGTATAATTAAATCATTTGTTCGTGGCTCGTTTACAAATACGCTATAAACACAACTGACCATCTCGAGGTAACTTAAAAAAGGTCATTAACTTAACAGTCCTGCTTTTAATTGCAATCATTAAAAAAAGTACGAGCAATGTGTGTCCGTGGGTACGGGTTGCCCGGCTGCCGGACTGCCCGTGGTGTGACGGTCTAGAATGTCGCCCTCCATCAGTCTTTTGAAGCGCTCGTAGCGAAGTTTCCTCAGCTGTTCTCAAGCGATTAGCTAAGTTAAGCAATGTCGCGCGCAGTCAGGAGTTGGATGGGTGACCGCTAGTGACATTACTACTGAGCGTTTTCGTGCTTCGGAGGGCACGTTAAGCCGTCGGTCCCGGTTGTTATCTTAGGATGGCAGTCGTTATAGCGTGGTGGTAGGGCATTTTGCGAATGCCCGCCTGGCTAGCTACCACCCTTAAGTAGAAAATCTGTCACCAAGTCGCTCGTCTCTGGCCCCGCAACCACGTAGAGTGATCACCCTACGACGTTTGTATGGAGAACTGACCGGCCGGTTCACCCTTAATCGTCTCTTACGACACCCAGATTTACGAGAGCGCTGCTGCCCACCTTAATACACCATAAGGTGGGCAACAGCGCTTTCTGAGCAACTTATATATCACACAGCGTTCCCCAAAACGCCTGGAGATTATGGTAAACTATCCTTAATGGGGAGGCAGTGTTCAGCATTAGACAATCTGGCTGGTACAGTACAGGTGTCAACGTGAGAAAACATATTTCTACGGTTAGGAAACTGAATTCTTATCCTAAAGGTGCAGACAAGTGATTAAGTGCTTTACTAGAACAGATTTTTAGCAAAATATGTTCTGTTGGCAGCAGTAACAAAAATACATGTTACTTTTAATAATAAATAATACAATTAATATATTCTGAGGCCAAGTTAATTCCGAAACATATTTCCTTAAATGTTTCTTAACAGAATGAAATTGCTAAGTTGATTCCAATATTCCCCCGTGGGGTGCCGGGTTAGAATTGCCCTATTATCCCGTGGGTGTCGTAAGAGACTAACTAAGGGAAACATACTGGAAGGTGGGCAGCAGCACCTTCTAAAGAACTGCCTTCTTAATCTGCGATCCCCAAGCCGCCTGCCAAGCGTGGTGAATATGGCAAATACCCCCTAAATAGGGGAGGCTGCGTTCAGCACTGGACGATCCGGCTGATACAGTACAATACAGTTGTCAGTGTTAACCTTAAAATTAAACGGTAACAAACTCAAAAAAAAACATAATTCACACTCACTTTTATATATTTAATATTTGTAGGATGTAATTTAATTCGTTAAAAGTTATTTTGTTTAATTACAAAGCCAGCAAGTTAACTTACAAAAAACGAACATTAATTTATAAAACGAACTTATTCGAAAGTGGGTAAACAAGCTTCAACAATTCGGAGAAGGAAGATTTAACGCATGAACGATTTATAGCTTCAGAGATGAGTTTTTTTTCTTCCAAACCCAAGTATAATTAGTGTGTGGCATTTATGGCTCTTAATAATTGGTTTACTAGCACCTTGTTAGGTTACAAGACGGTGTAAGGCATTCGGGAGCCTTGTTAGACAAGGCGTCTGTCACACCGAATTGTAACTTTTGCATATTGAGATGATATGTTGTGTTTAATAGACTTCTATCGAAGGGAAAGCGTTCATCAGGCGTGTAATAAGTTTTTTTTTCTAGATCAACGACATTTGTTCTTGATATTAGTTTTTAGGATATTTTTTTAACATATTTTTTTAATTGGATTGACGTTGTTTATTATGTATGAATAAAGTAAATGTCTTTCTGCTTGTACTTCGATAACCTGATACTTATTTTAATTGCCAATGGCCATTTGATCCTGTAGCTGTACACAGAAAACTCATTGATGTATTACAAAATTTCAAATTTACAAGAGATAAAATTATAGTCATGTCCGGGATTCGAACCCACGTCCATCCACCCTTTTAGCTGGGGGATGCTCTAACCAATTGAGCTAACATGACACATTGACTCATAACTCTAATTTTTGCTCTCGTTCTCTCAACCATCGTATCGGGATGGATCTAAGACAACTCAATGATGTATATTAATGAGGGTGAAATAAAAATCCTTCGGAATAACCTTCTAACACTGAAACATATGAATATTTAAATCAGCAAGATACCTACCGACTTCAACAAGTTATATCATGATTTTGAGTGTCAAAGAATGAGTACTATTTAAATTTTAATTTAAATAATAAAGAAGAACCTTTTATGTAATATGTACTATGATACTGTACGTTGGTAGGCAATTAAATTGATGAAATTTTAGTAATTAGCGAAAAACAAAGTACAGGATAGCTATACCCACAAAAAAATGCAGTTATTGGCAGGACCACAGCATGTATCAAATGTACTGCCACGAAAATAATAAAAAGAAAAAAATAACATGTAAATAATATTATAGCAATGATGACATAAAACAATGAAAGTGAGATGCAGAACATTTATATATCCTCAATAATCTAGGATGGAACTTATGCCATACTAAAACATCTTTCTTCTTCGGAGGTCATAAAACGAAGTCACTTCAGGGAAATTCCTGAATGGAAATAGCACTTAAGATGTTTGTTATAACTATGATGATTTGCTTTTACTGAAGCATCGATAAATGCTTGTTTCTATATTATATGTTTGTACAAAATTCGCATCGGTGTAAATGGACGCCACGATAAAATAAGTAGTCAGTATTAATATATTGATCTCAATCACCCCCCTCTGTTTAGGGCATTATAAAGCATCGACTACTAGGAACTTATTAAACACCTATAACTAAATAATATACCCATTTAAACCAATAAATACGAAATTGGGGTAGTATTTCTCGTATGGCAACATAATTATGAACGTTCAAAGAGAATTATTGCCGTGTAATAAAGAGTGGATTGTGCTAATTAAAGCTAATTAAGGTTTTTGATACTGGCAATAATTCTTTTATTAATAAATCACGAACTTTTATGTCACTTAATACAAGTTAATTAATCCATCAAGTTTTCTGGTTGGCTAGTGCAGACAGCTTTTT
The DNA here is from genome assembly GCA_963890685.1 of Plagodis pulveraria. Classification (NCBI taxonomy): domain Eukaryota; kingdom Metazoa; phylum Arthropoda; class Insecta; order Lepidoptera; family Geometridae; genus Plagodis; species Plagodis pulveraria. The sequence goes on from OY982972.1 coordinate 20,555,593, forward strand.
GGTTATTGACATTAAAGTAAATTAAGTTTGGTTGGTTATTTTTTGGTTCCTCATAGTCGATAAAAACTTATATCACCACTATGTGTGCCGCAACAAATTGTATTGTTTATAATTCTTAAATGTATCATATATACCATCACTTTTTGGATAAAATATTCTAAGTGAACGAAATTTTGAAGCAAATTGAAAATCATCTCGAAATGTGCAGAATGAAATCACTTCGACTGAAATTCACTGAAACCTTACAAGAAAATCACCTGATTAAACGGTATAAATCGCATCTATGTATTTTTATCCTGCGTTTCAAACACTGCATTGATCGTGGTCACGGGGTGACTAATTGGCGACGGTGGAACCATACTGATCCAAGTATCGTTTTCATTATATTGATAAAAAGAAGGAATAGCGTTTGAACTTGTTTTAAAAAAATACGTGATTTATTATGCTTTAATCTTTATCGAAATGATGGCTAATATGTCAGAAAAGATAAAAAAAATCTATATTAAAATATTTTCATTAAAAGTAGTCAAAATGTTGGTTTCTGCAGAAAAAACCAGATAAACAATAAAAATCGGATCAGTAAAGCAGGATATATTTTTGAAAGTAAGTATAATTCCAAAGTGAAAAATTGAGGTCCTCTAGCAATATAAGGCGCTTTTTGTACTAGGATCAATGTGGTATCAATTGAATATTTTTTTCCTTGCATTTGTTGCATATAACTCCAATATAGAAAAATTTCACTTGGATCAGTATGGTTCAACCTTCGCCAATTGGTTTTATTTGTCACTTGGGTTATTAAACGCAGTATTCGCTCGTGTCGAAAAGCCTTGCAGTTTTTTGGCAGCCAAGGTATTTAAATAATTTGATAACAGGATCCCAAGCGGGTGATACTTGCCTACCATCATCTCTATCAAAAATTGGGTACTTTTTGGTTTCAATAACCTCGAGTAACATTCTTGGCATAAACCGGGTCTCTCTGGCGAGGATTTGTGGATTGTCGAACCGAATTTAGTGATTGGGTTTGTCCTGGGCATGTTCACAAACTGTTAGAAACTGTGGAGTATCTCTTTTCATGTCAGAGATGTAATCAGCTCCTCTTTGTTTATCAAATTTATGATAGCTCACATTTACAATCAAGCTTGAAAACATCTGCATCGTTTAGGAGAATATCATTTGCCAGGTTGTTAAAATTGGCTATTACTCTTGTGCGGCTTGAAGTATTTACTTAATTTAACAAGTTGTGTTGTTTACTTTGTTTTTATTTTCATCACTTCCATATGAGAAGTAGATATTATATACTACTATATTAGACTATGATTTTTCCTCTCGTTAATTTGTAATTTTGTAAGGTATTGTTATATACTCTAATTTTCGCGGATTTCGGACGATGAAATTTAAATTACCGCCACGTTGCAGCACGCTGTTTTGAAATTAGTTCAAAAGTAGTTTATTTTAGTTTACTACTCACCTATATTTATCTGCTAATTTTGTCTATTTTAACCCAACATACTGGGTAATAAAAAGTAATGGGGTAATGAGACATATCATTTGTTATTGTTTTTTTTTATTTCTGGCTTGTATGCTGTGATTCTCACGTGAGTTGCTTGGTGATCTATTTTTTCAACTTGAGCGTGGTAGCTAGCCAGATGGGCATTCGAAAAATGCCCTTCCACCATGCTACAACGATTGCCATCTAAGACAACAACCGGGACTTACGGCTTAAAGTTCCCTCCAAAGCAAGGAAGCGGTCAGTAGTAATGTCACTAGCGGTCACCCATCCATGTCACGACCGCGGTGGACGTTAGGTAACTTAGCTACGAGCGCTTCCAAGTATTTTTTTTTATATTACTAGTGGTCTGTATTAAGCTGCTAATCTTGCCTATTTTACGCATTTAATTTTTTATTTGATTGCTATAATCCACACAGTGTAAGATAGCAGTTCTTTAGAAGATGCTGCCAGTATTTTATCTCTCATTGCCTCTTACGACTCCCTAAGGAAGATATGGATCCCCCGAAGGGTTCCCGCCTTGTCGTGGCGGTGGGGCTTAGTAGCCGTGGCTTCGTCACCCACGGTGAAGCGAAGAGGAACCAGGGGCCGTGCTGGCTTGGGCAGTCGGCCGGCCCCAGAGGGGCCGCTCCACTGGGCTTTGCCTCTAAGTCCAGAATGGAGCGGCAACGGGTAGGCTGCGGTGCTGTATGGGCAGCACCGCATCTGAGGCGGGCTGTGGTGTTGTATGGGCGACACCACAGCTGACGGTGAGGGGCCACGGCGGGAGAGGAGTGCCGGTATCACGGTGCGCCGCTCTCCCTACCTTCCGTGGCCACGGCGGGGCCGCCACCGTTGGATGGCGGACGCGGAGGGGCCGCAGGGGAGGAGGAGTGTTGGTATAGCGCGGCGCCGCGCCGCTCTCCCTATCCTCTGCGGCCGAAGTAGCAGGCGACGGGGCTACTTATCTGACCCGTCGCAGGGGGACCTTGGACGTCGGAAGCGGGGTCGTCTGACGCCCATTTGCGGGCTTGGTCCCCGGGTGGTATCGACGTGCCATGTGTTCTGGTGCGTCGTGAGGGGTAACACCCCAGGAGGGGTCCGGCAACGGACAACCGTGGCGGGTTCGTGGTTGAGTGCTAAAGCGACCCTGCGATCCCGCCGAGAAGCGGTAGAGATGGAACACCGTGTGTTATTTAGTCAGTAGGGGCACGACATATCCCTGCCACCATCCCCGGGGTGGACGGGAATGCGTAAAGGCATTTTTCACACGTTAAAAAAAAAAAAAAAAAAAAGAAGATATGGATGGGCGAAGTTCTAGCCCGGCACCCTACGAACGATACGATAAAGGTCTTATTAACACCACTTTTCAGTATTACTTCATTAAAAAAATACATATGATATAGGGTAGATACTCAGATCATAGAACTATGATCTGAGGGTAGATATATTTTAAATAGGTGTTGGCTTTTGAATTTCACTCTATTCGAAGTATTTAACACCTAATGTTTTGTTAATATACTGCTATTCTTACTCTCCGGAATCATAAATGTCTAAGTATAACAATGAAAACGCCCGCCATACGAGACAATAACGATAAAAAACGTCTTCAACTTGAACAAACCGACTGACAAACAAATTAAGCATCCTAATCGTGATTAACCACGGACATCTTTAACAAACTCATTATATTGGCACAGTATTGTATTTTAGCAGTTACAAATCTTCACACAATAAAGGAAGTACAAGAAGTGAGTATCTTAATTTGTATTAAAAATTCGTAATATTAAAACAAGACCGGTCAGGGCGAGTTGGACTCGCACAGTAAGGGTTCCAAAGTAACTACACATACTAAAAACACAGAATGTACCATATCAGATGAAGAGATTTCTTCAGGGTCGGCAACGCGCGAGTGATACCCCTGGTGTTGCAAGCGTCTATAGGCTACGGTAACTGCTTACCATCAGGCGGGCCGTATGCTTGTTTGCCACCTTTGTGGTATTAAAAAAAAACATTTTTCAAAGTTTTCTAAAACAACAGGATTCTGAACTGCGCGATAACTTGTAGTTATATTTTATTCTGTGGTTGTACGTTAGATTTTGAGCTATAATCACACCAAGTTTCACATTTGTAGGAGAACACCATAAATGAAAAACGTCTCTACAGAAGTTATAGCTCTCATTGAGATCTTCATTTCGGATGACAGCTGTCAAACTTAGACGGGCTATATCTCAGAAACTATTGATCATAGATGTAGCATGTGGCACGGTTTGTTTACAGAAGTGAATTTCATTTTGGGTAACAGCTAGCTGTCAAAACTAAATGGACTATATCTCAGAAACTATTGATCCTAAACTTCTACTTTATTTACAGAAGAAATAGCTATCATTGAGACCTTCATTTTGGATGACAGCTGTCAAACTTAAATGGGCTATATCTCAGAAACTATTAATACTAGACTTCTGGTATACATACAGAAGTTATATCTATCATTGATATCTTCCTTTCAGATGATTATGGCAAACCCCCTTATGGCTGTGTTCAGCAGTAGACAATGCGGCTGATACAGTACATCCCATTACAGAAGTCCCGTTCCATACAATGTTACGATCATGTGTTACAAGATAAACTACTGCAGACTTATGCGGTGACAAATCTCTAACAGACTCATTGTATTGAACGTTCGACTTAGTTATCAACTACGCATCTCTGACCCGAGTCAAAGGTGTTAAAACGATTGGCCGAATTTAATAAAACAAAGTTAACATGATATTGAAACAACAGGGGGGTGACCATCGTTGTATGATGTAACTGAGACAAATTATTTCAGTACGTTTTATATTGCAAGGAAAGGAAATAGAAGCATCTGCCTTTCCCACCCAGTCAGGCCTGGCTCACTCTGCACTTTTGTACCTAAGTTCAAAGCTACAGGTACATTTGCGTATCTGTCCGGATGGGATTATTGTACGGTGCGTACGCAGAAGAGATCAGAGCTATGCGTTGCTATGCGATAGAAAGAGAGACGCTTTGTAGGTGAATATAAATATTAGGTACTGCGTCCTTTGCGATCTGAAATGAACTTTGTTGCTTCGCAACTAGAGTCGCTTATTTCTTGGAATGGCTTTGCAGTGTAATCCTACTGGTCCTATTTATTCTATGACCCAGTTTCACCCACATTAAACAAGCTCTTAGTGAAAAGAAAACCGTTCGAAGTGAGATAGACTATATAGAAGGGTTCCATTGAGTATCTTCAATCTTTATATTTCTCCTGAACTGAAGTGGAAAATGTATGAATGAAACAACAATATAACATTTTTATATGCCCTGTAAAATTGACGTCAAATTTTATTATATGTCCACATACCTACTACATTATTCGACTTACATTATTTTTTTTTATATATTGATTTGTCACAAAGCTATTTACCTACATTTTGTATGTAACTATATTTTTTAAACTATTTCTCTGACGCTGTTACGTAGCTTAAAATCCTTCCATGACGTCACCAACGGCCCCAACGGGAGACTAGCGCTGCTTTAAAACCAACATGTGCTGAGTTGGGGTCAGCAGTTGGGGACTTAGAAGTTAAAACAAAATACTACTCAATTTATTTATAATTGCTGATGTCACAAATAAATGTGTTTTCTTTCTTTGTTTTCTTTCAGTAAAATACTATACAATCCTACTTTAGGAGAATTACTGGTCACCCTTTTGCCTCTAACTGGTACAAAAAACCATCCATGGGACAATCTTACGGGATCTTAATTGGGGAGTGCGGAATGCGAGGAATGGCCGGCCTGGAGCGGAGTGTCTTTGCGAGGACTGTTACAGTGTTGCCACTTGCCTTTGTTTTTGGTGCTTTTTGTATGGTTTGCGGTGGACCTGTTCTGTTGTTTCTTCTAATTCTAATATATATAATGGAATTATGTAGTACAATTCTAATAGGTGAGCAGCTCAAGGGCACGTAACATATTGAGGTTCCGTAACCAAGGGATGAGACAGAACCCTTTGATGTTTTTTTTGGAATAACAGATACTTAATACTATTTTAGCAATACATGAAATTGATATTTCGGGAAATCATTATAAAATATGATAATTTATAGCGATGGTTGACGATTCTGCTTAATTCAATGTGACGTCATTAACGCCACGTAACATAATTTTTGACGCATCTTGCATACACGAAGCGTCATGTGGAGATCTTGATTCTTCGAGTGCACAATGGAGAACTTTGTCTATGATTATATTTTTATATATTTGTTAAAATTTATTATTATGGACTAACAAAATGTAATGCCTGAATATATTATTATTAATTTGTCGTCGGTCAATGAACTGGCAACTTTGCGACTACTTTTCGAAAGTCCAATTTGAATAATATAATAACAAATATTTGAAAAACATGTTAAAAAAACAATAATTTTATGTTTAAAAAAATCACTTAATAAGTGAAATTCGTCGAAAACTATTCTGGGTTGGCTGCGTGACGTTTGTAATGTCACGTCGACGTTTAACAGGAAAATTAGGCCTAATCGAACTAGATATAAGTCTTATAATTTTTATGTGTTTTTCTAAAATATTCTTTTATTTTGGTCACAGAATGCCAATACTCCTCTGAAACTAGTTTGTCCTGAATGCCCAAAATCTCAAGATTATATATATCTTTCTAAATATGATTACAAGCACTATCGCGTGCTGAGCGAAAATCATATTTACAAATTATTGGAGCACAAAATGTTATGCTCCGGGCCGTAATCGAACCCGCGTCCTCCGACTTCGCGCTGGATGCCTGGCGCGAAATCGGAGGAATTACTTTCTGCACAAAACTGGAGCAACACATAGTGAAGAAGAAACCGTGGAGCATGTCTTATTGCACTGTAAAGCCACTGAACAAATAAGAATTGAAACGGGACTATGTGAGCCATGCTCACCTACGAAATCATCACCACCACCACATACGCCACTGGAACAGCTATGCCAGCGAACTAAGTCCTTCTCCGCTACGTTAAGAATTTGGGATGGCTTGGGTAGAAGCTGACGGGGAAATGCACAATACACCCCAAGCGGGATTTCAGTGCAGGACATATGAATATATCTATTACTGTAACTGCCGACTCGTCCACTGCTGAACACAGCCTCCCCTATTAAGGGAGTATTTGCCATAATCCCCACGCTTGGCAGGCGGCATGGGGATCGCAGTGTAAGATGGCAGTTATTTAGAAGTTGCTGCTGCCCACCTTCCAGTATTTTTCCCTTAGTCGCCTCTTACGACACCCATGGGATGATATGGGGAGGTGCAATTCTAACCCGGATCCCCACGGGGGAATATGTCTATTAAAAGACATGAATTCCTAATGTTTCTGGATTCGAATAATAGTCCTGCTGCATAGCAGCATATAGGCATTGCCACTGGAACATTGCTTCAAGAGCAATTTAAAGATTCTTTGGAGTTTGTTTGACCGCTGTTTTACACGCCTTCGACAACATTTTTTGATCCTTTTATACTCGCCTTTTTACATTATCTCCTGCAGCCGTCCGTCTCCGTCAATCGGGAGTCTGTCTGTCTGCCTGTCCTCGTTAAACTTTTAAATCACATTGTTTCGAGTTGTAGCGTTTCTCGAAACGGGATTCTGAGGTGACGGAATTTTTGAGGTGCCTGGCTCTTTGTTTATTTTGTGTAGCTGTTCTCTAATGCGTAAGGGTTTTTGTAAAAAGGTTCGGGATTAAAATGTTGACGATTTCTTTATGGCGATTGTTCCCTTGGGGAAACTTTTACTTAAATTGTCTTTTGTTTTCTACTTAAATTTTCTTTTGTTTCTACTTAATTTTACTGTTTGTATTTTTCTTATGGGATAGGAGGGCAAACGCGCAGGCGGCTCACCTGGTGGTAAGTGATCACCGTCACCCACGAACATCCGCAACACTAGAGGTATCGAGGATGCGTTAATTAATTTATGGGTAAATTTTTTTTATTATAAAGAAATCCTATTCGTGCTTTCCAGACCAATCTTAACTGATATGATATCAAGACCTTGCGTTTCTAATTTATTTAATATGTCATCATCATCATCAACCAGCCCGAAGACGTTCACTGTTGAACAAATGCTTCCCCCATAGAACGCCACAAAGACCGGCTATTAGCCACTTATAACCATTGGCTAGTCGCGACTTTCAAGATGTGGTCAGTCCACCTTACGGGGCCTACCAACTCTATATCTCTATTCATTATTTAGTAGCTGTTTGTGATTGTAATGAATATAATAGTAAATGTTGACTGGCTAGCTATTATCCCCCGTGGGGTGCCGGATTAGAATTGCACCTCCCCATATCATCCCGTGGGTGTCGTAAGAGACGACTAAGGGAAAAATACTGGAAGGTGGGCAGCAGCACCTTCTAAAGAACTGCCATCTTATACTGTGATCCCCAAGCCGCCTGCCAAGCGTGGGGATTATGGCAAATAATCCCCACACTTCCCCCTTAATAGGAGAGGCTGTGTTCAGCAGTGAACGAGTCGGCTGTTACAGTAGCTATTATGGTTTAAAAGAATCGTATCTTTATAAGTAGGACGAATAGACGTCGGTTTAGTAAAAAAAGGGTTCCGTTTTTTGGGGTAGCACCCCAATAAAAAGTGTCTCTTTATGTTTTTTAATCAGGAGTGTTTTACAAAGCTATTTTCGTTGTAATGTAAGTTTTTCCACTTATTAGACATTAACACCAGAATTACAAGTTACAAGTATATTAGAAAGTTTTTTTTTTATGTTATTGGGACGGAACAAGCTCGAGGCCCGCCTGATGTTAAGCGGACTAACCTCTACCTAAAACATATGCATTTCATCACAAGTCACGAATAACACTGCGTCTGGCTATCAAGGACAGCTGCCAGAACACACCGTTAGGTGCTTGGCGACAGATGTTCTACTTGAGGGTGGTCGCTAGCCAGGAGGACATTCCCAAAATGCTTTTTCACCATGAGGTGAAGCTCAAGCCCGCGGCGGGATTCGAACCATGGACCTGCTGCGCGATAGTCCATAGCCAATGCCACTGAGCCATCACTGCTTCAAAAGTTAACCGAAGCACAAAGTACAGTACAATACAAAACTCTTTATTGCACACGGTGGTGTTAGTAAGTTAAGGTCACTTTTGGCAAACATTTTTAATAGGTGTTTTTTTTTTAATGTAGCCTTTTTATAATTATATTTTGGAACACCTCAACAATAACGAAATTTCACAACTTACTTCGCTAAAATGTGATCAATTATATTCTTAACAAAACCAAGTTTAAAAATTTTAATGTCGGACTATCGCATCCATGTACAAAATAATACTTTCACGAATTGTGCATTTCGAACAAACTTTGAAGCGCTCGTAGCGAAGTTAACTTAGGTGATCTCAACCGATCAGCAAAGTTAAGCAACGTCGCGCGCGGTCAGGAGTTGGATGGGTGACCGCTAGTGACATTACTACTGAGCGTTTCCGTGCTTCGGAGGGCACGTTAAGCCGTCGGTCCCGGTTGTCGTCTTAGGATGGCAGTCGTTATAGCATGGTGGTAGGGCATTTTGCGAATGCCCGCCTGGCTAGCTACCACCCTCAAGTAGAAAGTCTGTCGCCAAGCACCTAACGGTGTGTTCCGGCAGCTGTCCTTGAGAGCCAGTACTTCTAGATTAGCCTGAACAACATCTTCGACCACATCATCACTTACCATCAGGTGAGATAGTGGTCAAAGGCTAACCTAACAGGCATTAAAAAAAAAAAAACAAAAGGTCGTAGCCGCCACGCGCAACACGCATTCAGTCAGATTGAACGTTGTTCAATACATGTTTTGTTTTATTTCTGTTACAAGCTCGTAATTGATCTAAATTTTGAAGCAATGATGACCGAGCGGTAATAGCTATGGACTGCCGTGCCGCAGGTCCCTGGTTCAATCCTCACTACTGGCTTGAGCTTCACCGCATGGTGGAAGTGCATTTTGCGATTGCCCGCCTTGCTAGCTACCACCCTCAAGTAGAAAATTTGTCGCCAAGCACCTGACGGTGTGCTCCGGCAGCAGTCCTTGAGAGCCAGTGAAATTACAGGCACATGAGACTTAAGAACTATGTGTCAAGGTGACGGGTGCAGTGCAATTCGTCACTTGTGATGAAATGCATCTTAGGCAGAGGTTAGTCCGCTTAACATCTTGGACTGGGACTCGAGCTTGTTCCGCCACAATAACAAAAAAGAATACGAATAACAAAATAAAATATAATTTAAAAATAAACCCTTAAGATTTCTCTTGATAGAACAACTAAAGTTGACATCGGTTTGATGTGCGTCAAAGCTAATTACTTTTTTGGTATCGTTTTAGTTTTAGAAACTATGAAGTTTATTTCTTACAATAAGTTGAACAAAAAACTTGTTTGTGGCTCTTAAAAAAGAATATGTTGGTGATTGGATCACCTTATTCTATATTAATGACAAATTTATAATGCGTGACGATGGTAAAAGACCTGACGGTATGACTCTGGTTCCATGGAAGTTGGGACGGCCCTTAGTGTGGGACGCTACATGCGTAGACACTTTAGCGCCGTCACACCTTTCTGAAACCCACGTGAGGGCGCCGCGGCTACTTCGGCAGAGCAACTCAAGCGGCGCAAATATGCTAACCTCAGTATGGGTTACATATTTGAGCCGTTTGGTGTAGAGACGCTGGGTCCGTGGGGACCGGGAGCTCATCGTATTTTCCAAAATTTATCAGAGCGCTTGGTCGATGCGAAGCGTGATCAAAATGCTGGCACCTATTTGGCTCAAAGAATAAGCATTGCAATTCAATGGGGCAATGCTGCCAGCATGCTGGCCACGCTGCCAACTGATAGTGGGCTAGAGCATTTGGACTGGGTATGAGTCCAAATGATTTTATTGTAGTAGTTGTAGTATTGTAGTAGCTGTAGTGTTGTATATAGTTTGTAGTATTTGTTTAGTAAAGGCAAACCGCCGGTAAAAAAAAAATATATAATATGTAACACATTGTCATACAAATTACAATGTATCAATGTAAGAGATCCTATAAGAAAACGGATTCCAAGGATCACCTGATAAGAATGGATATTGACAAGAAAAAAGGTTACTGATTATTCTTAATAATCTTTTATTAAATCATACATATCCTGTAAGAATTTTCACATGCGATCCCCAGGTTAACAAATTATGTATATTTTTTTTTTAGATATATATCTATCTATACATTACCCCAAAATGTGCACAGTGAGCAGCATGCTATCAATTACGTCAATGTGTGTGGGGTGATACACATTGGGTATTACATCGTGGTAGGGCATTTTTACCGACTCCAAAATAAGGAGGAGGTACTCCATTCGTCTGTTTTTAATTTTAATGTTTTTTTACCTCAGAACTCTTGACTGGGTGAAACGATTTGGATGATTCTTTGAAAGCTGATGCTTGCCGTGTCCCATTTAAATTTCATCAAAATCAGTCAAGCCGTTTTAGAGTTACACTCCAATCACTGAAAAGTATTTTCCTATCTTGATGATATAGTAATTGACAGTGAATGACAATCGATCCCTTAAGTAGCATCTGTGCTGCCCATCTTTCAGTATTTTTCTCCTAGTCACCTCTTACGACACCCACGGGAAGATATGGGCAGGTGAAAGCAGTTCTAACCTGGCACGACACGCGGAGTTTTTCTTAAAGGTGCTGTTAAATTAGCGATCTGAATAATCTTACGTCATTCAATCAAACAGCTAAGCACACGACCTTGATTGACAACGTTCAACTTGCCTAACCTACTCATCAAATTCGCATATTTTTTTCTGGTGTTTTAGTAGTCACCATTAATCTAATTTTCCCTAGATATTTTGTGAATGATCTAAGTATCAGCCGGTCAGTTCATTATAATATGTTGTATGAGAATTCTGGGGGCCAAGTCTGCTAATTACATGTTCATATTAAGCATAGATTCATTTAAGATTCATACACGACAGAATCGGTAGTCTGCTGATCCCTTACGAATATATGAATCTATGATGAATCTAGGCTGGTTTGACGATATTGCCAACAAAAAATAAAAACAGAAGAGTAAGGTAATTCTGAAAACAATAACTTTATTATTTATTATTATTTTATTATTTCGCTTGATATGAAACCGAGATTGAATCAATAATATGAACGATATTGACTGATTTTGAAGCAGTGATGGCTCAGTGGCATTGCCTATGGACTGCCGCGCAGCAGGTCCATGGTTCGAATCCCGCCCAGAGCTTGAGCTTCACCGCATGGTGGAAGGGCATTTTGCGAGTGCCCGCCAGCTAGCGACCACCCTCAAGTAGAAAATCTGTCGCCAAGCACCTAACGGTGTATTCCGGCAGCAGTCCTTGAGAGCCAGTGAAATTACAGGCAAAAATGAGACTTAACAGGTATGTCTCAAAGTGATGGGCGCAGTGCTAGTTCGTCACTTGTGATGTAATGCATCTGTTATAGGCAGAGGATACCGCTTAACATCAGGTGGGCCTCGAGCTTGTTCCTTCACAATAACATTAAAAAAAAAGATATGAAGTTAGTAGACTACCAAAACTCTCAAAATTGACCAGACCAAGTCCATTATAGATTCATATTGATTAGCAGACTTGATGCCCAGGCCGCTAGTTAATCGGCGCCGTTTAGTATAACGGCTACGCTGTTTATTCAACGGTTGATTAAGCTAGTTCACTCTGACATCCATAAGGTGCCACGAGCAATAGTGTGCGTCAAACATAAGGAGGATAAAGCAGGAATATGATTACTGTAAGCATATAATTAAAATCCTCCGTCCTATGCCAAATAAAATGTTCTCTGGATATTATATCGCGAAGTGAGAGGTTCAGTGGCCAATAACTATATAATTAATTTTACGGTCCGTCTCTTTGTATAAACGGTCAGATAAGTGTGATTGTCGCAGTACAATAATATATGCAGTAACTCAGGTGTTCATTTTCAACCAATTTCAAATTAAAACGACTTCAAATCGACGCGTAGCTGGTTTTTACCCAATTTAAAAGCGGGTCCATTTAACATAAAAAAAATATTAATATGTCAACTTATCCCGCGAAACCAGATTATGTCACGATCAATAAACGCTTAAGTCCGCAGCGTATGCCCAGTGAATCATGTCAAAAAGCATTAATTATTTTATCTGTCAATCAATTTGTCACTGCAGTTGATACTCGTTTGAAAACATTTTGTTAATTTTCACTATTTATTATTTCACATTATTTGTACAACTACTAGGACGTATTCGTTAAAAAAAAGCTGTCGTAACGTATGAATCTGAAATTTAGCATGGCCCTATAAAAGATGTGTGTGAAAGAATAGTCTATGTAGGAGATGCACAGGCGCATCACCGGCCGCTGCCGCGGCACGTTCGTCGTTGTGGTTACGAGTAACCTAACGCTCCTGCTCGCTTCGCTCGTCGTCGCACCTAAATATGATTTTGAGATTTAGTGATCATTTACTACATTTGCTGTTCGTTTTACAATTTTTGGTAAAAGAACTAAGGGTATCAAAGCATTTTATGGTGGTCATTATATTGAATCCCGTCTAATTTGATGAAGTTTACCTACTGCGTTTATTCTGTAGCGCGTAATTATACTTGATGGGGAGCGAAGCGACAGAGTGTGTAAATCACAAATGCGAATAAAATGAATTTAAAACGTACGTGTTTTATACCTCTTCTTTGGTTTGTACATATTATTCATATTATTGTTGCAAAGTTCTTTTTAGTGTTTCCTTTTAGAAAACAGCCTAATAAGTCTCCGCTGTCGGTTCATCAGACCATTTAATAATATTAGTAAATCTTTATTTCAGGTAATAGACACAATAAATAAATTTAAAAGAGCTGACCATTTGAACCGTATTAGTTGCAAAACAATCTTCATAGATTATGTTTAAAAGTCCTGAACGGGTCTATTCACGCACGAATTACCATCAAAATAATAATATTAAAATCTTTATAGCATCTAATAATTACCCTAGTACTAGTAGAAGATAAGATAATAAATATAGATACATAGAACACATTTTGCACAAGAACTTAAAAATAATATAACAATAAAAACTTATATATACCATACGCAAAATTTAGAGACCCAAGTTTCCCAGACATATTGGATAATTACCTACTAATTAGACAATTTAAAACTAAACTTTTAAGTGACTAAAGTAAAAATGCTTTTATGACATTAATGAATCGGTATAAATTAAAGATGACATGTTCATATTACATTATTAATATTATTTTATTGTTTGACATGTAATTTTATTAATAAATCAATACTAATAATATTATATTGTACGTCTGTCATGGACAAACTGTGGTTCTACTAGCACTTGTGCTCTTAATAAGATCTAATATGTACACGGTTTCTGCAATAAATAAATTTCATTTTATTTACTAATGCAAAATGGTGCTCTTATCACTTATTAGCCTTATGACGATTTCTCCCACAGACTGATAAAGTATTTATTAATAATTGATGTGGGTGGAAGTTTTCCACAAACAACTTACAAACCTGCAGGTACTGCATAAAATAAATACCATCTGCCTCAATCCTGTGTTTCAGTACTTTTGTCACATAGCAGGGAGAGAATCCAATAACCTGGAGTCATTGTGACAGGGAAAATCGAAGGTAATAGACCAAGAGACCGTAGCTCATTGGTCTGACCAGGTCTGAAGGAGCTTGATATGTCGGTCAACGAGGCACTCCATGAAGCTGAAAATAGGGGCAGGTGAAGATCAACAATCACAACTGAATTGTGAGAACGACTGAAGAGAGAAAAGATAGGTGTATTATTACCATCTTTATAATAATGTAGTCTATGGGACAAAAGTTTGATAAGACGTCGTAAAACCTTAATAAAATTGATGATTTTTTATGGGACTAGCACGATGCTCACCTGATGTTAAGCGGTAACCTCTGTCTATAATAGATGCATCTTATCAAAAGTGACGAAATGCACTGCACCCGTTACGCTGAAACATACCTTTGTCAAGTCTCATGGAATTTTGCTGGCAGGTGCTTTGGCGACCGATTTTTGACTTCAATGGTAGCTAGCCAGGCGAGCATTCGCAAAATGCCCGTCCACCATGCGGTGAAGCTCAGCGGTGAGGATCGTACTATGGACCTGCGACACCGTAGTCCATAGCTATAACCACTCGGCTATCTGCTGTATCAGCCGGATTGCCCATTGCTAAACACAGCCTCCCCAATAAAGGGGGATTTGCCATAATCCCCACGCTTGGCAGGCGTCTTGGTGATCGCAGTTTAAGATATCACTTCCTCAGAAAACACTGCTGTCCACCTTTCGGTATCTTTACACCTTTAGTCGCCTCCCCGGCACCCCACGGGTAAGCCCGGCTATCATTTCTTGAAAAATGTACATCCTATTTTCTATTTATACTTCGATTTCTCGCTATACCCAAGAACAATTTTCCAATAAACAGCAATTCCATTAAATTAATTAACCCGAACACTAACGTGTCCGGGGGCGTTACGCCATATTTATTACTTTTAATTACCGATCGGACGCCTCCATTTTGTTTCCGACGCTTTATGAGCTTAACTGGTATTAAATCAGATTTCTATTTATTAGTTTGCTCCGTGAAAGAAATTCTTGAACACTTTCTCATTTAATATTTATCATGTATCAGGTTGATGATGTTTTTTATATTTGAAAGCTGGCGCTTGTCATGTGGTTCGATTTTTAGTGAGATCTGACAAGTAGTATTTAATAATAACAAATATTTTAAAAGCATTTTAAGATAGTACCAATTTAATTATTTAATAAAACACCTAAAAAATCTTTATAAAAATTATATATATCTAGTGACAATTCCGCCTAATTTCCTGTTAAGCCGACGTGACGTCACGAACGCCACGCAGCCATACTAGAAGAGTAGTCGACCTAAATCGTTCTTGTACAAGTAATGTTTTTGACTGTTCTCAGATTGTGTTTTACCACACTCAGAAAAATCTAAAGTCAAAAGCGCCCTAATGACGGCCAATTTATATGGTATACCAAACGTTACCAAACGTAAATACGTACAAAAACGCCTTCCAACTAGAAGGTGTTAAACGAGGTCAGTGAAGGTGAATGTTTCTTTTCGTCTTCATTTAAGGTGTATTTTGTGGTCTTTCTTAAATATTGACTTTTCGATAAGGCTGATTAAGTCGTACGTTATAGTGATAATCACCGTATATACACCGCCGTAAAAGTAAGGTATATTTTATGGTCAATACTGCAATTATTATCGTATAACAAGTTCAATTCTGAAAATACTTTACGGAAGGCGTTTTTGACGGTTGTGTTTATTATAAAACATGGTACATTTTTATTGATTGGTGAAAATCATCTTAAGAGTTGTGAATTCATCTTAAGTATTTACAATTCAACGGTAAAAGGTCAAATTCTATTTAAGCCTTTAAGTCGTTTTTCTCAGTGCAGGTAGGTCTCTTCAGCCAGTGACTTGGTGGGTACCTCCGCAGTGTCAGATATTCCGGCTCGGCAGTAGTATGCCGTGTTTAACATGAAGGCCACTGTAGCAAGTGAAATTACCGAACAAAACGATGGTTTATTTTTTTTGAATTTATATTAACGGAAAACTTGCAAACCATAGATATTAAGCTCAAGTACTGGCATGCAAAATTTCGCCGAGCTTTTTATGTACCAAGTGTCACCTGCACTATCATGACTAATCCACTAATATTTCATACATTAAAATCGGTTACGCTGTTTAGAAGTTCTGGTGGAATAAAGAAACTCACAACCATACATACATAGGTATATACATGAACCCTGAAAACATAATACTCCATTTATTGGGCAGTCGTGTATAAACAAAGGTAGTTGCGACGCGGAACTCTAAAAGAACCTTAGAACTGACGCACTTGATGTTTTTTTTTTAATTATTCCTTAGTGCCTATTTACTCATCTCAAAGTCACGGAAAGCAAAATAACAGTGTAAAGAGCCAAATGGTACTTCCAAAAAACTTAAACTCCAAACATCCCATCTGCTACCTTAAACTGTTTGCCCAGCAGGAAGTTTTCTCCAACAATAACATAAGCCCACTGTTGGTCTTGCTTTCGGCTCTGCGCTTGATCACAAATTGATAGGTTGACAAACACGCCAGCGGAAGCTGGTTCATGGATTCGATTCCGGTCAATATTGGAAGTACACTTGGACGGACGGTACTGAGGAATTTTAACTAATGAGATTTACGAGATATTCCCGATAGATCTAAATAAAAATCAAATAAACAAAACTGAAAAAAAATACTACTTTTAACGTATTTAATAAGCATTATTAAGGAAAACTCAAATACTGCTCGCCAGATCTCACACGAATAAGCAGTGATGGCTCAGTGGCATTGGCTATGGACTGCCGTGCAGCAGGTCCATAAAAATTTAAACGGAACCACGTGACAAGCAACAGTTTTCGAATATAAAAAAAAACATAAGATACTGTCGATCTAAGAACATCCTCCATAATTTTGAAGTTCGTTAAAAAAATGTCCATTAAGAAATATTTAGAGTACAAAATTTCTCACCTGGAGCGGGAAACGAGCCCACGGTTAAGGCACTCGGTGCGTAAAATCGGAGGATTAGGGTTCGATTCCCAATTCCCATTACTACAAGTAATACAAATTTTAACCACCATCCGAAAAATGAGGAGGTTCTCTATTCGACCCGTAAATTTTTTTTCATGTATGACAACGCGTTACTTTTTACTGATTCGTCCGATTTTGATAATTTTTTTTTATTTAAAAGAGTATTCTTTCGAGGATATCCCATATAAATTTCATCAAAATCAGTTTGGTAGTTTATAGGTTAAAGTCAATTAACTGAAAAATATTTTCGCTTACATGGATGATTTAATTTTTTGCTGTTGTCGTCGATGAACACTATATTCGATTATTTTTTAAGGAGTGTTTATAACTTAAAAGAAGTAAACATATTTTTTTCAAACTGAACTGACTTACTACTTTTGAAACAGTGATGGTTCAGAAGAGCTGAGGTACTTGTATTGGCTGCCTGCTGCGCAGCAGGTCCATGGTTCGAAACCCGCTGCGGCCTTGAGCTTCACCGTATGGTGGAAGGGCATTTTGCGAATGCCCGCCTGGCTAGCGACTACTGTCGCCAAGAAACTAACGGTGTGTTCCGGCAGCTGTCCTTGAGTGTCAGTAATTCTACGTTAAGCCTGTTAACGCCTTCGACCACATCACCACTTACGATCAGGTGAGATTGTGGTCAAAGGCTTACCTATCAGCAATAAAAAAACAAACTTCGAACACTGAAAAGTATGAAATAACTTACTTTCGAAAGTCGGACCGTGCTAATGTGAGGTTAGTATTTTAAATGAGCATAGTACCGGTAGTACTGATATTGATGATTTGTTTATACTCGAAAACTCTTCGTTGTTCATTGTTCAGGCTGCGCGACTTTGGAATTAACTTCCGGTTAATATAAGGCAAGCTCAGTCTATTGCTGTATTCAAAAGTCAAATTAAAGATCATTATTTATCCACTTTACCATCTCATTGAAATTTTACCCCCTTACTTATAAAAACATCGCTATGTAGTTGCTAAGTAATGGATAACTAAACAGTGTTTAAGTAATGCTTAAATATTTCTTACTTATAAACGCTACATAGCACCTGTTTAGCTAAGCAATGGATAATGAGGTCGAACGAATTTTAAACTGACAACATTGTACTAAAAAGTATTATGAATGACCTAAATGGCCAAATACCATGTATCTAGTGCTAAATATCTTGAAATTAAAAAGTAAATATAATACTTTTCTTTGTATAGTACCACCAACTTAACTGTGCAGTTTTCGAGGGAGCTACTGGTCAAGGAAATCAACTACGAACTGTCACAATTTGAAGGAATGTTGTAGTTCTTTTTTCTGCCACCTGAACAGATAAGTTGGTGGGTCTGTAACTAAATCAGCTGATCAGAAATATGGGCGCCATCTTGTTACTTAAAATATAAACAAGGGTGGGACGGTGTTTAAATTGACAGCTGATTTAAGCAGTACTTAGGTACTGGATAAAGTTATGTAGCGTTTATGAGTAAGAAATTTTGCTAATCAGCGGCTAAGTAATGTTTAAAATTTAAATAGCGTTTATAAGTAAGGCTGTTAGTCTGTATCCATTATGTAGTATTTAGTATTAAGTAGTATAAGTAATTGGTTTAATAGTATGTAGTATGTTTATGTATTGTAT
This sequence comes from Plagodis pulveraria, assembly GCA_963890685.1. Classification (NCBI taxonomy): domain Eukaryota; kingdom Metazoa; phylum Arthropoda; class Insecta; order Lepidoptera; family Geometridae; genus Plagodis; species Plagodis pulveraria. The sequence continues at coordinate 20,574,333 of OY982972.1, forward strand.
ATAGTAGTATATAGTATGTTTATGTAGTTTAGTATATTGTACCTGTTATATTACCTAATTAGTATTCTTTTGAAAGTAAGCATTTGATTTATGTAAGTAGATATGTATAATTAATTTATTGTGTTCGCCAACCTCTCTGACTCCTTAAACGATCTCCATCCAAAGGTTGACTGGAAGAGATCGCTTTAAGCGATAAGTCCACCCTTTGTACTTTAGTTTTAAGAATTTCTTCTTTATTGTATTTTTATATTGGTGTACAAAAAGTGTTTTGTATTGTATTGTATTTTAGACATTAATATATGTAATTAAAATATGACTAAGTATAAATAATGTAGAATAATAATATGACATAACATACTATTCCAAATCTTAAAAAATAATTAATGCTAATTCAACGTGTACCTATTACAACAATATGGATTATTCATATCTGAAATAAATTAATTAATTTTTTTAATTTTAATTAATTTTTTTAATTGTTCCAATTTAAATTTGAGTGGGATCTGACGTATTCTTGTTAACCTAAATAATGCATATTTTATGTTTAAAGTCAGCTTTTGTTAAAATGGTTTACTTCTAATATACAGAAATATTAAATTCTCAATTCAACATCCTTAAACAACAAAATTTAAATTGTATGGCGTCATAACTCAGGCACTTAACGAACGGTTACACAACTCATACAAAACTGACAGAAGGCAGTATAGTACCACCAACTTAACTGTGCAGTTCGCAAGGGCGCTGCTGGTCAAGGAAATCAACTACAAACTGTCACAATTTGAAGAAATGTTGTAGTTCTTTTTTCTGCCGCCTGAACAGATAAGTTGGTGGGACTGTAGGTGGGGGATTTGTCATACAATAGGATGGGCTTCTCAAGGAGTTCTGAGGACCAGGGTTGGGATTTATTGGGCATTCAAATTCAAAAACAAGAGTTTACTTAACAGAAGGTGCAAGATTGGTTTTCTTTTGTGAGAATAATTTAAATGTTAATGTTAATTAGAGAAGACTTTCCATTTTTTTTTTTATATTATTGTGGAGGAACAAGCGGGACGCCCACCTGATGTTAAACGGTATCCTCTGCCTATAACAGATGCATTTCATTACAAGTGACGAACTGCACTGCGCCCATCACCTTGAGACATACCTGTTAAGTCTCATTTTGCCTGTTATTTCACTGGCTCTCAAGGACTGCTGCCGGAACACACCGTTAGGTGCTTGGCGACAGATTTTGGTGGTCGCTAGCCAGGCGGGCATTCGCAAAATGCCCTTCCACCATGCGGTGAAGCTCAAGCTCTGGGCGGGATTCGAACCATGGACCTGCTGCGCGGCAGTCCATAGCCAATGCCACTGAGCCATCACTGCTTCACAATTAAGAGTCCTTTTGGGTCGCGAACGCATTGAGAGTACTGATAGTATTGCAGAGGTCTAAAGCGAAAATCTTCTAAAATATAATGATGGCAACCCTGCCCCTGTTGATATTGTACTCTTAGAAACTTACTCAAGAATTATAAAAATACTGTTTATATCTGGATAAAAGTGTGTTACAAGTGTTGATACATCTCTGACTCGTCGGCGCGGGCGTTATCCAAGCTAAGTCCTAACTCTAAAGTGCTAAAATCTTGATAACAAAGTTTTATTTATCTACCTACAGAAATCTTTTTAGTGGACTATTTGACATTTTAAGTGACACCACCCTCAATATTCCAGTTTTATATCTGTCATATTCAACTGACAGTTGAAAATTTGATACTGACAGACAAATAATATTACCAGCGTAGAATTTTTCCCCCAAAATAGGGAAAAATTAAAATGGCTGTCTGTGTTAAGTGTAATAAGTCTTTAAAGCCCGCTGAACTTAAACAGTGCTCTAAGTGCACAAAAGCGTATCATTACTTTTGCCTGGGAGTAAGTCAAGAGACCTACGGTAAAGAATCTAAGGCCTACAAGGCGTCTTGGAAGTGCCCCGATTGCAAAACTCGTGGCAATCCCTCTCAAGAGGGCCCCTCGGATACTCCCTCACTGTCTGGTCCCTCGGGTACTCCATCGCAGACCGGCCCCTCCTGTACAAAAATATCTCTTAATATGACCCCAATCCATAAGACCAACTGGAAGGGTACACCCTGCATACAAAGAGAAGCTATGGCAAAGAAAACGAGTACTCCTTCTAAGAAATCTCATGAACTTCCAAAAGTGCAACCGCAACCACCACCTACTATCGACATGAGTTGTGCCAACAAATCCACAGAAAATATCACCTTAAGACTTAGAAAACGCGTAATAAATACACATCCCACATTATCAAGATCATACTCGTTAGAATCTATGAACGCATCTTTAAATACAACATGCTCAGAACTAGGTTCGCGAAGCTATGACTTATCGACACGAGCGTGTCCTCATGAGATGGTGGATTTGAAAGATGAAATATCGGAATTAAAGCTGCAATTGACTAGCACTAGAGACGAGTTAGATAATACCATTTTGGAAAATATTAACCTTAAAAAAACTGTAACAGATTTACAACGACAAATAATAACATTAAAACAAATTTGTACTACGCCTTCATCTACTACAAAAAGTTCATCAGCTACGTGTAAAAAAGAACAAAACAAGAAACGAACCCAACAGCAATGTTTCACGCCAACAGTATCTTCATGTGATCTAAACACGGCTATTCGCGGTGATTTGAGCCCTCCACAGGAAATATTCAAACAGACTGATTCCACATTAAGCACACCGCTGCCATCAGATCAGCACAACCCAGCAGCGACCATGGAAATAAGAAAAGACACGCAAAAAACCTCTAAACCAGTCACCACAATAACAAAAAAAATGTTCATCTTAGGAGGCCAGCAATGTCGAGGGCTGCGAGGCAACTTAGAAAAATCTCGACAGCACTCAAATAAAGATGAATATGAAATAATGTCGTTTATAAAACCGTATGCTATCTCGGAGGATATTGCTAATAATTATACTTGGCTGGAAGCTGGCAAAGAGGATAGGGTAGTTTTGTCGTTGGGAGAACACGATAAAAACCCCGCCAAATTGATGATAGAACTTAGTACGATTTTAAAACGATTGCACAAATGTCCTGTTGTTATTGTACTTAGCGTAAGGAGTAGCTTATATTTAAATGAAAACAGACTGAATTGTATGTTACGCAATATATGCACAAATTTTCCTAACTGTACCTATCTAGATTTAAACAAATTGAACTTATTCAATCGAAACTTCCTTAGGGCTATTAGTTATGAAGTTAATCGTATCATAGACCAATTTGACTACGATTGCAAATATTTAGTGAACCACAAACTTGATGCACAATACACCATCAAAAAATCCCACAGCTCACATAAATTTGTAAAATATGCACCACCGGACTTATCATCTCCGCTACCCAAGAAAGGTACAATACCTTTCTATTTCCAAACTATTAAAAAAACACTTTCAGATAATTCCCTACAATCAGTTAATAAAACATTTTTTCGTCCCTATAAAAAGTGAGTGTCATAATTTGCGAATTCTCCACCAGAATATAGCTGGTGTTTTATCCAAGAGAGATGTCATGGATGTAACGATGACCGAACTTTCAAATCTAGGGAGCAGGCCAAACATACTTTGTCTTTCAGAGACTTTTATTGAATTAGGTAACGAGAGTAATCTAAATATATATGGTTATCGTGTCGCAGCTAATTATAGTAGAAAAAGGCGACAGCGAAGGGGAGGAGTAACAATATTAGTTGAAAGAAGTCTTCCTAACAAAGAACTTGAATTGGTAAAAGAGCTGGCTGAGGATAAGCAATTTGAGTGCTGTGGTGTTATTATACCAGCATATAGTTTAATAGTACTTTGCATCTATCGCATACCAGGGCCAAACAGCACTGTGTTTATCTCCAAACTAGACTTACTTTTGTACAATCTTACAAAAAAATTTTCAAGACATAAAATTGTTTTAGTAGGAGATTTTAATATTAACACTCTTAAAAATTATAATTCTAGTACAGACTTACAACATTTGACACAAAATTATAATATGGAGTTTCATATCAAAGAACCAACCAGACAAGACGCTTGTATAGATCATATAATTAGCAATATTAAAGGGGCAGTTGGTGAGTTATTTGAACTTGGCCTTTCAGACCACAATACAGCCCAAATGCTATACTTTCCGATAAAAAGCAAGACTTCAATACCCTCTTATTTTTATACAACCAGGAAGGATTACAGTAATGAAAATCTATCTAAATTTCAATACTGCCTTAATCAGTTAACATTTTTTGACATTTACAATGAATCTGATTTAAATTTAGTATTTGATAAATTTTTTGATATCTTTTCATTATTTTATAAATTATGCTTTCCTACAACGCAAATCAAAATATTAAATGAATATAAAAAGCCAAAGTGGATTTCACCGGGGTTAAAAAAGTGCTGTAAAAAAAAACGATCGCTACGTTATATATTCTATAGACACAAATCCATACAAAATAAAAGGAATTATCTATCTTATTCAAAAACCCTTCGACGATGCTTGCACAAAGCACAAAAATTATTTAATGACAAGTATTTAATTAATTCAAACAACATATGTCGTGCCTCTTGGAAACTCATTAAGGATGAAAAAAATGATTTGGCCAAACACGAATTTATTACGGAAATTAAAGTAAATGACACAATAATTACGAATCCTACTGACATTGCGAATGAATTTAATAATATTTTTATTGATTTTACTAATTCTAAAGTTATCAAAGATGTTGAAAATACGAATAAAAAATGTAGGTATCCCCTGCAGTATGTTTCTAACACCGTGTACTCCCAAAGAAGTTATAAACATTATTCAGTCTCTAAAAAACACAAATTCAGAGGGTTTTGATGATATCTGTACCAAAATTATAAAGCATTGTAGATTTATTTTAGCACCTGTTTTCGCGTTCTTAATTAATTTATCCTTTGAAACGGGATCTTTTCCTGAAAGTCTAAAACTATCAATTGTGAAACCCTTATACAAGAAGGGAGATAGACTTAATGCTAGCAATTATCGTCCTATAGCGTTAACACCGATTTTTTCCAAAATTTTCGAAAAAACTTTTTATATAAGATTAACATCATTTGCTGAAAAATTTGGAATCATAAAAAACGAACAATTTGGTTTCCAAAGTAAAAAATCAACAGTTCTTGCGATATATAATTTGATGCACGAAGTTATTAAAAATATTGACAAGAAGATAATGTGCAGTGTTATATTTTTTGATATGACACGCGCGTTTGACTTTGTTTCACATAATATTTTGCTTGACAAACTAGAAAATCTTGGAATCCGAGGACCAGCATTAAGTTGGTTGGCCTCGTATCTAATAAATCGAAAACAGTACGTAGAAATAGATGGATTAAACCAAGAAGCTGTAGTAACGAAATATAAGTCTGAACATAGAGTAAATGAAAGTGGAGTACCCCAAGGTAGTGTTCTCGGGCCATTACTTTTCTTGCTCTATATCAACGATCTCCCAGATATTATAAACTATAATTGTACGTTATTTGCTGATGACATTTCAATCATTGTTTCATGCAATGATAGTGTTAGTAATTATGAAAATGACATTAAAAATACAATTAATGATGTGACAACATGGTTAAATGCTGATAATTTAAATGTGAATCTGTCTAAAACTAATTTTATTCAATTTCAAAACTGTGGAAATTAACAATTTTAATTAGCAACTTAATCTTAAAATCAATTACAATACCACCATTATTGCAGAAGTTTATGAGACAAAATTTTTAGGTATATACCTAGATAGACATTTAAATTGGAAGTCTCATGTAAAATACCTGTGTGGTAAACTAAATCGATACGTATATGTGCTGACCAGATTAAGACAAACCTCGGCCCTTAGTACGGTGCTGACAGCTTATCACGGATATGTATCCTCAGTCCTTAAATATGGATTGTTAGTGTGGGGTAATTCAACTGATTTTAATAAGGTATTCATAGCTCAAAAAAAATGTATTCGTGCTATGAGTGGCGTACCTCCCTTTGAGTCATGTAAACCTTTATTTAAAAAACTCAATATACTACCACTACCGTGCATGTATATTTTTGAATTAGCTACCTTTGCAAAAGCAAACCCACAGTTCTTTAAAAAGGCCTCTGACATTTACCCCAGAAATACGCGAAATCCTGACAGATTGGTCCATGATATAGTCCCAAGAACTTCGCTTTACCAAAAGCAATGTCATGCTATGTGTATTAAGGTTTTTAATGCTCTCCCAATGCACATCAAAGAGATAAATAATTTGAAACCATACAAAAAACAATTGCTAAGTTGGTTACATAATAAAAACTATTACTCTGTAAGTGAATTATTAAATAAATTGTAAATCTAATTATGACTATTGTAAATTGAACGTGTTTATTCTGATTAATAACTATATTGTGAAAATTATTCTGACTAACAATCGATATTATATATGCATGACAAATATTCAAATTAAAATAATAATTAATGTTGCACACCCTGAATAGGGTAGATTGTACAGGTACTTTTGTATACTTTTGTAACACCCTTATATCCTACAATCTGTAACAATAAATATTTCATTTCATTTCATTTCATTTCATTTCATTTCATTTCATTGAATAGCGGTTTGAATATAAAATACAAAGATAAAGTATTATATTTGTATTATTTTCAATACCTACTGTAAATTACCGGTTTTTATAAGTTACCTATTGTATAACTGAAGAACGAAAAATAGGTAGGTACTTAGTGTAGGTTACCAAGAATGACTTACCTCGTTTTATCCTTAGGGAATCTATAGAAACTCCTATCTTTTTCTGGTTTAGTTGATAAGCAACCGTAATCAGCACAAGAGTTACTACCCCATTCTCCAATTTTAAAATACTCTTACAATCGTTACGCTTCGTCGTCACGTCATCGTACGCGAGTTGCGCGTCCCGTACTCAAGTCAGCTCAGCGACAGCTCCGAATCGGTGGCGGGGTGAGGAAGGCTCGTTTTGGTGGGGGGAGAGGAGTGTCCATTCTATACGTAGTATTATTATATGTTCTATGACCGCGGCGGACGTTGCTTAACTAAGCTGATCGGTTAAGAATGGCCGAGCAAACTTCGCTACGAGCACATCAAAATTCATAATGACATAATTCTGTCTAGGAACTTTCCTATCCATAAAAACCGCAGGTACACTCAGGTTATCAAATCAAAGTCATCATTAAGATCAATTTCCACTCAATTTGTGGAGCTTTTTCATTTCACACACTAGCGTTATGAATATTACTAATAATGCGTGTATTAGTTTGTGTGGGCTTTAGTATTGCCATTAGGCAGAAGTATCGTTTTGTATATTTTTTCTGTTGGGCTAGCCTTTGACCAATGTCTCACAGCGATGATGCGGTTGAAGATGTTATTCAAGCTTACCAAGAATTAATAGCTCACTAGGACTTGTTAGGTGCTTGTTAACATATTTTCTACATGAAGTTGGAAGCTGGACAGGTGAGCATTCACAAAACTTCTTCTTAGGCTGTCTTCTTAGGACGGCAGCCGTTATAGTATGGTGGTAGGGCATTTTGCGAATGCCCGCCTGGCTAGCTACCACCCTCAAGTAGAAAATCTGTCGCCAAGCACCTAACGGTGTGTTCCGGCAGCTGTGCTTGAGAGACAGTAATTCTAGGTTAGCCTGAACAACATTTTCGACCACATCATTACTTATCATCAGGTGAGATAGTGGTCAAAGGCTAGACTATGACGAAAAAAATTAAAAAAAAAAAAATTGAACCAATGATGGCCGAGCGGTAATAGCTATGTACTGCCTAACCGCAGGTCCATGGTTCGATGCACACTAGTGCCTCTAGGCAGAATATCTAACACTGCATTGGTAACCCATCAAGACTGACTCATGCTAATGAGGCTTACCACCTGGAAAATGGAGTTAATTTGTGTGAATGTAGATGATAGTTATGTTGTATGATGTATAGTTAGAAGAATAGTGATGAATGATACCGAAAGAGTGTAGCAGTAAGGATAGGAATAAGGCATACTACCATATCCATGTATTCACATCTGATACATAAAGGACCACAATACACCGGAAGACGTAGAGTTGGTAGGCCCCCCACTAGGTGGACTGACGACATCGTTAAAGTCGCGGGTAGCCAATGGTTACAAGCGGCTAATAGCCGTTCTTTGTGGCGCTCTATGGGGGAGGCCTTTGTTCAACAGTGGACGTCTTCCGGCTGATGATGATGATGACATAAAGAACCTATTGATTAGATTCGTTTAGTACCCTTGACACCACCGACTTGCACTACTGGTAGTGTAAATGGTATTTATTAATACCCGCTACACTTTTTTTTTATGTATTGTGACGGAACAAGCCCGAGGCCCACCTGATGTTAAGTGGACTAACCTCTGCCTATAACAGACGCATTTCGTCAACGACGAATTGCACTGTGCCCATCACAATGAGACGTCCAGTTATTCGGTTTCATTAGCCTGTAATTTTTCTGGCTCTCAAGGACTGCTGCCGGAACACACTGTTAGGTGCTTGGCGACAGATTTTCTACTTGAGGGTGGTCGATCACAAAATGCCCTTCCACCGTGCGGTGAAGCTCAAGCCTGCGGTGGGATTCGAACCATGGACCTGCTGCACGGCAGTCCATAGCCAATGCCACTGAGCCATCACTGCTTCATTACAAGCAAATAGTGTTGTCACTAATTCCATCAAGTAATAGAACTTGCTTAGTACTACAAAATTACAAATATACGATAGGAAAAAAATTTTAAGTCATGTGCGTCAAGTAAATTTTTCCTATCGTATATTTGTAATTTTGTAATGTAATCCGCTTAGCAGGCGTTATTGCAATCATAACAATATTAAAATTGTTTAGTACTAACCTAATATTTGTAATAAATAGGTACGTTAGGAACAAAAATTACATTACGTCAAGTATATTATAATATTGCAGTTGTTTTAAACAATAAATATAAAATAAAATTCTAAGCACTAAAGTTAAGGTAACACTCAAAATAATACTGCAATTTATATTTGCGTATTTTCTTTTTTGATGTAATAGCAACACTGATGCGTAGTACACAAACATTACTGTATGTTTGTGTGTGTGGTGTTGAGCTCAAATTGGCTCCCTACCGGCCCCCGAGCGTGAGCGGAGCTAATAGGCGGGGCTGACTAATAGGGCTGTCACACTTATCTTTGGAACCAGGTTTATTCCATGTCCAATAAAAAAACGTCATCTTGTATTGTATTACAGACCCACCAACTTATCTGTTCAGGTAGCAGAAAAAAGAACTACAACATTCCTTCAAAATGTGACAGTTTGTAGTTGATTTCCTTGATCAGCAGCGCCCTCGCCAACTGCACAGTTAAGTTGGTGGTACTATACCTACATATTGTCGTTAAATAGTTGAAAATTAAAATATTAAAATTATCTTTATTTTCAATGGTATACATAGAAAGTCTTATTTACATATTATATTACCTTAAGTAACATTGTTTACCATTGGCACTATGTATTTCGCAGATAATTTTATCTACTAATACTAATATCTAAAATAATTAGCTTGTGGACTCCACGCACACTAGGCTAATTAATAATAAAAACATTTATATTGACACAAAATAATAAAATATGATTTAACTGTATTTTTTACACATAGGTAATAAGTCGTCACCATGGAACTATCACTGAATCGAACTCCTTGAGCGTACCTGTACCACTTTTTATTGGGACTGAGGTAGTTAAACCTGAATTAAAATAAAACAAAGTAAAACACACTATTGAGCATTTTATTTTGTTGTATCGCAATATATTTGTAAATAATTCACGTTCAATATATAGTAATTGCCTCATATCATCTATATAGATATCACTACTTCAGGAATAATAAGGACGACTGCACAATTTACAGTATGTTACCTCAAATTGTAAGAACATGTACCGGCCCAAGACGAACGATGGGTTTGAATACATGGTTCAAATTCATAATTTCATTATATTCATAATTTCATAATAAGTCTGTCCAAGCAGTAGACAACCCACTAGTCTGGGCGATCATTGCTCAAAAATCCGAACTAGACGAAGCACCTGCTCGCTTTTTTACACTACCATGACTAAATAAATACTTATTACATTAAGTAAATTAATTAATAATGTTATGTGTCGCCAAGATACATATATATTATGCAAGTGACGAAGGCGGATAAAACCAGTTAAATTCTTTAATTTAAGACCACTACATGTTTTTTTTTTTTTTTTTTTTGCAATGACGCATGCTCCGGATGTTACGTAACAAAATTACAAAATTTTGTAATAAACCGTTATAATATGTATTTATCTATTCTCAGGAGACTAAATATTATAATAAAATAAGAAATATTCGTAATTATTAAATTGAAGATTTAGAAAAAGAACGCCTGTATCTATGAGTTATTAAATCGTAGGTAGGATATTTATTTTTAATATCGTTAGGATTGCAATAACGCCTGCTATGCGGATTACATTACAACATCACAAATATACGATAGGAAAAAAAAATTATGCCACACATGACTGAAATTTTTCCTATCGTATTTGTGATTTTGTAATAGGAGATTTATGTTTAGTTTCCATAATATATTAAAATCAAGCTGGTAATATTTTTACTAGCAGGCAACCCTAGCTATCTGACCGTTCGACCATCAATATGACAATTTAACAGGAACGTTTCAACAGCTATAAATTAAACGATTTAACAGCCCGAAGAGTCCCTCCGAGCCTGAGCACTCTTCCTACCACTTAACCACTAAGCCAACGCAGCTTACTCAGGTGAGATGAGCTTTGAGACTCTCCCATCATATCACTATTGCCCTTGAAGCAATGATGGCCGAGGGTTAATAGCTATGGACTGCCGCGCCGCAGTACCCCTGGTTCGATCCCCACCGCCGCACCGGCTTGAGCTTCACCGCATGGTGGAAGGGCATTTTGCGATTGCCCGCCTGGCTAGCTACCACCCTCAAGTAGAAAATCTGTCGACAAGCACCTAACGGTGTGTTCCGGCAGTAGTCCTTGAGAGCCAGTTAAATTACAGTCACATGAGACTTAACAACTATGTCTCAAGGTGACGGGCGCAGTGCAATTCGTGACATGTGATGAAATGCATCTGTTATAGGCAGAGGTTAGTCCGCTTAACATCAGGTGGGCCTCGAGCTTATCCAGTCACAATATGTAAAAAAAAAAAACTATTGCTATTTGATTTCCAAAACTTCTTACTGGAGTATTAATATATCTTAATATATAAAAATGTTATTATTTGTTTTCACCACCGTGACATTTGAAATGTCATACTTTCCATACAAAGGTTGTCTGGAAGAAATCGCTATGTGCGATAAGACCGCCCATTGCACAACCGTAGTCTAAGAGTACTATTTATAAGATTATTTAAATGTATATTCGCAGTGCAATAAAAAGTTATGTATTGTATTGTAATGTAAAATCTTTTGCACTATGCCACGTAGCATTGCGCAGCACGTTTTATGTTTTTTTTGGATTGCATGTCCAACCAATTTCCGAGTTGATTTAATTTATTTATTTCGTACACAACAATAATTACAATCATAACAGATACAACGAAACATACATAAGGTAAGAACTAGATCATAATCCAAAACATGTAGGCTTGTATTACTCGTAATAAACAGTTTTGATGCATGGAAGGTCTGCCTCAACTTTGAGATGCGTTTAAGTTCGAAGTCAACTCAGCAAGGGATTATGAATGCGGCCCTTAACAACAGAGCCCGGGGTATTCTGTGTTATTATCGGAAAATTACGTACTTTTGCGTCGATCTGTGTCGATAATTTGAAAAACCTTAAGTAAATAACGAAGGTAATTTGTAAAGGAAAGAAAAATAAATAATTTACACTGAAGAGGCGGCAGAACGTGTTCCGTAAGGTCGTTGAAGGAATCGAAGGTTTTTAAAATAGTGTCTAATTTAACAAAGTGCTATTATTTATGTTATTGTGACGGAACAAGAACGGAGCTTACCTGATGTTAAGCGGTATCCTCTGTCTATAACAGATGCATTTCAATAACACGTCCAAGGTCGAAAGAAAACACACTAACTCATAAATAAAATGACTAATTGTAAATTTTGACATTGCTTTTCTGACATATATAATTTTGAAATTATCGGTATAAATATAGACGAAATAAGACGATGAAAGATAAAATTATTATAAACAACCACACATAATTCTATATCTTGACTTAATTTTAACGCATTGACATTAATATTTTGATATGTCAATTTTAATTATTTCATTTGTTTTTAATTAATAATAACATTCAACATTAATAGACTTAGATTTTTTTTATTTGTACGCCACATGTGGCAAGGACATGAGTTACGAAATTTAAGTTACTGTACCACCTAGTATGCTATTGTATGATATATACTCACCGTGTTCTGACAAATAAATAATTTGAATTTGAACTCCTGAAGAAAAAATACCTATATATGTGTTTTTTTGTGAGCTACGCGCAAAAAGGTGTTTTAGTAAGTTGAAACAGTCTGTGACTCGTCAGGATTTGTGTGCGCAACTCCAATTTCCTAGGGGTTCAGGAGCAGGACACAGACTTTGCCCTGGAATAACACCAAGTAAAGTGACAAACAGCACTGCGCCCGTCGCCCTGAGACATACAGTTGTTAAGTCACATCATGTGCCTGTAATATTACTCGCCTTCAAGAACTGTTGCCAGAACACACTGTTAGTTGCTTAGCGAAAGATTTTCTACTGGAGGGTGGTAGCTAGCCCGTAACATTTTAATAACATAATGGATTATGTAACATATTTTTATATAATATTGTCTTAGGTTTTCGCGATTATTACATTTTTTTTTTTATGTAACGGGTTGGCAAATAAGCAGACGGCCAACCTGATGGTAAGCGGTTACCGTCGCCTATGGACATTTGCAACACCAGGGGCGTCACCAATGCGTTGCCGACCCTGTAAGACTCTTTTAACACCTTTTTTGAAGAAATCCATACTGTAGCCCTGCGGTAAAACGCTAGCTAAGATCATGCCACATTTTGCAAGTATGCGGTAAGAAGGAGCGCATAAATCGAACTGTGTGAGACTTCCAGGACTCGATTATGTGTGGATGAGCTTTTAACCGGTGACGCGAGGAACGATGATAGAATCGCGATGCCGGTATAAGCTCAAACAGCTCTTGGGAGCATTCCCCGTTATAGAGCCTGTAGAGTATACAGAGCGAACCGATGTCTCTGCGGAGGCTCAGTGGCTCAAGGCGGTCAGAGAGCTCGGGGTCGTCGACAATTCTTACCGCTCGACGCTGAATAGCATTGAGAGACTGGAGTTGGTACTTTGGTGCGCCATTCCAGAGGTGAGAGCAGTACTCCATGTGAGGGCGAACTTGTGCTTTATAAAGCAGAAGTCGCTGGCTCGACGTGAAGTACCGCTTTGCCTTATTAAGCACACCAAGTTTCTTGGAAGCCAATCCAGCCTTACTCGCGATGTGACAGCGGAACTGGACATCTTTAGAAATGTCGACGCCAAGAACTCCAATACTCTCTGCGATTTCTAGGGGAACACCCTGAAATTGCGGAGCGATGATGAAGGGGGTCTTTTTCGCGGTGAAAACGCATGCCTGAGTTTTTTTGGGGTTGAATTGGACAAGGTTCTGCTGTCCCCAATGCGAGACGAGTTCCAATGAACCCTCAACTTCAGACACAAGACCAGTTCTGCTTCCTTCTACTTCGACGCGAGAGGCATTAGCACGGCCAGAATATTGCGCATCGCTCGTGCTATCATCCGCATAGCAGTGCATGTTACAGATTTGTAGCATGTCATTGATATGCAGAATAAATAGCGTAGGCGATAACACTGATCCCTGAGGGACGCCAGCATGGGATCAGAGCAAGCTCCGTCGACAACGACACGAATGCTCCGTCCAGATAAAAAACTGGCGACCCAAGTGCAGAACCCCTCGGTAAGACCGTAGGATGGTAACTTCGAAAGAAGTGCCCTGTGCCAGACCCGATCGAAAGCCTTAGCAATATCCAAGCTGACAGCTAAAGGTTCTCCTCTACTCTCGACTGCATCAGCCCAACGGTGAGTGAGGTAAACCAGAAGATCACCAGCCGATCTGCCTCGACGGAAACCATAACATAAACGGAAACATAGAGTAATTAAACAACTTTAAACAGTTTAAATCGCGTATATTTATCATAGCATAGCAATAATCGCTCGGCTATCAATGCTTATCGTAAGAACATCTACATATAGATTTTAAACCGATCGTAACCGAAGCTTGCCTACTGTTTAAACAACGTTCACTGCGGTCATGAGTTGGATGGGTAACCGCTAGTGGCTTTACTACTGAGCGTGCACGTGCTAGACGCCGGTCCCGGTTGTTGTCTTAGGATCTCAGTCGATAAGCCATAAATGGTAGGGCATTTTTGAATGCCCGCTATTGTCCATTATCAGGGGCATCAGGTGAGATTGTGGTCGAAGGATATCTTATCGACGTAAAAAAAAGTTAATTACATTGTTTAGAAAAAGGACTTGGGATTTGACTTTGGTAATGTGTTACATTGATGATAAGGATAAATAATATAAAGAATTGTATTTATGTAAATTTTGTACTAATATATGACAACAATTACAGGATATTAGCTATTTATAAAATTTTTTGGATACATTAATTTAATATAATAGAAAAGCACTTAAAATGACAGAAATATTAGTGACAATTCTGCCAAATTTTCCTGTTAAGCCGACGTGACGTCATAAACGCCTCGTAGTCAATACGGAAGAATTTTCAACGTTCAACTGCCTGTGAGTCTGCAAAGACTTAATGCTCCAGCCCACTACCAGTTGGCAGCGTGACCAGCATGTTGGCAGCGTTGCCCCTTTGAATTGCAATGCTAATTCGTTGAGCCAAATAGGCGCCAGCAATTAGAACACGCGTTGCGTCGTTCAAGCGCTCTGATAAGTTTTGGAAAATACGATGAACTCCCGGCCTCCACGGACCCAACGTCTCTACACCAAACGGCTCAAATATGTCACCAATACCTTGGTTAGCATACTTGCGCCGCTTGAGTTGCTCCGTCGAAGTAGATGCGCCAGCCCTAAGGTTTTTTTTATAGTATAGGAGGCCAAACGAGCAGGCGGCTCACCTGGAAAGTGATCACCGTCGCCCACTAACATCCGCAACACCAGAGGTATCAAGGATGCGTCGGCCTTTGAGGAGGGAATATGCTCTCTTCTTGAAGGCCCTAAGTCGTATCTGTTCGGAAATACTTCACCAGGCAGCTGGTTCTAAATTGTGGCAGTGTGAGGTAGGAAATGCCGTGAAAATCACAAGATTGTGGACTTCCAGTCGTCGACATGAAATTGACGAAACATCATACTTTGTCGGGACGTCCGATGACGAAATTTAGCTGCAGGTAGAAAATCCAACAGTTCCTCAGAAAACATTTTTTTTTTATGCCTGATAGGTTAGCCTTTGACCACTATCTCAACTGATGGTAAGTGATGATGTGGTCGACGATGTTGTTCAGGCTAACCTAGAAGTACTGGCTCTCAAGGACAGCTGTCGGAACACACCGTTAGGTGCTTGGCGACAGATTTTCTACTTGAGGGTGGTAGCTAACCAGGCGGCATTCGCAAAATGCCCTACCACCATGCTATAACGACTGCCATCCTAAGACGACAACCGGGAACGACGGCTTAACGTGCCCTCCGAAGCACGGAAACGCACAGTAGTAATGTCACTAGCGGTCACCTATCCAACTCATGACCGCGCGCGGTCTTGAGCTTTGCTGATCGGTTGAGAACAGCTAAGTAAACTTCGCTACGAGCGCTTCAAAATCATCAAAATCATCTCTTTCTGATCAGACACATATACAACATTCTCAACACTTTTCATCAAACAAACATTAAAAAAAGCGAGAATTTGCTAACGATACCCCGAATATAATAGCTCTCAATATCCCCGAGGCTTCTTCATTAGATCATTATTTTATGGATACCATATTTGGGCCGATAAAGGCTATTATTTAGGCCAATATCGGCTAAATATGGACCAATTATGGACCTTCTCGGAAATCTGATGATTTGTTGCATAGGTCCGACTAATAAGGTTTGATCGTTTATTTTTGGTTTAGAAGGCGTTTAATTAATAGTGGATGGGATGGTAGGCAAGATTTTTTAATTTTAAGACAACAATTTGGGTATAATATTATTTCCCATGGGATAAACAATTTCGAATGATGACAATGTAATCAGCATTTTGAAGCGCGCGTAGCGAAGTTTACTTAACTGTTCTCAACCGATCAGCAAAAGTTAAGCAACGTCGCGTGCGGTCATGAGTTGGATGGGTGACCGCTAGTGACATTATTACTGAGCGTTTCCGTGCTTCGGAGGGTACGTTAAGCCGTCGGTCCCGGTTGTTGTCTTAGAATGGCAGTCGTTATAGCATGGTGGTAGGGCATTTTGCGAATGCCCGCCTGGCTAGCTACCACCCTCAAGTAGAAAATCTGTCACCAAGCACCTAACGGTGTGTTCCGGCAGCTGTCCTTGAGAGCCAGTACTTCTAGATTAGCCTGAACAACATCTTCGACCACATCATCACTTACCATCAGGCGAGATAGTGGTCAAATGCTAATCTATCAAGCGTAAAAAAGTTGTCAAGTTGTCGTTTAATTTTTTATTATTTTGTTGTTTCTCCGTGGTGTTTGTCCCACTAACACGGGTGGACAAATTGGCTCGATGGCATTGGCTATGGACTGTCATGCAGCAGGTCCATGGTTCGAATCCCGCCGCGGGCTTGAGCTTCACCGCATGGTGGAAGGGCATTTTGCGATTGGGACCACCCTCACGTAGTATTAGTAAATCTGTCACCAAGCATCTTTGAGTGTGTTCCGGCAGCATTCCTTGAGAGCCAGTAAAATTACAGGCACTAGAGACTTAACAACTGTACGTCTCAGTGTGACGGGCACAGTGCAATTCGTCGTTGACGAAATGCATCTGTTATAGGTAGAGGTCCACTTAACACCAGCAGAGCTATTACGTAACTCTCGGTGGGCTTCGTGAACGTCAGAGTGGACATCAATTTTTGAATTAACCGACAAGACGATTACCAGACTTTCTGAAGACGAGAGAATGAACGAAACTAGGGACTTTTGACGTAAAATTGGTATTATGTAACTCTAATGACAGCTTCAAGACCACTATGAAACGTCAAATGAACAAGGGAGCTTTATTGCTCACTGGTTGGCGGGTTTTTAGTTCGAGTTTGCATATAAATAGACATTTTCTTATTTTAATTGCAAATTCAAAGATCCATATTATTTTTGATATTATTATTTGTGACAAATCTTTCCTATCGTTCTTTAACCATCGTATTGGGATGAATGGATTAAAGAACGATAGGAAAGATTTGAGTTATGACGTCATGTCATGTTAGCTCAATTGGTTAGAGCATACCCCGGCTCAAGGGGTGGATGGACGCGGGTTCGAATCCCGCACATGACTTAAATTTTTCCCATCGTATATTTGTTATTTTGTAATGTAATCCGCATAGCAGGCGTTATTGCAAACCTAACAATGTTAAAATCTTACTGATTTTCAGCTTGTTGGGAATTTATGTAGCTTTACTCTTATGTTTTGGCCTAATTTGACCGGATTATAGCATATCCTCTTTTTAATCAACGACGATTCAACGCTTAGTATCGAAGTTATCATCAAAACCGACAAACAGTTTAATCTGTTTTTAAAGGTGAACTGGCCGGCCCGTTCTCCATACAAACGTGGTAGGGTAATCACTCCCTTCTTCCAGAGTTATGAGCTTCTAAACATTTTCATACAATATTTTCGAGGCTCATAACTTTCAACTTAATTATCTTTTTAAAATTTCGGCATCATACAAGCCTAGATAATGACAAGATCAATCGGTATAATGCTTAATTCTGGCCCTAAAACTTCAAATAAAGGAGTGATCACACTACGGCGTTTGTATGGAGAAGCGACCGGCCAGTTCAACCTTAAGTTCCGTGCAAGTCCCTGTGCACGGCAGAATGACTTGTTTGCATTGCCATCCAGCAGGACCAGTTTGCTGCACTATACATTGCTTAATACAAAGTGTAATGCAGGCTACTCCTGAAGAATACTGTATAACGGATACTTTTTCGGCTAGTTTAGAAAAATAATCTGACATTAGATATAGATTTGTCTGTTACTAAGTTTGTTTACATAATCGCATTGTTTTTTTTATGGGACTGCACAGCATGCTTCATCTGAGACATACAGTTGTTACGTCCCATGTGCCAGTAATTTTACTGGCTCTCAAGAACTGCTGCCGGAACACACTGTTAGGTAGGTGGAAACAGATATTCTACTTTGTGTGGTAGCAGGCCAGGCGATCAATCACAAAACGATCTTCCACCATGCAGTGAAGCTCAAGCTGGCGGTGGGAATTGAAACACGGACCTGCGGCATGGTAGTTAATTACCGCTCGTCTATCATTGCTTCAAAAAACTCTGACCTTAGCGAGCCTTATCTCTATCCCACAACTTGAACATTTTGTGGCACACTTTACTGAAAAACTATCACGCCTATAGATTTGTGCTTTAACATAGTAATTAAGCTTCATATATAGATGTGTTATCTGTCAAAAATATAATTTTATAACCATTAAAAATGAACATTAACAATTTTGTATTCATTGGATAGAATGTTATTGTACTACTAACGCCATCTATTAGATAACCAAAGATTAACATCGCTGCAACTGAAATAAACAGAATACTTAAAAAAATCTCAGTTAATCTACTTAATAGACTTACTAGATGACACCACTAGAATCAGGTTGTAAAATAAACGCGACCCCTAACAAAGCTCAGCTTATTTACTTATTTTTTATTTACGCCTGATAGTTTAGCCTTTGACCTGATGGTAAGTGATGATGTGGTCGAAGATGTTGTTCAGGCTAACCTAGAAGTACACTCTCAAGGACAGCTGCGGGAACACACCATTAGATGCTTGGCGACAGATTTTCTACTTGAGGGTGGTAGCTAGCCAGGCGTGCATTCGCAAAATGCCCTACCACCATGCTGTAACGACTGACATCCTAAGACAACAACCGGGACCGACGGCTTAACGTGCCCTCCGAAGCACCGAAACGCTCAGTAGTAATGTCACTAGCGGTCACCCATCCAACTCATGACCGCGCGCGACGTTGCTTAACTTTGCTGATCGGTTCAGAACAGCTAAGTAAACTTCGCTACGAGCGCTTCAAACAGCTTTTTGCTAGTATACATAAATGCATCTCTTATGGGTTATTGCAGAACTCTAAGAGAGCGAAGCCTATGTTCTATTTTAAAAGTTGCTTTAATTGGTCCTTTCTTAACACTATACTTACTACTAACCATATATTATTCAACTTATAGGTAAAAATCATCTTTCAAAGATTCTTACTTTATTTGGTACATAACACCGAATGCTTCGCTTTCTTGGTCACGCACGAGACTGACTCGGTCTCACTAATGGCCGCCGTAATCATACAGTACAACCTCGCTAATTGTACATAAGTACCAGGAGTACGGTCTGTTTGCGTTCACTTCATCAGGTTGGTAATTCTCTTGCGAGGGGATCCATTAAGGCGACGTGAGACTGAAAAGGGCATATTTTGAACAGCTTTGAAGCGCTCGTAGCGAAGTTTGCCGTTCTTAACCGATCAGCAAAGTTAAGCAACGTCTGCCGCGGTCGTGAGTTGGATGGGTGACCGCTATTGGCATTACTACTGAGCATGCACGTGCTTCGAAAGGCACGTTAAGGCGTCGTTGTCGGTTGTTATATGATGGCAGTCGTTATAGCATGGTGGTAGGGCATTTTACGAATGCCTGTCTGGCTAGCTACCACACTCAAGTAAAAAATCTGTCTAGGTTACCCTGAAAAATATTTTCGACCTCATCATCACTTTCCATCATGTGTTCCACATCACCACTATCTAGTGGTCAAAGGCTACCTATGAGGTATAAAAAAAATGTTTAAGGAGAGTGTACGTCTTCCAGATATGAATTGGATATAATAATATTCTAGATGATATGAAAAGTTCTATATCTGATCCGAAAAGATGATTCCTTAAATTTCTTTCACTAAAAAAATCACGAATACTCTCTGGAATTTCGCTTAACTTTTAAGTCCACATATTAGAGCGTGCCAATAAAAAAAATTTACTAATTATTATATAGCAACCACGTGAGAAAGTATCTAAAGGTTTTTTCACCTTTTAAAAGTTCACTTTTATATGAACTTTTTGGTTAAAAAGTCGCTCAATTTATTGAAATTTTGTATAGATTTGTTTCGCTCACTCGCATGCAAACGAGGTCACTCCGTCCCCCTCAGACTGTCATTTTTCTAAGAACACCTCGTCTTTAATATTTGCTTTCATTATTTCTAATATTTGCCCGCGACTTCTTGTAAAAAGACCGATGGTAAAAAGAAGAACGCGGCACACCTAATTGTCTCTGCATATAAGTAATGGATGGCACGTAGAAAACACGCAAGTTCGCTTAATGTGGCTGTACTAAGATCTTATGGGCGATTTACATAGTCTTAGTCATTAATATAGTGCTCTAGTTGACTCGCATGCTAGTGCTTTAGTGCCTTTCGAGGACGTTTACACATTGTCCAGTAGCGTTTCTCTCCTGTGCCATTACGCCGCAACAACATCAGAAAATACGCAAAAATAATAAGCTGTTACATAATAATAAATATTTAGTATGCAATATGCCTTGCCCGTTTTTTTTTGTGAAATGATTTTTAACGATGCTTCTTTTAACGATGAATATCTTGATATTCGTGGTTTATTTAATTATACAGAGTAATACTGACTAGCTTGCTACCGTTTACACATCTCAACTAAAGCACTCTACTAAAGACTAAAACAATGTAAATCAGTCCTTAAATCTATGGTTAGATGTCAATATGTTTGTTTTTTTTATTTTAGCTTCACATATATATTTTTATTTTTATTCCGAATCTCTATATAATTACAAAAGTCAAATATCTGATTGCAAGAACACGTATTAAATTGTGAAATCTCTTCGTAACATCGAAACTTTCTAAGTTCAAATCCCATCCCTAGTGGTGCGCCGCCATCGATACTAGGGCGTGTCTTGCCCGCGGTATAACGTACTCAGGCAACGATTACGGGCAACATTAACAAATATTTAACAACGGACAAAACGTGCGTGCACGATTCTTATGCGGCTTTTTAATTTGCTAAAAATTGCCCAATAAAAGTGTTTGGACGATCGTTATGCGTGTTTTTAATTGAAGTGATGTTTTGGATATAAACCTAATTATTGTGATTTTAATTGCTTTGTTTTAAAATAGGAACTGTGGCAAAGACACGTGATATAAAAGCTTTTAGTAATAATACTAGTAATATCAAAGATATAATCAAGGAATTTGGGTTACGAGTTTCATGAAGTACAAATAAAAACATGGCGAGATTTTAATTCAATGGCAAGATTGTCCAGTGAAGGTAAATAATACTTATCACAGCACCATAATAATAAATAAAACACATTCAGGCTCAAAACTCAATAAGAAAAAAAATCAAGGAAGCAATCACATCACAAATTCATATTAACGAGTTATCAAATAAAAATCTTATTAATAAACGTGAAATCCATAAAACAGTTTCGACAGACCCCTGTCCAATACAAAATAAAGGCACACACATAATTGGTCTCGAACAAATTCCCATTGATATTCGTGATGGGAAAAAAGTACAAAATGATTGTCGATGAGATGTATACGGGGTCGATATTCGCCTCGCAGGACGTCTTTACAATTATAAATGCCAATTTTGAACCAACTGTATCTTCAAGCACTAAGAGTGTTTTTTCTTTGTTTTACTGGAGATATATCGTTGTGAATATATAATGGGCCACTTACGGGCAGCTCAAATTGTCGAGAATTGCAACGGGTTAAACAAGGTGTCAATTTGGCGGAGTTATGAAAGTTCGTTTCTCGGAACTATTTGTTTTAAAGTTTTGTAGTGAGCCAGAAGAGTAAAAAAAGTAAAGAGGTTTGTAGTGGCTCATGGCGTAGGGCTTACACTTTATTTGTGATCGCATCAGTAGGCGGTGTTTTATGTTAAATTTTATTGAAACTGATATCAATGGTATTGTAGTGTTGATTAAACATTTGCAGTAAATTTAAAGTGTGTTGTAGCCAACGGCGATAAGTAGACGTTAAGTAAACGATGTTTAGTAGAATAAACTTATTACAAATATTACTTGATCATGCGTATAGCACAAATTTTATATTAAATTAAAAAATAAATAAGGTTTACCTTTATGTTACTTATACATTATAAATTATCTTTCGATTATTTTTATTAATAATAAAATTAGTCCTTTAGAATACATCGCTGCACGTTAAGATTATTTTGTTAATTATTTTATGAATTACGTTTATCTTGCTTGAAAAATATTCATTATAAATTACGTATATGACTGCGTTGTCTAAAAAATAAAGAACCATCGTTTATTTTTATGTTCTCGTTATTAAGACAGTGATCATCGATATCGATACAAACCATTACATACACTCTCCCATCTCTAGCAACCGAACGAGATTTATATCATGTCATTATGCATAAAATATTTCTTTTAAACGTATAATTAGAAGTTATTAATATTATAAATAATATGCTATAGCTGCCTTGAGGTTGTGACGATATTTGGAATCGTTATCATTTTGTTTTTTGTCAGTGTTTAACTAATATAGAGAATTAATGATATTATATTTGGGTGTTGTCATATAAATATTATTAATGTGATAAGATTTATCATTATAATTGCATTAATAACAAAATTACAATTTACCTGTCATAGATGTAACAGTCAGCCTATTATTTACTTAGTGATGGCTGTTTATAATTATTATAATGTGGAGTGCTGCATGTTTAATGTATTTATAAATTAGGTTTATTATTATCTGAGCTGAAGATGACGATTCCAGATAAAAACAATTATAAAATAAAACCTATTTGCATAAAAAATAAAAGTATGAATTTATTCTTTTAAAATATTTTCCCTCGTTTACCCACCTTTAAAAGTGTCATAACATATATTTGATTACTATCTGAATCTCTACACACGTTATAGTCATAATTTATCACATATTATTTCCAGTAAGGCTACCTTTAGTTAACTCTCATTACGGTTACTCTGAACACATTAAAAGCCTTACCCTGATATCTCGAACAATTACCGTACATATCGGTAATTTGCGATATTCTGCCAACACTGGTCATTATTACCCTATAGCATACTTAAATTTTCCATCCCGTACGAAAACCAACTTTATTTGGGCACTTTTACAGGCCATTTCTTTTTATTAATAATTCATTCAGTCAAAATTTTTTTGTCATCAATTATTGATCAATTTGGCGCTCTATTGCCTAAATAATAAGGTTTATAATAAAGTTTGGTTATCCAAGCATCAGTAAACATAACGTTAGTGCTTGCCATTATTGAATTTACTTTATATAATAATGGTTAATCACTCGAAAGCATCGCTCGACGCTGCCTTGTTACTGAGAGGAATAGGGATGCAAATTTTTTGACATATCGATGAAATTAATTACCTATGTAATGATTGATAAAATATTTTTTAATTGTTTTAATTGTTTTTTAGAGAGTTTTAGAATAAAAATACGGCTTTTATTATTAAAACAATTCGATTTATTTATGTGCTGACGGGAAAACAGTGAAATGGCGGTAATGTTACAATATAATTTAGGTCGGACACAGTAAGGTAACTACAAGCAACATAATATGAGTAGAAACGTAAAATTTGCGGCTCCCTATGACTGCCATAAAAAGTTATATTTTACTGCATTATATAACATAATATGACTGACATATCGCATCATTTAAAGAAATGCTACTTTTACTTATTTGCTGAAACATAAGCATATTTTTTTTAATACGTAGTGTATTACAAAAAAAATAAGTTGATGTTATTTGTAGTTGTATGTTTTTAGTTATAAATTTAAAAAATTGTAATCATTGTCAATAAAGTGTTATGTATATATCTATAACTACTAATAATTAGTGACCAATCTTTAACAGTCAACGATTTTTTGGGATATATTAAAACTTGAAGGATTTCTTGTGAAAATATTGTCAAAATACGACATAACTTTTTTTAAATATTTAGTTTGTAAATATCGCTTGAGTTTCAATTATCCAATGTTATCGATTATTATTGCACCCCTTCCCTATAGCCTGAGGCGCGCGGGCGCAAGGCGTGCCTTCATTTCGAGCAATAATTTATACTCACATCGTTAAATAATCGACAACGAACGGCGCAGCACTTTACCATCTCATAAACACGTTGCTATTTTAATTATTGGTTTATGTGTTTGATAGTTTAGAATATTAGTTTATGAGTAGTTTAGACGAATAGATCGTCTATCATATGATGAGATATGCTGTTTTATACGTTTATCGTTCTATCATCGTTTTCTAGTATCAATTAGGGTTGGTTATTCATCAGCCCGTCATTATCGGATTTACTAATCCTCTCCAAAGGTTACCTGTAAGATATTGATTTAAGTATTAAGATCGCCTCTTGTAACATTATCATTGTGGAAGTATACGGGGTCCCAAGTTTGAGTTCAGTTTGAGACCAGGAACAGGAAGTTTTTTTTTTTTTATGCCTAATAGTTTAGCCTTTGACCACTATCTCACCTGATGGTAAGTGATGATGTGCTCGAAGATGTTGTTCAGGATAATCTAGAATTACTGGCTCTCAAGGACATCTGCCGGAACACACCATTAGGTGCTTGGCGACAGATTTTCTACTTGAGGGTGGTAGCTGGCCAGAGGGGCATTCGCAAAATGCCCTACCACCATGCTATAACGACTGCCATCCTAAGACAACAGACGGGATTGACGGCTTAACGTGCCCTCCAAAGCACGGAAACGCTCAGTAGTAATATCAGTGACAGTCACCCATCCAACTCCTGACCGCGGCGGACGTTGCTTAACTTTGCTGATCGGTTAAGAACAGCTAAGTAAACTTGGCTACGAGGGCTTCAAAATCGTAACATTATTAATGTTAGTACCTATATAATCCAATATTATTGCAGTTATTGTAATGTTAATAGATTATAGAGTATAATTATAATTATTGTAGAGATATTGGGTCCGTGGCAGCCGGAAAGGAGCTCATCTTATTTTCCAAAACTCATCAGAATGTTTGCTCGATGCAATGCGTGATCAAAATGCTAGCACTTATTTGCAGCATTGTGTCATAACTCAAAATGCGTTTCCACCATGCGGTGAAGCTCGATCCGACAGTGGGGGTCGAACCATGGACCTGCGGCACGACAGTCCAAAGCTATTACCGCTCAGCTATCACTGTTTGAAAGCTTTATATAATAAGACACTACCAACAATTACACGGATTATTATAATTGCGAAAGTGTGTGAGTGAGGATGTGAGTGTGTGTTTGTTACTCCTTCACGCTGAAACGGCTCAACCAATTTGGATAAAGTTTGGAATATAGATAGATACAAGTCTTGGATTACTACATACTAGCTGTGCCCCGCGGTTACACCGTGGTGATAAATGATGATGATAAAAAGTATTCCATATGAGTTAATCCAACGCTTCCAAAATGTTATTTGAATGAGCACTTGAAACATTATATAATAATTCATGCTGTAAAGAACTGGATATCCACGACACAGGGAATCCTAGTGTGGAGAACAAAGTACAAACATCTAAAACAAAATTATACTAGCTCTTGTATGTAAAAAAATAGTTTTAAGATTGTAAAACAATTTGCTTGCTGAATAAATTCATAATTATTATCTACCTCTATACACAATTTCATCAAAATTGGCCCAGCCAATTGAGCGTGAAGAAAAACAAACATACAAACACACTCACAAACATTCGGCTTTATAATATTAGTTTGATAAGGATCGCTTTGTTACTACCAAATATTCATTTAATATTCATATTCATATAATTTATATAAATAATAAAAATAAATAAATAATATATTTTTATAGTATTTACGAGTATGACACTTTATTGGCAATAATAACTTTAAAGATATGCTGTCGTGGGCTTTTTGTAGGACAATTTAAGATAAGCATTTCCATTATACATTATGTAAGTGTGATACTAAAGGTTTTTGCAGTGCACGCCAGAATAGGTCGCATATAGCAGAATGTTTTCCTATTTACTTGACACTTATCGTTATATTTTGGACAATTCACACAATATCTATATAAATTATAGCCTATGTGTTATTCTGATGTGCAAGCTATATTATTGTAAAGTTTCATTAAAATCCATTCAGTAGTTTTTGTGTGAAAGAGTAACAAACATCCATACACTCATCCATACTTACAAACTTACGCGTTTATGGAGTAGTAAGGATATTTTTTTTATGTTATTGTGACGAAACAAGCTCGAGGCCCAACTGATGCTAAGCGGACTAACCTCTGCCAATAACAGATGCCTTTCGTCACAAGTCAAGAATTGACTGCGCCCGTCACCTTGAGACATAGATTAAGTCTCATGTGCCTGTAATTTCACTGGCTGTCAAGGACTGCTGCCGGAACGCATCGTTAGGTGCTTGGCGATAGATTTTCTACTTGAGGGTGGTCCCTAGCCAGGCAGGCCTTCGCAAAATGTCATTCC
Organism: Plagodis pulveraria; assembly: GCA_963890685.1. Classification (NCBI taxonomy): domain Eukaryota; kingdom Metazoa; phylum Arthropoda; class Insecta; order Lepidoptera; family Geometridae; genus Plagodis; species Plagodis pulveraria. The sequence goes on from OY982972.1 coordinate 20,601,110, forward strand.
ACCTTCATTATCATCAATAGACTGTCCACCATTGTCTACATGGGCGCAGCCGCTTGCCGCAGCTAGTGATTTTATATGCCTTGAAAGACGTTATTGAAAAATACGTCCAATCCCTCACTTAACCCTAAACACCCACTACCTCGCTATCAGATCTAACATACAAATTAGCTGCTCTACAAATTGGACCCATTCAAATGAGCCTCGCGCGTAATTGAGGCTCATTCATTCACGGGTTGTACAGAGACGGACCAGGGAACTCGAGGGGGGAAAATGTGATACAGGTTATTTATTTTTTTATTAAATTATAGAGACTCGTGGTGCGTACTGTTATTTGATTTTAACTTTTTTTTGTTACATTTAATAATTTTAAACTTTGAGTGCATTCTCCAACTCCAACTTATCAATATTCTTCCTGATGGGAAGTTAGCCTAGTATTAGTTAAAATATCTTCTTTTACTTAATTACGCATAAGTGCTAAATTATTGTAAAAATATATAACCCGACCACAATACTCCTATATTTTATTGTCATTAAACGAGAAAATGTGGAAGTTTTAATATTATTATTATTGCAACAACGCATGCTCCACGGATTTATTATTTAATTCTGTAATTATGTTTTTTTTAAAATTCATTATAAGTGTTTCGACCCCTCTGCCTACCTCGAGGGCTATAAATACACTATACAAAAAATATGTTTTAACGATGAATTAAAAAAATACTGTGTTATTCAGTACTGAATTTAAGATAGGTACATAATTCGTGCATTGATTTTCTTCAATCACATATAAATCAGATATATGTAACTTGCTAGTAATAACTGTAATTGGTACTTAAGATTTGGAAATCGAAGTACAACATCCACATGAAAAGTATTATTTTAATTATTGTTTTTCTCTTAGCATGGTATATTGCAAGATAAATATGATAGAAGTATTATTGTTTCAAATTGTATTGTATTTTAAAATAAGCGAATACCTGTCACGTTGCAGGGTGCAACATGAGTTTGTATAATTTTTTGTTATGGCCCCCAACGAGTTGCTCATTTGAGCGCTCCAAAGGCCTTAATACGTCCCTGTTCAAATCAAGTCTAACACAAATTATTTAAGTAACAAGTTAGTTATCTCCTGTAGGCTTTAAATAATTAAGTACTTATATGTATTTAAATGGTTTTGTGTATGCAATTTTAATGGCTTAGTATTTGTTAGAAGATTGTGCGTTTGTGGTGTTGATGAGTCCATTAAGCTGAATATCTTATCAAATAATTTGTATTTATATTTTTTATTTAATTCGGGGACTTATAGTTTTTTTATGTTATTATGACGGAACAAGCACGATGTCGACCTGACGCTAAGCGGTATCCTCTGCCTATAACAGATACATTTAATCACAAGCGACGAACTGCACTGCGCCCGTTACCCTGAGACATACAGTAGTTAAGTCTCATGTCCTGTAATCTTACTGGGTCTCAAGGACTGCTGCTGGAACACACTGTTAGGTGCTTGGCGACAGAATTTCTACTTGAGGGTGGTAGCTAGCCAGGCGGGCATTTGCAAAATGCCCTTCCACCATGCGGTGAAGCTCAAGCCAGCGGCGGGATTCGAACCATGGACCTGCGGCGCGGCAGTCCATAGCCAATGCCACTGAGCCATCACTGCTTCAATATAGTAGTTCGACGACTATGTCAGTCCCATAGTTTCCACTCATAATTATTTTACTCCACACATACATTCTGACAAGTATAACACGTCTTGAGAATCCGCAAATTGGCCGATAAAGCAATCTAGCTGTGTCCTACTACTAAATAGACTTATAATTTACTCTTAGGCTGCGTCAGATTTTTGCGCAGATATACTGTATCCTGCCAGTCCTTGAGCCTTATATCTATGCTTCTGGTTTGCCAGTCTTCCGTAAACATAAGCATTTTAGTTTTGTATGGGATTTGTTATTTCCACATCTAGAGATAAAATGAATAAAAAATTGGAAAACTGGCAAACCAGAAGCGCTTGTAGCGAAGTTTACTTAGCTGTTCTCAACCGATCAGCAAAGTTAAGCAACGTCGCGCGCGGTCAGGAGTTGGATGGGTGACCGCTAGTGACATTAATACTGAGCGTTTCCGTGCTTCGGAGGGCACGTTAAGCCGTCGGTCCCGGTTGTCGTCTTAGGATGGCAGTCGTTATAGCATGGTGGTAGGGCATTTTGCGAATGCCCGCCTGGCTAGCTACCACCCTCAAGTAGAAAGTCTGTCGCCAAGCACCTAACGGTGTGTTCCGGCAGCTGTCCTTGAGAGCCAGTACTTCTAGGTTAGCCTGAACAACATCTTCGACCACATCATCACTTACCATCAGGTGAGATAGTGGTCAAAGGCTAACCTATCAGGCATAAAAAAAAAAAGATTAAAAGATTCAGCCGTTACTTTGCGGAAATCCACATTTAATGTTATTATTATTATAGGCATAGATATTAGGCTCAGGGACATTCATGCAAATTTTCACAGATTCTGAACATTTGGTATTTAAAATATGACGATACTACGTTTGTATTGATAACGCTACGTGTACTCTAGGCTCCATCGCATATTCTATTTAAATATTCATCTTCGACATTTTTTTTATATAATGACGGAACAAGCACGAAGCTCACCTGATGTTAAAAGCTGATCTCAGCCTATAACAGATTCATTTGAACTGCACTGACCCCGTCAACCTGAGATAAACAGTTGTTCAGTCTCGTGGGCTTGTAAATTTAATGGCTCTCAAGGACCTGAACACACTGTTAAGTATTTGGCGACAGATTTCCTACATCAGGGTGGTTGCAAGCCAGGCGGGCATCCGCAAAATGGCTTATCACCATCACCATGCAATTGTGATTAAAGAAGCACAAGTCCCACCTGGTGATAAGCGCTAAGCTCTATCTATAACAGATACAGTTCATGATAATCGGCGCATTGCACTGCGCACATCACCTAACATAAAGTTGTTAAGTCTCTTATGCCTGTAATGTTACCGGCACCCATACCCTTCAAACCGGAACACAGTAATGTGAACATTAGTGCTTGGCGGTAGATATAGGTATGGTGGCTGTACTTCCCCGGACGAACTCGCATTAAGAGTTCTACTGCTACTAAGTTTGCGATAATCCCAACGCTTGGCAGGTGGCTTGGGGATTGCAGTGACATTGCAATTCTTTAGAAGGTGCTGCTGCCCACCTCCTCGTACTTTCTCTTCGTCCCCTCTTACGACTCCCACAGGAAAATATAGGGGGTCCTGTTCTAGCTCGATACTCCATGGGCATACTGCACAATTAGTGCTTATTACTTAACATTATTCCTCCATGCACGTTATGACGTTATGACGACAGCCTATGGACAATGAGAACAATAGAATTTCATTCATAAATAGACCCATATTGTCCAGCTGATGCCAAGGAGTTAAATCTCAACATAGTTTTATTGAGAGTGTCTGAAAATTATGAAATCAACATTTTGTCATAATAAATTAATAAAAAATACAACTTCCTAGCCTTATCTATTATCACTGTGATAAGGTTTGTAATTTTTTTTACGATAACACGCTCGAAAGCATTAATTAGTTCTCAACACTACTCAGTTTTAATACTAGAGAAAAAAAACAGTCATACATTTTTTTAAATTATACTTTCTAATAAATTTAAACGAGGTTTCTAATTTAATTATTAAACTCCACGTTTTCCCAATTATTTCTAAATTATTGCACATAAGTAACTTAACTTAACAATATTAATATAAAATACAAAACTCAAATAAACAAACGATTTAAATTCGCTACTTGATTGAAAAAGACAGGCCACGTTACTGCCCATTTTCCAACAATCAAACCTAGAAAGAGACAAACGAATACATTTTCATAAAGCGCGATAAAGACAGCACGATAGTAGGCAAAAGCACTGAAGCATGGAACCCTGTGATTGGTCGAGTGCACGTTTCAATTATATTTTAATGCGCGTGAGTACTTACAATTTGTACCAAGATTTCTTTTTCTTTCGCTTTTTGCTTGACAACCTTTACGTTTTATAAATAAAGTTAAATTTCGAAAAAATGTAAAAGTGTAGAAAGTTTGTAGTCTGTTAGTATTATAATGTATTTTAGTATCAGTAGCATGAAATGTAAACAGTAAGGGCTTTTTAAATGTTATTCTTTCTATTGGGCTGTAGGTACGGTAACGGGTTTTTCGTTTTGTTTGTAATGTTATGAAGTGGTGAGAAGAACAACTCACCTACCTGATGGTAAGTGGTCACGCCCGTTCATGACATATGAGGTATCACCATCTTTGTTCTGCTTGACACTGCACTGCGCTGTAAGTTCTTATATCATTTAACTTGGTACAGTACCCTTCACATCTAAACACATTAGTGTTTGCTGAATACTGCTTCAAGGCAGAATATCTGACACTGGGGTGGTACCTACTCACAAAGACGCTCTCTTGCTGAAGAGACCTGCTGGCATCTTGTGACGATACACGTTTTACCCTGTTTTGAAGGAAGGATAGCATCTGACAAGCGCAAGCGACATATTATTTTCATTATGCAATCAATATTATAATTATTAATATTATAACAACACAAAGATTTATTTAATACGAGTACCTAAATACTGCGCGCAATTTAATTATGAATAGTGTGTTAGAAAAAATTATATTATAGTAAATTAATATTTATTTTAATAAAAATAAAAAGGGAAATTTTCTACTGTAACAGCCGGGTCGTCCACTGCTGAACACAGGCTCCCCAATTAAGGTGGTATTTGCCATAATTCCCCACTTGGCAGGCGTCTTGAGGATCGCAGTGTAAGATGGCTGGTCTTTAGAAGTTGCTATTGCCCACCTTTTAGTATTTTTCCCTTAGTCGCCTCTTGCAACACCCACGGGAAGATATGAGGAGGTGCAATTCTAACCCGGCACCCCACGGAGTCAATTTACTACAACGAGTAATAATTAAAAGTATTTGTTTATGGAATTAAGTTTCGAAAGTTAAAACCTTTTCTCCTCTATTGAATAAAATGACTTCTGAACGCACATTTTGCATCGATAAACAAAACCTTTCCGTGCTTGTGAGGTAAAAATAGTATTATGTTGCTCATAGAAACATTTGAAGCAGCATTTTGGCCCACCTGACGCGTTACCAATGTCAAGTAGAAAATTTGTCGCCTACTATCTAATGGTGTATTGTCATTTATAACATTTTTGGTAACAAACCGTTCTGGAATTCTTGCCCGTTATTGTTCTTTTTGTTTTTCTTGTTCTTGACTTTTATATACCTAACACTTTCTTCCTGAACGTGCCATTTGAATATTTCAGTTTTTAAATAATAGTAATAGACATACAGAGCGTCTTAAAGCCATACAGTAAATAAAAAAAAACTTTGACTTTGAGACAACTGTCCCTAAGGAAAGTATCTTCATGGCGCTTTCCATACACCATTGTTTTGTCATATTTTATTAACAAGTGAAGAAGAAATTATGCATTTCGGTCCTATAAAATGTATGCTTCTGATTTGTCAGTTTTCCATAAAATTATGACATTCAAAACTATTTGTAAAAAATCTTTATGTATTGAAATTCTTATATTCACATTTTTCTTATATTCAAATAAAATAAATAATAGAACGAAAAACTGGTAAATCAGAGCAATAAGTATTTGGCTCAAGGATATTCTTGAAAAAGTTCACGATTTTGAATAGGTATTTGGTATTTAAAATATCACGAAACTACGTTTGTATGGAAATAACTACGAAGACACTAACCTTAAGAACTGGTTCCATTTTCATATTATCACTTGCTATCAGATTTTTCTAACAAATACATTTTCGGTCGCAATCCAGAGTTTCGAGTTGTAAATATTTCGAGGTGACAATGTTTTGTAGTTCCCTTACTGTTCGTAATCTGTATTACATAGAAAGTCATCAGTAGCTAATTTAGCGTAACTTGTAGTATAAAGAGAAACCAATAAAATTAAGATTAGAGAATTCAACTGAAACGAATATTTATGTCCTCATTCTTCTTACTGTTCGTATCCCAAGCTATGTGGGGTCGCCAAAACAAGTATTAATTTTACCTCTACGCTAAGCCTTATTTGCACGATCTCCGATTAACGTCAAAATGTTTTCAAGGTTTAATTTATTCTTGTTCATTTTTTTCTTCTTCTCTCTTATTTTTTTTTATTCCTGTTGTCCACAATCTCACCTGATGGTAAGTGATGATGTGGTAGAAGATATTAACAGGCTTAACCTAGAATTACTGCCTCTCAAAGACAGCTGCTGGAACACACCGTTAGGTACTTAGCGACAAATTTTCTACTTGACCACCCAGTCAAGCCCGCGGCTGGTTTTTAACCATGGACCTGCTACCCAGCAATCCATAGCCAATACCACTGAGCCATCGCTGCTTCTACTTCAAATTAATTATTCCGTAGTTATAAGGTTGCACGTTGGACTCCGTAGATAATCAAGCCAAGAAGCTCATTGGTTTTTTGTTTTGGTATGAAAAGTTAATGTGTGCAGAGAGGCTTGAGAGCCAGTAAAATTACAGGCACATGATACCTAACAACTGTGCGTCTCAGTGTGACGAGCACAGTGCAATTCGTCGTTGACGAAATGCGTCTGTTATAGGCAGAGGTTAGTCCACTTAACATCAGGTGGGACTCGGGCTTGCTCCGTAACAATAACAAAAAAAAATAAAAAAAATTACATGACAATTATTGTGATGTAGGTATTGATGAATTATAAATAAAGCAAATTACGAGACGCAAGGTTGTCCGCTTATCGGTATTTTACAGGCTACACTTCGGAGAATGTGCGATCGATCTACACAATCTTATTTTCTCATCGCCTTTCTTCAGACAACAAGATGCACAGGAACATGGCATCCATAAATTGTCGATATTCCCAATATTTTATATACATTATATGTACTATATCAGCTGGATCATCCACTGCTGAGCACAGCCTACATTATAGTTGGGTTTACTATAGCCTCCATGCTTGGCATTCGTCGTTGACGAAATGCATCTGTTAGGCAGATATTAGTCCACTTAACATCAGGTGGGCCTCGGGCTTGTTCCGTCACTATAACATTCGAAAAATGACCTACCAACATGCTATATCGACTGCAATCCTAAGACAACAACCGGGACTGACGGCTTAACATGCCCTCCGAAGCACGTGCACACCCAGTAGTAGTGCCACTAGCGGTCACCCATCCAACTCCTACCCGCGGGGGACGTTGCTTAACTTTGCTGATCGGTTAAAAACAGCTAAGTAAACTTCGCTATGAGCGCTTCAAATTCAATGATGATGGATAGTTGAAAAATATATTAGATATTATTATATGAATATACAGGCACACAAGATTTAACAATATGTCCTTATGAACTACAAAACAATACATATACATAATATACTTTGTTTTGCTCAATAGGAATGTCACTAGCGGTCACCCATGAAGTTATGACCAAGCCGGACGTTGCTTAACTTAGCTGGTCTTTATTGACTGATGATACGGTGTTTTATTTTACAGATAAATCTTTGTTGGGCCACGCGCACCGTTCTACAATATGTACAGTCGCCTGCAATAAGAGGTATACACTTCGTAATTTTCAAAATAATGTGATGTCGTTAAGTTATTATTAATCGAAGTCAAGATTTACTTGAGTAAATGTATTCATATTATTCTTTGATTTTAAGATACTTCTGTGTACATAGAGAAAAACAGAACTTTATGCAACAATTTTGAAAATTACTATGTGTATACTTCTTATTGCAGGCGACTGTACCTACCTACTAATTTCAAACATGAACGCATAACAAATGCAACCTGACGATTCTCCATTATAAAGACATCAACGCGCTACAAAAAGATAATGATTTAAACTTAATGAATAAAACGATAAATTGATAACATCAGTATAATTATATTTAATATGGCTCGTTTTTCCACGTCTGGCATTGTTTTCTTATATTAAAAAAATACAGTATAATTAGAAGAACTCTTTGTGACCGTGTCCATCCGGGGAAGTAGCCACCTTAGATATTTCTACCGCCAAGCAGAAATGTTCGCATTACTGTCTTCTGTCTAGAAGGTTAAGAGTGCCGGTGATAGAACATGAGACATAACTTAGTGCAGGTCATCACTTGTGAAGAAATTCATCTATTATAGGCAGAGGTTACCGCTTAACATCAGGTGGGCGTCGTGCTTGTCTCATCACAGTAACATAAAAAATACCCTCCTACAGTAGCGGTGCGTGTTCGGCGCCCGCAGGAGATGGAGGTATAAGGTGCTTTTCGCCTTCTACCTCCGTCTCGGGAGTTTCTCGGCACCCCCTCCCGGGCTATAAGAGGGCCTTCCTTCGCCCAAAATCTGGTGGAACTGAACGACCGACAGCGGTAGTCAGCATATATGTCCTCAACAAAAACAAAAATTAGACAAAAAAAATTTATATAATGCTGCGTGGACCATGGATCTGCGGCACGGTACAGCATCTAACGATGTGTTCCGGCAGCAGTCCTTGAGAGCCAGTGAAATTACAGGCACATGAGACTTAACAACTATGTCTCAAGGTGACGGGCGCAGTGCAATTCGTGACTTGTGATGAAATGCATCTGTTATAGGCAGAGGTTAGTCCGCTTAACATCAGGTGGGCCTCGAGCTTGATCCGTAACAATTATATTAAAAAACGGTAATCGATACCTTTTCCCGCTCGGCTAAAATTGCTTTTATAATAATAGCAATACTGTAGTCGCAGGTTCGAATCTCGCATGTGATTTTTATTATACCAATTATTTTTTCATTTAACAAGAATTTCAATACAATTATCATACGTCAATAGTGTTAAAAATTACTAATTATTATCATGTCCAAGATAATCAAACCTCATTCCCGTTTGACCCGGAGTTCACCTGTATCCTCCCATCGATTCCAATAGCTCGTCCACTTGGATCATCGCTTCTTGAGACAGCTGAGAAATGCTACCGTCCCGAGAGACGGTCGATGGTAACAACATCATTAGCCCGAGCAGTTATGAGACCAAATAGCCAATAAGCTTATACCTTATTATGGTGGTGTGACCATAACATTTTGAATAAATGGGATATTATATAAAACCATTGGAAGCTATAGGAACAATATACAACCACCAGACCGAGTCCATGGTTCGAATCCCGACACGGGTTTCAGCTTCCACCACATGGTGGTAGGGCATTTCGTGAATGCCCGCTCGCCTAGCGACCACCCTCAAGTAGACAATCAGTCACCAATCACTTAACGGTGTGTTCAGGCAGCTGTCCTTGAGAGTCAGTAATTCTAGGTTAGCCTGAACAACATCTTCAACCACATCATCACTTACCATCAGGTGAGATAGTGGTAAAGGCTAACCTATCAGGCATAACAAAAGTTCTGCCACAGTACATATTTCTACCGCCGACCTATCACATGTGTTCACATTACTGTGCACTGGTTTGGGCTGTACTGAATATGGGTGCCGGTGAAACTCCAGAAACACGAGACTCAAAAACTTTATGTCACAGGGTGATGGACGCAGTCCAGTTCGTCACTTGTGATGAAATGCATCTGTTATAGGCAGACGTTACTACCTTCATAACATCAGGGCGTCAAGTCTGCTAATCAATATGAATCTATAATGGACTCGTCCTGGTCAATTTTGACAGTTTTGGTAGTCTACTAACTTCATATCGTTCATGTTGAGTCAATATTGATTCAATCTCGGTTTCATCTGAAAACGAAACGAAATAATAAATAAAAATGAAATTGTTTTCTGAATTACCTCACTGTTCTCTTTTTATTTTTTGTTGGCAATATCCTCAAACCAGCCTAGATTCATCATAGACTTATATATTCATAAGGGAACAGCAGACTACCGATTCTGTCTTGTATGGATCTTGAATGAATCTATGCTGAATATGAATATGTAATTAGCAGACTTGGCCCCCAGGAGGCCCTCGTGCTTGTTCCTTAATCTAATCACATAAATCAGACTAATATTATGAAAGCAAAAATTTGTGAGTGTGTTTGTACGTTTGTTACTTTTTCACGCTCAAACGACTCGGCCAATTTTGATGATATTTGGTATGGAGGTCGATGAGATAGTTTTCATCATCATCATCATCCATCATCAAGCGGGTGAAAGTGCGGGTCGAACTAGTTAAAACGTAAAATAAGACTTTTTGTAAAGCCGCCTGGCTAGCCATCTTCATAGCGTCAAGTAGAAAATCTATCACGAAGCACCTAACGTTCTGGCAGACATCCTTGAAAGCCAGTTATTCTAGGTTAGCCTCAACAAAAACTTTCGTTATCTTGCCATGATAGGTGGAACACATTACAATAGCAGTCTCATCATCCACATTCTGCATGGCACTGCCTGAGCCTGTCAGTTCAAGACGTTAGTTCTTACGTCTCGTTTGCTCAGTAATTGCAATTGGAACAGTGCCCTTAACGCCTAAACACAGTAGTATTTGCAAACTACTGCTTCGAGAACAATATCTAATATTGTGGTGGTACCCACCATGATGGATTCTTGTTAAGGGGTCATAATACCATGTAAAAGATACACGGATGGACAGCGAAAGCTCCCATTTTCTGGTACGAACCGTAAGGCTGTAATGAACAGCTAAATTATCTAAAGGTTTCTATTAACCATTTTCATTTGAGTTACTAGTTTTGTGGAGGTTTCTATCAATTTTCACCCAAACACATCGCAACATCACTGCCTCTCTTTCACAACTAGCCAGACCGATAGAGATGAAAATTAAGCTCTTGTCAGGAATTCAATGAAAGAAAGCTTAAGCTATGGAATAGATTATAAGTCTTTCACCCGAGGTAAACACTCTGTTTTTCATTTCGAATATAAGGTAAGTAAACAAAAACCTGATTAGTTAAACAGACAATATTTTATAAGCATAAATAGATAAAATTGACAAGATTTTTGAAATTAATTAATAATTTATGTTACAAAATTTCATATACTTAGTAAAAATTTTACGCTTCGACGCTTCCAAAGTATATGTGAGGCTGTATATCAGTCGAATCAGTTGAGACATATCTTGCGTAGTTTTAATTTTATTGACAACAGGAAAATTACAAATTTAGGACTGGAAAAATTGTAGTCATGTGCGGGATTGTATTGTAATCCGCAGAGCATGCATTATTGCACTAATAAAAATATAAAAACAAGTAGTAAAATTGTTTCTCAAAGATGAAAGTAAGTACTGTTTCCATTCCACTGATCAGGTAACTTCAACCGTACTTTCATAGTATGTTTTTTTCTTTTTTTGTTACTGAACAAGCCCTAGGCCCACCGGATGTGGACAAACCTCTGCCTATAACAGATGCATTTCGTCAACGACGAATTGCACTGTGCCCGTCACACTGAGACGTACAGTTGTTAGGTCTCATGTGTCTGTAATTTTACTGGTACTCTCGAGCACTGCTGCCGGAACACACTGTTAGGTGCTTGGCGATAGATTTTCTACTTGAGAGTGGTCGCCAGCCAGGCGGCCATGCGCAAAATGCCCTTCCACCATGCGGTGAAGCTCAAGCCCGCGGCGGGATTCGAACCATGGACCTGCTGCATGGCAGTCGATAGCAAATGCCACTGAGCTATCACTGCTTCGAAAAATATTCTACAAGTGACTTTACCATTTATCCCCAAATCCCAAAACCCATGGTTACACCTGCTTAACCGCTTGAATAAACATCGTTAACAGTGATAGATAGGGCTGCTTATGAAAATAAACCAAAACTCCAGAACCTAACGAGTTGATTTCACGAGAATCCACCAAGACGCGACAACCCTAGCACTACATCATACATTACCGACTTTGCTTTGAAAAGTTTCTTACGTAAAGTTTAAACACAGCAATGGCTATTAAACATAGAAATGCAGTCGTAAATATAGATGATAAAGTGTGATAAGGTAGTGAGAAAGGAAGATGCCCCGCTGTGACGTAATAATTCTAAGTTTATCCTTTTCATATCAATTGAAAATATATTATGTTTGTCTCTTTTTCACGTTGATAAACAGTTTAGCGGCGTGATTGCGTTGAGGATTATGAAATCGATAGAATAGACTCTAAAATTATATGATTTTAGTCAGAATTAGAATAAGAAACAGGATATCTGTGGTACATTTCTGCATTCCTATGGCCAAGGCAAATTTTGCTCTAACCGCGGAAACACCCTGTTCCAGTATTCCAATTGAGTTGAATCCTTAATTTGATCATAGATCTGCTTAGCCAAAATTTTACTTACATTTTTCCTATCGTATATTTGTAATTTTGTAATATAATCCGCATAGCAGGCGTTATTACAAACATAACAATATTAAAATTATAAGGTTGTGTCATCAATTACAAGTATAAAAACAATAATTATTATTGCAAAATTGGTCTTGTTTGTAGCACAACGTAAGTTGTACAATAGGGATGGAGCGACATCTATAGTACAGATGTCGCTCCATCCCATATTTGATGGTTAATGAAAGATAGGAGAAATTTGAGTTTTGATGTCATTGTCATTTTAGCTCACTTGGTTAGAGCATACCGGGGTATGCTGAGTCGGGACTCAAGGGGTGGATAGACGCGGGTTCGAATCCCGCACGTGACTTACATTTTTCCTATCGTATATTTGTGATTTTGTAATACAGTTGTTAAGCCTGTAATTTTACTGGCTCTCAAGGACTGCTGCCGGAACACACTATTAGGTGCTTGGTGACAGATTTTCTACATGAAGGTGGTAGTTAGCCAAGCCAGCATTCGCAAAATGCTCAAAGTCAAAGTCAAAATCATTTATTCAATTTAGGCGTCTACGACGCTCTTATGAATCTGGTCAGATACAAATTTTAGTATTGAAATATTCTACATTGTACTGCCACGTTCAGCAAATAAATTGTATAGAACCACTGCGAGAAGAACGGGCAAGAAACTCGGGGCCATTCTTTTAAACATCTTTTCACAATGTGTTACATACATACTATATAGTAGAGTTATTACAATATTTGTTTAAATTATGTAGGTGACAGGCAATAGCTTGGCAGAGGCGGAATTGTCCAGGCATTTTTGTCGTTTATGTAATCAGAAACTGTGTAGTAGGATTTTTTAATCAATATGTTTTTCACATGCAACTTGAACTTCCCTTCTGTGAGCGTGTGGTATGTTTAGGAATTTATTATAAAACCGCACACCTAAGAAGGACCTTTTATTTGTCTTTGCTAATCTAAAACCTGGCACCGCTTTTTTATCTTTATTCCTAGTATTGTAATCGTGATTGTCACTGTTTAATTTAAATTTACTCAAATTTTTACGAACATACATAATATTTTCAAATATATACAGACTTGGTAAAGTTAAAATATCAATTTCTTTAAAAAGATCCCTCACAGATTCCCTAGGACCCATTTTATATATGGCTCGAATTGCACGCTTTTGTATGATAAAGATTGTCTCTATCTCAGCAGCAGTTCCCCACAGCAATACGCCATACGACATAATACTGTGGAAGTACGCGAAATAAACTAGGCGAGCAGTAGCTACGTCTGTTAACTGTCTTATCCTAAGAACTGCATATGCAGCAGAACTAAGTCTTCCGGAGAGATCATGTATATGTGGATCCCATTGTAAAGTGGAATCCATTTTGATTCCCAGGAAGACTGTCGCTTTGTCAATAGTCACAAAACCATTTAAAACAAACATGTCTAAAAGTTTGTAAGGTCTATCTGTTATGATCATTGAACGTTTGCGTGTGAAGTACAAAAGTTATGAATTAATTACATGTCATGATTCCCGAACGGATTGTATACAGTTATAATGTGTTTATTTTAATGTGGCTTTATTGTTGAGTTGGAAAGGTATTATAAAATGGTTGTTCTCAGTTATAAATAATAACAAATATTGAAGTATTTGTTATTAATTATTAATTTAAGTACAAGGGGTCTACAAAATACGAGTGAATAGGTATCGTCTGGGTAAGCGCGCTCCATCATCGATAGCATCATCATTTAACATCAGGTGATATAGTGGTCCAGGGTTACCCAGTTCCGTATAAAAAAATATTGATAAAACTTTAAATTAATATAATAGAAAACCACATAAAAATTACCAAAAAAATATCTATAGTGACAATTCCACCCAATTTTCCTGCTAAGCCGACGTGACGTCACAAACGCCACGCAGCCAAACCGAAACAATTGTCGACGTGTTTCACTTCTACACGAAGCATCCTCAGGAGGTCTTGAAACTTCGAGCGTACGATCTAAAACTCATCCTGCAACTTTCTTGATCGTTCGTAGAATCGAATCAGTACTGTATCACATGGCAATTAGAAATGAAATTAGTATTGACACGATTTAATAAGACGCAAACTAAATTTTAAAGCGTATTATAGATTAGTATTGATTATGGATGTTATTTTCTATAGAAAGATAATATAGAATCGTGTTATCGGATTAAGCATAGTACCTATTTATCATATATTTAATTCATATATGAAAAGAGTACGCCTTGCCTTTTTTTGTTTTTCTAAAAACATATTTAAAATTTGCTTCTTTCAGACTCGCTTCACCTTCATAGTTGATAATTTTAAGTTACAGACCCACCAACTTATCTGTTCAGGTGGCAGAAAAAAGAACTAAAACTTTCACTCAAATTGTGACAGTCTGTAGTTGATTTCTATGACCAGTAGCACCCTCGAAAACTGCACAGTTAAGTTGGTGGTACTATAATAGCGTATTAATTAACTCCTAGTTCGGTAAAATTGCGCCTAAGAATTTTAAATAAGTAAAAATTATAAAATAACTTAATGCAAAAATGAATCTAGTTTATTTTCACGAACATTATTTGGTTTCTTATCGTGAAGCTTTTTAGCTGAATACAATCGCCTTCGAACAACAAGCTTTGAAATGATTTCTCAGCCATAGTTTTTCATATTTATTGTAAGCATTCCATAACCAACACATCCAAAAAGGTAGCGTTCGTTAACTCATACACTCACACACCGGGGGGCCATTGTACACGTCAGATAAATGAATCCCAACTCACTATGTTTAATATTATAATTTGATATTTTAAAACGGATAAAGATATTAAAAGTCACGCTTTACGAGTGTTTATTTAGCGCTTTCTTGAACGATGCTGATATATTGAGTTGTTCGAATGAAAAAGATTAAAAAGTTAACGTTCGTTTTTTGAATGTGATTAGTTTTCGGGTTCATTGGTCGCGGTGGCGGGAAGTTTTGACAGGTGATTTGTGCGCCATTGTGTGACGTCATATTGTATGTTGATGGGTTTAAAAGTTAACAGGTATATTAGTTTTAGAAGCTACTTAGCCTTAAGGGGTTTAGAAAGTAAGAGTTCAGTCCATTTTAAGGTCATTAAGAAAAAGGTTTAATAAATGAAGCAGGAAAATTCTGTAATTTGAATAATCTTTCCTTATTTTTTATTTATGATGCCTTATACTCGTATGTTCAAACAGATGCGAAGTATTTTAGAAATAGTGTTATTTTAAATAACAAGTATCTACGAGCATTTCTGTGGGTAACGATTGGTAAAAAGTTCATTTTAGCATTGACAACAGAAATTAAAAATATTTTTAAGCCATGGAAATATTTCGACGCTTTATATATTACCATTCTTATGATAAACCAAAAATAAGCACATTACAGAAATCTCCTGCCGCGTATGGGGACCCACTTTTACTTTTATTAACTATTACAAGTAACACATATTATAATTAAGTAAAACATTATAAATTATTATTAACACATATTAAGCTTAGAGTATAAGACTACTGTTCTCATTATTTTGTATTTGATAAGCTGTTTGTTTTCCATGGAAGATAAAATAAAATAAATAATCTTACATATCACCTACTTACTGGAATTGGAAATCAGTTTAGTTAAAAAATACACTGTTTTCATTCATGTATACTACTAACAAGACCCGTGCCCGTGGTGTGGCGGGCTAGAATGTCACCCCCTCCCCCCATCTCCCCCCATCTTGTATCAGCTACTGATCACCGCCTACAGCATTTCGGGGTGTTGTTGCCAAATTCAAATTAAAATAATTTATTTGTCTGAACACGGTGAGTATATATCATACAATAGCATACTAGGTGGTACAGTAACTTAAATTTCGTAACTCATGTCCTTGCCAAATGTGGCGTACACATTTTTAAAAAAGAATCTAAGTCAATAATATTGAATACTATTATTTTACAAACAAATGAAATAATTAAAATTCATATATGAAAATATTAATGTCAATGCGTTAAAATTAAGTCAAGAATTATGTGTGGTTGTTGGTTTTTCATAGTCTTGTTTCGTCTATATTAATACCGATTATTTCAAAATTACATATCATGTCAGAAAAAGCAATATCAAAATTTACAATTAGTCATTTTATTTTAGTCATTATTAACACAAATTGATACATTCTTGTCAATCAGGAATTCATTAATTGTGTAGTAACGTTTTTGGGCTAATATTCTTTTAAGTTTTCGTTTAAACACTACAATATCAAGATCTCTTATTTGTTTAGGAATTTTAGTATATAATGTTGCCATGTCCTCCACGCTTGGCAGACGTTTTCGCGATCATAGTGTAAGATAGCAGTTTTCTAGTACAGAACCCGAAAAGGGAAAACCTTGGTTAAATAATATGGAAAGTAAAACATTAGGTTACATTATAAAGACCCAACATTACTCAACCGTTTTGGCATGACATTAAAATGAAGCCCATGACGATTCACGATCAGATAAATATCTGAGCATCATCGTGCTATAACCATTTAATGATTGAAGACACAGATCGCGTCCGTAATGATTGCTAATGATTCAGACTCGTTAGAGTTCCGCAACAAAATATGTAAATGAAACTTGCTTAGTGTCTTCATGGCGCTTTCTATACAAACGTAGTTTCGTTATATTTTAAATACCAAGGGTTAAAACTCGGTGACATTAGGCATGCATATCCTTTATGCATGCCTAATGTAATATGCATGCAAAATTTCGCACTTGACTGAAATTTTTCCTATCGTATATTTGTAATGTAATCCGTATTGCAGACGTTATTGCAAACATACCAATATTAAAATAATACATTAGTTTAATGCAATAACCTGGTAAATTAATTTTTCAAAATTTTAATGAATTAACATATACTATATTTTCTCCAAGATACTGGCCTTTGTTTTTTTGCAATTCAA
The DNA here is from genome assembly GCA_963890685.1 of Plagodis pulveraria. Taxonomy (NCBI): domain Eukaryota; kingdom Metazoa; phylum Arthropoda; class Insecta; order Lepidoptera; family Geometridae; genus Plagodis; species Plagodis pulveraria. Next base: position 20,618,350 of record OY982972.1, read on the forward strand.
CGCTACGCTATCAGGCGCAAGCAAAGTTATATGGAATTCATTCAGAGTTTTAGCCGAAATTTCCTACCCAAATCCATGATTGTCGAGTATTGTTTCAAAAATATTAAGATTCACAAAGATTTTATTCAGACATTGGGTATACATATTTTATATTCATTGCCTGATTAAAAAAGCGCATGGAAGAAACAAAAGCGAGGCGCCGTGAAATTTTTTGTAATTATAATTTTTTTCTTACAATTTTCTTTATTAATATTATTTTTAAACAGCATTCTCGCATGCTATGCTAAAACAGAAATTATTTCAGATGGAAAAAGATAACTTCCATAGCTTACTAAGAAATGCACCGGGACGGTATTTTGGGGTTTCGCGTTCAAGACCCGCAAGAAATTATCTGTTCCCAACTGAAATATGTAATTCTTAAGTTTTAGTAATGTTTAAAATGAAATTATAAAATGCCGGATTTATTACAACTCGCATAGTTTCAGCAAAGCATTATACATGTCTGGTCTACAATTATTGCACTTCCGGTCACGCCATTATAGCCTCGAGCATAGCTTAGCTACGCTCTTGGCCTTCAAGCTTGTTCAATTTTAATTATAGCAGCATTCGCTGTCCACGCTAGAAATATAAAAATATTCCAGCTTGTTTATCAAGGGTTGCAATGCTGACCGCGCAGTTTTGGCCTGGACCTGCGCTGACCTGCACGTGAAATGAGAGGTACACTTCTATACATATTTATTCGTAGTTATAAGTACCCCGTGGTGTGCCGGGTTAGAATGTCACCCCCTCATCTCTACCTGTGGGTGTCGTAAAGCAGCACCTTCTGAGGAACTGATATCTTAAATTGCGATCCCCAAGACGCCTGCCAAGCGTGGGAATTATGGCGAACCCCTCCTTAATGGAAGAGGCTGTGTTCAAAAGTGGAGTTTTTTTTTTATGCCTGGTAGTTTAGAACGTTTGACCGTTTGCCGTAGTTAGTTAGTTTGACCACTATCTCACCTCATGGCAAGTCATGATGTGGTCGACGATGTTGTTCAGGCTAACCTAGAAGTACTGGCTCTCAAGGAAAGCTGCCGGAACACACCGTTACGTGCTTGACGACAGATTTTCTACTTGAGGGTGGTAGCTAGCCAGGCGGGCATTCGCAAAATGCCCTACCACCATGCTATAACGACTGCCATCCTAAGACAACAATCAGGACCGACGGCTTAACGTGCCCTCCGAAGCACGTGCACGCTCAGTAGTAATGTAGCTAGCGGTCACCCATGCAACTCCTGACCGCGCGTGACGTTGCTTAACTTTGCTGATCGGTTGAGAACAGCTAAGTAAACTTCGCTGCGAGGGTTCCAAATCCGGCTGATACAATATAAGTACAGAACCCTTGAACTCTAAATCGAGCTATCTTGGCAGAACTGATTGGTTGAAATGAGTCAGCAGTCGTTCCTTTACTTCGTCCAAACGCATTCTGACATTAATGATTTATAATGCTGCATCATAACTGAGGTAGCTTGTTTATTTAATAGCTAATTAAAATGTGAAACATCATGGTCTGACGAAGTGTTTTTAATAAATAATAGGTTGGTTAATTCACCCGTCTGATGGTAAGCGTCAAGCCAGTCCATGACAGTCAAGTCAAAGTCAAAATTATTTAATAAATTTAGGCGTATACGAATCTCTTACGAAGATCAATTAAAATTTTAACTTAGAAAATATTCTACATTATAGTAGTAATTCTACATTATAGTAGTAATTCTACATTATAGCAGTAATTCTACATTATAGTAATAATAAATAAATCAAAAATAAAAACTCTTCCAAGTCTTATTATCACTCAAAGTCGTCTACGACGCTCTTATGAAGGTCAATTACAAATTTTAATATTGCAATATTATACATTACCTTATAAGTACTGCCACATTCAACAAAACAAAAATGCATAGAGCAACTACGAGGAGAACGGGCAAGAAACTCAGAGCAAATCTTTGTAAACATCTTTTAATGTGTTACATACTATATTACAAAATAATTACAATATTTCTTTTAATTACGTAGGTGACAGGCGATAGTTTGGCAGAGGCGGAATTGCCCAAGCATTTCTGTCGTTTAAGTAATCACAAACTGTGCAGTAGGATTTCTCAATCAAAATGTTAATCACATTCAACTTGAATTTCCCTTCTGTGAGCGTTGTAATATGTTTGAGAAATTTATTATAAAACCTTACACAATTACCGAAAAGTACCTTTCATTTGTCTTCAGTTCTTAGTTGCAGTGCCACCGTTCTCGTCCTGCATATAAAACTACAATGCACTTGTCACTCCGAGACGTTAGTTCTTGTTTCATTTGCCCTGTAGTTTCGCATGCTACAGTGCCGTTCACGCATAAACACAGTAGTGTTTCCATACTACTGCTTCATGGCAGAATATTTGACATGGGTACCCACCAAGACGAGCTCTGTCTAAAATGGTTTACCTATGGTAAATTTATTAAAGCAGTTTCATTACCCATTGGCATCGGCGATAATTATAACAATAGAATTTCATTCATAAATTGGCCATAGTGGTCCAGTCCGATTTCAACTTATTAAAACAAGTATAAATTAATTTCTAATTATAATTATAAGCACTATCGCGTGCTGAGCGTAAATCATATGTTTACAAATTATTGAAGCACAAACGGTTTAGGCATCCGGCGCAAAATCGGAGGACGCGGGTTTGATTCCCATCAGGGGCATAACATTTTATGATCCAAAAATTTGTATAAATTAATTTAAAAGTAAAAAACCCGACGGCAATTTATTTATTTAATTTAAGCGTTTTATCGTACATTTGAAATTAAAACTGCAAGTTATTATATTTATGGAATCGTTATTAAAAGCCCTTCATTTTTCATTCATTCGATGGGTTTGGAAGAAAGTAAAAAAGTTTTTCCTCATAATTTAGGGTCTAAAATCCACCAGTTTGTTTTTTATTTCTTGTTATGTTCCTAGTGTAACTTGTGACGAATCTAACGATATCTCATACATTATGATTGGTAATGAATAGATTCAGGCGTTACTTTGCGGAAATCCATTTTTAATAATAACAAATACTTTTAAAATATTTTAAGAAAACATCAAATTAATATTTTAATAAAACACTTAAAAATATAAAAATATATCTAGTGACAATTCCGCTTAATTTTCCTGCTAAGCCGAGGAGACGTCACAAACGCCACACAGCCAAACCGGAAGAATTTTCGACGCGTTTCGCTTCTACACGAAGCATCCTCAGGAGGTCTTGACTCTTCGAGCGCACGATCGAGGATTTCTCGATTTCTGGTTTGGCTGCGTGGCGTTTGTGACGTCACGTCGGCTTAGCAGGAAAATTAAGCGGAATTGTCACTAGATATATTTTTATATTTTTAAGTGTTTTATTAAAATATTAATTTGATGTTTTCTTAAAATATTTTAAAAGTATTTGTTATTATTATGTTAGGTTAAACCGTTTAGAAATTTTGTGTAATAATAGTCTTCTTTACATACCCTTATACAACAGAAAGCTAGGAGTCGGTACAGCTTGTATTTTTCTTCTACTTCGCAATAATTTTTCCAACTAGTAGGTATCTGTAGCAAATTTCGCCGTGGTCGGTACCACCCCAGTGTCAGCTATTTTGCCTCGAAGGTGTAGTATGTAGTTATTTTTTAATTCAATTCGAATCTCTCTTAACGCAGTTTGCTTAGCCGCTCTTAATCGATCAGCTAAGTGAGGCAACGTCCGCCGCAGTCATGACTTGGATGGGTGACTGCTAGTGACATTACTACTGAGCGCTTCCATGCTTCGGAGGGCACGTTAAGCCGTTGATCTCAGTTATTAGTCTTACGATGGCAGTCGTTACAGCACGGTGGTAGGGCATTTTGCGAATGCCCGCCTGGCTAGCTACCACCCTCAAGTACAATTTTATTCAAATCTAACAGCGTGATATTAACTTGTTCTCTAGATAGTTCTTGCAATTCTACATAAACACATAATTTCAGAGATTAGCACATCAAGGAAAAACCTCTTTTAAAACAATGTAAGGTGAACGCACCAGTGTTGGATTGGATCGAAGGAACATACTACTCTCTACCAGAAGACTGGGCCCATAAATGAGCCATCACCACGGGGGACAGCACTCTTCAAGCAATGCCTTTCAATTACCCTGCAGATTAATAACTAACAGAACTGTCATACTGGGGTGCGTCCGCGGTTCCCGGACAATAATCACGAGGTAAGAATGAACCAGTTTAAAATTAAAATAAAAAGGTTAGGTAGAATTAAAGTTACAGATGGAACAAGAAAACAGGGATTGTGGAATAATGTGCGTATCTAGGAGTGGATGCCGCTTCATACCAACCCGTCGGGGGATGATCCAGATATCACCAGAGCTATTGTTGCAGAAGAAAAAAGACCTCGCGGCCGCTCTCCTAGCCGTTGGTCGGACCAAGTGACCGCCTTTACTGGACTCTCTGTTACGACCGCTTTAAGAGAAGGCGAAAACCCGAAATAAATGGAAAAGTATCGGGCATAAAGCCATGAAGGCCTTTCAGGGACACGACCTTCAGTAATGTCGAACTATACGACCAAGAAGATGATTGTTGCAGATCATAGGGATAAACTTCAAAATAAAACATTCATAATTCGGTTTCGATATTGCTCGTTTAGAAGAAACCGAAAACCGTAGTTTGTTTTAGTGCATTTTTTAGAATATTTTCAGTTTTAAGTCGGTTCAATTGCCAGCAGGCAAGGTTTATTTGCCTGAGTGGTGCCTCCTGTGAGGGAGGAGATCGGAGAGTGGTATTCTATCGCCATAAGAGAATACCGGAAGGTCGGTAGCAGCACCTTCTGAGGAGCTGGGCTATCCTACACTGCGATCAACAAGAAGCCTGCCAAACGTGGGGATTATTAATGAGGGAGGCTGTGTTCAGCAGTGAACAATACAGATGATATAGTATGGTACAATAGTAACGTATACATTGGTCCAGAATTCAGTTATAACGTGGTTACAGACCCACCAACTTATCTGTTCAGGCGGCCAAAAAAAGAACTACAACATTCCTTCAAATTGTGACAGTTTGTAGTTGTTTTCCTGGACCAGTAGCGCCCTCGAAAACTGCACAGTTAAGTTGGTGGTACTATAATATTAAACCGTAACCCCGAACGCACCTCTGCAGATTAATAAGTAACACAGCTGTCATACTGGCGCGCCTGTCAGACTGACAGACAACAAGACGTATATGTTAATTAGTCATAATGTACAGATACCATGTTTGTTAACGATTGCCCTTTGGAGTGTGATTGTTTTATTTTCTGTGGTTTTTAATGAAGATGCTGTCATTCCTGAATATTTATTCAAATCAGATAAATACTAATTGTGAACCGCTCGTAGCGAAGTTTGCTTAGTCCTTCTTAATCGATCAGCTAAGTTAAGCAACGTCCGTCGCGGCCATGAGTTGGATGGGTGACCGCTAGTGACATTACTACTGAGCGTGCACGTGCTTCGGATATCACGTTAAGCCATCGGTCCCGGTTGTTGTCTTACGATGGCAGTCGTTACAGCATGATGGTAGGGCATTGTGCGAATGTCCGCTTGGCTAGCTACCACCCTGAAGTAGAAAATCAGTCGCAAAGCACTTAATAGTCTGTTCCGGCAGCTGTCCTTGAGAGCCAGTAATTCTAGATTAGCCTGAACAATATCTTCATGCGCATCACCACCCATACATACCAAGCAGTTCTGAAGCAGTGATGGCTCAGTGGCATTGGCTATGGACTGCCGCGCAGCAGGTCCATGGTTCGAATCCCGCCCAGAGCTTGAGCTTCACCGCATGGTGGAAGGGCATTTTGCGAATGCCCGCCTGGCTAGCGACCACCCTCAAGTAGAAAATCTGTCGCCAAGCACCTAACGGTGTGTTTCGGCAGCAGTCCTTGAGAGCCAGTGAAATAACAGGCAAAATGAGACTTAACAGGTATGTCTCAAGGTGATGGGCGCAGTGCAGTTCGTCCCTTGTGATGAAATGCATCTGTTATAGGCAGAGGATACCGCTTAACATCAGGTGGGCCTCGCGCTTGTTCCATCACAATAACATAAAAAAAAAAACCATCAGGTGAGAGAGAGGTCAAAGGCTAGCCTACCTGCTAATATATTTTTTTTAAATAACTGTTGTTCAGAGGTATTATAGTGCAATGAAATTATATGTTTGTTTAATTGCATGATCAATCTTTCTTGATGTGTTATGATTAGTCACCTCCCACGCTTCTGGGGCACGTTAAGCCGTTGCGTCGGTCCTGGTGCATTGTAGTCTAACAAACTGGCAATGGAGAGAAAACCAGGTGGTAGGTATCTTATGCAAGGGGCTTATGGTGGGTACCACCTCAGTGTCATTATATTCTACCTCCAAGCAGTGTGCTAACACTGCTGCAAACACTGCTTGAAGGGTAATGTAGAGAGAGACTTAAAAGCAAATATCTCGAACTGTCAACGGCAATAGAAGCTAAATATTATTGTTTTAACCTTTTATTTTTGGGTAAGTATATTTTATTATTGATTACTTAGCCAATTTATGAACTGATTTTGATTTTTTTTCTTGATTAGATTATTCAAATGTATTGAAGTCCCGTTTAAATTTCATTAAAATGTTATATTGTTATATTTATGTTAGGGTATATTAATTGAAAACTGTATTTGCATACTTACATGATATAATTGTATTTGTATTTTAGGCAAGTGAATGAAATACACCGTTAAGTGCTTGGAGACAGATTCTTTACTTCCCTTAAGTATATAGTAATATAGTAAGCCAGGCTTTCATTCGAAAAATACCCTACAACCATGCTATAACTATCCTGCCATCTAAGTCAACCGATGGTGGTAGGGCATTTCAGGAATGGGCATTCCACCATGCAAAACCCAAAAAACAGATGAAAACAAGGACGCAAAATTCTTATACATTATTAAATTAATGACATCATAAATATCTGATTTTGATTAATGACAACTGTTTAAAACGTCCATTGTCAGTTACCTTAAGTGCCTATAAAAATAAAAGATTTTAAATAAAGCCACCAAAATCGTTGATAAATCGATACATAGTGACTTGGCGTTTTGGGAAAGCCTGATGGTTGGAAGCATAAACATTTTTCTACTTTAATGAACTGTTTATTTTTTGTTTCATTTAGTTTTAAGAACTAGTCAAGTGCACGTCGAGACTCGTTGTATTAGGGTTTCGCTACGCAATAATCCAAGAAACAAAAGAAATGTTTGATTATTTTGACATAGCTCAAACAGTAGTTTATGCAACTGTCATATAATAGAGGGTATTAAAACATGAGTGTAGAGTTTCTAAATAAGATGACACGAGTGTTTTAATACCTAATTATATGCAGTTGCATACACTACTTTATTTAATCTCATGGCTATAGGTAGCTACATTAAATAAATTTTTAATCCAACAAAATATTACTCAAATTCATATGAATTTGAATAATATTTTGTTGGATAAAACATATACATACAGTACATATGTACGAAATAGCGCCAAAATAGAAAAAGTCTGTTATTGGTATATGTCTCGGAACCAGCGCTCACCACAGGTAATGTGGACTTAAATTGAATTGACACCTCCTTGGTCGGGACACATAGTACTTTAATAATTAAGAAAATGTTTTAAAGCATTGTTTTGTTAGGAGAATAATGCTTTAATTTAACATGTTAAGTTTCTTAAAGAAGTATGTAAATAAAATATGTCAATAAAAGTCTGTTTTTCATTTCATAGTTAGAAAATTACCGAATGAGATTATATAAAAGTATATTATAAATCGGAATTTTCAATATAATATGCAAGAAGCCATTAATTTCAAAAAGGTTAGTTTTGAGATAATTTACATATCAAAGCATTAAATAAATACGAACATTAAACCTTAAAGTATAGTCAAATATAACTAACCACATATTATTAAATTAACATTCAATGTTATATAATGCCGTGCCGGGTAAGAATTACACCTCCTTATATCATCCCGTGGGTGTCGTAAGAGGCGACTAAGGGAAATCATGTCATACTAGAAGGTGGGCAGCAGCGCCTTCCATCTTACACTGCGATCCCCAAAACGCCTGCCAAGCGTGAGGATTATAGCAAATACCCCCTTAATAGGGGAGGCTATGTTCAGCAGCTGACGATCCGGCTGATACAGTACAATCATACATTCAAAACATGAGGACATAGAGATATAATACAAACACAGTCATTTAGATACCGAATCAGATCTTTTAAATTATACGATATGACATAAATTTTCCCATAAGTAAGCAATTATGAAATTATAAGTACTGGTCTCATGTGCTGTATGTGGCCGGGTGATGGGCGCAGTGCATTTCATCATTTGTAACGATTTGCATCTGTTATAGGCAGAGGTTACCGCTTAACATCAGGTGGGCCTAGTGCCTGTTCTGTGACAATACCATAAAAAAATTTGTTAAACTTGCGCGCAAAGATGTTGATTGATGAGACTGCAGCCTTTGAATCTCGAGTTGGCGAAGAAATCTAGAATAGAGGTAATTGACCCTATATACGAGTACTAACAAACTGTTCCGAACATGGTATGGGATTCAAAAGCAAGAGACCTAAAAAAATTGTTCTCGTGTGAAACATTTCACTAGCATTGAGACATTATTTTTGGTTTTACGCGAAACATACAATAAACATTTTTATTCGAATTCACAAGCATTACATTTAATAGTCATTTATTTAGGCTGCAAAGTTGTTATTTGTTAAAATTACTTTGCTGCTGAGCGCAACACTCAATTTTTCACCACACTCCAGCGAGTAAGGCTAGTTTTAAAAAAAACCGGCTTGAGTGTGAGAATGTAGTAAATTTGCATTACATTATAGTTAAAGTTATAAGTAAAATTACTAAAATTGGTTATACCTATAAAAGTTTTCTTTTTATGTTGTTAACCACAATCTCACCTGATAGTAGGTGATGATGTGGTCGAAGGTTTAACAGGCTTAACCAAGAATTAAGTAAATTTATTTTTCTAGATCATTCACAGCGGTTTGAATTTCAGAAACCTTCTCCACGCTAGCGGATGAAAAGCACTTTCCCGCGCAGATTTCAAATGATAAACAACACATTTTCAAGGTTGTGAGGTAAAAATAAATATTATTTCTTTAGCTAATTACCAAATAGCAGATTAACTGACATAATTACTGACCGACATAAAATGTAATACCTTTTTTGAATTTCACTTCAGAATATATCTTAATAAAGTAAGGTAAAGTCGCAAACACAACATGTTAATGATAAAATCTGAATAAAAAAAAACTGAGCATTATTAATTTTTATCTTAATCTTTATTATCTCACAACAAATGAATGTTGCTTAATTGGCAATCATAAGGCTTCTGTGACACATAAAATTGGACATTAAAATATGTTACGTTGACCATTTTATATAATAAATTTGTGCATTTATTTTAGTCGATAATGAGGTCAGTCACCTTACTCTCTCCTTCGAGCTAATATTTCTTAATCGACTTCCAAAAGGAGAACAAAAAAGGAGGAGGTTCTCAATTCGATGTTTTTTTGTGTGTGTTACCTCATGACTATACAGGGTGTACCAATTTTGATGATTTTCTAACATTTGAAAGCTGGTGCATTTCGCATGGTCCCTATAAATTTGAGTGAAATCTATCGAGTAGTAGTTGAGTTATCACTATAATAATGCTTATTTTATATTTGAAGTTGTTTTTTTGTTAAAACTATAATTATTTGATGTATCACTGCGTAGGTATAACTTTGTATTGAATAATCTAATTTTAATTCGTGTTTTTTTTTGTGGTAGAATGTAGGTATGTGTTCCAGATTGTCTCTTTTGAATTTCATCAATATCGGTTGAGTAGTTTGAAGTTACACATTTAGATAACTGATAAAAGTTATTTACATCATTATTTATAGCTGATAGGCTAGCCTTTGACCAGTACCACCTAATAGTAAGTGATGAAGTTGTCGAAGATGTTCTTCAAGCTAACCTTACGAATAAAATATTTATTCGTAGCGCTAACCTAGAATTACTGGCTCTCAAGGACAGCTGCCGAAACACACCGTTTGGTGCTTCGCGACAGTTTTTCCACTTGAGGGTAGCTAGCCAGACGGGAATTCTCAAAATGCTCTACTACCATGGAAACTTAGTAGAACTTTGTAGAGGTTAGTGGCACAATACTTCACTGTAAGGAAGTGCTTTAACTTTGACTATATTAAAATTTCCCGTGGTCTACAATTGTTTCCAGATCTTCAGGAGGGAGTCGCAAGAGGAAAAGAAGGAATGCATACCAGAAGTAGAGCAGCAGCGCCTTCTGAAGAACTGCCTCTGCGATCGAAAGACGCCTGCCAAGCGTGGGGATTATGGCAAACTCAATCTAATCAGAGAGGAATTGTTGAACAGCACAGTCACAGTGGACGTGATAGCTTTAATGTGATATTAAAGTTTAGCGTAAGTACTGTTAACATCCAATTTAATACAATCTCTCTCATAAATAATACTTAATTAGTCCGTGTTAATAAAACGCTCATTAAGGCGAGACAACATCACATTTAATGAGCAACTTAATGAGAACATCAAGATGACTCTGATGTTAAATATGACATTAAATTTTTTGACAAAAGTTTGTGACTTTTTCTTACTGACACTGTTTTGGTTAGATAATATTAATGTTTCTAAATCATAAACGGGTCTATTCATTAGGCACCGTAGGGCACGTTAAGCCGTCGCTCACAGTAGTTGTCTTATGATGGCAGTCGTTACTGCATGACTGTAGGACATTTTGAAGCAGTGATGGCTCAGTGGCATTGGCTATGGACTGCGCAGGTCCATGGTTCGAATCCCGCCGCGGGCTTGAGGTTCACCGCATGGTGGAAGGGCATTTTGCGAATGCCCGCCTGTCTAGCTACCACCCTCAAGTAGAAAATCTGTCGCCAAGCACCTAACGGTGTGTTCCGGCAGCAGTCCTTGAGAGCCAGTGAAATTACAGTGCCTCATGTGCCTGTGCACATGAGACTTAACAACTATGTCTCAAGATGACGGCGCAGTGCAATTCGTCACTTGTAATGATATGCATCTATTATAGGCAGAGGTTAGTCCACTTATCATTAGGCCTCGAGTTTGTTCCGTCACAATACCATAAATAAAAATTATAAAAGAAAGAAAAGAGATATATATTTATTTGAAACAAACAAATGAAATTTATGCAGTATGTACCTAAGTACACACAATGCAGTTATCAATAAGGTCAGTAGTAAGTTTAACAACATACATAGATAATCAATATATATATGCGTGTCAAATGGAATCCATCTCAGCATAAGCTCCACGATGTTTGCGCAGGCCCATACCGATGGCTTTCATGCCGTTCTTCGTAAAAAGGTAGCATCATTGATGAGGAGAGTGCGAGAGAGCAGCAACATCATCTTGAGAACTGTGGCAGATGACTGGAGAGCACCTTTTCAGGGGCACTTCATGCGGAATGCCTCTTTACGATTTACATAATATAAATGCGTGCCAATAGTACCATTTTTTATAAATACCTAATTCAATTGCTTACTAACAATAGTTTTTAAGTTTTCCTTTTTCTATACTAACATGCATATGGATTTCTGTTGTCCGAAATAAAGGCATTTTGAATTGAATAATGCCGAGTGCATAGAGCACGCGACGCTGGTTTTCAGATGAACCCCTCACGCGGTAGACGTTAAGAAGTCCTTACATTTATTTTTACAGTATTTAATTACATATGAATACTTCGCATTCAGAAGAAGAATCAAAATTAAATTAAAAAAACACTATAATGCCCGCCTGGCTAGCTACCACCCTTAAGTAGAAAATCTGTCGCAAAGCACCTAACGGTGTGTTCCATCAGCTGTACTTGAGAGCCGGTAAATCTAGATTAGCCTGAACATCATCTTCGGCCATCACTTACCATCAGGTAAGATAGGGGTCAAAAGTTGTCCAACCAACTACAAAAAATAAAATTAAAAATGTTTATGGAAATCAATCAATTAATGCCTCACCTGCAAAAATCACACGCGTATATACTCTATCGAATAAAGAAAAGACCATCCAAATCAGACCACTACATACAGAGGCGTCAAGTCATTTATAACCTCCAATTTTTAAAGTCGGTTAACAAATAAATGCCTGCTACGACAAGTTAGCCGTAAAAGCGACACCTGTCGTTTATCTCTGTCGACATCTACGACAAAATTATTTCTGGGAATTTCTAATATGGTTTCATTGGTATGATAATATCTTTTGACTCCGATATATCGTTAAACAACGGTTACTTCGATAGTCGTTATGTCATCGCACCTGATGGTAGGATTCCTAATGAGAAGGCGTCTGGATGGGTATCCTTTATTGGTCTATTGTCCGTTACCAAGCAGTACTGTAGGCTTTTAATATTGTTAGGTTTGCAATAACGTTAATAAAAGTATGTTAACTCCTCTCCATCCAAAGGTTGTCTGGAAGAGATCGCTTCTAAGCGATAAGATTGTACAACATTATATTGAAGCTAATATTAAGCCCACGTTTTTCTTACATTTGGTGTACAATAAAGTGTTATCTATCTATCTAACGTCTGCTATGCGGATTACATTACAAAATCACCAATATACGATAGGAACGCATCCTCGATACCTCTGGTGTTGCGGATGTTCGTGGGCGACGGTGATCACTTACCACCAGGTGAGCCGCCTGCTCGTTTGCCCTCCTATCCCATAAAAAAAAAAAAAAAAAAAAAAAAAAAAAAAGGAAAAATTTAAGTCATGTGCGGAATTCGAACCCACGTCCATCCACCCCTTGAGCCGGGGTATGCTCTAACCAATTGAGCTAACATGACATGGCTACATAACTCAAATCTTTCCTATCGTTCTTTAACCATCGTATTGGGATGGAGCGACATCTATAGTACCACTTGCGTTGTACTACAAACAAGACCAATTTTGCAATTGGTTTTATACTTTCGGGTTGCGGGTTCGAATACCGCACATGACTTAAATTTTTACTATCGTATATATATGATTTTGTAAAGTACTGTAGGCTGTTCCTGGTTAGAAGATAGTGTAAATTATACTAGACTATCTGCGCCGCGTGGTTTCCCCCGCATTCCGCAACAATGATAGCTTAGCGGTAATAGCTATGGACTGCCCTGCCGCAGGTACATAGTTCCATGCCCACCTTGACCACTCTTAACTTCCAGGAAGTACATTTTGCGAATACTCGCCTGGCTAGCTACCGCCCTCAAATAGAAAATCTGTTGCCAAACACCTAAGTGTGTTCCGGCAGCAGTCCTTGACAGCCAGTAAAATACAGGTATATGAGAGTGGTGGACGCAATTCGTCTGGTGAGGAAAAGCTTCAGTTATAGGTCACCTGATGCTAAGCGGTAACTCTGCGCACTGCTTAACATCAGGTGGTACTAAAGCGTGATCCATTACAATCACAATAAAATATTGATGAAGATGAAAAGTACCTAAACTATCCATATTCCAAGATTTATCCAAATCGGTTCAATCGTTTTGCATGAAGGACATACAAACATTCACACACTCATTCACTCATAAACTTTCTCATTATATTGGTGTGATTTAACTGCATCTGGCAGCTACCTAAATTTGACAGAAGGTCCCCCGTGGAGTGCCGGGAATCCGGGCCGGGGATAGAATGTCCCCGTCCCCCCCACATCTCTTCTCGTAAGTGTCGTAAGAGGCAACTACGGGTAAAATCCTGGAAGGTGGGTAGCAGCGCCTTCTGAGGAACTGCTATCTTCCAATGCGACTCCCAAGACGCCTGCCAAACGTAGGGATTATGGCTAACCTCCCCTAATGGAAGAGGTACAAATTGTATGCACAGAGTGCTTCCGCGTTAGAATATTTCTTACATTGAGCAGCCGGGCTATATGTCTCCCAAGCATTTTTACCTGTAATTACCCAAATCCTAATTTTACCCACTCTGAACAACCCCATTGAAGGTATGGAATTAATTAAGACATCCAAAGAGATCGCATCTGTGAATTCCGATGTTGTGTTTTGTTGCGCGCCCGCGCAGCTCAATAAATAGCTCGGTTGGAAGGGTAGATTTCTATATAACACAGGTAATATTATTTTGTAGAAGGGCATATCTACTTTATTTAGTTAACAATAGTAGTTATTCAATAATAACAAATATTTTTTAAATATTTTAAGAAAACATTAAATTAATATTTTAATAAAACACTTAAGAAATATTTCTTTTGAGGATGCTTCGTGTAGAAGCGAAACGCGTCGGAAATTCTTCCGGTTTGGCTGCGTGGCATTTATGACGTCACGTGTTTGTTCGTACGTGAATAGATCCGTTTAGGATTTATAAACATGAAGTTAAAGTTAATTTAAGCAAGTTTAATTTTCGTGATCAATTACTACTTTTGGGTTTACAATGATTTATTTGGAGTAATTTTGCTTAAATAGTATAGAGAGATGTTTAAACTTTGGTTATAAGTTTACATTAAAATGCGTGTTTAATTTTGGTGATCATTTACTATTTTTGTCTGTTATATGTTATTATATCTGGTGGTATAGTTAAACATAAGCCCATAAGTAGCAAGGGTCACTGAAAAGGGTGAAGAAAAATGTTTACCAAAGAAATAGAACTAGAACTAGTATTCAACACTAAAATGTCGGAATAACTTGTCGAAGTCAGTACCATGCGCACAATATTGTTATAATAGGTACTTTTGAACCGTCGTTTGAAGACGATTCTTTTTTTTTGGAAAAAGAAATACAATATAAATTAAATACTATGACAGTAATTGGCCTTTCTTTTTGTATTTAATAAAAAAGATCTCTGCATGATATTTGATAAGTACAGTAATTAGCCTAGAAGGCCAATAACTACGCGTATTTGAAATAATCGACAGTTGTTGGCCACAGCAAAATGTTGAGTTTACATTAAGTTATTGTCACATTACACTTCAAATCCACTACAATGCATAGCTACTGTATTTATTGGGATTTTAATATATGTACTGTACATTACATAATCTACTAAACATCAAATGAAAAACATCTGTTATCCTAACATTTTTTTAACAAATTTACTTCTTTTTGTGTCAGCTCCAAGAAACCACAAATCACAAAAGGACTAAACCATCTAGCTGCATTATTGAAAGGTAATAAAAGGGTTGCCAACATATTTCTTTAATCTACTGTTTGATCAGATAATTACTTGTTTTTTAGTATTCAAGTTGAAATGGCCAGTAACTGTAAGGGGGCCAAAATTCATAGGTAATCTTGATTCGTCTATCAGATGTAACTTGATAAACAAATCAGTAATTTGTCATTTGATAGACGATGAAATTATCACGCTCAGTCATAATATTCTCGTTAATCCAATCAGTTCAGAGGAACGCTAGTTAAGTGTTTCAAATATAAATTTTATCAATTCGTTGATTTAATTTCGGGCATCGGAAACAACTCCCACACATATTTTAAATAGATCACTGAGCAGCAAAGGATTATACATATCGAAAAGATCACTGCACAATTGAATATATTTAAAACTCCTGGGTATAAAACGGGAAAGATTACATGTTACAGCACATTCACATTCTGTGTCTCTTCAATAAAGCACCAACCTCAAGAAACCAACTGTAAAACCTTCAAATAACAATCAGTACAGTACCAACTGAACAAAACAATAATGAAGTTATTAGCAGTCCTCACCGTTCTAATCATCGCTGTAACCTTCACCTCTGGGTCTGATAAAGCGGTCTTCTGCGGGAGACGGTTGGCAGAAGCGTTGGCCGTACTATGCTACAGCAGCGAAGATGTTGAGAAGAGATCAATGCCCAACTCTTTGTTGTACAATGGCCAAGGTTGGCTGCAGGCTGCCAAAGTTTTGTCCATGGTTGGTGACCGAGGAAAGAGGGGAGTTGTCGATGAATGCTGTCTCAAGGCTTGTTCGCTTGACGAGCTTTTGACTTATTGTTAGGGGTTATAAATAAAAAAAAATACTGATAACTAATTTATGTATCTAAAATTTCTGTAAATAATAAAATGAAGACACAATGGATAATGCTTTTTTTTAATTAATCAAACAATGAAGTCAGTCCCGTAAATTATGTTTGTTTCACGAATAGTTTCGAAGAATTTGTGTTGGTATTAATTCCATAAAAGCGGGTAGATTTAAAAACCAATGTTAACAAAAAAATAATAAATAAAATGAATACAAGTAATATTTAACCAAAACCAAACGTTCCCGGTTTAATAAATTCAAGACTGTTAGCATATCCACTTAGTGGCCATGATCGTAAATAGGTGACTATAAGGAAATAAATGTGCTGAATTATGGTATTGAAGCTCAGAATAAATAAGCATCAACAGCAATAATGTCTATCGTTACAGAAATGTCTACCCCGTTATGAGGGGTTTGCCATAATCCCCACGCTTGGCAGGTGTCTTGAGGATCGCAGAGTAAGATGAAAGTTCTTCAAAAAGCGGTGCTGCCCATCTTCTGGTATTATTCCCTTCGTCTCCTCCTACGACTCCCAGAGGAAGACAGATTTCCTACTTGATACCCTCCAATCATCACCATCAAGATCAAATCCGTATAAAGATGCGAATCTACGTACGACCTCTTGATTGGCAGCCGGCACTTAGTACCAAGGAGTTCTATCACCGTTTCACCGTGAAAGAAAAAAATATAAAATCGATCATTTTGTACCATGACTCCTGGTGCTTACAAAATCTAAACGCAAGGAAATATTTTAATCACGGGCGTTCGTGGGGTCAGATTGCTCTTCCATTCTGAACTATTCGTCCATAAGCAGCCATGATAGACCTCGAAAAACGAAGACCCGTTAGGGGAAGTTTGCAATAATCCCCTCGCATGTTGGGTGTTTTGGGGATCGCAGCGTAATATAGCAGTTATTTAAAGGGTGCTGCTGCCTACCTGGTATTTTTCATTTCATCATCTCTTACCAACAGGAAGAAATGGGAGGTGCAATTGCCTGTCACCCCACAGGAATATTCTGATCTATAGCGTGTTGATATACATAGGTCGTATTTATCCTTTCGTTCTTATTATTGACCCGTCAAACATTAAAAATACTCGTAGTATCTTTGTCCGTGGCTTAATAATTATCATTGAAAAAAGATCTGGCAAGGCCCACTTGGAACAACGACGGCGTGACGATTCAAAAATACCTATTATCACAATATTGTGCGCATGGTACTGACTTCGACAAGTTATTTCAGACATTTGAGTGTTGAAGTCGGTTCTATTTTTTCGTAAAAAAAATTTTTATTATTCAAAATGTATTGTGTAATATTTTAAACTGTACTGTTTAAATTGTTTAATATATCAGTAATAAAATACCACTGTTTCGCCTATAAATTATATAGTTAAGCGACTAACGATGTGTTCTAGCAGCCGTCGTTCATCACTTGAGTAGTATTTAACAGTGAGATAGTAGTCGATGGCCGTCCTTCAAATTAGAAAAAAAAAACAAGTATAGGTACTTTTTACATGACTGACAAAAAAAAGGAGTGTTATGTTTTCATGATTCATGTATGCATAATTATGTATGTTTGTGAGTAATTTTTTTCCACCATAAAGTATAAACGGCTTAACCGATTTTAATTTAAGAGATATCGTTAGATATGTCTTGATAGTGTGAGTGGCACTAATAACATAAAAAATATAATGGCGGAATGTAGATGCCATATAGTAAAAAAAAAAACATTTTTTTTCCAAACCCATTAAGTTTGTTTTCAAAATGAACGGCCATAAAAACAATTCCATAAATATATATAACTTGCAGTTTAAATTTTAATGGAACGATGACAATTAACAAAAATAAATAATTTGCAGTCAGGTTTTTTACTTTTTCCCGGTCAAACTAGTGGCCGAGCAGATGGTAAATAGTCACGCCTGTCATTGACAGGTGCAATGTTACCATCCTCGCTCTGCTTGCCACTGCACAGCTCTCGCACTCCAAGAAGTTACTTCTTGTCACGCTTGTCCAGTATTCTTATATAAAATTTAAATTAGAAATCTACCCAATAAAATAAAATGTGAATAAAATAAAGTTGAATTCCGTAAAGGCGTTGCGCGAGCATTCCCCAACCAATTAGTTTATTGGACGACGTGTGTCCTTCCCGGAACACGCCGATAACATCGGTAAAGATCTGTGGACACTGGACTGTGAACATTATCGTTCATTCGTTCTTATAGTTCATTCAGTTATGTCATACAATCGAATATCAGACTTACAGAGACATTATTCTATAATCAAGCCATTATTCGTTACTAAAACGATGTAAATATTTATGCTAATAAAAAATAATAGGATTATACTAGTATTTCATTAAAACATAAACAATCCAGCACAAAACATGTTTAAACAGCGAATTTGTAATTAGCCAAAATCTGTCGAGTTATTTCATACTTATTATAATTACAAGGCGATAACCATTAATTTTATAGACATAATCATCAATTTATTAGCTAATAGACTTTGTAATATCGATTATTGACTAATTTATTTGCATTGGAAACTTAATCATCGGAGATCGTTCATCATTCTAATCTTGTTTGGTGTTTAAATTTGTTCTCATTTACATAATATATACTTGATTTACGTCAGACGTTTGACCTCTGAATGATTATAATAAAAAAATAATCACCTATCAGATAAACTACGCAACTATAATACCCGTTTATTTCTCTTGCTATTATTAAATTGAGTTTGAACAACACTATCGCATATCAAAAAATCTGAACACAATAAAATATTAATTCATTTTTATAGCGGATATATATAAATATATAAATAAGGATTTATTTTGTTATCTTAATCAAAGAGAAATATTTTTTATCGTGGCTTCTGTGACGCTTGTATGATTGTCAATTACCGCGGGTTTTAGAGTGTACCTTAATAACAAGACACTGCTAAATATTTATAAACAACAACGTAAGAATTTAGGCCACATTGCAATGGTGCAGGCCCAGAAGTAGTTTTTTTTTAATGTCTGATAGGTTAGCCTTTGACCGCTATCTCACCTGATAGTAAGTGATGATGCGGTCGAAGATGTTGTTAAGGCTAACCTAGAAGTACTGGCTCTCAAGGACAGCTGCCGGAACACACCGTTAAGTGCTTGGCGATAGATTTTCTACTTGAGGGTGGTAGCTAGCCAGGCGTGCATTCGCAAAATGCCCTACCACCATGCTATAGCCATCCTAAGACAACAACCGAGACCAACGGCTTAACGTGCCCTCCGAAGCACGGAAACGCTCAGTAGTAATGTCACTAGCGGTCACCCATCCAACTCATGACCGCGCGCGACGTTGCTTAACTTTGCTGATCGGTTGAGAACAGCTAAGTAAACTTCTCTACGAGCGCTTCACTTTCTTCGCTTTAGTTCACATGATCCAGCCTGGTAGTGGCCAGTATTTAAGGTATGTTTTATGTTATTATGACGTAAAATTAGCAATCGCCGTGATTGGTGATATGGCATGGTGAATTGTATGCCAGTCAGAATACGAAAATGTTCTGCATTCATTGAACGACTGAGCTATTGAAACAATCTTAATTAAGACATTAAAAATTGAATTGGTTCATTCATTCATTCTTGTTGCACTTATGTAAGTATGCAACGACCCTTACCTTACATATCCAAAGATCGTGTTAATACGCCCTTAAGATAAACGCACCCTAAGAATAATATAAATTATTTAAAAAAGACAATGAATTATCTTCAACAACACTGGCTCTGAATCATAATAATATACGTATGTAAGCATTACTGGACATACGTTTATAAACCTATATGTATTTATTAAGGGTTTGTTTAGTTTTACCAGGGAGAACAAGAATAGTTATATACTTTCGGCAGCTTAGTTCCACCGGAAGTTTTATGAGGGGTTGCAAATCCCATAGTAGAAGGGTTTGTTAACAAAATACTACGAACTACATACAACACTACAGCTACTACAATGAAAGCATTTAGATCCCTATAATTCATTGCAGACTCGCAGGCAGTCCAAATGTTCCAGGTCACTACCAGTTGGCAGCGTGCCCAGCATGCTGGCAGCATTGCCCCGTTGAATTGCAAGGGTTTGTTTGAATGTAAATACATATGAGTACTGACTTTAGACCTGTTTTTTTAGTCTATGTGTTTGTGACGAACACGAAGACTACCTGATGTTAAGCGGTAATATCTGCCTATATAAAGGTCGCAGTGCAGTTCGTCATAGAATGTTTCACATATGAGAGGGGTGAATATCTGAAAACATAATACAAGTAATTGAATATCTTCAGTGTCCAAATTTTCTACTACTACTCGCACCCCACGGGCAGCCCGGCACCCCACGGGCAACCAGGCACCCCTCGGGCAGCCCAGCTACCCTACGGGCAGCCCGGCACCCCTCGGGCAGCCCGACACCCATATTTAGTATTGCAACCTTGCTAAGAATAAACTCTAAAATCTGGAACATTCGCCACAATCAGTTTTTTTAACGATCTATCTTTTGTCGGATACATTTTGGAGACTGTGCCAATGGAAGTAAACAATCTAATATATTTTTGTTCTACCGCCAAACAAGGAGTACGCCGTTTCAAAATCGAAATACCAAAGAAACGCACAAATTACTTTGCTTCAATATTTATTGTGCGAACCGCGAAGGAACTCTTTGAGTAACTTAACTACTGTCTTCTGGAAAATACAACCAGTTTTCAAAACCAAAGTAATATGCTCCTCTTTCCGCTATGCTTTACTAAGAATGCTTCACCGCAGACCACAGTGTTACTTAATATGAGATAAACAATGCTCAAATGTGAATAATTAGTCTGCAGGTACGGCAATCACGAACGAAGTTGCAGGTACAGCTAGTATATATAATAATTGTGTAGTAAGTATGAAACACTATGTTAAAAGACGATTAACAGAATGGCCCCGAGTTTCTTGCCCGTACTTCTCGCAGTGGCTCTATACATTATTTTTGCAGAACATGGCAGTACAATTTGGAATATTTAATTATAAAATTTGTAATTGACCTTCATAAGAGCGTCGTAGGTGTCTAAATTTACTTTTCGCTTTGAACTTGTATTCAGTAGATAAGTATTTAAAAATATTCGTCCTTAAGAGGTAAGATGCGTATCACCACCTCCTTGTAAATAATAAATGGGACCTTCTTAATATAAAATCTCACGGGCAAAGCCGCGGGAAGTCCATTAATAAAAAAAAACAAACCTTTTGTAATGTTCTGTTAAACATCTAAATTTGGCTTTGAAAAAACCAACGATTCTTGTTAAGGGATCGAGTTATATTTATTTTGACATGGTTGTAAATCGTGTTTTTTGTTGCCTGCCTTGTTAAGATTAATATCCTTTTATAAGGTTAATTTTAATAGTTCAAGGTGTTGCCTTTGGCCTTTTTTAGGAATGAGAGATAAGGATGGATAGAAATGGCTTCGATTTTTTATAATTTTCAACCTAATTTATCTACAGAAGTAAACTCTACTTGTAATTAGGAATGTTTTAAAATAAGTAGGTCGTACTCAAACTTCCCCGTGCTTTCAGGGCAATTGCACCTCCCCATATCATCCCGGGGGTATCGTAAGAGGCGAGTAAGGGAATAATACTGGAAGGTTTCGAAGCGCTCGTAGCGAAGTTCACTTAGCTGTTCTTAACCGATCAGCAAAGTTAAGCAACGTCGCGCGCGGTCATGAGTTGGATGGGTTACCGCTAGTGACATTACTACTGAGCGTTTCCGTCATTCGGAGGGCACGTTAAGCCGTCGGTCCCGGTTGTTGTTTTAGGATGACAGTCGTTATAGCATGGTGGTAGGGCATTTTGCGAATGCCCGTCTGGCTAGCTACCACCCTCAAGTAGAAAATCTGTCGCCAAGCACCGAAAGGTGTGTTCCGGCAGTAGTCCTTGAGAGCCAGTGAAATTACAGGCACAATGAGACTTAACAACTATGTCTCAATGTGACGGGCGCAGTGCAATTCGTGACTTGTGATGAATTGCAACTGTTATAGGCAGAGGTTAGTCCACTTAACATCAGGTGGGCCTCGAGCTTGTTCCATCAAAATAACATTTAAAAAAAACACGACGAATTGCACTGTGCCCGTCACACTGAGACATACAGTTGTTAAGTATAAAATAATTGTACCACAAGGTACAAATTTTTTACATCCCATCGTGTCGGCTAAACAGAAAAATTAGGCGGAATTATCACAAATTTTTTTACATAAATATTTTTATAAAATATTTCTGTAAAATTTTCTTGGAAACTTTTTTTTGATATATGTTATTAAGTATCACTTTATTTCGTTTCATGGCCACACCGAGACATTAAATCCTGTTTGTTGTATTTGTAACCGTTTGATCCTATCTCTATAAAGAATGGTCACAGCCTCAAATAATTTCCATCGACCACTTTTTGTGATGTTTGACAGATTTAACGATAAGTTAATAAACACTCCGGATCATTTATTGGTTAAATTAATTGGGTATGAACGAAAAATCTTTTAATTAGTCATATTGATTGGTTATCGGATGAATAGAAACAAAATAGTGTGGCTGGAGATTAATTATGTGATAGTAAGGGCCTGTTTCAGAATGTTCGAGTAAGTTATATATAGCATGATGGCCGAGCGGTAATAGCTATGGACTGCCGTGCCGCAGTACCCTGGTTCGATCCCCATCGCCGGCTTGAGCTTCACCGCATGGTGGAAGTGCATTTTGCAATTGCCCGCCTGGCTAGCTACCACCCTCAAGTAGAAAGTCTGTCGCCAAGTACCGAAAGGTGTGTTCCGGCAGTAGTCCTTGAGAGCCAGTGAAATTACAGGCACAATGAGATTTAACAACTTTGTCTCAATGTGCCGGGCGCAGTGAAATTCGTGAGTTGTCATGAATTGCAACTGTCATAGGCAGAGGTTAGTCCACTTAACATCAGGTGGGCCTCGAGCTTGTTCCATCACAATAATATTAAAAAAATATAAAAAAAGTTCCGGTTATACTACCCAGAACATACTTAATAAATAAAACACTATCTTTGCGTTTCACAGTCATCGATTTAGCCTATCCATCGGTTAAAGCTTGAAACGCGCTGCATGTTAACTGTCATTTTTATCATTCAGTTATTTTATGTTCTGGGTAGTATAACCGGAACTTACTCGAACATTCTGAAACAGGCCCTTAGGCGTGTATGCAGGTGGACTAACGTAGTATTTTGAAGCGCTCGTAGCGAAGTTTGCTTAGCCGTTCTTAAGCGATCAGCTAAGTTAAGCAACGTCCGCCGCGGTCATGACTTGGATGGGTGACCGCTAGTGACATTACTACTGAGCGCTTCCGTGCTTCGGCGGGCTCGTTAAGCCGTCGGTCCCGGTTTTTGTCTTACGATGGCAGTCGTTACAGCATGGTGGTACGGCATTTTGCGAATGCCCGCCTGGCTAGCTACCACCCTGAAGTAGAAAATCTGTCGCCACTGACCTAACGGTAATTCTAGGCTACCTATTGCACTGAACAACATCTTTGACCACATCATCAGTTACCATCAGGTGAGACAGTAGTCAAAAGTTAGCCTATCAGCTACAAAAAGTATGCGCATGTAAGAGGGATGAAAAGAGGATGAAAAGTAGAGTGTTGCGTCAAATGGTGAATACCTTTTTTTAGGTATATATAAAAGATTCTTGGTGAACGTTTAAAGCTCCACAATGAGTTGAGCGGAAGCTTTTGAGGCCCTCAGATGAGAGTACCTCCTAATAAGTATATAAAGATTGTTTTTACCGAAGCGTCTGTTTCTGCTCGGGCGAAAATGCTTTAATAAGTCTGACCGAATGTTCCGATGTTTTCGTCTACAGTTCGCATCTCTCAACCGATTCTCATGAAATTTTGTGAGCATGTCCCATGGATATGAAGTTTTAATTGTCAATTAAGTTTTTGATTTTCTTTAAAAATGTCTGCGACGTGAATGTTAAAAAGTAAAACAAATCATATTTCTCTTGCGAGGTTTTCCGCTCATTTGCTCTAGTGTTTTAAGTGATGAATAGACAGTTGCTACCCTAGTTCTGCATGACACTGAACTGCGCTATTCACTCTTTACGTCAGTTCTTGTCTCGTTCGCCCAGTAATTTCGCTTCAGCTTTTTTTTATGTTTTTCTGACGGAACAAGCACGAGCTCCACCTTATGTTAAGTGGGTTAACCTCTGCCTATAACAGATGCATTTCGTCATGTCACAAATTGCACTGCGCCCGTCACACTGAGACATACAGTCGTTAAGTCTCATGTGCCTTTAATTTTTCTGGCTCTCAAGGACTGCTCTCAAGGAACACACGGTTAGGTGCTTGGCGACAGATTTTCTACTTGAGGGTGATAGCTAGCTAGGTGAGCAGTCGCAAAATGCCTTCCACCATGCGGTGAAGCTCAGGCCAGCGTTGGGGATCGAACCAGGAACTTGCGGCAAGGCAGTCCTTAGCTATTTTATTTTATTACCCCTCGACCATCATTGCTTCAAAAGCAATTACATTTAATCAACCTACAAGTCATTGTAGACTCACAGGCAGTCCAAATGCTCCAGCCCACTACCAGTTGGCAGCGTGCCCAGCATGCTGGCAGATTGCTCTGTAGAATTGGAATACTTATTCATTGAGCAAAATATAACTTCAATTTTATAGTATTTTAACCGGCTGCTAAAAAAGAGGAGTTTATCAATTCGTCTGTATGTTTTAGCGGTTACTTCGCCAAAATTATAAACTGATTAATTCTTTTGATCTTTCTTCGTTGGACAGAGTAGGTATACCTCCGAAGTGGTTCCATATAAATTTCATCAAAATCGTTCTAGTAGTTTTTAAGTTGCAGTTAATTAACTGAAAATGTATTTCTTACCTAGATGATTTAATGGTATGTGCTGTTGTTGATGATGCACAGTATTTTAGGCGAGTGAATGA
Source organism: Plagodis pulveraria (assembly GCA_963890685.1). Lineage (NCBI taxonomy): Eukaryota > Metazoa > Arthropoda > Insecta > Lepidoptera > Geometridae > Plagodis > Plagodis pulveraria. The sequence continues at coordinate 20,643,345 of OY982972.1, forward strand.
TCTGTTAAGCACACTGCATCTCTAAAAAGATTGTAAAATAATCATATAACCTGAACCAACCTCTAACACTGATAAAAAGTGTATAATAACTTGTGGAAGTCGGTCCATGCTAATTTGAGGCCAGTGTTTTGAATCAGCGTGGTACTGACTTCAACAAGTTGATTCATACTTTCCAATGTAAATTAGGTTACATTTTATTGAAAATATTTTATTCATAATAAATTATAAATGGCCGCATACACATAAAATCTTTTTGCGTGGCAAGTAGGTAGGTCTCCAGTTTTTGTCAGATACATACTTATTCCAGTACTCATGAACACTTCAAAGAAACTAAGTTAAAAACTTGATCAGCCATTCTCGCTGTTAAGACTAAACGCAATTCCGATTCGAAAAGAAAATCTTCCATAACTCTTCGAATTACCCACGTCCCGCAAAAAGCGCAGATACTATCGTTTAACAAATGACGTCATAAATTAAACATGGGTGACACGTGAAAAAAGTTTCGCGGAGCGGCTAACATAAATCGGATATGTGTCGTGGTGGTGTTGTTTTGGTATAAACGAACAAATGTCCTCGCAACATTACGTTACGTTTCACGGGTTTTTCTGATGCTGCTGGATGGAGCGCTTGTCTTTCATCTGACGATGTGGTGCAAGTTGGGGAAGGTAGCGGGGAAAAAAATTATAGCGATAATGCACACTTTAACAAAGAACAAGTAAAATGCAAATAATCATAAGAAAACGTAGGAAATTGAAGCGCTCGTAGCGAAGTTTACTTGGCTGTTCTTAACCGATCAGCAAAGTTAAGCAACGTCGCCCGCGGTCATGAGTTGGATGGGTGACCGCTAGTGACATTACTACTGAGCGCTTCCGTGCTTCGGAGGGCACGTAAAGCCGTCGGTCCCGGTTGTCGTCTTTGGATGGCAGTCGTTATAGCATGGTGGTAGGGCATTTTGCGAATGCCCGCCTGGCTAGCTACCACCCTCAAGTAGAAAATCTGTCGCCAAGCACCTAACGGTGTGTTCCGGCAGCTGCCCTTGAGAGCCAGTAATTCTAGGTTAGCCTGAACAACATCTTCGACCATATCATCACTTACCATCAGGTGAGATAGTGGTCAAAGGCTAACCTATCAAGCATAAAAAATAAATATAAAAAAAATTAGATGTTTTTGCTGTTTCCTACATGAAAACGAGGCCCTATTTCTAAAAGGCGACTAAGGGAAAAATACTGGAAGGTGGGTAGGAGCGACTTCTAAAGAACTGCCATCTTACACTGTGATCCCCAAGCCGCCTGCCAAGCGTGGGGATTATGGCAAATATCCCCTTAAATAGGGGTGTTCAGCAGTGGACGATCCAGCTGATACAGTACAGTAATTGTTTTTGCTCTAACGTAAAAACGACAATACAGACAAGCGTCAAACTTAGCATGATTAAAAATCCAATATATACCGTATAGCAACAGAAAACAAGAATCGGGTAAATGTGGTCAAAACAAAGTGGCAAAGACCCTAAAGATAAAAAAATACTAAAGCTATTTTTTGATACATTCTGTATTGGTAAGGAACTCCTGGTGTGAGCTCATCTTGCGCTTGCCTAGTTTTTATATTGTTCCAGTGGCCGAGGAGTTTAGGGAATCGGCAATTAGAAAGCACACGTTCGATTCCCGCCCGGGAGAAAATATTGTGCTCCTATAATTTGTAAATGTGATTTTCGCTTAGCATGCTACAGTGCTTGTAATCATTTTTAGAAATATATAAAATGTGTTTATTAATATAGTTTACCAAAACGTTCTGCAAATCCGAAATTTCGTCAAAGGCAACACATATATCCCTTTGGAAGCAATGATGGCCGAGCGGTAATAGCTATGGATTGCCGTGCCGCAGGTCCCTGGTTTGATCCCCACGCTGGCTTGAGCTTGGTGGAAGTGCATTTTGCGATTGCACGCCTGGCTAGCTACCACCCTCCAGTAGAAAATCTGTAGACAAGCACCAGTGTCGTAATGTTTGTATGAAATTAACAATGATCAAATATTACATGTTTTTATGTTACGTTATAATAATTACATTGACACACGCTAAGCTAATAAAACTTCAAAATTATAACAAGAAAATTGTCTGTATTATGACAGCTGTCAAAAGAACAAGATGATGAATTCAAGTTAAAGAGTGAACAGAAGTCTCATCTCTGTCGCTCTAAGCTCGGACCATACCCCTCGATATGTATTTATTTATGAGCGTCGCGTTTCGATGTCCGCGCGGACGCGTTTTTGCCGCTGGTGTATAATGAGCCTTAGTTTAGACCGAGTTGAGATTTGTTCGCGCATCGCTGATGTGCCGACGCCCTTACATGGTGAGAATTTGCGATCGCATTTTGTTATTGTGCTTATAAGTTATATATAATTGACTATAATAGGTGCGGCGATAGACACTACATAACTTTACTTTTTGCGTGATATAAGAAGACACGACATCTAGTCTATGGCAGCTCTTCTGTTCTTGACTCAAATATAGTACCGATAACGATAGAATAGGAAGTTCTAAGATGATCCGGCTGATGCCCTCCTATCTCCCACAATTACAACGATCCTTATCACTGGCAACTTAAAAGATGAATCAGGCAGTCCAGCTGAAGGAAAAGTTGACCAAGTGACGAGAAACTGTCACTGTCACCATTTTCCTAAACTCCTTGTATTGGTTAGGACAATTGTGGACCAGTATTGTATTCAGTTCCTCATCCGAAAGACATAAACAATGTTGTTAAAACCTGGTCGAGCAAGGTAGCATACCTTATATTATCTCAGATATTGGTGATTTATTATATATAGCAATTAAACAATCATAAAGCATTAAAAATCTCGTACTTATTAACATTATTTTATTCAGTGTCCAGAAGTTTTACAGTAATTAAATACCAAGGCGAAATAACACTGGAAGTGAATAATGCATAGAGAGCCTTGAGCCCATTTTTGTCATAGCAAAAAAGGATCAAGAAACCTTTGTGAAAAGAAAACGAATAATATCCTATTAACTACAGAAGTGTTAGTGTTTTTATAGAATTCATCATGTCGATTTGACTACATGACAAGAGTGCGGGACCAACTGCTCAGCTACCCAGCTGAAAGACATTTCGTACTGGAGGACAATTTCAAGGTCTGGAACAGATGTGGTCTTACCTTTGCCGATTAAATAGCAGAGCTACTTGAAGAGCTCAGTATTATATTCATACTTACTCAAAAATCTCAGTAGATTTTCCCAACACACGATGGGAAACCTTGTCACCCCGTGACCACGATCACTACAAAGTGTTTGAAACGTTGGGACAAAAATAATGATAAATGTAGGTAAGTGATTTAAACCATTCAAAGTTATTTAATTGTGTTTATTTTACTGTGGGAAACCATACTCTTGGGTCTTCTACGGCCCAGATGACAATACGGGTTTGGGATATTTTCGCGTAGTATGTGTTGCTGGTGATGATGATGGTTAGAGTCTTAACTGGGCTATTTTGAACAAAATCAGAGTTGAACAAAGAGTCATGTAGAGCTCTGTTTGAAGTGACTTATTCAACGAAGAACTTATGTCACATATGTGAAATAGGACACACTGGAATACATAGCCCCCTTCGCCACAAGGTGCCACAAATAATTGCTGTTCATTATAGTGTTCTAAGGGGTGGCTTGTGTTCTACAGTGGACTTCTTCCAGCTGATGATCATCATTAAATGTATGGTAGAGCTTTTAAACATAATCTCACCTGATGATAAATGATCACGTGGTCGATTATAGTAAACATTCTAGGTTTTCTTAACACTCCTTAAAAAGGCTGGTCGGTCTATTCAGGGATGTGGTCGATACTATTGACGGGTCCAATAATTTTCCTTAATTTTTATAGACAACACTACCCATTCTTACGATAACAACTTAATCTGTAACGTTTAGCAGCTTTTACTGGCAACACAGTCGGAACGGTGTAGTGGCTTGGCAAAGCAAGGGCAGTGTGATTCACTCTTGGTTAGACGGCCGAACCGGGCGGACGTGATCTCATAAGCTAATTGTATCTACCTAAGTTTGGAGACTCATATTATAATCTTGAAGCAATGATGGCCATGGTAACAGCTATGGACTGCCGTGCCGCAGTACCCTGGTTCGATCCCCACCGCCGGCTTGAGCTTCACCACATGGTAGAAGATCATTTTGCGAATGCTCGCCTTGCTAACGTCCACCCTCAAGTAGAAAATCTGTCGCCAAGCACCTAACAGTGTGTCCCGGTAGCAGTCCTTGAGAGCCATTAAAATTACAGGCACATGAGACTCAACAACTGTATGTCTCAAGGTGACGGGCGCAGTGTAATTCGTCACTTGACGAAAAGCATCTGTTATAGGCAGAGGTTACCGCTTAACATCAGGGGGGCCTCGTGGTTGATCCGTCACAACATAAATAAATAAAAAACAAAAAAAACTGGCGTATCGCGTTTAAAATATTATCACCATTGGTACGGCAGCGATTCTGAGGTCGTTTACATCATAGTTAGAATTATCTTATTACTAAAATATCTAATACCTATAATTCGTATAATACCCTATCACCCCGAAAACGGCCACATACTGCAAAAAGTCCAAACCACTTCCTCATTAGGCCGACTTTATGAATGCTTATAATAATTTGTGACATCAATCAATTCAATCTGTCCAACCTCTTATACGAAAACCTAATTTCGATATAAATCCAACCCCTCAATAAAAATCACCCCCATAATCGAATACCATAACTAACCGTGTAAATCGACAGGGTTGCTTGTTGGGTGCCAAGGGACGAGTTATGGCTGTTGGTTGGACCCAGGGGGTAGGTTTGAGGCATGGAAAGGGGTGGGTGTCAAGTTGCAGTTATTTCAGGTAGGGTTTGGAGGCATGAACAGTAGTACTTGTTTTTGTAGGTATGTAAGTATGACCGATGTAATGAATAGATTCAGGCGTTACTTTGCGGAAATCCATATTTAATAATAACAAATATTTTTAAAATATTTTAAGAAAATATGAAACTAATATTTTAATAAAACACTTAAAAAAACTAGTGACAATTCCGCCTAATTAATAGTAAATTAGGCAGAATAATCAGGTGGCCTATTTAGGCGGAATTATCGCTAGATATATTTTCTAAGTGTTTTATTTAAATATCATAAAAAAATGTTTTATTTTGACTGATGTTTAGACTTCTAGGGTGCCTCAGAAATAAAAAAAACGGCATCATAGGAAAATAGGATCAAGATTTGGTCGTTCGTCTGTCAGTTTATCCGTATATCAAATACACACTCTATGCTCGTATCATCGGTAAATCAATCACCTATATAGTTTCTAGCTGTAAAAATCCCTAATGGCTTCTAAATCAGTGCAGTCAAAAGATACGGCCATTTATGTATATAGCATGTCTTGATACTTGCAAATTAAAAATTACTTATCAAAATCTATGTGGCACTTCTAGTGTAATGTCCTATGTCCAATCATAATGTAAAAATCGTTAATCAACTATTTCAGTTGCAATTTAGTTTTCAATTGTAATTAGAGTATGTAATGTGATGTTGAACGAGAACAAGAGAAACGATGAATTAGATAAAGACCAGCACGTCTCCAGTGATTACCTCTCTTATTTGTATTAAGCACGTATTAATTAAGATAAGGACCAATTGTTGTGGTATATAATGTATGGATGATGTAAGTAAAAACAGTCTTAAAAAAGTCCCAATACACGATGGAACCTTAAAGGACACTCTCCTCTATCAATTGATTGACTCATTTCTTCATTTGATGCAACCCTATCAATTTTTCAGATCTGTTCGATTATACACGTAAGGTAAGTATTATGTTTGTCCGGAACCCTGGGTGCACGAAAGCTACTCGCACTTCAACGGTTTATTTAATTAATAAATTAGTCTTTGACCATTGTTTCAGCTGTTGGACACCTTAATGTGTCCTTTGAAGCACGAGCACGATCAGAAGTATATTCCACCATCGGTCACCGAAGTCATGACCGCAGCGAACGTTGCTTAAGGGCCTTAAAAATTGTGATTTATTTTTTAAAAGTAAATATGTGAAAATTTATACAACATGTAACATTTTAAGGTACACTTGAAGGGTTTGCAGAACCTGTAACACAAGAAACCACTTTCTAAGTGTAGGTTCTGCGAGAAAACAGACTATAGTACCACCAACTTAACTGTGCCGTTTTCGAGGGCGCTACTGGTCAAGGAAATCAACTACAAACTGTCACAATTTGAAGGAATGTTGTAGTTCTTTTTTTTTGCCGCCTGAACACAGATAAGTTGGTGGGACTGTAAGTAATCTTATACAAGCATTGTCTCTTTTGTAAGAATTAGTTAATGTAACGAAAAGTGCCCAATTTAGTTAGATAACAAATGGTATACTAGGTATATATATATGAGAAATAAACATTATTATATTGTCAATAAAAAAGGAGGAAAAAACAAATAAATAAAAGCTTAGTTATATGTTCCTCCTTACATTTGTATGCATAGGTGTTTTCTATTTATGTTATTCATAATTTCAAAAAAACATTGATCAACGTAGATACTTATTTGAAAAAAATCACAGAGTGTAGTTTTCTATATAAAAAAAGGCCCGTATAGTCCTCAAATTACAATCAGACATTACAAGCGATCTACTTTTACAAAAAGTATTGAAAATATGTAAACATATTATAAAGGTACTTAGAATTGTCAGATCCGTGACTACATTTTGAACAATACTATGTCGGTATCGCCACAACTTCTAGACTGATTTTTTTTATCGTGGAATGAAGTTTCGTTAAGTTGCGGAACCTAAATCGTAGCTCCATTAAGCGATAATGATGATTATCTTCAAAAACATGTCAATCGATAGACAACTTAATACCTTAAACGGGAACATCGGAGACCGGCGTCCATGTACCTAATACTTAGATTTTTACTTAAATTTTCTTGCATTTTGGATGGAACAATTACTATAACTATCATGTTGCAGTGCACGCTAATCTGATCCTTATTTCAACATTTATTTGTTTCAATTTCGTACTGGCCGAGAACTAGTTGCTAATTTTTATGTGATTGTAACGGAACGAGCACTAGACCCACCTCTGCTTATAACAGAGGCATTTCACCACAAGTGACAAACTACAATGCGTCCGTCATCCTGAGACATGCAGTTGTGGAGTTTCATGTGCCTGTAATTATGCTCGTCTTTTAAGAACTGTTACCGAACCACACTGTTAGGTTTTTTGAAGCAGTGATGGCTCAGTGGCATTGGCTATGGACTGCCGCGCAGCAGGTCTATGGTTTGAATCCCGCCCAGAGCTTGAGCTTCACCGCATGGTGGAAGGGCATTTTGCGAATGCCAGCCTGGCAAGCGACCACCCTCAAGTAGAAAATCTGTCGCCAAGCACCTAACGGTGTGTTCCGGATGCAGTCCTTGAGAACCCGTGAAATTACAGGCACATGAGACTTAACAACTATGTCTGAAAGTGACGGGCGCAGTGCAACTTGTGACTTGTGATGAAATGCGTCTGTTATAGGCAGAGGATAGTCCACTTAATATCAGGTATGCCACGCGCTTGGTCCATCACAATTACATTAAAAAAAAAAGGTGCTTGGTGACACCTTTTTGTTTTTTGCGGGGATTTTTAATTTCACACAAGGCCCTTAACTTAGCTGATCGACTTAGAACGATAGACTACCTCCAGTACGAGCGCTTCAAATGCACTATCGTCTCTATCATTGTTTGAGAAGCTAACTTTTGCTAAATTCAAAACAAACAATTTAAAATCCCCGTTACCTCAAACTTGTCCTAAAAACACCAGAATCTCAGTTCTTACCGTCCACAAGATTCCAGACAATTGGTGTGAATCACTTCATTAAAATTAAACTTGTAAGTTTTTGTGTCCGAATGTTTCGGACTGATGGACAGACGCGCAGCCTTTATTATGTTGTCACAGTGCAACGGTCACTCTTTTTGGTTTAATTAGGCAATTGGAAAGATTTTTTAAGTTTGTTTATAAAAAAATCTGCCTCGTTGTCCGTATTGTGCATAACGACATTCTTCACTCACGAGGTCCAGGGTCTACGAGTTAAGTTCAATGTGTTTTAAATTCTACCACTCCGGTCTCAAAAAACTATCGAAATATGAAAAATAATGAACTTTTTTTATATTGTTATGATTGCAATAAAGCCTGCTATGCGGATTACATTACAAAATTACAAATATACGATAGGAAAAATTTACTACTAACCAATTGAGCTAACATGACATGACGTCATAACTCGAATCTTTCCTACCGTTCATTAACCATCGTATTGGGATGGAGCGACATCCCAATATACCATCCCAATACGATGGTTAATGAACGGTAGGAAAGATTCGAGTTATGACGTCATGTCATGTTAGCTCAATTGGTTAGAGCATGCCCCGGCTAAAGGGGCGGATGGACGCGGGTTCGAATCCCGCACATTACTTAAATTTTTCCTATCGTATATTTGTAATTTTGTTAAGTTCAATGTGTTTTAAATTCTACCACTCCGGTCTCAAAAAACTATCGAAATATGAAAAATAATGAACTTGTTTAAAAAAATAGTGGATTAATAAAAGCTTAAATAGTAAAAAAAATATGTATATAATACCTACAATAATATCCCGGACTTATAAAATAGGTGCGACAGAGCAATAACCGTGTAAGTCGAATTCGCGTAATTTAAACTTTGCATATAAAGACTCTTAGAAGTTTCCTATTTTTATTAGGTTTAAAACTCATTTTTCGTTCTTTAGATGACAAAAATAGAGATAATGAATTAGTATACGCACTGCATTATCAAATAGAAAAGCCGCGTAACTCCGCTTTTATCTCTATTAATTTTATATTGTAATATTTAAGATATTAAACAAACAAAACATGTTTGGAAACCTTAAAAGATTAGCATTTAACTTATTAAACTAATATAATAAATGCGAAAGTGCGTAATATTATTAATGATGAAGCGAGTGCGTATGTTTCTTATTCCTTCACGCAGAAACGGCTAAACTGATTTGAATGGAACTTGGAATATAGTTTAGGTGCTTGATTAACACATAGGATACTTTTCATCACCATCATCACTTTTCATCATTATCTACGCGGATGAAAATACAGCGCAGTAATTATGACAATATATTGCAGTTCCAATAATATTACAATAATATGGGTGTCGTTTGCGTCCTAATTTTGAAGACAGTAATGATCAAATTTTAAACATTCATAAGACCATCATTCAAAATTATTTTTGAAGCGCTCGTAGTGAAGTTTGCTTAGCCTTTCTTAACCGATCAGCAAAGCTAAGCAACGTCCGCCGCGGTCATGACTTAGATGGGTGACCGCTAGTGACATTACTACTGAGCCTTCCGTGCTTCGAAGGGCACGTTAAGCCGTCGGTCCCGGTTGTAGTCTTAGGATGGCAGTCGTTATAGCATGGCAGGGTATTTTTCGAATGCCCGCCTGGCTAGCTACCAACCTAGTAGAAAATCTGTCGCCAAGCACCTAACGGTATGTTCCAGCAGCTGTCTTTGAGAGCTTGAACAACATCTTCGACCACATCATCATTTACCTTCAGGTAGTAGATAGTAAAGGTAAACCGATCAAGAAAAAAAAAATTCATCAACGAACCTACATCATTACATTTTCTATTAATACTGAATCCGTATATTTTGTGCAATTATTTAAGCAAGAATCAAACAAACGGTCATATCTCGGAGCCCCCAACGGGGTCCTTCAAAAGAGTCCTTAATCAAAGTGACACGGGGTAACAAATTCCCAAGTCGTTACCTCAGCCAAAACGAGAAGGGCCGAAGATGGACAGATCGACTATAATAGATGGAAACATACGAGAACATATTGCGGACAATTTCTATTGTTTTGGCATTTAAGTTTCTTTCTGAAGGCGGTTTGCGCATCAATTGTATAATCATGTACTTATACCATAATGAAACTGGGGTGTGTCTATGGTACCCTCAGTACTACTTGGTAACCAAAATTATAAATGTAGGTAGCAACCCTGCTAAAAGATTGTTATTTACCTTTTTTGACTCCGGTGCGCAGCAATATCTCGTAATAAATATCAGAAAGTGGGAAGCGGCTTTTGAACAGCTGCCATCTATCACAGCGAATCCGTGCCCAGCGTGGGGACACTACGTAAAGAGGGGAAGATCATGTCCAACGGTGGACATTATGACTGTTGTTGTGTTTAATCTCAGATCTTGTAACCAGCGTCCTATACATAGGACATTAATTATTTATTAGACTCGTTCTTGCAAGAACTTGTGCAAAACGGTGTTCGCTAAAAGGCACTTATACTTTCTCGGTGCATACATTTATAATAATACTAGCGGCCCGCTCCGGCTTCGCACGGGTATACAATATATAGCCTATGTCTTTCACTGAAAAAATGTTTAATTCGATCCAGTAGTTTTGATTTATTCATTACTGCCCGTAGCCCGCACGCGTTAAATTTAGAGTAAAACAATTCTTCTTTCCCTAAACCATGAATATTCCCTGCTATCTATGGAATATCTATATTAAATCAACAATGTATTTAAGGTATTTAATTAGATAAGGATTAATGCTGTATTGGTTAAAATAGCTTCGAAAATTAGCCATTATTTGTCGTAATAAATAAATGACAAAAAAATGTTATTGTGGAATATCCATAAGAGATAGACATATACCATAGCTGAGTTTTCTGTAGACCTTTTCAATGTGTACAATACTTAGTACATTATTTTGATAAATCTCGTAAGGTTCAGCCTGCATTTACGACATCAAATTAGAAACCTCAAAAATAACAGTATTTCCCCACTACTTAATGGATGTTATTATACATATAAACCTTTCTCTTGAATCACTCTATCTATTAAAAAAAACTGCAACAAAATCCGTTGCGTAGTTTAGATTGAGAAGATTTAAGCATACATAGGGACAGAGAAAACGACTTTGTTTTATACTATGTAGTGACACACAAAATATTGGGTATATACCTATGAACAGTCATTCTTGTAAATTCACAATAAGGGAATGGCTACTTACCTTGGATTAGATAGCCACAGAATCGGTATTGGTAGTTTTATCATAAATTCCAAACATGCCTCATTCGTATTCTCCTATAATCAGCGCGTACTGTGTTTTATATAATATACACATTCATAACTCACCCCTACATACACGCTCATTCCCACACTGTCACTCATCTTTACACACGTACACACAGATACACACCCTCAAATACACTATACAACACCATTATATTAATACTTTGTGTTAATTAGATTAACACAATTATGTCATCTAATTGAACTGAATATAGATTTAAATACATATGTCCGGCGGAGGGCATTGGTAGGCCATATTACAGGGCTCCTGGTTTGGGTACCAATGTTTTCTAATCAGTAAGAAACTATTATGTTCTGTAATTATATGATTGTCTATGAATTTTACGATGTTTGTGGAATATATATTCAATAAATTATTATTATAATTAATTTGCCTAAAATATATCCTTCACATCCACACCCGCAACCCTAAAATGCGTATCTAGCGCCACCTATACTGTAATAGTGAAAGTAATAAAAATCTTTGGAGTTTGTCAGTTATAACAAACTCCAAAGTGTCAGTTATCGTGACCAAGCGTGCATCCGCACGATGGCAAGTGTACTGCGAATTATCTTGGGCAAGTTAGTGTTTGATTATGTCTTTGTGTGTCTGAACGCTCTCATGCAATTCGAACCATCTCGGGATCTAAATACGCGGGCAGGAAAGAGGCATGAGACGTGGAGGACGTAGCAGAAGAGGTGATTCTCAGTAAACCACAAATCTTATAAAATTACAAATATACCATAGAAAAAATTTAAGTCATGAGCGGGATTCGAACAGGCGTCCATCGACCCCTTTAGTCGGGGTATACTCTAACCAATTGAGCTAACACGACCTGACTTCATAACTCAAATCTTTCCTATCGTTCTTTAACCATCGTATGGGGATCACATGACTTAAATTTTTCCTCTCGTATATTTGTAATTTTGTGATGTTATCCGCATAGCAGTCGTTATTGCAAACATAACAATATTAAAACCACGAATCTTCTTAATTTTGAAGTAGTTGAAAAGGAAGACAACTGGATACGTGAAATTAGTTATAATATCTCAAAATAAGTGTTACCAGTAGGCAGGAGGATACACTAAAATTATTTTAACTTACTAACCAGCTTTCATCACTAGTTAAAAAAACACAGATATTAAATCATAAAAGTCAATATAAAATATTGGGATGAAGCGAAAGTGTCGAACTTTGCAGATTTTTAAAACACTGACAAAAGCGGAAAAAAACGCGACGTTTATTTTGTGATACCCTCCCGTATGTACCCGAGTTAGGCGAGTCACAGCAACATGGCTATCGGCAGATTTGACTCGCAAATGTCCAGTTTCGTTCTCTCCGCGACACTAGTCGGGATATCGATGAAGAACAACTCTACATTTGGTTAAAAGTTGAATTTACAACTTTTTAACGCTAGGGGTATATGAAGAGCACAATATAAGTATTATTTATTATACATACCTATACTAAATAATACTATATATTATGCATACCTCCCTACACATAGGTACACTCCCCACACACAAATACTCTCTCTCTCTATATAGCTTCCTCACCAATATATCGAATGAAGCTTAAATATAGGCATGGACAGTACATGTAGGATGCTCTCTAACTTGTAATTAAATTAAATAAGAAATTAATAAATTGTACAATGGGAGAATATAAAATTTACAACACTTTATGGAATATTAAGGGTTACCAAGAAACAGGCTGCGCCTAGTTTGGAACCCATTGTCTGAACATCCATGTATACATGTTTATTAGAATAAGATTAGAAACTAGGTATTTTGTAATTATGTATGTATTTGTTAACACTGTTTTGAAGAATAATAAACAATAAACAAAACAATTGCTTATTTAGATTTTATAAGCTTATATTACTTAAATTCGGACCATGACTCACTTAGCCACGGTAGCTCAGTAGGCAGAGCATGTCCCGTTCGTATTCGTTGGCAAAAAACTCGTAGCGAAGCTTGCCCTGTCGCACACAAGACTAGGATATTGTTTGCCGGCATCGGCATAACAACTCCACCGCACTTTGAATGTAGATTCCAGGGATGACGCTTTATTTATACTTTTTTTTACCTGGAACTACTATTGAAATGAAGAAGCCACCATTATTATTTTAAACTAGCTCTACCTACGACTTCGTTCGCGATTGCAGCACCTGCAGACAAATTATTCACATTTGAGCACTGTTTATCTCATAGCAACGCTGTGGTCTGCGGTATAGCACTCTTAGTAAAGCATAGCTCAGAAAGGAGTTTTTTACGTTGGGTTTGAAAACTCCCGCTTGTATTTTCCAAAAGACAGTGGTTAAGTTACTTAGAGAGTTCCTTCGTGGTTCGCACAATAAATGTTGAAGCTAAGTACTATGTGCGTTTCTTTGGAATTTCGTTTTTGAAACGGCGTCTTTTTGCCGAAGTTCTCCTTATTTGGCGGTAGAACGAAATTATATTAGATTGTGAACTTCCATTGCGCAGTCTTCAAAATTTATCCGGCAAAAGATAGATAGTTAAAAAAAGTGATTGTGGCGAATGTTCCAGATATTGGAGTTTTATCTTAGCAAGCTTGCAAAACTAAATGAAAGAGCCGGGCTGCCCGTGGGGTGCCGAGCTGCCTGTGGGGTACCGAGCTGCCCGTGGGGTGCCAGGTTGCCCGTAGGGTGCCAGGCTGCTCGTGGGGTGGCGGGCTCAATCGTAACTATTGAATGTAGTTGTAGTTTACCGTGCTGAATTTCGGAATAAAAAAGACGGGTTGCACTCCGGGAGTGCCGGCAGAAGTGAAAACTTGATTATTAATTAACGTTGAGCATGTTTGATATTTTGGAATGGTTAGGGAATAATTTTGCACCAATTCCTTTATCAGTATAAAAGTACTATCATTTATGTGGTAGAATACAATATTCATTTATTGCGCTATCGTACACAAACATGACAATTTATATTACATTAAAAATTTAACACTTTAAAACTATTACAATTATTTTACATTAAAAAGTTTATCTCTCCGAAAAATCAACTTTCATCCATAATTTCAACGACTTTTTCACCATCATCATTACCAGAACTATCATCGCCAATCTCTAAAACTGATACGATAGGTTTATGGTAGCTGAAGTAAGAAACGAACAGTTTTGATTCGAACCTATTTAAATGTCTAATAAAGACGAAATCAATAGTAGTTTTGTATTTCGTTGTGCTAAGATTGCGATCATTCGACATAGTTAAACCAAATTCATTATTTAAAAATTCAATTAACAGTTGATTTTTATCGTCTGCGAAGTTTATGTTGAAATCTCCACTCAAAATCATTGGCAATTCATCAAAGCTTTTTCCAATATTTTTTTTAAGCAATGCAGATGCATCATGAGAATAAATGAATAAATTTTCATACAAGAAGTCTCGTATAGCACGCAATGACTTATCTGGAGAGATGTAAACGGCAACCATAATTATGAACTGATTATCACCAGAGTGGCAACGACTTATACAAATATCACCGATATCAGAAACAGTGGCATTAAACATGCTGTTGTATTTCACATGCACATCCATATAATTTGTGCAATAATGAACTGTGTTCATATTTTGATAAATAGCTACTCCTCCCGCGGGACGATTATTTCTTCTGAAACTCGCAACAAAGTTGAAATTCGGAATGTCAATTATTTCATTGTTACCCATATGAGTTTCTGATAAAATTAACACATTCATCTTTTTAACAAGAGCGTCAATTGCTAGATCATCTACATGCGCAGGTAAACTCTGACAATTCTACTATTACAGAATTCCTAATGAAAACCCATTTGCTGAGTTATATCAAAATCCAAACGCAGATTTAAATGATGATTTACGCCTTGCGTTGTTTGATAAGCTTGGATCAATTGCTAAAAAGAAAGATAATATCTTACCTTATCCAGAATTTTATGGGCTTATGCGCAAAGCAAACGAGGAACAGCGAGAAATTTTGTTTCACACTATGCATCATTTAATATCAAACAACGAGCCAATGCAACAACCATTGTTGATATATTTGACTGGGCCAGCTGGTAGTGGTAAAACGTTTGTAATAAAAGCACTCATGGAAATTTATAATAGATTTTCTGACACGGATGGAATTTTCAACGCATACATTGCTTGTGCTTCAACTGGAAAAGCTGCTACAGCCATAGGTGGAACAACGGTGCATAATGCTTTAAGTATATCACTCTCAAGGCTATTGCCACTCAACATCGAAAAAGCTCATCAATACAGAGCGCTATTTGAGTTCATTAAGGTTATTATCATTGACGAAGTAAGCATGGTTTCAGCAGAATTATTAGAACAAATTAATGAACGTTTGAAGCAAATCACTGGCTTGTTCACAAAAGCCTTTGGTGGATTGGACGTGATCCTTATCGGAGATTTGCGCCAATTACCTCCTGTAGAAGCTACACCGATCTTTAAGCAAATTAAAAAAAAAATACTGGTGAATCAATTTGGCGAAAATTTCATCAATTCGAACTCAAGAAGGTAATGCGCCAAGAAAATAGACTCTTTTCTGCCATTTTAACAAAAATCGGTGATGGGTTCATTCTAACAGAAGAAGAATTAAATATGATAGAATCGAGATTTGTAACTAAAGAACACGCACAATCAGAATGTCCGGAAGGAACGAGACTTATGTTCACGAATAATAAGGTTAATGAATACAACAGTACAATTTTGAACAGTTTTGAAAATAAAATTGTTTCATTGGCATCGGATGTTTTCGTTGGTTGTCATAATGCAGAACAAGAAAATTTTGTAAGGCAAAAGTTACATAAAATGAAACCAAAATTAATAAAATTTAAAAATTAATTTTAAAAATAAAAAAAATTAAAAATAAAAATTAAATTTAATTTAAAATTAAATTAATTAATTTTAACCAAAATTTACATAAAATAAAATGAAACATAAAATAATTCCGCGTACTGTTTATGTGCGCTCATGCAATGACTTAAGTGTGTCCGCGCCGTAGAGAGGGGATAGCTGTCTACTCTCCATCCGTCTTACGCTTTTTCGATCAGGTCACGTGTCCTGACGCGAGTTTAAGATTTTATACCCATTACAGAAAAAGTGCTCAACGCCGCTAAAGAAGTTTTCACTTCAAAAAGAACTCAAATAGTGTTAATTGAATTCCATTCAGTAGTTTTGGAGTGATACGCGGCCGGGATACAGACAGACAGACAAACAGACAGACCAATCAGTTTCAGCCACAGAGTGCTATCAATTTTTTAATTTTCATAATATCTGCCCTGTACAGAATTGGATCTGTTACAGTTTTATTATAAGTATAGATATATAGATTTTCTCAATAGAAATGTGAATTTTTCACTTTTTGATCAACGTAGTATCTATTAGGTTAATAATAACAAATATTTTTAAAATATTTTACGAAAACATCAAATTAATATTTTAATAAAACACTTAAAAATATAAAAATATATCTAGTGACAATTCCGCCTAATTTTCCTGCTAAGCCGACGTGACGTCACAAACGCCACGCAGCCAAACCGGAAGAATTTTCGATGCTTTTCACTTCTACACGAAGCATCCTCAGGAGGTCTTGACTCAACGATGTCTTGACTCTACGAGCGCACGATCGAGAAATGATTCTTCTCGATCGTGCGCTCGTAGAGTCTTGCCATATCACTAGATATATTTTTAAGTGTTTTATTAATATATTAATTTGATGTTTTCGTAAAATATTTTAAAAATATTTGTTATTATTAAATATGGATTTCCGCAAAGTAACGCCTGAATCTATTCATTACCTAGTAGGTTTCTGTAGCCAGGCTTGCACTCTCAATGCCCCACCAACTTGTTAACTAAACAAGTTCGATAACACTCGTCCAGATACGAGAAACGTAGTGCATTTGAAAACAATCGCACTCGTAACTCGTGATGGACGCCGCCGCCGCCGCTCGCGAAGCTGTAACGCGTATAATTTTACATAATTGTTCGTTGGACGTTGGTTATATGGTTCTCCTTTATTTTGTATCTATATAGGGAATGTGGCTCAGTCATATTGCTATTTTCTGTGTCATTAAAGGCTAGGTACTTACAGATTCCGTGGACTTTTCGGAATAATTGCAACACAGGAAGCAGTGATGGATCAGTGGCATTGGCTATGGCCGTGCAGCAGGTCCATGGTTCAAATCCCGCCACGGGCTTGAGCTTCACCGCATGGTGGAAAAGCATTTTGCGAATGCCGCCTGGCTAGCGACCACCCTCAAGTAGAATATCTGTCGCCAAGCACCTAACGGTGTGTTCCGGCAGGAGTCATTGAGAGCCAGTGAAATTACAGGCACATGAGAGTTAACAACTATGTCTCAAGGTGACGGACGCAGTGCAATTCGTGACTTGTGACGAAATGTATCTGTTATACGCAGAGGTTAGTCCGCTTAACAGCAGGTGGACCTCGAGCTTGTTCCGTCACAATAACATAAAAAAATAAAAATAAAACAGATTCCGTGGACTTCCAAAGTCGCCAAGCACCCAACGGTGTGTGTTTCGATACAGCTGTACGACAGCTTTACTTGAATTTTAGGTTAGCCAAACACCATCTTCGACCACATTATCACTTTCCATCACGTGAGATAGTGGTCAAAGGCTAACCTATCATGTATAAAAAAAATACTTTCTAAATATTCGGAATAATTGTAACAGAGGCAATGATTTTTAATAAAATAAACTGCATAATTTTATAATTTTACCGTGCGGTGATAGAGAATTTCGCAAATGCTTCACTTGAAAGTTACACACGACGCTCAAGTAGAAAATCTTTCGCCAAGCATGTAATTGAGTCAAGCCAAGTCCTCCACATCTGACATCAGTTCACCATTCTGTAAGATCTAGGTCGATGGCTAGTCTGATAGCAATAAAAATAATTACTTTCAAAAATACTAAACCAACTTCTACAACAGAAAAGTATAAAATGAAACTTCTTTACAATTACTTGATTGACAAAAGTATTTTTCCAGCTACTATGATTTTTAAACCAAACTACTAAAACGATTTTAATCAATTTATATAGGACTAAGTTGAAAATATTATCCTGAAAAAAAAAAGGATTTTTTTTTCTTCCTCCACTAAACTCCAGTTCCGAGATAACAAACATAAAGACAACAAGAACCGAAAAGAACCTCCACCTTTTATTTATATCGGTCAAAAAGCAGTCAAAATCACGTTGACGCTACTGGACGAACGATTAAATACAAATAATAACAAAATGCAGTATCATCACCGGCAACCCTCATTTCGCATCTCGGCAATAAAGGTCAAATTCCGAACAGAACCATGCATTACAAATGTTGACAAATCCATGGGGAGGAATCAAGGAGGATTCATAAAGGGGCGAAATTGCTATCCAATTAGAGGGTTCCTAGTTTAGTGCAATCTGCACTTAATATTACAAAGAGGAAACTTCGTATTTTTGTATGCAACGAATAAACTTAAAAACTACTGGACCGATTTGGATGAAATTTGGTATGGGACTAGTTTGAGACCCGGGAAAGGACATAGGTTATTTTTTATCCAGCTGCGCAAAAAGAGGTTTTTGCTATGTGGCCTTTGTGACGTCACGTCGGTTTAACAGGAAAATTAGGCGGAATTGTCACTAGATATGTATATTTTTAAGTGTTTAATTATATGTAATTTAATGTTTTCTTATTTTTTTTTTATTAAATATGGATTTTTGCAAAGTAACACTTTATTCATTATTAGAATTGAGACCTTCTTTTTTTGAAATTGGTTAAGAAATCGCATTAATTTCAACAATAATAAAAATTCTGCTCATAAATGCTCTTACCCTGCCCCTAGAGATAACGGTGACAAGCCCCACAGGGATCACCACAGTCACCATGGGGGTGAAATCATAGTCCAATTAAGTTATCCATTCATCTATAAACAACCCCTCGCTTCCACAAACGTTTAGTGGAGCTAACTTTATTATTAACTAAGTTACAGTTAAGTTACTGATCATGTGGGCAGATTAAATGGTCATGAGATCCGTAAATCGTTCTCTAATGCATTGGCTGTTAGATTTTATTGGTTAGTTTAATTGTTATGGCAAGCACTTCATAATGAATAGATTCAGGCGTTACTCTGTGGATATCCATATTATTTAATAACAATAGTAGATTATGATACAAGTGAGCTAAGTTGCTTATACACGAGGCTGTGTGTTGCAGCCCGAGCCGTAGGCGAGGGCGTAAATCAGCCGAGTGTATAATGAGCAAGTTGCTCACGAGTTTCATACGCACTTTTTCAACACCCTTGCGAGGAATAATATATATATTGCACAAATGCGATACAAACAACATACGAAAATTATGGAAAATAGAGCGCAAGTTTTTTGTTTTTGCGCGCGGCAAATGTATGATGTTTGATTACATTTATACTTCTTTGACGTTTACAAATCTGTATTACCCGGTTAAATTGAAAATGCTCTGTTTACTCGCATATAATTTGCAGTTAGATACTAACTTAACTTTGTAGGGATAAATTACCCGATTAAATTGAAAATGCTCTGTTTACTGTATCAGCCGAATCGTCCACTGCTGAACACAGCCTCTCCTATTAAGGGGTATTTGCCATAATCCCCACGCTTGGCAGGTGGCTTGGGGATCGCAGAGTAAGAAGGCGCTGCTGCCCACCTTCCAGTATTTTTCCCTTAGTCGCCTCTTACACACCCACGGGATGATATGGGGAGGTGCAATTCTAACCAGGCACCCCACGGGGTAAAATGCTCTGTTTACTCGCATATAATTTTCAGTTAGGTACTAACTTAACTTTGTAGGGATAGTTCTATTACGCACTAGTACAATATTATGCACGAGGGTGTTATAGTTCGGTTTATGGCCCTAAGAACGATATAATAAAGCTCACTTTACGAGCAAGGGTATTGAAAATATTTGAGTCAAGACCTCCTGAGGATGCTTCGTGTGGAAGCGAAACGCGTTGAAAATACTTCCGGTTTGACTGTGTGGCGTTTGTGACGTCACGTTGGCTTAACAAGAAAATAAGGTGTAATAGTAGTGTGTAAAACTATTCTAAAATATTTGTTATTTTTCAAGCACATCAGATTCGACCCCTAGCATGTCTTGGTGAAAGCAATTTAACGCATAATAGAACATTATGATATAAGTGCCGTAAGTTGAAAATTACAGCCGCGAGCCGTAGGCGAGGGCTACAAGAAAGCAGAGGCTGTAATTATCAAAGCCCACGTATGGCATACGACGTTTTATAACACACTTGTGACGAACAAATACGATAATTTAGATACGAAAATAATTACTTTATCTTTTTAATAGCAATAATAATGTGATTAAGGTTTATAATTAAATATTCTAAAGATCTACTTATGTAGGTAAAAACCCTTTGGTTTGTTTTTATATGAAAAATGTATCAAACTACAATCTCCTTGGTGTGGAAACGTTGTTTTTTTTCTATTGCGGTAAAGTACATAAAAAGCACGAGTGTGTTATACTACATTTTGACACTAAAATCGGTTAATTTAAAGGTCCGTTACGAGATAGTGTGTTGAAAAAACACTTTTTAGTGTAGTAGCGATTCTTGTTCTGAATTTTGAGTAAACTGATGATCGAGTTCGGTCAACTAAAACATTCTTACATTGGTTATCGATTGGTGTTATTAATCGACTTAGGTAGGTATAATAGGTATTTGCTAATGCATACTTGATGACTTTGCCGATTGTAACCAGTATAGTCGCAACAGATTTAGTCGACTAGTATTGTGGTCGAGTGGCACTATCGTTTTAGTATATATATATGCAATAAGAAAAGACTGAAATATCGGAACTGAACACAACACTACAAAATACAAAAAAAAACGATTATTAGCCTTGCAACTAAAAATAACTTGTAGAAATCGGTATCGTGCTGAATCAAAACACTGAGTTGACATTTTCATGGACCAACTTCCGAAGTTATTTCACATTAGTGTTAAAATTCGTTGGTTTTTTATTACCCGACTGCCAAGAAGGGTTATGTTTTTCGCTTCTTGTATTTCAGTAGGTATGTGTTTTTGTAAATGTCTTTATTACCTCGTATACCCATGAAGCTGGATGGATTTGACAGTTAAAGTATGGTTATAATCGCCCCAAACCCAATTGTTCTTAGATAGGTGTTTGTAAAATGGCGGATTTTTGGCGCGAAATAGTAATACGTTAATAAAAAAATAACCAAACCTATCGAGTTGGGTTACAAAATATAGAAAATTAAAAAGGTTGTAATCCCTTTTAAGGTTGTAATATACTTCAGTTGTTTGTTTAAAATTTAATTAAGTGTTCTGGGATACAAAAAATCTCATAAAGAATTAAAAAAATTCAAAATCTGACTGCACCTACGGATAAATAATTTACGTAGGACTGCGCTTAAAAGACCGAAAAGATTGAGAAACCGGCATTAAGTTAATTAGAAAGTCCCAATTGCTAATTATATCAGCTGAAATAAAATCATCGTGCTTCATTTGCTATTAAACTTAATGCGCAATTCTCAATCTTATTTCAATCTTTTTAGTGTCGTTTTTTTTACCTATATTGACTTTTTTAATACCATCCTAGATGGATGTCAGATGTTAGATCCTTCATGGATGGTTTTTGATTTTAAAAGGAGGATGTTCTCAAGTCGTTGTTTACTTGCTTATGTAAAACGAATTACTATTTACTTGTGTTTTTTTAGACAGATATTGTTTGACAGATGTTTCTTTCTTGATCGGTAGGGTGAAAAAGTTGGTCTCATTTAAATTTCATCACCTTCAGTTACGCTGGTTATTTATTGTAGGTATATATGCTTATTCCTCGATGACCTGATAATCAGAACTATTTGGAACTATTGCTGATTATATAATAGTCACAACTATTATATAATTAACACAATTGAGCATGCAAGCGCTTGTAGCAAAGTATGCTTAGCCGTTCTTGACCGATCAGCTAAGTCCGCCGTGCTTATCTTCGACCACATCATCACTTACCATCAGGCTCACCTGATCACTAGTCTACTAGTCTATCAGCTATAAATAAATAAATGCACACTGAAAATAATAAAAAATAGAAAACTTTAACCGAATTCTTACTTTGAAAAATATGAAATAAGTGGTAGAAGTGTCAGCATGCTACCAACTTCAAGAAGTCACTTCATGTATAATGTTAAAATTCGGTTTCGATTGATGCTTTTCTATATGTTTAAAATTTTATAATATTTCCAACAAACGCTTCATTATCCATTGTAGGTACATGGTTATATAATTGGCAAAGGTCCAATAAATCCCTAAAAACATAGGTAAAATTGTAATTTTATAAACATCTGACACAACATACAACAAAATTGTTCTTTTTATTGGATTGTGTCGGAACAAGCACGAGACCTACTTGATATCGAGCGGTAACCTCTCCCTATAATAGATACATTTCGTCACACGTGACGAACTGCACTGCGCCCGTCACCCTGAGATATACAGTGAAGTCTCATGTGCCTGTTATTTTACTGGCTCTCAAGGACTGCAACCAGAAGACACTGTTCCGTGCTTGACGACAGATTTTCTACTTAAGCGTGGTAGCTAGACAGGTGAGCATTCGCCAAATACCCTTCCACCATACGGTGAAGCTCAAGCTCTGGGCGGGATTCGAACCATGGACCTGCTGCGTGGCAGTCCATAGCCAATGCCACTGAGCCATCACTGCTTCAAAATACTTTTTTCTAACATTCTGCTACAAGTTGTAGGCTTCGAGCTCAGAATGCTAAAGAAAATTTTTTTTTTCTTGTTTGTCTATCTACGACATGGGGTCATTGCTCCCTTAGAGCCTTAAATCTTGTCAAACACTCAATATCACCCACCAAATGGCAGTATGCAGATTTCCTCTCTTGCCATCCGCTCTGAGAAAATCAATAGAGCCTTGTGCGACTGAGACAGCTGTGTTTATTTATGTGACAGAACGGGATAGACTTGCTATCGTTTCTCTGAAAATTGTAGCTATGATTCTGTAAACCATGATGGTACAAATTTATACCTTATTTTGTAGGTTCAGAGTCTAATTTCTTTTACACGTTGATGTTAAGGCGAATTCGCGTTTAATGAAAATTTAATTCTGTATTCGCATCTTAGGGTTGATATTCGCTTAATAAATCAGAGGATTTTCTTTTAATTGGTAGCGATTTCATAATTGTGATAAATGTGAAGTAATAGTATTAATTTCCTTGTGTTGAACAGTGTAATTAAATTTCTTATGAGCGTTTGCTTTTATAATATTTAAAGGTTATAAATAATTGGTCGTTTGGCTTGGAAAGCAGGTTTTTGTCTGGTAGATGTTATATTAATTAAGGTAGTTTATTGATTTTCTACATGCGATATATAGAAAATACATTTTAAAATTAATGTTTCATTTACAATTGTCTTATAACATTCAGAATTACGTCATTTCTTAACTATTGTGATTCTTTTGTTAGTGAAATTTATGTAAGGTTAAAGGTAAACTAAGTTTGAATGTTAAGAAGAAGCTTTGAATTGCATACTTGATGCTAAAGAGTCCCTAAAAATGTTAAACGAATATTCTCCACTATACGGTAAGTAGTTTTATTACTCATAAGTATCCATTTTATTAAGCTTTTGAAATAAATACCTATAGCTCCTACAAAAAATGTATTCCACGTACAAATAATAATGGCAAGCTAGATACGTATTCCCAAAGCAATTGCAATTGATAGCACCGGTTAAAATTGACAATTTGACGCATAATTTCTAGCCAGTTAGCGAATTAGATTTTATAAATAATAATTATAACTTTTTAATAAAATAAACATAGACACGTAACACCTAACACGTAAGTATTTAAATACTATTTTTGTATCGCTGAAAGAAAAAAGCGAATAACATTACTTACATAAGTTAACATATAAGGCACAAAGCTGTATCACAGTACAAATATATCTCAAAGTACAAAGCAGCTAAAGCAGTTGCACAAAACTTAGCACAATTAATGATACCATAAATTCCCAGGCGTATCTTTAACCACTTCGCCAATTACATTAAAATAACAGCATTAAAGTTTAATTGGATATAAAGTTTTGCTCCCCCTTAACAGGTCCCTCCTATCCGGTGCACACACACATAGAAACGAGCTATGTGATTGGCCGCTGTGATGCGCACATGGTGTCGCGATTTGTGCTATGCAGATATGAGATACAGGATGCTTGAAAAGCCTTCTCGTTTTTTTGAAGATTTTGATTTCCGTTTTTATTTATGACAGAAATACTAAAACGTAATATTAATTACAAAAATATGTAATTAATCATTGCCTGGTTAAGTTGGAATAGATTTTATTTCATCTTTGGAGTGCAGTATTTCGTAAAACTGTTTCTTTTGGTAGGAATCAATGTAAAAAATACTTTTAGATGGATTTTATTACCACCTTGTCCATTATAAAATGTATAACTCTTAAAGGAGCACCGTTACTTTATTTGAAGCAGTCAGCAGATGGCTACGTTGCATTAGCTGTGGACTGCCACGCCGAGGGTCTATAGTTTGAATCCCGTCACGTGCTTGAGCTTCGTGGACGGGCATTTCGCGAACGCTTACCTAACTATCTACTGCCCATAAGTAGTAAATATGTCGTCAAGCACCTAAGGATGTGTTTTCATATTTGTGCTTGGTATTTAGTAATTCTAGATTAAACCGGTCCATATTACTAAATATAATTAAACTGTGACAATCTAGTCAGTAAGAATATGCAAGAGGTCAGGATCTGGGAGACGGATGAAATGAAGTAAAATTTTCCTTGAAAAGTCATGCCATACGCGTAGGTCTGAGTTCCCATGGTACCTTTTTTGTGTGTTAAATATCTGGCGAGGAATACTATATACACGGTTTAGAACATTAACTCACCTAAGCAGAATAAGGGGTAGAATATCACGTTTTATACATCACGGTAATAGCTGAATAATTTAATTAGGACTTGTTCCTGGATCATTCTTAGTAGTACTCTGACTTTGACTGATGAAGGGGCAGCCAGAAGACTATTGCAAGCACCAACGTTGGACTCGGTTCTTTACTAGTCTTCCCTTCTCCCCCGGACCGCTGCGCCAAGCAGACGTCTTTGACAAGTACTCATTTTAATTAAAAAATAAATAAATTTAAACAAAGTTTTTACACCATAAATCGAACAAAATAATAGGATCGCATAATTCTGAGAAGAGCTAAGGATATTGGTGAGTGTATACACACACATTCAAGAGCGCGTTAACGATCCAAGCCACCTGTTGCACGTTGCACACATACGCAACGCACAACGCGCATCTGTACGTGTGACTAGACGACCGTCGCTGCTTACGCGCACGCCTCTAACGTTCTGCACGCCTAGTACCTGGTACGTGGTGGCCGCTTGCTTACACTTTCCCTGTCCTCCGCGCAACCGCCAAGATGCCTCTCAAACGTACCCCGCCAACGACGCCTACCTCTTCCGCCCCGCTGACGCATTGTAAGTCGGACTCGAACATCGCGCCGCCGCAGCCACCCGTTGATACTATCGAAGTGCCTAGGATCTCGCGCGAGTATGCCTCGAGCGATCCCAATATTGCGGTACGTAAACGGAAGAGAGGGGACGAGATTAGCAGGGAGGAAATTTTGGAAATGTTTACCGAGCTCCAGAGTAAACAAAATGAAAAATTTAAGGCTCTTATGAATAAGGTCGAAAGTGGAATTAACACACACACGGAGCAAAATAAGGACATCGCAAATTCAATCGATTTTCTTGCGAAGAAATATGATGAGATGGTTTTAAGAGTCAACTGCCTGGAACAGGAAAAGGCTGCAGACCGCAAACATATACTGTCCCTAGAAGCTAGGTTGGAGCAGATGGAAAGAAACCTTCGTAGTACGAGCCTAGAAGTGCGCAATGTTCCTAAAAAAACAGGCGAAACCAAGGATGACCTATTGAATATCATTAAGAAAGTGAGTTCTGCGCTCAGTGTAACAATCCAGCCGGTTGAGGTTCGCGATGTGTATAGAATTAATACAAAGAACGAAAACAACCAGCCCATAGTAGCAGAGTTGACTAGTGTAACTCTTAGAGATAAGATCGTTGGTGCCGTCAAGGCGTACAATAAAAAATATACAACTTGCAAGTTCAGTACTTCGAATATAAAACTTGAAGGCCCACCTAAACCGATATTTGTGTCCGAGAGCCTAACCATGCAGGATAGGAAGTTGTTCTTCTTGGCCAGGGAGTTTGCAAAAAGAAGCGAATACAAGTACTGCTGGACCTCGCGAGGCAGAGTGTATCTGAGAAGAGCAGATGGAGCGCCACTAATACGGGTAAATCACGAAAGCGACCTAGAAAACTTAAATAGTAAATGACTAGATATAAATTGTTATTTTGTTTACATTTCATTATTAATTATATTGCGTTATTTTCTAAAAACAGCATTTAGCAGCTATGTAAAATTATATTTTTATATTTTTTTTCATCAAATTTCTGTAAAGTTAAAATACAATCCCAAATTACAAGCATACATTAACACTAACCAACCAGTCAACACAAAACACATATACACATATTATGTACACAACTTACACACTTATACTAATCTTTCACATTTAAATCTCCTGCTACATACTTTTTATTATTATACACTTAACATAACATTTTATTTCTATTTGTACAAGTTATACTACACAACATATATATCAATTCTGCATAGGTATATATTTGCAAGGTATATGCCTGAATATAAGTTATTTTTGCACCTAATTACTTCGCTTCTCAATAATGGATAATAATAATTCATTTCTTATTGCAGAAGTCGATGATATGGACAACATTGAATGTTTCTCACTAAGTGGTACTACTGGTTGTGTTAATCTACTAAATCCGGATAGTAACAATAAGTTTTCGCTTACGATATTAACAGTAAATATACGTAGTATAAACTGTAATTTCGACCTATTTTTGGCATTTGTTTCTAGCCTGGACGTATCGATAGACGTTTTTGTTCTGACAGAATGCTGGACGAGTGGTCATATATCTCCACCCGCACTAAACAGTTATAACGTTTTTTGGACTAAACATAGTATTAATCAGAATGATGGCGTCGTAGTATACGTCCGAAAAGAACTTGCTTCTACTGCGTTTGAACCATCTCTCTGCGAAGGTAACTGTCTTATAGTTAACATTTCACCAGATTATACTATTGTGTGCTCGTATCGACCGCCATGTTTTCGAAACGCAAGTAAATACTTGGAATCGGTGAATATCATATTGGAAAATATACGTACAAATAATATAATATTTACTGGCGATATCAACTTAGACATTTTGTCTAATAATCTATCTGCCTGTTCACAAGATTACTTAAACCTAATGGCTATGCACGGCTTAAGACAAGGAATTTATCGTCCAACGAGAATATCTACGTGCCTTGATCATTTTATGGTAAAAACCTGTGGACTGTGGAAAACTATTGTATTTGAACAACAACTAACTGACCATTCACCTATTCTACTTTACATTAATAATGCCAAAGTAACTAAGAAGCTTACTACGTATAGTAAAATAATAATAAACTACGACAATATAAAAGAACAAATTTTAAAAGAAACATGGCAAGAATTGTATAACTTAAATAATGTTAATGTTGCAACAAAATTATTTACAACTAAAATGCTCAACATAATAAATAGTAACACACAGATAAAATCTATATCAAGAAAGAATCAACCAATTAAACCTTGGATTACTAAAGGAGTTGTATCATGTATTAGAA
This sequence comes from Plagodis pulveraria, assembly GCA_963890685.1. NCBI lineage: Eukaryota > Metazoa > Arthropoda > Insecta > Lepidoptera > Geometridae > Plagodis > Plagodis pulveraria. The sequence continues at coordinate 20,671,302 of OY982972.1, forward strand.
AGAGAGATAGATTACATATGAAAGCTAAAAAATCGTCTAATAATGAGAAACTAAAAAATAAGTATAGTAACTATAGAAATATATGTAATAAAATCATAAGAAATTTAAAAAAAGAATACTACAAAAACAAATTGATAGAAAATAGAGGAGATATAAAAAAAACTTGGAAAGTAATAAAAGAAGTGTGTAACATTAAACCATCTAAAGTGCCTTCTAAAGAATTATTAAAAATTGCTAATAGCCCAACCGAATCGCTTAATATAGTTAACAAGTATTTTACATCAATTGGAGGTACCCTTGCAAATGAAACTCTTAACAAGTTAGATGTCACTGAAAGTCAATTGGCCGCACTTGCTAAATCACCAAACTCGACAGTCAACTCTATGACTCTATTTCCTACCGACCCAGCGGAAGTCAAAAGTATAATATTTGGATTGAAATCAAACAGTGCACCAGGATGGGACAAAATTACTACACATTTATTAAAAAGGTTCATAAAGTATATTATCGAACCAATCACATACTTATGTAACCTAAGTCTAGAGTCTGGAACTTTTCCTTCTGATTTTAAAATAGCTGTTGTTTGCCCTATTTTTAAAACGGGTGATAAGAAAAGTGCCACTAACTATAGACCCATATCGCTTCTTTCAACTCTTTCTAAAGTCCTAGAAAAATTGGTCAAAAGAAGAGTGATGCGGTATCTGGAAAAAAACAACCTGGTGCATAAAAACCAGCATGGGTTCAGAGAAGGAAGGTCGACTGAAGACGCTATTCTGATGCTAACTTCTTTAGTCACGTCATACTTGGATGATGGAGACAAATGCTTAGGGGTCTTTTTGGACCTCCAAAAAGCCTTTGACACAGTCTCCATACCTATTCTATTGACGAGGCTAAATAATGTTGGTATAAGAGGTGTGGCACTTGACTGGTTCACGGACTATTTAACTGGTAGAACGCAAAAGGTTAAGGTCGATAATTATGAAAGTGATAGCGCGGTGTGCACGTACGGAGTGCCGCAAGGTAGTACACTAGGCCCAATACTTTTTCTAATTTATATTAACGATCTATGTGATACTACCTTGCCTGGACTAGATCTCTTAATGTTTGCAGACGACACCGTGCTTCTCCTACATGATAAAACATGGGAAAAGGTTATCACACTAACAGAGATCTGCCTTTCAAATGTAACGCAATGGCTTGAAGATAGTCTTCTTTCCCTTAATACCAGTAAAACTAAATATATGTGTTTCACTAAGACTCAAGTAGGATCCCTTGGAAATAATATTAACTTAAAAATACACACCTTTCCATGCAACCGAAATAGCCAAATACCCAACAAATGTAACTGCGCAGTTTTATCAAGGGTTGATACTATTAAATACCTGGGGATAATTATTGACAATAAACTGAACTGGAACTCTCACATAATGGCTTTGGCATCTAGGATAAGAAAATTTATTTATGCTTTTAAAAATCTGAGAGAAGTTGTAGATAGGCAGCTGGCAATAGGTATATATAAGGCATTGTGCGAGTGCCTAATCAGATATTGCATTTGCACATGGGGTAGTGCAGCAAAAACTCATTTAATTACTGTAGAACGTGCCCAGCGTGCCGTTCTAAAAGTTCTATTGTATCTACCTTATAGATACTCAACAGCTGCTGTTTATGAAGAGGCTAATGTCCTAAGTGTCAGAAAGCTATTCATTTACGAAGGCCTAAGGCGTTATCACAGAAAAGTTGTTCCAACATTGCCCGAGTCTAGAAAGAGATTAGATAAATGTCCTGTTCCCCGTGTTAAGAGCAAATTTGCGCACAAGCAGTTTAACGTTATTGTCCCTCTCCTTTATAACACATTTAATAAAGAACATAAGGCTAAAAAGCTAAGTAATAGTGAGATCAAAAAGGTGCTACTTACTTGGCTTTGTCAATATGGTTATGAAGGCATCGAAGGGATGCTAAATAGTTTTAGAGATTGATATATTTGTACATACCCTTTTTATTCAACCGCTTCCGTGCACTTTAACACACTACGCCTGGTGCACACAACATCACACATAGTGCACGGTGCGTACAATGCTTTAATTACATAAACTCCCTTTCATACCTACACTTACACATACACCACCACATAAAAACAAAAAACACACATATCTCCACCAACCCATTCTTATGAGAAGGGTGCTTTGGCGGAGATGATATATACACTCAAACGTATATTCACTCACACCCACAACATACACATACACTACACAGACATCCCAACACACCGTGACAAACATTTTAAAATGCGTGTTTTATCACATTTTAAAACATGTTTGCTTAAAATTTATAAATTTAAAATGTATGCTTTATTAATATTCCATAGATGTACTTATATTAATATTATTATTTTTTTGAGTTATATAGACTATGTTTGTACTTGTATACATTTATTTTGTAAGCATAAAATATTAAACAATCTAGATGGGAGAAGCCACTGGCACCCGAAACACAGTTTTTAACTAGTTCGGGAGCCTATGGATTCATTAATAAAAATGTAACAACTTTATGCAAAAATAAATTATTATTATTATTATTATTATTATATAACCCGAATCAATTAAGATACGAATTGAATCGAAAATGGTGCCGCTAGAACTCTCACTTGCAGCTTATAGACAGCAATAGTGTGCGAGTGAGAGGTTCAACGACGCCATTTTTGATTCGATTCGTTTCTTTACTAAACCGGGCGATGAAAAATATTCATTGTATTTGTAGCATCCTGTATGTACCTAAAGTACAATTCTCTCAGTAATGACACGTTTAGCCGGGGGCGGGAAACGGGAATGGAGAGAGGAAGGGGTGGGGAGGGGAGAGGTGGAATGGAGGAAAGCTCTCTTAAGAGTAACTATGTAATGAACTGTTGTAAAGTCTGATAATTGCCAAACTGAGCTATGACCATTTGGATTAATGACGTGTTTATCTTGATGTCTTATTGTTAACATATTGTTGGTATCTATATACGTTTCTTATGCGATAACTTTAGAATTCCTTTGAGATGGAGAATAAATTTTCACGAAATTGATTAGGCTTGCAGTTTTTTCATTACGCTCAGTATTCAACACATAGGTACTAACATCAGCCTTTTTTCACTTAGGGCATACGTTCGAAGCAAAAGCCGTAATGTTTATGGACTGCCGTGCCGCAGCTCCATAGTTTAATTCCCACCGCCACTGAGCTTCACCGCAAGAGAAAGTGCATTTTACGAATTCTCGCCTAGCTAACTACCACCCTCGAGTAGAAAATCTGTCGCCAACCACCTAACAGTGTAACCACGGCAGCAGTTCTTGACAGTCAGTAAAATTATAGGCACATAAGACAACAACTGTATGTCTCAGAGTGGACGTGCGCAGTTGTCACTTGTGACGAAATGCATCTCTTATATGCAGAGATTATCACTTAACATTACTTGGGTGTCGCTTGTTCCGCCACAATCACATTTAAAAAAAAAATGATTTCAACTGTAGTTTTGCAACAGCTGTTAGGTGGCCCAAATGCTAAACGCAAGTGACTCACCTAATGTTAACTGTAACCTCAGATTCAGATTCAGATCATTAATTGCTTCGATAGTACATACAAGTTGTTACAATAAATAACAGTACAAAGTCATATTATGGATCACTGCAACTGTGCCCGACGGGACATTCGTCATTACTGGCGAACTGCACCGCACCCATCTCCCTGAGACATAAAGTTGTTAAGTCTCATGTACCTGTAATCTCACTGGCACCCATTTCCTTCAAACAGGAACGCGAACATACTTGCTTGGCGGTTGAAATATGTTAGGTGGCAGTACTTACCCTGAATAACTCATGACAAAGACTTCTACTGGTACAAGTGTTTTTTTGTATGTTATTGTGACGGATCAAGCTCGAGGCCCATCTGATGTTAAGCGGACTAACCTCTGTCTATAACAGATGCAGATCACAAGTCACGAATTGCACTGCGCCCGTCACCTTGAGACGTAGCTGTTAAGTCTCTTGAGCATTTCAGCCGCTCTCAAGGACTGCTGCCCGAACACACCGTTAAGTGATTGGCGACAGATTTTCTACTTGAGGGTGGTAGCTAGCTAGGCGGGTATCGCAAAATGCCCTTCCAGCATGCGGTGAAGCTCGAACCGGCGGTGGGGACCGAACCAGGGTACTGTGGCACGGCAGTCCATAGCTATTACCACTCGGCCATTATTGCAACAAAAGATTTTTAAATAATGGCAGATGTAGGCAGATGGTGATTGTATTTATTTAACTTTCGGTAATTTAATAAGTACAAATTAAAGTTGCACTTACAGCCAGTTCGTGACCACGATCGATCATCTGCAATTTGATCGAAACGTCGACGTTAGTCCATGTTTCAATCTTTTTTTGTTGATAATAACAAATATTTTAAGAAAACATTAAATCAATGTTTTGTTTGTATTATTTTATTAGACCAGTAAGCATAATTGAAACACTTGATTCTTTTTTTTTTTTTTTTTTTTATGCCTTTGACCACTATCTCACCTGATGGTAAGTGATGATGTGGTCGAAGATGTTGTTCAGGCTAACCTAGAAGTACTGGCTCTCAAGGACAGCTGCCGGAACACACCGTTAGGTGCTTGGCGACAGATTTTCTACTTGAGGGTGGTAGCTAGCCAGGCGGGCATTCGCAAAATGCCCTACCACCATGCTTAGTATACCAAGCACGAATGTACCTACCTATCCCAGATGTCGTCAGTCGTTTACTCTAAGAACACTGTAATGGAGAGTAAACACTCCCACCCTCCTCCCTTCACCCCCACTGAAAGCAACATCCCAACCCCTCCTCTCCCAGTGTAAGGGGATGATTAGGGGGACAATCTACCATCGATAGAATATATAGACTGTGTCGTCCTATGTGTTGTTAGTGAAATATATTAATTATGTTCTTGTTTTATGCTTTGTGTTTTAGACTAGACTAGACTTTTTGAAGCGCTCGTAGCGAAGTTTACTTAGCTGTTCTCAACGGATCAGCAAAGTTAAGCAACGTCGCGTGCGGTCATGAGTTGGATGGGTGACCGCTAGTGACATTACTACTGAGCGAGCACGTGCTTCGGAGGGCACGTTAAGCCGTCGGTCCCGGTTGTTGTCTTAGGATGGCAGTCGTTATAGCATGGTGGAAGGACATTTTGCGAATGCCCGCCTGGCTAGCTACCACCCTCAAGAAGAAAATCTGTCGCCAAGCACCTAACGGTGTGTTCCGGCAGCTGTCCTTGAGAGCCAGTATTTCTAGGTTAGCCTGAACAACATCTTCGACCACATCATCACTTACCATCAGGTGAGACGGTGGTTAAAGGCTAAGCTATCGATCATAAAAAAAAATAAAAAATAGCTTTCCGCTCCGGCTTCGTACGGGTGCAATGCAGATCCTAAATATACTACATAATGACTTTATATACAACGTTTACAGCTTTTATGTCATTATACAATACAAACATGTTCTTTTTAGAAGTTACTCTTGAAAGAGCGACATATAATTGGCTATGTGAAAAACACTCACCGCGCAACGAAAAGAAGCAGTGATGGCTCAGTGCCATTGGCTATGGACTGCCGTGCAGCAGGTCCATGGTCCGAATCCCGCCGCGGGCTTGAGCTTCACCGCATGGTGGAAGGGCATTTTGCGAATGCCCGCCTGGCTAGCGACTACCCTCGAGTAGAAAATCTGTCGCCAAGCACCTGACGGTGTGTTCCGGCAGCAGTCCTTGAGAGCCAGTGAAATTACAGGCACATGAGACTTAACAACTATGTCTCAATGTAACTGACCAATAATATTTTTCATAAAAATGAGTTCCGTTTAATTTAAATTTCTTATAAATCATGTTGTTGCCAAGCATCTAACGGTGTGTTCCGGCAGCTAAACTTGAGAGCCAATAAATCTTGGTTAAGCCTGTAACCTTCGATCACATTATCACTTACCATCAGGTGAGATTGTGGTCAAAAGTTTACATATAAGTAACAAAAATAATAAAAAAATGTGTTATCCTACTTACCCCTATGGTTAGGGTCTGTAGAGAAGTGGGGTAAAAAAGAGCACAATTTTCACAAAAAAGAAACTCCCTAAATGGTTTAACACACTTATATTTTTCCAAGCACTCTCAAGCTGTTCCCTAAGAACTCTTTGATGTGATACGTTCCAATAGCAGTTCAACAATATTTTTCATACAAATTAGTTTCGTTTTATTTTATTTTATTATAAATCATGTTGTTGCCAAGCATCTAACGGTGTGTTCCGGCAGCTATCCTTGAGAGCTAGTAAATCTTGGTTAAGCCTGTTAACACCTTCGACCACATTATCACTTACCATCAGGTGAGATTGTGGTCAAACGCTTACATATATCAGAAAGAAAAATAGTAAAAAAAATTGTGTTACCCTACTTACCCCTACGGTTAGGGTCTGTAGAGAAGTGGGGTAAAAACGAGCACAATTTTCACATGAGAGATTTCTAAATGGTTGAACACACTTATATTTTCCAAGCACTCTCAAGCTGTTCCCTAAGAACTCTGATGATACAGTCCAATAGCAGTTCAACAATATTTTTCATAAAAATGAGTTCCGTTTAATTTTAATTTATTATAAATTATGTTTTACCCTACTTATCTCTACGGTTAGGGTCTGTAGATAATAAAGAAGAAAGGGAAAATTGGGGTAAAAACGAGCACAATTTTCACATAAGATAAACTCTCAATGGTTAAGCACACTTATATTTTCGAAGCACTCTCAAGCTGTCCCCTAAGAACTCTTTGATGTGATCCGGTCCAATAGCTGACCTTACCAATTTACAGTTTACAGCTTCTCATATCAGATAACACAACAAAAGCTGTAATTGCCGGAAATATGACACCGATCGCCACCACAACGTGTAACGCTGGGTTACCGTGGACTTGTGTTAAGATAGAATGGTCTATGTCGAATATGCTAATTTAGTATTATCTGTTTACTCAGAGATATTTTGAAGCAATGATAACCGAGCGGTAATAGCTAATGACTGCTGTGCCGCAGGTCCATGGTTCGATCCCCGCCGTCCCGCTAGGTTGAGCTTCACCACATGGTGAAAAGGCTACTACTTCTAGGTTAGCCTGAACAACATCTTCGACCACATCATCACTTACCATCAGGTGAGATAGTGGTCAAAGGCTAAACTATCAGGCATAAAAAAAAAAAAAACTTAACAATGGGTAGGCCTCGAGCTTGTTACGTCACAATAACATTAAAAAAAGAAAAAAAAAGTGTTATATATCATATCACGGGAATTTTAAATAATCATATAAATTTGTAATACTGTTTTACATTCAATTTGAAAATTTCTTCATAATAAATAAAGGTACATTATTAGAGTACGATGACGTGTGCCATAAGAAACTGCAAATCATCGTTTCACACCACAAAATAACTGCGTTTATATCCGTTTCCACTTTTTGATGTTATGTTAGTTCAGTTAGTACTTAGTTTTTTATATTACGTGGGAGTTAATGATAACCATTTTGATTTTTATGCCTGATTCTCAAATATTTTATGTTGCTTTTTAGGTTTGCTTTCGTCTACTTTGTCACCTGTTGGTATAGCAAGGGCGCTGATAACAAAAATAACATACATTTTTAAACTCAAAATGGCGGATAGGTTTTTTTTCTTTATTAATATGGTAGTTGCTGAGATTTTTTTTGGAGTAGGTACTGATAACAAAATTGACATCAGATTTGAAAATTCATGATTGTGGACACATTTTATTTATAATTAAAATAATATGGGGTGCCATTTTCTAAAAACATTGGAGCTGGCTGACATTCATTTTTGTATATACATTCATTAACTGGGAGTCACTTTAGAGGGTCTTTGAGGTGCTGATTATGAAAATGACATCCGTCTTAAAATTCAAGATGACTGTTTGATTCGATAGCTAAAAGAACTTATTGAAAATTGTAACACAAAAATGGCTTTGATAATGGACGAAACTCACCGAAAATCCACAGCCTCACTTGGAGCATGTCCCGGGACGAAATAACAGTTACTGAGGTTCACTTGCACTTTGTTTAGCGAATAAGTATAGTTTTCACGTCTCAAAATAAGTAATTAACGGTATTTTCATAAGTTTTCATGGACCGCGCACACACAGGCTTCTCAAGATGTCGAAGACAGTAGCGCCACCTCGGTATAACGGCGGCGCGCGGTAACTTCTCTCAACCATAAATAGGTTGGAGATATTGCTCATTTGGCGGGAAACGGTTCGTTTTCAAAATCAAGCCATATGACAAATAAACCCAACAATGACTGACAGTTTTTTTTACTAAAAATAATATGGGTGACAGTTATGAGGCTCTTTGGGGTGCTGAACTCGGGGTTTTACAATGGGGGTCCCAAGTTTTCTGGAGGAATATCTTTTTTTCTTCTCTCTGACATAGGTGGCAAACGAGCATTTGTACAGGCTGCCTGATGGAAAGTGATCACCGTTGCCTATACAATAGTATACACCCGGGACTTCCCAAATTCGTTGCCGACATTGTTGACTCGCCTTTGGAAGAACTCTAGTATTGTAGCTGATCAGAAATACCGTGGGAGGAAACTCATTCGTTTCAACGTGTGAGCGACGTGTGAGTTTTGAAGTAACTCTTAGACATTGTTGCTTAATCATCAGATAAAAATATCAGAAACCTACTGGTCGCTCCATCTCTTAAATTACGCCTACATAGGCAAAACATGGTGGGATTAAATCTTTATATACATTACATGTGCTTAAATCTCATTTTATGTATCATGTACACATTTTTTGGACAATAAACATATCTCTATCTTTACTGAAACTATTTTAATGTTGTTTTAACTGGGCCAATCTGAAATTCTGAATAAAAAAGTATTTTCCAAATCTGTACACAAATGACAGAGTTCTAAGGTGAACAAACAAAAAATACATCCGAATAGACAAGTTCCTTCCTTATGTTGAAGTCGATTAAAGATGTTTTGTTTCGGCCATTCTACCTGGAACAGTAGTTATTAAGCTATTTGTTGCGGAGAACATAAAATAAGGTAACGTGACGCTCCCAATCACGGTTTATTGGCGAACACAGTTTCGGTGCGCTCGTAAATATAAGCGATAGATTCGTCCTCGCCAGATCGTACTACTTGGATCTTTTTTACGGATCTCCAAAATAAGAAGAAGTTTTGTTTGATCTCTGGATATTACTTAAATTTTTTTTTCAACACACTAGCTTGAAACGGGTCTTTAAACGCACCGATTTTAGAGTCATAATGTAGTACGTATTATTATTATTATTTTTTTTTTATTATTATTATTACTATTACACACTCGTGCTTTTTTCTACTATACCTACCTTACTTGTTTCTGTTTTAAATAGAAATAAAACAACGTTTCCACACTTCTCACCAAGGAGATTGTAGTTACTTTCATTAGTTTTTCATATGAAAACAAACCAGACTTTTTTACCACTGATCCAGGGTTTTCTTACCTACTGAAGTAAAACTTTAGAAGATTTAATCATAAACCTTCTTAATCAGATTATTATTGCTATCAATAATATAAAATAAATATTTTCATATCAAAATGTTCGTATTTGTTCCTCGCAAGTGTAATGAAAAACGTCGTATGACATACGTGCGCTTTCATAACTTTCGACTTATATATACCGCACTTATATCATAATTACTATTGACTCTGAAATAACTTTTACCATAGTAATTAAACCACTATAAACGGTTTAAATCGCGTATATTTATCATTATTTTTGTCCCGATGTTTCAAACACTTTGCACTTTGCAGTGAACTTTGCAACTCAAGCGGCGCAAATATGCTAACCTGGGTATGGGTTACATATTTGAGCCGTTTGGTGTAGAGACGTTGGGTCCGTGGGGACCGGGAGCTCATCGTATTTTCCAAAATCTATCAGAGCGCTTGGTCGATGCGACGCGTGATCAAAATGCTGGCACCTATTTGGCTCAAAGAATAAGCATTGCAATTCAACGGGGCAATGCTGCCAGCATGCTGGGCACGCTGCCAACTGACAGTGGGTTAGAGCATTTGGACTCCCTATGAGTCCAAATGCTTTTACTGTAGTAGCTGTAGTATTGTAGTAGCTGTACTGTTGTTTATAGTTTGTAGTATTTGTTTAATAAAGGCATACCGCCAGTATAAAAAAAAAAAAAAAAAAAAAAAAAAAAAAATTGCAGTGAATAATGATAAATATAGGCGATTTAAACCGTTTAAAGTTGTTTAAATACTGTGTGTAATAATCGCAAAAATCTAAGACAACATTTACTTTTACCAGTTGGCAGATCTCTTTAGCAAGAGCTCGTCTTGGTAGGTACCACCGCAGTCTCTGATATTCTGCCTCAAAGCAGTCACCAAACAACTGGTTAAGGCATCCACGCCTGTTTGGAAAGGTACTGTGGCCAGTAAATTACTCCAATATCTAGGAATGACGAACACAGTACAGTGTCAAGCAGGACTAGAACAGTGCCACTGCATCTGTAAAGTGACGTGGCGCTTACCATCAACCGGTAAATTTACCTATTCGTCTCATCACTTAAAAACAAATTGTGGAAGTCAGAACCATGTTCACATTTTTTTTATCGTGACGCAACTAGCACGAAACCCAATCAATTCTAAGGCTAGTTCTATACCATCCTCGGCCGCATCATTATTTACCAACAGGTAAGACAGTGGCTAGCCTTTCAGCTGTAAAAAAACATGGTATTTTTTTGTTGAAGCGCTCGTCGCAAAGTTCACTTAGCTGTTCTCAACCGATCAGCAAAGTCATGCGCGGTCATGAGTTGTATGGGTGACCGCTAGTGACATTACTACTGAGCGTTTCCGTGCTTCGGAGGGCACGTTAAGCCGTCGGTCCTGGTTGTTGTCTTAGGATTGCATTCGTTATAGCATGGTGGTGGGGCATTTCGTGAATGCCCGCCTGGATAGCTACCACCCTCAAGTAGAAAATCTGTCCCGTGTTCCGGCAGCTGTCCTTGAGAGCCAGTACTTCTAGGTTAGTCTGAACAACATCTTCAACCATATCATCACTTACCATCAGCTTAGATAGTGGTCAAAGGCTAACCTATCAGGCATAAAAATAATAAAATAAAAAAAATATGGTATATTCAGTTAAGAACCTCATTTTTGGCCTAGCCGCCAGCTGTACGTCAGCAATCCTTGAGAGCTAGTAAAATTACAGGCATATGAGACTTAACAACTGTATGTGTGAGGGTGACGGATGCAGTGCAGTTCGTCACTTCGACGAATTACATTTCTTATTTGCGGAAGTTACTGCTTAACTTCAGATAGGCCACGCGAAAGTTCACAATCAAATAAAAAATCTTTTTCATTATACTAACATCACTGCTTCAAAAACAAAAATCCTTAAAAGACAATGAGAAAGGGCTCCAAGTGCACAGCACCACTGCGCCAATTCTATTCAATATGTCGACGGCACTAAAATAAAATGGACTAGAAAGAAAACACATAAAAATTGGATAGCCCCGCGCCCCGCGCTGCTTACGCTGAAATTGGTTTTAAGGGGCAACTATTTGTTTTGGTAAGATCATGTAATCTTCCTTTCATTCTTCTTCTTCTAATACTACAATACGACACAAAACCCTTTATTGTTTACCAAACAAAATTAATTACACATATTAAGTATTTTATTTTTGTATGGTAGTACAAGGGGCGGTCTTATCACTATGTAGCGGTTTTTTTCAGACTACCTTTGGATGGACAGAAACATGACAAGATATAAACGGATACTTACTTATTAAGCTTCCTTCCCTTTTTCCGCTTATGTCACGTTGGTACAGTAAATTTTTTTACACTACAAAATATATCTCTGTTAATAAACCAGTGATTCTGTGAGCTTAAGAGCTAGCGACTGAAATATATTCTTCCGACTGTGTGACTGTCCCGTGGGGTGCCAGGCTAGTATGTCACCCCCTCATTGCTACCTGTGAGTGTCGTCAGGCGCGACTAAAGGTAAAATACCGGAAGGTAGGTAGGTAGCAGCGCATCCTGAGAAACTGCCATCTTTAACTGCGATCCTCAATACACATGCCATGCGTGGGGATTATGGCAAACCCCCCATGCTAGGGGACGCTTTGTTCAATAGTGAAAATTCTGGCTGATACAGTATAGCACAGGGACTATGTGTGTTTGTGTGTTTTTTCGGATGACGGATCAAGATCGAGCACACTTACACACTTACAGGCAGAGGTTATCGCTTAACACTAGGTGGGCGTCGTTCTTGTTCCATCGCGATAGCGTTAAATAAACATCCGCTGGACAGATATACAAAAGCATTTTTGCCCAAGCTGAAACGGACACGCATCGCAATTACTTAACGCTTGCACTAAAAAATGTCGAAATCTGTATAGCTCTAGATGAAAAGTTTTTACGTTAAAATCACCTAAACTGAATCGATATAAATAATATTGTATATACTGAATTCCAGAACAGCAAAACAAACTACGCTGCGAGCGCGCAGCGTAGTTTGTTTTGCTGTTCGTAAGCGATCAGCTAAATTAAACAACATCCGCCACGGTCAAAAATTGGTCGGGTGACCCCTTCTGAGCGTTTTTGTGCTTTTAAAGAAGTACCTATAATAGTAAAATATATAAGTATATATATTTACTTATGCTAAACAAAACTAAATTTAGTGCAGTCATGTTACGGACGTAGGCAGTTGTTTACCATCAGGCATGCCTCTTGCTCGTTTCATCACTCTTTACTATTAAAAACACAGAATTCTAAGCATACTAAATCGCAGGGAACGACTAGTATAGTAAAACTGCTACTTAATCTGTTACTGTAGACAAATTAGTTCCGTGAATGTGGCGTGTGATTAAGTTCTTGAGAACGGTTCATAAAAAAAGCGGAAATATTAATAGTTTCGTTCTGAATAACAAGGGAGTTGACAAATCGGTTATTTAGGAGATGGGTGGTTGTTAATTGAGGCGTGCGAAAAGTTTGTGGTTTGAAGTATGTCGGGTGTTATTGCTGCGTTTTTGTGTGATAAATAGTTATGAAATATACATGTGGCCCCTAACAAACACAGATAACTCTGAATATGTATACATTTAACAAATTATTGGAGTACAAAATTTAATGCCCAAGGCGGGAATCGAACCCGCGTCCTCCGATATCACGTCGAATGCTCAGCCTCCTCGGCCACCTGGACACGGCATTTGTAGCCGATATTTCATACTCCCATTGTATACTTTAACCGTCATAGGGGACGGTGCGCGGCCTTCAACCAGACTACTAGACTTCATCTGATCGAAAGAACAACAGTAACCTAGTTGTTATGCAAGACTGCAAAGTTATTATTTTCCGCGAGTAGGTACTTTTATTGTATCCTGAACCTGAGAAAGCGAAATATCCTAGGATTTCTAGATATAGAAATAATCCTGAGCGTACCAAACGTTTCGAAGGCACGATCTAAAAAATAAGTTTGCTGCCGAGCGCAATACGCAATTTTTCACCTCACTACAGCGAAGAAAATGCTAGGTGCAAGATAATAGCTTAAATAATATGGTAAACTTGGGTTAATTTACAGAAAAAAATTAAAAGTTGAATTTCTTTTTCATTACTTTTCCACACAGATTTTGAATGATAAACAACAACATTCCGAGCTTCTGAGATGAAAAATATATTGTCTTATTGTGCTTATAATAAACATGCTACTGTGTCATTCAAACCGGAACACAACAATGTAAATACTTGCTTGGCGTCTGAGTTAATGGGCAAGTAACGGTATCCCATACGAGTTCTTCAATCCTACCAATTAATGCAATAGTTTCTTATTTTTGAAAATAAAGACCTTATAATTGACAAGTCTTTGCAGGCCAGAAGGAAATTCAATCAAATAAGAGAAAATATATTTAGTTTAAAAAATGTTGGTTTAATGTTTTCTTTTAATAAGATAAGCAATCATCAGACCGCAGTCTCACCTGATGGAAAGTGATGACGCGGTCGACTGTGGAACATGCTTGCCTAATAGATACCTATTCACTTGAAGATCCAGATTATCAATGCGGCCTTCTCCTTGCCAACCAATATCTATTGCCGCTGTGTCATCACTGTATTGGTTGCCCAGACTTCTTCGGTAATACAGATCGATTTGAGAACTACGTTGTCTTCCTTTGTTCAAGCGTCTTAAAATAATATGTACCTCGGTATACATCTATCTATCTATAGCAGCCTGTAGATGTCCATTCCTGGAAGTAGGCCTCCTCCAATGTCCTCCAATCTTTACGGTCTTGAGCTTTTGTCATCCAATCATGACCTGCGTGACGTCTGATGTCGTCTTTCCATCTTTTTGGTGGTCTTCCTCGGGGTCTTGTGTGTGGTCGTGGTTTCTACTCCACACTGAGAAAAATTTAAAGTCAAAAGCGCCCTAATGACGGCCAATTTATATGGTATAAGGCGAAAAACCGACCAAACGCAAATACGTACAAAAACGCCTTCCAAGTGAAGACGAATGTTTCTTTTCGTCTTCATTTAAGGTGTATTTTGTGGTCTTTCTTAAATATTGACTTTTTGATGAGGCTGATTAAGTCGTACGTTATAGTGATAATCACCGTATATAAACCGCCGTAAAAGTAAGGTATATTTTATGGTCAATACTGCAATTATTATCGAATAACAAGTTCAATTCTGAAAATACTTTACGGAAGGCGTTTTTGACGGTTGTGTTTACTATAAAACATGGTAATTTTTTATTGATTGGTGAAAATCATCTTAAGAGTTGTGAATTCATCTTACGTAATTTACAATTCAACGGTAAAAGGTCAAATTCGATTTAAGCCTTTAAGTCGTTTTTCTCAGTGCAGCAACCTGCGAGTCCATCGTTCATGGTCCATGCGCGCAATGTGTCCTGCTCATCGCCATTTGCGCTCGGCTATGACCTTCACCACGTCCCTGACTTTGGTTTTCGAACTTATCCAGAGCTTAGTTTTCCGGTCGCATACATACATTTGTAAACAAAGTTCTAACTGAATACTTTAGGCACCTACAATAAACATAATCATAAACCTAAATTGAAACACGAGTTACAAAGGTTTCCATTACAAAAAAAACGTACCGATGTCACGCAGATTGGAAAATAAACCAACAATTCAAAATCAATAGTTACAACTCACGATTGAAACCAACACGATTCGACAGAACACGAGAATATTTGTCGAAGCGATCAAATAAAATAAAGGCAAAACACGCGGCAAAACAAATTTCAATCTACCCCTGAAAACCCGGCCCGTTTTGTAAAAACAATACGTCCTAACCTTTTAAAATGTTACCAGTTTAAGTAGACCCCTCATCGGTGATTTCGCATGTTCATCGCTCATAGTGGATCTTGCCTGAACTAGGCGCAATGCTGGTAATAACTTGGATAGGTGACCGCCACGGATTTAGGAAGGGAGGACTCTCTTCCTAAATCCGTGGTGACCGCACAGTAGCATTTACTACTAAGTGCTTCAATGCTGTGGAGGGTACGGTCACAGCTTGGTAATAGTATGGTATATTTTGATAGCGGTGTCTTAGGAGCACGTCCAAGAAATAGTGCGATAGTTCGCGGTATGCTCTTGAATGCCGCATAGATGACAGCTAGATGAGTCCAAGCCAAGGTAACTTCTAGTACTGGCAGACAAACCTAAGGAAGCGAAAGAGTCTAGGATTTAACCACGAGCAAAGTCACTGGTTCAAATTATAGAATCCTGAGCATACTGAAGGCGCAAAATTGCTGCCGAGCGCAAAACACAATTTTTCACTGCACTTCAATGAAGAAAAAATTGCTTTATTTATAGTCAAAATTAAAAGTAAGATCACTAAAATTGGAAATGTTTGAAGTTAATACGTTTTTCGGAACTTTAATAGTGGTTCTTATTTTAAATACCTTTTCCGTGCTAGGGGATAAAAAGCACTTTTCCACACATATTTCAAAAGATAAACCATACCTTTCCGAGTCACCTTTCCGTCTCGAGTAGATAACCCAGTGTGAACTTGCCGCAAGCGTTAGATGTCTACCCTAGACTGGTCGCAAGTATTTCGGTAAAAATCTTTTGTGTTGCCAATCGATCCATAGGGAGCAATTTTCGTTCAAGAACCGTTGGAAATAACGCGCGGATTTAGTTTCCGAACGGATAAGCGGGGATATTGTTTGTCCTCTCATCAGATGAAAATATTGCATAGGTATTGCTACCCGGTATATAGAGGGTTATTTTTAGTAGGGTGTTCGGGAGAGAGGTATAGTACCACCAACTTGACTGTGCAGTTCGCGAGGGCGCTGCTGGTGAAGGAAATCAACTACAAATGTCACAATTTGAAGGAATGTTGTAGTTCTTTTTTCTGCCGCCTGAACAGATAAGTTGGTGGGACCTTAGAAAAAATACACAAAGCATTAAAGACCTTATTTTTTTATTGTTATATGTTAAAATAGTGGTTCCAAATATTTTGAACTATAAATGCGAAAAAATGGATTAGAGACACAAATAAGTATGAATTCATTAAAAAGTAAAAAACCCGACTGCATTTTATTTAAGTTTAACGTCTTATGTTCCATTGAAATTAAAACTGCAAGCTATATATATTTATGGGATCGTTTTCTAATGCCCTTAATTTATATACCCCACTCGATGCGTTAAGAAGAAGAAATATTGTTATCTCACAATTTGGTTCTCAAATCCGCCAGTTTATTTTTTTTTTATGTACATAGTGTCTCTTGCACTATCAAGATGAATCTACGATCTACAATATCTCATACATTAAAATCGGTTAAGACGTTTAGAAAGTTTAGAAAATACATACATGATCCCTGAAAACATAACACTCCATTTTTGGACAGGCATGTAAAAATAGGCACCTAACGATAATTACTTTGATAATCGATTAATTAAATGGCAAATTTGAAGCGCTCGTAGCGAAGTTTAGTTAGCTGTTCTCAACCGATCACGTAAAGCCGTCGGTCCCAGTTGTTGTATTAGGATGGCAGTCGTTATAGCATGGTGGTAGGGCATTTTGCGAATGTCCGCCTGGCTAGCTACCACCTCAAGTAGAAAATCTGTCGCCAAGCACCTAACGATGTGTTCCGGCAGCTGTCCTTGAGAGCCAGTACTTCTAGGTTAGCCTGAACAACATCTTCGACCACATCATCACTTACCATCTGGTGAGATAGTGGTCAAAGGCTAACCTATCAACAATTAAAAATAAAAATAAAATTAGCTATAGTAAAGCTACATGGAGAGAATTGAGAAGCTGGCTTGAACCCGACTTAGGAGTTGGGTTCGAGTCCGGTACACTATACCTACACAGATATATTTCAGTATATACATGTATTTAGATTTTCGCATTTTCCCTTAAGGTAGCGACTCCCTATTTTTGACCACTTTGAAGGTAAACTCCTTTTCAGAGCACCATTGCTTGGATTCAGAAAAAATATATGTTATCTACAGACGTTTTGGCATCAATTCCACACTGACAGTTTTTTAACTGCTTTATTAATAGGGGAAAAAAACATTATGTGCAGCTGTTTAAAAATATTTTTTTGGAACTCCTGCTCAGCGATAGTGAATTTCCTGATCTTACTTTCGCCATAGATAAATTATTTCTATATGCTTTCGCTGAAATATGACCAATAGTGTCTTTAACAAATGCGTGTTGAAATTTTTTTATATTGTAATATCGCATCTTTATGATAAGTATTAATTTAAGATGTTTTCGTTAAATATTTGTTATTATTAAATATGGACTTCAACAGCAAAGCAACGCCTGGATCTATTCATTGAGTATTAATTTCTCAAATTTTTGCGCTTTTTGTGCAAAGTAACGATAGACACGCAGCGCGCATTGAGGCTGAACTTTATTTAATTCTTGTTTTATTTCCATGAGAAGCTCCGAATTGATCTCAATCGCCCCCTGAACGGAGAGGTGGTGGTCAAAGGTTACTTAACTAACAAAACCGACAAAAAAATATAAACAAAAACCGTTGCTTTGTCACATAGTAAAAGAAAGAAAAACAAACCAAAAAACTGTGTAGATAAACAACTTTAAACGGTTTAAATCGCGTATATTTATGTTGTTTAATTACTATGTGTAATAATCGCGAAAACCTAAGACAACATTGTGTTAAACTTTACTTTTTCAACTTGTATGTATCCATTTTTTTTTCAGTGCCTATATACAACTATAACATTGCATCGCAACGTGCACAATCTTAGTTAAACGGGTGTTAAAAAAATTAACATCTGTTAAATTTCGCGCGGGTGGTCGTGTTTCGTTTTGATCCCACATAATCCAAGCAGTAAGGGTAATTAATGAGTGTTTTTGCAGTAACACTGCTGTCAAATTTATATCCGTAGCGTGAACAAGCGGGACTACATCGAGCTTATTATACTATGTTTGCTTACTGCAAACTCAGTCCTAAGAGCGCGGCGTTTCTTCACACCTGGGGGCCAACTCCCACCTTTTACGAAACCATCATAAAAAGGAGCGTTTTGTTTCATGCTTAAAATAATCATTCGCAATCACGAACTATCACCGACCCACAATCGAGTCAAGCAATATTGTTTTGATCCTACTTCAAGAACGAATGAAATATGTATCACGGATGTGCAAGCGATGTACAAGATGTTTATAATATACCGTTACCCCGCTCGCACTGTTCCAAGTTACCATGCTATGGAACGGATTTACCATACATTTACGATATTTTATTGTATGCTGCTCAACAGTTGTACTGTATTTTTTTTAGTTTCACTTATGAAATAATTTTGCTGCATTTATTTCAAAAGAATAATAGAAACAAAAACATTGCATGTAATTTGCACATTAATTAAACCCATTTTTATCGTAAAATAGTCAAAATCAAGTTTAAATCCGCTGCTAGAAAGTAACTTTTTTAAGATGGATAAATATGCCGGATTTGTCGCTGGAACAGTAATACTTCGTATTAAATGTCACGTCAGAGTATGCGAAAAGAATGAACAATTTCTTGTGACGTCATCAAAACGACGAGTGATTCTATTACTGTTTGTAAGATTGCTTAATTGACGTGGAGGTATAAAATTTTGCAGTAATATTAAATTATTATTACTATAAGTGGTGAGAGTTGGCCCCCTGATCAGCGCTATTTCCATTATAAAACTCAGGTACACTTGTGTTGTCTATAGTTACGGACCTTAAGGTGAAAGGTAAGTTGATTTTGGGCACTATGCGGTCGCTCGCGTGTCTTCTGTTTAGCAAGGGTGCTTACCATTTGAGTGAGATTCGCTAAAAACGCTAAAAACGATCACACTCCCAAAAAGTTGTTCCACATGGGTCTTGGCGTTATTTTCGCCTTAAACGCTACATCTAATGTCAAAAGTGACAGAAGTGGCAAATTTTAGTAGCATTCTTAGCGTTCTTATCCAAAAATGGAACGGGGATGACAGTTACAAACGATCACGTGATCACAACCATAGACGCAGGATGTGATCAAAATTATCGAAAATAATGTTCTTAGCGACTAATGGAATATACCCCAAGATGTGTATGAGTTCGAATCAATAGATGCCACGCTGCCTTACTATTATTGCCTGATCATATTTGCGAGCAAACGAAGTTGGTTTTCGACTCGACTAGTCCTTATGTTTTTGTAGGCGCAAGGCTTTTACTCTTATAATCCTTTTTTTAATTACTATTCGAAAAGATGGGCATGAAAACATTCGTACGAACTTAACGAATAACTGACTCAAGTTTATTATCAAACGAATTTGAACACCTCTAAAAATTGTCTTAATCTCGGTAGGTACTACAAAAATGTTAAATGGTTCTGAGTGCTAATCATATAACTAACAGAATTATTTTTAAACGTAGACAGCAAAGTTCAAGATACTTGTTTACAGGATATAATTATTTCAAAGCTTAACACGCTATGATCGGTTAAGAACGGCTAAACAAACTTCACTACGAGCGCTTAAAAATATTGCACTAACTTAAGAAAGGCATATTCTTTCTATTTATATTTATACTTAGATATTTTAACTTTTACATATTTATTCGTGGGCTTTTATATTCGGAGGTATTATAACCACTACCTTTCACAAATAAAGTGAAGAACACTGCTGATGTGCACCCAATTTGCAACTACAGCCCGAACACATCGACGTGAGTAGCGGCACACCGCTCTTGAAGCGCATTTTTCCGTTAGTCACTTTGTCACTAAAGGATATGGAACCATCATTACATTTTAGTCGATAACTACGTGAATAAGATGACCAGTATCATCTTAAATGATAAAAAAGTAGGTAACTTCGCCTGGGTTTTTTTTTTTTTTTTTTTTTTAGGGAGGACATAGATGCTGTCTACCGCTATACGGACGTACAGCTCCACCGGACTTTGGGCGAGGGGAGGCCCTCTTATAGCCCAGGAGGAAGAAGCGCTGAGGGCACTTCTTCTGAGACGGGCGTATAAGGCGAAAAGCGCCTTATACCTCCGTCTCCTGCGGGCGCCGAAAACGCCACGCTACTATCGGGAGGGGTGACAGCGAGCTCAAGGGCACCACTGTGGTTCGGACCTCGGCTTGTCTCGCTGCCGAGAGACAAAGGGGGAATCGGAACTAAATGCCCCGGTACAACTGCAGTGTTGTACCGTTGAGAATGGGCCCTATTGAATATTGCTCTGTGACTATTTGGAGAGACACTAATCGGGTTTTTATTTTTGCCTCGAGCTCGCCGGCGAGCTCGGTGTTTGATTGTGTAACCTCTGATTACCGCACACCTGGGGATGTTACCAGGACGACTTGCGGACAACGCTAAAGCTGCCAACGTAATGGCTGCGATGGGGTCATCCGGGTCGTCCAATACCTGCCGTGGTCGGCGACGGGGGGGTTTGAAGTATGGGTCGGATGAGGCAGTCGAATAGTTCGCTGCCTGGACAACCAGAGGGTTCGGGTGGTGGGGGGCTCGATCAAAGTGTCGGCGGACGCAGCCCTTATTGAACTGCGCTAAAGAGGGAAGGTTTAGGTCGCAGTGCAACTCGGCGCTCCGGACGTACCAGGGAGCGCCGGTTGCCCTGCGAAGAAACCGGTTTTGGAGGGCTTGAAGCTTATGTAGGTGGGCCTCACTGGCATGACTGAACACTACGGATGCGTACGTCATGATGGGGCGGATGCAAGCAGTGTAAAGTGTCTTCTTATTACTAAGAGACATTTTACTTTCTTTACAGATTAAGGGACTTAGGCGACCCATGACAAAGGCCGCCCTGTTACGGACCGTATTAATGTGATCTTTGAAGGTGAGATTCCGATCAAGGGTTACTCCAAGATATTTAGTTGTTCTCACCCAGGGAATGGGTTCATCAAACAGAATTAGTGGCTTCGGATAGCGGGGGCGGGTTTTCTCAGTAAAGCACATAGCTGTGCTTTTAACTGGATTAACCGCTATGCGCCATTTTCGGAACCAGTCACCGATCTCGGTGATGGCCCGTTGAATGACGAAATATGTCTGTCTATTTACATGCCAGCCAGTGGAATAAATGGCGGTATCGTCCGCGTATTGGGCTATAAAAACTTTGGGTTGGGCGCGAGGGATGTCACTGGTATACAGTGCGAAAAGGATGGGTGATAGCACGGAGCCCTGAGGGACTCCGGCTCTGACTGGATGAGGAGTGGAAAGGGTGCCTTCCACGCGGTAGCGAAAGCTTCTGTCCCTTAGGAAGTCTTGTAAGGTGAGCACAAGACGCTCTGGCACGCCAAAGTGGTATAGCTTGTAAATCAAGCCATTGTGCCAGACTTTGTCAAAAGCTTTCGCTACGTCGAGGAAGACTGCTACCGTCGATTGGGGTTTGGGTTTCTTATTGAAACCCTCTAGGATGTGCTCCGTGAGGCGGTGCACCTGTTGGACGCATGAGTGTTTGGGTCTAAAGCCAAACTGCTCATCGGGAATAAGGTGGTGTTCCCGGGCATGGGATTGAAGACGGTTCGCTAGGATCCGTTCGTAGAGCTTCCCCAGGGCGCTGAGGAGGCTGATGGGACGGTAGCTGGTAGGATCAGAGGAGTTTTTGCCTGGTTTGTGAATGCCAATGACATTTGCACATTTCCAGGTGTCAGGGAACACACAATGGTTCATAGCCGCATTGAAGATGCTGACTAGGAGATGAATGAGAGGGGGGGAGAGGGTTTTAAGAACCTTGTTAGAGATGCCGTCGGCACCGGGGGCTTTACGTTGTTTGAGGTCCTTGATCAGTCTCGTCACCTCAGCGAAGGATACTGGGGTGAGTGGGGGGAGTTCAGAGATGACCACAGAGCTTTTACGTTCGACTTCAGCGTCCACCGTATCGAGGTGGGCTTGGTCTACGTGATCGACATTGGGGGAGCATTGAGCCTCTAGGCTGTCGGCTAGGCACTCAGCTTTGTCTTCGTCAAAGAACGCTGGGACGAGGGGGACAGGTCTGTATAGGGGGGGCATGTCGCTTTGTCCGACACCTTTCATACCTCGAGCGAGATGCCAGTAAGCCTGGTGGCTCGGCACGAGGTTTGAAAGTTTGTCGCCCCAGCTCTGATCACGCAACTCGGACATGCGACTTTCAACCATGCGTTCAAAGTGGCGTTTCCGAGTTTTGTTTACTTTGCTTGGGTAGGAGTCGTAATGTCGGGTCACTGCTTTACTCTTAGTCACTAATCGTCTCACATCCGCTGGAATGACAAGGCGCCGGTCGTCCGGCACTATGACTTCCTTTGCGGATGCACCTACTACGGTGGAGAGGTGATTAGTGAAAGAGTCGATAGCGAGGGATACGTCATCTTTAGTCACAATGTCGTCAGGGATTTTGTCAAGGTCGGGTGAGCTGATAGCCTTTAGGGATTCACCTAAGAGCTTCCAGTTCACTATCGTCTTGGTCGGGCAGGGTACGTCAGATGTTGGGTCGGGGCCTAGTCGCAGTATTATGGGGCGGTGGTCAGAATGTAATTCGTGACACACCTCCATAGAGCGTAACTGAAGTGTTACGCCTTTGAAAAGTGCCATATCGAGTAAGTCGGGACGGCCGTGGTCGAAGTAGGGGTAGTGAGTGGGCTCGAGTGGAGCTATTATGTCAAAGATTAAGTCAGCGATTAGGCTTTCAAGGTCAACACCGTTGGAATTGTTGACATTACAATTCCACAGGACGTGTTTGCTGTTGAAGTCACCGATCAGAAGGACGGCGCTTCCTAGTGAGAAAAGTGCTACTAAGTCAGCGCGGGCGATACGCTTTTTACAAGGTAGGTAACAGGAAACTATGACTAGGGGTTGATGACCCGTCATGGCTAGCATGCAACAAGATGCTTCCATAGTAGTGAGAGTCGGGGTAGGTATGGGGATGCAGTGCAGGGACCTTTTGTAATAGATGAGAGTGCCTCCTCCACGACCGGTCACTCTATCATTACGTACCGTTCTGAAATTGGCAAACCTGGGGTTCGCCTTCCCCGGTTTTAGTAGGGTTTCCTGCACGCATATAATGTCGATCAGGTGGGTATTACAAAAGTCGTGTACAAGGTCACGTTGTCTGAAGAGGCCGTTAGCGTTGAAGGACGCTAACGAAACTGAGCGCGGTTTATTCCTTAAGGTTGTACTACCCATAGTGGGTGTACTGAGGGGGAGTTTGGGGGGCGAAGCGCTTTAGAGCGCTAAGGAGGCTGGCATGTTCCAGCGTATATTGGATGACTTCCGCAGGTGATTGTGCGGAGTGCATCTTGCGTGCTAGAGCACGGACCTCATCTATATTGATGGACATAGCAAGGTCGCTGACTAGCGCTATATCCTCTTGAAGAGAGGAGTCCATCAGTGGCATAGGAGGTGGGGCCACGGGCCGGGCGACGCGAGGTGCGGCGCGTGGAATGAGGGCAGGAGGTGCCGGGGGTGCCGCGCGGACCGGGGCCGGTGCGCGGGCAGGGGCCGCGGTACGGGCGGGGACGGGTGCGCGGGCCGGGGCGCGGGTGGGAGCGATGGTTTTAACCATGCTCGGTGGCTTTGACCACGCGTTCCTAGCTGGGAGAGGAGCGGGAGTCACCTGTGAGGCAGGTGCTACTGTCAGCTTAGGGCTGACCCGCTGCCACCTATCATAGGTGGGACGAGGAGGTGGCGGAGGTCTCCTTTCCGTTGCCACCCTGCGGTTTGTGCGTGGCGCCCTCGGGCAACCGCGGTAGTTGGCGGTGTGCCCCTGGGTGCCGCACAGAACGCAGCTGGGTGGGTCGGGTGAGTCCCTCGTGCGAGAACAATTCTCTGTGGCATGATCGCCTAGGCACTTAACGCACCTAGGACGAGCGAAGCAGAAGCGGGCAGCGTGCCCGTATAGTTGGCAGTTATGGCACTGTGAAGGAGAGCGACCACCCTCAAGTAGAAAATCTGTCGCCAAGCACCTAACGGTGTGTTCCGGCAGTAGTCCTTGAGAGCCAGAAAAATTACAGGCTAATGAGACCTAACAACTGGACGTCTCAGTGTAACGGGCACAGTGCAATTCGTCGTTGACGAAATGCGTCTGTTATAGGCAGAGGTTAGTCCACTTAACATCAGGTGGGCCTCGGGCTTGTTCCGTCACTATATCATAAAAAAAAAAAAAAAAAAAAAAAAAAAAAAAAATCCTGAATGGGGACTGAACATCTAGTCCGGAGAGACCGCAGACCGTCTTCAGGTTGAAGATGGTCTTGCCCTCCGGGGATCGGTCTAGTACTACGAGTACTAGGTCGTATGGGCTTTTGTCTTTGCCACTGTACATGCGGTGTACGGCAAGGACAGGGAAGTCCTGTCTTTTAAGGTCGTCAAGTACAGCGTCTGTACGGACTTCCTTCGGGACACCGCGTATGACGACGCGTAGGACTTTCTCCTCTTCGAGCGCATAAGTGTGGAAGCTTATGCTCTCTTTACGGAGGAGTTTGGTTAACGCTCTGTGGTCGTTAACTGAGGAGACTTGGACTTTAATGCCCTGCTGCGTGGAGCGGGCGTTCGTATAATTGATCTTACGATCAGTGAGGAGGCGGGATAGCATATCCCATTTGCCTTTGTCCTGTATGAACAAAGGCGGAGGCGGCTTTTCGCGGCGTGCGTTAGCGTCCTGAGAGGGCGCTGTAGCCGAAGCGGTTGCGGAAGGCGGGGACGCGGGGCGCGGGGCGGGGGTCGGCCTATTGCCGGCGGTAGGTGCTTTGGCGGCTGCCTTAGCGGGCGGGGCGGAAGGCCCGGAGTTAGCGGCCTTAGGGGCGCGCTTGCGTTTGCGATCTACGACGGTGTAGCCGTCGTTGTCGGAATCATCAGAGTCTGTGCGTGAGGCGCGGGGTTGGTCGACCTCCATGTCCGTTTCCGAGTCTGAAACTGACTCGACAACGACATAGGCAGGTTCGATGCTCGCAAACCGACCGATCGGTGAGCGAGAGCGAGAGCGGGGTTGGGCTACTACCGCGCGCCTGTTATCAGGGCCGGGGGCGGGGGAGTCCGGGCTCTCCTGTAAGTAGGATGGCTCCGGAGGGGCATCATAAGCGGGGACGGAGGTCCCGGAGGGAGCAATGGGAGTGTCCGTGAGGTGGGCACTCTCTGCGTCTGAGGTGAGGGCTGCTTGATGAGCAGCATAGAGGTCGGGGTACCGTAAGGCAAAGGTCTGAAGGACCTCTACCTCACTATTGGTAGGGCGGGGCTGCATCCTGAGGGGTGCACTCAGGATGCCCTAACCAGGGTAGTGTCTCCCTCGCACAACCTGTGAGCTCACTGTGTGAGAGGGAGTGAGTACCTACTGTGTATCCCTAGGTGTGTGTCCCTATCCGCACTTTTTTTCTGGGGCGGCGAAGGGGTGTCCTAACGACTCCGGGATTGACTAGGGGCGGAGACCTGCTTGTTTCGGCTGATCCCGTGAGGCGGGAAAAGGCCGCGGTACAAGGTTAAACCAAAAATCGACAGAGGTAGTTGGCACCGTTAGGGATCACTCTGCGACCGCAGCAAATGGCGGATTTGATCGTTCGAGCGAGCTTAGCCCGGTAGGGCTCCACCTGCCTGAACGATGCCGCTTAACAGCACAAAGTGTGTTGTTGAGCGGGTGGTGTTGTACGTGCAGAAACAAAGATGCGAAACAAGGATAAACTGCACTTTTCAGTGCAGTTTAACGCAGCAACACCGACCCGGGCTTGTCCGGGGCGGTGGTTGCTCGACGGTGGAGCGCCGCCTCAGCAAGCACGAAGCTCGCGTCGCACGGCGTTCGACGAAACTCTCAGCTCCTGCACAGACAAACACAAGCTGAATCGGGATCGCGCTCTTCAATGCGCACTGTTGCAACTAGCGTCGGAACGATGTTCCAGACGAGACGGCAATAGTGCGGGGACTATTGCGGTCTCACTGGAGGGTCACTTGCAGCTGCGGAGAGGTGCGCTCGGCGTGGCGGCGCAAGGCGGAGAGTTTTTCTGTGTTCGCCTGGGTATCTACCACCCTCAAGAAAGAAATTTGCCGTCGAGCACTTAACGGCCTGTTCCGGCAGCATTCCTTGAGAGACAGCTCCTGTACTAAGTTAAGCCTGGTTGCCATCGTTGACGACATCATCAGTTACCATTATGTGAGATTGTGCTCAAAAGCTAGCTTATCGGCAATAAAAAGGAAGGTACCCTTAGCGAAGTAGATCTTTAAAAATTTAATTGAGATACCAAGTTTGAAGCAGTGATAGCTCAGTGGCATTGGCTATGGACTGCCGCGCAGCAACTCCATGGTTCGAATCCCGCCGCGGGCTTAAGCTTCTCCGCATGGTGGAAGGGCATTTTGCGAATGCCCGCCTGGCCAGCGACCACCCTGAAGTAGAAAATCTGTCGCCAAGCACCTTACAGTGTGTTCCGGCAGCAGTCCTTGAGAGCCAGTAAAATTACGGGCACATGAGACCTAACAACTGTACGTCTCAGTGTGACGGGCACAGTGCAATTCGTCGTTGACGAAATGCATCTGTTATAGGCAGAGGTTAGTCCGCTTAACATCAGGTGGGCCTCGGGCCTGATCCGTCACAAAAACATAAAAAAAAACCTCATAAAAATGACGATTAGGCACTAAATTACCTACAGACACATATTTTTACCAAATAAGTAACCAACTAAAAGTTTTTTTTTTTATTATTGGCAACATTAATCTATTTCAGAGTTATGTTGGTGTTGCTATGCATCCAAATGTGTTACCTCATTAATAAAATTACCCTCAAACTTGTAGTTTTCGTAAATCTATTTAGGTAATTCCGGAACTTTTTTCTAAAAACGTTGACAGCATGATATCGCTCCTTAATAATTGTTTAAATGACAGAACGCAT
Organism: Plagodis pulveraria; assembly: GCA_963890685.1. Taxonomy (NCBI): domain Eukaryota; kingdom Metazoa; phylum Arthropoda; class Insecta; order Lepidoptera; family Geometridae; genus Plagodis; species Plagodis pulveraria. Next base: position 20,698,618 of record OY982972.1, read on the forward strand.
CCAAACGTACCTGATAAATTGGTGCGCGGGAAATAGACAAAAAAAGGAATTTGATGATTGTTACGTTGCAAGCAAGCTTAGTTTTTTGTTGAGCCTATTTTGGAATTATGGCTATAACAAAACGTTTTACAAAAAAACGACTTCAAATAAGTGTAAAAAACGCATTATTCAGGATAACTCAAATACTACTTGACTGTTTTTTTTTATGTGTTACCTCATAACTCTAATGAGTGTACCGATTTTGATATTTTTTTTTATATTCGAAAGCTGGTACTTAGGTTATGTTCCATTAGTCGCTAAGAACGCTATTTTCGATAATTTTGATCACATTCTGCGTCTCTGGTTGTGATCATGTGATCGTTTGTAACTGTCATCCCCGTTCCATTTTTGGATAAGAACGATAGGAATGCCACTAAAATTTGCCACTTCTGTCACTTATGACATTAGATGTAGCGTTTAAGGCGAAAATAACGCCAAGACCCATGCTGCCGTCCGTTGACTAAAAGGTCGTTAAGCCACAGGGGGTCGATTTTGAGCTTTAAATGCCATCCTATACAGAAAAAAATTCTCTATCAATCTGTCTTGGAATTATTTTTATAACCTTTTAGAATCAGGAGATAGGTCTAGTAAAAAGGCCGTTAAATATTGATAAAAATATATTTTACAAAGCTAAATTGACGTTAACCTTCAATACTTAGCTACACGATCACATACAGCCCTTAACGACATCATCATAATAGAATTGTAATATTCGTCACATAGCAAGAAAGACGTTATTTAACTTTACTAGGTTATATAGTCGTTAAGATACTAATGCTACCTTTAAGTTTTTGATTTCATAGCTAAATAATGTTGGTAATCCTACACTATAAAGCAGTTTCACAATAAAACTACGCTTTATGAACGTTAAACTCTTATAACGGCTTTATAGCGTTTGCCGGCTGTTTTAGGACCTAATGATTTACTTTTCTCAAAATTCATAGCGCCCTAAAATTCTTAGATGAACAACATTTTGCGTCCACATCCTTAGCAAAAAAGACATTAAGCGACAATACTTAGCTAAAAAGTCGCAAATTGCTCTCACGTTTTGACCCGCCCCGCACGAATTCCAGTTGAGTGTCGCCTAGGTCGTCATATACATTATTATTGCTAGTTTTGTTAGCTTGGCGCTGTTTATATCTATTGGTATGAAAATTATAGAGATGTTACTATGATCAATCGAGTTCAATTGCAATTAACGACTCTCATGGCAAAGTAGATGTACCTATTTGCTATTATAATGTGTGGACCAAATATTTCATTAATTCTTACGTACCGTGCAAACAAGACAAGCGAGGAGTGGCAAGAGGTCTTACGCTGCCTCGTTTCTCGGAAATTAAGTCGTCTGCAGCGAGCTTTTTGTGTATTAATTATAACATATAAAGTAATCCTTACTAATATTATACACGGTTAGATAGATTTGGATGAAATTTGGTATGGTCATAGCTTATACCCTGGATAAGCACATAAGCTAGTTTTGGTTGTCACTATCATCATCGTATTTCATCACAACGCAGGTAAAACCATGGAGCGCAGCTAGTTGTTGTTAGCTAGTTTGTATGTGTGGATGTTGGTTACTATTTCATGCCTAAACGGCTGGATGGATTTGAATTTTATTTGGTATGGAGATAGCTACTAAGCTGAATTGATATACAGGCTACTTGTAATTACCATCATCATCACTGTTTTTATCACCGCACGGGTAAAATCATATTTTAACAATATTTCGCTTAATATTGTAATTCGCTCATTCCTCGGTGAATATGATAGTTCCTATAACTTAAATCAGTGTTCTAGTATTTTTTTTATTAATTAAAACATATCGTTGTATCTTCACACTAATATATCGCGGAAAGGGTAGGCAGATGTTGATTTTATATTATTTAAACATTTCCAATTTCCCATGAAATATATAAAAGCAAGACAATTTTATGATTCACATAAAACTTTGCAACAAAGTGATAATCAAATATTTTTCACCACAGATTTAGAAAAAAATATATATTGTTACCGAGAATAGATACATTAAAATGGAAAAATAACCTTTGAAATTGAACCCGTGACTGTTATTAATTGGTTTGATGGCATCGCAGGAAGAAAACAGGAAGACATCCAGAGTGCGATTTACGTTTTCCTAGTTCGTATCGTAATGTTCAAAATATGAACACTTGGCTTGACAACTGCAGTGCCCGAAATAAAAATTAGTTAGTGTTGTCGTTGCTAGTTCACTCGGTGAACACTGACATAATATCGACAGCAACAATTTCGTACTATTTTATCGAACCTGGGCGTCCTTTTATTAGCGCTGACCAAATGCATCATTAAGTTGAACTGGCAATAAAAAAAAGGGTAAGCTCTACGACCTTATAGATTATATAGATGCAAAAGCTTCCATAAATAGTGGCACAGTGACAGTTGAATCACTTACAGATATATATTTTTATACAGATTTTATTAACTCACCAAATTACACCTCCAACAGGCGCATACAAAATTCAAACCCCAGAGCTTATCTAAAAAACATGGTTCAGGTAACTTTCAAACGTAATAACTTTGTTCTTCAATACAAAAAATGATTTTTAAGACGAATTTACAACATTAAAGTTCGTGTCTGATAGATACTTAAAAAAATCCAAAAGCCTTGTCAATCACTCTTCGTACCTCGCCGAAAGATATGAACAACATAAAAGAAAAGCAGTGTTTTTTACACTTTAGATCACAAACAAACTAGCCTTTATAATACTCGCACATAAACTATTATTTAGCAGAAATTTATCTACAAGAGATAAACATGCTCCTTAAATGAAAAGATGCTCAAGTAAATAACTTAAATACTGATTTAATGTGTTTTTATAAACTAATATATAAGTTTTACTTCTTATAGGCATAAAAGTGTAGGTGCAAAGACTTCATACTTACGAAAGTATTTTTACATAAATACGACATTTTCCCGTAGGGCAAGGCAGAGACCACAAATTTCACTTACTACGATCCTGACATATCGCTTTCGCTTCATCAATTCTTTCATACATGAGCGTTAGCTTAGGGTACGTAAGTATCTCCTGACCTGGAGCAGAACGTCTTCAATCTGATTTCGAAACGTTCACCTAGGTTTTCCCCTTCCAACACTTCCATTCATTCGTCCCTTGTAAAAGTATAGTATTTTGAGTGACATTAATTCTCATATTCTTAATTGAACTGTTCTAGGAGTGAGTCGGATCTTTTTAAAAGCAAGACCCTAAGTTATTATTTATAAAATATGATTTTAAATAATCATTTATATTTAACAATTATACATCCCTGGATGGATAATCTAATGATAAGCAATTAATTTTCTTTATTTGGTTTGCCATTGTAATTCTAAATATGCGCGTGTAATCCCTACATTTAAAATACATTGTTTAAAGATTTAAATCTTATTTATAGTACCTAATTAAGTTGTTTTGTTTCGTAGGAAAATAGATTCTAAACAATTATGTCTAAAAATTATGTTATATAATTTTAATTAACAAATTATGAATTTATTACGTTGATTTTGTTTTAATACTTAACGTTTTTTCTTGATGCCTGTGATGCAACTTGAAATGTCCATTCTAAAATACTTAACTAAATAGTCGTTTAATTTCAAGGTTTCAAACTTAACTGCCATTTAGTGTAGTAATTAAAAGAAAATATGCTATTAAATAAATACAAAATATACAATATGTTATAAAACTAGACTACATAATAGTTAAAAACCTATAACGACATTCAAGCTTGGGTTTGATATCTTTGATATTAGTTAATATTTAACAAAAAAGTCGTTAAATTACTTAGCGTCTTTTTAGTGTAGATTTTTGCATATAACTTCATAACATTAAAAAACTGTGCACATATTTATGTACAAATGCTAGTCTAAAAGGTCGATAGAGTATACTTAGAGACTTTTTAGTGTAGTATATAAATGGTAAAATAAGCCATTATTACACGGCTAAAATGCCAAAAGAGTTTTTTTTCTATTTAGAAATAATTATTGCAAATATATATTGCAAAATTTGATAGAATATAAAATTAGCTTTCTGTGGATATTTCAATGCTGTTTCTGCGACCAATACCTATAAAACAGCATCAATTTTTAATTTTTCCTACGTTTTTTGATCATATCTCAAAACTTGGTTTTGTGGCTTAGCGACCTTTTAGTTAACGGACGGCAGCATGTGGAAAACTTTTTGGGAGTGTGATCGGTTTTAGCGTTTTTAGCGAATCTCACTCAAATGGTACGCACCCTTACTTGTCATGTGGCCCCATTTAAATTTTAGCGAGTAGTATTTTAGTTATTCCTAATAATGCCTATTTTAGGTTTGACGTCGGTTTTCTTTTGAATCCTTTTTTTTAATTGTTAGATATAGTATGTGTCCAAGTTGTTCCCATAAAAATTTCATCAACATCAGTCTGCAAAAAGTATTTGCATGCCTGGATGATGAAATGGTTATGGCAACTTTTGTATGGCGAATAAAATAGTATTTTATAGGCGAGTGACAATAATCTTATAAGAAGTATGCATCACTATGTAATGAGAAAAAAAATACGTTGTTTTATAGTGTGGGGAAAAGTATTAAATACCTAACTCGCAGGAGTCTTACCGTGATTGTGCGAGGTCAGTGTTTTGAATCAGCATGGTAGGTACCGACTTCAAAAACTTATTCCACACTTTTCAATATTGAGAGCCGGTTCCGTGTTTTTACTAATACCTGTGCTTATACTTATTTTTTATTGACGACTTGAAGGTATTGTCACTGATCAGCTAGATATACAAAAGAAAAGAAAACTTATGAACACAAAAGAAATGTTACTAATTTTTTTTTATGTGATTGTAACCGAAATATCACGTGGCCCGCCTGGTGTTAAGCGGACTAACCTCTGCCTATAACAGATGCATTTCGTCACAAGTGACGGTAATTAATTACCGTACCAGTAATTTTACTGGCTCTCAATAATTGCTGCCGAAACACACTTTTAGGTGCTTGGCGACAGATTGTCTACTTGAGGGTGGTAGTTAGCCATGCGAGCATTCGCAAAATACCCTTCCACCGTTGCTGTGAAGTTCAAGCCGGCGGCGGTGGGGATCGAACCATGGACCTGCGGCACGGCAGCGCATACGTCCATAGCTATTACCGCTCGGCCATCATTGCTTAACAAATATCAATAAAGAAAGTTTATAAATATCAAAAAAAGTTACTTATTAGTTATTAAGCACTAAAATAAATAGTAAATGTGAATAAACTTATCCCACTTGATAGGTAATTATTGCTATTTTAATATTACCTATATTTTTACAACATAAATAAGTAATTAAGATATTTTTGTGAAAAGCGTAATCTAGGGTCAAATATGCAAATTTAAAGAAACATGTTTTAGAACTTTGCTTTAGAGAATATGATTATTAGCACAAAAAATTAGTAACATAATTACTTTTTTTTACGGCTACATACCACCTATGTATATTCTGATAAAACCTATTCAAGTAAGGATATTTAGCACTTGTTAGCGCCTAATAGGTATACAAGTAGGTACCACTACGAGCGCTTCGAGTCTACTTGTTTACCGTCTATCCTCCTACACCATCACATTCTTAGTTGTGGCCATAATATAGCCACCTACTTACCACTAGATGTGCCATAAAACTAAAATCTTCCATTACGTTTATTATCTCCAATCTGTATCAAAAATAAACACCACTCATCGTCGCTTTATTGCACTCGATAAATATTTATCTGTATTTACTAAATGGAGTCCAAGATGGCGGCGTATAAAGCTGTCGTCGGGCGATCGTTTCGCGCCATTTCTCGAGATATGACGGATGGTAATTTGTGAACGAATCCGACAACTCGACCCTATTCCGAAACGCTTGGCTAAAGAGCCTTCGATGATAGATGTACAGTCGTGTCCTAAAGCGGTTATTTTAATAACACAATCACTATAGGTAACAACATCATGCATATAGTAAGTACCTACCTACCTACCTATGCCCCCCATCGGTTAGACACAGGCCATACACCATACACTCACCATGTCACCATACACCACAGTGACTTTTTCGGCCATTCTCTAAACACGAAATATCGCACACTACATAAAGCTGAATTTAGCAGGTAGGTAGTGTACCTATAGTAGGTAGTGTATCAATAGAACATGTTAGATAGGAACGGATTTTGCAGCAGGGCCGAATTGGGAGAGACAGAGTCAAATTATGGCTTAAAGTTTGTATGAAAGGCCTAACTTTATGAAATAAGGAACATGAAATTCAGAAATATGAAAAATAACATAAGTAATGCTAGGAATTTTGCTAAAAGGACGATTAAATTTTATTATATGAAAAAAGAGACAAAAAAAGGACAGAGACAGAGTCAAATTCTGGCTTAAAGTAAGGTTGTTTATGAGTAGGTAGGAGACGTTAGAATCGTTGAACGAGTTAAGTAAAAGTTGTAAAGGGCATGAATAAGGGGATCAAAAAATTAGTAAGTATAAAGGACAAACATTTTTTTTATAAAAGTCCTGCTTTTGTATTAAAGAGTATGAAATCTAGTAATACTTTTTATGACCTAAGATGAAAAATTAATCTACAAAGATTATCATATTCATGGTAGGGAAACATTAAGAGCAAATGGAAATTAAAAATGAATATGAAAATTGTATGATTCAGCTGAATCTCTACATTTAACCTGAAATTTTGCAGATAGGTCTCTTTCTTATAAACTATAAGATACCTATCTGCCAAATTTTAGGTTCATAGGCCAGATAACAACCTGTTTTATTAATAGTTAAGGGGACACAAATGAAGATGTTGTTCAGGCTAACCTAGAAGTAGGTATATAGTTTGAATCCCTGCATGGCTTAGAATCAGAATGGGAACGTGGCAGAAAAAATATCTACATAGGTTTGTTATTTTTTCGGGATATACAATGTCGTGGGTTTCACCTTATCAAAATCTATAATGCGATGAAACAGGATGAAAACTAATTTTTTTTTAATACACAAACTGAAACAGTCCTCCAAAAATTTTATATTTCAGGGGCATGATACTGCACTAATAATTACTTACACTTCATTTTACGTAAAGCTGTAGTTACCTTTTGTGCACAACGTTCCAAAGCAGACTAATAAACTAATGCACTTAAATTTAGTTTCCGTTAGGTACTCGTATATTGCTTTTTTATAATCATATTTTAGCGTTGTTCCGTTGATTCACTGTTTACCCATAAAGTAAAAGCTTTTAGAATAGCCTGAGCATTGAGTAATGATTTGATGAGCTCATCTTGTAAACATCGACGAATGATTGTAATTTCAGTAGCATTTTTTTAAATACGAACATAATACGAAATTTTGCCAGTAAAAACGGAAATCTGACATTATTGACAATGCATTATTTCCCTGTGTTAATAACCCTCAGTTTATAACTTACCTAAGCTGGGTTAATAAACATGTAGTTTGCGTACATACAGTATATATTACAATTTACAATATATCATTATACCCAGATACAATTTTTAGTAAAGAAATGTTTGCAGTTCTCGCGCAATCTGTTATGAAGTTTAATAAATGAAAAATCTACATACTCGTATATATAACTTTAGCAACAATTAACACATAGCAACAACATGACTCGGACTCGACTATCACATATTGACACGACTTATTATATCACGAGACTAAGTCCTCATACATTACCTTATCAATTGTACAGGGTAGAAATATTATTCGAAAAATGTTAGGTACAAAATCACAATGCGAAAAAAAAAATCTAGTAGAGAGCATTATTCCCTCCGTAATGGTGATCACTTACCACCAGGTGAATCGCCTGCTCGTTTGCCCTGCAATCCCATTAAAAAAGTAATATAACATAATATTCAACGACATTGATTGACTTTGGTGGAAAAAACGTTATGTGTATGGCAATAGTAATTATCGTATTTGATGCTAACTTTCCTTATTAACTTGTTGGAACTCGTCGAGATAGTTGGGTTATTGGTATTTTCGCGGATTTAGTTCAAAATTGAAAGTAAATTATGCTGGATCGCCATCACAGGTCAGTTAAATTTATAACATGTGTTAGTAAATTTATCGTTAAGTATAATAATGCGCAAGGTATTTTAAAACTAAAGTAATAAAGATGGGCAAAGTGATCTAGTAATGTTCCCACCTACGATTAACAACATTACCCGCCATCAAAAAAGCTCAGGGATGGCACATTACCAACGCCTGAATTTTTTTATTTATATTTTTATATATTAAAATAAGCTCAGCAGCGGTGCTGAGCTTTAACCTGTAAGTAATAAGTGACGCGATAATTGTCCGGTACCTTGATATCACAGCATGGTTGCATGGCGACATTATGAACATATTATGTCGCTTAAGTTCTACAACTTGCATAATATGAAGACAAATTTAAAAAATCTTACCTTCCACAAACTTAAACCTATAATTCTATAATAAAAGACAAAAACTATGAAGACACAGAAGCACTTATGGAGAAAACATAAATTGGCATTTAACACATTAATATATTATTATACATACATATTATAATTATCATTATTATTAACAAAACAGCACAAGCACCTACAATACAAGCACCTACAATATTACTAAATATAATATAGCTTAAGCTCACTTTTTATTATATGTTTTTGTTTTCTTGTTATGAATATTTTATTGCTGCAACACAATGTAACACTAAAGCAGAAGGCAGGTTCAACTTGGTATTTTGTATCTTATTTATTTATTAGCAATAAAATATTTTGTATTTGTATCAGCATCCATGGCGAATACATCACTCACCTTCCCTTTGTCGATGACATAGTTATAATGGCAGAAACATTTGAGATACTCAGTACAATGATTAGCGACCTCAGTAGAGTATAGTACCCAGCAGGTGGGTCTTAAGGTTGAACTGGCCGGTCACTTCTCCATACAAACGTCGTAGGGTGATCACTCCCTTATTTGAGATTTTAGGTCCAGGCTTAACCATAATACCGATTGATATCGTCATTATCTAGGCTTTTATGATGCCAAAATTTTAAAAAGATAATTAAGTTGTAAGTTATGAGCCTCGAAAACTTTATATGAAAATGTTTCGAGGCTCATAATTCTCAAGTTAGTTATTTTATTAAAGTTTCGGCATCATACAAGCCTAGATAATGACGAGATCAATCGGTATTATATTTTATTTTGGACCTGAAATCCTCAAATAAGGGAGTGATCACCCTACGACGTTTGTATGGAAAACGGGCCGGCCAGTTCACCCTTAAAATGAACATAGACAAAGACAAAGATTATGTCTATTGTCCGTGTTGCACTCGTACCAGTAGTTGTTGGGAACGATACGCTCGAAGTTATTAACCATTACATTTACCTTTTTTTTTCCTGATAGTTTATCCTTTGACCACTATCTCACCTGATGGTAAGTGATGATGTGGTCGAAGATGTTGTTGCAAGCTAACCTAGAATTACTGACTCAAGGAAAGCTGCCGGAACACAGCGTTAAGTGCTTGGCAACAGATTTTCTACTTGAGGGTGGTAGCTAGCCAGGCGGACATTCGCAAAATGCCCTACCACCATGGTGTAAAGACTGCCATCTTGAGACAACAACCGGGACCGACGGCTAAACTTGGCCTCCGAAGCACGGAAGCGCTCAGTAGTAATGTCACTAGCGGTCACCCATCCAACTCATGACCGCGCGCGACGTTGCTTAACTTTGCTGATCGGTTGAGAACAGCTAAGTAAACTTCGCAACGAGCGCTTCAAAAGAGCCTGGGACAGACTGTCCAGTTAGGTAGGTCCAACTTCGACAAAGACGTCGCCCGAAGAATCCAACTTGGATGGGCAGCGTTTGTAAAGTTATGCGACATCTTCTTGTCGAAGATCCCGCAGAGCCTGTAGTTGAGTCAAAAGATTGCTGTTCCTGTGCCCTGTATTTCACGCAGTTTTCCTTTACCAAAATAATTGGAAGTGTTTTTTTGTTAGGAGGATCTACATTTACGTGAAATACGTGATATGGAAATGCTAGAAAAGCTTCCACGCTTGTGTGGTATTATTATTATTAAATTTTATTAGTATAATGATTTTTTTTCTCCTTTTCATTGTTATGAATTGGCGGCACACGTTGAATGTATTCAACAATAATTTAAAAACAATCTGTTTGCATAAGACTTCGATAAAATATACCCTATCGAAGGCATAAGATAACAGTTATACGTTTGTTGTAAAAAAAATACTCGTATCGCCATCTATGAGTTCATGCAAAACAATTTCTTGCGATACGCCGCCATCTATTGAAATTACGGTAAGACCATAATTCTGATAATGATTCTAGATGTCGCAAGACGCTTAAACGCATTTTTTATATACCTAGCAATACGAGAATATTGCGTTTCGTTTATCCTTATTTGATTTGCTACAATGAAAAGCCAACTCATGCTGATATTGATCAGGGTCGTGATTTTCATTCTTATTACCTATAACATGGGCTTATATAGAAGTTCACTTTCCTGGCTGTACAGGTAGTAAAAATGACAACAAATGGTAGAAGTACGAGTATATCAAATAGATCTACATATTCTGGAACACTAAAATTATGCAAACATTTTTTTCCTCGCAAATAATGCAACTATTGTCACAGCAAACATTGCCATTTTCTAAGTAGTAAGGAAATAGTTTACACTCGAATGTTGCGACTAGTTTTTTTTATGCATTAATTAACAACACTACAATCTATACAATACCACAGTTACTATAACGAAAGCATTTAGGCAGTCTAAAGGCCATTGCAGGCCTGTGTGCAGTCCAAATGCTCCAGTCAAATAGCACTAGCGTCATATCTATGATCTTCATCTTTCTAGGGAGGCTAAAAATATTTTTAGTTGACATGTAAATTTGTTAAAATACCTTTTGCTCCAAGACAAACTCACCTGTTTGTAGGACATGCTGCTGATCAACGGACGAGGCAATATGACCATCCCAAATAAGGCGTAGCTATATATTACAGACGTGGTCAACGTGCGAGTAGTTACATCCTGCGATCGCCAACCCACATGCCCAGCGTGGCGAATATGGGCAAACACCCAAGGAGGGTGTTTGCCCACATTATGATTAGTAAAAATAGAACGAGGCCCCAAGTCCCCGTCAGATCCGCTATTCCTGGCCACAGTAGCAGCCACAACAACGGCAGAGCAAGTGGTGTCAAGAATCCCCGGTAGATGCACCCTACTATCCCTTAAGACGACTAATGGCAACACACAGCATACGCACTATGAGGACTGACGAAAAGATGGCTGAGCTGGCAATGAGTAGGTTACGACAGGATATTATAGGGTTATGTGAAGTCCGTAGAGAGGGCGAAGACACGCTTACCCTAAATTCTGATAACCTACTGTATCCCAGGTGGTGTCGGGTTTCTCGTCCACGAGGGAGGTAAGCCTCCACCTCTTCATCTGAAGAATGTTGTCACTGACTGATTTGTTAACATTTAGGTGTTAAGAAATCAGTCGGTGAGTGATGAAAACTACGCTCCGACACAAACACGTGCAAGTAAAAAAAAAACAAAGTTTTCTACTCGAGCTTACTAATCGCTTCACTTGCCTGGTGAATTTAGCTTCGGTGGATTACTTAATAACTGTTTAGTAGAAACTGTCCAAACGGTAGGTTTTTAAGTTTTTGACACCCGCCGTTTAGATAGACCTCAGAAACTCTGTAGTCATACTCTAGACCTAATGGAGAAACCACGCTCGTTGTCACTGTAGTCTTTCGATAACGCTCAGTTATATGGGCGACTCAATAGACAATCTCAAAGTCCTGGCGACACCAGTATCCGCTCCTCTAAGGGTGCATACCATTTGAAGTTAGATTCGCTAAAAACGCTAAAAACGATCACAATCCCAAAAAGTTGTTCCACATGGGTCTGGGCGTTATATTCGCCATAAACGCTATGAGGCTACTGGAACAGTTTGAATTCCCTACATTTAATGTCAAAAGTGACAGAAGTGGCAAATTTTAGTGGCATTCTTAGCGTTCTTAACCTAAATGGAACAGGGGATGACAGTTACAAACGATCACAGTGATCACAACCACAGACGCAGAATGTGATCAAAATTATCGAAATTAACGTTCTTAGCGACAAATGTAACATACCCTAATAGGCAAAAGTATTAAGGTGACGATAGAGCGGAATCCAACGTATTCGCAAAAGACATGCCTGTTGGGCAAGTACGATAATTAAAGCTGAGGATGGCAGTATAGCGACGACCAAACCAGAGATGTTGAGAGAGTTTGAGAAGTTCTATGGACAGCTTTACACTTCGGTCACTAAAACTGATACCAGCTTGGCTCTTGGGCCAAGCTGAGCCGGCTCTATACCGAAGATATCTCGGACATCAGCATATACGAGATAAGGATGGCCTTGAAACAGCTGAAGGACAACAAGGCGCTTGGTGATGACGGTATCACACCTGAGCTTCTGTGAGCGGGTGTGACACCAGGTCTCAAACTCCTCCAGAAGCTCTTTATTTCCGTTCTGATTGGAGGTACAACGCCAAAAGCATGGAATAGAGGTGTAGTGGTGCTGTTTCTCAGGAATGGTGCACTTTGCTTAAAACTACAGACCCATCACGCTTCTGAAACATATTTATCAACTTTACAAAATCTATTTGTGATTTTGTTAGGAAAAATTTAAGTCCCGCACATGACTTAATATTTGTGATTTTGTAATAATGTAATCCGCATAGCAGGCGTTATTGCAAACCTAACAATATTAAAATAATATTTATCAACTGTTTTCGACGATCAACGCGAACCATCTCAGTCGCATGTTTGATTGATTCCAGCCTCATTATCAAATAGGCTATAGTACTATAGATAACATCCATAAGATGTAGCAAATTATACAGAAGATTGAAGAGTATAACTTGCAACTGTTCTTTTGGACTATGAGAAAGTCTTCGATCGAAACATGTGTGCTTGAGCCTCCCCAACGATACCGTATCGACTATCAGTATATCGAAGATCAAATAAGTAAAGTACAATAACACCACAATGTCGGTCCGAGTTCAGGAGCAGAGTTCAAAGGCGATTCTATTACAAAGAGGCGTGATATAGGGAGATACCATATCTTCAAAACTATTTTTTTTATGCCTGATAGGTTAGTCTTTGACCACTATCTCACCTGATGGTAAGTGATGATGTGGTCGAAGATGTTGTTCAGGCTAACCTAGAAGTACTGGCTCTCAAGGACTGCTGCCTGAACACACCGTTAGGTGCTTGGCGACAGATTTTCCACTTGAGGGTGGTAGCTAGCCAGGTGGGCATTCGCAATACCCTACCACCATGCAAAATTGCTATTCACTGTAATTGGAAGAAGCCTTCAAACTTCAAATATAGAAAGGACTCGGCATTAATATATACGGCAAGTATGTACATCACTCACATCCAATTTTCCTACGATATTGTGACCATGACAGAATCAATCGAAGACATGAGCACAATGCTCGAAGGCCTCTATCGATTTTCTCAGCGAATGCACCTTGAGATGGACAAGACAAAGGTAATGTCAAACATCCATGTAGTGCCCGTCTCGGTATCAGTTGGGAACTGGATACCCAAAGTTGTTGACAAAATATACGTTTACTTAGGACTAACAGTTCAGCTAGACAAGTCCAAATTTGTGAAAGAGGTCAATCGTTGAATCCAACTCGGTTGCGCAGCGTTCGGGAAACTTCACGGCGTCTTATATTCCAAAATACCTCAGTGCCTCAAGACAAAAGTCTTCAACCAGTGTGTGCTTCCAGTGATGTGATGACATATGGAACTGAAACGTTGCCTCTACTAACAGTGAGCCTTATAAGTAAGCTCAAAGTCTCACAACGAGCTATGAAGAGGGCTCGATATATGTTTTACAATAAATATTTGATTTATTGTAAAACACATATCTTGTATGACTTGATTCTTGATTCTCTACGAGATTATATCAGGGGAGAGGAGGTCCGTAGACGAACAAAAGCCACCGATAAAGCCCGACGGATAACCGAGCTAAACTGGCAGTGGTCAGGATACATAATCCTATAAACTGTACTTATGATCAATGCCCCATTGATCATAAGTACAGTTTATAGGAAAAGTGTCGAATGGAAACCAGCGCTGGAAGATCACCCAAAAGGTGGACGCACGAAATTATTAACTTCACAGGATGCAGTCCGCTTCCAACCATTCTATTTGGAGACCTATTTGCTAGTAGTAGATTTCTTATGACTGTAATGATGATGAATATGCATTCAACTATGCAGTTGAGGACCAAAAACTGTATCCAAATAAATTTTACTTTTATATAATTAGAACTTCTTTGAAAAAGTGTCTAATTTTTTGATATTCTAGTTTATAAAAGCAAATTTGACGCATTTCGCTATATTATGTTTTTCGTGTCGCAGCTTAGAGTCCAGAAATGAACCTAACTTTCGCGATTCATAAAATGCAAGAGGTTAAATTGGAATAACAGCTAGTCCCGAATTGAAACTAAACTAGAACATTAATTAAAAATAGTTTATCATGAAAATAACACAAATATCATAGTTCAATAGTTAGTAGTAACCATACAGCATAAATTAAATTCGAGACATGAGACACTGAGTGTGTTTAAATCAGAAATAGATATCATGATAGACCATAAAAATAAACATTCATCTTAAAATGTTTGTTCGGACTAACAAAAATCAACTCTTAAAGGTTGTTAGCATTATTACAATAACCCTGTACAAAATGCTATGTATATCATTGTGAGTTTGTCTTAAAAAATTCCTAAACTGTGTCAAAAAATTGTATAAAAAATATATATGAATATATTTTTTTATATTATTTTCTTCTCCTAATTCAGCTGGTAGTTTGTAAATATTTTAATTAGTATGTAGTGAGAATTGATTATGAGAGTGACATTATGTATTAAACATTAACGGCTGCCATCTCAAAACAACTACTGGGACCAACGACTTATCTCCGAAGCTTGGAAATGCGAATTAGTAAATACTACCAGCCATCCATCCAAGTAACTCTACTGCTTAAACTAGTTTATCGATTGTGAATGACTTGGTAAGCACCACTACAAATGTATAAAAAACATGGATTTGGAAAGTTTACGGTATTTTGTAAATGCTCGTCTAGTTAGCTACTACTTTCATTCATATAACAATCTGTCACCACAAACTATATACGCGTTACGAAACCTATCTTTAAAATACAGTTCATAATTAGGATGTACATAATATTATATGACACTGCAACATAGACAAAAGTGACACCCTGCGATCAATTATAATAGTCTTCCTTATTTTATGGAATGTTGAAAATTCTGACTTGTCACTTTTATGCAAATTTGTATTGACAACCAAATATAAAAATAAACACTGCTTAATTATCTACCTATGCATATGTTTATTAAAAAAATGTCAAGGAAATATGGTATATATGAAAAAATATGGCGAATCATATAAATCATATACCGTGAAATCCTCCAACTTTGGCCACATTTTTCAGAATGATTGTTACTACACTAGAAAAAATTAGGAAAATGTGTTGGTTTTATGACGTGAACAAGATGTATAACACGAATTACTATCAGTCAAGCATAAAAACACTTTAAAAAATAACTGATATTGTATCATAAAAGTAACTTAAAAGACTGGCCAAAGTTAGCTCCACTTTCTGTCAACATTATCCACAGCTTATAACATCTGAACTATCAGCCCTAATCGCATATAGTTAAGAGCTATGGTAATAATATGGCCAAAGAAAGCAACAAAATAAAGTACATCACCAAGAGAGGCCATTTTTGCTATTTAATCCCTGTGGCCAATGTTACCTGGTAATATTTGCTAATGCCCATACAAATGATTTTAGGTACTAGGGTTGACACAAAAAAAGATAAACAAATTAAAACACAGTTTTAACATTAAATAGCTTTATTAAAAAAATCAGGAACCAATACGCGCTCATAGCGTTTATTGAAAACATATTTAGTAAAATCAAAGCTATAACTAAGAATTAGATAATATATAATATTAATAATTAACTTATAACTTAAGGGCGTCTTAACTAGATCTTTATTTTGGCATCAAGACTCAGGTACAGCGCCGACCGAAGGTGAGCAAGGAAGATACTGAGAAAACAACAATTCTCAACTACTGATACCTTATTTTTCCTATTTTCCTGAAACAAATAAAATAAGTCAATGCTAAATATAGTTAGGTCTATATTAAATATAGACTAGGCCTATTTACAAGGTTTGCCTGAACAAAATCTTCGACCACATCATCACTTACCATCAGGTGAGATAGTGCTAACCTATTTAGCATAAAAAAAATATTATTATATCATAAAATTTATATTAATTGTGAAGTTGCAAGTTTCACGTTGACAAAATGTAGTGGAAGGGTAAAGTCAACAAAAAAACTTCTAAATGCATAGTATTCTAAATACATATATATCAGCTTATTGCACTTTGAAATGATTTTAGTTATTTAAAGCACACACAAGCAAATAAACAGCTAAGTAGCTATATATCACTTTTTTGTTTTTTTAATATAAAGTTAATTAAAGATACCGAACTTTAAAGAGCTAAAATCTCAATAGTATAAATTTGCTAGCAGGTGGCGGCCCTCATGCATAATTGACAGCGGCCAATGTTTACACTCCAGGTAAAGAAAACTGTTTGTAACATTGGTCGCTCACATTTCTCAAACACAAACATCAATCGTAAGTTATAATGCATATCAAAACATTCACCTGACATCATTCTTTAACATATTCAGAAACTACTTACCCAAGGTTCATTATAACAGGCAGTCAATAAAAAATTCAAAAGTAAAAATTGGTCCACGCTTCAATAGTGTCACTTTGACTACGGCTGACCGACAACTGAATGACATAAGCAAACAAACTGGCAATTAGTGTTGCCAGAAATATAATGTATTATCTATCACTGTTTTAAAAATATTTATTTATTTATTTATTAACAAAATCCACAGCTCTTAGAGATACACAGTAAAACATAATTTCTGAACCGACAGCCAATAACGGATTTACATTATATGCTGTTTCATATGTAAGTAAGTCGACAACAGTCATCAAGCAAGAACATAAATAATATGGAAATAACTGTAAAGTTATACAATGTCTATGGCAAAAATGTAAGGCTCAATATAGGCATAACATACTTAACACTAATTTAGTAGTTGTGTTTTGTGTATTTTATTATTATTATATTATTATGTGTTTTGATGTATTTTACATGTGACTTCTATTGATAATACTAGTCTCGTAAGAGTCTGGGTATAATAAGACCATGGGTGGTATGCATGCATGTGTAATGTGCGCGGGAGGATGTGTGTGTGTGTGTGTGTGTAATTGAAGTTGAAGACATGAAGTCTGTAAAAGGTGAAGAATATTTGAATGTGTAATATAAATGTATTTATGTAATATTTTAAAACAGTTATGGAAAAAGCAAGATCAGTTATTATGTATATTCATTATTTTAAGAATCTCTCGCTTAAAGACACTTCTGCTGCAGTGGAAAATATCAACGGAATCAAACATTTTGTTATAATTTCTGTGCATTCTGCTAACAAGCAAATTTTGACTATAATTGGTTTTTGTGACTGTAGACGCAAATAACTTCGTATGTATGTATGTATATATATACGTAACTTATATCATTTCAGTGGTACGAGCTAATTTAGTTATTTTTTTTTCCGTCCAATGTTACCCTTAGAGTCCAAAGTTGGAGGATTTCACGGTAATATTTAAGTATGATAGGATCATAAATGATCCTATCATACTTTAATATTTGTAACGGGACAAATATTTAAGTATGATAGGATCATTTATTTTAAATAACTGTGCAAAGAGTATAAGGTAATGGTTTAAAAAGTGTATATTTTTATATCTACAAAAAATTTGCATGTGTATTTTTTTATGTTTCTAGTGGCTTTATAACAATACCACATGAGTTTTTTTGTGGTTTTACAATGCGATGCAAATCTATAAATATCTGCTTTAATCGAAAACAAAACGCAATTTTGCTAAGTGTTGCCAACAAAAAAATAACACAGAAATAACTTGTCCCAAATCCACCATTTTCCCTTTGTAACTAACCGGTGTCCAAAACACGTGCGTACGATCAAGTTACATGGAAAACTAGTGTGATCGCGACTTTCTCGCATTTAATTACGTTACCTAAAAGTGCGCCGTGTTTCTGTCGACAGGTGACGCATATTTATCAACAAAATGAACACCGAGAAGCTAAAAAAACTGCAATCGCAGGTCCGCATCGGCGGCAAGGGCACTCCGAGGCGCAAGAAGAAGGTTGTTCACGTTACCGCGGCCACAGACGACAAGAAACTCCAATCCTCGCTCAAAAAGTTGTCGGTGAACACAATCCCTGGCATTGAAGAGGTGAACATGATAAAAGATGACGGTACTGTGATACATTTCAACAACCCGAAGGCACAGGCATCACTCGCAGCCAATACCTTTGCGATAACAGGGCATGGTGAAAATAAGCAGATCGCAGAAATGCTGCCTGGAATTCTCAGTCAGTTGGGGCCTGAGGGTCTGAACCAGTTGAAGAGGCTGGCGTCGAGCGTAGCTGCGCCGAAACCTCTCGAAGAAGACGATGAGGTTCCTAACCTAGTCGGAAACTTTGACGAAGCTTCTAAGCAAGAAGCTAAGGAGGTCAAGACCGAGGAGAAGGAAAAAGAGAATGAGAAGCCTGAGGTCAAGGAATTCGAGAAAAAACCGGAATCAGAAACCAAAGCAGACAAAAAAACCGATTAAATAACCTCTCTCACACAATGGTCTAGTTTTTAATTTTGCTCACCCGATGAAGTGAACGAGGTTTCTAAAGTCACAGAGGTGTGTCTCAAAACTTTTATGTATGATTTAGTGATGTGTTCCTATCCAAAGAAATGAATTCCGATTTTAAATGTTCATTTTGCATTTATTGAATTACTAGTGTTGGTGCGGGGACACACTTGGGTTCTTTGTTTTTTTTTTATTTGATTCTCTGGGCTTTGGAAATCTGTAACATGGCTATCCTGTGTCCTGCATTGCTTCTCTGTTCTCTAACTAGCAACTCTTTAGTTCATAACTTACAGCATAATGAGAGATAAGTTGATTCTCAAAAATAGGACTTTAGATAAGTGTTAATGTAGCCTATTGTTGAGATATTGGCAAATAATACATTTGTATGTAAAAAAATCGATTACATATACAATTTATTTTAACAGCACCATCAAATTATAAGATAAAATTATGTATAATGCGGTGTTGGAACACCTTGTAATAGGTATTTCTATTCCTAAATAATACTATTTTTTAAAATTGTTGATTCATGTCCAGTTGAAATGTGCTTTCTCATTATAAAAGTTTAAAAAAATAGATTTAAATATGGAACATTAGTCATTGGTAGCTCTAGGTGTATTAGAGCAGATGGACTTGAGCTATAACCTTGTATGATAAAAACATAAAAATTGCAAAAATGTAAAAGATTGAGGTTTGTGTGTTGTATGACATTAATAAACTTTAATCAACGAGTTCTGAATTTCATTTATGCAACCTTCAGTTTTAAAATATAATCTTAGTTTTCCTTATGGAAATTGTTAGTTACAGCACAGAATACCTTATTAGTTCCTTTGTAGTATGTACCTATAGATAAAATATCTACCTATCTAATGACTCAGTTATGGTTCAATCAAGAATGACACATCAAATATAGCAATTTGGAAATGTTTGATTATAGGTCAGTATGTAAAGGTTTTTACTAATTTTTATAATTTATCACAGAACTTGATAACCTTTGTTATGGTGGGACAGTTTTTTTATGGAATTGTGACATACCAAGCACAAGGCGCACCTGGTGTTAAGCGCCCATCTGCTTCTAACAGATGCATTTCATCACAAATGATGAATCACCTTGTCACCTCTCACCCACTGTATGTCTCAGTCACCTTGTGACATACAGTTGTTAAGTCTTGTGCCTGTAACTTTACTGACTTTCATGGACAGCTGCTGGAACACCCTGCTGGTGCTAAGCAACATTTTCTACTTGAGAGTGGTAGGTAGCCAGATGAGCATTATTAAAATACCCTTGCACCATGCAATGAAGCTCAAGCCAGCAGTGGGGATTGACCCATGGACCTGTAGCACAGCAGTATCACTTACCGCAGGGTCATTATTGATTCATATGTATATTCACTGCTGATTTTAGTACTAGACACATAAAAGTAACAATAATGATGTCAATTTATAAAGACTACAGGTTCTCTGTGCCAAATTCCATTAATATTGGTTGAGAAAAGAAATAGATAAACTCACTTTTGCTATATTTCATAATCTATGATAGCCATCTTTGCCTACAACTTTTGAAATGGTATACCTATGTAAATCTTTAATACCTATATCAAATTAGAATCATAATTATTTTAATACTGTTATGTTTGCAATAACGTCTGCTATGCGGATTACATCACAAAATGACTAATATATGATAGAATTTTTTTTTATGTGGCATCGAATCCTGCACTTGACTTAAATTTTTTCTTTTGTATATTTGTCATTTTGTAATCAGAATTATTTATTGCATAGAACAAATATAAAGAGATCATAGCATTCTATTTGTGGTAGAATGGCTAGGAAAGAGTTAAGTGGAGGGTACATTAGCCAGCTCTATTTAAGTTAATATAATGTATGGAATTATTAAAACAATTTGCCAACTTCAGTATACAAAACTACCATATTTTATTTATTGAACTTTGCACATAATAATAACTATGGTGTATTCTGTGGCTATGGCATGGAATGTCTGTGCGCCTTTACCTTTCAAGTTCAACTCATTACTAGAACACATGTATGAATAGGTACTAGCTCAATATAAATATATGTATTTTTTTTACCTAAAATGGAACCTACTTCAACACTCAGAAGTGTGAAATAACTTGTTGAAGTTGGTAAGTTCAAAAGTACCCATTATCACAATATTGTGCTTGGTTTTGACAAGTTATTTCACACTTTTGAGTGTTGAAGACAGTTACACTTAATGTAAAAAAAAGATCACCCTTTTTAGTTACCCTTGCTGGTGCTACGGGACCGATTGTCATTCACTGTCAATGACTATTTCATCAAGATAGGAAAACAATTTTCAGTTGTTGGAGTGTAACGCAAAAACGGCTGGACCGATTTTTATGAAACTTAAATGGGACTACACAGGAAGCATAAATCGGTTGTATTGAGTATCTCTATAATCATTTAATTTTTTCCTCCACCAATAGTTATTCTTCTTTGCTAAACTAATAGTAGTATATAAACAGTTTCTTATCTTAAGAACAGCAATGGATAGGAACAGGATTTCAAACTAGGTCTAGATCCTGGCCCTCACCTCGAACCTTTAATGTAAGAAGTAGCTTCTAAACTTACAATAAAACGGTCTCTACATAGTATAATTACTATGTTATAACAGTCATAAATCTTAAATTTTGTACCGCACGTCTTAGAGAGAAACAATTTAGGTAAGTACCTACTCATATGGGTGCCAGTTAAATTATAGGCACATGAGACCCCAGTGGAGACGACCGGGTACCAATCGACTTAGGTAACAACTGGTATGTATCAGGGTGACGTGAGGAGTGCAGTTTGTCACATGTGTCGAAATGCATCTATTATACCTAGGCACAGGTTACCGCTTAACATCAGGTGGGCCTTGTGCTGCTTGTCAAAATCCCATGAAATAAATATAATGGACATTTATATTTTTACCTAAAGCAGTAAAGAGGTAGGTATTATCTAATCAAAATTGATTAAATGCTTGGGAGTTGAGAGCGGAAATTCATCCCCATGATTGCGGCCTGCGGTTAGTGCCGGTGGTCAACACAACAGTGGTGAGCGGCTGTGATAAGTAGTCTTCCTGTTGATGTAAAGTTTTAAAGCCCCGCGTTCAACCTAGCAGATTAGATTCGCATAAATTGGCAAGATCAAAGATTACTAACCCACTCGATTAGACAGATCTCGAATTAAAAACCAGAGTATGGATAAGAAATCTTTTTTTTATTTTTAGGTTGGACATGTATGCTGACTACCGCTATGCGGACGTCCATCTCTACCGGGTTTTGGGCGAGGGAAGGCCCTCTTTTAACCGGCATATAAGGCGAAAAGCGCCTTATACCTCCGTCTCCTGCGGGCGCCGAAAACGCTCCGCTACCATCGGGAGGGGTGACAGCGAGCGCAAGGGCACAACTGTGGTTCGAACCTCGGCTTGTCTCGCTGCCGAGAGACAATGTGGGAATCGGAACTAAATATAAGAACTTATAATGTATATACTTATACATATATTTTGAATGTAACTACCTATAATACATCCATCCAATACCTACGAGGGCGCACGGTGGGCTGAAAATCGACTTTCATAGACTTAGGGATTTCAATTTGAAAGTGCCGGATTTTTTGCCGGATATCGCTTCTATTAGTTATTAATATATACAAAAATCACATCCGAGTTAATTCTGCACAAAATCGAATGAATTATATTTTTATTACGAAAATCTTGTATGGAGCCAGAATGAAAAATCCAATTATCTCTTAAACGGCAACGAAAACCGTAATATTCATACAGGGGGTTTTAGTACTAATTATTTAAGATTTTTTGACATACTCCACATAAGGGTTGTCGACACACGTCACATCGAAAGTTTTTATTTCTTTTTACATATGATATGATATCTTTTCGTGTCTAAGTTAAAACATCGATACTGAAAATTAAATTGACGCAAATATTAAGAATATATAAACCGAGACGATTGTTTTTATGTAACTATGCGGAAACGGTGCACATCCCTGACGCACAGGGTCCGGGCCAGCTCCAACAGCATCGTAAGGATATTTGCAAATAGGTTTGACTGTCAGTTATACATGAACCACTGTACTATGGTTCATGTACAAAGCGATTAAAATAAGAATAGGATCGGCCTAGCGCCATGTTGTGACGTCAAAACTAGAACTTCGTACAGTGTGCAAAAAAAGAAATGATAAAACATGTATAAATTAATAAAGAAACTAAAAAAACTCTACTGCAAATAATTTATTTTCGTTAAGCGTTTTATCGATCCATTGAAATGAAAATTGGAAGTTAATATATTTATGGAATGTTTTTTTAAAGCCCTTCATTTTGATACACATCACGATGGCTTGTTAAAGAAAAATCGGCACAATATCATTTTTTTCGATTGTATCAGCCCCGTGTATTAATAATTTATGTACGGTTGACGACATGTAGTAGGTACCAGCCTTACGCAATATCTTTGAATTTGATTACGTAAATTTCCTAGCCAGATCTTATTGCTTGCAATATCACTGCAAATCTTTTAATTAGCGCTTCATCCAACTGGGTAATAGCTGCAGTTTTATTGGGAAACTCGAAAAATTTTTCCCGTCATTGGTAGTTCCCGTCATCCTAGCCTTGTAGGCTAGGTTGTAAACAGTGTTGTATTTCGTAGTATAATTATACTATTTGTACCATTATTTCACAGTGTGTAGTAGTATCATATTGCCATTATACATACTAAACGCAGATACCATACTCTCATTTTCAGATCGATCGACTTGTATTATCGCTAAACCCTATTTTTATTTATACCCTAAAATATCGGAAAGGACGAAAGTAAAAGCTCGGTGGAAGAATTATCCTTCTCAAAGTTTTACAAATATTTTGCTCTTGATTGACTGGTTTCACCTCCTGCAAACGCTTATTGTAAAATAATGCTCAGCAAAGTTAACTTGGCAAATACCAAATTCAGAAATAAACTTGCAACAAACTAAAAAATAAAATTACTTTATTCCTGACTCCCTGGTACTTTCTTGCGATGCTCTAAAATTAAGTTTATCTAACCACTGCATAGAATTTATACCGTCGCGTCGGACTACATTTTACTGGCGAATTAGCCGAGATTAACGTCCACTTGCTTAAACTTGATTAATATGCCATATTATTCCGTGAATATTTTGGTCTTAATTGAATAAGACAATATAAAACTTACGAAATACGAATTGCATTTTCATTTTAATTAAATAAAATACGCCGAAAAACTATTACTTACAAGGTCTTTGTTATCTTTGCCATAAAGTAACTTTGTATATACTGAAATAGAGACCAAACTTGACATCCCTAGGTGTTAATAGATTTTTTTTGATGACGTCACGGTTAGTAATGTCCGTATATAACAGATGGCACTAAAAATATAATAAAAAAAACAGTGCTGCCATCTGTTTTTCATAAATGCTCATCCCGGTTACGTATGGTTGATACTTTGTACCTTTATTTATTTAAATATAGACATATCTATAAGTTTTTTATAGATATACTATATCTAATATTAACCTGTTATCCTATAAATTACTTTCAAGGAACGCGTGAAGATCATTAACTCTTAAATATGGACCAAATCACCAATGCTTCCTGCCACGGGTCGAAACATATAGCATCAAAAGTAAAAGCAGTATTAAGATCCAGCCAAAAACCTACAATGAGCTTGATAACTAAATACAAAAGTCTATAAGTTTATGTATGTTTTATTATCCTAATTTATCTACTTGCACCTATACATAACAAAAACATATCTTTCCACCTCATTGTAAAAATATCGTATATGGCACCATGTTGAAAATAGATTTATTACTTGTAATTTCATAGTCTATGATTAGTAACTAAGCAACGGTTGTTAGAAAATTTTCCTATTGACTGATGTAATGTTCTTCTACAAATAAAATACGTTTACAGCTTTATCACAAGATTTTAATATCCTATTGGCCTTTTACTGCGCTGCTCCCAGCCCATGTCCATCAGGTCATGGGCCCAGCCATAGCCAAGTGATAAAGGTATTAAATTATAGACATGCAGAGTCCAAATTTTACAAAGTTGTCCGGCCAGTCCAACTATGGGACTTGGGCATTTGCCATGGAGATGTTCCTGATTGACTGTGACCTATGGGACTGCATACAAGGTACTGTAACCGAAGTAAACGATTCGACAAAGAAGCGGGATGCTAAAGCTCGATCAAAAATTTGTCTAATGTGTGCTGAGAGTATTTATCCTCTTATAGTAAACGCACAAACAGCCCAAGAGACGTGGATAGCCCTAAAAAATGCATATGCAGACAGTGGATTGACACGGAGGTTGTCGCTACTACGAAAATTATTCAGCATTAAATTAAATGACTACCCGAACATGGAGGTTTATTGTACAGAAATACAAGCGACTCAGCAAGCCCTACAGGCTATAAAGGCAGGTTTAGAAGATGAATTTATTGGAATTATAATGTTAGCTGGACTTCCAGAAACATACAATCCATTAGTAATGGCTTTAGAGCATTCAAGTGTCAAAATCACATCAAGTAGCGTTGTGGCTGCCCTATTGAAGGAGGGCCAACGCAAGGTACATGATAATGGTGATTCTGTCTTAATGTCAAAGACAAATAAGGAGCCTATGAAGAATAAGAAGGTGATAATATGCCATTTTTGTAATAAAAGGGGGCATTTCAAGTGGCAATGTAAGCAGTACCAGGAATCCAAGAAGGGAAGAAATACTGCGGCTACTGCAGGACCATCTATAGGAGAAAGCAGCATGAGTTGTGCAGAGACAGCTGGCATTGCTAGACAGTCAAGTGAGTGGATTCTTGATTCTGGTGCGTCATCGCACATGACTTCTAAAAGAGATTTGTTGACAGATGTTAAAAACGCCCAACGTTGCATCAGTACAGCTGGTAGTGAAAATGTTGTTTCCATTTTACAAGGGAACATGAAAACAACTGTAAATAACAACGGACGACATGTCAACATAAATTTTAGAGATGTTTTGTATGTACCAGAAATTTTGATGAACTTACTATCTGTAAGTAAAATTGCTGCACATGGTCATATTGTTATTTTTGATAAAAAATCTTGTAGAGTTTTTAAAACAGAAGATGTTTCTTTACATGTAGGTAGGGCGTTGTTAACAGCATCAGTTAAAAACGGGCTCTATGTTTTAGATCAAAATATTGATAAGGCAATGGTTGTTCTTGATGACAGGGTGAAGATGAGTGCACACGAACTATGGCACCGGAGGCTTGGTCATCTTTCCAGAGTACAAATGCGTAAGTTGAAACCATTAGTACATGGACTTAACTTTGGAGCGGAGAACACTGAGCCATGCGGAGCATGCTGTAAAGGGAAACAATGCGTAAAGAAATTCCCAAAAGGAAAAGCGAACAGAGCCAAGGAGCTTTTGGAGATAATCCACACCGACCTAGCAGGACCTATGGAAGAAGTGACATTGGGTGGAGGTAAATATTGCCTAATTTTTGTTGATGATTATAGTAGAAAAGTTTTTGGCTATTTACTGAAATCTAAAACTGAGGTACTCGGTAAATTCAAAGAATTTAAGGTCTTGGTGGAAAATGAGACGAACAAGAAGATAAAATGTCTCAGAAGCGATAACGGGACTGAATATACTGGAAACGAATTCCAAACGTATTTGAAAGAAAATGGAATACGTCATAAGACGAGTGTAGCTCACACTCCTCAGCAAAATGGAGTAGCGGAACGCACTATCCGCACTATTGTTGAGAAAGCGAGGTGCATGCTTCAAGATGCGAAATTGCATAAGCGTTTTTGGGGTGAGGCAGTCAACACAGCCATATACCTAAAAAATAGGTCACCTTCAATGGCAATTTCAACTGTACCTGAAGAGATATGGACAGGAAAGAAACAAGATGTGTCTCATTTAAAGATTTTCGGAAGCAAGGCACACGTTTTAATAAAGGGCAATACAAGAAAGAAATTTGATTCTAAGTCTACTGAAATGATTATGGTTGGCTACAGTGAGAATCAAAAAGGATACAGATTTGTAGATAACATAAATAATGTGAGGCGAGTAACTGTTGCTAGAGATGTTGTATTTGTGGAAGGAGTGTCGTCCAACACTGAAGTGTCAGATGAACAAACACCTCAAACCGTAGATATCTCAGAAATCCTAGCAAATAGACCTGAACCAGTAGGAAGTATAATCCCAACTGAATTTCATGAAATTGAATGTTCAGAACGGGAACAGGTCAGCATAGAGAGGGAACAGGAGAGTTCAGAGAGAGATGGAGAAGAAATAGACGATGCTGATGATTTCCAGGACTCGATAGATATAGGTTTAGATCAGCAATTAATAAATGAACATAGTATTACTAATTCAAATGATACTGAAATTGAAGAAGAGCCTGAAATTCGTGAAATCGTAAGTGATCGCCGGTATCCACTACGGGAAAGACGCCAAAAGGAAGAAAAAGACATGGTCTATAACTTTCATGTTTCGGACGATCCAGACCCGCAATCCTTACAAGATGCTATGGACAGGACTGATAAAGAGTTGTGGTTTTCAGCTATGGTGGATGAATATAATTCTGTGATCGAAAATGAAACTTGGGATATTGTAAATCGACCATTGGACAAAAATGTTGTTAAATGCAAATGGGTCTTCAAACTAAAAGTTGGAGCAAATGGTACAGTGCAGCGTCATAAAGCTCGATTGGTGGCACGAGGCTATTCTCAGAAGTATGGAGAAGATTATTTTGAGACATTTGCCCCAGTTGTTAAATTGTCTTCCATACGTCTTTTGCTCGGACTTGCAGCTGAAATGAATTTGGATATTCACCACATTGACGTCACAACAGCGTTCCTAAATGGTGACCTCAATGAAGATATTTACATGGAACAACCTCCGATGTTTATAAAGAAAGTTGATGAAGGAAAAGTATGTAAGCTCAAGAAGGCCATATACGGATTAAAACAAGCGGCTCGTTCATGGAATATTAAAGTACATGCACACATTATAGAAATTGGTTTTACAAGATCCAAATATGATCCTTGCGTTTACATAAAGAAAAGTAAAGAAGTTTTTATAGTTATTGGTCTATATGTTGACGATTTTTACATATTTACAAATAATGCTAGTGAAGCTTTACATTTAAAGAATGAACTTGGTAAAGTTTTTAAAATTAAAGACTTAGGTGAAGCCAAAGAGTGTCTAGGAATGAGCATTGTGAGAAACCGTCAAGAGGGGGAAATTTACCTAGATCAACGAAACTACACAAGGAAATTGTTGCAAAAATTTGGAATGGAAGAATGCAAACCAGTTGGAACTCCAATGGAATGTAATCTGAAAACTTGCTAAAGGGAGTAATACAGAGAATACTAGATATCAAGAAATAATTGGATCTCTAATGTATCTGTCTACTTGTACGAGGCCAGACATATCTTTTGCTGTCAGTTATCTAAGCCAATTTAATTGTTACAATGATAACATGCATATGGCAGCATTGAAACGTGTGTTACGGTATCTCAAAGGTACAATGGATTATGCCCTTTGTTACAAGAAAATGAACAAGCCTCTGGTCGCGTATGCTGATGCAAATTGGGGTACCAATTCGGACGGCCATTCATTTTCTGATTACTGCTTAGTTTTTGCTGGTGCTGTAATTTCGTGGCATGCTCGCAAACAGCAATGTGTTGCGTTAAGTACTGCTGAAGCAGAATTCATTGCTCTCTGTGAAGCTGCTAAGGAAATTGTTTTTATAAAAGGGATTTTTAATGAGTTGTGTACAAATAGTAAGCCTGTAACTGTGTACAGTGATAGTCAAAGTGCTAGCAAGATGATTTACAATCCAGTCACTCATAAGAGAAGTAAGCATATAAATATAAAGTACAATTATGTTAAAGAGTTAGCTGAGGCAAAGGAAATAATTATAGATTACTGTGAAACTAGTTCCATGCCTGCTGATGCTTTAACAAAATCTGTAAACAGGGTTAAACATAATTTTTGTTTTAACTATATGGGATTACAAAGACTATAAACTTAAGTGGGGGTGTTGAAAATAGATTTATTACTTGTAATTTCATAGTCTATGATTAGTAACTAAGCAACGGTTGTTAGAAAATTTTCCTATTGACTGATGTAATGTTCTTCTACAAATAAAATACGTTTACAGCTTTATCACAAGATTTTAATATCCTATTGGCCTTTTACTGCGCTGCTCCCAGCCCATGTCCATCACACCATAACAACGTCCCTATATGATCACAGCCAGCATAAAAATAATGCACCATTCACAGCTAACTTTAAACTAAATAAATTTAAATTTCTGGCACAGAAAGTAAACAAATCGGGAAGATGCAAAATCAAATAGTAATTGGCTATAGGAATTAGGGATGCTCACCATCGATTCAAATCGATAATATAATTACATCAATAATGCTTTAGACTAAAATTTCGTGAATTGAATTATTCTTATTTCTTAATAGAAGCTTAAAGTAAAACAAGCCGGGCAACCAAATTAATTTGCTGATAAGTCTTTTCCTTTTTTGAATCCAAGGCAGAATAACATATAAATTTAGTTTGTGGGGACATTGGAGGGCTCGTCTGGGCTTATCACCTCGAAGTTGTACCTCTCAATACATAAATTAAACGTATTAAACCAGTTCCAGTTAGTAAACTCGATTTCCCATCGGTGAGTATTGTAATTTCTATCCGTTGTAAGTTTTACCTTTAATTAATAATATTAGTCTATCATGTATCGTGATATTTTTTCTTTACTTTTATTATATTCGTATTTCTACGAGTGTATTAGTCACACCTCTATTGTCTCTTTATTTGAAATCACGTCAGATTTGTGCTTTTGCCATAAAGTAAATTTTGTATATTTTTGTACAGCGGATTTTAATAAATATCTTCGTTTAGTAGCAGTACGATGTATATGTACACCCCACACGCTAGGATACGAGAAATATTTGTTGGGTCTCTTCTTCTGTATCAACAGATAAAAAGTTTAATTCTGTAAACTCCGCAAAGCCCACACATCCAATTCAATTCCTCGTTGCTAAATAATTACTCGTTTTTAGTACTAAACACATCACAATCAGTAGTAGCACTGGCAGAATTTTCTCCACTTGAAAGTGATCAATTAATTGAAAGCTTGCCAGCAAAAAATTACATCAATGAGGATCGTACTCAAAGTAAGTATATGTATTTGGTTCTAACAATACGATCACAATTACTTGCAGCTCGCTCGCAGAAAAGTAATACCAAATGTTTACTTATCATTTTATTTTACCAGGAAAAGGCACAGCACAGCACAATACCAGCCGGGAAGTAGTCATGAACCATCTTGAGATAGAATTCACTCCATTTTAAGATTGCACTAAATGTGAAAATGAAACTTTGGGACATTCTGATTATATACGGAGGAGAGTATGCTCAAGGATGGCTATGCACACCCAGCGATAAAATAACAAATGTTGTATCAAATATACAAGACATCGTTTATAATATAAAAATGATAAAATGTACATAAAAACCCTTTGTTTAATATTAATTGATTTTAATGATATTGGGTGCCATGAACATAATAGGAAATCACAAATATTTCTTTTAGACTTCTGTAAACGATTTTTCTTGCATAATTTTTGCAAAGACGTAAATAAAATATTAAATGGCAAGCGACCATTAGAAGAAAATGATGATAATGTTAAAACGAGAGCAATGAAAATATTTAAAAGATCACATAAAAAGAAAAATTTAAAGAGCGCATGTTTCCTCATAGAACTTAAACGATTCTGCTACTGATTTGTTCGAATTTAGCATTCGATCACTAACTAAGTGATTCCAACCCTAATTATGACATGGGAAATGTCTGACACCTGTTCTTTTTTTTTTATTAAGGTATTGGCTTATGTCTTATTTAAGTTAATGCAATTGCCATATGTATTAACTAATTTCTCCATATTGTATAACAACGCCATCTGTTATTTAACGAAATCCCTAAATTTGAGTGCTATGCTACAAAATATAAAATACGTTAGAGCAATGACTTTGTGTGTATGTCAGATATCTGTTTTATTTGTTTGCATTACATGCTGTCATTATTTCACATAATTATTTATGAGATTGTATGGTCTGATCTTTGCTTCAAAATCACAGATTATAAAGGAACTTTGTTTTTGTTTCTGAAATTAGGTAAAATTTCGCAAAAAAAATATAAATTCGGGTTAGGATTTTAAAATGATCGCGCGGCCGTGGACTGACGATTTGCCAAAATGCAGGAACACATGTGTGGCATCTTATTTTTCTAGACTTGGCGGAAGCACTAACAGCACTGACGATTATTTATGTTTTCATTGCCAAACAGAAGATAATTTGTAAGTTCACACTTTCTACAAAACATTCGCATAAAATTGCATATGATATGACATCCTTCACAAGTGATAAGATATGCCGTGATTCCGACACAAGGTTTTGGTTCTACCATAGAAAGTACAACGAGGTGAAGTATCCCGTTCATGTGACTCGTAGATTAATGCTACATACCTTTTAAGGGTAGTTTGCCACAATCCCCACGCTTGTCAGGCGTCTTGGGGATTGCAGCATAAGATGGCAGTTCTGCAGAAAGAGCTGCTTCCCACTTACTGTTTATTTGGTTGGAGTGTACCCTTGGGGGCGCAAAAAAAAAAATTTTTTTTTTTCGCTTTAATGACCTCCTGGGAGGTCAACAAACGTCCTAGGTCAATGACCTCAACTTTGGGGTCATTGACCTAAGTAACCTTAATATAGGTCCGACACTTAGAAAAATTTTCAACATTTTCGAAGTATAGTTGACCTATATATTTTTTGATGCCATGTGAAAGAGGCACTAATAGCTAGCATCTTTAGTTCGAGACGACGTAGTCTAGCCCCACCGGTAGCCCACTTACAACCAAATCAGTCTGTCGATATGAGCCTACCTAGCGAAGTAGACGTCTGTGGTGGGGGTCGCCTGAACTAAAGTAGTAGCTATGAGTGTCCTCTATCCAAAACTACAAAAAAAACCAGGGGTCAATTGGACATGAAATTTTCGTCAAATTTTTTCTAAGTCCCAAATCTAGTTTGTGTAGCAGCGGTAGGGAAGGGGGCGCAGAATTTCACGCCAATTAACATATGTTTTTTTTGATGCCACGTGAAAGAGGCACCAATAGCCAGCAACTTTAGTTAGAGACGACGTTGTCTAGCCCCACCGGTAGCCCACTTACAACCAAATCAGTCTGTCGATATGAGCCTACCTAGCGAAGTAGACGTCTGTGGTGGGGGTCGCCTGAACTAAAGTAGTAGCTATGAGTGTCCTCTATCCAAAACTACAAAAAAAACCAGGGGTCAATTGGACATGAAATTTTCGTCAAATTTTTTCTAAGTCCCAAATCTAGTTTGTGTAGCAGCGGTAGGGAAGGGGGCGCAGAATTTCACGCCAATTAACATATGTTTTTTTTGATGCCACGTGAAAGAGGCACCAATAGCCAGCAACTTTAGTTAGAGACGACGTTGTCTAGCCCCACCGGTAGCCCACTTACAACCAAATCAGTCTGTCGATATGAGCCTACCTAGCGAAGTAGACGTCTGTGGTGGGGGTCGCCTGAACTAAAGTAGTAGCTATGAGTGTCCTCTATCCAAAACTACAAAAAAAACCAGGGGTCAATTGGACATGAAATTTTCGTCAAATTTTTTCTAAGTCCCAAATCTAGTTTGTGTAGCAGCGGTAGGGAAGGGGGCGCAGAATTTCACGCCAATTAACATATGTTTTTTTTGATGCCACGTGAAAGAGGCACCAATAGCCAGCAACTTTAGTTAGAGACGACGTTGTCTAGCCCCACCGGTAGCCCACTTACAACCAAATCAGTCTGTCGATATGAGCCTACCTAGCGAAGTAGACGTCTGTGGTGGGGGTCGCCTGAACTAAAGTAGTAGCTATGAGTGTCCTCTATCCAAAACTACAAAAAAAACCAGGGGTCAATTGGACATGAAATTTTCGTCAAATTTTTTCTAAGTCCCAAATCTAGTTTGTGTAGCAGCGGTAGCCATTCCACGTTGCGGTGAAGCTCAAGCCCGCGCCGCGGCGCGCGGCGGATTCAAACCATGAACCTGTGCGGCAATCCATAGCTAATGCCACTGAGCCTTCACTGCTTTGGGTTTGGTACACAAAGGGTAAAAACGGATTTTAAAGACTCCGCTGTCTGTCTCTCACCGGGCTGTATCCTCATGAACCATGATATTTAGACAATTGGAATTTTTACAAATGATTTGCTATCATGTTTATATAGCGCTATCTCTATCGCACAAATGTCTTGATTCAATGCATGCAGCCCGTTCTCACGTTGAAGTTCTAGTGTAAGTTTACTGTAGTGACATGTGGTAGTGCAAATTAAAATTGTTAATGTAAGGTAATAATAATAAGAATAGAAATAAAAAAGAATAATAGTAATAATAATGTCTTAATTATTAAGACTTAATTAAGACATGGGAGTTGGCCCCCTGCACTCGTCACCAGGGATTTGTATTGGCACCGTATGTATTGGTAACAGATGTAAAGGCGTTCACAGACGGCAGCTATAATATAAAGCAATATATTTTAAATCGATATATTTCAATATAGCCCAATACATTTTTCCATAGAAATTGACAAGAGACAACACACTGTAATTTGTTACGTGATTAGTTTTTTCGTTGAAGTGGGGATAGCTCAAGGGTGTTCCTCTGGCAAGAAAGCCAGGATCTGATGATAAGATCCTGGAGTAATTGAGAGAAACCCTAGAAAAGTAAGCACGAGTAGAGTTAATTTTTCGTAACTTGATCGGGTATTTGTCAATTCTAATGAGTATAGGATTCCTAAACTGGAAAATAATCACAATTTCGCGGCTGATAATTCATGGTATAATTTGAATTCCCCGCTCTTTTCCTTAAACTTTATATGATCTTCAATCCATCTCTTTCTTTTTTTTGGCACATGTGGCAATATGCGCATTAAATTCGCAATCAAAATCGTCTTCTGACGAACTGTCTAGTATATCTAGTAATAAATAATGTGAGAGGGTCATAATATTTAAGAACATAAACCCTACTAGTATATGATAAAGAACCAGTGTTTTTATTTTGAGGTTGTAACGAAATGATTGTTAGTGTAAGTCGTTATACGTACTATTTTATTGTTAATGCAGCGCCTCCATACCATTTTTTTTCCGAAATTGGTCCCACGGCTTGAGCTTGAAGACGTAATAGATTACCTACGTTTCTGTAAATACCTCTACTGTAAAATCCCTGCTCGTGACTCCAAGATATTGGTTTTACTGGAATATGAAATCTCTACAATATACTCGGCTTTACACCTAACCCTACCAAGGTTTCCACTTGAATATACCGGTTGTGACAGATGTAAACTTAAGTTCACTTATCCCTATATAGTATAAGTAATAATAACTATGTTAGTATATAAGTTAATGATAGCAATTACATTATCACCTAGCCACGTTTTTGTATGAATGAGCATGATTTAAAAACTATTGAAATATAATTATTACATATAGGTACACTATGCAAACTTAACTTATTCTTTACTTTACCTACACTCAAACTACCTACTACAAACAAACCCACCTATTACACTAAATAGTCAAATTATCACAGTTTAATCATATGTGCCGTTTGTGGTGAAAAGTGTCACAGGCCCCTTCTGTACTTCTGTACAACATCTTGTCCTGCATGATTTATTTGTACCTACCAACTACCTGCGCCCCACGGTTTTACCCGCGCGCTGATGAAAAACGGTGATGATCGTGATGATGAACAGTAGCCTATATGTTAATCCAGGGTATAATCTATCTCCATACCAAATGTCATCCAAATCCATCCAGCCGTTTAGGTGTGAAGAAGTAACATACATACTCACAGACTTTCGACACATACCTACCTATTTATAATATTAGTGTGATTACAAGGATTTTTATTTATAGTAATAAGCTAAGAGAATTATGAGAGATTACGAAGCGCTCGTAGCGAAGTTTACTTAGCTGTTCGTAACCGATCAGCAAAGTTAAGCAACGTCGCGCGCGGTCATGACTTGGATGGGTGACCGCTAGTGACATTACTACTGAGCGTGCACGTGCTTCGGAGGGCACGTTAAGCCACCGGTCCCGGTTGTTATCTTAGGATTGCAGTCGTTATAGCATGGTGGTAGGGCAACAGCTGTCCTTGAAAGCCAGTAATACTAGGTTAGTCTGAACAACATCTTCACTTACCATCAGGTGAGATAGTAGTCAAAAGCTAACCTACTAGGAATAAAAAAAAATATTTTAGAGATTTTATTGAATAAATGATTTTGACCTTGACTTTAACTACGAACTACTAATTGAACGCAAACTTCTGAATTAAAAAAGACTGAACTATTCACAAAGTAGGTACTTATTTATTCTGATCCGAGCCATTTGCCATTACTAGTGAGCTCTTCGTGTACCAAACACTATCCAAGCAATCGAAAACATCAGCTGTAGGTAGGTACTTAATCCATGCGAACGGCACATTCCTTGCACTTGACTGACCCCCCGCACCCCGCTATTCCCTTGAAAAGAGAGGGCGGCGCGGCGGCGGCGCCCGCCCGCCGGCCGCGGCGTCTTCGTGTATGGCATTTTCTAAATCTACCTACCTACCGAGGTGATATTTACCAAACCCAAAGCAGTGAAGGCTCAGTGGCATTAGCTATGGATTGCCGCACAGGTTCATGGTTTGAATCCGCCGCGCGCCGCGGCGCGGGCTTGAGCTTCACCGCAACGTGGAATGGCTACCGCTGCTACACAAACTAGATTTGGGACTTAGAAAAAATTTGACGAAAATTTCATGTCCAATTGACCCCTGGTTTTTTTTGTAGTTTTGGATAGAGGACACTCATAGCTACTACTTTAGTTCAGGCGACCCCCACCACAGACGTCTACTTCGCTAGGTAGGCTCATATCGACAGACTGATTTGGTTGTAAGTGGGCTACCGGTGGGGCTAGACTACGTCGTCTCGAACTAAAGATGCTAGCTATTAGTGCCTCTTTCACATGGCATCAAAAAATATATAGGTCAACTATACTTCGAAAATGTTGATAATTTTTCTAAGTGTCGGACCTATATTAAGGTTACTTAGGTCAATGACCCCAAAGTTGAGGTCATTGACCTAGGACGTTTGTTGACCTCCCAGGAGGTCATTAAAGCGAAAAAAAAAATTTTTTTTTTTTTGCGCCCCCAAGGGTACACTCCAACCGTTTATTTTCCTTTCCTCTGTATTCTTATGGCAACAATGAAGATGTAATTACAAGACCAGTAACAGTTCGGTCGAGTTTATTTCAGAAACATAAACAGCTTTTAATATTATTATTTTAAAATTTTTCTATTAAAATTGCTTCTAGGAGATAGCTGTTACAATAAGTTGGTAAGTTACGATAGATTGACTATTTAATATCAAGTCACAGTACCATTTAACGGCTTAATATCATCAGTGTGCTTTTGCATACATGTTACATACATTTTCCTCAAAAGCTCAATGTTTACAGGTCATATCTTGAAAACAAACGCTTGGTTCATAATTGAAATATGAAAATATGCAACTTCGGAGGGCACTTTATGCCATCGGTCCCAGTTGTCACCTTAGGATGGAAGTGGTGGTAGGGCATTTTTCAAATGCCTGGCTGGAACTGCCACCCTCTAGTAGAAAACCTGTCGCCAAGCACCAA
This sequence comes from Plagodis pulveraria, assembly GCA_963890685.1. Classification (NCBI taxonomy): domain Eukaryota; kingdom Metazoa; phylum Arthropoda; class Insecta; order Lepidoptera; family Geometridae; genus Plagodis; species Plagodis pulveraria. Next base: position 20,735,308 of record OY982972.1, read on the forward strand.
ACGTTATGTTCCGGTAGCTGTCCTTGAGCGCCAGTAATTCTAGGTTTGCCTGAACAACATCTACGACCACATCATCATGTGGTCTGAACAACATCTGCAACATGCCCGCCTCGCTAGGTACCAGTAGAAAATCTTTCGCCAAACACATAACGTTTTGTTCCGGCAGCAGTCCGTGAGAGCCAGTAGTACTAGGATAGCTTTTATTTTTTTAATTCTACATATTTATTTAATCAATATAATTACCATTACTATCTACACATTGTTGCTATCTACTAGGAAGGTCATGCCTTTGCAATAGAACTCTGGTGATCTAGAAGGGGCAAACTGCGTGAAAGCATTTTGTACTGCCTCTTGGGAAGAAAACTTTTTATCACATAGAAAATTGTCCAAATCACGAAATAAAGTCATAGGTACCATTTGATAAAAGTTTCACTCAACAATCTCAAACCATGAAGGTTCTATGTCAATTTGAAGTACATTTCAATAAAACGGCAATTTCATACTTTAACCCCTGTTATAATGATTACTACTTGAAACTTCCAGCTGCCTCTATGGAGTATTTGAGCCACACAATGGCCTGGATGCAGCTAGGTTCATCATGCAGCGTATGGCTGTGGAGATCTTGTTTCCACCTCCATCTGCCAACTCAGATGAAGAGATTCGAGATAGGCTGAGGTATGTATTAATTCGTTTTGTAAAATTTTTATATAAAGCACACTTGTATGTATTACCAGGGGTTCGTCACTCGTGCTAATATACCTACGGCGCCCGGGCTGTCGAACCAACGAACATCAGTCAGGCGGACATGGGCACACCCCAAATGCTATATGAATTTCTTGGGATGTGCCTCGCCAGTGTTAGGCCATATTCGGGTAATGACCAGTAGAGTCTACAGTTAAGTATAGATGGCATGGTGACTTAAAGTCTTGTATTTTTTAGCAGCAAATAGATGCTGACCAAGTAAGTAAGCCTCTTGTCATTTACCGGGCACATTACTATAGTGTAATCTGTGGTACAATGTTCTGTAACAGCTACATTTTGATTTAAAATAAAATTATTTTCCACTAGGAGAACATCTTTGTGGATACCACCGCAGTGCCAAATATTTTGCCTCGAAGCAGTAGGGTGCAAAAACTACTGTGTTTAGGCGTGAAGGGTACTGTAGCTATGTTACTGGGTGAATGAACCATAGAACTTATATCTCAGATTAATGTGTGCAGTGCAGTATCAAGCAGAAAAAAAACCACTGCAAGTTTAATCAACAGTCATGACGCTAACCGTCATTGCGGCCGGCGGCTTGTCCGTTTATCACTAAATAACAATTAAAAAAACGCTCACAGATCTCTATTGACTCTTTCAATTTCATTACTATTTCAGGAATGCTTTTGTATCAGTTGAAAAAGCTTACATAGAAAACTATGATGGCATGATAGCAGAGCGGACAAGTTTGCAGTACCAATTCCAGACACTGACAGAAACACAGGTAGATATTTTGTCAGCACACCAATCTGTTTTAAACAGCTTATAGGCTAGCCTTTGACCATTATCTTACCTGACGTTAAGTAATGATGAGGTCGAGATGTTGTTCACGCTAACCTAGAATTTCTTGCTTTCAAGGACGACGGCTGGAACACACCCGTATGGTGTTGGGCGAGTGATTATCTAATTGAGGGTGGTAGCTACCCAGGCGGACATTTGCAAAATGCCCTACCACCATGCTATAAAAAATATCTATTCTAACAATACAATCGAAATCGACGGCTTAACGTGCCCTCCGAAGCACGGAAGCGCTCAGTGGTAAATGTCACTAGTGGTCACCCATACAAGTTATGACTACAGAAAATGTTGCTTAACCTTATTGATCGGTTATGAATAATAAAACATACACCACTAGAAACGCTATGAAGCTTTTAAGTTAATACCTATTTTCCCATTACGACGGATACGATGTATCTGTAACTTAAAATGCGGAGTGAGCCAGGCCTGGTGAATTTTAAAATAAAAATACAGAAGGCACAGTCAATATACAAGTGCATTCACATTGAGCTGACCAGATTAAATTTGAGATAATGATTGGAAAATTATTTTTTAACTCATCAAAGACTGTTATTTTTTTATTTTATATTATTTCAATTATGTAAGCTAGATGTATTTCCAGTTTTGTGGTCTTCCAAAAAAAAAAAAATTTTTCCTTATATTATTATTTCCAGAAAGCAAACAGCGACATCCTAGCCCGTCTGAAAGAGATAGACCAACACTTGTCAGGCGGAGTGACAGTCTGTATAGCGTTGGTGCACAACAACAAACTGTTTGTGGCCAACGTTGGCGAGCCCAGAGCTTTGTTGTGTAGGACGGATGACAACTGTGTACTAAGGTAAACACAACTTATTAATCATATTATAAGTTAGCCTCAATACCTGAACATCCAGTGAACTGGCCAGTAGGGTGCCGGGTGACATTCTCACACCCCTTATTGCTAACTGTGGGTGTCGTAATAGGCAACTAAACGAAAATACAGGAACGTGAGCAGCAGCGCCTTCTGAGGAACTGATATATTAACATACATACATACATAAAATCACGCCTCTTTCCTCTAGGGGTAGGCAGATACCACGGATTTCCACTTACTACGATCCTTACATATCCCTTTCGCTTCATCTACACTCATCAATCCTTTCATACATTATCACACTATTTCTTATCCTGTCACTCCGTTTCACTCTAATCATGATCCTCAATGCTCTCATCTCCACTGCATTTATTCTACTTTCATGCTTATTCTGCCACACCCAACTTTCACTACCATGCATCAGTGTCGGAACCAACACTCCCCCATGAACGGCCAGACGAGCCTTTTTAGACACCTTCTGACTGTTCATAAACGCGTGCAATGCTCCGTTTACCATGTTTCCAGCGTTCACTCTCCTTTCTATATCACTTTCACACTCACCATCTTTTGTAAACATGGATCCCAAGTATACAAACTCTTTCACTTGTTCCACTTTTTCACCTCCAATCACAATATTGCAATCGGTCACTCTATCATCTCGTTCAAACACCATCACTTTCGTTTTAGTTACATTTATTTTCATTCCCTTTCTTTCTAAAGCCTCATGCATAACATTTACCATCTCCTGCAACTCTTTTACCGACGATGCAAGTATCACTTGGTCATCAGCGTAGAGAAGACATTTAATGAGTAACTCGTTCATTCTTAATCCGCATTCACTGTCTTTCAGGTTTGTCAAACAATTATCCATGAATAAGTTGAACAGCCACGGTGACGCTACACATCCTTGTCTAACACCTTTTTCGATGTTAAACCAATCAGTGTATGTCCCATTTATCCTAACGCAAGCACTGGAATCCTTATAGAGGGATTTCAGCGCTTGGATCAGATTACCATTCAGCCCATGCATAGACAACCCTGACCAAAGTTCATGTCTACTCACCCTATCATAAGCCTTTTCTAAATCTACGAAAGCGCAATAGACCTTTTGGCTTTTCGCCAAGCATTTTTCGGCTATGCATCGTAAAGAAAAGACCTGATCCGTACATCCCATTCCCTTTCTAAACCCCGCTTGTGCATCCCATACCTTCTCATCTGTATCTTTTATCACCCGTTCATTTAATACTTTCGCATATAGTTTACCGTCGACGCTGAGGAGGCTGATTCCGCGATAATTCTAGCAGTCTTGTTGCGACCCTTTTCCTTTATAAAGCGGCACAATCACAGCCTTGCACCAGTCACCTGGTACAGGTCCGCTCCTCCAACACAAATTAAAAAGGCGGTGCATAACAGACTAGCTACTATGCCTCGCCCAGCTCTCAGCATCTCGACTGACACTATCATATCCTGCAGCCTTTCCTAATTTCATACCCTTTAACGCTTTCAAAATCTCTGATATATTTAACTGCGATAAAAGCGTGGGGATTATGACATACACAACAAACCCAAGCAAATTATACCAACCTTATTTTCCCCTCCTAAATTATACCAACCTCCATATCGTAAAGATGTCTACAAAAAAAATTATATAACAGTATAGTATTAATATTTTTAATTGGATTCCTGAAGAAATTAAACTTATGAAAGGTGCTTTATTTAAAAATCGATTATGTGACTTGCTATTATGTAAATGTTTTTATAGTTTAAAAGAGATTTTAGACCAAAGTTATAAAAATACTTTTTAATACAGGTTGTAAAACAAACGCGAGCCCTCACAAAGCTCAGCATTTTGCTAGTAAGTAAATAATTAATTGCTTGCAGGGTGGTACAGCTGACAGTGGACCACAGTCTCAACAATGAAGACGAATTGCTCCGGCTGAAGCAGCTGGGATTGGACGTTAACAAGCTGAGGAACGGTAAGGTACAATGAGTCAACATACGTTTTTATTCAAGCCAGCAGTTTAGTTGTAACATCTTGTCTATATTAAGGATTTTATAGGCTGATTGGCGTAACTTTTTGCTATATTACGTATCACGTCAAAGTACTTTATTATATTATGAAAAGATGCTGCGTTAAATTTCAGCCTCCCCCACATTCCTTCCCGTGGATGTCGTAAGACGACTAAGGGGAAAAAAATACCCGAAGGTGGGAAGCAGCGCTTTCTGATCGAACTGACAACTTCTATACTGTGATCGCCAAGACGCCTGCCAAGCGTGGGGATTATGGCTAATCACCCCAATGGGGGAGACCTTGTTCAACGGGGACGTTCTGATGACGATGAAAATAAAGTATAAAAAATATAAACTCCCTAATTGGGTTGGTGCGGATGAATCCTGTATAGATTCTTTACCGAGTGCAATTAATGAGTTTTTTTTAAAGTCATTATGATGAAGCCCGATGCCCATCTGATGTTAAGCGGACTAACCTCTGCCTATAACAGATGCATTTCGTCACAAGTCACGAATTGCACTGCGCCCGTCACTTCGAGACATAGTTGTTCATGTACCTGTAATTTCACAGGTTCTCAAGGACCGCTGCCGGAACACACTGTTAGGTGCTTGGCGACGGATTTTCTACTTGAGAGTGGTAGCTAGCTAGGTGAGCATTCCCAAAATGCCCTTCCACCATACGGTGAAGGGATTGAACCAGGGACCTGCAGCACGGCAGTCCATAGCTATAACCGGTCGGCCATCATTGCTTCAACAATACTTATACAATGAATAGATTCAGGCTTTACATTGCGGAAATCCATATTTAATAATAACAACAAATATTTTTAAAATATTTTAAGAAAACATCAAATTAATATTTTAATAAAACACTTTTGTGTGACTTACGCTCGATTCTAGAAAAAGGCGTGCTGACTCAACTCGAGTCTATATAAAGGCGTGCTGAGCCGCCGGCCGCTCATTTTCGATCGTGCGCTCGTAGAGTCAAGACCTCCTGAGGACGTAGAAGCGAACGCGTCGAAAATTCTTCCGGTTTGGCTGCGTGGCGTTTGTGACGTCACGTCGGCTTAACATGAAAATTATGCGGAATTGTCACTAGATATATTTTTATATTTTTTTTAATATTTGTTTTTTTTTTAATGTTATTTTGACCGAACAAGCTCGAGGTCCATCTGATGTTAAGTGGACTAACCTCTGCCTATAACAGATGCATTTCATTTTCACAAGTCACGAATTGCACTGCGCCTGTCACATTGAGACATAGTTGTTAAGCCTCATTGTGCCTGTAATTTCACTGGCTCTCAATGACTACTTCCGGAACACACCGTTAGGTGCTTGGCGACAGACTTTCTACTTGAGAGTGGTCGCTGGCCAGGCGGGCAATCGCAAAATGCCCTTCCACCATGCAGGTTGTTGTATTCCATGTTGTTATTAAAACTTTGTTGTTATTATTAAATACTTGTACATTTCCAGCACAATACCTGGGTAACCGTTTGTCTGGCACACGTTGCCTCGGCAACTACCTAGTGAAGGGCCTGCACAAAGCGTTCCCGTCGCTGCACGCCGCCACCAGCGAGCCCGTCGTCGCCGCGCCAGAGATACACGGCCCTATCGCGCTCGACGACAGCTGCAGGTAAACACAACCAACCGCTCCCAGGGGACCGTCCATTAAGGATGTTTTTTTATCAGCATTAAATTTGTGATACTTTGTGAGGTTTAAGACTTACACCCACTCAAAATCACGTGCATTTTTTAGTACCTACAAATAATATTAAGAGCCCTTTTACATTTTGCAGCCTCCTCACTCGCACGTTTAAAGATAATTTCAAATAGCAACAATATAGTTTATATTTTTTAAAATGTGGTCAATCATTATTTTGCTGCATGCAACTATAGATGTTCTCTACTAATTTTCATTTTGATATCTGTTATGGGGGATCCAAAACGCGTAATTTAGTAATTTTAAATTTTGGGCCTCTAATTGGACTCAACATGTAACAAAGTAAAAATATGTTGAGAACATCTATAATTGCATGCAGCGAAATAATGATTGACTATATTTAAAAAAATATAAACCATATTGTTGCTATTTGAAATTATCTTTAAACGTGCGAGTGAGAAGGCTGCAAAATGTAAAAGGGCTCTTAACATTTTTAGAATATTACAATAATATAGGCAGTGATGGTTCAGTGGCATTGGCCGCGCAGCAGGTCCATGGTTTGAATCCCGCCGCGGGCTTGAATTTCACCGCATGGTGGAAGGGCATTTTGCGAATGCCCGTATAGCGAAGTGGAAAATCTGTCGCGAAGCACTTAACAGTGTGTTCCGGCAGCTGTCCTTGAGAGCCAGTAATTCTAGGTCCTGTTTAACACCTTCGACCACATAATCACTTACCATCAGGTGAGATAGTGTTCAAAGGTTAACCATAAGGCATAAAAAAAAAGGTATTACTTAAGAGCCTTCAAGAAGAGAGCATATTCCCTGCTGAAATTTCGCTAGGCTAGATAAAGTGATAAAAAAACTTTTGTAACACGAGGTTACTGGTGTTAAATTTTTAGATTGCGGTACGGAACTGTAAATATTAAAAAAAATGTTTCTATATACTTTAAATGTTCAAATAAAGGATCTCCTAAGCATTTTGTTTGTTTTTAGGGTTCCGTAGTCCTAACAACTTCATAGTTTCGTCATGTCCATCTGTCCGAGGTTTTGCTAAGAGACCGTTAGTACTAGAAAGCTGTAATTTTGTAGGAGTTGTATATTAATCACGCCGACAAAGTAGTAAAATAAAAAATTTAAAAATATTATTTTAGTGTAGCTTTCATACACTTGATTTGGGGATCAAGTGTATGAAAAAGAAATCAGATGTGGTTCCGATTAGTTCCGGGGTCCGTTAAGGGTCAATATTAGGCCCGTTAATTTTCATCATATAAATCAATGATATTGACCAATGTTTTAAGTTTCGTAAATTGCTATTATTTGCCGATGACCTGATAATATATAATTCTATAAATACCACTTATTTATTACATCACAAGACCACTTAAAATTCCAACAGGATCTGGACAGATTTTCAGTGAACTCAGTTACAGTTTACTCATAAGACAAAAATAAGTAATTTGACATTACATTGGGTTATCTAATTATAACCTTGATAAAGTTCAAGTTATAAAGGATTTAGGAAGAGTATTAGTTAGTAAATTAATCGTTGATGTAAATATTTAAAATAAAATTGCACGTGGTTTTAATATATTTAATTTTGTCATAAGGTCGTCTAGTAACTTCAACAACGAATTAACGTATTTATTGTTATATAAGTCACTGGTTCGATCTCAGTTGGAATATGCTGTGGCAGTGTGTAAGCCACTTTACAAATGTTATATCAAATTTAAGGGCTTTAAATCGCAGGAGTTATCCGAGTTTGATTTTATTATGTACAGAATAAAAACTATCATTTTACATTACCTTAACGAATTTGGATTACAGTGTTAACAGAATAAAATATTACATAATATAGAGAATTCTTATATAATCGACACCTTTGTATGCTTAACTGGTTTTAAAAGTAAAAAACTACGATATCAGGATAAGAGTTATCGCTTTCTTATTTCAGATTTCTGATCCTAGTCAGCTCTGGAGTCTACAAACGCATACAAGAAGCAAAAGGCAGCAGCGAACAAACCAACAAACAACTAGCACAAATCATTGTAGAAAACTTCCGCAAACAAACAGACTTCAAGAAAGTCAGCCAATCGGTCCTTGAAGAAATCGAAGAGGAATTTGTCAGCTATTGCGTTAGGAACAATTTGACACCTCGACCAAATTCTCACATGTCATTACTCATAAGAAATTTCAACTTTTTAGCACCAATTTTACCTGAAAACCCTCAAGGTATCACCAAAAACGCATCTGTGAGGTTTAATCCGATAGTGCAAGCGAAATCTAGTACTCTACTCAATGAAATCGATTCCGAGGTATATTCGTCTGGTACGATTGGAACGAATACAAATGACTCGATTGTTGATACTAATCGATCGATGGAATCTAATTCGGATATTTATCCTAATGTAAGGATAGATAGAGATAAGAAGATAAAGGGGTACGTTGATTTTTCTTGTTATTATGAGAATGTTGCCAAGGCTCGGAGAAACGGAACGTTGCCAGATTTTATTGAATAAGTATTTATTGTTGTATTTTTTTTATATGGAATAGTGATTTTTAGCTATTTCAACAGACTGCGTTTTTATCTGACAACAAAACATATCTGTTTGTGTCCAACTTGTACTCAGTTGGTTTTTAATTTAGGGTTCAATACTAGAAAACGGGATCCTATTACTTGGTCTGTCCGTCGTCCAACCTTTGAAGGGTTGTACCTTGGGAACCGTAATAGGTAGCTAGCTAATTAAAATTTTCACATGTTTTATGTAAGTATGGTGGATTGCCAAAGAAATAATAAAACATGGGTGACTTTTTAATATTTTTTTATTTGCTCTCGTAATAATATTTATTCATAAAAGCATAAAACTGTGTGATTATTTTCACGAAATAAATATTTCCTACGGCTCCTACCAGAGTGCCGGTCGGAGGGCCGGGAATAACTCTACCTAACCTAAGGACTGACTCTAAAAGATAACAGCCTTGATACATTATTATGTGCTAATAATAACAAATATTTTAAGAAAACATCAAATTAATATTTTTATAAAACACTTAAAAAATATATCTCAGCATCCTCAGGATGCTTCGTGTAGAAGCGAAACGCGAAAATTGTTCCGGTATGGGTTTTTTTTTAATTTCTTTTCGTGATCGAACCATGGACTTGCTGCGCGGCATCCATATTCAATGCCACTGAGCCATCACTGCTTCAGAATCTTTGCTTTTTTTTGCCGGTCTAGAATGTCACCCCCACATCTCTTCCTAAATAAATAAAATAAAATTATGTGCTTGTTATTTTTTATTTGAGGTAGGGGCCTAGGGTACCTTCTCCGCGGTCCATAGTAGTTGCTATTAGGCAATCCCTGCTTGTCTTAGAAATTCAGTTTGTTTTTGTACCCCCTACTATCCTAGTTAAAAAAAATCAATTCAAAATGTTTCTTAGGACTAACAGACGTCCACCCTAAGAGGTTAGCATTTTATTAATAACCCTGTATAAAAATATAGGTTACTAGTTTTCTGGCCGCGGCTCCGCCTACGTTTATTTCTTGTTTATTTTTATGTTTTTTGTCTCACACTATTTCCATAACAAATTTCATTCAAATCAATCCAGTAGTTTGTAAGTTTAGTCTAAAATGTATTAGTAGTGAGAGTACTGTAAAATGTGCCTTCTTGTCATTAGTTAGTAAGTTGGTGAAATAAAAATTATTTATCTACCGAAAAGTGTTTAATTTGAATAGAATACAGATATTATAAACCTATTATTAGTACATATAGCTTAAACAGCTGATTTGTTTAGACCGGTTTGTAGTCCAGCTTGCTTTCAAGTTTCTTGTTGTCTGCCACCTTGCGTACCGCTTTCATAAGATCCTCCTGGAAAATAACACGTGGTTGACAAAGAGATATTACTATTTTATATTAGCTTATAGGTTGCCGGGCTAGAATGTCACCCCGCCATCTCTTGCCATGGGTGTCGCAAGAGGCGATTAAGGGTTATGTAACTTGTGACGGAACAAGTTCGCGGCCCGCCTGATGTTAAGGGGACTAACCTCTGCCTAGAACAGATGTATTTTCATCACAAGTGACGAATTGCACTGCGCCCGTCACCTTGAGATATAGTTGTCAAGTCTCATGTGCCTGTAATTTCACTGGCTCTCAAGGACAGCTGCCGGAACACACCGTTAGGTGCTTGGGGACAGTTTTTCTACTTGAGGGTGGTAGCTAGCTAGGCGGGCATTCGCCCGCCGCGAATTGCCCTAGCACCATGCGAATTATTATTACATACTTTTATTTTTGGATTTCAAACGGTGATCTTTAAATATACTTAAGTTTTTAACATTATCTATATGGATTATTACATGTCTTTAAACATTATATTGATTTAATTAAAAAATGGATTCTTATTAAAATCTTCTTACAATTCGCCCGCCTGTCTAATGTGTAAACATTCACAACATACACCGTCAATTCTAGGCCCGTTAACTGCACTGCACTCGTCGCTGCAAGACTCAGTTCTTGTCTCGTTCACAGTAATTTCACTTGCAATAGTACTCTACCATACTAACCATTAATTCGCAAACACATGTTTAAGAGTATCTTAAACAAAACTGTTTATATATTACACTACTGCTTCGAAGCAGCAGATTTGTCACTGGTGGTACCCACCAAGCTGGACTAACAGAAAAGGCCTACTATGTAATATATGTATACCTGTATAATGTACTCCCGTTCAGCCCTGATAGCGAACAAGCCAGCCTCTGTACAAACATTCCGTAGATCAGCCCCGTTGAATGTATCGGACAGTTTCACGACAGCTTCATAATCCATATCTCCGTGCTTAGCTATCGGAGCTGCGTGGATCTTCAGGATTTCCAATCTGGAATATACAATTAAAGTGTATGTAGCCATCATCAACAACCTGCCCTCCTCGCAGACATTGTCCCAATTCCAATACCCACAGACTACAATGTTGGTTAGAGGATTTTATCCGATAGACACGGGATTATAGACTGGGTAATGAAAAATCAGAGCACTATCTACGAATAAATAATATTTTAGATACAAGTCAAGGTAATATACATTACCTTGACGCGACCAATCGGATGCAATAATTTCTAAGCGCCAAATCAATTAACAAATCCAATTGAATATGTAAGATTGTGTGTGTTCTGTTGTGAACTTGATGAGTTCAAACTAAAGCGGTAACTGTATTAGAGTTACACTTCTTTACATAATATTTGTAATGTTGTTGCGCCGCATGGTACACTTTTCAAGGGAAGAGAGAGGCCGAGGAAAGGTTTACGTTCTGCTGTTTTTGTGCTTGACTTACATTTCTTTAGATATTTTTATGTACTGTACTGTAACTGTATCAGCCGGATTGTCCACTGCTGAACACAGCCTCCCCTATAAAGGGGGTATTTGCCATGATCCCCACGCTTGGCAGGCGGCTTGGGGATCGCAGTGTAAGATAGTAGTTCTTTAGAAGGCGCTGCTGCCCACCTTCCAGTATAATTATTCCCTTAGTCGCCTTTTACGACACGCACGGGAAGAGGGGAGGTGCAATTCTAACCCGGCACCCCACGGGGAATTTTTATGTATTCGTAAGTTATTATTTAAATTTTTAAGTAAAGTAAGTTGAAATTTTATGTATTCGTAAGTTATTATTTATTATATTAACAAAAAAAGTTAAATGTTTACCAAATACTCCAAAAAAGCAAGCAATTGTAAAACTTCAACAATATTAAACTTATATACTTCTAGAAGTTGTTTTACTATCTGTATAAATTTATAGATGATGTAAGTAACATAATAGGTAATTTTAACTTCGTGTGTTTTCAACACGCTTTGTTTTTTCCAGTTTACATGAGGTGCCGGGCTAGAATCTTACCCCACTCCCCCATATCTTCTTAAGGGTGTTGTATAATGTGACTAAAGGTAAAATACCGGGAGGTGGACAATAGCGTTTTCTGTGTTGTCTTAGGTTTGCGCGATTATTACACATAGTAATTAAACAACTAAACGGTTTAAATTGAGATGTTTCAAACACTTTACAGTGATCGTGGTCACGGGGTGACTGCGAAGTGCAGATGTTTAATTACTATGTGTAATAATCGCAAAACCCTAACATGATAATTACCTAGCTTGTTCATTCGGCAGTGGAATCTCAATCTTCCTGTCCAACCTGCCCGGCCTGAGTAACGCAGGGTCGAGGGTATCAGGTCGGTTGGTGGCCATGATCATCTTCACCTGTCCGAGTGAGTCGAACCCGTCCATTTGGTTCAGCAGCTCCATTAGTGTACGTTGTATTTCACGATCAGCTGATGTGCCTTCGGAGAAACGACGACCGCCTGGGAAAGATTGCAGAAGTTTATATAATAACAGCTGGAAGAGTTCCAACATTGAACCAAGTCCTCGCAGTTCTTCAGAAGGTGCTGGTGTTCACCTTTTTTATGTTATTTTTAAAGAACATATACGAGGCCCACCTAGTGTTATGTGGAAGCCTATACCTATAACATATGTATTATTGAAACATTCATATGTTTAGTCATGTGCTGGTAATTTCATGAATTACTTGCTGGCTCAAGGACTGCCGGAACGCACTGGGGGCCAACTCTCACCTCTTATAGCAATAATAACTTAATCTTACTGATAAATTGTATACCTCTACGTCAATTAAGCAAGCTTACAATCGGTAATAGAATCGCTCAGCGTTTTGATGACGTCACAACAAATTTGATCACTCTTTTCGCGAAATTTGACGTACGAACTATTACTGCTCCAGCGACAAATGCGTTATGTTTGAAGCGCTCGTAGCGAAGTTTACTTTGCTGTTCTTAACCGATCAGCAAAGTTAACCAACGTCGCCCGCGGTCATGAGTTGGATGGGTGACCGCTAGTGACATTACTACTGAGCGCTTCCGTGCTTCGGAGGGCACGTTAAGCCGTCGGTCCCGGTTGTTATCTTAGGATGGCAGTCGTTACAGCATGGTGGTGGGGCATTTTGCGAATGCCCGCCTGGCTAGCTACCACCCTCAAGTAGAAAATCTGTCGCCCAGCACTTAACGGTGTGTTCCGGCAGCTGTCCTTGAGAGCCAGTACTTCTAGGTTAGCCTGTATAACATCTTCGACCACATCATCACTTACCATCAGGTGAGATAGTGGTCAAAAGCTAAACTAAAAGGCATAAAAAAAAAAAATGTTTATCCATCTTCAAAAAGTTACTTTCTAGCTGCGGATTTAAACCTGATTTTGGGTATTTTACGATAAAAATGCGTTAAATTAATGTGTAAATTAAGTGCAATGTTTTTATTTCTACTATTCTTTAAAATACATGCAGCAAAATTATTTAATGAGTGAAACTAAAAAAATTACAAACAGTTGTTGAGCAGCATACAATAAAATGTCGTAAAACTATTGTAAATCCATTCCATAACATCGTAGTTCGGAACAGTGCGAGCGGGATAACGGTATATTATAAACATCTTGGATGTCGCTTGCACATCCGTGATACATATTTCATTCGTTCTTTAAGTAGGATCAAACCAAAATTGCTTAATGCGATTGTGGGTCGGTGATAGTTTGTGTCTTCAAATGATTATTTTAAGCATAAAACAAAACTCTTATTTTTTATGATGGTTTCATAAAAGGTGGGAGTTGGCGTCCTGATAGGTGTTTGGCGAAAGATTTTCTACATTAGGGTGGTCGCTAGCCAGGCGAGCATTCGCAAAATAGCCTTCAACTATGCTGTGAAGCTCAAGCCGGAGGTCGGGAGCGAACCATGAACCTGCGGCAGTCGCTATCATTACTTCAATACGACCTTTGTATGAATCTGGTATTTTTTCCTTAAGGTTGAACTGGTCGGTCACTTCTCCATACAAACGTCGTAGGGTGATCACACCCTTATTTGAGATTTTAAGTCCAGACTTAAGCATAGTACTGATTGATATAGTCATTATCTAGGCTTGTATGATGCCAAAATTTTAAAAAGATAATTACTTTGTAAGTTATGAGCCTTGAAAACTTTATATGAAAATGTTTCGAGGCTCATAATTCTCAAGTTAATTGTTTTATTAAAATTTCGGCATCATACAAGCCTAGATAATGACGAGATCAATCGGTATCATGCTTTATTTTGGACCTAAATCCTCAAATAAGGGAGTGATCACCCAACGACGTTTGTATGGAGAACGGGCCGGCCTGTTCACCCTTAATTGAATCTTATGACTCTGACAGAAAGCAATGATTGCAGAGCGGCTTCCTCACCACTGGGTTGAGCTTCACCGCATGGTGGAAGGGCATTTTGCGATTGCCCGCCTAGCTAGCTACCATCCTCATGTAGAAAATCTGTCGCCAAGCACCCAACGATGTGTTCCGGCAGCAGTCCTTGAGAGCCAGTGAAATTACAGGCACATGAGACTTAACAACTATGTCTCAAAGTGGCGGGCACAGTGCAATTCGTCACTGAGTGAAATGCATCTGTTCTAGGCAGAGGCCGCTTAACATCAAGTGGGCCTCGAGCTTGTTCAGTCACAATAATAAATAAAAAAAGATCTGTCCTCCATAAGCGACCATTCGCAAAAAAAATGCCCTACCACCATGCTACAACGCCTTCCACCCTAGGACAAGTTAGAGTCATACCTCATTATGATGTCTTGGCTATAGGGGTGGATGGCGCGGGTTCGAAACCCGCATAAGGCTTTAATTTTTCCTCTCGTTTCAATATTGTAATGTTACCCGCGGAGTGTATATCTAAACTAATATAATAAAGAGGAAAGATTTGATTGTTTGTTTGTTTGTTTGCAATGAATAGGCTCTGAAACTACTGGACCGATTAGGATGAAATTTGGTATGGAAATAGCTTGAGACACGGGGATGAACATAGGATAGTTTTTATCCAACTGCGAAAAAAAGAGGTTAATGGTTTTGCGCGAAAACCGATCTACTGGACCGATAAGGATGAAATTTGGTGTGGAAATAGTTTGAGACATGGGGATGGTCATAAGATAGATTTTATCCAACTGCGCAAAAAAGAGGTTAATGGTTTTGCGCGATAACCGATCTACTGGACCGATTAGGATGAAATTTGGTGTGGAAATAGTTTGAGACATGGGGATGGTCATAGGATAGTTTTTATCCAACTGAGCAGAAAAGAGGTTAATGGTTTTGCGCGATATCCGATCTACTGGACCGATTAGGATGAAATTTGGTGTGGAAATAGTTTGAGACATGGGGATGGTCATGGGATAGTTTTTATCCAACTGAGCAAAAAGAGGTTAATGGTTTTGCCCGATATCCGATCTACTGGACCGTTGAGGATGAAGTTTGGTGTGGAAATAGTTTGAGACATGGGGATGGTCATAGGATAGTTTTTATCCAACTGCGCAAAAAGAGGTTAATGATTTTGCGCGATAACCGATCTACTCAACCGATTAGGATGAAATTTGGTATGGAAATAGTTTGAGACACGGGGAAGGACATAGGATAGTTTTTCTCCAACTGCGCAAAAAGAGCTTAATGGTTTAAATAATAATGAGGAAAGATTTGATTGTTTGTTTAAAAGAAAGAAAATAGTTTATTTGCAACAAATAAATACTAATAATAGCAAGATGTAATATAAATAAATTTTAAAAGAAACATACATCTGTTTGTTTGTTTGCATTGAATAGGCTCTGAAACTACTGGACCGATTAAAATGAAATGTGGTGTGGAAATAGTTTGAGACATGGGGATGAACATAGGATAGTTTTTATCCAACTGCGAAAAAAAGAGATTAATGGTTTTGCGCGATAACCGATCTACTGGACCGATTAGGATGAAATTTGGTGTGGAAATAGTTTGAGACACGGGGATGGTCATAGGATAGTTTTTATCCAACTGAGCAAAAAAGAGGTTAATGGTTTTGCGTGATAACTAATCTACTGGACCGATTAATAATAATATAATATAATATTTTTTATTTGGAACGATTAGGATGAAATTGGGTGTGGAAATAGTTTGAGACACGAGGAAGGCCATAGGATAGTTTTTCTCCAACTGCGCAAAAAGAGGTTAATGGTTTTGCGCGATAACCGATCTACTCGACCGAATAGGATGAAATTTGTTGTGGAAATAGTTCAAGACACGGGGAAGGACATAGGATATTTTTTATCCAACTACGCAAAAAGATGTTAATGATTTTGCGCGATAAAAAAACATTAGAACAAAAAACATTTATAAATAAAAGTTCATAAAAAAATTATATTAAACATTCTTTATTATTGTCTTTTCTTAGTAACCTGACTTAAATAGAAGGGTTTATGTGTTTGTGTTAAAATTATTATAATTATTTTTTTAATACCCGTGCGAAGCCGGGGCGGGCTGCTAGTATATATATATATATATATATATATAATAATATTATAATTATTCAATTTAGTTTTTTTTATTATTTGCTTTGACTGGACTCGTATGTAAGTTTCCGAATCTAAGTGGGAAAGTTTATCTAAGTTGATCGGTTTAGAGTGACTAAGCAAACTGCGCTACTTTAATTTCAACATTATCAATCGCAACACGTTTAAAGTTACGTGTTTTTCAATAATAATACATTAACAGTAGCGTAAGTCTTAACAATTGTTATCACCACATCAACCGGATAGTCCACCGTTGGACAAGGTCCCCCCATCGGGAACATGCCATAATCCACACGCATGGCAGTCGTCTTGGGAATCGCAGTAGAAGTTGTCAGTTCTTCAGAAGCTGCTGCTTCCATGTTATTGTGACGGAACAAGCTCGAGGCCCACCTGATGTTAAGCGTACCTCTGCCTATAACAGATGCATTTCATCACCAGTCATGAATTGCACTGCGCCCATCACTTTGGGACTTGTAATTTTGTGTGCTAGTAGTTGTTAAGTCTCATGTGCCTGTAATTTTACTGGCTCTCAAGGGCAGCTGCCGGAACACACTTTTAGCTGCTTGGCGGCAGATTTTCTACTTGAGGGTAGTCGCTAGCCAGGCGGGCACTTGCAAAAAGGCCCTTCCACCATGCGGTGAAGCTCACGCCCGCGGCGGGATTCGAACCATGGACCTACCTGCTGCGCGGCAGTCCATAGCCAATGCCACTGAGCCATCAATGCTTCACCACCTCTCGGTATTTTTCCCTTAGTCGGCTCTTATGACACCCACGGAAATAATTGGAAGAGGGGGCCCACGAGATATTCATAATACAATAACAATAGTTACCGATAGCGTCGATTTCGTCCATGAATATGATGCAGGGTTGGTGATCACGCGCGTAGTTGAACATCTCGCGGATGAGGCGGGCGCTCTCTCCGATGTACTTGTCCACGATGGCTGACGATACTACCTGCGGACGGACGGACACATACAATGCGATTAAAATAAGAATAGGACGGGCTCTCGGCTAGCTTCACTCATATTCACTCTAATAAGTACGATCAGCAGAACAAACTTAAAAATAAAGCAGTGCAATATATTTATAGGTAATTTTAAATGAGTGACTCCAAATTGTTAATTTTAATAAATTTGTATTTTTAATGTTGACAGCACAGACGCCATTTTGGTTTATTTTTTACTGTTTAATATGTTTTTGGTTATATTTGCTTTTGTTACCCGTTACGATGATAACGATGAGTCTGACTTAGTGGGCTATCAGGACATGCGGCATCAAAGAGCTAAGCCATTCAAATTAAGATACCTAAGTACAAAATATTGCTAACAAACAGAATCAGTTCAAATTATTTCTCTGTTTGCTGTACCTACAGTCACCTAAAACTTCGTTTACCTACCTATGACTTCTTGTTTTTTTACACGACTGCCCACATAAACGTGTTTTAAGTTTACAGGTTTCATGCATGTATGTATGTTTGTGAGTTTCTTTATTTCACCATAACTTCTAAACGGCTTAACCGATTTTAATGTACGAGATATCGTTAGATTTATCTTGATAGCTCAAGTGACACTATGTACATAAAAAAATAAAAAACAAACTGGTGTATTTTAGACGCCATATAGTGAAAAAAACAATTTATTTTTCTTTCAAAGCCATCGTGTTGGGTATCAAAATGATTGGCTTTAAAAAAGATTCCGTATATATATTAACTGGCACTTTTAATTTTAATTTATCGATAAAACATTTAATGAAAATAAATTAATGCGGTCGGGTTTTTTATTTTCTTTGTTAATTTATACATGTTTTATCATTTCTTTTTTTGCACACTGTACCAAGTTCTAGTTTTGACGTCACAACATGGCGCTAGGTTGATCCTATTCTTATTTTAATCGCATTGTATATTATATTAACTCATGAATTACGGCATATAGCCAGTTACATAAATTACTTATAAATCCACATTTTTTAATGAAAAATATTAGGTATATACATAATGTCTCATTTAATTCAGATAAAAGAACACAATTTTTGAATCGCATAATTAAAATTGAGCATACATACATGTCACAGTTATGAAATCTTAGTTATGAATCAGATTATATCAGATAATAATTAAATAAATTTAAAAATATATTTCTTTATATGATGCGGTGTGGCTTTATAATACATACTGGTGTTAACAGGAAATTATAAAAAAAAGCTATATTTATCAGATAAAAGGAAGGCTTATAATTAGTTATAGCATAATATAACACTTGCGTCCTGTCATATGTGACTTGGTATCTGAAAAAAAAATACACAGAGCTAGACTTCAAAGCTGCCAGCGGGCAATTGAAAGAAGCTTAAGCTATATCAATAAAAGAGACAAAATAAATAGTACTATAAGAATAGTTCACGTGCTGCATAGTAAACAAGACAAGTGGGACAAAATTCAAAGTTTTTTTTTTTATGCCTGATAGGTTATCCTTTGACCACTATCTCACCTGATAGTAAGTGATGATGTGGTCGAAGATGTTGTTCAGGCTAACCTAAAAGTACTTGCTCTCAAGGACAGCTGCCGGAACACACCGTTAGGTGCTTGGCGACAGATTTTCTACTTGAGGGTGGTAGCTAGCCAGGCGAGCATTCGCAAAATGCCCTACCACCATGCTATAACGACTGCCATCATAAGACAACAACCGGAACCGACGGCTTAACGTGCCCTCCAAAGCACGGAAACGCTCAGTAGTAATGTCACTAGCGGTCACCCATCCAACTCATGACCGCGCGCGACGTTGCTTAACTTTGTTGATCGGTTGAGAACAGCTAAGTAAACTTCGCTACGAGCGCTTCATAATGGTATACAAGAGATGGCAAGAGAATAAGAAGGCAAACTAAACGTATGGTTCAAGTCACGCAACTACGCGCTATTTGAACTGTATTCACGCAAACGGTCGGTTCATAATGTGCTAAACCGACACCACGATAGCAATATGATGTCATCTATGACGTCAACTCCGACTGCAACGCTCACAGAAAACATGCAGCATGTGCACAAACGTCAAACTCAAATTCTGACAGATGAAAAGATATATATTATAATAGATTATGTCAATTGGTTAGAGCATGCCCGGCTAAAGGGGTAGATGGACGCGGGATCGAATCCCGCACATGACTTAAATTTGTTCTATAGTATATTTGTAATGTAATCCGCATAGCAGGCGTTATTGCAAACGTAATAATATTAAAAAAGATTTAAGTTGTTGTTAGAATTTAACACGTAACGTTAAGCCGTCGGTCTTGGTTGTTATCTTAGTATAGCAGTAGTATCTTAGTATAGCATGGTGGTAGGGCATTTTGCAACCCCGCCAGGCTAGCCTACTATTAGCCTGAACAACATCTTCAACCACATCACACACCATCACTTACCATCAGGTGAGATAGGGGTCAAATGTTTCTCAGAAATAAAAGAAAAATAAAATTGGGAGACATGGGTTAGACCCCGATACAAAATATATGCATTAAAAAATATTATAAATATTAACAAACCTTCAGAAAGCACCGAGCTGAAAGGCAACAGTCCTCACTCGGCTCGGCTCAGCCCCTCACTTACTCTACTCTACTCCACACTGTCGTCCGCTACTGACATAATAATTAGAAATAAAATTAATACCTTGAGGAAGTTAGCGTCGAGCTGGGAGGCGACAGCCCTGGCGAGCAGCGTCTTGCCGGTGCCGGGCGGGCCGTACAGCAGGCAGCCCTTCGGGGGGGTGATGCCCACGCGGACGAACAGCTCGGGGTTCATCAGGGGGAGCTCGATCACCTTACACAAACAAAACATTCCTTATTTAAGATATTTGTAGGGAAGGATGGTAGGTATAAATTATACAAAATAATATACAGATCTCACAACGCAATTATACAAGGTTTATCCGTGCCTTTCTGGGTGTACCAATGCAGAAAAATATTAACAATTATGGACATTATTACTATAGTATTTAGGTATATGTATGTTTATTTTTTATGTAGTATATATATATAGGTATTCATATATGTGTATTATTTCACGTAAGTTTAAATAATTATGGTAGATTTAATATAGGATAAATTCCTTGTATGCAATTCCTACTTCATGGTAATGTCAGTAAGTTGTATACCTAATTGCGGAGAACTGCCTCCCATATCAAATATGCATAAATCCTTTGTTCCTGGTTGTCTGGAAGAAATCGCTGTAAGCGATAAGGCCGCCATTTTGCACTAGTGTATTTCTGTTTAAGTTTTTTTATTGTAATGTTAATTTTAAGTTCTTGTGCAAATAAAATGTTTTCTATCTATCTATCTATATTTATCGATAATTGATATGAGAAATAATATATCCAGAATAAATGTCAGAATTGTTAATAATCTTAAGACAAAAAAGCATTTCATACAGGTGGATTGACGACATCGCAAAAGTAGCGGGTAGCCAATGGTTACAAGCGGCTAATAGCCGTTCTATGAGGGAGGCTTTTGTTCAAGTGAACGTCTTCCGTTTGATGATGATGGCTTACAGGTACATGCTAGTAATATCTACAATGAAACTTAAAAATGTAATTATTTCCCTAATGACTTTTATTATACATCTTCATAAACTATGTGTAATGTTTTAGATGCCTAATCCAAGGTTGTGTACTTTATATATATGAAAAAAATTGTATGGATAGTATTTCGTAATGCCATATTTGATACTACTAAAATAGTTCCTGCTTAATAACACCGACTACTTTTGGCAGCGGATCCAACAAGTGCTCTGATAAGTTTTGAAAAATACAATTAGATCACAGCACAGCCGCCACGGACCCAATCTATCTAAAACAATAGGTCTAATATATAACCACTACCACAAACGAGATTACCGCAATTAATATGTGAACTTATGAATAAAATTATATACAACAAAATACTTTGACACTGATATTTAAGTTACATCTGCACATTCAGCATTAATGCTGCTTATCTACAAAATGTGTATCATATTCATAAACGATAATGAAGTCACATCTGCAAATTCAGCATTAATGCTGCTCATCTATAAAATATACTTCAAATTCATAGATATTATTAAATTTACATCTGCAAATTCAGCATTAATGCTGCTTATCTACAAAATATATATCATATTCATAGACAGTAATAAAGTTAAATTTGCAAATTCAGGATTAATGCTGCTCATCTAATAAATATATCTCATATTCATAGACGGTAATATAGTTAAATTTGCAAATTCATCATTAATGCTGCTCATCTACAAAATATATCTCATATTCATAGACGGTAATAAAGTTACATCTGCAGATTCATCATTAATGCTGCTCATCTACAAAATGTATCTCATATTCATAGACGGTAATAAAGTTACATCTGCAAATTCAGCATTAATGCTGCACATCTACAAAATATATCTCAAATTCATAGACGGTAATAAAGTTAAATTTGCAAATTCAGGATGAATGCTGCTCATCTACAAAATACTTAAATCTCATATTCATAGACGGTAATAAAGTTAAATTTGCAGATTCAGCATTAATGCTGCTTATCTACAAAATATATCTCATATTCATAGACGGTAATAAAGTTACATTTGCAAATTCAGTATTAATGCTGCTCATCTACAAAATATATCTCATATTCATAGACAGTAATAAAGTTACATTTGCAGATTCAGCATTAATGCTGCTCATCTACAAAATATATCACATATTCATAGACGGTAATAAAGTTACATTTGCAGATTCAGCATTAATGCTGCTCATCTACAAAATATATCTCATATTCATAGACGGTAATAAAGTTACATTTGCAGATTCAGCATTAATGCTGCTCATCCACAAAATATAACCAGAATTCACAGACTGTCAGGCACTGTTAATGATATTTCAGTTCTCAATCTATGTTTAGTCTGTTTACCATCTTCAGCCACATTATCACTTACCATCAGGTGAGATTGGGTTCAAAGGCTAGCCTATCAGCATTAAATAAAAACTGTGGGTTGGACTCACACATAGAGGTTTCCATACTAACACAGAATCTACCATATAATCGTGTTTTTTTATATACAGTTTATACAAAATTTATACCTATTAATGTTTTTTTAATATAGCCCTTTAAATTCCATACGAATGGACATCCGAGACTTAGTAATAGTAATAGGGTTATCTAGAACAGAACCTAAAAAAAGAAGAAAGAGTATCTTACTTCTCTAAGTTGTCTAATCTGTTCTTGGAGACCACCGATGGCGGAGTATGTGACATCACCAGGGTCCTCGTGACTCATGTTGTATACCAAAGGATCAACCTGAAAAAATAGTTTATATTACATTCTCAATGAGTCAATCTTAACCCGGCGAAAAAGCAGTCAATAAATGTTTAGAGCCAGTTTCACCAAACTAGGGTTTAACTTGATGAGAGTAAAATTTAAACTTTTTGCCACGATACTGACTTTTAAGGAGATGTCCATAGTAGAGGGAATATTTTATCCATGATTAAAAATAAATACTCCACTACATTCCACATGGGTTAATTCCCCTAGTGACTATGGTAAAACATTGTATTAGATATAGGAATTTACATGATATGTACACTATTATATATTAAAAAAAAATCTGGCATCTTAACTATTCACGACAAGTGTAAGAAAGCCCGTTTGTTGCAACCAGATGATAAAATTAACTAGATCATGGTAGTGAAGTTTATTTAGATGGAATAAAAAGGAAATGGGATATTTTTTACCTCTCTTGGCAGGTGGCGCATGATAGTCAATGTGGTCATATCGAGAGCCACTCGGGTGCCTCCTTTTAACTTGTTTTTGTCCAGCTGACGGCGGCAACCAACCACATAGCGAGGTCCATTTGTAGCTTTGACAATAACTGAAAAAATATAATTTTATAATATTATTGTATGGTGATATTCAAGATGAAAAATCTGTCACTAGGTAAGTAGGTTTTTCTTCTGGTGAGTTATGGTAGCTGTCCTAAATAGTGGTAGGGCACTCAATTTAAAATTCTGATCCAAAGCAGTGTTCTGGAGGTGCATGGTGGCTGAACTTTTACAATTGAAAAATTCTCCTATTAGCTCTTTGTAATATGTTTATTACAAAGAGCTTATAGTTGCTTAGACATTCTTATTCATTCAACTAAGTTAAGAAACATCCACTGCTTGATTGGGAGAAATTATGCTAATTTACTTCTACTCTCAACTTAAAGATATAGTAAAAAAAAATATTAAAGACCTTGGAAAAAAATCATGCAAAATAATTGCAATTTGATGTCTTACAGTTTTTTTAACACAATACAGTATCAGATTGTCCACTGCTAAACACAGCCTCCTCCTTTAAGGCAAGGTTGCCATAATCCCCATGATTGGATTCGTCTTCAGTTTGATTGGATTCAGTCACTGCAGTCCACCTTCCAATATTTTTACCTTAGTCAGGATATGCCTTTTCAAATTTTTTACTTGTAGAGCTGGCAGTTCCCGTTACACACATCACTTGAGGTTTGTCTTAAGCACTCAAATATGTCACTACCCTCTTGGCGATTTGTCATGCTATGTTGAGTATTTTTCTCAAATTAAAAACTATTTATTTGACAAATCAATAATAAACAGCAAAGTGGTTTAAATTCTTTGCTACTATCATAAACAAGGTAAATCTATAAATATACTCATACATATATCACGGCTTAGTTATTTATATACATGACATTTGGGTGAATATTACAGTTTCCCAATTCGTCCACCCAAAGCTTAATGTTGTTTTACAAAATAATATAATACTAAAGACAAAGATATTATTATTATAAGGGCATCTCCAAATACTCTTGTGACATTCTGGGAAATTCTGACAATGTACACTGAAAGTTATACAATACAATACAATACAAAACTCTTTATTGCACACCATTATTTTATACAGTAAAACAATCTTATAAATAGTATTTTCTTAGACTATGGTAGCAATGGGCGGTCTTATCGCATATAGCGATTTCTTCCAGACAACCTTTGTATGGACAGAATCAGATTTTAGGTGTCACGGTGGTAAACAAAAAATTACATTTTCTCATTCATAAAATAAAAACAAAATAAGTTTTATATATCCACTAAAATTATATATATAAATAATGTATATAGATATATATATATATATATAGATATATATACATATACATATTCCACATATAAGTATCTACATATACAATACTGATAATAACTAAATACATACATATTCATATACACATATATCCAATAATATACATACATACATACCGGTGTAATACAAATAATAAACATGATATCATTGTAACCAGTGTTACATACTTGATAAATAGTGATTTTTTACCATAGTTTTGAATATTGCTAGTGATTTAGCACGCTTAATGTTAAGTGGCAATGCATTCCATAATCGTACAGCCTGCAGTGTAAATGACTTGCTATAATATTGGGAAGTATGGGGAGGTATTGTACTTGTAAGTATTAGAGTATGAGAAGAGCGTAAAGACAGATCATGAGTAAGATGTCGAAACTGAAAACGCTGTTTCAGATACATAGGGGTACTGGGGACAAAAAGGATACTATAAACAAAATGAAGAATGTGAGCATTCCGGCGGAGACGAATGGGCAACCACTGCAGCTTTTTGCGGTATTCGGAAACATGGTCATATTTACGTAGGCCAAATATGAACCTAATACAGAGGTTTTGTAAGCGTTCAAGCTTATCGAGCTGCTCTTGGGTTAAATCCGGATACGATATGTCGGCATAGTCGAGTATAGGGAGTAAAAGAGATTGTGCGAGCGTAATCTTAGTGGTAATGGGAAGAACATTTCGCAGTCTTCTAAGGGAAGAAGCGGAAGCAAATATTTTGCGACTGGTTTCAGCCAGTTGAGGAATCCATGATAATTGCCTATCCATAATAATGCCTAGGTTTTTAACAGTAGTACTGAATTCTATGACTTGTTGATCGAAGATTACTTGCGGAAGGCGAAACCAATCAATCAGGGATATCATTCTTGAGCTACCGATTACAATAGCTTGAGTTTTCGCCGGGTTTACTTTAAGACCATAGGATATACTCCACTCAGAAATTCGTCGTAGATCTCTATTGATGGTTTCAATCGCTTCTGGTAGTTCTTTGAGGGTAGCCTGTGTGTATATTTGCAAATCATCTGCATAAAGGTGGTAGAAAGAAGAGAGCTGATGTGATATTGAATTAATGAAAATTGAAAAGAGGAGAGGTGATAGAACGCCGCCCTGAGGTACGCCTGCAGATGTAGTACACCACGAAGAGAAAGTATCATCGATGCGTACACGTTGCCGACGTCCATACAGGTAACTACGAAACCATGCAATAACCATTGGAGATATGTTAAGAGAGCACAGAAAGCCTAACAATACTTCAAAATCCACGTTATTGAATGCATTACTGAAGTCGAGTAACGTAAAAACTGACAGTTGCCTGTCAGCCATACCTGAACGTATGTCGTCTGTGATCTTTACTAATGCTGAGACAGTGCTGTGACCTGGACGAAAACCTGATTGAAAGGGATTCAAAAGGTTGTTTCGAAGTAGGAAAGAGGTAAGTTGATGATGTACAAGACGTTCTAGGACCTTAGAAAGGAAAGGAAGAATAGAGATTGGACGATATTCACTGAAAGTAGATGGGTTGATTTTTTTAGGAAGAGGAGTGATTTGTGCTTCTTTCCAGATGGAAGGAAACGTACTAGTAGAAATGGAGTAATTAAGGATGAATTGGAGCACAGGCAGAATCTCGTCAAGTACCAGCACTATCATTTTTCGTGTAATACAATCACTTCCAACAGCATTGGATGAAATGGTTTCTATGTTTCTCTTAACATCACAATCGGTAAATTGCTTAAAAATAAAATGAGGATGGTCAGGAGTTGGAATTGAAGAAAGATGTTGCAGCGCTGCGGCTTTTATAGGCCCATGAAAGTTGGCAGAAGAGCAGAAATGCTTGTTGAGGGCTTCAATGTCTAAGTCGTTAGGAATACTGCTCTGGCGAGATTTCCCAACTCCTAATGTTCTTAGAAACTTCCATACTTTTGAAGGATTATCATTGTCTAGGGAACTGTGGATATGTCGGCGTTGCGCATTTCTACACTCTTTATTGCAGTGATTGCGGTGTTCCGCATATATTTCTTTATTTTCCTCAGTAGGTTTATGTTTGTACTTGACCTTGGCTGTTACTTTTTTCTTCATAATTAGTCTAATGGCAGGCGTAAGCCAAGGTGCAGGTTGGTGCTTTAATTTTACTGGTCTTAATGGGGCATGTTTATCATAAAGGTTTGTTAAAATAGTATTGAAATTAGCTACTTTTTCTTCTATAGAGATAGGACTTAAAACAGCAGACCAGTCTAAATCACGTGCATCTGTCTTCAGTTGATCCAAGTTAATACCACTAAAATTACGCTGCAGCAGAAATTTGGGCTTAGTTTTGGGAGGGCGGATTTTGTATGAGAGGTATATTAAATCATGATGAGAGAAGGCGTCCGCCGCACACTGACCATGTTTTTTTACGAGAGTTAGTGAAGAGACGAGCATTAAGTCAAGAAGGGAAGGGATACAGTTAGGAACAATATGCGTAGCATTTAAAGGAAGAATAGTCAGATTGATAGCCCTGGTTATATTTTCGAAGGTGAGCGATCGAGAATCCTGTTTTAGTAGACAGGTGTTAAAATCACCCATAATAATGGTGTGGTCAAAGGAAGGGGTTAAGGTTTCTAACAGTTTTTCAAAAGAAGCAAAAAAGTTAATCCGAAGTGAAGAAGAATAATACACTCCAAGTAACACTTTAGCGTATGAGAGAGTGATTTCAAGAAAGAGATGCTCACCTTCGTTTGGAGGGGGTGGTTGTGTTGACATACTCAATATGGAAAAAGGGATATGTGAACGTAGATATATGGCAACACCTCCACCACGACTACCAGTCCGGTCGTTACGTATAAGCTTGAAACCTGGCAATGAGTAAAGTATAGAAGGAAGGCATGGTTTCAACCAAGATTCAGAAACCAGGATTGCATGAATATTAGGGTGCTCAAAAGATGCCAACATATCAGGAAAGTGGGCCGGAATGCTCTGAGCGTTAAGGTGGAAAACATTAAAGTTTTTCGGGACATCTGAAATAATTGTGTCAATGGTATTTGACAGGCTTGGAATGCTACAGAAACTATCTGTGCTGCCTGTTGAACAAGCTGATTCAAAAGTATCACTATCATCATTGTTACTACACACTGAAGACATATTAATATATATATATATAAACGTATAAATTATTATAATATGATAAAAAAATAAATAAGATACAAATAATATAAAAATAAAATACAAACGTACAAGTAAAAAAAGAAATCTAAAATTAAATAAACTTAAAATAACCGTCCACCGGCCAGCTGTGTTTAAAGGGAGATATAAAAATACATGCACAAAACAAGACAATATTGAATTCTCGTTATATATCAAAATAATACCACATTGAAGATGCCACAATATGGTCAACGTACCATATAGTAATATTATTTTACATGCAACAATTATTCTGCTAGGTGGTAAATTATGGAACGCATCCTTTACGTTTGACATTCGCACGATCACTTGTTAGCATGACATTTGTGTAAGTCAATGTCAGTTGTTTGATTGAACTAATAATGATATTCGGGGTTGAAAATGACAATAGACAGATTCAATGTGCCGTCAAATCGAAAAATACCGAAATGGAGACAAGAACAAAGTGAATCAAGAAAATAAGTATTATCATAAGTACTAAGTGGAGGTAGATACCTACACGTTTCTGAAAAACAAAGAAGAATATTACATCTAGGTACCCTCTAACTGAAAGTCTAAGAAAGAAGACGTATATTTATGTACCGTGAAATAACTCCATTCGACAGACTTCACTTTGAGCGTTCTACTTTCTGGCAGCTGCACGCCTTGTCTTGGCCGGAGCTGGGGCTTCCTTGGTAGCGGCCGTCTCCTTTACGGCTGCTGCTTTCGGGGCCTCTGGGATTCCGTTAAGATCGTCTTGAGAGAACACGCGACGGCGGACACCATCGGGGCCGATAACGTAAACATTACCCTCCCTCGTCCAACACCTAGCGACGCCAAAACGTTGTCGTGCGGCCATAAACACGCTGTGCCGACTCTTCGTTAAAAACTCCGAGATTGTAATGCCAGTACCTTTTAGGTTGGCTTTTACAGACCAGATCTTATTACGCACAGAAACGTCTCGAAATTTACATAATATTGGCCTTGGCTTGTCCGGGTTACCTGTGCGGCCCATTCTATGGCATCGGCTGATGTCACTCACTGAAAACGAAGACTGTTTCAGACGCTCAACAATTGTCTGTGTCACAACTTCAGCCACTACTTCCTTTACATCTTCAGTGATTCCATGTATCAGAAGAATTTTACGCCTGTTCTGCATCTCCTGCCGATCTGATTCTCTAGCCAGAACTTGTATCTGATCTTGCAGTGACCGGAGGGACTTTATTACAAAACTCTTGAACACAGCATATTCTGCTGCCAGTGACTCAGTGTTTGAACAGGGTGCAGCTTTCTGTAGCTTGTCCTCAAAACTATCCATCCGTTTGTAAAAAGTAGCCATGGTATCTTGTACAGACTCAAAAGTGGTGGCGTCCATATTGGAAATAGTATGAAGTGCAACAAATAAAGTTGATTATATCTTGTAAAGTGCAGTGATTTATACAAGGATAACACAGTATGGCAGGTGGGAAGTGTTATTTTTTAATATAGTGCATATATTTCTGCTTTTGTAGTAGTTTTTGTATTTTATTTAATTATTATAATGATGAGCTACTGAAGCACTTGTTTTTATTTAGCCTACCCACCGGGAAAAATATAAAAAGTTATAATAATAATATGTCAAGTGACAATGTCTATATGGGTGCGCTCAGTAAATGGAGCGTTAAACATTTTGTTTCACTCAAAACCAAACTAGAAAATATTGGCTAATAAATTAATCATAAAAACAGTTTCGTAATGTCAATTATCACCAATGATCGTACAAACTTACAATAACTGTCTATATACTATAATCATACCAGTATTATTGCATTCTTAATTTGAATATAGAGATGTTTGCTCAGGTAGTAAGTAATGATGAAGTTGATGCTGAAACATACTTGCTGAAAAATTCACTTTGTACTTAATATAACTTAGTCAATAAAAAACTTTCAACTTACATTCTTTATTGTAATTTGAAAGTTATTTTTAACTATTAATAGTTTTCCACTGGAAATTTGGATCATAAATCTAACATAGACTTTACATTCTTTTTTATATTAGTACTATAAGTGGTTGGTAGTATTATAATATGAAACCACAATGACTAAAAACAATAATATAAGACAGCTATGACAAAAAAAAACTTGTCAGCAAATTTGTGCTGTATTATGCATTGGAATGAGCCAGATGGAATAAGTGCCTTTTCAATGTGCATCTGAAGGATAAAAAGTTTTAAAAATAATAAATTAGATCATACTTGCCAAAAGATTTCAACTAGAATTTTGGATCATATGCATATATAAAATATGCTTTTTTTTTTATTACAGTAGGTTGAATTGTATTTCAAAATGAACCCACAATGTCTGAAAACATATAAGCTTTTTCTACCTTTTCCACCAGGCAGATGATTATTTTGGATAAAAATAACAAATAAACTCACATTTCTCCTCAGTAAGCTGCTTAAGTACTTCACCAACAATTTGTCCAACACTCTGTAAGGCTTTGAGGTCATTTTCACTCTTGTCATACTGTTTTGTAAGGTCTTTTAGTTGTTCTCGCACTGAAACACAATGCTTTGTTTTTTATTAGGTAAAACATATAACTGAAAATTCGTGCAACATATTAGAAACTAGCATTGTTCTTATGGTCATTGAGATTTGGTGGCCCACAGAAATATTGATTGATAGAATAACCTTGTATGATTGAGACATATTCTGATAACCTATTTCTTTTCATATTTTACCAGTATCTAGGTTTTGTGAAATATAGATTTATCTTTTATTATGCATTTGGGTTGTTGTCATGTTTCAATACACAATTATTTCGTTAATTTTGGACCAAAATATATGTGATGATTAGGCACAAATTTTAGGTACACACAAAAACTTACTGTCTTTCAGTCTAGACTCTACTTCCTTGTGTTCCATTAACTTTTTTCGGTAGTCCTGGAACCCCTTTTCTCTCGTTGCATCCACGGGTATCCCGGATGACGCAGACATTTTACTATTTTGTTAAATATTACAAAGCCGACCACCTCAAAAACGAAAATCACAATCAGTTTTGTTTGACAATTGCCGATTAGTGTTGCCGTATACGAAAATAAGATCCAATATACCCTTATCAAAACTGCACTATATCTTGCTAAGATCCAATTTCTGAAAACGCATTATATTCCGCTAAACAATTGGTGAATATAAAAATAAGATGATATTAAAAATCTTTAATATAAAGATGTTTTCATATATTTCATTATATTATGTGTGGCAGCTTTGCTTTAAGATTTTAAATTGATGACGTATTTTTGTAACGGGGTTCATTGTTTCACGATCATCCGGTTACGTAGCTTACATTTGCAAATATCCATAACGATCATTCGACTGGAGCATTTGTATGTGGAATCAACAGAATAGTGATAGCTCAGTCCACTAATTACTTAAAGGACTTCATACCAGGCATTCTTGTATCTAGATACTTGATTCCAAACTTCACTGTATCATTAACATTCCCAGTTAATGAGTTATTCCTTGCCACTGAGTTAAATATTTTATGAATCTCGGGTAGCTAACTAATACGAAGTTTTGTACCAGATTCCACTTACTTTATAATGGGACGTAGTTATGTGAAAAAAGCGCTAGACGTAGCGCTAAATCTGCTAAAACGGCAACACTGTTGCCGATTGGTTGGGGCGTACTCCATTTGATGCCAATTTCGTTATTTTCGATAATTTTGACCACATTTGCGTCTATGGTTGTGATCACTGTGATCGTTTGTAACTGTTCTCCCCATGGAAGTAATAAGTACTACGTACAACTAGTACTCATTACTTCCATGGTTCTCCCCTGTTCCATTTAGGATAAGAACGATAAGAATGCCACTAAAATTTGTCACTTTTGTCACTTTTGAGATGAGATGAGGTAATTCAAACGGTTCCAGTAGCTTCATAGCGTTTATGGCGAAAATAATGCCAAGACCCAAGTGGAACAACTTATTGGGAGTGTGATCGTTTTAATCGTTTTTGGCGAATTCCAAATGGGTGAACTCCAAATGGTACGCACCCTTATTGTTGTTGAAACTTTTCGACTCTTGACATGTTATCTGTGTTCCATGACTATGGTATTCGTGGAAAAGCTCTGAATCTTATCGAGTCATATCTGTCAGACAGGCTACATAACGTTGGAATAAATGGCAATACTTCTTCCGGGTCATTGGTAAAAATGGGAGTACCACAGGGATCAATTTTGGGACCTTTTCTGTTTCTAACATATATTAATGATCTGCCTTGCATGGTAAAAGATTTCTGCGATATTGTTTTATTCGCAGATGATACCTCTCTGATTTTTTAAGTAGATAGGAAAGACATTGAACTGACTCATGTAAATAATGTATTATCTAAGATTTGTAAATGGTTCGTTGCTAATCTTCTCTTAAATTCAATTATAGCTACTTTTACGCCAAAACAAAAACTGTTGTTAGAGACACGTTTCATATAGTAACCCACTTAATAAAATTAAATATTATGTTTGTTTTTTTTTATGCCTGATAGGTTAGCCTTTGACCACTATCTCACCTGATGGTAAGTGATTATGTGGTCAAAAGTGTTGTTTAGGCTAACCAAGAATTACTGGCTCTCAAGAACAGCTGCCGGAACACACCGTTAGGTGTTTGGTGACAGATTTTCTAGTTGAGGGTGATAGCTAGCCAGGCGGGCATTCGCATAACGCCCTACCACCATGCAGTGGACAATATAATGACATAGGCACCCAGTCAGTTAGCATAAAATGGCACTAATTACAATTCGAAAGACGCAGGGCCATATGCTCCGGCTACACAGTACACAGGTCTTGCCTACACAGGACACCGTCTGCAATCTTATCTGTGTTTCATCTTATCCGCAATAGTGGCTACACTTTTAATTGAAACAATATTACCCGAAAGTTTTCATTTCGCAAATATTCATATGATAACGTATCTTAAATCTTCTTTCCTTAAGGCAAAAAGAAGTAAAGATAGCAACCCATTACTGGCTACAAAATATGAATTATGACAACACTGAAAAAATATTAAAACCAATTATATGATTTACTGGCAGATTTATTCAAAACACACACACACAAAACACACACACTCACACAACACTCATATACAATTTGCTTTCTCCTCACACTCATTCACACTATTTGTAATTTTACACAGAACATATTTACAATCTTGCATGGTAAAATAATTAATACATTTTATATAGTATGTTTTGTTTAAAATAATGTTAAATTCAGGTTATGAGAAAATTAAATACATCTTAACCAATACTCTGTAAATAAACGTGTGACCTTGGAAAGGATAGCAAACCTACAACACAAGATTAATCTTAGTGTAGGCATTGCTATATATTGGTTTCTACAACATTACGAGTATAAATATACAATAGAATATGTGCCTAGTATTAATGTTAGTATTGTAAAATTGAGGTAAATAAATTATTATTATTATTATAGTATGTGTGGACAGGGGCCCTTCTTAATCCCCGTAGTCACTTTACCACTGTGTTGCGGTGTATTCTACTGGGCTCCTCAAATGTCACAGGAAGACACCAGCTGATATATGTGCTATTAGGTATGTGTATTTGTGTATAAAACGGCGGAAACGACCTACCTTCGGACTACGTGCTAGTCGCTCCGTCGAAAGGGAATTATCGCTAAACACCCTAAAGCTGATCAATCAGCTAACAATACGGAATTACGATTAGGATACGTTCCCTGATCTCGATCCGTTACTCGCCCTTTCACTAACACTGAACGCCAGGGCGTCCCAAATAACAGTCACTCACACAAAACACCAATGTTTATAGTCACTAATAAATAGCAATCCGTTGCTCTAATCCACCAGGTCGGCGCGACCAGTTTTTCGCACCTTGCATCATTCGACTCCGACACACGTCCGAATGTGAACCGCCTACGGCTCGAAGTGGTACAAAAACAAATCATCGGGGCCGGCGCCCGCGTCGGCCGCACGCATACATTTACAAAATCCATTACAGACAACACGGACAAGATTCGCGTGTGCGCGTTCGATAACATATTTCATTGTTTACCTTTGTTTACCGAACAACGTATATAAAGTTTTAAGTTTTCAAACAAAATTCACAAGGGAATTTCATCAGCTTTTGGAATAAATACCCATTAAATATAAATATCTAATGGTTTTTGGTGACCCATACTATAGAAGACGTAAACCAAAAACCAACATTTATAGGCTATGTACCTACCTACTATGTCCATTACCGACCCGTATCCATAGCTTTTGCTCGCTACTTTTTTATCTTTAAAGCGTTAGGGAACTTAAATGTAGTGACCAATAATATTCTAATAAATATAGGTGAACAAATAAATATCATAAGCTTCTTGGTCGTTGCCCGTAGCAAATGCGATAGGAGCGGGGAGAGGTGCGACGGTGGGGCGCGGCGTGCACTCATACATTTTTTTTGGGTAAAAAGGTTAGAGTACGAGGTACAAGGGTAATAAAGAAACGCAAATTACCGAAGGAAGAAACGCAAATAACCTGCGTGACATACATTTAATTTAATCAGTTATCGGAATATAACTATGATTTTTGGATTTTGTGACCCATTACCCCATCACCGTGCGCAGTGAACTTACTTTATTCAATTGTAAGCTATGCAAGGGACTCGCAAGGTTTACAGTTCCGTTTGTATGGAAAGCGCTGCGTGAACACAGCCTTAACAAGACTCCGTCTTGGTGGGTACCACCGCAGTGTCAGATATTCTGCCATGAAGTAGTAGTATACAAACACTGCTGTGTTTAAGCGGAAAGGGCACTGTAGCAAGTGAAATTACTGGGCGAAAAAACAGTAAGAATTATCGTCTTGGAGTGATGAGCGCAATGTAAAGAGACAAAATAATATTAAAAATTATATGGAAGTCTATGTTTAAGTTAGCTGAAAACTATTTGCCCTATAAAGCTGAATTTTGATAGTTAGTTATAGTTTACAGTTCATAGTCATTTAGATTAGTCAACAATGGTACTAAAGTATATATATTAATGTTATTGTGACGGAACAAGCACGAGGCCCACCTGATGTTAAGCGGACTAACCTCTGCCTATAATAATCAGATGCATTTCGTTACAAGTGACGAATTGCACTACGCCCGTCACATTGAGACATACAGTTGTTGAGTCTCACGTGCCTGTAATTTTACTGGCTTCTACTGTGGGTATCGCCTAGTTATACGTAGCTATCCAGATTGTGCCTCAAGAATACCGCCACTTCAAAAATAATTACTGAATACAGTGTAAGGACTCCTAGTTCCTTCAAATATGGTCTGACGACATTATCTTGGTGATTCTCACGATAGCTCCAACCGCATGTTTTTGGAGCTCTCCCATTCTGCAGCTCGAGCCCAGAGTTCCGCACTGTACTGGAGTATTGATAGTGGGAATCGACAGTATTGATAGATAGATAGATAATTCTTTATTGTTACACCAATAAAATACAAATTAAATCTTAAATAAAACTTTGACTAAAGTTTCACTATCACTAATAGCGTCTCTTCCAGGCAACCTTAGTATGGAGAGGAAATACAGGAACTATGTCTTGGGTGTACATGAGTCATATAAACAATCATCGAATTACAGAAAATTAGGCTAGGTAACAATCTAAAACACATAATTTAAAATCCAGTAATACTTACAATATATTTATTATTATACTAATACCTATTAATATTACATTTATACCTGATATATAAATGTAATATATATATACACATATATATAATACAAGTACATAAATAATATATATATAAGATGAGGAAGCGGATGTGATAGGTAGTTTTTAATGAAACAGTTCTAACAGTTTGAATTTACTGATTAGACAAGAACAAAATTATTATCTTGAGTTTTAAAAATGGACAGTGAGTGTGCACGCCTGATAGAAACCGTGGATATTGGACAGTGGCAAAACAGCAAGACTTTATCATCATTGTCGGAAGAAGTTGTAATAGTTATGTAGGTACTAGGAAGTTAGGTTGTGGATAATGATTAAGATCAGGGTTGGGGTCATGTAAATGAAATGTTTGTATGAACGTTAACGACTGAGAAAGCGCGAAGCGTCTTCAGTTCAGTTTAGGCAAAAATGCTTTCGTACGTCTTTCCGGATTACATATTTCCGGTTGTTCTCCTCTACAGGTCGCATTTTTATATGTTATTTTTTAAAACGGTGAATATGTGAGGATTACGAAAAAATCATATTTCAGTCGCGAGAACTTCACCTCACAGAACCTCTGAGAACGTTAACATGAAATCAAATAAGACTTAAGGAAGACCAAATTAAACAAGGCTGAAGCCGCGGCCAGGAGCTAGTTTTACAAACGTCCTTCTGCGACGTTCTTCTCATAAAATATTTATATGATTTAGCTATCTAGACCGAATTGCAAGATCTAACGAAAGAACGTGCAGTTTCATCCTGAACATCATGCAAGGTGACCTGCACTAACAGCCGCCGGGATGCCGAACTTGGCTGAGCATCCACGAAGATAAAATGTTAAAATCTCTTTATTTCCTCGCATCGCTCTGGCGCTTCATTTGCATCGCATAGGTACATACTGACGGTACCACGGATTTACTCCCTTCCTAAATCCGTGGACGGTACCCATTGACTTGTGAGTACGCTTAGCGTACTACACCACCGCTCATTACTACACGTAATGGACGCATTATTAGACATCAAAAGAGGTCCAAAACAAATAATAGTAGATAAGTACGTTTGAAGCGCTCGTAGCGAAGTTTACTTAGCCGTTCTTAACTGATTAAGTAAGTTAAACAACGTCCGCCGTGGTCATGTCTTGAATGGATCACCGCCAAAGGCATTACTACTGAGTGCTTTCGTGCTTTGGAGGGCACGTTCAGCCGTTGGTTATAATTCTTGCGATAACATCATCACTTGAGAAGCAAGATAGTGGTCAAAGGCTGTCCATAAAAAAAGGGAGTATAAAAACTAGTCTTTCAGTATTAGGTAATTTTGAAGCGCTCGTAGCGAAGTTTACTTAGTTGTTCTCAACCGATCAGCAAAGTTAAGCAACGTCGCCCGCAGGTTATATGCGATGCAACTTGAACGAAATGCGAGTTTAGTCATAAAATGCTATTTTGATTTATGTGCGCGAATAGACCCGAAAGTGTATTTTTATTCTAATCATAATCAAAATTTTAAATTTAGACACTACTAGTGATACGTATGATATTACTAGGTTGTATATTATAGTTTTAGTAAGTTGATAAACCTAGCAAACGCATAAGACGTGCGAGAACAAATCCGGAGATAAAGGGAAAAAAAATACATGTTTTTTTATGCGTGATATGTTAGCCTTTCACCACTATCTCACCTGATGGTAAGTGATGATGTGGTCGAAGATATTGTTCAGGCCAACCTAGAAGTACTGGCTCTCAAGGACAGCTGCCGGAACACACCGTTAGGTGCTTGGCGACAGATTTTCTACTTGAGGGTGGTAGCTAGCCAGGCGGGCATTCGCAAAATGCCCTACCACCATGCATAGTATTTAAAATATGATGAAACTACCTTTGTATGGAAAGCGCTCCGTGAACATTTCATTCAGAAGAAATCTAGTAGCTGAAACATGAGGGCTCTCACAGTCCGAGGCGAAACTCTTGCGCTCTAGAATATGTGGATCTGATAATTTAAAAAAAACACGAACGGTGACCGAAATCATGATTTAGAAAAACTTTCAATATATTTTAATTAAACTGGTTAGTAGGTACTTACATCATACCTTAAATGAAAATAATACGTAAGTGAATATGTTTCATTATTTTAAATTCTCAACGAAACAATTCAAATGTCTTTGCTATATACCCTTGAATAACCTACTGGTAGGTCTACCCATTATACCCGAAATTATTAGAGAACATTTTCTCTTCAACATTTCGCGAACGTACCTATCGGTAGAATTTATACCAATGTTCAAATCCCAGCATAATATTGCTCAAATAAATGAGGCAGGTAGCGGCACCAATGGTGGCGTCACGTTTCGCTAAAATAACACACGTGCGCTGAACAATATTATATTTTGGCGGGAAGGCGAAAATGGCGCGCGTGGTGTGTGCATGGGGTTGCCAGGTTCGAACGCTTACAGATTCACAATGACGTTTTTGTGTAATCATTTCCGTAATACGGTAAAAATAAGTTGGTTTAAATATTAGGTCCTTACATATGAAATTGGCGTTTTGTATGGGAGGAACAAAAAGTCGAATATTTTTTAATATAATATATTTAATTAATCAAAGTATGAACCATTATTTTCTATGCACTTTTGCCATCTCATAGGTAGTTCATTGATCCCTTTACTAAAAAAACCAGTCGGACGGGAATCAATAAAATCTTTGAAGGCGATTTGGACTGCCCCATCGGATTTGAATTTTTTCCCTTGCAAGAAGTTATCCAAATTTCGAAAAAAATGGTAATCTGTTGGAGCAAGGTCCGGGGAGTACGGAGGATGTCTTAGACTTTCCAATTGAAGCTCTTCTAATTTAGTAGCCGTCTGTTGCGCAGTGTGTGGTCTAGCGTTGTCGTGAAGCAGCAGTGGCGTGGAGCGATTGACCAGCCTAGGTTGTTTAGCCGCTAGCTTTTCCATCATGGTTTGCAATTCCTGACAATAGACATCAGCCGTAATAGTCTGGCCAGATTTGAGAAAACTGTAATGAACAATACTGGCACTAGTCCACCAAACGCTTACAAGTAACTTTTTTGGGGTTAATTTTCGCTTGGGGCAGGATTTGGCTGGCTGGCCAGGATCTAACCATTGCGCTGAGCGCTTCCGATTATCGTAAAGAACCCATTTTTCATCACAGGTAATGATTCGGTTTAAAATACCTTCATTATTGTGCCGGTTTAGTAATGTAACGCAGCAGTCGACGCGCGTTTGCCGGTTTGTTTCAGTCAATTCGTGAGGTACCCACCTTTCAAGCTTTTTAATCTTCCCAATTTGCTTCAAGTGAATTAAAACAGTTTTATCACTAACATCGCAGCCTGCAGCTAACTCGGACGTGGTTTGCGATGGATCCGCTTCCACAATAGCCTTCAACTCTTCATTATCAACTTGAGTCTCAGGCCGTCCACGGGGCTTGTTCTGCAGGTCGAAATTTCCAGAACGAAAACGTTGGAACCAAAAACGAACTGTGTTTTCTTTTGCAACACGACCGCCATACACATCATTCACCCTTCGAGTTGTTTCCGCAGCACTAGTGCCACGGCGGAACTCGTACTCGTAAATAATGCGATATTTAAGGTTTTCCATTTTGTAAAATGAGTGACGCAAACAGAAAAAAACAGAAGAAAAAAAACAAATGAACGACGATCATCGAAGCACAAATACATGAGTCTATAGCTGTACAAATTTGAATTTGGAATTCCTTACCAAAGAGGAGAAATTCGTGATTAAAGTGGCCAGTACGAAAAACGCCAATTTCATATGTAAGGACCTAATACATACTTAATTTAAAAAACATTATTTTTAAAAGTTCGTAGGTATGCAATTAAAATAATCACTAACCAAAATCTATAAAACAAAAAAAGGAAGTTAAAATCTGAAGTTAACGTTAGGCTTTATATCGGTATGGTTTCAGAATGTGCTAGTAGTCCCACCACAATTTTCCCACTGGTTGGTCCACGGTATACCACGTGGTTACACTGCAAAAAAGACAGCTTAATAAATTAAAAATTGCATACACCCAGTTTATAAATTTAAACAGGTTTTGTGGGTCCTCACCCACTGCCGCCGATGGCAAATTGGAATAAAATATTATTTCATACAGGCATAGGTGTAGAGTCAGTGATCATAATTTAGGCTCGTACTCAATGATAAGCATGACGATTGACGACAATGCAGCAGCATACCTACATAGTACACAGTAAGTATTTTATCTATATTTTTGATTCGATCGATTTAATCATGAATGTGACAGAAGAATATGTATAATAAATACTATTAGTACATGTGAACTCTCCCAGGCTTCAAATAAATGTGACATTAATTAAAAAATTGTATTTAATGAGGATCTGCTCTTATTGAAACCGAATTGATTCGCATTGAAATAGAATATAAGTAACCCACCCCTCGCACCAACCTATGACGTCACGCGCGCTACGAGCTGCCGCCCGCAGTGCTCAGCGAGACGTCAACGCGGGCGTCCCGAGCTCTCCTTGAAAAAGACCACCGGATGTGGTTGAAACTATAGTCGGAGCTATCTGACTTATTAACGTGAGTTATCCCGTATTATTTACTAAAATGAGTGAAAACCACGTTAGTTTTTATAACAAAAAAGAATATAAGTATTTTGCGCATATTTTTGCCTAATCCCTCTTCCTATACTCTACTCATGCCAGAGAGATGGATATTGATTGATAGGATCAGATTTACTACACATGAGATAAGGTTACATTTACCACATCATATATATCATGGGTTGCTGCTGGCAACCCAGCTCGCAGGTGGATATTTTTTATTGTCAAATAAGTGCGACCTGGGAAATTCGGGAGAGTTTGGGTCTTATTTATTAACCAGCAGAATTTGCCGCGTTATTTGAAAATAGTCGTATCTTAGCTGAATACTGAAACCTAACGAAACAAAATAAGGCCTACCTACATAATATAATAACCTACATTTTCGACTTAAGGTAGATACTTGAACAAATTTACAATGGCCGAGGTAAAAGAGGAAATTTTACGTGCTTTTCTCTTTTTAGTAAATAGTGCTTTTCTCTAATGGAAAGTAAGCTGGCAAAAAATATTCTAATTGATTAACTAGCGAATACTACACACACAACATAATATATTACTTATATGTCTGATTGAGTGACCTCATATAATTTCATGTTCTATAATTAAAAAATAACCATCAAATACAAAATTACAATAAAATATGGAATTACTATTTTAGTACCTTGCCTTATGTTTAATTTGCATCAAGTATCAAATAACATTATTGGTAGGTTATTACTATTAGGGCCTTATTCACAATGTTCGACCGGTTATACTACCGAGAACATATTTAATAAATAAAACACTATCTTTGCGTTTCACAGTCATCGATTTAGCCTATCCATCGGTTAAAGCTTGAAACGCGCTGCATGTTAACAGTCATTTTATCATTCAGTTATTTTATGTTCTGGGTAGTATACCGGAAACTTACTCGAACATTCTGAAACAGGCACTTAGTCTTAACTAACTATACTTACCTTGTCGTAGTAAAAATGTAACCTCTCATTCGAATAAAATTAAATTCAGAACGGATGGAAAGGACGCATTAGAGATCCAATGATTGAAGTTTAAAAATTCTAATGTTTGCCTTCCGGGTAGACAGAGGGCGCTAATCCCCAAGAGCTAAATGGGTTGACTAATCACGAAGCTTTTGTGCGATTTTGAAATAGGAAAGGGACGTTATTATTCCAAATTTTAAACTGTAAATCCGTTTATAACTTCGAGTGAATATTTTGAAAGATGTTTGCATGTTCAACCTTACTGTGCTAATTTGATATTCATATATGTTAAAATGTGGGTGTTTATTCCTCTTTGCGTAAATCTACGGGAATATTATACCTACTTGAGTGCTTCGTTGTTGTGTGTGTATGTGTGTGAAAGCGTTGCCTTAGAATCTCAAGGTTCTAGGTTCGATTACCGGCTTGAATATGTTATTCGATGTTTTTGATAAAGACATTTTCAGTAGCACGGTGTTTAAAACTGTGCTTGGTAGATAGCAAGAGACTCACCCCTCTAAGGTTAAGAGCTCGTAGCGTAGCTTGCCTAGTCTAATGTCCGCTGCGGCCAGGAGGCATTACTGAGTGATTCCTTGCTCTCCCTTTCATCGGTCCCGGTTGTTGTTTTTACAACAACTTTAAACAAAGCCAAATAGTGTTCAAATTTAAATAAAAATCAATAATTTGAATTACACAATGAGGCCCAGGACCATCGGTGCCAATTGCTATAAAATATTTTAATGTATCTTAATCAAGGCCAAAAAATATCTAGAAGGTAGGTATCGTCTTATATTAAATATATTTGAGATTTTGTAATATTAAGTATTTAAAAATTATAAAATATGTATATAACAAATCATTGTCTAGAGGCATCCTTACTTAACTAGCTTGTAGTCTATTCTTATAAAAGTAGGAAGAAAATCATTCCGAATTCAAATGTGTCCGTTTCGCGGGTAGACAGAAGAAACTAATCCTCAAACGAAGTAAAGCGGATCAAACCATTCATGATCCTTTAACGTCAGCGAAGCGGCTGTAATCCAAGAGCTTTCTTTACCGTAGCCATTGATAAGCGTAAAACAGTTTAAATTGAAAAAATAATGAGGAGTTTTTAAAGAGTTAAGTAGTAGTACTATTTGTAATGACTATAATGAGTACTTATGATTTATGTACTATATCAGCCAGATTGTCCACTGCTGAGCATCGCCTCCCCCATTAGGGGAGGATTTGCCATAATCCCCACGCTTGGCAGGCGTCTTCGGGATTGCAGTTTATGATATCAATTCCTCAGAAGGCGCTGCTGCCCACTTTCTGGTAATATCTGATTTATGTACTTGTTTAGCTGCTAACAATAGTCTTAAAAAACACTAAAAAAGTCAGTCTACAACTCTTAGGTTAAGCTAGAAGATAAAGTAACTTTATGATGATAAATTGTGAGTTTTCCACAAAAAATATTTATGTGAGAAGTAATTTGATTTTTATCTAATAAATGTATTGTTTTTATATAAACAAAGTAGTTTTGAAGCAGTGATGGCTCAGTGGCATTGGCTATGGACTGCCGCGCAGCAGGTCCATGGTTCGAATCCCGCCCAGAGCTTGAGCTTCACCGCATGGTGGAAGGGCATTTTGCGAATGCCCGCCTGGCTAGCGACCACCCTCAAGTAGAAAATCTGTCGCCAAGCACCTAACGGTGTGTTCCGGCAGCAGTCCTTGAGAGCCAGAAAAATTACAGGCTAATGAGACCTAACAACTGGACGTCTCAGTGTGACGGGCACAGTGCAATTCGTCGTTGACGAAATGCGTCTGTTATAGGTAGAGGTTAGTCCACTTAACATCAGGTGGGCCTCGGGCTTGTTCCGAGCAATAACATAAAAAAAAAAAACATAAATAATTTCATAAAATCTCCAGTCAATGCTGTTGCAGCCATGCGAATGCTTTGATTTTTACTAAAAAAGCACGAAAATTCATGATTGTGTAACTTTTTTAACCGACGTCGACAAAAGGAGGTTCACAATTCGATCGTAGTATTTTTTTTGTTTGTGTTCTAACAACTCTTTACAGGTTGTACCGATTTTTTTTATATTCGTAAGCTGGTGCTTGTCATGTGGTCCCATTTAAATTTGAGTGAGATCTGACGAGTAGTATTCGAGTTATCCCTAATAATGCGTATTTTATGCATTAAGGCGTAAATTTTGTATTTGTAAAAAAAAAAACTTTTTATGGCTATTCGATAAACAGAAACGAATTCATAAAACCTCAAAGAGCACGAAAATGTATTTACTTGTCGACAAAGCATGTTCCAATATAAGGTTGTGTACTTTTTAAAAAAAAAGTATCCATTTTTATTTATAACTACGTACTAGGTACGTTTTTGTTTATAAGTTACGCCCCGCTGTTTTGTGGTGGGTGGTGATGATGATGATGATGAAAGCGTCCTAGATGTTAATCCTGCGCCTCATCTACCTCCATAACCATCAAAATTGGTCCAGCTGTTTGAGCGTGAAAAAGTAAGTAACAAAAAAGACAATAACAAAATGTTACATTATATTAAAAATGCCATATCTGCCTAGCTTCCAATAAAATTATGTCAGGGACTCAAGGTTACTGGCGTGGTCCCAAGCCTTTACATATGCGCTAATTGCCAGCTGTTAGTATTGTTTCATATCCTCCAATTGGATGGCGTAAAAGCGTCACTAAAATAAATAAAACTCGCCAAGTGCAAGTTGGACGCGCACAACGAGGATTCCGTAGCAAACCAGAATGTTTCAACAATTTTGAAAACGATTTCACTTACGTTTATCAGCCGAGCAGTTTGATCTCGACCGGTTTCGAAACTTTCAAAGTAGCTTCTTTATGCAGTACGTGCTCTTCCGACCGCATCCGCGCATGCACTGTTTTTTTGCCGCGGTGGCGGCGGCAGAGCGGGCCGCACGCGCACTTCTCGCTTCGTCAGCTGTGACGTCACCGCCGGCGCAGGTGCACTATTTTTAGACACAAATACGTATTTTTACATTTGACGGCGTA
This sequence comes from Plagodis pulveraria, assembly GCA_963890685.1. NCBI lineage: Eukaryota > Metazoa > Arthropoda > Insecta > Lepidoptera > Geometridae > Plagodis > Plagodis pulveraria. The sequence continues at coordinate 20,779,314 of OY982972.1, forward strand.
GAACTTTTGAGCCATTCTGCTACAGTTACGAACTGGGACTTAATACCAAATAAAAAAGATAAAGCGGAAATCTGCGATAAGCGGACTGGGACTGGTATTCTAGACATGTGGCGTGACTAGGGCATGCTGCTTCGTTCAATTTAAATATTTGAACTTCGAACCAGACATGTCCCCAAAGCTTTCAAGGTTCGAACTTTTTGACACATTTAATTAATAAGTTTAGGATCTACGTTCCTTCTCCATGCCCTAGGTGCGACGTTACAATTTTACCGACCAAGTTAATTACGTGTGAAATGTGACTCCATCCTGCATTTATTTTTTGAGAATTGTTTATTACACCCTTTCAGAGACGAATTACTTAGCATTCCATGGATTCATCGCGCGAGTGCCGGGTCATAGCGTTGCAGAGAAAGAGGCCAGAGGGGCCTGGGACTTGCAACCCAGGAGTAGGGTTAAGGGGCCCCTTTATGATGCATAAATTCTCCCCTTCACCACTCGAGCCTCCGTCTCTGCCTAACCAAATTTGGTAGGATCCTACTAATGCCGCCTTAGATACCCGTTCTAGGATGGAAGTAACTTGTGTGGTTTTTCTTGGTAGGCCAAGGTCTTTAAGTAGGTTATACAGGGATTTCGCTGGTGTACCTCTTGCTCCAACTTCTACAGCATATAGATAATAGAGACATAGTTCACCATTTTCAATGTAAATTTACTATTTCGATAAAATAGTGTAAGTACAAGGCGAGGCATAGTTGTACCCGGCTTCACTTCGATAGGTGAGTTGTGTCTTAACTTTTTTATTTGGTCTGAGCCTGACACTTCTACATTATCTGAATGACTTCTACAGTATTATTATTTTAGATTCATTCTGGAAATATTTAAAGGGCTAGTACTACTAGGGCAGGTACTAGGTAGAGATAAGGATTTTAGGTGTCGGCATCGTAAGTCATCTATAATAATTAAAATTTTAACAAAAAAAAATATTCTCTAATAATTTGTAAATGTGAAAAAAACCGACTTCAAACATAAAGTACTTATTAGGGATGACTCAATTACTACTCGTCAGATCTCAAACAAACTTAAATGGAACCACATAACAAGCACCAGCTTGCGAATGTAATAAAAATCATCCAAATCAGTACATCCTGTAAAGAGAGGTAACAAACAGTAAAAATAAAACATTCGAATAGAGAACGTCCTTTTTTTGACAGTTAAAAATAAATAGGTACCTACTAAACTAGGTTTTAGGTCTTTCTCGATCGTGCGCTCGTAGAGTCAAGACCTCCTGAGGATGCTTCGTGTGGAAGCAAAACGCGTCGAATACTCTTCCGGTTTGGCTGCGTGGCGTTTGTGACGTCACGTTGGCTTAACAGGAAAATTAGGCGGAATTGTCACTAGATATATTTTTGTATTTTTTAAGTGTTTTATTAAAATATTAATTTGATGTTTTCATAAAATATTTTAAAAATATTTGTTATTACTTAACTAGGTTTTTAAACAATGACTTTAATAGTCCTCTTCGTAATAAGCCAAATTGCCACCTTACGCAATAAAACATGTGAGACCGACATGTCAACCCTAATCCGGTCTGACAAATTTGTCCCTTTCAAATTAGGGTCCAGATTTTAATCTAACCCAAAAGCTATGATGGTAGGTACCTACTATAAAATTGTTAGTTATTTAGAAGATGTTTTTGTAATGCTTTTTGTGTCGAGGTGCCGGGCTAGAATGTCAACCCCAATGCTACCTGTGGGTGTCGTAAGAGGCGACTAAAGGTAAGATACCGGATCTTTTTATTTTATATTTTATATGGGATTGGATGGCAAACGAGCAGGCGGTTCACCTGGTGGTAAGTGATCACCGTTGCCCACGAATATCCGCATCACCAGAGATCTCGAGGATGCGTTGCCGGCCTGTGAGAAGGGAATATGCTCTCTTCTTGAAGGCCCAGTGGGGCAGCAGCTTCTTCTGAGGTGTTGATATTTTAAACTGCGATCCCCAAGACGTCTGCCAAGCGTGTGGATTACGGCAAAGTCCCCGTTAATGGGAATGTGTTTCATTATTGGACAATCCGGCTGATACAGTACAGAAGAAGATGTTTTCGACGGACCTGTAAGGACTGTATATTGTATTCCATTCATCATTAGCCGGAAGGCATCTACTGTTACACAAAGCCTCCCACATAGGACACTACAATGAACGGCTATTAGCCACCACGGTAGCTTATTGGTACACGGTACTAAATTGGAAAAGCATGTCCCAGCCCTAGGGGCGGGTGGACGTTGGTTTGAATGCAGCTTGGGTTTTTGTTTAATAATTTTATAAACCCATTTGCCACTTGTAACCATTACCTTCCCGCGACTATTACGATGTCGTCGGTCCACTCAGCGGGCCTACCAACTCTTTGTCTATGTGTGATGTGGTAACCAATACTCGAGAACCTTTCTCCCTATCATCTCATAATCCTATTGAATGATTGTTAAAGCAGACTATGGAAAAAAACCCCACCGCAAATCAAATCAAATCAAATTGTTTATTGCAAATATAGGTGTTAAAGCTGTTTAGTACATAGGATAGTTCTGCCATATTTGGCCACTTGGCATTCAAAAATTCATGAGCTTAAAAATAAGCTTGAAGCAGTGATGGCTCAGTGGCATTGGCTATGGACTGCCATGCAGCAGGTCCATGGTTCGAATCCCGCCCAGAGCTTGAGCTTCACCGCATGGTGGAAGGGTATTTTGTGAATGCCCGCCTGGCTAGCGACCACCCTCAAGTAGATAATCTGTCGCCAAGCACCTAACAGTGTGTTCCGGCAGCAGTCCTTGAGAGCTAGAAAAATTACAGGCTAATGAGACCTAACAACTGGACGTCTCAGTGTGACGGGCACAGTGCAATTCGTCGCTGTCGAAATGCGTCTGTTATAGGTAGAGGTTAGTCCACTTAACATCAGGTGGGCCTCGGGCTTGTTCCGTCATAATAACATAAAAAAAAACAGTACTAATTTATTAAAATATTTCACCTATGACATAAATTATATTATACTTATTATTTATTATATGACCAATAACTTTGATACAATATTTTAATTAATGTTACCATACTCCCTCTTTAATCCGCCATAAATAAAATAAAATAACAAAAGAAATGTCCTTACCATTTAAAATAAAACATTTAGAGAAAAAAGTAAAAGTGTCAGCAGTATCACTAACTAACGTCGTCAATGCGTTAGACTAACGCATTGACGACGTTAGTTAGTGACCGTTAGTACACCTGTATATTACGGGTGCGTACCATTTGAGTGAGATTCGCTAAAAACGCTAAAAACGATCACACTCCCAAAAAGTTTTCCACAAGGGTCTTGGCGTTATTTTCGCCTTAAACGCTACATCTAATGTCAAAAGTGACAGAAGTGGCAAATTTTAGTGGCATTCTTAGCGTTCTTATCCAAAAATGGAACGGGGATGACAGTTACAAACGATCACGTGATCACAACCATAGACGCACAATGTGATCAAAATTATCGAAAATAACGTTCTTAGCAACTAATGGAACATACCCTACATCCGCAACATGGTTCTTCAGCGCCTCCTATAGGCTGCAAGGTAGCGGATACACTATCAACGAAAATACCCAACGAATCAATATGATGATTTTGAAGCAATGATGGCCATACGGCCATTTATATATGTATTTTTGTATTTAGTAAAAAGCAGCCGCTGGTAGCGGTCCGTTGTGTGTGGTTTTAGCTAAATAGGTTCAATAGTGTCAAAGTTCTTCACATTTTATTGTTATTTTTATTCAAAATTTCGTCTTTTTTGGTTATATTATTTTTTTTCCAAATTTTTCTATAGTTCCACGCATCAGTACATGCAGACCGCGATCCGCGATCGTTTCCCGTTGGTTTGAGCCCGATCGGAGCTATAGTTTTTTAATATTGATAAATCTTTGAAATTTAAAAAATTTGTTCGCTACAGTATCTACTGTTGTGGCCAAGCTATGGACTGCCGTGCTGCTGGTCCTTGGTTTGGTCGCCACCGCCGGCTTGAGTTTGACCGCATGGTGGAAGGGTGTTTTGCGATTGCCCGTCTGGCTAGCTACCCTCAAGTAGAAAATATGTCACCAAGCACTTAACGGTGTTTTTCGGCAGCAGTCCTTGAGAACCAGTGACATTACAGACACGAGACTTAACAACTATGTCTCAAAGTGACGGGCGCAGTGCAATTCGTGACTTGTGATGAAATGCATCTGTTATAGGCAGATGTTAATCCGCTAACATCAGGTGGGCCTCAAGATTGTCCTGACAACAAAAAAAAAACTTTCCAGGTCGCCTGCCCTAAAACCAAAGCCAAAACTTTTGTGTTTTCTTTGTCTTGTGAGATAAATATTTCGTGATAAATATCATACAAATAATTAAATAATATATTCTAGTGCTACTACTTTGGCGGCAGTAGTACTTTCTGTGAGTTCGTCCGGCAAAGAACTGCCACAATGAACCAATGATAGCCAGGCGGTAATGGCAATGGACTGCAGTTCCATGGTTCAAACCCCACCGCCGCGCCGGGCGAATAGAATAAAGGGTTATTGGAAAAGTGCTAACAACCTCTTAGGGTTGACTTCTGCCGGTCCTAACAAACATTTTGAGATGAAGTATTTTGTTTTTTTATATGGATTTGGCCGAATATGCACGAGGACCACCTGATGTTAAGTCTCTTATGCTTGACATTTATTATTTCATATTTTTTATTACTTTGTTCGATATAGATATTTAAAACTCTATTCAAAGAGAGCGCGGTCCAGTGTTGCCGCGGCGGGCATTCTTGGCATTGTCTTTTACTACGAGCAAAGTAATAGAAAAATATGAAATAATAAATTACAGGCACAAGAGACTTTTAACATCAGGTGGTTTCCGTGATTATTCCGCAAAAAACGCATAAAAAAAAACACAAACTATAATATGAAAATCAAAAAGAAAAAAAGAACAGTTATCTCAAAATGTTTGTTAGGACTAGCAGAAGTCAACCCCAAAGGTTGTTAGCATTTTTCCAATAATCCTGTATACCTACCACCCTCACGCAGAAAATCTGTGACCTTCGTCTACAACATGACTTAACATCGTCAAGTCAAAGGCTAGCCTATCAGCTATAAAAAAGTCCCACTGGAACTGTACCTACCTACCAATACTATTGAAGTAGACTAAGATCGTCAAGGCATCAACTTCCTACGATGCAAGAGGATATTTCCCTCGGTGGCAATTTGCAGTGAAAACTTTAAGGACACAATTTAAAGAGCTGTTGAGTTTATGAGGAATGCGAGATATTATATTGACGTCGAGAACTTTATTAGCAATTAAGTAAAAGTTTATGAGAATTAATTTACAACGGGTAATACGGCTAGGCGTACTTCCACAGTATTAACACATTAGGTTGTGGTATTATTTCGTATGGTGTATTGTTGTTTGGGAGCTGCTGTTGAGATAGAGACAATCTTTATATTACAAAAGCGTGCAAGAGCCATGCATGAAATAGATCCTAGGAAGACTCTTAGGGATTTTTTATGAGTTATTTGTTATTCAAGGCTGTAAAGTTGTTATTTGGCGCAAGTACTTGTATGTTCAAAGGTACGAGACGCAAAAAAAACGTTTCTGTCAAACAAAATACGTATTTTTTCACCTCACTCAAGGGAGGGAAATGCTGGGTGCTATATAGTAAATAAGTGTAAATAATTATTATAATTTTAATTTAAGTTACTACAATCCGTAACTTTGAAGGTAGCTAAATTAATTTTCACCGTACGAGCTCTGAAAAGCACTGTTTATTATTCGGAATCAGCGTGGATAAGCGTTTTTTTCCTCAAGCATGGAAAGCTTTTCCAAAATTCGAACACAACAGCTCTAGAAAAATAAAAACCTTCATTATTAGCAAATTTTGCTATTACTTTTAGTTGTTAATTAACACAAAGTCCATATGAATTAAAACGTAAAATTTGTACTTACCTAATCTTCAGTCTTTAGGATTACCACAGTATTTATAAAAAAATATTCTACACTTTATTTAATCTACACTGACAGTGTAATAATAACAAATATTTTTAAAATATTTTAAGAAAACATGAAATCAATATTTTAATAAAACACTAAAAAAATATAAAAATATATCTAGTGACAATTCCGCCTAATTTTCCTGCTAAGAAGGGAAGCGAAACGCGTCGAAAATTCTTCCGGCTTGGCTGCGTGGCGTTTGTGACGTCACGTCGGCTTAGCAGGAAAATTAGGCGGAATTGTCACTAGATATATATTTTAAGTGTTTTATTAAAATATTAATTTGATATTTTCTTAAAATGTTTATAAATATTTGTTATTATCAAATATGGATTTCCGCAAAGTAACGCCTGAATCTATTCATTAACTTACAGTGTATCCTATACACAGTTTGTGATTATTCTATCACTACTGTCCCAGTTTAAAAAAAGAAAGTTGTAAATCACTGTTATTTAATGTCACAGAAAAAAATCAACTTCAAATAAATCTCCTACTTTTTTTCCACACACCACTAACTCCAAACCGGGGCTAATAGCGAACATCTTGAACTCGAAGATATCTCGAACTTTCGATAAAAACTTCGCGCGTGTTTACCGACTTTGTTGAGTACGCGAAACTGTACTTATCATTTTTAGAGTTCCGTTGGGAGAAGGGCGAATAGGTGAGGACAAAAATTACAATATACCTTCGAGTACTACTAGTAATATAATATATATATTGTAACTTTTTCATTAACGTCTGACAAGCTAACTTAAAAAATATTGTTCATAAAGAAGCGGGTATATGTAACTACAATATAATTTCCAATGAAAATATTTTTAATATTGTTATGTTTGCAATAACGCCTGCTCTGTGGATTACTTTACAAAATTACAAATTTACAAGAGAAAAAATTATAGTCATGTGCGGGATTCAAACCCGCGTCCATCCACTCCTATAGCCGGGGCATGCTCTGACCGACTGAGCTAATATGACATTATGACTCATAACTCTAATTTTTGCTCTCGTTCTTCAACCATCGTATGGGGAAGTTTAACTTACGTTGTACTACTTTAGTTTACTTTCACATTAATTATCACTTGCTCAGTTTATTTACATTTTTCTGTCAATAAATTTGAAATAGCTACGGAACCCTAAAGGAAAACTGGAGCCATAATCACAGTTTTTGTTTGAACCAGATAAATCCGGAAAAAGGAACGGGACAGATTAGTGGAATTGCGTGCGACATATCTGCTGCCTTATCGCTGGATGCAAGGCTTTGTTGGAAGAAGTTTCGGGGGATGGTTGAACACCTTTTTGAAATAAAGGGTATTTTTTCTTTGCTCTTGTTATATCAAACTGTTAATTCGTGCGTAAAATGATCGTTGCTTTTTATCCTGTTAGGCACCAGTCAGTTTTTTTTACCGGTGTATGCCTTTATTAACAAATAGTATGAACTATATACAGCACTATAGATACTACAATAAAATCATTTAGATATTACAAAATTACAAATATACAAGAGGAAAAATTTAAGTCATGTGCGGAATTCGAACCCGCGTCCATCCACCCCTTTAGCCGGGGTATGATCTAACCAATTGAGCTAACATGACAATGAGTCATAACTGATTTTTTTTCATATTATTCTTTAACCATCGTATTGGAATGGAGCGATATCTATAGTTCAACTTACGTTTTACTACACACAATACCAATTTTGCAATTGGTTTTATATGTATTTGTAAATGATGACGAAACCTTATAATTTTAATATAGTTATGTTTGCAATAACGCGTGCTATGCGGATTACATTACAAAATTACAATTATACGAGAGGAAAAATTAAAGCCATGTACGGGATTCGAACCCGCGTCCATCCACCCCTTTAGCCAGGGTATGCATTCATATATTCATCATAATGTAATACTTTGTTGAGTAAATAAATATAAATATGTAAAGATAACTCGGCACGAATAATAAATAATGGAAACACATAAATATGTGTTCTCTAACAACACAAAGGACAACACAAACTTAAAAATATTAATATGTGGTATGTATCTTTAGTTAGAATTCAATTGGCTAAATGAGGCTAATTTGGGATTCGTTCGATTAAAACTAAACAAGAAGTAAATTAAAAAAGCCGAATTATAGTCTAACTGTATTCCATTTTAGTTGACAAACTAGTGACGGCACACATTTTTTTTCTTTAACATTACAAATTATTATCACAACGAAACGTAAATCTCATCAATTTAAGACATCCCGAACATAACTTAAATTTGTCCTATCGTATATTTGTAATTGTGTAACGTAAATCATTTTACTAAAATATAAGTATATTAGGTAATAATCAAAGATTATTAGACATTCCTTTGTAAACTGTTGCTTCTTCAGTGACTGACTACCCAAAATCTAATTTCGTTAGCGTTCTATTATATAAATATTTAATATGTTTTATCCATATCTACATCGATATTTCCCGATATAACGATATCATTTACAGCATCGATGTTGTTGTTAGGCATTTAATATGTCAGTGGGTTAATAAAAAAAATTCGAGGTGTTTGCTGACTTGATATATTTAAATAACCGTTAGGAAGACTATTGATAAGTTGGAGATTCTCAAAGTTAAAAATGATTAAATGTAACAAAAATAATAATAATAATCTATATCTATACTTATAATAAAACTGTAACAGGTCCAATTCTGTACATTGAAGATATATTGCAAAAAAAAATTGAGAGCACTCTGTAGCTAATACTGATGCCAAAAATGTATTTTTTTTAATTTTTGTCTGTCTGTCTGTCTTTCTGTCTGTCTGTATCCCGGCCGCGCATCACTCCAAAACTACTGAATGGAATTCAATGAAACTTAACACAATTTGAGTTCATACTACGAAGAAGGTTATTGTATACTGTTTATCCCGAAATTCAACACGGTTCCCTCGAGACAGGGGATGAAAGTCAAAATGTTACTTAGTTGTAATTTATGAACGGGTAGACCGATTTCAATTATTCGTTTTTGTTAGAATAGTAATGAGTGAGCTCGGAACCTCAAGGGCATCCCGGCACCCCACGGGCAGCAACTTAACACGATTTGAGTTTTTAACACGAAGAACGTTATTGTATACTTTTTATACCTTTTTAAATTCAGCACGGTTCCCTCGGGAAAGGGGGATGAAAGTCAAAATATACACTTAGTTGTAATTTATTAACGCGTAGTTCGATTTCAATTGTTCTATTTTTGTTAGAATAGTGCAAGTGAACTAGGAAGCCTACGGCCAGCCCGGTACCCCATGGGCAGCCCAGCACCCCATGGGCTACTGAATGGAATTCAATGACTTAACACGATTTGAGTTCATACTACGAAGAAGGTTATTGTATACTGTTTATCCCGAAATTCAGCACGGTTCACTCGGGAAAGGGGATGAAAGTCAAAATGTTACTTAGTTGTAATTTATGAAAGCGTAGTCCGATTTCAATTATTCTTTTTTTGTTAGAATAGTGACGAGTGAGCCCCACGGGCAGCTCGGAACCTCACGGACACCCCAAGGGCAGCCCGGCACCCCACGGGCATTCCGGCACCCCATGGGAATCCCGGCACCCCACGGGCAGCCCAGCACCCCATGGGCAGCTCGGCACCCCACGGGCAACTTGGCATCATTATTTAGATTTGTCAGATTGCTAAGATAAAACTCTAAAATCTGGAACATTCGCCACAATAAATTTTTTTAACTATCTATCTATTGCCGGATCCATTTTGGAGACTGCGCAATGGAAGTGTACAATCTAATTTATTTCTGTTCTACCGCCAAACAAGGAGAACCTCGGCAAAAAGATACCGTTTTACAATCGAAATTCCAAAGAAATGCACAAAGTACCTACTTTGCTTCAACATTTATTGTGCGAACCGCGAAGGAACTCTCTGAGTTACTTAACTACTGTAATTTGGAAAAACAATCTGGGAAGTATCAAACCCAAAGTAAAAAGCTCCTTTCTGAGCTATACTTTACTAAGAGTGCTTCACCACAGACCATAGCGTTGCTAATATGAGATAAACAGTGCTCAAATGTGAATAATTAGTTTGCAGGTACGGCAATCGCGAACGAAGTCGCAGGTACAGCTAGTAATCAAATAAGAGCACGGACCACGAGTCTGTAGTATGTAGTATTTACTAATAAAAAAAAAATCGTTAGGCGGGCTTTTGACTTTTTTTTGATTTCCCCTTGGGGTGCCGGGCTAGAAAGTCCCTCTAATTGCTACCTGTGGGTGTCGTAAGAGGCGATTAAGGGAAAAATACCGAAAGATGGGCAGAAGCCCTGAGGAACTGATATCTTAAACTGCGATCTCCAAGACGCCTGTCAAGTAAATGGATTATGGCCAATGGAGGAGGCTGATCAGTATCTCATCATCTGATACAGTACGGTAGGCTAGCCTTTGATCACAATCCCACCTAATGGTAAGTGATGATATGGTCAAAGATGGCGAATAGGCTTAACCTTGATTGAAAACAGGCTCTCAATGACAGCTGCACCAACGCAGTTAGGTGCTTGATTAGAGTTTCTCTATTTGAGGGCGGTATTTAGATACGCAGCCATTCTGCTCCAAGGAAAAAAAACCTTAACATAACCCCTTGATACTAGGTAACAGGTAAAAAGTGCAGGACAGATGCCGGAATACTATATACTATAACACCTAAACATATTGAAGTGGTTTTGAGGAAAATGAAGCGCGGCAAGTCTCCGGGTCACGACGGCCTCAGCATAGAGCATTTATTATTTTCGGGTCAGCATATATGTCAGTTGTTAGCGCGGCTTTAATCTCTGTATGAGACACTGTTACTTACCAGATGAACTTATCCGCACGCTAGTCGTGCCCATCACGAAGAACAAAACTGGTGATATCTCGGGCGTGGCAAACTATAGGCCTATCTCATTGGCTGTGATTGTGGCCAGAGTACTTGAAAGAGTGATCCACACTCACCTCAGTAAAATAGATATCGATGGTGGGCAGTTCGGTTTTCGTCCGCGAGTCTCTACTGACATGGCAATATTTTCTCTAAAGCAAGTTGTTCATTATTACACTCAACATGACACTACAGTACGAGTTGTTTTTTGGACCTAAGTCGTGCGTTTGACACCATTAATCACGACTTATTATGGAGAAAAATGCAAGATACAGAGGTCGTTGGTCTTCTGGCGTACTGGTACGCTCACCAGACCAATAACGTCAGATGGGACTCCGCGCTGTCCGAGGGGTACCGGTTGGCCAGCGGGGTGAGGCAGGGCGGGGTCACTTCTCCCGATCTGTTAAATCTTTACGTGAATGATTTGATCGTGGAGCTGAGCAGAGCCCCGGTGGGACTCAGGTTACATGGTAGATACGTCAATAACCTGACCTAACCTGAGCTACGCTGACGATATGGTGCTGCTCAGCCCCTCTATCAAGGGCCTCCGAAAATTAATTGGTATCTGTGAACATTTTGCGCATGAACATGATATGACATATAATACCAAAAAGACGCAGATGATGATATTTAGGCCGGGGAAGGGACCGGAATATATGCAAGAAATTCATATCGCTGGACAGCCGATAGCCGTAGTGAATGAATTTAAGTACCTTGGTCATGTCGTAACCTCCAATCAGTCAGATGACGGAGACATAGAGAGACAAAGACGATCTCTTTGTGTGGTAGGCGACATGGTTGCCAGAAAATTTTATAAACCGGCGCCTGACGTGAAATTACACTATTTAGGTCTTTCTGTCAAACATTTTAGACGTGTCAACTCTGGACCAAGTACACAAAGAAAGCGCATCACGGGATACGTGTGGCATACAATAACATTTTCAGGCATCTTATGGGCCTGAAATGGTATTGCAGTGCGTCTGAAATGTTCACTGTGTCCCGTGTAGACTCATTCAACGCTATACATCGCAAAAGGATAGCAACGTTCATGTCAAGGGTTGACATGTGTAAAAATCTTATCATTAGAAGTTTGGCCGATAGACTTATGCAGACTGCAACGTATAAATACTGGGTTGCTATTGTGACCTAAGTAACAGTTAGGAAGTAAATTTTTTTTTTTTGCTTTAATAATGTTTTTTTTTTTGACATTGAATTTTTTATATGTATTTTTATTTTCTCTTAACATTGTATACCTATGGATCACGGAGTCTGAAATTAAGAGCTATTATTATTATTTATTATTATTATTATATGCTTGGCGACAGATTTGTTACTTTATGGTTGTAGTTATCTAGTAAAGCATAACAATATGCCATTAAAAATCAGCTAAAATGAAAACAGGCACTAAATAACAGTTGTTAGAACACTACATGCTTTGCGACAGATCTGTTACTTTATGGTGGTGGTTATATAGTCAGGCATATTTTTTTTTAATGCCTGATTGGTAAGCCTTTGACCACAATCTCACCGGATGGTAAGTGATGATGTGGTCGAAAATGTTGTTCAGGATAACCTAGAATTACTGGCTCTCAATGACAGCTGCCGGAACACACCGTAAGGTGCTTGGCGACAGATTTTCTACTACTAGGGTGGTAGCTAGCCAGGCAGGCATTCGCAAAATGCCCTACCACCATGCTATAACGACTGCCATCCTAAAACCACAACCGGGACCGACGCGACGGCCAAACGTGCCCTCCGAAGCACGTGCACGCTCAGTAGTGATGTCACTAGCGGTCGCCCATCCAACTCATGACCGAGTCGGACGTTGGTTAAGAACGGCTAAGCAAACTTCGGTGTGAGCGCTTCGAACTTATAATAATATGCCATTAAACACCAGCTAAAATGTAAACTGGCGCTAAGGGACAGTTGTCGGAACACTATATGCATTGTGACAGATTTGTTGGTGGTAACATCCTAGACGTTCATAACGAAATTCCCCACTACCGTCTAATACCTCGAATGTTTATTGACACTTATGGACAGATCAGTGTGTGGATATATTTTTTACTCTTGAATGATAGCCGATTTGGTAGCCAAACATTTCCAAAATGCCCTGCCATTATGTAATACCTATCTAAAGTATTCATTGCTAATAAAGGACAGATTCCGAAGCCTATATAGTGCTTGGTGACAGATATTTTCTTGACTGTGGTAGCTGTTCAGCCAGGCACACCAAAACGCCCTGCCACCATGTAATACCTAAAAAGTTCAGTGGCTCACAAGAACCGCTATCGGAAAACTATAATGTCTTGCTTGGAGACAGATTTTTTATTTGTTGTTGGTACGGCTATCAAAACAAACATTCGTTAAAACTTGCTACAACATGATACCAGAAATTTCGTAGTACTTGGTTATAATGATAAAAATTATGAAATGCCCTACAACTTCAAATAATTTGCATAGATCTTTTATTATCAGTTATCTCATTTAAACAGGAAAAAGCTAGGATATAAATTGCAAAATGCAATTAAATACAACGCAATTGACAACTAAATATTAAAAGTAATGTTTTTAAATCAATATTTTCATATGAATCACTTCTATAATAAATTTCCCAAAGATATGCTCACAGAAGGAAACTTCAAGTTGCAAATGAAAAACATTATTAGAAATCTTAGGTAATTTAGAGTTTGTTTTACGACATTAATGCTTCAATCCGCCTCTCCGTATTCTGTACAGCGATTTGTGTATTCATCGATACCTCTTAATTGATTATAGAACTTAAATAATTCCCTGAACAAAACCTCCAGATTTAATTAGACAACGGCCAACAGCCCGCATTCACCCACAGTTTGTAACAATAAATTAGTTTTGTTCTACAGCGGTACAGATTAAACAGCAGTCAATACGTGGAGAGTTCGTTAATGTATTTGCATTACAACTTTTAGTCCTAAAGCGCTCGTTGCAGATAAGCGCATCGGGGTAACTTTGTCGAGACCACGGGATAAATAATAGTAACATATAGACTGGGAACTCTTGATTGAAACATTTATTTCTTTGAAGAGAGGATAGTAATATCACATTAACCTATGGCCGTGTTCCAATTGACCTTCTATCGTTATTTTTGATAATTTTGACGACATTATGCGTGTAAGGTTATAACATTTTATATGAACCATAGACACAAATGTGGTCAAAATTATCGAAAATAACGATAGTGGCGTCAAGTGGAAAACGCCCTATATTAATAATGTGTAGCAGTTCATAGGGGTAGACTCCAAAGGAAACATTCATACTCGTTACTCGTTTAGATGAAACCGAATAAGACACTAACGAGGTTATATAAAAAACTAAACATTACACAAAATTAATCAGTCAACTGTCATTAATAGGAATGCTCAGCTCTCTCCATTTCCATACAGAACAATAGGTACTTAGTAATCTGTGGTAATATTGAGATGTAAAGTCCACCAACTTAACTGTGCAGTTCTCGAGGGCGCTATTGGTCAAGGAAATCAACTACAAACTGTCACAATTTGAGGGAATTTTGTAGTTCTTTTTTCTGCCGCCTGAACAGATAAGTTGGTCGAACTGTAAGCAGTTTTTAACTGCTGTGGTGAGTGCGGTCTTGCTTAACCAACTGGGGTTTGGTATCGGGTGACCGAGCATCCCTAGGTACTGATGTCTGTGGAAAATTATTGTTAGTATGCTGCATTGTGCTACGGCATTTTGCGAGCATAGCTTTTGCCATTGGGGTAAAATATGGAATCATGTGCAATATGTGCATTGGTGTTCAATTACTTGTAGAGATAACAAGTGCAATAATATTTTAATCCCACGCATAACATAATCATGAAGAATGGTTACCTTCATAATAAATAAATTAACAAATATTTTTATTTCAGACAGCAAAGATAGAACTAACTATATTATCCCAATAACATAAATTAAGTACACTTAAAACCAAGGGCGTACCCAGGATTTCAGCTAGGAGGGGGCAGGGGGCTGCTTATACCTGTTTCGAAAAGATCGTCTGTCGGGTATATTGAAACCAAAAATCATGAAAATTGCCTTTTATTCATTAATTTTGATGATGACACAAAACAAAATATTATACATAATTATACCATACATTATGTATAATATATATTATTATATTATGTATGTATATATTAATTTAACAGTAATCTTCTCGGATTTGCCGCAAATTTGTCTATGACAGTCTTTTCAATAAACTCACTGTTGTCTTTTAAATAATTGCGATGTACGCTCATCAGACATAAACCCGTAAGCCTTTCTTCACCCATGGTGCTTCTAAGCCACGTTTTAACTCTTCGCAGCGTACTGAAGGACCGTTCTACGGTCGCCGTGGTGCATGGGATAGTGCTTAAAATAATTAATGCCTTTCTGACAGCAGGGTAAAAAATGTTGGCTTCGTTGAACAGATCAATTACTTCTATGTCTATTAATTGATCATCTGATAAAGCCTTCGTCACCCATAAATTATGCCAAAGGTTCAGTTCTCCGGTGATATCCAGGTTATAAAACTCTTGGAATGATTCTGCGTTTTTGTGTAGGTCTGTAATGCTGGTTTTTGTCATATACAAGGGATGTAGCCTGCTTAAAGCAAACGCCGAAGTATTTTCTTGGGAGAATCGAATATTCAGTGATGAAATGAGTAAATCAATGTATGGGAATATCAGAGAACGCCGCCAATATTCGTTATCATTGTCTGATGGCGGATTACTTCTATGTGTTTGCTTATGAGCAAGACGTGGAACCGAAATTTCTATGTTCAAATCCATTGCAACAGCTCGTGCTTTTTGAAGTATTTCATTACTTATTCTATCAGGAAACTCGCGGTCATTTCTGAGAATGTCCTTGATATTTTTGATGTGTTCCCCTACCGAGATCATGTCGATCGATTTAGCTTGCAGTGCGTTAACTACTGGTTCTAAAACTGCTGAATATTTGGCTATTGTTTGTAGAGTAACAATAAACACTGGTTTTGTAACGGCTGAATGCAACTGATATGCAGATTTTCTGGTGGCATAATTTCCTTCTACGGATAACGTTTCTAGAGATTTCACAAGCTCTGAAAAATGTTGAGAAAACTTTCTGATTGATTTATATTTTTCTGACCATCTCGTCTCACATAATCGTGATAGGTTTGGAGCGTAGTTTCGACGTGTAGTCGATTCCCTGAAAAACGTTATAACATCCTTTACAGTGGCGACAGTATTTCTAATTTCTGGCACTGCGTTCGCATCATTCACAACAAGGTTGAGTTTGTGACTTGAGCAATGAAAATATAAAGCACGAGGATATTTTTTTCTCAAAATGGCTTGTACGCCACCCTCTTTCTCTGCCATTGTAGAACAGCCATCGAATCCAAAACCTACGCAATCTTCGGTTGAGAGGTTAGAACTAATTAAGAAATTGTCAATTGCTTCGGCAATTGCGGAAGCATTTTGTGCTTTTAGTTCAACGAACCCTACAAATTCTTCTCTGATTTTCCTTTTGCTTTCGTCGTAGAACCGCACGCCTATTGACAGCTGTTCTTTCCCAGATACGTCTGCTGTTTCATCAGCTAAGACTGCGTAAGCCATGGTCTTCTGAACCTCACTAATTATATTCTCCTTAATAACTTCGCCACATAAATTTATCAATTCGTTTTGTATTTTTGGTGATGTGTAAACTGCATTGCGACGGCACTTTTCCAGGTGACTCTTTCATTTGTCGTCCCCTGAATTGATTCTCAACTTCAATAAATCTAATAAAACACCCTCATCTGCTTGTTTGCCCCTAAGAGGCATATCATGTGTGCCGCAAAATACTATACTAGAAATAATTGATGACAATATTTGTCTGTTTTCATCGATTTCTTTTTGGTGTCCACTTTGCAGTTGGATGTCTACAGGAACATTTTCAAGAAATTTTTTTGCAGCATTTGTCGCCGTTTTGTGAAGGTTGGTCGTTGCATGCTTTCGGCAGTCTTCATGCATATTTTTGAACTTTATATATGGCCTGACCATAAACGATCCCAAAATTCCTCTCACAGTGCTAATGGGCGGAGGGAACAAAACACAATGCTTACAAAGAGCACCTTTTAGTCGCTTGGAATATACTAGCCATGGTGAATGTTGATCCAACCAAGCATGGTTAAATTTTCTTTTTAAATGGCTTGCATCACTTTCAAAATCGTAATTTCTGGGCGGGATCCAAGGATTTTGTAACAACTCCCTCTTCTTTTCCGTCGATAGCTGGGTAGCCAACCCAACATAACGTCCCAGATCATTTTCATGACAGCCATCGTCCACTATAATTTCAGGATCGACGTTGACGTCATAAGTTTGTTGGGATGTCGATGGAGAAGAATAGTCGGCAACAGATATATTAACAGGTTCTACAGGAGAATTTGACGCTTGTCCAATGTTAGCATGCAATGATCTTGGCATTACATGAGTGGTTTTATCATGGTTGTCATTTTCATCGCTTCCACTGCTACTTTGCCGACCATTTTTTTCTTTTTTCGCGTGTCCTCCCTAAAAAATGGATACACAAAAATACTCTTACAGTGTTTCGGCGGGTTGTATGAGACGAAAATAAAGATCAAGTTTCACATTCTAATATATATGGTTTGAACGCCAAATAAACATAACTAGGTAATTTGAAATAATACACTTGTTGTGACGTTAGAGAAAAGGGACTTTGTTGTCGGTATGGACTTATTAATAAATCCAAGATATTGCAAGGATCTTTCTTTTATGTTTTTTTTTTACTTTTTAATCACAAAATATTCACAAATGTTATTTTAGCTATTATAACAAAACCACGTCTTGTAATTAATAAATTTAAATATTGTAAGTAATGCTTAAGATATACACTTACAAGAGAGAATTAAATCAAATAATCATATTAGGTACCTACGTAAGTGTTTTGTTTTGACTCACCTCATTCAAAGAATTTCCTGATATCCATTTGACGGAGTAATATTTCCAGTTGTTGCACAGTAAACGTAAATCTCGTGTCGCCGCAACGAAACTATAAGACACTATGTCGTATGAAATATTCGCTCGTATTACACTCCGAACTGAATTGTATTCGAACTAAATTGACGTGCTCTGCCTCACGCTTCCGCTTATATATTGAAATATTCTTGCTCCCGAAATATGTAGAAAATACTCGACTCTATTTCCATCCTTGTCTTATACTTGCTATCACTGTCTTTTCTTTCCAGAATAGTCCATGCTAGAACGTTCTTCGTGGTATTGCTATTCAATACAAGATGTCGCTATTGACCGTATAAATTGATCCTATTTCTTTTTACTGGAAAAAGTACTGCCGTCCGAAACTAGATGGCGCTAGATGTTGTTTTCTCCCAATTATATTCGGCTTTAATCCTAGATGGCTCTCTGATTGTCTCGGCGGAACCGGAAACTACGAGATGCGACGGTTTTGCGGGAGATTTAAATTATATTGCATCGCTAACAGTATACTAGAATTACTAGAGTCTGTCTAGTGAGCCGCGGCACAGATAAAACCGCAGCAAAAATCTTTTAGTTGTAAACACTGAATATACTATGAAATTTGAATTTGATACTTTCACTATTTTATTTTATAAACACTAAGAATCTTAAACTAAATCTGTACAGATATATACTACTTAAAATAATATGCAACATATTGAATATTATTTTATTTTAGCATTGAAAACAAATTAATATAATAAATAAAACCAAACTTGCATCAAAACCTTACTTAGTTTTTATTTATTCTGTAGCGTAATCAAAATCAGATTCCAGAAATTAAATTCTCGACTATGAATCGTTACTGTCACTTTCATTATCACTAAAAAATAATAAAAACGAAATAAACTATATAAATAAAGTGTATCGAAACTTGATCAAAACATTTTGCGTTTCGTTTGACGGCGGCTGAAAGTCACTATATAAAATATTCTAATAAATACGTTGCGGCACGACCGACACGACTCACTATACATAGACTCTATATCGAATATTGTAGAATATTTAACTATAGAAAAAAAAATCTGGCTGAATAGATATTTTGTTTCCAACACTTCATTTTGCGCAGAGTAGGTAATACGTTTTTAATTTCTATTTGCCAAAAAAAAATTACATTTATTTAATCTTCTAGGGGGGGGGGGGGGCAGCTGCCCCCCCCTGCCCCTACCTGGGTACGCCCATGCTTAAAACGATATTTTGATTCAAACCCATATTTATAGAATATGGGTTTGAATTGAATAGAATAGAACATATAATAATACTACGTAGTACAGGTGCATGCATACATACAAGCGCGAAAAAACTAAAAAACTTATATATCCCGGCACAGTCGTAAGTTTCCACTATAACCAAAGAGACATGAAACCTTAGAAAACCTTAAAACCAACATAAATTATATTCCACATTGCTTTAGTAGTCTTAGTACCTAGCTACCTCTCACATTTCCCGCTTAAATTTTAAATACAATGAAACTTCAGCTATAAAATTCCGCCAAGAGCCGTTAGGGAGCATAAAGTGTTATGAGAACTTCTAGATAACAGCTTAAAAGTTCATAGGTTATGATGTGAACATTAATATAGAACAAGGAATGTGTGGAAGGTATTAGAAAGGCTTTTTAGAACTGTACTGTATAAGCCGGATCGTCCACTGTTGAACACAGCCATTACGGGGAGTTTTGCTATAATCCCAACGAGTATCAGGGGTCTTGGTATGAGATATCAGTTCCTCAGAAATCGCTGCTGCCCATCTAGTGTTTAACCTTTAGTGGCCTCTTACGGCACCCATGGGTAGAGATCGGAGGGTGACATTCTAGCCCGGCATCCCACGGGCAACATTTAGAACGGGACCAAAGAAAACCAGAAATATAACATTTTTCCTCCCGTTATAGTATTTTAATATAATCCGTGGAGCAAGCGTCTTTGCAAAATATTTTTTTCTCAAATAGGTTTATTACTTCATTGTTAACAAGTTTATAGTTAATTTCATTAATAACTCTTGTTTGTTACAATGTAAGTTGAACTATAGTTGTCGCTACATTCCCATACGATGGTTAAAAACGAGAGGACGAATATGAGTTATGAGTCATATGTCATGTTGGCTTAGCTGTCAGGGGGCCAAGTATGCTAATTACATGATCATATTCAGCATAGATTCATTCAATATTCATACAAGACAGAATCGGTAGTCTGCTGATCCCTTATGAACATATGAATCTATGATGAATCTAGGCTGGTTTAACGATATTGCTAACAAAAAATAAAAAGAGAAAGTACGGTAATTCAGAAAACGATTCCGTTATTATTTATTATTATTTCGTTTCGTTTTCATACGAAACCGAGATTGAATCAATATGAAGGATATGAAGTTAGTAGACTACCAAGACTGTCAAAATTTACCAGGCCGAGTTCATTATAGATTCATATTGATTAGCAGACTTGACGACCTGAGCATACAATTGTAAGCAGTGATGGCTCAGTGGCATTGGCTATGGACTGCCGCGCAGCAGGTCCACGGTTCGAATCCCACCGCGGGCTTGAGCTTCACCGCACGGTGGAAGGGCATTTTGCGAATGTCCACCTGGCTAGCGACCACCCTCAAGCAGAAAACCTGTCGCTAAGCACGTAACGGTGTGTTTCGGAAGCAATTCTTGAGAGCCAGTGAAATTACAGGCACATGAGACTTAACAACTATGTCTCAAGGTGACGGGCGCAGTGCAATTCGTGACTTGTGACGAAATGCATCTGTTATAGGCAGATGTTAGTCCACTTAACATCAGGTGGGCCTCGGGCTTGATCCGTCACACTAACATAAAAAAAAACATGCCGTGACACTTATTATCAGGCCTTGTCTACCCATGTCAGTGTCATGATTTCTTAACCTAAAAAAAATATGTTGTAAACCTATTGCCATCTATCAGTTCTTTGTAAGAAATACAAGTAACATTAACATATGAACCGGAAATCAAAACCATTCTAACGCTTAGCTTTACACTCGACCAAAAAGGGAATAATTAAAAAGATAAATCATATCCACAAATTTAATCATAAAACGAACTCAAAATAGTGTACAAAAATATTTAGTCAGACACATAAACTTTATAAAAAGCTGACAAGACGTTGTTATTGAATTCCAAAACTAAACACATTAATTTTCTTCTTTCCACAGGCTTCCAACGAAAAATTTATGCTAAGGCTTAGGGGAAAAGTGGTTGCCTATTCATTTTCTTTATTCAAACGTTCGATTACCCATGGGCAAATACACGGTAAACATATTAGAAAAGGGATCAGGCAATATGGAAATATCAAGAAACAACATGGGAATGCACAACACATAGATATATGGCTACTTTTATAATATATCATAAAGAAGAAACAGAGCACGATCTGTTTTTAATATTACAGCACAATCTTTAAAGTAAGCTCGGTTGAAAGTCTATTTGAGCTTAGTTTTGACGCTGAGCTTATTCTTTATTATCTTTCAATTCTTCAAGCTTATCTTGCAAGAGCTGTTGTATAAAGCCGCGCTTTCAGCATGGATTAGAAAAATCTTAAGACTTTCAGTCTCCGCTTCAATGTATTTATATCTAAGATTATATTTTCATCCTTGATTGTTTATTTTATCTTCAGGAACTATGCGGTTAAAGCAGCAATCCCAACAAGGTATACAAGACACGAATGGACTAACAACCAGTGGTAATATGTAGACAAGAAGACACATTGGAGCTTTTCAATTACTTCACGCTTATGTATAGGCACTTGTGCTTTTTCATATATATAATAGTTATTGTGTGTTTTCCTTTTCTGTGTTAGCAGTTTTCTATGCTTGATGAAGCAATCCCAGTTTTTTTATGAGAATAAATTCTTAATATAATAACCTAAATTTCTTTTACAGATTCACGACAGAAAATTCCCGAAATGAGCTTGATTGCTTTGTTCTATAGAATTTTAACTGGTTATGCATGCCCCTTCCAAACTTAAAACTTGACCTCAGCTTGCACCATTAATACTGTTTTTATTTAATTTAATTCTTTGAATATACCACAAGCAGAGCTTTGTTTCAATCCCAAAATTTGAGCTTAATTTTTTCCTCCCCTAAAGCTTTTCGGCAGTCTTCAGGCAGACATGCAGTGCACAGTGTTGGAACCCAGAGAATGCAAGGACAGAGAACCACAATTGGACACAAGATCAACCAAGCGCAAAATGGTACACAGCAACACATAAATTTAGTAATAAATCACAAAAAAATTGTACAAAAATCTGATAGTGTGTGAAATCTGACTTACCCGAAATTTGACATTGATTTGCTGACAAAATGTCTGTCACTGGTCTTAGTCAGTACACGTAGAGATTACATACTCATTGGTCAGTACCTAGATGGTGAAGAGAGTATTATCACATGATTAAGGGCCTGTTTCAGAATGTTCGAGTAAGTTCCGGTTATAATACCAAGTACAAATTTAATAAATAAAACACTATCTTTGCGTTTCACAGTCATCGATTTAGCCTATCCATCGGTTAAAGTTTGAAACGCGCTGCATGTTAACGGTCATTTTTATCATTCAGTTATTTTATGTTCTGGGTAAGAAGTATTACATTCATTAATTTGTGTATTGTAAATGTGTGTGCTAATGAAACAAATAAATGCCTGTCTATGTCTATGTCTAAGTATAACCGGAACTTTTCGAACATTCTGAAACAGGCCCTAAATATCTTTATTCATGTGGTATTATAATATATATGGTGTCAGATCATAGTGAAGAAGGTCTTACTATAAAATAGAATGCATTAATGTTGAACTGGCCGGACACTTCTCTATACAAACGTTGAAGTGTGATCACTCCCTTATTTGAGGTTTTAGGTTCAGAACTAAGCATGATATCGATATATCTCGTCATTATCTAGGCTTGTACTGTAACGAAAAGAAAAGATACGAAAATATAATTGAGTTGAAAGTTATGAGCCTCGAAAACTTTACATGAAAATGTTTCGAGGCTAACTCTCATGTTAATTATCTTATTAAAAAAATGTTACGATACAAGCCTAGGTAATAAAGAGATTAATCAATATCATGTTTTGTTTTATACCTAAATCCTCAAACAAGGGAGCGAACACCCTTACGACGTTTGTATGGAGAATTGACCGGCCAGTTCACCCTTGCTTGCTGGCGTCGACTACAGACGAATCATTTGTACTGATAATTAGTATGATCCAAGAATACTATTGTATCATAGAATGACCTATGAAGCGGCTAGCAAAAATGATGTGGCCAACCGTTTGGCAAGGTCGTGCCCATTTCAGCTACTGGACATTCCCACTGGTAGGTGGACGGGAAATTCATGACACGTGTACTCACCTTAATATGCGTCAAAAAAAAACATTTCTACCTGCACCTCTTAACATTTCCCTTAAGTTACCTAAATCCTCATCTTTTTGGCAGGAGAAATATGTTATTTTTCTCGGATACCGTTATTTATCGTGTAGGGTATAAATGAAATAAAATATAAAAATAATAATGAGATTCAAATGATTCTAACAATACACCATCTCATCCTAATTTAAATTAAAACAGAAAAGGTTTTCAATATATATATATATATATACCAAATCTAGGTACTCCCACCTCAAAGGCCGGCAACGCATCCTCGAGACCTCTGGTGTTACGGATGTTCGTGGGCGACGGTGATCACTTACCACCAGGTGAGAAAATAAAAACTGTCCATGGTTAGAATACTGCCGCGGGCTTGAGCTTCACCGCATGATGGAAGGGTATTTTGAGAATGCCCGCCTGACTAGCTAACACCATTAAGTAGAAAACCTGTTGCCAAGCACCTAACGAAGTGTTCCGGCAGCAGCTCTTGAGAGCCAGTGAAATTACAGGCACATGAGACTTAACAACTATGTCTTAAGGTGACGGGCGCAGACTCGTGACTTGTGACGAAATGCATCTGTTATAGGCAGAGGTTAGTCCGCTTATCATCAGGTGGGCCTCGAGCTTGTTCCGTTACAAAAATATATATGTAAGTAGCTTTACCAATTCATGGCCTACGTTACCACGATGAACAGTTTGTGAATTTAATTGTGTTGTATTAAGACTCTTATTAATCGGTTCTAAAATCTGTCGTTTCATTTACATATTATGTCCTGTATTATGGCATTTTATCCCAATATTAGTAAGTAATTAGTTTCCAAGGGTGTAGTGTATAATCGATTTCCACGTGGATTTCCAACAAGTATATTCAAACAAAAAATGCATTTAATAGGAAAAATAAATAGGAGTTATAATTTATGTTGATAATTTTCAAGACTTTATTAGTTTCACTTGCAGAGTTTTACAGGCTGCGATAACTTGCAGGTTTCAACTTTAATGCTATCTTCTTCTACGTCAAAATTTACTATCAGGCACTGGCAGCATTTCAAATCTGTTAATACATAAATTCTATAGTTATTCATTAAACCTTAAATGAAGCGCTAGTAGCGAAGCTTGCTATGTAGTTTTTGACGGAACAACTTGCAACATTTACTGCGCTGTTACTCCTTGGTTGGATACTACTTTAGAAACAGTAACAGATACAGTCCCACCAACTTATCTGTTCAGGCGGCAGAAAAAAGAACTACAACATTCCTTCAAATTGTGACAGTTTGTAGTTGATTTCCTTGACTAGCAGCGCCCTCGCGAACTGCACAGTTAAGTTGGTGGTACTATAGGTAGGTTGGCAGGTTATCCTGAGGAATAGGGAGAGAAGTCGAATGACATCTGTCAAAATCCAAAATGGCGGATTCAAGACGGCCGCTTTCTTCGACTTCTCTAAAGCGAAGTCTTAGTGTTATTTACAATTATTGATTTCATTCCATTTGATTTGCCCTGTGATTTCCTTACTGAAAAATGAAATGATTGTATATAATGTGGCGATACATTATTTGTGAATATGTATTTAGGAATGAAGGTGAATGAGTCTATGGTATCGAGCCAAATCAGGGGAGTTCGGCACGGAGCAGAAAGGAGAAAGTTCGAGCGGGACAAGCTAGTACGGTGCTTGTGGTTAGTGAACCTATTTGCGCATCCAAGATGGTGGACCTTTTGTGTGCGGCTGGGAGATAAAGGAATTGCAAGTTTTGTGCGGCTTGGCGGATAATATATTTATTTATTTATAAACAAAATCCACAGCTTTTAAAGTTAAACAATAAGTCATAATTTCTGAATCGACAGCCAATAACGGATTTACATTATATGTTGTATCATATGTAAGTAAGTCGACAACAGTCATCAAGCAAGAACATAAATAAGCCATAGGGAAATAACTGTAAAGTTATACAATGTACATGGCAAATATGTAAGGCTTAATACAGGCATAACATACATAACACTAATTAGTTGTGTTTATTACAGTAAGAGTGAGTGCATGTGGTTGTGGAGTGTAGGTAAAGGCAAAGAAGGATCAATGCTTATTGGCACACTTTTATGAAATCCACTGACTGAACCTACTTTGAAGTTTTCAGTCCTGTCGAAGGCTAGCAACATAGTCTAGCCACACCTATCCTAAGACTACAACAAGGACGGCTTCACGTGCCATCCGCAACATTTGCTAGCTTATCTATAAATATAATTACCGAAGTAGTAACCACAGAGAACGTGGCTTAGCATTGTGTATCAGTAAGACAAACTTAGGGATCCTCTGCTACAAATGTTTCTTGACCAAATTCTGTAACCAAACCTTACCCATGCATATCTACCTAAAGATACTATAATTATAATAAGTACCTATATAGTAGTAACTAGTCTTAACATCGGATGAGCTTCCGCTTAACATCAAGTAGGCCTCGTACGTGGTCCATCACAATCCCATAAAGAATTACAAAAAAAGGAAAGGCACAGTATGGAAATTTCTTATATTTGTGGCAGTTTCTTATGGTTTCTTACCTTTATAACAGAGCGGCAAGCATGACAAACAAGGGCTTAGGATTGAGGGAAAGCATGACATCTGCGGTACACATACACAAAAACACATAGCACATATCTGTCCTTATAAACATGTTATTGATAATATGTTGTCGGAATTATGTAAATTTTGTTATTATTTGATTACTTTTGATTCGTTTTGACCATTGACTTAGGATTTTATCGCTACGTACTTCCTAAGCCTATGGTTTTGACTTTATGCAGTTTTTTTTTATGAAAGCCACAGATAAAACTGAAGAGTTACTTCAAAGATTACAGAAGTCTCCAGAGTAAATTTCAGTCATAAATATTCTTTTTGTACGTGTAAGTACAGTCCCACTAACTTATCTGTTCAGGCGGCAGAAAAAAGAACTACAACATTCCTTCAAATTGTGACAGTTTGTAGTTGATTTCCTTGACCAGCAGCGCCCTCGCGAACTGCACAGTTAAGTTGGTGGTACTATAAGGATCGTGTGAGGCGAGGAGGTCAACAATAATTCTATGAGCAAATGCGAGGACGTTTTATGAGATCCTGCGACAAAGAGGTTCTTTTATTTTTCCCAAGACCAGCCATAAAGCAAGAAGTCCCAGATTAGGGGATAAAAATAGAATTTATACAAAAAGCTACTCCATCAGTTTTATGTTACAACAACATTATTTTAAATTACAATGAGAGGAAATATATATACATATATATAATTACATAAATATATATACATATATATAAATACATATATATAATTAATTAAATAAATATATATAATTACAGATAATATTCTTGTACGGGATTTGAACCCAAGCCATCGACCCATTAGCTGGAATATGATCTGACCGTTAAGCTAATACGACATTAGACTCATTTTGAGTCATGAGTATTATCTGACTGCTAAGCTAATATGAGTCATGAGTCATATTATGCCATGTTAGTGTAGCGGTCAGAGCTTACCCCGACTATAGGGTGGATGACGCAGGTTCGAATTCCGCACATGACCGTAATTTTTCCTCTCTGTAATTTAATCCGCAGAGCATGCGTTAGTCTGAAAATAAAATCATTAAAAAATATAACAACTATTTGTCGTAAAACTACGACTTCGATATGTCATCAACTGTCGCTCTAAATGGTAGGTTTTAAATTTGGTAGAAATGTAGGTAGGTATTATTACCTGATAATTAATTCAGGTATCAAACAACAGGGTTCACAATGCTGTTCTTTGATGGCCATGGCCTTGCGGCAAGGCAGTACTACACTGTTACCGCTGTTTCACTTAAGTCTTAGAGCCTTTTTCAGAATGTTCGAGTAAGTTCCGTATACTACCCAGAACATAAAATAACTGAATGATGAAAGTTACAGTTAACATGCAGCGCGTTTCAAGCTTTAATCAAAGACTGTGAAACGCAAAGATATTGTTTTATTTATTAAATATGTTCAGGGTAGTATAACCGGAACTTACTCGAACATTCTGAAACAGGCCCTTAGAATTTAATCTTACCTATTGTAACAAAATGAAACAAATAAACCGGTTGTAACAATATCTCTTCAGTAGTTTTATGAAATACTAAATTATGAACTGATCTTCCAGGAATTTACAGTGGTTATCTTATAAATTGTTATGGGCAGTTTCAGAAGCTCAACGCCAGCCAGCTTTACCTTCCGACGCAGATTATATATTCCAAATTAAAATCGAAAGCTAGAAAAAGAAATAAGTAAAGACCCGTGGGATGTTCGGCTAGAATGACACCCCCGTCATATCGTCCTATGGGACTCATAACAGGCGACAAAGGCGGCCATTGACAATGCGACAGTCTTCCTGGGAATCAAAATGGATTCAAATTTTCATTGGTATCCACATATATACATGATTTGTCCGGAAGACTTAGTTCTGCTGCATATGCAGTTCGTAAGATAAGACAGTTAACAGACGTAGCTACTGCTCGTCTAGTTTATTTCGCGTACTTCCATAGTATTATGTCGTATGATGTATTGCTGTGGGGAACTGCTGCTGAGATAGAGACAGTCTTTATCTTACAAAAGCGTGCAATTCGAGCCATATATGAAATGGATCCTAAGGAATCTCTGAGGGATCTTGTTAAGGAACTTGATATTTTAACTTTAGCCAGTCTGACGATATCTTGGGATATAGTTAATCGTATCAAAACAAATTATATTTCTAATTATATGTAGCAAGCATGTAATAAAAGACCTGTGTTTTTTTCGTTAAAAACCTTTATATGAATATATTTTAAGGAATTCACTCACGCTGTTTATATCTTGCGTAATTCTGTTTCGCTAACTCGCATGTGTTAGTTGGATTTAAACAACAAAGTCAATAGTCAAAACCATTTATTCAATTTGATGAAATTGTAATATTGAATGATTCTACATTGTACTGCCACGTTCAGCAAACAAAATTGTATAGAGCCACTGCGAGAAGAACGGGCAAGAAACTCGGGGCCATTCTTTTATAAGTCTTTTAACAATGTTTTACATACTTACTATATACACTTTATTTACACTTTCACTGGATTATCAACTATTAATTAACATATAAAGTCATTGTTTACATACACAGATATTTTCTTATTCGATATATAATTGTTATAACCTTTTTATCAAACCATGTAATGGTCCAAAAGGACCATTACATTTAAACGAGGTTTTTCGTTATGTAACATCAGAAAAGATAATAATAAATTACTTAACTTCACAACATCTTGATCGGGCAGCACTTCGTCACTAAAGACTACTTTCCAAATATATTTCGACACCCCCGGAGCTCTGCTCGTCACGGTGGTCCGACCGAAACTGAATCAAGCAGCACTTCGTCGTCAAACACTATTTCAACACCACTGGAGGTCTGCTCGGCTCGGCGGTCCGACAGAAAGTGAATCAACTCGCTTTACACTACCCCTTTGATAGGAAGGAACAAACAAGGTGACGAAGTGACTACCGTCACAAACACAGTACTCTTTTAAATTGACAATTATGTGATTTCAAGCTCTATACATATGGCAATAAGTATAATAAAATCATCAATGATTTTACACATAGATATAAAGTACATAATATATACTATTTTAAATAAGTATCTTTACAAGTATCTTGTCACATGATCAGTTATACTACTAATAAAATATACTTGCTGTAAAAATATTATCAAATAATGATTCCAGTGATCATGATAATCCATGTATGATGCTTAATCACAGTCTCACATTATACAATATTAGGTACAGTATTAAATTCACACCACAGATAAAATATACACATAGATAATTAAACCAATACTTATTTTCATCTTAAGAACCACAGAGTATTTCTAAAACGAAATTAGAATGTCACATTATACCAGTTGTTTAAATCTTAAGCTTAAAGCCAATCAAGTGAATATGAACAAATATTTCAATAAATAGTGAGCCAATTTTTAAATAATCTATCACGGCCATACTGACCAGTACTTTGCTCTCAAAGTACAACCTCAATTTTTATTATTTTCATTTCATTTTATTTCAATTCAATTCGTTTCCATTTTTGTCATGTCCTTTCACTTCATTTTATTTCAATTCAATTCTTTTCATGTCATGTCATGTCATGTCATTATAAGAGGTCTCTGGCCTTGATATACTCTACCTATCACCTGCTGCGCATGACTTCCAGTAAAGCATCAGCGCAGTGACCGACCAGCAGTATTGTCATATAAAAGATCTCAGGCCTTCAACGTATATTAGTCCTACCACACGCTGCCAGTGGTATTACCGGGACTAATGGAAGGTCAGAGACCGACCAGCGTGTCAGTCATATAGTCATTATATTTATGAATATATTGCTTTATCAAAATATTTATTATTATTTAAAATTGCCACGAACGTTCACTCACAAAATCTTGAAATACGTGTCCATCACATATAATGTTTGCTACCACATATATATATACTTACTCGTATATATATATTTTATTTCTACATGTATATTTTGTTTTTTTTATTCAATGTATTGGCTTTACTCATTTTGAGATGTATTGGCTTTGTCCATTTTCAGTTATCATCAATATTGTATATAATCAATTTATTGAACAATATTTGAAAACAATCCTTATACAAATTATTTATATAAGTTTTATAATATCATTAAATATAATCTATCACGGTTAATCCAAATAATAATATATAACTATCGATTTAATGTTATAACATCTGCTATATTTATATACTTCAGCTGTACTTAAACTTGTTCAAAATAAACATTTTGACCCACCCATTCACCGGGCTAGATATTAATGGCTTCTTTGGCAACATCAATATTTCTGTAACTACTGTGTTGCCTTGGTGTCTAAGTCGATCATTCCGTATGAAATATTTTCTCACCTATGATTTTGACCGACATAGACCACATCACTCACAATTTAAATTTGATCTTTACGCTGGAGCCGAAATATACCTTTAACCACCCAGTAACACTTTTACAACATTGCTCTGCTGGTTCCATATTAGAGTTTACATTTATCATTGTTTCTTAAGATTTATCTACTTCGTCAGACAGCAAAGCCTTAACGGATGGTATATTTACACATGTAAACCTGATTTCACTAATCTTAATATACTGATATTACCTCCGCTATACATTTATGAGGCATCGCTTTTAATCAGGTCAAATATACAAAACTATGACACTTTTTTTAGCAGTACACACAAAGCCACACAACATAAGGTTTAATACCACCCTTAACAAAGAAAAGTGTATTTAAGGCATAAAAGTGTATAACCAATTACCATTATTGCCGAAGGATATCAATTTATTTTCCATTTTTTCAAGAAAATTTAACTTACCTCATTAGTAAATAATACTACAAAATTAATGAATTTTAACTGACCGTAGTTTAAAAAATATTGACGCCAGTGTGTAATATACGACATCTGATTCACGGCCAATATTTACTGTTATTATATAACCTATGTTCAATGTATTTATTTAATTAATGTAATCAATATTGAAATGTAAAATTAATTTAATAATGTTTTGTACCATTATATGTATATAGAATAATGATAACTAAATTGCCAAGCACCTCTCCTCAAATTGTCTGAAGCAGTAGCAGCTACAGATAAAGATCTCCTTCAAATATCAGATTGAAGTTAAGCTTATGGGCTTCACGTCAACCCAGTAAAAACACAAGTCATTGTTGTTGGCAGTTCACGTATGATTAGCAGAATTGATTGGGATGTATTGCCGAAGGTGACGTTGAACGGGGTTACTGTTCCATATAGTGCCACAGTAAAAATCTTGGCATAATTATTGACAGTTGCTCAACATGGGGACCGCAGCTAGCAGAGAACAGGACAAAGTTCTATGACGAATAATTTTCCACAGAAGCTATACGTTTATGGAACTCTTTGCCGCTCGAAATAAAACTTGCACCCTCTATATATGTATTCAAAAACCTGGTTAAAACTCACTACCTTTCTTGATAACTATTACGCTGCTACTACTATTGTAAAACTAATTCCATTGTTTTGTGTGTTTGGACTCAAGTCGCTGCAAATATTGTAATAATATAACATTATATAACGTATGTAAATCTGATGTTTTATGTATGGATAGTTATATATATATATATATATACATATGTATTTATTACATTTTCCATTTTTTTTTATATTTACATATTTATTTATTATTATTTATTTATATATTTATTATTTATTTTAAGGTACTTTGGTTTGTTAAATGATAACTTTATGATGTCGGTAATTTACGTCTTAATTTATTTATTTTCCGATTCTTGTTGGATATTATTATTTAATTTTAATTATTATCAGTATTGTTATAGATATACCTCCATCCATATTTATTTATAAATATCCCTTTGTATAGGGTTGTCTGGAAGAGATCGCTCTCAGCGATAAGACCGCCCATTGTCACACCTACTCTTAGTTATTGTTTTAAATTATAAATTTGTAATGTGTAAATAAAGTGTCATCTATCTAACTAATTTAAGTACCTTTTTTTTACTATTGTTGTAATTCGTTTAGAAATAAATTAATTAATATGTACATTTCACTGACATGTAAACCGAATTTTGCACACCCATTAACACCCATCAAGGGTAGATAATAGTGGACATAATTTGTGAAAATAATTCTAAGATCGATGTATATAAACTACCCATACTCCTGGGAACAAATTAAGTTGGACATTTCCCTCTGTGCCTATTATTTGTCTTACAGGGAAATAACATTTTTTTTTGTTTTAAGAACTGTTGTGTCATGTTTGCTGAATCTGCCACAGACCGTTTGGCTATTCTGACGAATTGTTTATCGTATTTGTTAAACGTACCCACGTAACGTTTAACCTGGCATTGCTACGAGAAATAAATATATTAGAAATAGTGTGATGCTAATACATTTCTCCCCATATTCGACGAATGAACTTTATTAGTGGAGAAGTTTGATCCTATATCGGCTATCACAAGATTTGGGGTACGAAATAATGTAATCATTTTCATCTATATTTAGAAGGATATGGTTATACTCTTCCTCAGATTGTCTGAAAATCCCAGAGTAATCCAAGTGTAATAAATCGATTTCCCTATACGATTGAAAAAAAGAGTTTTCTTAGATATATAGTAAAAGTTAAAGTGTGAATTAGACTGGTTCATGTAGTTTCTAGTTTTGTTTAGTGTTTGTCATATCTTACGTGACAGTCATCATCGTGTAGAGTTATAAAACTTTACTAGTTCATATTCTGCCTATGTCATCATAGAACGACAATAGTACTGATGAGAATTTCCCAAATAATAGTGTAATTTTGTTTTGAAGATCGAAATCTAAATGACCTTTCAGTTTATATGGTTGTTTGACAAGGACCAAGTACCCTAATATGGTTCGAACAAAAAAATCTAAGACCGGAAAGTACTTTTATTACAGCGGCATATGGATGATAAAATTTGATGTACAATAAAGTGTTTATCTCTCTAAGCAAGGTTCAAAACTGTAGTTGAATAGTATTGCTATCGATTTATGTGCCACCAGGAGCCTCCCTGTCCGCATTTTTTTTTATTAGCCATAGTAAGTTTGAATAAAGCTTTTGTGAAACAATTAGACATCATGATTACCCGAACATCATTACTTTTTAAATAAAAGTAAAATAAAAACGAAGTTCAGACTAACGTACATAGCCCTATGTGGGCTACATAATTGCATTGTACGTTTGTGATTTCGTGATGCTTAATTCATGTTTGATATAATCAGTCTTCGGATTATAGTCTTGTATGTATATGTTTCTAATACGCTTTGTGATTTAAAATAAGCCAATTTGTAACAGGAAACATTAGGTCTTGGGCATTGTCAGTTTTAGGCGGTTTAGCTGTTTGGTCGTGTTTTCTAACAATCTGCTTAATAGTGTATTCAAACGGTCGTTTTTGGGGGATTTTAAGCACATGTTGTGAAAAGTGAAATAAGTTTATTTCCTAGTAACCTGAGTTTTACTCTGGCGTATTCACATATAAATCGGTAGTTTCCGAAGTTAACAGAATAGCTATCCCTCTGACGCTGAAGCCTTTGTAAGTTTAACTGATTACAATTGTGACTCCCAGACCAAGATCTTTAAATGAATTGGTTGGAGAAATAGCCAGTAAAATTTATGCGAGTCCTACCCGGTTGCTAATAATATTTTTTCGGTGTGGGGTACAAATTCTTTTTGTAGCTTTGAACAGGTCCCACTTTTCAATTTGAAGATCCTAGATTTTCACAATAACAATACAGAGCCAAATAGGCTTTACCTGATTTGCAACAGTAGTGATGGTGCTCCAGCCCAGATCACCAAATAGCGGTATACCTGCTGTCTGCACCATTGTCATTCTTCTCAGGATCAAAAGGCGGTAGCAC
This sequence comes from Plagodis pulveraria, assembly GCA_963890685.1. Lineage (NCBI taxonomy): Eukaryota > Metazoa > Arthropoda > Insecta > Lepidoptera > Geometridae > Plagodis > Plagodis pulveraria. The sequence goes on from OY982972.1 coordinate 20,813,080, forward strand.
CACGTCATCCCCATGGTGTGAGCCAGCTACTGTGTCGCAGATGGCCTTAAGCAGACCCTCCACAACAGCCGGATACATGAGAAGCCACGTCCATACGTTCTGAAAGCATTTGAAACAATGTGAAGTATAACGTGTTCTATCCCACTTCTGATGTTAGTTGGATTTAAACAACAAAGTCAATAGTCAAAACCATTTATTCAATTTGATGAAATTGTAATATTGAATGATTCTACATTGTACTGCCACGTTCAGCAAACAAAATTGTATAGAGCCACTGCGAGAAGAACGGGCAAGAAACTCGGGGCCATTCTTTTATAAGTCTTTTAACAATGTTTTACATACTTACTATATACACTTTATTTACACTTTCACTGGATTATCAACTATTAATTAACATATAAAGTCATTGTTTACATACACAGATATTTTCTTATTCGATATATAATTGTTATAACCTTTTTATCAAACCATGTAATGGTCCAAAAGGACCATTACATTTAAACGAGGTTTTTCGTTATGTAACATCAGAAAAGATAAGAAAAGATAATAATAAATTACTTAACTTCACAACATCTTGATCGGGCAGCACTTCGTCACTAAAGACTACTTTCCAAATATATTTCGACACCCCCGGAGCTCTGCTCGGCACGGTGGTCCGACCGAAACTGAATCAAGCAGCACTTCGTCGTCAAACACTATTTCAACACCACTGGAGGTCTGCTTGGCTCGGCGGTCCGACAGAAAGTGAATCAACTCGCTTTACACTACCCCTTTGATAGGAAGGAACAAACAAGGTGACGAAGTGACTACCGTCACAAACACAGTACTCTTTTAAATTGACAATTATGTGATTTCAAGCTCTATACATATGGCAATAAGTATAATAAAATCATCAATGATTTTACACATAGATATAAAGTACATAATATATACTATTTTAAATAAGTATCTTTACAAGTATCTTGTCACATGATCAGTTATACTACTAATAAAATATACTTGCTGTAAAAATATTATCAAATAATGATTCCAGTGATCATGATAATCCATGTATGATGCTTAATCACAGTCTCACATTATACAATATTAGGTACAGTATTAAATTCACACCACAGATAAAATATACACATAGATAATTAAACCAATACTTATTTTCATCTTAAGAACCACAGAGTATTTCTAAAACGAAATTAGAATGTCACATTATACCAGTTGTTTAAATCTTAAGCTTAAAGCCAATCAAGTGAATATGAACAAATATTTCAATAAATAGTGAGCCAATTTTCAAATAATCTATCACATGCATAACGATTGACGAACGTCTCTCATCTAATATATTTCAAATACAACTTCATCTTCGTTGGGTGGCAGGCTAGAATGTCACCCCCTCCCCCGCCATTGCTACCTGTGGGTGTCGTAAGAGGCGACTAAAGGTAAAATACCGGAAGGTGGGCAGCAGCGCTGAGGATAGAGGGACTGATATCTTAAGCCATGATCCTCAAGACGCCTGCCAAACCTGGGGGTTCTGGCAAACCCCTCTTTATAGGGGAGACTGTGTTCAGCAGAGGTCAATCCGGCTGATACAGTACAGTACTTCATCTTAACTCATTTAGATCATCGATTATGAGAACAATAGAATTTCATTTAGAAATAGACCCAAGTGGTCCTGATGATGGCAATGGGTTAAGTCTTACATGCCTGTAATTTCACCAGCACCCATACACTTCAAATCAGAACACAGATATACGAATATTACTGCTTGGCGGTAGAAATAGGTACTTTGGCGGTATTTTCCTGGACGAACTCGTTCACAAAACATGACATTATATATATTTCTTAATCGACTTTGTTTTTGTGTACTCTGTATAATCTGTGACTACTGTAATAAGTATAATTTATAGTAATTAAACAACTTTAAACGGTTTAACACATTGGTCACATTGAACACATTGCTGACATGAAGAACATACGCTAAACAAGTCTGCAGTTTGTGAAGATGCCCAGGACAAACCCAACCACTACATTCGGTTCGACAATCCAAAAATCCTCGCCAGAGAGACCTGGTTTATGCCAAGAATGTTACGCGAGGCTATTGAAACCTATAGACATATATTTTTAATATTGTATTTGACATTTTGAATTTATATTTTAATTATTGGTAATTTTTCATGTTCATTTTTATTCTGTAATTTTGTAGCACCATACGTACCCCAATTCGAGCATTCACGAGTGAGATTCAATTATTATCATTTTCTATGACGTGCAATCATTAATCATTTATTTGTATAAGTAATCATATTTCATATCATTAGTGTAATTGATTTGTGCGGTACTAATTGAATAAATAAATAAACAAAGAGCTCTTCTACTACTGCAAAACTAAACGAATAGGTAAGTTCCGCTTGATTTGTCGCTTAATAGATCTATCAAACTCCAAGAACAAGTTCTGTTAGCAATATCTAGGGCAAATACCGAGATAAAGCACAGTTCGGTGCATCTACATAGCTAACGAACTAACGGTTAACGGCGAACTTGGGTAACGGATCTCATGAAACTATTAACGAAAAGTTGAGGGAGTAGCGGAACTTATCTTGGAGGGCTGATGGAAATTCTTCCAAATTAAGATAGAGGAGTCAGTCCATTGAGTTTCATGCTTGTATGTTTTATTATTATAGACAAATATTTTTTGGAAACCAATGTTATATCTTCTGTCAGTTGGCTTCCACTGCCTGGTCGAGTGGAGAAAAGAGTCGCTTTTGAATCTCGATATGTTGGGTTCGTACTGCAGTGCGGGTCAGACAGATTTGAGGTTTTTCAAACAACTGTTTTACATCGGCAATTATCAGGATCCTTTACTTATCTTTGTTTTGTAATAAGGCAATAAATTGATATTTTATTTATTTAAAATGAACATACGACATCATCCAAATACATAACCTAACCTTCTCAAATTTATTAACAGTTTTTACCTGGCACAGAGTAGGTACTTAAAGAAGATTTTTCGAGCTGTTGTTGCAGAAGAACTCATTTTTTTTTGTTTATTTATTGTTATGACTCTTGAATTTGAAGGTGGGCAGCAGCACTTTCTGAGGAACTGATATCTCATACTGCGATCCCCAAGCCGACTGCTAAGCGAGCGGTTTTTATGGCAAACTCACATTGGGGAAGGCTGTGTTCAACAGTGAACTATCCGGCTGATGCAGTATAGTAAAGAGCATTTCCGTGCTTCCAATGGTTCCTGGATATATACTTATCTAAAATGTAGTTGTATTAAGAAAATTACAGCATATTATCTTTCTTAAATACGACCGTACGACCTCATTACAGTGTGGACCTACCGATTTAGACGTTCTTTTTACATACATAATCTGTTTTTCGTCATGTGGCCCCATTTCAATAAAATTTAAAGAGTTTTTTTTGAATAATCTCTAATAATTCATATTGTATGTTAGAAGTCGGTTTTTGTTATGAAATTTTTGACTATAGATAAATATTTTCAAAGACCACCACCCACGACAGGTTCGTCTATGGTGAGAGATAGAATTATGAAGTAAGTATGTTAATCGAAATGTGTTACTAAATTAATTTGAAGCGTTTAGCGTAGGTTAGGTAAACCTTAATATATTAATTTCCATAAGAAAACTTTGTCTAATACGTAGTAATGACATATCAAATCCACGACAGATGATAATTCAATGTCAAGAAACATGGATCTAACATTCCCATATTATCTAAAACAACCCAGACGTTACCCAAGTATATTTAGTTACCCTAACTTCATTAACGGTTACGTTTGAGGCAATTACTCCATATTGACGAGTTCAAACGAAAATCATTAACATTCATCAAACAATTAAAGCCCTTCTGAAGTTATAGCTACAAGAGCGTAAATTCAAAATCGTATTTTCAATTATGTTACGTGTAACTCACGGGACATGTCCCTTGTGGCACTCCCGCTGACTCGCCGAGTTAGTGCGTAACACACGGGCTCAAAATTCCACGAACTATGATAACCACGATTACATTTGAAGCAGTGATGGCTCAGTGGCATTGGCTATGGACTGCCGCGCAGCAGGTCCATGGTTCGGATCGCACCGCGGGCTTGAGCTTCACCGCATGGTGGAAGGGCATTTTGCAAATGCCTGCCTGGCTAGCAACCACTCTCAAGTAGAAAATCTGTCGCCAAGCACCTAACAGCGTGTTCCGGCAGCAGTCATTGAGAGCCAGTAAAATTACTGGCACGTGAGACTCAACAACTGTATGTCTCAGGTTGGCGGGTGGAGTGCAGTACGTCACTTGACGAGATGCATCTGTTATAGGCAGAGATTATCGCTTAACATCAGGTGGGCTTCATGCTTGACCCGTCACAATAACATAAAAAAAAACAACACAAGAAATGAGGATAACATATTGGTGGCAAACCTTCTTTGGAAATCGTGCGATTTTATAATCAACTCCTATATATACTCTATTCTATCCCATAGCTACTACTGTTCTGACAAAGGCAAAACTCTAGCTGTATGGAAAACGTATCATAACTAATTAAGCATGTTGGCTTTTATTTGAATGTTTTGTTTGTGGTCCTTCAGTTGTCAGATAAAGTAAAATAAAGATACGGTTATACGATTGGTCACCTGCCTTATTAAAATTCTATCTTAACGCCTTTCAGATGACCCTCCCAGACTAAAGTAATTTAGTAAGATGGGGAAAGCCACCGAAAAGTCTTGCGGTATTTGTCGGGAGGCCATAGGTACAGCTAGGCACCTATTGGTAGGATGCAAGGTGCTCCTTGATAGGGGTCATTATTCACGCCGTCACGATAGAGTCCTTGAAATCATACGAGAAGCAGCGAGTCTCTCGGTAGCTAGAGCAAAAAAAGTTTGACCACGAACAAACGTGAGGTTGCATTTGTAAAAGAAGGGTCATCTACAAAATCGAAATCCAAGCCTTACTCCATCTTAGGCGCAGCTCCCGATTGGACTCTTTTGATGGACACGTATGAAAAACATTACAAAATTCCTGAGGATGTAAGTGTTTCGTCATCCAGAACGGATATATTTTTAAACTCAAAAAATCTAAAACGCATAGTACTTATAGAACTTACTGTGCCATGGGAAACAAACATACCTAAAGACCACGCAATAAAAACAAACAAATATGAATTAACCAAAAACGGTTATGTGGTTAATTTATATGCTGTAGAAGTGGGAGCTAAGGGTATACCAGCGAAATCCCTATATAACCTACAAAAAGACCTTGGCCAGTCAAGAACAACCGTAACTTCCATCCTAGAACGTGTATCTAAGGCGGTATTAGTAGGGTCTTACCATATTTGGTTGGGCAGGGGAGGAGGCTCTAGCGGTGAAAGGAAGCATTGGTGCATCATAAAGGGGCCCCTTAACCTTACTCACTGGGTTGCAAGTCCCAGGCACCTTGACTTGGGCCTCTTCCTCTGCAACGCTATGGACCCGGCACCCGCACGGTGAATCCATGGACTGCTAAGTAGTTCGTCTGTCTTTATTTAAAAAATACACGCACTTACCTTTTTGTATGCTCCTTGCTAATTTTGTTATTGTATTGGACAGAGGTGCCATCTGGAGGACGTTCTGAAACTGAGTCTGGTCACGCCTAGAATTATCACGATATTAAGCAACGTAATTTTGGTAGTTGCCTTTTCGATACGAAAATATAGGTACTGTTAACACAACAAAATAGGTATAAGGGCATAATTGTCACAATTGGTTGTAATGTATCCCAAGAATATGTCATTAGATTTTTTAATAATACCAGACGTCATCTAGTATTCTAGTTAATAGTTACACCGTTTTCTATCACGTTTCAAAAAGCGATTGGAACGGAAAATTTGTAATATTCTGCTAACAATCTCGGAAGCGCAAATGAAAACTTTTGAAGCGCTCGTAGTAAGGTTTACTTAGCTGTTCTCAACCGATCAGCAAAGTTAAGCAACGTCGCCCGGGGTCATGATTGGATGGGTGACCGCTAGTGACATTACTACTGAGCGTTTCCGTAGTTCGGAGGGCACGTTAAGCCATCGGTCCCGGTTGTTGTCTTAGGATGGCAGTCGTTATAGCATGGTGGTAGGGCATTTCGCGAATGCCCGCCTGGCTAGCTACCACCCTCAAGTAGAAAATCTGTCGCCAAGCACCTAACGGTGTGTTCCCCCAGCTGTCCTTGAGGGCCAGTACTTCTAGGTTAGCCTGAACAACATCTTCGCCCACATCATCACTTACCATCAGGTGAGATGGTGGCCAAAGGCTAACCTATCAAGCTAAAAAAAAACACATGTCCAAGGTGATGAAGATTGGATAAGTTAGATGATGAAAGTTCGATCCAGGCTCGTGATCTAAATTACTTACTATAAAAATGTGTACATGATTTCATTACCAGAAGGTATGGGCAGCAACCCCTTATACATTTGCTTATCTCCAAGTATATCTGCATGTCGCAATGTTAGTGCTCGGTGACAGACTTTTACTTGTAATTGGGAGCCAGGTGTATTCGCAAAATGTCCTTCGATGCAAAGTGTCGGAGATTTCAGGCAGACCGAATCCCTCCGACATATGATCACTACGGAAGAAGTATGACAACAAAAACCTTTATTTGACAGAATAAAATTAAAAACAGAAATAGTATTAATAACACTATTATTCAAATATTAGTATCAAAAGGGTCTGGCAAACATGTAGATGAATGATATGGTACTCATTAGTAGGATTTCTATGAGTTCTAACACTGACCTTCTGTCAAAACTTTGCAGGTAATGAAATCCTACAAATAAGGCCCAATTTATACCGAAGTGGCAGCAGATTCTGAATTCTGAGGCAGTGATAGTCGAGTAGTAATAGTTATTGACTGCCGTGCCATAGATCCATAGTTTTATCCCCACTAGTTTCTAAGTAGTAACTTCACCGCATGATAGAAGAGCTTTATGCGAATGCTCTCCTTTCTAGCTACCATCCTCAAGAGCAAAATATGTTGCCAAGCACCTAACAGTGTCTTCCAACTGCAGTCATTGAGAGCCAGAAAGTAATTCATGATATTACAGGCACATGAGATTTAACGAGACGAATTTACTTAGCATTCCATGGATTCACCGTGCGGGTGCCGGGTCCATAGCGTTGCAGAGGAAGAGGCTCCAGTCAAGGTGCCTGGGACTTGCAACCCAGTGAGTAAGGTTAAGGGGCCCCTTTATGATGCATCAATGCTCCCTTTCACCGCTCGAGCCTCCTCCCCTGCCTAACCAAATTTGGTAAGATCCTACTAATGCCGCCTTAGATACACGTTCTAGGATGGAAGTTACGGTTGTTCTTGACAGGCCAAGGTCTTTTAGTAGGTTGTATAGGGATTTTGCTGGTATACCCCTTGCTCCGCCTTCTACAGCATATAAATTAACCACATAACCGTTTTTGATTAATTCATTTGTTAGGTCATAATATTTGTTAGTTTTTATTGTGTGGTCTTTAGGTATGTTTGTTTCCCACGGCACAGTAAGTTCTATAAGTACTATGCGTTTTAGATGCTTTGAGTATAGAAATATATCTGGTCTGGATGACGAAACACTAACATCCTCAGGGATTTTGTAATGTTTTTCATACGTGTCCATCAAAAGAGTCCAATCGGGAGCTGCGCCTAAGATGGAGTAAGGCTTGGATTTAGATTTTGTAGATGACCCTTCTTTTACAAAAGCGACGTGTCGTTTGTTCGTGGTCAAACCTTTTTTTGCTCTAGCTACCGAGAGACTCGCCGCTTCACGTATGATATCGAGGACTCTATCGTGGCGACGGGAATAATGACCCCTGTCAAGGAGCACCTTGCATCCTACCAATAAGTGCCTTGCTGTACCTATGGCCTCCCGACAAATACCGCAAGACTTTTCGGTGGCTTTCCCCCATCTTACTAAATTACTTTGGTATGGGAGTGTCATCTGAAAGGCGTTAAGATAGAATTTTAATAAGGCAGGTGACCAATCGTATATCAAGGTGCGCCACTTTAATGCCAGAGGGATACAAAAATTCACTTATGGTTAGCCACTCACTTTGCATTTCCAAGCTCATTGCATGCACTTTATAGCTATCATTTTCGTCTTGTTGTAGAAAAGATTTTACAACGTCTTTATCCTCACTTTTCTTCCTCGACCCAAAACCCGCTTTGATGGACTGTGCACCTATCATAAATCGTTTATGGAATTGAAGCCTTGAATCAAGATCCGAGGCACTTTTGTCTTTTGGGAGAGATGCGACTATATCGTCTTGAGATTTTAGTAAGACGTGCGTTTTGGTAACTCTTAGGTGTTTATAGAGCTCCGATGGTTTCTTTAATTTCATCCCAAAATTATTTTGGTCCCTAAATAAAGTAGATGGGTCTGCCGAAAGTGCGAGCCCCAACCATGACTTCAATGTCCTTATGACGATTACATGCAGCTTTGTTAAAAGGGATTTAGTAATGTCGTATACTAGAAAAGGCCAAGTCAGACGTGATGTTAAGTAGTTGTCGTATATCCGAGCTTTTTTAACGTTGCTTATTGGTTGTTGGTCTACCATACTAAGGTCTTTCAGAAAGCTATCGACAACTGCGTCTAGAGATGGTGTTCGTCCTTTGTAATCTATCTTCCTACCAAGAAATTTAAATGGCACAGATTCAGCAATTGTGGAAACACATTCTCCTCCTATCAAGAGTCCCGGATCGTAAGAGGTAAATTTGGTGTTCCGTCTACCCAGACACAGACAGTGGCATTTACTAGGTTTTGTTCTCAATCCTTTAGTCCATCCACAGAACTCATCCACTTCTCGTAAAAGTTCTTGACACTGTTTTGTGTTACGTGTCAGTATTGCAAGGTGGATTCTGTGTATATATAATTATTTTGGTCCCTAAATAAAGTAGATGGGTCTGCCGAAAGTGCGAGCCCCAACCATGACTTCAATGTCCTTATGACGTTTACATGCAGCTTTGTTAAAAGGGATTTAGTAATGTCGTATACTAGAAAAGGCCAAGTCAGACGTGATGTTAAGTAGTTGTCGTATATCCGAGCTTTTTTAACGTTGCTTATTGGTTGTTGGTCTACCATACTAAGGTCTTTCAGAAAGCTATCGACAACTGCGTCTAGAGATGGTGTTCGTCCTTTGTAATCTATCTTCCTACCAAGAAATTTAAATGGCACAGATTCAGCAATTGTGGAAACACATTCTCCTCCTATCAAGAGTCCCGGATCGTAAGAGGTAAATTTGGTGTTCCGTCTACCCAGACACAGACAGTGGCATTTACTAGGTTTTGTTCTCAATCCTTTAGTCCATCCACAGAACTCATCCACTTCTCGTAAAAGTTCTTGACACTGTTTTGTGTTACGTGTCAGCAAAAGCTAAGATGGATTCTGTGTATCTGTTATTTATCTTAAACCGATAGCCCCACTTTTTTCATGACTAATTAGCTTGTCAATTAAAATATTAATTACTATATTAAATGCTATTGGTGACAAGCAGCAACCTTGGAACAAACCCACATTGTATTGCAGGCTGTTAGTATGTCCCTTTTTAGATGATATAACAAATTTTAATTGAGAGTAATATGATGCGATGATGTCACTGACTACAAGTGGAAAGTTATACCATTTCATTGCGAACAACAACAGTTCATGCTGCACAGAACCAAACGCGTTCTCCAAGTCTATCCAGCACACCGTTAATTGCCTTTCATGTGTTCTGGCGTCCTTTAAACTTTCCGCTAGTAGAGTATTATGTTCCAAGCATCCAGAAATTCCAGGCAAGAACCCTTTCTGGTGATTTGGCCTGAAATACCTATTGTTAATCATATATTGTGTCATTCTAGTTTGTAAAATTGAGAAAAATATTTTGGATATTGTGTTGGTTAGAGCGATCGGCCTAGTATCTTTTGGATGAGTTACTTCATCTTTTTTTGGAATATATTTCTCGGTACAGTTCGTAACATTGTGACAAACTGCAAATGTTATAGGCAGAGATTACCGGTTAACACCAGATGGGCCTCGAGTATGTTCCGTAATATTAATATGGAAAAAAACAGCCACAGCACATTCCCCGGCGGCCGACAGCTTGTTAATTAATTTTCCACTTTACTTTTGTCATTATACTGTATTAGCTTTGCGGCTCCACCCACGTGTAGTCGGATATCACGCAAAACCTTTAACCTCTTTTTGCGCAGTAGCATAAAAACTATCCTGTGTCCTTCCCCGGGTCTTAAACTATTTCCATACCAAATTGCATCCAAATCAGTCAAGTAGTTTTTAAGTTTATTCGTTTCATACACAAAAGCCGTCAATCATTTCTCTTTATAACATTAGTGTAGATATAGATAATGGATGAAAGAATTGATGGAGGCGCGCCGGCCGCTGCACGACTATGCAAGTCTTTCAAGCGATACTGGTAGTGGGCTGGAGCATTAGGGCTACCTATAAGTCTGCATTGACCTTTGGGTTGCCTCAATACTTTCAGTGTAGATGTTGAAGTGTTGTATATAACCAGGTCACTAAATAAGTTAGCAAGTGGTCATCTTAGTGGGTACCATCGCAGTGTCAGATATTTTACCTCCGAGCAGTGTGCAAACACTGTTGTGTTTAGGTTTGAAGGGCATTGTAGCAGGGGGAATTACCTGAGAGTTCAAAACGAATGTCTCGGAATGTCGACCGCTGTGCATTACCACACAATGGTGGCACTGTAACTGTATTTGACAGATATGAAGCGTACCATCAGGCTCTGGCTGGTCCGTATCGGTATATACAAACCAAAAAATATATATATCAGTCATTGTCGTTACTTATAATGACAATGATTGTGGCCACAAGCCCCATTACGGGTTGATAATTGAATTACAGCAAGCGCGCGTAGCGAAGTTTACTTATCTGTTCTTAACCGATCAGCAAAGTTAAGCAACGTCGCGCGCGGTCATTAGTTGGATGGGTGACCGCTAGTGACATTACTACTGAGCGCTTCCGTGCTTCGGAGGGCACGTTAAGCCATTGGCCCCGGTTATCTTAGGATGTCAGTCGTTATAGTATGGGGGTAGGGCAATTTGCAAATACCAGCCTGGCTAGCGACAACCCTCAAGTAGAAAATTTGTCGCCAAACACCTAACAGTGTGTTCCGGGAGCTGTCCTTCAGAGCCAGTAATTCTAGGTTAAGTCTTTTAACACCTTCGATCACATCGTCACCGTACCGTCAGGTGAGATTGTGGTCAAAGGCTATGGACAACAAAAAAAAACAGCAAGTTGTACGCACAGAGTATCCGTGTGTACCCTTCAGTGTTATATACAAACTTGGCTAACTAAGATCGTTCACGTAGTCGCGGCTCCGCACGTCTTCAGATGTTTCACTACAGTTTAGATTTCCCAATGGCAAATAGTTAGGTTTACCAGAACTTCTATTACACTATCTTAGAAAATAATTATAGTGTTATGCATCGAACTTCCTGTTACTCTACTCTTACTGTGTAGATTGTACAGGCAAAACTATTTAGGGCTTCGTACGTACTTTCGTTTCGTCTGAAAACGGTTTACCAAGCGATGTATGTCCGTCTAAAAACTATTCTATGTCCTTTTCCGGGTATCAAACTATTTTCATACCAAATTTCAAATCAGTCAAGTGGTTTTTAAGATTGTATTTTTGCAGACGAGACTTTTTTGGGTTTCGTACTAGATAATTGCTTACATAGCCACGTGAGCCACGTCTGTCCAAATCATTTATTAAATTTAGGCGTCTACGACGCTCTTATGAAGATCAATTACAAATTTTAGTATTGAAATATTCTACATTGTACTGCCACGTTCAGCAAATAAATTGTATAGAGCCACTGCGAGAAGAACGGGCAAGAAACTCGGCCATTCTTTTAAACATCTTTTGACAATGTGTTACATACTTACTATATAATAGAGTTATTACAATATTTGTTTAAATTAAGTAGGTGACAGGCAATAGCTTGGCAGAGGCGGAATTGTCCAGGCATTTTTGTCGATTAAGTAATCAGAAACTGTGTAGTAGGATTTTTTAATCAATATGTTTTTCACATGCAACTTGAATTTCCCTTCTGTGAGCGTTGTAATATGTTTGGGAACTTTATTATAAAACCGTACACAATTACCTAAGAAGGACCTTTTATTTTTCTTTGCTAATCTAAATCCTGGCACCGCTATTTTATTTTTATTCCTAGTATTGTAATCGTGATTGTCACTGTTTAATTTAAATTTACTAAAATGTTTACTAACATACATAATATTTTCAAATATATACAGACTTGGTTAAGTTAAAATATCAATTTCTTTAAAAAGATCCCTCAGAGATTCCCTTGGACCCATTTTACATATGGCTCGAATTGCACGCTTTTGTATCATAAAGATTGTCTCTATCTCAGCAGCAGTTCCCCACAGCAATACACCATACCACATAATACTGTGGAAGAACGCGAAATAAACAAGGTGAGCAGTATCTACGCCTGTTAACTGTCTCATCCTAAGAACTGCATATGCAGCAGAACTAAGTCTTCCGGACAAATCATGTATATGTGGATCCCACTGTAAAGTGGAATCCATTTTGATTCCCAGGAAGACTGTCGCTTTGTCAATAGACCTGCGGCATAGCAGTCCATAGCTATTACCGCTCGGCTATCACTGGTCCCTGCAGACTTTAATTTTGAGTCGACTTGTCTTAAACAGCGATCTACTTTCTTAGTATGTATAAAGAAATATGCTTATGATTGTCAGATCATTAACTAGGTACATGTCCAAAGCTTACACTTATTCACTAGAGCCAAAATTACTTGCGAACAAATTTGTTTTTGAAATGCAGTTCTTTGAAGCGCTCGATCAGCAAAGTTAAGCAACGTCACCCGCGGTCATGAGTTGGATGGGTGACCGCTAGTGACATTACTACTGAGCGTTCACGTGATTCGGAGGACACGATGAGCCGTCAGTCCCGGTTGTTGTCTTAGGATGGCATTCGCATGGTCGTAGAGTATTTTGCGAATGCCCACCTGGCTAGCTACCACCCTCAAGTAGAAAATCTGAACAAAATTTCTCAGCTCAAGTTAAATCAAATCTAACCCACGTCCCCCGATTTTACGCACGGGTTCCCGGTACTCTGGTTGATGACCGTGCACTTTCCCCTATTCGCGCCAAAAGCGCGACGTATCAGCCTGCGGGCGGTTTACCATCCTGCCGCGTACCTGCTGGCCGCGTCACCCCTCTCCCGACCGCACGCGCATAGCTGCGGCGCCCGGTCGGCTAGCTAGCTTGACCTTGACAGTAGCCCGGACACAGTCGCCGACAGGAGTCGCACGCGCACACACATTCGCCCGTGTCGCGTTCCATACATTTTCTTCCCGCGCCACCGGTGCAACCAACATCAGCACAATCAAGAGAACAGTTAGTAGTGTTAAAGTGTATATTATAGTGAGTGCTTCTGCCCTGGTCGTTCACATCAGCACAGTCACCAGTGCCAGCCATCAGCACTAATCGGAAACCACGCCGCCGCCATCCGCACACAAAAGAGGCGCGGCCAGCTCTTGAGCACCCCAAAACATCCATCCCGTAAGTACTCCCAAATTCCCTAATATCGATCCTATGGTGGGCTTAGCCCCACCAAAGTTTCCTTCGAGCCGTCACGAATCAGCCCTAATCCCATTATAATTACAGTCCACTCATTTTAAAACCCAAAATAATTTCCCGGTAAAATCAAGCAAAACCGCATGGCAGTAACATTTTTGCCAAAGTAAATCAACCTTGTCTCCTTACGCTAAGGATCATTTCACTCCGCACACATTGTGACAAATTTAAACTTTAAATTTGCATATAAGATAAGAATTTTTAATTTCAACCCTCAGATAGAAATAGCGTCTCCATTATTGTACTTCCCGTAATATCAATCAGCTCGTATCCATAATTACGTAAATGTTTATATCTTATAAATCGCCTACCTACAGTTTATTAATCGACGAAGTTCACAACGCACAATACGATATAGATAGATAAGAGCTGTTGCATTATTCCTTGTTACTAACCGGCAAGTTTTGAAGCCGAGTGTGTTTGCATTGGATTTTCGTGTTTTTGTATCATTGTACTTATGTTTATATTGCGATTTATTTACTAAATTTAATACACTACGTGTTAAATTGGATACATATTAACTTGTATTCTTTGTTATCTTGTATGCGACAATGTTTTGGTGTTTCTTATCAGCTCATTACCTTTAATAGTTAGGTAGCATAGATTTAAGTTATAAACTAGCGTTCCGCACGAGTTTAATAAGGGTTCCGTGAACAACTAAAGCGTTCCGTTATTAAGTTAATAGGTATAACGGTTTTGAACTCATGAGTTAATGGCAAACCTCTTCTAATGGGGGAGATCTTTTTGCCAAGGTGAGTATGGCCGTTGCTGTGAAGACGTGCTTAAAGTAAAATTATAAATATAGATGGTTTTGTTATTTTTAGTCACGTTAAAATCAAACAACTGAATAAAGATTAAAATTTGTATATTGGTACTTCGTATATTTTTTTCATTTACATTTTGAGTCGATAAGAATTAGTAGTTAATCGTATAATCTCCGACGATTATATTAATTTAATAATTTTTGATAAAGAACAATACAAACGTAACATATTTCGAGTTTTAAAATTAAAATATTTTAACAAATTCTATATAGGTGTTTCTAAGTATAAATAGTATTTAATTTATATTTAGAACAATTTTTATTGAACAAGTTTCTATATAAATACATAGTACTGAATAGCCTCCTAAAAGGTATTATCATTATAATTTTAAAAACTTTCTAAATATTTAAGGATATTATATATTCGCTAAACGAGGAAGTTATGAAAAAAGATTTTTACTTTACAATTCTGAGACTGTACAAAATATAGTACAATAAATAAAATTTTAATAGTATCCATTAAAATAAAAATAAGACATATTAAACTCGAAAAATTCCGTATTATTATATATTTTATAATCAATGTATTAACGTACATTTCATAATATAATATAAAATCATTACAAAAGCAACACAATATTTGCATAAAAATATTTAAATATAGGTATAATTATCGTTTTACAACATTTTACCACTAAAATGTTATAAAACAATTAGCTAAGATTAATTTTTAAAATAGTACCCACACAAGAAGCAAGGGCTCGATGCTAAGTTGTGGGGTGCTATTTTTGTTAAGTATACATTTAATATACTATAATAAACTTAATTGTTACCCCGTGTTTATCATAAAATTAACAATATACGATGAACAGGTTACAATAGGGCAATGCTAGTGATTTTATAATTGTTAAATATATTTTTAAACTGATTTCAGGCAATCTCAAAGGCGACCTTCTGCAGGATTTAGAATACAAAGTTACATATACATCACTTAAATATTTTACAAAATAAATACTGAACAGACACAATAGAGAGTGAACTATCAATATTTTAATCACACGCACATTGGAAGACTAATATGAAAAATCTTAGTGGACATAACTAAATTAAAATTATAATTTCAATCACTATTGCTCTTGAATTCAGTTCAATTATAATTATTATTCTAAAACACTACTATAAAATTCAACTGCCGTGGTGTTTTTATATCATTATATTACATTGTTAAAATATAATTCATTACCCTAACTTAATGAATAATAATTTAAAATTCACTAGCACAAAAATCTAAATTTACATCGATTTAGAATTAAATTGTCGTTGTTGTTTTGTTATATTATAACGATATTTATTTTTATAATTAGTAGTTATTTTATTTAATAAAATACAATATTTACATTATTATGCAGGATGAAAAAGATTTTAAACTATTATCAGTCATAGGTGTAGTTGATAAAATGATAGTATTTTTAAATAAAATTTTAGTACTTTTAAGCTTTAAAATCTAATCATAAGTATGACTTTATCATAAACTAGTATAATTATAAACATAAAAATAGTTAAATAGATATATTTATACAATTTAAAATTTCTTATATACAATTTATTAACGAGAAATAATACGACACGTATACAACACGAATAATTTTATGAAATTATTTCTTAATTCATAAGATTAGAAATGTACAGGAAGTATTTGGTGTTCTTTTTGTATTAATTTAGAATTAATACTAATTCATAATTAATTAGCTACAATATTTACAAAACTTATTTATTAATAATAATGTAAAATAAAGCGACCCGCGCTACTATAACAAAATAAAAATCTACATTTAAAGTAATGTATATATAAGCTATCAGCAAGCGACAAAACATTTTATTATTAAATAATCATACTACAATATTTACAATTAAAAGTGCATTTTTATTGTTGTGTGGTGCGCATTCGATAGGCACAGAGGCACAGTCATTTTTATTTATTTAAAAAAGATTTTAATCTACATTTAAATATAACTTCACAAGTTTTCAAACGTTCCATTATTGTGAAGGTTACTTACAAAATGAAATGTTATCCCTTCAACTGGCGAAAAGCCGTCCTGGCCATTTATTTTATTATTTGTTCCTTTAATCATAATCATTTTGACAGAGAAAAGATTATTTTATTCTGTCGTAATATGCGTAAGGAAAGTTATTTAGTTTTCTATTGCTTTGAATACTTAAAGAAATTTATTTTTTATCGTACTTGTGAAGTGTTTTTTTACACCGCATCTTTACAATGATAAGTTTAATGAAAAAGTGCGTAACTAATGATTAAATTTTGTTTTTATTCATGGTTTTGGATATTGCAAAAAAACAATATATAGGTACCTACAGCTCAGCACGAAAGTCGCGTTGTTTTTAGTGATTTTTTATACAGTTTTGATTGTTAGGTCTTAAATCAGAGAAACAATAACTTAATAAGTACATATAAAGCCTTCTGTTATGAAACTTTAGGTGACCTATTGTTGTCCCTTATTTTTTTTGCTGTTTCTAAGTCACTAATTCCCAAATCAGTAACGGTTTTAGTTTCCAAATGAAATTAAAATTTTATTATCGAATATTTTTTACCTATTAATTTCATGTAGATATTATCAGGCGTTTGAAGATTATTATTAAACTAAAAACTAAATAGTGCCGAGACCTTGCGGCGCTCGGTATCCTCAGTTTAGGTTACAATGTTAGTAAATTACCGAAGCAGTGATGGCTCAGTGGCATCGGCTATGGACTGCTGCGCAGCAGGTCCATCGTTCGACGAAGGGCATTTTACAGATGCCCGCCCAGCTAGCGACTACCCTCAACTAGAAAATCTATCGCCAAGCACCTAACGGTGTGTTCCGGCAGCTGTCCTTGAGAGCCAGTAATTCTAGGTTAAGCTTGTTAAAACTTTCGACCACATCATCACTTACTGTCAGATGAGGTTGTGGTCAAAGGCTTACTTATCATAAATAATTTTAAAAAATTGTTCAGTTACCTTTTATTACTAATTATTTACTTGGGTTGAAATACATAGGTATTTCTTCTTTTTATAGTTCCATTAGTTGAAAATTTTGCTTTTATCATCACACCTGTACAAATCGAAACGGTATGCTTCCAGGAGTTACATATGGCTTAGGGGGCGAGCTTGCTGCCATCTGGTACAGATTCATGTATCGTACCCCCGAGGATGTCAACATACGATAGTATTTTTGTAAACTAATCAAGTATTTGAAACATCTTATCATTATTTTCCGTTCTGAAATTTAATGATTATATTTTTATGTATTGTTTTTTAATATTATAGTAGGTACCTATTGATGTTATTTATTTCTAGTGTAAAAAATCATGTGAAATATATTTATTTTTCTACGTATAAATAAAAATCCTAACGTAAATCAATGTATATTTTATTATATAACAATGTATTATTTGATAATTAACATAAATTTGAAAATTTGAAAGAAGCAATGATTTTTCAATTTAAAGCTATAATACGGTAATTCCTCATTTATATGGTACAGAAAGGAATTAAATTTTTATACTATAGTTTTCAAATCCGTTAGTGTTTGCAGTTTTTTTATAACTATATCTATAGGTTAGCTACTTATAGTCAAAAATGTCTACGAAAAAATAGTAAGGTAATATACAATTCCGATTTATTTATAGCAATTCATAAGTTTAGAGATCCCTTCATTATGATTTATATAAATGTTACGGTATTTTTTTTTCTTTAAAATAGCTGATATTTAACGACACTCTTTTTCCCGTTCTATCAGGCACAATAAATTGTACTAAAAAAAAATGTGATTCCGTAATATGCATTTTGGTATAACTTAATAATAACATAATTTTCGGCGGCTTAAAAATAATAATAAACTAATTTTAAAATCTTTCTCATAACAAAGCGATCTCTGACTATTTATTAGTAAAGCTTAAAAATAAAATTATAAAAAATTTTGTTATATAAGTAGAGTAACTATTTTCTATTTTATTTATTTATAATTTTTCTTTGAAAACTACGTAATATTCTGGCTGAATGACGAAAATATCACATGTTCAATTCATAATATTGTCTTAATAATAGATTTTATAACGTACTGTATGAGTTTCTTGCTAAAGTAGGTGACCATTACAATAATTCATGAAATACATGATTTAAATGTAGAATTTATATATTATTCTGAAGTGTTTTAATATGTTTTCACTACCATCCAGCCAAATTATCAAACTGTAACAAATCCATCACTAAAATAAGCTTCACCATAAGTCCAAACTTCACCAAATAGTCCTTAATGAGTGGATGATTAACGCACATTGTAAAGACCCGGTGCTGCCCGCCGCTGCGCCAACAGGATCCTGTTGGCGACGCAGCGGTAGCAACACAGGTAGGCTAAACATCACTTGAACAGTATCCTCCTAAACGCTCTCCTAAAATCTTTATTAAATATTGTGTAGATCACAGGATTTAAGACAGAATTCATATACCCCAACCAGAAAACAACTGAAAACACACTAGCTGGTATAAAGCAGGTATGGCACGCCGCCTTCAATATATAAAGGAAAAAGAAAGGCAACCAGCAGGCTATAAAGCTACCCATTATCAAGCCAAGAATCAACGTAGCTCTCTTTTCTTTCTTGCGAGCTAGTCTCTTCTTCTCCCGCTCGGGATCTCTAGGCTTGTGAGGTTTGGGCAATGCAGGTTCTAATTCTGCCTTGCTGGGTTGGGATTTCTCCTGTCTCCTGTCAGTTTTTTTAAATAAGCTAAGTTTGAGGGGTTTGACGCCTCCGCATCGACTGACCACCCCGCTGTCTGAAGACGAGGGTTCCAGCTCTGAGACCATGTCCGCATCGATGGCCATGCTGGATGCTCGACACCTGGACTGTTGCAGTGCTAGTTCTCCATTAACAGAGAGTGTTGAACTTCGAAGAGCACACGATGCGAGCGGGTTTTTCTGGACTTGTGCTGATGTTACTACCTGAAAAGTACAATTCGGATTTATAGTAAAAGTATATGGTAAAAATTAGAGACAGTCTGATGTTGATCGATTGATTTCATCTGCTATAAAATGACTTAAGACTTGAGGGGCTAATTCAGTTTAATTAGAAGCTCGTAACGTGGTGCTTACACAGAAAAAAAGGACTTCTTTAGCCAAGAAATAACTTAATTAATAAACAAGAATACATTCTGAAGTGAAAAATAATCTTGATATTACACTCAAATATTCTAAGCAATATTGTTTTGACCCAATTATCTGCGAATATTAGAAAAAATAATTCTTTTCGGATGGATGGCGTCGTGCGATTCCAAATTATTCAATATCTCCCCCTCAACTCCCCAAAATATATTTTCAAAACAACTTCACAGCAGCTATTTATAAACCAACATTATTAATAGTAGGTAAATGAAAACTCTTCAACGTCAATCTGTTACCATGTATTTTGTTAATAAAATGTCCTCATAAATATATGCTAAATCAGCCGGATTTAGTAATAAGTTTTTTTCGGCAACAATAAGTTTTTTTTAATACTGTCTGACACTTTTAAGTTCTGTGTCTCGTAGTAAAAGACAATGCCTACTCCGAGCCAAGAGCGCCCACCGCGGCAACACTGGACCGCGCCGCGCTCTCTTTGAATAGGGATTTGAATATTTATATCGAGCCAAGTAATTAAAAATGATTAAGTAATAAATTACAGGTACAAGATACTTTTAACAGGTGGTCCTCATTCGTCACTTGTGAAGATATGCATCTGTTATAGGCAGAGGTTACTGCTTAACATCAGGTAGGCTTCGTGAATGTTCCGTCATAATCACATCAAAAATAACAGACTATGGTTTTGTCTGATCAGG
Organism: Plagodis pulveraria; assembly: GCA_963890685.1. Lineage (NCBI taxonomy): Eukaryota > Metazoa > Arthropoda > Insecta > Lepidoptera > Geometridae > Plagodis > Plagodis pulveraria. The sequence goes on from OY982972.1 coordinate 20,833,351, forward strand.
TAGCTGTAGTGTAGATAAGTGTCACTCGTTTCACTGTTCAATACGTGTTTAAATTAATTGCAAGATATACTGCAGATCGGGGTAACAAGTTCCTTTCCCGCTCGGGACAAAAAAAATACTATGATCATTTATAAATTTGATTTTCGCTTAGCCCGTGATTGTGTTTATAATCATATAAATAAATTCTAGGTACGCCAGAACAACACCTTCGATTGCATTGTCACTTACAAGTTGATTGGGTAACTTATCAGCAATAAAAATAACCCTGGCTTAGTTTCACGGTGTCTTTCGTCTCATCAAAGAGTGGTGCATAGGTCGACTATTTCATTGGTTCATGTGTCAAACTTGACTAATCACTTGGCTGACTTTGAAGGTGTCTTCCTCACGTTAAGTGAAAGTAGAAAACTGTAATCTACGCTGATGGACTTGACAGACTTGACATTCACTCACCTAAGCACCATCACTAAGCTTCGAGGTGTCTTTCCTCTCTCTCTGTTAGGCTATTATCTAACATTTCAAGGTAAAGAAAAGTGTCACCAAGCTCTGAAGCGTTTCTTATGCGGTAGTAGCAGTGTCACACCATACAAAATGCTGCGTTTACTATACCGAAGACAGCTCGGATGCCATTGGAGGATTCGTCAGGCGGGCAACGGCGGCTAACTATAAAAATATAGTCGACTAATACTTAAAATTGGCTATACGAAACAGAAACGAAGAGGTCGTGGAGGCTCTAATTAATACAACAAGGGCATCGCCGGAATCTGTGGCCGGCCCTTCAACGTCAAACTGAATCGGTAAATGTATAACGTAATAAAATAACCAACTAGATATAAGGAGAAAATGTATATATATCTAAGTATGGATTCACCTTAGCTATAAGATATTTTAACTAACACTAGTCTAACTTCCCTTCAGGAAAAATATTGATAAGTTGGATAAAGAACTCCATGTTAAAAATGATTAAGTGCAACATAAAAAAAAAACAAGAGTACGGGCCACGAGTCTGTAGTGTGTATACTTAATAAAAAAACATTTCAAGGTGTCTTTCTTCTGGTATCTGTATTGTATGATCAAGTGTGTGTGAGAGCTTTTCCTGTCATTGAGAGGTGGTGGATATAGTGACAATAACTTACCTGGCTTACTTTCAAGGTGTCTTTCCTCTCATCAGGCGGTGGTGGACACGTGTCTCCCGCTTCACTAGTGGATATGTCAGACGCGAGCTCGCAGGTGACAGTGGGTATCTGCACTTGCGGCGTCTCTATCGTTGATATTTGGCTTTCGCTGGAAGACAGAGAGAAATGATATTAAGATTCAAAAATGCAGGGCTCATTATGTTTTAGGTAAACATTATTGTAAATATTTTAGGCTCTATTTTTAAATGTGTAGTCTGATCTTTTGAAAGCTCAAACAGTTTTCAAAGCCGACTTTAGTGATCTGAACTTGGCAATATTTTACAATGTATTTCCCAAATTAAAATAACATTACATTAGCACTGCCTGTGAGTCTGCAAAGACTTATAGATTATCTAAATGCTTTTATTGTTGTGTAGCTGTAGTGTTATATATAGTTCGTAGTATTTTGTAAATAAAAGCTTACTGCCGGAAAAAAAAATAAACAAATTATTAGATATAGTTTAGTATAGCTTTGAATCAGATCACAAAAGAACGTATAACAGTCCTGAAACAGTTATGTAAAATGGAGAGAAAGAGTCAAAAAGCCTCGTAAAAAATATCTGAAATATTTGTAGCAATATCGCTGTTAGAACCATCAAGGAACCTTTTCCGGTCATTGGTTCCAAAAAGCGACTTGTTACCAACAAAAATACAAAGGCGCGTATGTCCGACCCGAAAAATATTGACAAAAATTTCGTACAATTTTAGGGACATTTCATCTTTTGCCGTACAGTTGCCGTCACAAAAATGCCAAAGGTATGAGTCGAATACTTTGGATCAAAAGCGGACAGGAGCCCGAATGTTGATGTAATTTTTATGTCCGTAAAAATGCCGCTTCGATCATTTTACGGTTTTGATAGGCAGGTCGATATTATTTTTATGGTACACTGCCGAAAGGGTGAAAGTATACATTTTAAGGATTAAAAATGTTGTATTATTTTATCGGTGCAAATAGTTACACAGAATATCTTAGTCGGCTTTGGAACTACAGTATCCGGTGTAACTGCCCTGTTGATTGGGTGCCGTAAACCGTTTCTTTAAGATCTTGATGCCCTAGGTTCGAAAATTGGGACATTCTAAGGAATAAATGTTCAAATACCGAAGTCTGTAACTGGGCTCAGTAAATGCCAACAGACTTGTCCGCTATGTGAGGACCAAAACATTTCCGATGAAACGAGAGTGTTCAAATCTCTCTGCCCACACCTTTGAGATCACCAAAGGCGCGACGCTATGCTATGTTATATCTGGTGGTAAAGTTTCTTTGTGAAGAAGCTGTATGCCGCCGCCTTCTTATCTGTTCATCAAATAATTTGTGAAGACTGGCGATTGGGAGGTCGACGTTTATGAAGTTCTTATTAAAATATGTGATCAAGGTGTTTTTAGATTGATATTTTAGGTCAAACACGAATATTATTCAAGCTTATTAAGCAAAAACGCTAAGTGTTATTGCTCTTAAAAATAACTCAAGTGCCTTAGTGTCTTAGTGTTCCGCTGGGAAGGCCTTTACAGATTATTCATCATCATTATCGTCAGCCAGAAGATGTCCACCACTGACTAAAAGTATACCTCATAGAATACCGCCATGAACGGCTACCCGCGAGTCTTACGATTTCGCCACCAGGGGGGGGGGGGGGGGGCTTACCAACTCTAAGTCTTCCGCTGTAATGTGGTAAGCCAATCGAAAACTATTCTTCCCCCTCGGTTACCGGTTCGTCAAGCAATGTGCCAACCCATTGCTACTTTAACTTGCGAATTCTGATTGCTGTGTCGGACTTTGGTTCTTCAGGGAATTTCCTCATTCCGGATTTTATCGCGCAAACAAACATAGTTCTTTTGATGCAGAGGTGGACAAAAATACATGTCGTTTACCTATGAAAGCGGATTTAACTTAGCTCCGAGTATAGCTCTCTCCATAGATCGTTCTTCATTTACTGATTGACACTGATCATTACTAGATCTTAGTTTTAGCATTTAATGCAGAGATGGGAAGACATGTATGTCGATGTCGATTAAAAATGAAAGTGGATGGAAGTAGGTTCATTAATATTCTACAAAATTATGTCGATGAACTCCACATGCACTCTCTAAATGCTGTAAAGTTTATGAACTGTAAATGTTTAAGAGTATGTGAAGTCGTATAGGTTTTATTAGAATTTGCTGTAAAACTGAAATGTAGCTTCTTGAGATATTGCGTCACGTTCCAGGGTTTTATGTCATGTTGTACCAGTAACAGTTTACTGACATAAATTTTTCTTATTACAGAATATTACAACAGCAAGTTATCTTCGTGGAGTTCTCGTAGCGAAGCTATAATAATAACTCATTTCCAAAAAAATGTGTATAAAAAAGCTTTCCTCTTTATTTTATTTCTTAACACAATTTATAGTAAGGTTAGCCATTGTTAAACACACTTGTTTACGTTAAAACCCAATCTAGGCGAAGGCCTGTTCTTCTCTCTCTTGGGGCTTTTGGGGCTCAGACACGTGATTATATTTTGTGATTAATTTTAAAGACTATGAGAATGTAAGTACAATATTTGACAGGAGGGTAGGTTTAACAATAAAAACCTATCAAGAGTGAGTCGGACTCACGCACCGAGGATTCCGTACAAACGTGTAGGTATATCAGTAAAATTTGTGGTATTTTTATTGCAAAATGAAATCCATAACAATAAAAAAAAAAAATTATATGACGTTACTAAAAATTTATGTTCCTTTAACTGTGCTATAAGACGTTGCTTCGTACCAAATTTCAAGATTCTGTGTACCCTGTAGATTTTGATACCCTTGTTGCGAAATACCTCTGTTATTGGTGAAGGTTATCGCTTAACGTCAGGGGGACCACCTTGTTCCGTAACAATCTTAATTCGGCAATATATAATAAATGCGTAAAACATGGAAATTAAACGTTGTATGTCCTATGCAGCAACACCATAAACATAAATACGTTTTTTTATACAAAACTGGGTAGCACTTTACCACTATCTCACCTGATGGTAAGTTATATGCGATCGATGATGGAGCGCGCTTACCCATACGTGAACGCAAGTGGTGGTATATACTGCTCGATTATTGTTAGTCGGCTTTTGAGAGTCATAATGTCCACCTACAACATTTTTTTTAGTGTTATTTTGAAGGAACAAGTTCGAGGCCCACCTGCTGTTAAGCGGACTAACCTCTCCCTATAACAGACGCATATCGTCACAAGTCACGAATTGCACTGCGCCCGTCACCTTGAGACATAGTTATTAAGTCTCATGTGCGTGTAATTTCACTGGCTCTCAAGGACTGCTGCCGGAACATACCGTTAGGTGCTTGGCGATAGATTATCTACTTGAGGGTGGTTGCTAGCCAGACGGGCATTCGCAAAATGCCTTCCACCATGCGGTGAAGCTCAAGCTCTGGGCGGGATTCGAACCATGGACCTGCGGCGCGGCAGTCCATAGCCAATGCCACTGAGCCATCACTGCTTCTTAATGTCTGTCATAATCCCCACGCCTGGCAGTTGTTTTTTGTACCGCATTGTAAGATGGCAGTTCTTAAGAAGGTCCCCTTTCGACGATTCCAAAATACATATATGGGGTGATGCAATTAGCCCGGCATCCCAAGGAGAACAGAGACTTACCCGTTATTATTACTACTAAGGTGCCCTGACGGCATGGGGTGTGTCGTGGGCATCGGCCGCGTGCCTTTCGGGACGTTGCTGAAGCTGGTCTGCTGCTCGTTCTGAAATAAGACAATACAAAATAATAAATAGGGCAACGCAAGTATTTTCAGGCCGATCAAATTTTTTTTTCAACACGCTCGTTCGTAACGGGCCGATTTTAGTGTCATAATTTAGTCTATTACGCACTCGTGCTTTTTTTTATTTTACCGCACTAGTGTTTTAAACAGAAAAAAACAACGTTTCCACACTTCTTACCAAGTAGATTGTAGTTTGTTTCGTTCGTTTTTCATATAAAAACAAACCAAAGAGTTTTTTACCTACTGAAGTAGAACTTAGAAGATTTAATTATAAACCTTCTTAATCAGATTATTATAGCTGTCAAAAAGATCAAGAAAATATTTTCGTATCGAAATTTTCGTATTCGTTGCTAGCAAGTGTATCATCACGTCGTATGAAACTCGTGCGCGTTGTTTATTACAATCTCTAATCCATTTAGGCCTTCGTTCTTCGATGTCAGGCCTAAAACCCGTCTCGATTGTAATAAACAACTTTACGCACTTGTAAATGTACTATTTTGATCGTTCGGGTGTCTAACTACCATCTCTTAATACAGTCATATCTTAACATTACATTTATAATTTTATTTCGCACTACCAGCTATCATTAAGGTTGAACTGGCCGGACAGTCCTCCATACAAACGCCGTAGGTTGATTACTCTCTTATTTGAGATTTTAGGTCCAGACTTAAGCATAATACCGATTGATATCGTCATTATCTAGGCTTGTATGATGCCAACATTTTAAAAAGATCATTAAGTTGTAAGTTATGAGCCGCGAAAACTTTATATGAAAATGTTTCGAGGCTCATAAGTCTCAAGTTAATTATTTTATTAAAATTTCGGCATCATACAAGCCTAGATAATGACGAGATCAATCGGTATTATGCTTTATTTTGGACCTAAGTTCTCAAATAAGGGAGTGATCTCCCTACGACGTTTGTATGGAGAACGGGCCGGCCAGTTCACCCTTAAAGTAAACTTATAATATACCTTTTTCGTGAGAGAGGGCTGCACGCATTGAATCAAGTCATTTGTGCGATAGAGACAGCGCTATATTAACATTATTGGTTTATGATGGAAATGGTACGAATCACAAAATTAATATTTTAATCTTGTTTTCTATAACAGTTTTAAGGAGGTGGGAGATGGACCCCTATTCTTGCTCAAACCTCATTAAAGTTATTAGGATACTTAAAAAGTATATCCAGATCGGATTTAACAAGACACAAACGTTGTGTTTACACACATAACAGCTAATTTTGAGTGAAACATTTGTAGGGGGTATAACAGGTAGAACTACCTGGAGGTTTTCTAATAGCTTATTCTCACTAACATTAAACAAAACAGGATATCAAATTTGACATACTTGGTAGGTACACCCAGCTAGGTAGCAGTGTAAGTGAAGTTGAAGCAAGCAAGCGTTGAAGCGCTCGTAGTGAATTTTGCTGTTCTTAACAGATCAGAAAAGTTAAGCAGCGTCCACCGCGGTCATGAGTTGGATGGGTGACCGCTAGTGACATTACTACTGAGCGCTTCCGTGCTTTGGAGGGCACGTTAAGCTGTCGGTCCCGGTTGTCGTCTTAGGATGGCAGTCGTTATAGCATGGTGGTAGGGCATTTTGCGAATGCCGGCTGGCTAGCTACCACCCTCAAGTAGAAAATCTGTCGCCAAGCACCTAACAGTGTATTCCGGCAGCTGTCCTTGAGAGCCAGTAATTCTAGTTTAGCCTGACCAACATCTTCGACCACATCATCACTTACTATCAGGTGAGATAGTGGTCAAAGGCTAACCTATCAAGCATAAAAATATATATATATAAATATATATAAACAACTTAATTTTCATGAAAACATAGGTTTCTGTTTCTGATACTTACATACTACCAGCCAGATTGTCCACTGCTGAACACAGCCGGGAGGCTGGGTTCAGTGGGAGTAGGGGACTTCTCCCCTATTTGGGAGGGCTTGCCATAATCCACCACGCTTGTCAAGCAAGTATTAGTCTTGGGGATCTCAGAAGGAGCTGCTTCACATCTTCCGGTATCTTATCCCTAGTCGCGTCTTAAGAGTAGAGTTCACGCAGCCCTTTCCATACAAACATAGTTACGTCAAATTTTAAATACCAAGTGTTCAAACTCTGTGAAATTTTGTACGCATATTACTGAGCCTAACATCTATGCTTCTGGTTTGCCAGTTTTTCGATTTACTATTTATTATATCCCTAAATGTCAAAATAATAATTCTTATACAAAAGGTTTCATCAAATTATTTTAGAAAATACTCTATTTTACGGTAATGTGGCAAGCCAGAAGCATAGATATTGCTCAAGGATGTACATGCAAAATTTCGCCGAGTTTGAACACTTAGTATTAAAAATATGACGAAACTACGTTTGTACGGAAAGCGCTGCGAGAACTCAACTAATAAAATAAATAAATAAATAATAAATAGATTCAGGCGTTACTTTGCGGAAATCCATGTTTAATAATAACAAATATTTTTAAAATATTTTATGAAAACATAAAATAAATATTTTAATAAAACACTTAAAAAATACAAAAATATATCTAGTGACAATTCCGCCTAATTTTCCTGTTAAGCCGACGTGACGTCACAAACGCCACGCAGCCAAACCGGAAGAATTTTCGACGTGTGTCGCTTCTACACGAAGCATCCTCAGGAGGTCTTGACTCTACGAGCGCACGATCGAGAATTTCTCGATCGTGCGCTCGTAGAGTCTGCGTGGCGTTTGTGACGTCACGTCGGCTTAACAGGAAAATTAGGCGGAATTGTCACTAGATATATTTTTGTATTTTTTAAGTGTTTCATTAAAATATTAATTTGATGTTTTCATAAAATATTAAAAAAATATTTGTTATTATGAGAACTCTACTCTTAAGACACCCACGGGAAGAGATGGGGGGTCGACATTCTAGCCCGTCACCCTACGGGCATACTCCAATCATACAGATACTAACATACCTCGAAAGTAACTGAGTTACAGATAAACACAACCTTTTATCTCATTAAATAGAAGCTCATGGTATCCAATTCAGGTTATTAGGCACTTCGACACCTCGATGTATTTCAGTGTTTGAAATCTGATCAGCTTTCAGAATCGACTTTCTGTATATATAAATAAAGGCTTATATTGACTGAGATACATACAGGTCTCTGCCTGGGGTTTTTCCGGATGCCTCTTCTCGCTCGCGCCTTCGCAGCGTAGTATATCCGGATGTACACGAACACCATGATACAGGACGGGATGTAGAAGCTGCCTAGTGCTGAGTAGACTACGTAGCCGATATCATCTGACACCTGGGGACAAAGAAATATTTGTGTTATTAATTGACGTCTTAATACTTACAATTAGAGCAAGTTACAGAGATTAATTTCTATCTCGACCCCCAATACTTTCATTTAAGATTAAACAGACCTCTTATTAAGTTATTTTTAGCCATATTGATGTAGGTTTTAGGTTGGTAGTAAAGTTAAAAATCATTAAAAAAAATGGAATTAAATTTGTGCGAAGTAAACTGTTTGTAAATGATTCTGTTTCACTAAGGGCCTGTTTCAGAATGTTCGAGTAAGTTCCGGTTATGCTACCCAGAACATATTTAATAAATAAAACACTATCTTTGCGTTTAACAGTCATCGATTTAGCCTATACATCGGTTAAAGCTTGAAACGCGCTGCATGTTAACTGTCATTTTTATCATTCAGTTATTTTATGTTCTGGGTAGTATAACTGGAACTTACTCGAACATTCTGAAAAAGAATTCTTAATTTACATGTATAGAAGCTAGTAATTTATCTTTTTCTTATATAGATAGACATATCGGCGGATATTAATTGAACCACAATATTTGTTTTGTTTCCTATTTTTCACAAAAAAAAATATATCTGCTTAATTTTTACATTTTAATGTTTTATTTAATGATCAAAATAAATTTATAATGAAATATGGGAAAAACGCTTACAATGTTTGTCGTGTAGGTTCATCATTATTTATATCATTACTAATCTAATATTAAAATGATTAAAATAGAATATCACACATAGTTCACATTATCAAAACGCACTTTTAATCAATAAGCGGGAGTCATAGTTGCTATGGAAACGATTATTATAAACAAAACAATTGTATGAGCAGACAGAAGGTATCTAAGAAGGCTCGTCTGGCTGTTCATGGAGGAGTGTTGGTTCCGACACTAATGTATGGTAGTGAAAGTTGGGTATGGCAGATAAAGTATGAAAGTAAAATAAATGTAGTGGATATGAGAGCATTGAGAATGATTGTACATAATTGGAGCCAAACGGACTGACAGGATAAGGAATAGTGTGATAAGGGAACGATGTGGTGTGAATGAGGATGTAGTGATAAAAATCAAGAAAGGTATGTTAAGATGGTTTGGACATGTGAAGAGAATGAATGAAATGATAATGACTATACAGGTTTACATGGGACAAGTGAACGGAAGTGTGGGAAGGGGAAAACCTAGGCGTATATACGTTCTGAAATCAGATTGAAGACGTTCTGAAAAAAGGCCAGGTCAAGAGTACCCTAAACGGACGCTCATGTATGAAAGGATTGATGAGTGTAGATTAAGCGAAAGAGATAATATGTAAGGATCGTAGCAAGTGGAAATCTGTGGTCTCTGCCTACCCCAAAAGGGAAAGAGGCGAGATTTTATGTATTTTTGTATGTAATAACTACAAAATATGAGTGAGTCCCGTGAAACAATTTACCCAGGAATGAAACCAACAAGATGTTAACATTTGATGAGACAAAAATGCTGAATTTATAATCCTCCCTGGAAAGTCACGTGAGGTATAGGTATCTAAAACTCTACGATTATCTTCTATAATTATGTCCTCACTTGAGGTGAAAAGTTGTATGAGGAACATGAGACCAGCTTTTACTTTTTACAAAAAAAAGGAGGAGTTACTCAATTCGTCTGTTTCTTTTTATGTTTGCTACCTCAGAAGTTTTGTCTGGGTGAACCGATTTTGATATTTTTTTTTAATTTGAAAACTGATACTTGCCGTGTGGTCCCATTTAACTTTCATCAAAATCTAATCTCTCTCTAGTGAAATAACTTGTCGAAGTCGGTACCATGCGCACTATTGTAATAATAGGTACTTTTAAACTATCATGATACCGAATGCAACCTGTTATTTCACACATTTGAGTGTTGAAGTCAATTCCATAATTTAGTAATATTTTTTTATTTAAAAATTTCATTTAAATTCACGTGCTACGCTCATGATTCAATTACAGAATCCTCACTCACTCAGGATTCAAATTCAGAATTCGCAGCAAAAAACAAACCTTGCTATCTTGTTGCACAAAAATAAATAACGATTTCGTGTAACAACATGCCAAGAGGTGCGAGCTAGAAAGCTGATCTCAAACGTACTCTTTAATTAAAGAAACTTCTCAACAATTTTATTGTCCGTGGTTTCCTCCCAGAAACCGACATTCATGCCAATTTACTCAACAGAAACCTTTCTCAGCAAACCTTTACGATTTTAACTGTAATAAAAAGCAATTGCTCCCTAGTTATCTTTTCCTGCTTTCCAACACAAAAGAAGTAACCTCGTAATGCCATCCTAACAATTACTGTGAATACGCGAATAAACGGTAGATATGTTAATTTTGAGGAAATAAGGTCTTTATTACTTTTTTCAACTAATGCATTAAACGCTTTTGTGTGTAACTTACGACAGTTAATGATATATATTTTTTTAATACTGATATGTAAGCCTTTGGCCACAATCTCACCTGAAGGTAAATGATGATGTAGTTGAAGGTGTTAAGAGGCTTAGCCTAGAATTTCTGGCTCTCAAGGACAGCTGCCGGAACACACCGTGAGGTTGGCGACAGATTTTCTACTTGAGCGTGGTCGAGGCCAGGCGAGTATTCGCAAAATGCCTTTCCACCATGCGGTGACGCTCAAGCCCGCGGCAGGATTCGAACCATGCAGCACGGCAGTCCGTAGCCAATGCCACTGAGCCATCACTGCGTCATAATTAACCCGCAGCAGAGCCGACGGCAAAACTAAACTACACTCCACAGACTCCAGGGTCCGTGAGTTCTTTTTAATTACACAGAAAAAAATAATCTCTTCAGACAAGCAATATTATTTGACTTAAGAACGGATGGGTTTTCGATATAAGGAAAGTCTAAAATGTCTTACTTCAAGATATTAAATATTTCGCATTATAGTTCTTGGCTCAAGAAATATATTCTTGTATCAACAAACAAAAACTTGTTTTATGAAGAACTCAAAGCTATTACTTTAAGAGCGAAACTATTTTAAGTGAAGCATTTAAAAATCTTTTTTTTAAATTTAAACTGTTTTACTGCAAGAATGCACCTATTTTAAATAAAGGATATTTAACATTTGTTTTTATTGTTTTCAATTTTCAACCAAGAGTGAAACGCTTTTTTCTTCAAGATACTCCCTATTTTATTTCAAGATTATTTCCGTTTTGACCTGAGATATATGTTATTTTCTATATGATACTTTCTATTTTCTTTCAAGATGTTTCTATTTTGACTAGAGATTCTTATTATTTCCTTTAAGATTCTTCCTATTTTCTTTCAAGATATTTCTGTTTCGACTAGAGATTCATGTTATTTCCTTTAAGATACTTCCTATTATCTTTCAAGATGTTTCTATTTCGACTATAGATTCATGTTATATCCTCCAAGATACTTCCTATTTTCTTTCAAGATGTTTTTTATTTTAACTAGAGATTCCTGTTATTTCCTTCAAAAGACTTCCTAATTTATTTCAAGATTGTTTACGTTTAAACCCAATCGTTGTTTTTCTCGTTTTAAAATATTTTCTGCTTTGACTTACACTAAATGTTTTTTACAAAACATTTAAGGTCTAACAAAATTTGTGTATACTATTTAAAGGGAAGATTCAGCCCGTGAAATGGAATAGCCTTTCCGAAACATGGGTTGAAATCCATCTTATTTTTTTACTTCCCATACAAAACAAATTACTGCGTAGTATGGGAGGTCAAATAAATTGGCCAGATTTCAATTAATGTTTCATTGGAAAAGTTGTTCAATTTAACAGTCTCAATCTACCCTTACAACAGTATTCACTAGTTTCGTTAAATCTTAGAGATGTGTTTAGGAAGCAGTATCATGTGTTATTAAATGATAGAAATGTAGAGACAAGATATTCTGAATGCAGATAACAATAACACTTAAGGCTGCTTCCTAAACAAATCTATATTATATTTGAAAGAGTAAAAGTTACTCAAAAGTTCAAAGCATAAAATATTTTAAAAGGAAAACATAACATTATTGGGACAAATGAATGATTATAATAGCAAAAATTAAAATCGTTGAAATTTTTGTAATCTTGACTTGAAACGATGCTAACGACTTCAATTTCATCTGTTTACTGAAACACACAAATTATAGCCTATTAAGCGCAGGGCAATAGAATTCAAACGAAAGATATAGATATAAAATGAAAATATATTTAAAAAAAACACAAATGGGACACAGGTTACTGAGAGAAAAATGTCATAGTTAATACAAAATACGTAAGAGACATCACAATTAGTATTCAAGCGTTTTTTTCTGAAAATAATGTAACTCACATAGTTATACTACAAAAACACATTGTATAGATTGTTGTATTTTTACATGATACATTTTTCCTTAAATTATAAAATGACAGTCTTAAATTATTCCTTACTATGTGAGGAATGTATGCATAGTACAAAGTCACATTAATTATATTCAGGAATTTTTAAATGATCCATTTTCTTAAAACTCATAAAATATCGCTTACTAAGCGAAGAGTATCACCCAAAAAACAATTATACTTATCAAAGCATTTTTACATGATCTATTTATCCTTCAATTATATTCTGGCATTTATTTTTCCTTAGGCTATAAAAAGTTATCTCTGACCGAGCTAAGAATATCACCACAAAATACAAAACAAATTAATTACATTCAAGCATTTTTACATGGTACATGTTCCTTAAATTATAAAATAAAACCCATAAATTAACGCTTACCGAGCAAAGTATGTCAACATAAAATGCAAATCAAATTATATAGAATCCAGCATATTAACATTATACATTTTTCCTTAGATTATAAAATTAAACAAATTATCGCTTACTGAGCGTAGAATATCTCTATTATAAAGTTGATATTTCCTTATAATGTAATTAGTACATACCAATCCTTGATATCTTTTAAAATGCTCCAAAATTCCGGGAGTTCATGCATGGTATGAATATTTTGTTCTTTTGTGTTGTTCCATTTCTGTACTACTTGGTGCCATAGTTCATTGTTATGTTTTAACCAAGTAATATCATCATTATAAATAGCATCTGAAATCATAAGACAAAAAACCTTAGTAGGTACTTAATTACTTCTGCTTTGTAAAGATCTATGAATGATAATCATCAATGAAAAGTTAATGTACACTAGCTGTTGCCCATGGCTTCATCTTTCTAGAATTCGGTTATATCACTTTTTATCAGACAGGAACATACAACACGAGTCCAATGACTTTATTCATTTAACAATATAGCAGTAGTTATAGCACAATCAAATAACAATCATTTAACACTAGAAACAAGTCGTATTATATGAAATCGCACTCATTATTTTGTTTAAGCACATATTCTTACTTCGAGAGGTTGTAGGACTTTCTTAAGTGTAGAGAGTTAGGTGATCCACTGACACAAAACTATACTATTCAAGGTTTGGTACTACCTATTAGCTAATGAGATGCGTTAATGGATCGAGGACCACTTAACTTGGTCTTCTAAGCCCTTTTTAGTGTATCCCCCTATACCAGAACCTAATGTGAAGCCCATTATATTGCCTATATCAACCTACCTAAATCATCAATGGGCGCAAACCTCGATGAAGCCTCATTCAAAATAATAAAAGGTCGGAGAATCGCCTCCGGTATCTAATTTAATACAAATCGCTTCATACATCTCACTTACCTTTGAAGTTATTAACTACAGCTGGCGGGATGCCCCAGTCCTGTAGCACTACTTCATTACTTGGAAGTCATCTAGCATGGATGGCACCATAATGCCTAACGATGGCACGCACGTTCTCTTCTTTCTTCGGAGAGATTTAAACTTTGCAATCCGTCGAAAGAAAGTATGTTTAAATAATAAAATAAAAAAAGTAATGCGTTTCTTTCGAAAATCTATGTAAGTAGCGAATCGCGCACAAACGGGCGGGCGGAATGAATGATAACGGTGGGTTGGGGTTGCCCAGTCCATAAAAATTTACCGAAATATTAAAGTACGTTCCTCGTAAATCACAACATATAAAAATAGAATAGTTAAAGTTATTGTTATACACTTATAGTAGCCTAGTTAAACAACAAAGAGTTTTAACGTTATATGGTGGTTATGTGTGGTACGTACACCGTAGCCTGATTTTTGGGCAAATCGGGATATTGGAACCTTTTGAGTAAAAAATCGGAGTAATTTCGCCAAAAATAGGACATGAATTAAAAAACGGCCAAGTGCGAGTCGGACACCGAAGGTTTTCTACAAAGTTGTAGGTAAATAGTTCTTCCATCACGGGAATCGAACCTCTTTTTTTCTGAGTAGATATGTTTTTAGTTTCCCCCTTAACTAGTCCACAATAATAATATATAAATATATTCCACAACGTATAATTAAAATTACATTCGCGTTATCGTCATTTTTCGAGTTGGCTCTCACTCCCACTTTCCACAAAGCAAATATAAAGACGTAGCCACGTCGAAACGAGTTCTTTGCTTTTTTGGCGCGTTTGATTATTGGATGAGTAAATTTGAAATGACTGGCATGATGTTTGGTGTTATACGAGATAGCCTAATAAATGGTGAAACGATAAATCATTCGTGGTAAATATTTGAATGATTTTCCATGATAAGGGGGGTAATAATTATATAGCAACACTGCCTTTGAGCTAAATTGCTTCGTTCTTCATACAAGATTTTTGTATTTCCCCTACAATAAGTTCTTTTTCTTAGATTTTGGCACAAGAATGGACAAACTTTTGGCTTATGAAATTTGATACTTGAATGAACACTTTGCATGTACTCTTGAATGAAATAACTTATCCTCTATTGGACATTGGTCGAAGTAACACACTCTCGGTATACAATTGCGTTAGAGACTGGATCCATTGCAGTAATGAGTACATCTAATCAGGTAGGTATAGTCATCTTTATTACCCATGGCTGATTATGATTAGCTACGATCATATGGCAGTTTTCTGAAAGCAGTTAAGGGTATTTACTCTGGATCGAGGGGATGACTGAGAATGACTTTAGATTTTTCTGGCAGATCGTTTCGTATTTATATTGATTAATAATTACTCGTTATCAAGCATCTTGATATTAATTCACCTTCGTTTTCCACCACTAATTTAACGTGACATTTCCGAAAAAGCCCGAACTTTATATAACTCTTAGTATTAGCCGAGTAATAATTAATTAATATTCTAAAGAATCTCTCATATCTTTAATAATAGCGAAAGGTGTATGCTCACTGGTTTTACAAGAAATCTCTAGTACAAAAACCACCTATGGAGATGGTATTTTTAGTCACGCGACGACCAAAGCCGCTGGCGGATGTTTAGTAGTACTTATTTAATAATCTTATTACTGGTTACTGTATCAGCCAGATCGTCCACTGGCTAATCACAACCTCCCCCATTATAGAGTGGTTTGCCATAATCCCCACGCTTGGCAGGCGTCTCGGGGATTGCAGTTTATATATAAGTTTCTCAGAAGGCGCTGTTGCCCACTTTCCGGTGTTTTACCTATAATCGCCTCTTACGACTCCCACAGGTAGCAATGATAGGTTGCTCCTGCAATGTGGGGGGGCGGGGGGTGGCACCCGGCACCCGCCAGGTCACTTATTACCTGTCATTTAACAATAATTAATTTCTTTTTAATTCTCTTTCTAATAAAGATTTTAAGGATATAATACCTAATTTATTAAATATCTTAGCCTTATTTTGTCTTAACTCTTGATTGCAAGATTAACTGACTCTTGAACGGGGACCATTAGTGAGAAATTATTAATTTGTAGCAAATAATATTTATCTTGGTGTGAAGTGGTCCATATTTGTTGTTGCATGTATGACTCATTCTTGGATGGAGAACTTATTATTTTGTACCAAATTAATTTAATCTTAGATTAATGGTGTTTTTCATTCTTCTTCCATGTATCACTGATTCTTGAGTGCAAAAATACAATTTTGTCCAGAGTAACTTAATGTTTCGTTTAAGATTCTACAATTCTTAGTTAGACATCGAAACTGTTTCTCTAGTCAAAATTGAGATATTCTTTGGTGTGAGAAATAATTCTTAAATCAAAACCACTAAGACAAAATATTTTCATTTTTAAGACAAGTAACAAAATGTTTTTAATCAAACTACAACTCTTGTGAAAAATAGCAGAACTATTGACACAAAATATTTACATTTTAATTCTAAAAACTTGGCTTTTTTGATACGTTAGCGTGATTATCTTCGTAGAAAGCATTAATATTTGAGGTCAAGATACATCAGTTGAGAGATATTGGGTTCTTATTTTAAGACAACTTTTTTTTCTGTGTATGAATGTTTTTCTTCTAGAAACAAGAAATAGAAAACACACAACACTCTAAGAGGGAACAGGGATATAGAAATGTTTTTTTTTCCGGTGAGGTCATCAGCACTAGCATTCAGAGCAGATTGGTGTTTTCTAGCAGCACCCGTTCACGAGTTGACGCATGTGCCAGCCATCGCCTTCCTCAACCATTTCTGAGGGAAGATGGCGACCCGACACACAACACCGCCGCTAGACAACACCTTTCTGTGAGCATGAACGCTCTGGATACCCGTGCCAACGATTACAATTATTACACATATAACTAGCTGTACCTGCGACTTCGTTCGCGATTGCCGTACCTGCAAACTAATTATTCACATTTGAGCACTGTTTATCTCATATTAAGCATTGCTGTGGTCTGCGGTGAAGAACTCTTAGTAAATCATAGCTCCGAAAGGAGCTTTTTATGTTGGGTTCGAAAACTCCCAGAATGTAGTGTTTTCCAGAAGACGGTAGTTAAGTAACTCAGAGAGTTCCTTCGCGGTTCGCACAATAAATGTTGAAGTACAGTACTTTATGCATTTCTTTGGAATTTTAAAACGATGTCTTTTTGCCGATACGAGTATTATCCTTGTTTGGCGGTAGAACGAACATATATTAGATTGTGCACTTCCATTGCACAGTCTCCAAAATGTATCCGGCAAAAGATAAACAGTTAAAAAAAGGCTTGTGTTTAACTTACCACCAGATATAGTAACATATAACAGACCAAAATAGTAAATGATTATTTAAACCCCCATTTTAATTGCAACTTATAACCAAAGTTTTATCATTTCGCTATCCTATTTCACCAAAATGACTCCAATAAATCATTGTTAACCGAAAGTAGTAAATGATCACCAAAATTAAAACAGAATTTTAATGTAAAATTGTAACCAAAGTTCTTACATCTTCTTATAACTCTTCTGGCGCATCGCCGGCCGCTGCCGCGGCACGCTCGCTTCGCTTCATCGGCTTGCGCATTGTTGTGGTCCAAACTAACGCTCTTCCTCGCTTCGCTCGTCATCGCACCTAAATATGACTTTTGTGATCATTTACTACATTTGGTGTTTGATTACAATTTTTGGTGAAAGAACTTTTTGAAGCGCTCGTAGTGAAGTTTGCTTAGCTGTTCATAACCGATTAGCAAAGTTAAGCAACGTTCGCCGCAGTGATGAGTTGGATAGGTGACCGCTAGTGACATTACTACTGAGCGCTTCCGTGCTGCGGAGGGAACGTAGGTCCCGGTTGTCGTCTTATGATGGCAGTCGTTGGGCATTTTGCGAATGCCCGCCTGGCTTGCTACCACTCTCAAGTGGAAAACCTGTCACCAAGCACCTAACGGTGTATTCCGGCAGCTGTCCTAGAGAGCACGTAATTCAAGGTTAACCTGGACAACATCTTCGACGACATCATCAGGTGAGATAGTGGTCAAAGGCTAACTTATCAGGCATAAAAAAATATATTAAACATTTTATGGT
Source organism: Plagodis pulveraria (assembly GCA_963890685.1). Taxonomy (NCBI): domain Eukaryota; kingdom Metazoa; phylum Arthropoda; class Insecta; order Lepidoptera; family Geometridae; genus Plagodis; species Plagodis pulveraria. Next base: position 20,851,371 of record OY982972.1, read on the forward strand.
GGTCATTATCAAAGAGCTCCAGATCAAAGAGCTTTATCTTAGCAAGCTTGCAAAACTAAACAAGGGTGCCGGGGTGTCCTTGGGGTGACGAACTGTCTGTGGGGTGCCGGGCAGCCCGTGGGGCGCCGGGCTCACTCGTCACTATTCTCACAAAAAAAAAAATTACAATCGGACTACGCGTTAATAAATTACAACTAAGTTAACATTTTGATTTTCATCCCCTTTCTCGAAGGAACCGTGCTGAATTTCGGGATAAAAAGTATACAATAACCTTCTTCGTAGTATGAACTCAAATCGTGTTAAATTTAATAGAATTCCATTCAGTAGTTTCGGAGTTCAGCAGTTTTGGAGTGATGCGCGGCCGGGATACAGACATTGTTTTTCAGTGAACAAGTCCGTAGCATGGAACGTAAAACGAAAATTATTATTAGCTAACAATAGATACGTCACTCATATCTAAGTAATCACTGATTAAAATAGTTCTCTAGTTAATAACGAAGGGACAAGCTTCATTAGAAGCGCTTCATACCAATGTATATTCAATTCATTAAAAGTTTCAGTTTAAAACCTATGTTACGATTAATTAAGATGATTAAGAACCTCCTTGTTTGTCTGAATTAAGTTAAAAGCTCCTATGAAAACATCATATAAGAAGCCGAATCAATCAATTAAAGGCATGTTGAATGAAAAAGATATGTTAATCCGTCGTGGCGTCCATACATTATTCACCTGTCTGCCTCTTCACCCCGCACCCCGCCCGTCGCGGCCGACACACTCCTTGATTGGAAATTTCCCTTTCAGCGAAATGCACGACGCGTGGTCTAAGTAATTAGCTTTGGGCGTGTTAGCTTCTCTAAAAACACTAATAGTATACAGTCTGCTAAAAATTGTATACGATATTTTAGACCGTGTACATCCTTTTTGTGGAAAAATAGTTTATGAGGAAAGAAGACAAGCTAGTCTACTTAACACATAGAATTTAAATAGAAAACATATATCATATTGTATTCGATAAATGCTTTGTTAGATAAACTACAAACTTTTGAGATGTATTAATAATAATTCAGAAACCAAGAAAAAAATATGTATTTATTGTTCAGAGAGTCAAATAAAATGATAACAATTGGTTCGTCCATAAAATCAATGTACACTACAATGTACTTTTATTCTTTTTTTTAAATTTATATTTTGTTTCTTTGAATACTGTTTCAGCCAGAATGTCCACTGCTGAACACAGCCTCCCCCATCATGGGGGGTTTTGCCATAATCTCCACGCTTGGAAGGCGTCTTGGAGATCAATATACTTTGAATAACCACACGATATTTTATCTTACGGAAGTCAATTGTTTTTGAGAAAGAAATTATTAGTTGTAATTTTAACCTATATTTTTATGTATTTTGCAAATCGTTACAAGTTATTGAATGCATTCATAGATGACTAATCTAGTTATGGACAGATAACTTAATATTTTACAGAATTGACAGCTAACATTGTTCGCGTATTCATGTACGGCTTATATTGTACTGTCAACTGTGCACATGGCATAGCCATCGCGTGGCATTCATAATACTCGTATGAATATTCTTGATCGCGAATATTTAGAACGAACCGAATCGGGGCACCCACCTTTGAAGCAGTTTGGTCTGCTTTACCCCTAGAGTATCTTTTATAAGTAGTGAGAAGACTAAAGCTGCGTACCCACAGCGCCATATGTATAGATTTCTGCATTTCTAAATAGACATTTCTTTCTAAAATATTACCTTGTACTGAATAATATCAAATTTCGTAAAACTAAACGGAAATGGTACCTAGAATGGTGCCATTTTGTTGTTGAAGTTTTCGAGCTTGAAATTTGCGAGTAATTATTTACCTTTTTCAAGAAAAACAAGGTAATTTTGTTTTTTTTTATTATTACTATATAGGTATAAATTTCAGAAAACCGCCCCCTCACCTTCAAGGGCATTCTCCGCACCCACCCTCTCCCCGTAGTACATATGTGTTTATATCAATTCTTAAGTCAGAAGGTAATACATTTCAAATACGTAGAACGAAATAGTAATAGTAGAAATAGTCCGGTCTATTTACACATTCAAGTTTACATAAATTCCCATAAAGCTGAATATTGGCATAGTTGTTCAAAACATCATTATAAAGAAAATCTCAAAAGTCCTCATCGTTCCGAGGTGTGCTAAAAATTTGGCACGGGGTCAAAGGTAAAAAAAATGAGTTTTTTGCGATTTTTAGCGAAACGGTGAGTTTTTTCGCAAAATTACCCCAGTACAAAATTGTAGATCACAAAATTCTCTACAAAAAATATATCAATAATTTTTTTCCTAAAAGCCACCATTTTGGAGATATAACGTTCCGAAAAGTTGGATCAGTCGTAATCCCTCTATTTTGCACACGTTTCCACGCCACCTATGAGGTAGTGTACAAAGCGCGTTTTTTTAACGTGGTTTCCCCAGTAGGCCTATTCCACGGGTCTGCTGAGATTTTATATGTTTTAAAACTATTGCAAAATAATATTATATATTATAGTGGGCAAAAACAACGGCGGTGTAATTAAATAAAATACTTAAAATAAAAAGTTAGTCGTCTAATTCATAACTGTCCAAGATTTCTGTTTCTTCTTCTTCTTGATCTTCTTCTCCTTCTTCTTCCTGTTCATCCTCTTGTTCTTCTTCTTCTTCTTGTTCTATTTCACACGTAAACTGCCCCAATAGCGATTCCTGATCGGTATCAAACGAATCTTCAAGAGTTGGTGACTCAACATTCGAGCATGATCGGCCTTGACAGTGTGTGCATGCCAGGGAACAAAACAGTCCAACTTTTCTGCAACCACATTTTGCACTACACCCTTTCTTGCAGTTGCAAAATATTGTGTTGAGAAGTTTCTCAGGTGCTGGTGGAAGTAAAGTTTGAACTGGCTCTAGTGTATTGTCGATCAACTTCCAACCCCAGTCTTTAGGGTCCAGCTGATTACCAAGCCACACTTGAAGCAGCTACTGAGGTTGGAGGAAGAGAAGCTAAGTTGACTTGTTTTTTATTACGCGTATTTTTCACGAAAGATGTGTATCGCAACTTATCTAAGCAAGTGGTTTTTTTGGGGGCTCCGTACATAGCAAGAAGAAATATTAATTAATAATACATATTTAGGAACGGGGTTTCATTATACCTGAGATTCTCGTAGTTTAACTTATATTTTACATAAGCAAGTTACAATAAATAATAGCGAACTTATTTTAGTAGTTTCACCTTTAGTGACTTTCATATGTGGCGTACGTGTGCAAAATAGAGGGATTACGACTGATCCAACTTTTCGGAACGTTATATCTCCAAAATGGTGGCTTTTAGGAAAAAAATTATTAATATATTTTTTGTAGAGAATTTCGTGATCTACAATTTTGTACTGGGGTAATTTTGCGAAAAAACTCACCGTTTCGCTAAAAATCGCAAAAAACTCATTTTTTTGACCTTTGACCCCGTGCCAAATTTTTAGCACACCTCGGAACGATGAGGACTTTTGAGATTTTCTTTATAATGATGTTTTGAACAACTATGCCAATATTCAGCTTTATGGGAATTTATGTAACCTTCCTCCTGATTTTAGGCTTAAATAGACCGGACTAAAAGGTGCCATTTTGTTGGTGACGTTTTCGAGCTTGTGATTTGTGACTACTTATTTACCTCTATAATGTAGCAGAATGTCATGTTGAGATAATTTAATTATTATGAAATGTAATTAAATCCATATTTTTCAAAATCTCATAACTTACACCACCTAATTCTTATTTTAGAAACGTTCTTTCAAAGAATTTAATCTCAGTCCATTGTTAGTCCACAATGGATCTAATGCTGGCAAGATAATGCCGACCGTATGAAAAGTAGGCCCGGGCCTTAAGCCAACGGTGACCGATTGGTGACGGGGCAGATCCTCGATTACACTTTTTGTATGAACCGGCGATCAATTTCAGGGATTTTGGGTGGATTTGTGGACGCCTATCGTCCGGGTGATGAAAGGTCTCACAGGCAATTTTTACCTTTTGTGAGGTCTGAAAACCTTTTAAATTTTACTATCTGCGTACGTTTATCGTATTCTGTTTTACGAATAGGTAAATTATGTGTTCTAAAATGTTATGGATTTCATTTAGCAATAAAAATACCAATTTTAACTTATATACCTACAGGTTTGTACGGAACCTCGGAACACGAGTCCAACTCGCACTTGACTGTTTTTTATATTTTTTTTATTTTTGCTTTTTATATATAACAGCGCGTGAACAATTTAGTGGAGTTACGAAGATTAAAAATGAAAAGTTATGATTATTTAGATCACTAATTATGTTCAGTACTATAATCGATATTGCTTTGTATTCGATAATTCATTTTTAGAGCGGGTAACACCGAATGGATTTGTAGGTGTCATGGCGGCCGGATGCCTGTCGCAGTCGTTCACTTCCTCTCTGATTTTTGAAGTGTGCGCTCTTCTTGTTAGACAACCGAACGTGATGCACGCGTGCAAACCCATTGGCTCTTAATCCATTTTAAACCACGTAATTCTATGTTGTTTCGCTGTAATAAGTTTCTTGTGAATTACAATTGTGATCATACGATATTCTCTGGCTGTTATTTAGTGAAAATCAGCACGTGCACGCCCATAAAGGACGACCAACCTGAGTAGATAACGGATTCGTCTCCACGGACGACATACCGACCGTCTCGGCACTCTCCGTTATATAGAATTTGATAATGAAGCACATGAGTGCAGTTTCACTTCTTGTAAGCAACAAACACAAAGAAGGTCTCGTATTCAACCGGTTCTAGAATAGTCTCTTATAAATATATCTCTTACAAATATATTTCCCTCTTTTATTCCCGGATGTAGCCTATAGAGATTTTTTTGTCTAATATCTAGGGCTACTGTTGACACCTCTGTAACTCTTTTTTCTAGGAAAGAAGGAAAATATAACACTGAATAATACTCAAAAAAACGTTTTACCGCCACCGTTTAAATGTTTCAAAGAGTGAAACATTTTTGATGCAGTTATAGCTGATCCTGTCTGGTGCCGGGTTAGAAAGTCACCCCTCTATTTCTTCCCGTGATAACTAAGGGTAAAATAACAGAAAATATAAACCAGCACCTTCTGAAGTACTGACCACTTCTACTGCGATCCCAAGGACGCCGCCAAGCGATTACGGTAAATCACTCTAATGGGGGAGACCTTGTTCAACGGTGGACGTTCCGGTTGATGTGAGTGAGTGAATAAATAGCCGACTGTTAATAGCTATGTACTGCCGCCATGTCATGAGAATCTTTCCCGATCGTGCGCTCGCAAGACCTCCTGAGGATGCTTCGTGTAGAAGTGAAACGCGTCGAAAATTCTTCCGGTTAGGCTGCGTGGTGTTTGTGACGTCACGTCGGCTTAACAGGAAAATTAGGCGGAATTTTCACTAGATTATATTTTTATATTTTTGAGTGTTTTATTAAAATATTAATTTGATGTTTTCTTAAAATATTTTATATATATTTGTTATTATTAAATATGGATTTCCGCAAAGTAGCGCCTGAATCTATCAATTATATGGAAGGGCCTATAACGAATACTCGCTAGCTAGCTTCCTCACGTAGTGCAATCTGCCGCCAGGCACCTAACAGTGTGTCCAGCAGCAGTCCTTGAGAGCCTATAAAATTACTGGCATATGGGACTTAACAACCTGCTGCGCGGAAGCCAATAGCCAATGCTACTGAGCCATCACTGCTTCAAACTAATTATTGGAATGGCTTTGTGGAGTCATCCTTCTGTTCCTTTTAATTCCGCGCCTGAAGATACAAAAACGATACAAATCTTGTCTGTTAATTGCAATGGTCTACCCAAAATAAAAATAAAAATAAAAATAAAAGGTTGAAGAGAATACATAAAATAAAGAAAGAATAAATCGATTGAAGGAAAGCGTACGGAGGCGCAGTAACAGAACCCTAAAAGCGATGCCTGTTATCCGAAGAATCTAGAAAACATAATTATAATTTCTATAAGCAGGCACTCAAAGTCTCCTGTTCCCATCAACCCATGAAATTAATGTTATTGAAGTCTTGAAGTGCTATTAACTCGATGAAAAGGTAGAATCATTTTAAATTTTGGCGTTTTCCAATACTTATGAGTTATGTTTTTGAAAAATAACCCATCTTCATGTATTTGTCGTATCGTACATTATATTCCCGAAGAAGTAGGTAAAAGTAATAATAGAAAATATATAAATTAGTATTTTAATATAACACTTAAAAAATAAAAATAAAAGCAAATCTAGTCATGAGAATCTTTCCCGATCGTGCGCTCGTAGAGGCAAGACCTCCTGAGGATGCTTCGTGTAGAAGCGAAACGAAAAATATTCCGGTTAGGCTGGGTGCCGTTTGTGACGTCACGTCGGCTTAGCATGAAAATTGGGCGGAATTGTCGCTTGATAATTTTTGAATTATAAAAATTAAAAAAGGACATGCATGCATAATTTCATTGAGTATAATAATTCCTTGATTCAAAATACGACAAAAATTCTTTGGTAAATCTAAAAATAATTCTTATTGATATCAAAAAAGAATTTATGAGACCTCTTAATTTATAATAAAACTTAGTAATGAAGCTTCTCATTTTTCCAATATTGAACAGAAAAGTTAAGAACCGGCACTGATTACCTAATTAAACGTTATAAGGTTTTTTCTAAATTACAAATTGCAGAAATGTCGGTCTCGAAGATGTTTAGTGATGTTTGTGGTTCTGTTACGGATTATTACGGGTCGTTAAAATTATATTTATAAGTATTTAACGGGACTTAATCGCGATAACAACATGTATTAATGTTATAATAACAAATATTTTAGAAAACATCAAATTAATATTTTAAATAAACACTTAAAAAATATAAAAATATATCTAGTGACAATTCCGCCTAATTTTCCTGCTAAGCCGACGTGACGTCACAAACGCCACGCAGCCAAACAGGAAGAATTTTCGACGCGTTTTGATTCTACACGAAGCATCCTCAGGAAGTCTTGACTCTACGAGCGCACGATCGAGAATGAAATGAATTCATTCTCGATTATTCGATCGGCTTAGCAGGAAAATAAGGCGGAATTGTCACTAGATATATTTTTCTATTTTTTAAATGTTTTATTAAAATATTAATTTGAAAATATTTAAGAAATATTTGTTATTATTAAATATAGTTTTCCGCAAAGTAACGCCTGAATCTATTAATTATGTATACATTTATTTTCTTCGACCGCCTCGTCAGTCCGCTCGTGACCACGACCAATGCAACTTGGTCGAAACGTTGAGGTAAATAAATTTGTTCCTTTTTTTTATTGCGATTAAATCCCGTTAAGTACTTATAAATATGTGGCCAAGTCGCGAAAGTCTAATAGTTAGAATTAGGCAAGCGTAAAAAACTTTTCGTTCAATGTTTATGGAACGAGATGAATGTCGTATTATGAAATAAAATAAAGTCTTGCTACCATAAGTGCAAGCAGTTTTTCAAAGAACACTTGAAATAATGTATTCTACATAACCTGATAGCATCACATCGCATCCAAATTAATTACTATATAATGTGTAAATAGATTCTTAAAGCACTTTATGTCATATTTAAGTTACTTTTTAACTGTTATTATTATACACGCGGCATGCCATAACACTAAAACCTACTTTATTGTCGTTGTATTACGTATGTATATGTTGTCTCATTTTAAAATTGAAAACTCATCGTGTGGAATAAAAAAAGCGTGACGATTTGACGCTTAGCTACCTTGAAATGCCGCGCCAAAAATTGACTCGTACGTCGTTTCACAATGTCGGCGAAATTAGTATTTCCGCATTGGACACAAATACACTTTTATTTTCAGTAAACAAATTACAGGGCACTGCAGTGCTTACTGTATCAGCCGGATTGTCCACTGCTGAACACAGCCTCCCCCATTATGTGGGGATTTGCCGTAATCCCCACGCTTGGCAGGCGTCTTGGGGATCGCAGTGTGAGATAGCAGTTCCTCAGAAAGCGCTGCTGTCCACCTTCTAGTGTGTTACCCTTAGTCGCCTCTTACGATACCCACGGATAGAGATGGGGGGGGGGGGGGGTGACGACATTCTAGTCCGGCACCCCACGGGCTTACTTTAAAATAATAGCTCATATACTCAAATCACCGTTGTTGCCTTTAGTTCACCATATCAAACGTTCCAATGCTATCGCGCTAAGATAGCCCTAATTCACAGTTTTGTCACGAGGTACTTTGAGTCCGTGTTATTTACAGGCGCGAAGTTCAGACACGAAGCATAGATAATATTTCTATTTGAGTTGAGACCGGTTTACGGATTGTGGGATGTGTACTGAAACATCATGCTGACGCGATACCAATTATAAAAAGTAAATGAAAAGTCTAAAATGCAACACTGCACGACCACAGATAAATTGGAAAAGGATGATGCTTATTATCAGACGATGTTCAGATCCAAGTTAATTTGAATTAAATACTTATTATTATTTAAATGATTAAATAATTATTTTACCGCGCAACGTCTAGAATTCTTGATTGTGCTCATGAGTGATGCACAAAGCAGTGATGGCCCAGTGGCAATGGCCGTGCAAAAGGTCCATAGTTCAAGCTTGGGTTTCACTTTCTGTATATCCAATTGTAGCTAACTAAGTGGGCATTTAGCAAATGCCCAATTGGCTAGATACAACCCTCATGTAGAAAATCTGTCGCCAAGAACTTAAGGACATGTTTCAGCAGCTGGCTTCGAAGGCCAGTAATTTTAAATTAAGCCTGTAACCATCAGGAGAGATTGTTTTTAAGTACTATAAAAAAATAATTGTTTTTGGAGTCTATGTCAAAGGAAACTCAAATACCATATTCTATTGCACAATCAGCAAAAGCCAAAGACTAAAAGCATCAGGGTATAAATTTGTATATACCCTTTGGCTTTAAGCAATGTCTAGAAGTAACTTTACGATTCTTTATGCTGTAAGTATTACCAATATGTAAATATTATTCATTCAAAATGGCTGAAAAAATCCCTATAGCAAGATAAAACATTTCCATAGATACTATGAAACTCCTCGAAGACAAATCAAAACATACGCTCAAATAACTTTATCCCGATACAAATCCAGTAACAACTTAAATTTCTTCACCGACTTTTCAGACGAAGACTCGATAAATATTCGAAATCACCAAACAGATGATCCGTAATTTCCATTCCGGGCATCACATCCCTATTTTCATTATTCGTCGGGAGACAAAAAGTCGTTTTGGAGCGGAAGACCTTCTATTACTGACTCAGAATAGATACTCCCTTGAGAAATCTCAACAAACCACTTTGAACTTTGAGCTTTGTCATCTAAAGTTGATATTTCTTTGTGCTAGAATCTGTGATTACATTTTAGAAGAAGTTCGTGGAGTATTCGGAAGGTATTGTGAGTGTTAGTGCCGTAAGTGAAATTGTGAGAGGGTGTGTAACAATTGACGGTTATGATACTTTTATGTCGGAATCCGATTTTAACAACTGGTTTACGGATTGTGGTTGCCATCCCTAGTGGTAGATTGGTAAAGGCTGATTGGGCCTGTTAAAGGTACTTAAATCGTGGCATAAATTGGTGATTATACGGAAATAATGACTTGTTTTGGTTTCCTATGCGAGAATGATTTTGTGTGACTTGATTTTAATATCATTGAGTGTGGTATAGGTTTTTATTATATTCCTGAAGAACAAATTGGAACCATATAAGCGTGATTCCGTTGTCTGTCTGTATGTCCGTAAGTCATAAGTCTTTAGCTCATCAACGAAATTAATAACACATTTGGAATTTTGATAGTTGGTGTGTAATAATTGTCATACACGAATATTGGACTAGAAATTTAACCAAATACTTCTTCAGTGAGGACCAAATATTTTTTTTTGTTGTGCTTGTTAGTTTATCCTTTGACCACTATCTCACCTAGACTTACTGCCTCTCAAGGACAGCTGCCGAAACTCACCGTTAGGAGCTTGGCGACCGATTTTCTACTTGAGGGTTGTGCTAGCCAGGCGGGCATTCGCAAAATGCCCTAACACCAAGCTATAACGACTGCCATCGTAAGACGACAACCGTGACCGACGGCTTAACGTGCCCTCCGAAGTACGGATGCACTCAATAGTAATATCACTAGCGATCACCCATCCAACTCATGACCGCAGTGGATGTTGCTTAACTTTGCTGATCGGTTAAGAACAGCTTACCAAACTTCGCTACGAGTGCTTCAGATATAAGAAGAAGATAAATAAAAAAATCGCGTGGGGTATTATCGTAGTAAATCCAGACAAGTAGTGACTTCATAGAGATGTACCAGGGTTGGATAATGACGCCAGAAAATATATCAATAAGACAATGGAAATGCTACGAGAAGATACCAGGAAAACATAATAAATTGCATTGTTCATTCAGTGACGTCGACAAATCGACAAAACCTTTTTATCCAATTACACTCTTTGCGGGAGCCATGTTTTTTGTGTTTTTAGGGGTCTCTAGCTGAGACAGATATGATATCAATGCATCATGCTACATTCCAAGGGGTTCCCCTTCCTTTTAATTCTTATTTCTTGTTTTATATAAAAAATGGTCATAGTTATTGAGTTGAGATGTGATTGTATGCTGTTTAGAGTCGTATATATGGTCTCGACTTCTCTCCTGCTGCAAAAGCTCTTAGGGAGTGTTTACGTTGTGTACGCTCAAGGTGTGGCTGTTGTTTGTGTGTGGAACGGTGTGTGAGTGTGTGAAAGATAGAAATAAGTGTGTGAAGGTGATGTCGGTGTAATATTTTTGTATGTTACAAAATTACAAATTTACGAGGGAAAAAATTATAGTCATGTGCGGAATTCGAACCGGCCTCCATCCATCCCTATAGCTGGGGTATGCTCTGTCCGACTGAAATAACATGACATTATTAATGTAACTCTATTTTTTGCTCTCGTTCTTCAACCATCGTATGGGGATAGAGTGACATCTATAGTTCAACTTACGTTGTACTACCAACAAGACCTATTTTGCAATTGGTTTTATAATTTGTAAATAATGACGCAACCTTATATTTTTTTCAATTGTTATGTTTGCTACGAGTATAACGCCTGCTATGTTTTTTTTTTTTTTTTTTATTCATTATAGGCATACATTTGGCCCCTATCTCACCTGATGGAAAGTGATGATGCGGCCGAAGATGTAGCATGCTTGCCTAGAAGATACCTATTCACTCTAGACTTGAAGACTCCCAAATTATACTGATCGGGAAACAAAGACACGGGTAATGAGTTCCACTCCTTCGCTGTGCGGATGATAAATGTGGATGCGAAACGCTTCGAGCGAACTGAAGGAATGTCAACCATAAAAGGGTGACGGCCATCAGAGCGTCTTGTTGTCCGATGATAAAAAGGGCATGGAGGAATCAGCTCATGTAGTTCCTGCGCACACTCTCCGAAATGTATGCGATAGAATACCGATAGACAAGCGACCCTGCGATAATATGTGGATAACATTACAAATTAACGAGCGAATAAAATTTAGTCATGTGCAGCATTCGAACCCGCGTAAATTTGTAATTTTGTAATGTAATCCAGAGCAGGCGTTATTGCCAACATATCAATATTTAAAAAAAAAATTGTGTGTACTTATGCAAGGAGGTGGAGACAGAACATTACTTTTTAAGAGTAATATAAAGAGCACTGAATAATAATCTGAGTATAAACATAGAATTCACATGACATACATGTAGAGGATTCAAAACTAATATAAAAGCGTAGATAATCTAGAAACGTCATCAAAACTCGTCGTCGAAATTCCCAGAACATACTAAAACATTTTTAATTCAAAAGTTTGACAATAACTTTTGGACTTCCCTCAGTAAGGCCAGTGTGTACAAAACCGTCGACTTCTATACTAACTTCGTAGTTGCGGACTTATTGGGCTGCCCTAAATACACTGCACAGAAGCCAGCGACGGAAGTAAAACTTGTCGATAGTTTCTGATGTTTTACGTGAAAGCTGATGTTAAGTTTTTAACGATTGTGAAAACATCGATGTGAATGACGTGGAAGGATTTTGTCTTTCTATTGGGAGTGTTTAATTAATTAGAAGTTTTGAGTTGGCACATATTGGTACACGTAAAATATATTACCTCGATAAGTACTGCACTGTATTAGCCGGATTGTCCATTGCCGAACACAGCCTCCCCCATTATGGGGCGGTTTGCCAGAATTCCCACGCTTGGCAGGCGTATTGGGGATCACAATGTGAGATATCAGTTCCTCAGAAAGCGCTGCTGCCTCCCTTCTGGTATGTTACCCTTAGTCGCCTCTTACGTCACCCACGGGTAGAAATGGGGTGTGACATTCTAGCCCGGTAACCCACGGGCGATAAGTACGCATAATATGCAGAAATCACAGAAATTGCTGTGGTTAAGCCATAGTCCTCACGGAATCTTGCCTTGAAGATTTGATTTGAAGCAGAATAGACTGCCGCGCCGCAGGTCCACGATTCAATCGTCACCGCTGGCTTGAGCTTCATCGCATGACAATTTAGTCCGGCACCCCACGTGCATTATTCAATTAACGCGCTATATGTTTTTTTTATGACACATAATGACACAAAATGCCTTACCCATTGGTCGTATGGTAAGTAATTGCTAAAACATATGAATATATATATATATATATAATTATGTCAATCCGACATGTGACCTAAATTGGCACACGTGAACCATACTTCGTTTCTTCTCATAAATCTAGAAATGAATAACAAACCACAGCATGCAAACGTAGAAAAGCGTAGCAAAAATACCGTAGCATTGCGTAGCACCATAACACTACGAGCGTAGAAAATCGTAGCGGGAATAACAACGTAGCAAAACGTAGAGACTTGTGCGTAGTAAAACTTATTAATAAAACGTCAGAGATACTGTCGATTTTTTTGTGGTATGACGAAAGGCGCATTTATTCCAAATTAAGCTCGGTTAATTTCTTAAGCCACATTGATACTTAGCTTAGTCACTTGAGACTAAATGCATCTGTTTTAAGCAAAAGTTACCGCTTAACACCAAGCGTGGCTCGTGCTTCTTACGTATCTAATTAAAAAAAAACAAAGTTAGGTGCTTGGCAACAGATATTCTACTTGAGAGTAACCACCCAGGCGAGCATTCGCAAAATACCCTTCCACCATGCATTGAAGATGACTAAGCAAGCGCTCCCCGCTGTATTTATTATCCAAGACTTTAATGTGCCAATATTTTATAACCAGCTTTTAAAGAGACGCTTATTAATTAGTATTATCCCGTTTTCCTTGAAATTATGTGGATGATGTTAAACACATTAAGCCAAGAAATTAATCAGCTTAGATGAATTAAAACGGTACATATTAAACGTAAACATTATGTCGGGAAGCCGAGCAAGCATCCGTAACAAAGTGGTATATACGGTATGTTATTGCTTGAGGGAGAAAATTGTTTATTCCTAGTCCTCCGATCGATACTTCGATTAGTAGGAATATTTCTCCCTAATACTCCGATTGAGAATATTGATTAGAGAAAAACAAAAGAATACATCCTCTCATTTCTCCGACTAAGCACTTTTGCTGGGAGGGCGTTAAAAAAAAGGTCAAAGGCCTCCGATTATAAAGTTTCCTTATGTTCCGATTTTAAATAGGTAATTTAAACAATATGTGTAAGTTGTTTCCGTACTTACAGGAAACTAACAACCTACCTATAGTGTTTACATAAACATTGAAAATGTCTTGTCAAAAGCTATATTGACATTTTATTTTTAATGACGCATGTTTCGCGGGTAATATTACAAAATTATAATATGAAGAAAAATTGTAGACATGTGCGGGATTCAAACCCGCGCTATCCACCACTATGCTCTAACTGCTAAGACAACACGACATATGACTCTAATTTGTGCTTTCTTTCTAATTTGCATGGTGGTAGGGCCCGCCTGGCTAGCCACCACCCTCAAGTAGAAAATCTGTCGCCAAGCACCTACAGGTGTGTTCCGGCAGCTGTCCTTGAGAGCCAATTATTCTAGGTTAGCCTGAACAACATCTTCGACCACATCATCACTTACCATCAGGTGAGATAGTGTATCTATATGAGATAGTGACCTATCATGCATAAAAAAACTAATTTATATTGAGTATTCTTTTGTAATCAAACGTCGAAGTCGTTCACTTCCTCTGTGATTTTTGAAGTGTGCGCACATCTTTACGGACAACCGAACGTGATGCACGCGTGCAAACCCATTGGCTCTTAATCCATTTAAATTCACGTGATCCTTTGTAGTTTCGCTGTAATAAGTTTTTTGTGAAGTACAATTGTGATCATACGATGTTCTCTGGCGGTTATTTTGAAAATCTGCACGTGCACGCCCAAAAAGGACGACAAACCTGAGTTGATAACGGATCCGTCTCCATGGACGACATACCGACCGTCTCGGCACTCCGCGGTATTTTATCCTCAACATAAAGTACACCATTTCAAACTACAAGTAAAGTACAATATAGAACATGTTAAGTGCCGTTACAATTATAGAGTAAGACTTCATGCAAAAATGAGCAATTTTGATTATAATTTAACATGTTGAAATTAATAATAACAACGGAATTATACATTCAATTACAATTTGGTGTTAAAAAGAACAAAAATAAAGAAAAAAGAGTTATATCATTTACAAAACTGAATTGCAATATATCTACTACTTAAGTGTACAGTCACAAAGACTGATTAAGGATAACTGTCTTAAACTTGCAAACGCTTCCATTAAAAAGGTCCACAAAATCGTTCTTCGAAATATCATTGTACAGTTTTATCATTCTATTAAGTAGCGCATTATGGCCTAAATTTGTTTTTTTTGTGTCTACGAGTAAATGAAAACTTGATGCCCTATTTGATCCTAATGGGACAGAAAAAGTTAACACAGACAACAATTCGGGTGTGTCCAACAAACCATTTGCAAGCTTAAAAAGAAATGAAAGGTCAAGCTTTCGTCGTCGATCCGATAAAGAATTCATTTTAAAATGTTTTAATCTTTCAGGGTAACTTGGAATGGTTTTAGCTAAATTGCAAGTATATGCAAGACATGTATATGCCGGAACACACCGTTAGGTGCTTGGGGACGGGCATTAGCAAAATGACCTACCAACATGCTGTAACAACTGTCATCCTAAGACAACAACCGCAACAACAGACGGATCTCCGAAGCACGTGCACGTTCAGTAGTAATGTCACTAGCGGTCACCCATCCAAGTCAAAACCGCGCGCGACGTTGCTTAACTGAGCTGATCGGTTAAGGACGGCTAAGCAAACTTCGCTATGAGTGCTTGATATATAATACGTAGTATTGTTAATAAGGGCATACTGCCAGTAAAAAAAATACAGCAATAATAATAAAACAAACCCAACTAATTAATCAATATCGACGCCTAAAACACCGTAATTGCCAGAGAGTAGCAAAATATTTTATCAATAAATTTCAGTAATTACATTCATTATATAAATTATTTATTATTGAATCCGAAGCTAATCAGTACTCCGAGCAATTAAATTGTCGTTTGAAGTTGAGAAATTATTTTTACTTCAAACAATTTGGCAAAACGGTGCTGAAAAGTGACTGGCAGAATCAGGATTTTGAAGGCAATATGATGTTACGACTTTATTAAATAATTATAAGTATAGATTTGACATTTGTCGGCGACACTGGGTAGATTAATACATCTCGTCCTACCCGAATCCCGCCGCGGGCTTAAGCTTCACCGCATGGTGGAAGGGCATATTGGGAATGTCCGCCTGGCTAGTGACCACACTCAAGTAGAAACTGTCGCCAAGCACCTAAAAGTGTGTTCCGGCAGCAGTCCTTGAGAGCCAGTGTAATTACAGACACATGAGACCTAACAACTGTACGTCTCAGTGACGGGCACAGTGCAATTCGTTTATAGAAATGCATCTGTTATAGGCAGACGTTAGTCCACTTAAGATCAGGTAGGCCTCGGGCTAGTTCCGTCACAATAACATAAAAAAAAACCTACCATTATCAAACTCATGTTAGAGTCGTTACGCTTTTTTATACTTGGTAGGCTTGGTAGGTTATCCTTTGACCACTATCTCACCTGATGGTAAGTGATGATGATTGAAGATGTTGTTTAGGCTGATCTAGAGTTACTGGCTCTCAAGGACAACTGCCGCTATACACCTTTAGGTGCTTGGTGACAGATTTTTTACTTGAGGGTATATATTATATATTATAGAGGCTAGCCAGTCGGTCATTCGCAAAATGCTCTACCATCATGTCTTATCTGATAACAGAAATCAATAATATGTTTTGGGTTCGGTTTCTTCATATAACTTCTACAAGTCTGAGATGGAAACGACGATATCTTATAGACATTTGTTTGTTATTTTAGGGTTAATAAACGACTTAAAAAAGGAGGAGCTTTTTACTTCACTTTTTGTGTGTGTTACTTAATAACTTTTTACAGGATTTACCAATTTTGAAGTTTTTTTAATATTCGAATGCTGGTGCTTATCATGTGGTACCATTTAAATTTAAAACCTTCTTTTTTATTTAAATAACAAGTCAATGACTATTTTGGTCACTGGTTGGTAAGAGATGATGTGGTCGAACGTTTACAGGATAATTATAGAATATGAACTCCAGTAAATAAGCCCAAAATACATCGAGCTTGGCGCATAGCGTAAGATTTTTTCCATAAGGATGATAGCTAAGTAGAAAAGCATTAGAGATGCCTTACTGCTAATTGAATTATTTATTTTGCCTTAAGCATTCATCTTTACTTAACTGTGACTTGGCAAAACTTGGCTATAAATGTTTTTGGGCACAGTGCCAGCTTGTTATTATCTTGAGAAAACAGTTTTAGTTCTTTAAATTTAACAATCCAAGTTCTGCGTTAAGCTTTTGGAATATCGCATAATTTAATCTTGAAAACTTTAGTAGATAAACAGAAGTCTCACTGTCCTCAGATTTATATCATGTAGTAACTATTTTTACAGACCTCCAAAAAAAGGAGAGGACTCAATTCGTTTGTTATTTTTATTTTCGTTACCTCGTAACTTTTGACTGGGTGATTTTGATGATTTTTTTTTTATTTGTACGCTGATGCTTGCCGTCCTATTTAAATTTCATTAAAATTAGTCTAGCCGTGGTTGGGTTACACTCCAATACCTAAAAAGTATTTCCTATCTTGATGATGTAGTCATTGGCAGGGAATGACAATCGATCCCATAAGATACTTTTGAACCATCGTGGTACCAACTTCAACAAGTTATTTCACACATTTAAGTGTTGAAGTCGGTTCCATTTATTGGTATTTTTTACATTAATGTATTTTTTATTGATGATAGGCATTTGACCTAATTAATGATACGGTAAAACATGTTGTTCAGGCTAACCTAGAATCAGTAATTCTATGGCTATAAGGTGTAAGACAGCAGAACTTTTTCTTGTTTTTTTCTACCTGATAATCGGTATTCTAGCAGATGAGCATTAGCAAAATGTTTCACCATCATACTGTATCAAAAGCTATCCTATATATATAACAACAGGGATCGACAGCTTACAGTACGCTTTTCAAAGCACAGAAGCGATCTGTAGTAATGCTTTTAGCGGTCACCCATCCAACTCGGAACGCAGCGGACGTTACTTAACTTAGCTGATCAAATAAGAACGCGCGGCTAAGCCAGCTGCTCCAACATTTTAAAAACTAAATGTTATTATATAAGTGTGTACTAAAATTATATAAATATGGTATATAAAGGCGCATTTCTTCTTTCTAACCGGAGTAATAATGCTTTTATCTTAATTTCTTCCTTGCGCGAGGAACTGATAACGTATGGGGAAGAAAGGTTCTCTAGTAGTTACCACGTTACACCGGAAGACGTGGTGTTGGTAGGCTCCCCACTAGGTGGACTGACTGCATCATAAAAATCGCGGGTAGCTGATGGTCCCAAGCGGCTTATAGTCGTTCTTTGTGGCGATCGTTGGGGGAGGATTTTGTTCAACATCCGGCTGATGATGATGAATAATGCTTTACAAATTAATCCTCGTCCATATCAGTTTGAATATCAGTTTTTTTTTGAAGCAGTGATGGCTCAGTGGCATTGGCTATGGACTGCCGCGCAGCAGGTCCATGGTTCGAATCCCACCCAGAGCTTGATCTTCACCGCATGGTGGAAGGGCATTTTGCGAATGCTCGCCTGGCTAGCGACCACCCTCAAGTAGAAAATCTGTCGCCAAGCACCTAACGGTGTGTTCCGGCAGCAGTCCTTGAGAGCCAGTGAAATAACAGGCAAAATGAAACTTAACAGGTATGTCTCAAGGTCATGGGCGCAGTGCAATTCGTCACTTGTGATGAAATGCATCTGTTATAGGCCGAGGATACCGCTTAACATCAGGTGGGCCTCGCGCTTGTTCCTTCACAATAACTTAAAAAAAAACAAAAAATCGCACGACCTCTCAGGGCAAGAGGTGGCTCACGACTAGAATAAAAATAAATTGATAGAACTGCTAGGCGTCAAGTGGTGAACAGGTTCCAATTCCTACCTAGTAGGAATAAGCACCGGCCCTGGAAATGTAAAGCCACACTAAAATGGTCTCTGATTGTAGTAAAGAATATTCAAAGAATGATATGTGTATTACGGCACTGCCAAGTGCCTAATAGCTTTACTTGATTAGATTTTTAGCGAAATATATTCAGTTTGTGGTAGTAAGAAAATTATATGTCAATCTTGATCACATTATCTAAGACCAAAAAAAGTCTGAAACACGTTTCCTTAAAAAGCTCGAAGAAATAAATTGCAAAGTTGATTTTAAATTACGCTTGTAACGTAAATATCTTAATTATTTACGTATTGTCAACATTTGACAGCGTCTTAATTGAAATAATGTCCATTAGTCATCATTGTGAGGATGGTTAGTACAGATTTTGGGCGTAATTCGATCAGCCCTCACCAACCCTAAGAGAGAAAGAGACACCGATAGTGACTATTATCATAGTCATCCATTGATACAAAACCAATGTATATACCACAACTTATTGACTTTACAATAATGATATTGAAACTATAAACCAACGCCAATCAACTGACTGAATAGATAATCTCAATTTAAACCTTAAAACAAAGACGATAAATCTTATAATAGAATTCAAATTTCAATAGCGACAACTTGATAAAACTGGTTTCGCCCTATGTCCATAGATATAAAATAACTAGATGCGACATATCCTTGATGAAAGCATTGTTGGGTTAACAAGATTGTGTCATATGCGAATAACTCTCATTTATATGGAAAACAGCGTTCGGATATCACCCCGAGGCGTAACTTTTCAATATACGAGAAATTTCAAAAACAATGTTTTAATTTAAAAATAAGCGAATATTTAAACCGGTTTTTATTCGATTCATTTTCATATTTGGAAGGCCTCGTAGCGTAGCTGGCTCCTTCGTTCCTGATCGATCAATTAAGTTAAACAACGGCCGCTGCGGTCTCGACTTGGATGAGTGACCGCTACTGGCATTAATTCTATGTCCTCTAATTAAGAGTTTTCATGGTTCGGAGGGAACGTTAAGCCGTCGGTCCCGGTTGGTGTCTTAGGATGGTAGTCGTTATAGCATGATGGTTAAGGTCATTGCGCAAGCCCGCCTGACTAGCTGTCTTTACAAGAACTATCGCGTGCGAAGTGAAAATCATATTTACAAATGATTGTTTTCATTCGGCTCCGAAGGGTATTGTTTCGGTGGCCGAGTGGAATAGGTATCTGGCGTGAATTTGGAGGACGTGGGTTTAATTTCCAGCTGGAACAAAAATTTGTTTATTGTAATTATTTTTAAATGTGATTTCGCTCAGCATGCTATTGTGCTCGTAATCAAATATAGAAATAATATAAATATATTATGTTTTACGTTTTTTGTTTCATCTTTCTTTCATATACAGTAAAATATATATACGTTCAATTTTGACATCATGAAACTACAATCCCTAACGTCCAATAAATAAATAAAATGGCTAGCACAAACCAAACGTCCGCTAAGGTAAGGTTCAACATCCACGACCACACCATAATTTACTCGTACCCATAGGTCATTCTAATGGTCAAAGGCTAGAAATGCACAGACAGGGGTGGAGTGCTGAGACGACGCGGTGTGGAAGCGGTACCGCTTATAATATACAAACTTATATGAAAGAGTCCGTAGAGACTTGAGTTTCTGCGCTCGACTACGCAACGGATCTCTAGAACATAGATTAGGAGGGAATTTCCCGCTGAGGTCTTTCCTCTGTGATATGTTATGGGGTTGTTTAAATAGAGCGTCATAAGAGACGCTTGGAACCATTGGCTACCCACGACTTTCACGATGTCGTCAGTCCACCTAGTGGGGGGGCCTACCAACTCTACGTCTTCCGGTGTAGTGTGGTAACCACTCTGGTGTTATAAACGTGACACCAGATGATAATTGACGGTGACCACTTTCCATGAGGTGGACCGCCTGCCTACCTGTCTCCTATTGGCCAATTTAAAATAAACAGAACACTAGAAAAATAGTGTGCGGTGGAAGTGCTTTGTCTACGAATAATGTAACATTTTTCTAACCTGAAAACCTTGAATAAAGAAAGGAACAGAAGGAAAGCTTCGAAAACTTTTCCCGCTTACAGAGCTAGTTCAAACCGGTTCTGCACTGAAGCGGGATCCTCTGTGGCCGCTGCGACCCGGAGTCTTATTTTACACATGTGCGTGTAGAGTGAAGCTTTAATTCTGTACTGTTCTTTATTCATGTGCCCACACCACGCCGCAAAGTTACCGCTTTCTGGGCGCTTCCAGCTTCTTAGTAGCATAAATGCAATAGAAAACTAAAAAGGTTCAAGTTGCTGGCAGAATATTACGTATCTGCTTACCACTAAAAGACGTGACAGCTTAAATCTTCGTGCGAAATGTTTTTTGAACGGTGAGCCTTTCCAGCCCACTACTAATTGGGCGTCTTTTCCAGCTAATCTCACTCCGAAGCTACCAAAAAGCAATTTTGAGATCAAACCCTCGTTAGTGGCCCAATGGGCAGATGTATTTATTATTTGTACATTAGCGTCGGGGACACTGAAAAGTTGGGACTTACACGCTTCTTTCATAATGAACACAATTTATTCTAGCGTTTTAAGGATCTTCTTCCTGCCCTTATCGGGGTCAGGACAGTATGTCTTTTTTCAACACATACTTCTCAAGTCTTCTCTAACAACATTTACCAGGTAAGTTGTACAAAAACGAAACCGTATGGGCAACCTAAAGGCCATTGCAGGCCCACAGGCAGCCCAAATGCTCCAGCCCACTATAAATATTTTAATAGATACCCTTTACATATTTCGATATTACAATTTTTTTTTTATGTTTTTGTGACGGAACAAGCACGAGGACCACCTGATGTTAAGCGGTATCTTCTGCCTATAACAGAAATACATTTCATCACAAGTGACGAACTGCACTGCGCCCATCACCTACCGACCGACCACCGACATACTTGTTAAGTCTCATTTTTGCCTGTAATTTTACTGGCTCTCAAGGACTGCTGCCGGTACACACCGTTAGGTGCTTGTCGACAGATTTTCTACTTGAGGGTGGTCGCTAGACAGGTGGACATTCGATATACAAAATGCCCTTCCACCATGCGGTGAAGGTAAGTATTTAACGGGCCTTAAACGCTATAAAAACATGTTTAAATTTTCTTCAATCCAGTTTTTATTAACATATTTATTTACTAAGAACTAAGTATCAAATAAAATTATACAATAATTAATAACATTTCGAGTTTCTTACGACGGCTACCATTTATTTACAGCACACCTTATGGAGCACCCAAAATATATATTTCTAGGTTTATCTAGGTTAAATATTAATTACCATGTTATTTCTTTAATTATTAAGTCATTGTGCCCACCAGGGTCCACATAGTTATCTCAGAATATTTGATATTATTAAGATCTGCATTGTACCCCGTGCCCGTCGCGGTAAGATTTGCATTTTGCTGTGCTTAAGCTTGACTTAAATTTTTTACGTAAGGTACGTGATACAGATTCCCCGTGGGTTGCCGGGTTAGAATTGCAACATTTATCATCCCGTGGGAGTCTTAAAAGGCAACTAAGGGAATAATTATACTGGACGGTGGGCAGCAGCGATTTCTAAAGAGCTACTATCTTACACTGCGATCCCCAAGCCGCCTGCCAAGCGTGGGGATCATGGCAAATACCCCCTTAATAGGGGAGGCTGTGTTCAGCATTGGACGATCCGGCTGATACAGTACGGTACGATTTAATGCTTTGGTATTATAGAGGATATAACGAATGAAAATTCTCTTAAAGCTAAGAACAATTCACCTAAAACTGTATCTTTATTATTTCTTATATATTAAACATGTCAGAGATGATGTTTATAAGGCATATGTGCATCGTATAATAAAGCATGTTCCATCAAAATTTTGAAGCAATGATGGCCGAGCGGTAATAGCTATGGACTGCCGTGCCGCAGTACCCTGGGTCGAACCCCGCCGCCGGCTTGAGCTTCACCGCATGGTGGAAGGGCATTTTGCGATTGCCCGTCTGGCTAGCAACCAACCTCATGTAGAAAATCTGTCGCCAAGCACCTAACGGTGTGTTCCGGCAGCAGTCCTTGAGAGCCAGTGTAATTACAGGCACATGAGACTTAACAACTATGCCTCAAAGTGACAGGCGCAGTGCAATTCGTGACTTGTGACGAAGTGCATCGGTTATAGGCAGAGGTTAGTCCGCTTAACATCAGGTGGGCCTCGAGCTTGTCCTGTCACAATAACATAAAAAAAGTGATCGAATGCAATTACTTATAACTAAATTGCGATGGCAGCTTACATAAAAAAGTTGATTTAGTGTATTACGCTTAGTAAATAATTAAAGCAGAAACAAAAATGTTATTCATCTCCTATATACGAACCGTAATTGGACCAAATAATATAATAACGTAAATAAACAATTATGCGGGTTGGACAAACAAAAGAGGGTATAATCAATTATCCCTGGGAGGGCAACAAACGTGACTTTTGTTATAAGTATGTGCTTGGAGTTATTGATATGAATTAATGGGTCTGATCTCTGTTATTTATCTGGAATTACTATAAAACTACCGTTTTGTGGTATCCTCCATATTTTACTCACGCCTGAAGGAACTTTACTCAAAAGTCAAAAGCAAAGATTTTGAAGTGTTTGTATTAAGGCTGCTGTCTTAAAAATATCAAAAATACATCTAAGGAATTGTTTGACTTGATGCCCACAGCTACCTTCCACCATCGCAACTCTCGCCATCGACGGGGAGTCCAACCCCACACATTGAAACCAGAAGTGTTTCGTACTGTGCGGGCTCAAGGGAGCTTCCTTCCGCGGACGCTTAGATTGTGGAAAGAGCTCCCCGCCGTGGTTTTCCCGATGGAGTACAGCATGGGGTTCTTCAAAAAGGACGTGAAGAGATTTCTCCAGAGTCGGCAACGCGCGAGTGATACCCCTGGTGTTGCAAGCGTCCATAGGCTACGGTAACTGCTTACCATCAGGCGGGCCGTATGCTAGTTTGCCAACTTTGTGTAAATATATATATATATATATATATTTGAGCTATCTGCTTTTCAAATATTAAAATTAAGATTCGTATACTCGAAGACGTATATTTCATTTCATTTTGTATAAAAGCGCCAAGACAAATTTTAGATTTGTAAATTTATTTTGATGAATAAAAATATGAAAATCATCTTAATTTTGACATATATTTTCCTTCTACTCTCAACCATTATGACTCATTGACTTGATACTTTTTTTTACCGGTGGTATGCCTTTATTAACAAAATACTACGAACTATATACAACACTACAGTTACTACAATATAAGCATTTAGACAACCTATAAGTCATTGCAGACTCATAGGCAGTCCAAATGCTCCAGTCAGTTGCACTACCAGTTGACAGCGTGCCCAGCATGCTGGCAGCATGATGATACTTACATTATAATATATATTTCAAATGTAGTGCTATAGTTTCGCTAAGACAAAAAAGGGTTTATTGGAACGGTACTTTCTAAATTAAAATATATAGTTTAGGTGTTCATGACATTTACTTCCAAGCAACTGCTTGAAAGCTCATCCACACATAATCGAGTCCTGGAAGTCTCACACAGCTCGATTTATGCGTTCCTTCTTACCGCATACCTGCAAAATGTGGCATGATCTTCCATGTAACGTTTTTCCGCAGAGTTACAGTATGGATTCCTTCAAAAAGGGTGTTAAAAAAGTACTACAGGCACGGCAACGCATTGGTAACGCCCCTGGTGTTGCAAATGTCCATAGTCGACGGTAACCGCTTACCATCAGATGGGCCGTCTGCTTGTTAGCCACTCCATAACATTAAAAAAAAAAACTGCGTGGCCTTTGCGCGGTGCGAGGGACGAGCTGTCAATGCCGCTCATTTATTAGTAGATAACGTTCAAGGTTATTGGCGTTATAGTAAGCCTTAAGGCCCTTCTCCAACGAAGCTACTGACAACTCGAGTAATTTAGACGTTTCCTATAGTTTGTCGTCAGTAGACGCACTGCAAATTCGCCATGTTGGCATGACGCGACGAGTCGACATCTGGCTAAAAAAATAAAATAAATGTAGAATTACAAACCAGTATAAAATATATAATATTATTTTTTTTTAACAAAAAATGGCACTGACTTTAATTCGAGTTAGAAGTAACTTGTTGAAGTTGGTATTAGGATGGTTCAAAAGTACCTATTATCACAAAATTGTGTGCTTGGTACTGACTTCAACAAGTTATTTCACACATTTGAGTGTTGAAGTCGGTGCCATTTTTTGGTAAAAAAATGTTTTTCACCTTTTTAGTGAACCTTGCTTCTTATGGGATCGATTGTCATTCACTGTCAATGACTATGATCATCAAGATAAGAAAATACTTTTCAGTTAATGGAGTGTAACTCAAAAACGGCTTGACCGATCTTGATGAAATTTAAAAAAGAATCAGTTAAATCGGTTCACCCAATTAAAAGTTGTAAGGTAACAAACATAAAAAAAAACAGACGAATTGAGTACCACCTCCTCCTTTTTTTGAAGTCGGTAGATAAAGACATGTGCGGGATTCGAACCCGCGTCCCTCCAGCCCTTTAGCCGGGATATGCTCTAACTAACCAATTGAGCTAACAAGACAATGATGTCATAACTCAAATCATTCCTAGAGTTCTTTAACCATCGTATTGGGATGGAGCGACATCTATAGTACACCTTACGTTGTACTATAGTTCTATAATAAATAATAATAATAAATGTTTATTGCCTGAAATAATAGCTTAAATTAATTACACTTTGTCTGATCCATGGTTTACATTATTCAAACTGTGGGTACTAGCGAGCCCCAAACTAAGCGTGAGCCTGTATCTTGGGGCTCTGAGTGTGAATTTACAGAAATCATAATTATATTTATACAAAAATAATAGGTGTAATAAAACGTTATACATTATAAATAAGATTAACAAGTCTAGTAGGTGATGGGGAAATTCTATGTTAAGTAATAATTATAATTCAAAATCTCGCTTCAAGATGCGAAGAATGGTGAGGTTGAACTGTTCTACTTAAATTACTCCAATTAATAAGCATACGTGAATTGTGAAGCATATGTCTGGAATATTATCGAAAAAAGTATGAAAGAGTAATGATTGAAAGAATTATGGATAGTATTAGTACTATTGTTTACTATAGTTCGCCTTTCAGTCACGTACCTTATAGATAGTATCGTGGGAGAAGGGCCTTAGACTGTAAAAAAATCTCTCACAATCAGTCACTCATCACAAAACTCTGATAATCACATTTTAAGCACCTTTACATTGATAGAGAAGCCAGAAATTTCAACAAGAAACTCACCAACTCTCTGTTTAAACAAAGAAAGATACGATAGATAGTTTCAGTCAATCTATTTCCAGTGTATGTACCTAGGTATATTGTATTCACAATACAAAGATAATCCGTCCGATCTCTCCTCGATCACACACCGCACTCGACATCGAGTGTTATTGTGTTAGTCAGGAGATTCATACGAGAGCGTCTCGACGACCGAGTGGATTTCACTTATACTATCATTGTTTCGTTTTCAGGTATATTAAGTTATTAGGGGTTTTTTTATTTTTATGCCGGATAGGTTAGCCTTTGACCACTATCTCACCTGATGGTAAGTGATGATGTTGTCGAAGATGTTGTTCAGGCTAACCTAGAAGTACTGGCTCTCAAGGACAGCTGCCGGAACACACCGTTAGCTGCTTGGCGAAAGATTTTCTACTTGATGGTAGCTAGCCAGGCGGGCATTCGCAAAATGCCCTACCACCATGCTATAACGACTGCCATCCTAAGATAACAACGGGGACCGACGGCTTAAAGTGCCCTTCGAAGCACGGAAACGCTCAGTAGTCATGTCACTAGCGGTCACCCATCCAACTCATGACCGCGCGCGACGTTGCTTAACTTTGCTGATCGGTTGAGAACAGCTAAGTAAACTTAGATTAACGAGTTGAAGTGGCACTGTGCAGGGCATATTGTAAGCAGAACTGATGGTCGATGGGACCGAAAGAAAAGACCACCTACAAGGTGGATGGACGACGTTATTAAGGTCGCAGGAAGACGCTGGATGCAGGCCGCTTCCAACCGTTTTATTAGGAAATCTTTGGCCTTTAGTAAAATTACAGGCACATGAGACCTAACAACTGTACGTGTCAGTGTGACGGGCACAGTGCAATTCGTCGTTGACGAAATGCGTCTGTTATAGGCAGAGTTTAGTCCACTTAACATCAGGTGGGCCTCGCGCTTGTTCCGTCACAATAACATAAAAAAAAGCTTCTTAGTTTCTAAATGTCTTGAAACAATCTACTTAGACAGGAACTGTTCAATAGCATAATATCAAGGGCATAACCTTCAGAAAGAATACCTCGAAAAAGTGTGTCTCAAAACGAACGACTGCTTCCACCAATACAGTTCTCCGTTACACTATGTCTATGTAATCTACAAAATACAATGTGAACCCAACCGATCTCTCCTTGATCAAAAACTGTATTCGACGTCGAGTGTTATTGTTTTAGTCACCGCAACTGAGTACACTCGACTCATATGAGAATTTGAACAGAAGAGGGTGAATCCAATTCTGTTTCAACTGTCAACAAAAAAATTATATTATCACTTCAAGCTTGCATTCAAACTGCGATGATGTTAAACAAGTACAACAGATTATTTTTACTAATAGTTTATCTAAATTAAGCAGTTTTTGGTAAAGACAGCGATAATGCTAAAAATATGCTAAATTATCCAAGAATCTGCTATAAAATACCAATTGCCAATTCTTAATTATATTAGTAATGAATGAAAATAATTATTAGATGCTAATACAATAAAAATGTAGTGCTATTTTTAAGTGAATTTAAACAAACAAATCTAACATTATTTAGGCGCGTCTTTAAAATCGGTATACACATCAATGTACCTTCATTCTTTTTTTATAGATCGATCTTGAATAATCACACGAAATTTCATCTTACGGAAACCAATAGTTTTTGAGATATAAATTTTTAAAGTTTTAATCTTAACTTTGATATTTGTGAATTTTGCACATATACTAAGTACATTGCATAGCCTAATGGATTCAAAATACTCTTCTGGCTTTTCCTGACCGCGAATTATTCATGTGGCTTAGATTAAGTAGAATAGTGTGACAGAACCATTATAACCATATTTATTCAGAACCACACAGAATCACACAGAACCATTAACGGCTGCGGACCTCCAAAGCATGATAAAAAAATAGCAAAACACCAAAAGTAGGTGCTGTTTTACGTACCTATCAGGTGTTTTGCTAATCTGGTGTTTTACCGACCCCACATGAGTACAATAAGGACAAGAAGATGATGATGATGATTTAAGTACTGTATCAGCCGGATAGTCCACTGCTGAACACAGCCTCCCCTAATATGGAGGGGTTTGCCATAATCCCCACGCTTGGCAGGCGGCTTGGGGATCGCAGTATGAGATATCAGTTCCTCAGAAAGTGCTGCTGCCCACATTCTGGTGTGTTACCCTTAGTCACCTCTTACGACACCCACGGGTAGAGATGGGGGGGGGTGACATTCTAGCCCGGCACCCCACGGGCTATGATGATTTAAGTATGCAGATTTAATTATAGACCTCACAACTATTAACAGTGATTTCAGTAATCTACCTCTCCGACCCGCTCAGCTTTTATCCAATTCGAGGCACTCGATGAATATTCGAAATGTTTGTTCTGCCGATAACTTTAACAGGAGTGCCCAGTTACAAGAGAATGCAAACCTGGTCTGAAATTACCGGTATTTATCGGTTGAAACTGGTTCCATATTGTATAATATTGGCCAACTGACCTTCATATTGGTTTCTGATATTTGCGTCCTTGTAGTGAACCCACTAAATAAATAGTAATTAAAACAAGACTACAAGTGCATCCACAACATCACCACCACAACACTAAGGCACTAGAGCAACAATGCCACTAACCTAAATTCCTCCTTCATTGAATCTGGCAGAAGAAATGGACCAAAATACCGCAAATTTGTAAGTCAGTACAGGACATATCGCCCCCTAAATAAAAAATAATCGCGCAGTACAATGAAAGGATTTTACACGCTGACACACTTTATAATAATTGTGCTTCTCCACAGCGACTCGTAAACTAATCTTCCTGTATTTGAACTACACTCGTACCTCACATATTATCTTGTAACCTTCCTTCCGTAAGGTAAGATGACAAGCTAGTTGGTACATATTCTCTGGGAGTGCACTGAACCACACGGTTTTTCTCTTCATTCTCACTTTGTCATATTGCTTACTTATTATTCGTATTTTTTTGCAGAACACATTTACAAATTACTAGCTAATTTTTGTGGCCTTAGAGTGAATCGAACTCGCGTCCCCCTGATTCACACCGAATATCCTGACCTCTAGACTATCGGAGTATGCTCAACTGAGACGAATTTGGTGCTTTAATTTTATTATTTTAACCATAATAGGGGATGGTGCGGCTACCGACCAGATTACTGGACTTCTATTACAGGTAAAATAGTTATATTATAGCACAAAATTTGGATCAGTCGAGCATGTTCAGATAGCCTAGAAGTTAGGGCTCACAGCGCGAATCAGAGGGACGCGGGTTCGATTCCTGCTCGGGACGAAATTTTGTGCTCTAATAATTTTAATGCGATTTTTGGTAAGCACACGATATTGCTTGTATATTTAGTATATTTAGTGTATATTTAGAAATACTTTTGTTGGTCTTCCAATCTTAATTAGGATTGGTGAGGTTACAGCAAACTTTTTCTGTTCAATAACAAAACTGTGAATTTAAGAATCGTCTCCGACATCGTATAGTGAGTAAGATTTATATTTTTTATTCTCACCTGATGGAAAGTGATGATATGGTAAAACCTGGCTTTACCTGGAATTGGCACTGACTCTCAAGGACAGCTTCCGGAACACAATGTTAGGTACCCGGCGACAGATTTTCCACTTGAGGGGCTGGCGAGCATTTGTAAAATGATCCACCACAATACAAATTATGTGAGTCTTCTGGCCAACTGAAAGCCTCTGACAGTAACTGAATCATGGAAGCAGTAGTAAATGCCACTAGAGGTCCTATCCTAAGTAGTGACCAAAGAGAACATTGCTTAACCTACGAATATGCAAGCTCAGCTACGAGCGCTCCAAAACTCTTTAAGAACTTAACAAAGCACACATGCGCATATGGAATAACCCGGTGGGGTGCCAGAAATTCGACCCCCCCACCCATCTCTTTCCGTGGTTGTCTTAAGAGGTGATTAAGGGTAAAAAAAAAATACCGGAAGGTGGGCAGCAGTGTCTTCTGAGGAACTGCCATCTTACTTTGCGATACTCAAAACGCTTGCCAAGCGTGAGGGTTTTGGCAAATCCCTAGGGGGAAGCTGTGTTCAGCAGTGGACAATCCTGCTGATACAATATATAGAATAACATACTAAGCCTAGCATAGAACCTTGAGATAAAGCCCGACTCCCTGAACAAAAGCGCTCGCGCGCGGTCATGATTTAGATTGGTGACCGGTAGTGAAATGAAATGAAATGAATGAAATGAAATGAATATATAATTCACTAAAAATAGGGTATTACATAGATCTTACGTATTTTAGATTAAGCTCTCCTATTTTGCCGTCACTCGGCATGTGAATTTGGTGGCATTATAATTGCATAATTGCTTTATGTTAAAAATATGAAAACAAATTATAAAATGGAATGAATACAATAAAAAAAATATAAATTTTAAAATTAATAACAATAATAGTGTACTTAAATTCATTATAATTATCATGTCAAAGTTCGTTCATCATAGTCAAATTATACAATTACATTAGGGAAATAAAATTTAAGTTAATATGTCAAGAAAATAGAAATTGCTAGTTATATAGCATAAATTAAATATTATTAGAGCCTTAAAAAGTCTTTAATACAGTAAAACCTTTTTTCCAATAACCATGATTTCAGTTTATTTTTAAACATTCCATATGGGAGCTCTTTAAGCGATATTGGTAATTTATTGTACACAGTGATACACATGGCAAAGCAATTTTTGTGAAAGAGAGACAAATTCATATATTGATTGTGAACAAGTCTTTGTCCATTTCTCGTATTTCGTGGATACATGTCTTTTGCCGTAGTAAACAGATTGGGGTGATTACGTACAAATAATGCTATTTCGAAAATGTACATGCAAGTTAGCGTCAAGATTCCAAGATCTTTGAAAAACGGTTTGCAAGACTCGAATGGACGAATACCTACCATCGCGCGTATACACTTTTTTTGCGATATGAAAGCTTTGTTAACATCTGTCGAATTTCCCCAGAGAAGCAGGCCATACCGTAGTACCGAACTTACATAGCCATGGTATGCTAATAACACGGTTTTTCGTGGAGCAGTTTTTCGTAGCTTATTTAAGACAAATACAAATCTGTTAACCCTAGTACAGACGTTTTTTATATGGTCTTTCCAGTTTATATACTGATCCAACGTGATACCTAAAAATTTTACGGTATTTGTCTCATTCATCTTAACATTATCATACGTAATATTTCTAGAAGTACATACCGACCCATAAGTTAAAAATTGAACATAATGTGTTTTCGTCAGATTCACCTTAAGATTATTATCCTCAAGCCATTTAATAATTAAATTGATTGTTTTATTTATTTCAATGTCAAAATTTTTATCTGTTTTGTTTGATGTCAATAGGATAGAAATATCGTCCGCAAATAATGTACATTTATAATTTGTAATGTCAGGTATGTCATTAATATACAATAAGAATAGTAACGGCCCTAAAACGCTGCCTTGAGGCACTCCGTACCTATTTATTTTATATGTTGACCGATTCTGACATATCTCAGATTTTTCACCTAAATTGCATACTTCTACACATTGTTCTCGATTCGCTAAGTAGCTTTTTATCCATTCTAAAGCAGGGCCTCTTATACCATAATTATCTAATTTTTGTAAAAGCTGCGAATGTGACACATAATCGAAAGCCTTTGTCATATCAAAAAAAATTGCTACTGTTTGCATCTTTTTGCCTAAGTTCAATAACACATTATGTATTAAATTATATGAAGCTAAAGTTGTAGATTTACCCTTTTGAAATCCGTTCTGTTCTTCTTTGATTACATTGAACTTGTTAAAAAACTTATTCAATCTCTTATGCATTGCTTTTTCAAAAACTTTTGACATTGTTGGAATTATTGTAATAGGTCTGTAATTATTTATATCATTCCTATCTCCTTTTTTGTAGACAGGTTTTACAATTGATTTTTTGAGTATATTTGGAAACACTCCACTTTCAAAGGATAGATTTATCAAATGTGTAAGCACAGGTACGATTAGCGGATAACATTTTTTTAAAATATCAGTTCGTATTTCATCATATCCCACAGCATGTGTATTATTTAAAGACATTATGATGTTATAAACTTCTGTACAGCTTAATGGAGTCAGAAAAATACTACTATTTACACGGGTTTTATTGGTATTTTTGCAAGAGTTCTCATTTAGATTTGTTTGTGCAATAAGGTGCCTATTGAACTCGTCTGCTATTTCTTGCGGTGATTGTAGCGATTTATTGTCAACTTTAATGCTAGCAATAAAATTATCTTTTAAATATATATCAGTGTCATCATTAATCACACGCCAAGCTGCTTTACATTTATTTAATGAGTTAGAAATAAAGTTATGATTAAAAATTTGCTGTGACTTATAAATACAACGCCGCAAAATTTTCGAATACTTTTCATAACGTTTCTTTGACTGGACTGTTTTCTGTTTATAGAAACTACAGCGCAGTGTCCTCTTAGTTTGACAACTTCTACGAAGTCCTTTGGTCACCCACCTAAGGTCACGTCGCTTCTGCGTAATTCTAAACCTTACTTTGGGAAAACATAAATTATAGAATAAACAAAACTCTTCATGAAAACTATTAAAAGCATTATTTAAGTCTGTGGAAGAATAAACATCATGAAAACTTAAGCAATTTAAACAATCAATAAATTTGTTTATGTTATCTGGACTATAGTCTCGTTTAGTAATATAATAGGTCGTTAATGGGAGTACACTCTTCTTACATGGTAAGCTAATCATTTGGGCTGTGTCATGATCAGAGAGACCAAGTTTTAATGTTTCACTGAAGCCATTTTTTGCGTTGCTTATTATGTGATCGAGACATGCCTTCATCCTTGTCGGTTCATTTATTCTCAAACTTAAATCGTAGTTCTTTAGCAAGTTAATAAAATTGTTTACCACATTACTTTGTATTAGTGTATTTATATTGATGTCACCTACTAGTACTAAAGTTTTTTTACTGTTGAATAATAGCTTAAATAATAGTGTCTCTAAATATTCAAAAAATATGTCGACATTTGATTTGCCTCTCCTATAAACACAGACTATTAATAGATTTTGTCGTATAATTTCCACCCCGCAGCATTCAAAAATACCGCGACATGCATAGTTTTTAATAGAACATATCTCCTTAAATTTTAAACCTTTTCTAATATAAATGCATGATCCACCCCGTGATTTATCCCTGCAGTAACTAGATCCTAATTCATAACCTCTTATTCTAACCATACATTGATTTCCTTCTTTGATATTAGATTCGGTGAAACATAAAACGTCTGGTAATTTATTTTGTTGATTTAGATCCGTTAGCGCTATTTCAAGTTTATCAATTTTACTATTAAGACCAGCTATGTTTTGGTGTAAAATTTTAACAGATAATTTATTGTCAACAACGAAAAAACTTTTGAGAATCTGTAACGTTATTTTTTTTAATGATATTAAAATAGAAAGGAATGGTGCCTTTTTTGTTAGGACTTTTACTGGTTGCTCTCGTACACGTGGTGGACTTGCGCTCACCTTCCCTTTCTGGAGAAAAGTAGAAGGGAATTGTACCACGCCGTGGCGGCATTTTTTCCTCTTGGGTCAAAACGTCTTTTTCAGCTTCTAATACATGTACATTTCGCAAGCATCTGTACGAGCGATTACAATTATTATTATACATCTTATTATTCTTATTTAAGCTTACAGCAATTTCCGTGGGTATCACTGGCCATAAAAGATATGCATTCCGGTCTAATACTGTCGTCAAATTAAGTAGTTTATACAAATCTTGAGTCAATTTATCATGATTTACATTGTTCAACATTTTAAGTGATAGATCTATAAAATTACAGTTTCGGTATTGCGCACAGATAATTTTCAAATTATTATTAAGTAATTTTTCATTTAGGTATAGATTTTTCTTAACACTAAGTACAATGACCCGTCGGCTTTGTAATAATTTCAGCGTCGCTGAAAGTTCCGTTATAACTTTAGTGGGATTTCTATCATGCTCTCCAACTGAAAGTACTACAGCGTCGTCATGGTCAATATTAAAAAAGTTACATGCGTTTAGGATCTGTTCAGTATCTGCTTCCGGCTTGACAAATGCAGTTATATTGCAATCATGACCGTCCGTAAGTCGACTAGAAAGTCCACGACACTGCCTACCACCAAAAATATAGATGCGTCTTAGTGTAGTTGGTGTTTTTGTACGCGTGGTAAGTATGTCCTGGGTCCTGTTCCCCAAGCGAGCGTCCAATGTTGCCGTAGTGTTGTTAACCTCGTCATGTTGTCTTGTTACGCTTTGCGGAGTAAGTGACTTAATTTCAATTTGGTCGTCGTTCTTACTGTATGCTGCCGTGGAACTCTGATTTATAGATGTTAGGATGCCTCCCCTCTGCTCCGCACAAGGTGTGGAGAAGCGTGTCTTGTCTGCAACAATCGTCCTGGATTTTTTTCGCCCACTCTGCATACTGTTACGTAAATTGTGCCTCGGGCTCCTGCAGATTTCCTTGAGTGAAGCAATTTGATTGTTTTTCTGACTAATAATGTTCTGTAGTTTATTGTTCTCTAATGTCAAATTATCTATCTCGTTGTTAGCACTTTCTAATTTACTCTGCAAACTCATATTTTCAAGCTTTATGCTCTCTAATAGGTCTCCGTTTAATTCGTTTGTTGATAAGTCTAGGTACCCGAGGCTTCTCATATGTAATTCTGTCTCCACCGAGTTTAATGACAAGTTCTGTGCAGAATCGGAAGAATTTGAATGTGTGAATAATTTTTTTGGTTTAACTCGTAATGTGATATGTTCAATAGAGCTAAGTCCAGTTGTATTGCAATCCATTTTAATAACAAATATACAAATTTCAAACACAAAAAGATAACTCTTCAGTGAGATTCGAGCTCGCACCTTTGGATACGCAAGGCGAACACTCGTAAGTTCGAGCCACGGTGACGATATTGCTGACAGCGAAATTAAGGTACTGGAGTTGCGGCTCGATATTTAGTAAACTGGTCAGGCTACAAATATATATTCAGACGATGAATGAGTCACAACTCCGTAAACACTTCACTGGTAGATTATTTTTTAATGTAGGGTAGTTTAATATTTAACATTTGTTTTTCTGAGTATTTTCTTAACACTATTATTTCTGTTATCGTTTATTTTATGATATTCATATCATACATCACTCAGTATTAGTTGGATCGTAATTTTAGAACTATATAGTGGTCTGTTTGAACAATATAAACACTGGACTTTAGTTGGGATTTGTTCACTAGCTATTCTGGGTTTTACTAAAGTTCCACTTAGTCTTCACACGAGATAACACTACTATTAAATATTTAGAACTATATTAACGCTTGACACTTGTTTAATAAGTAAAAAAGAGCGAAATTATATTTTTAACAAATTTAAACGAACGGAGTTGATACGATCACACTGCGTTCTTGCGTCGTTCAGTTCAGTTGCGGTAGTGACATTACTACTGAGCGTTTCCGTGCTTCGCAGGGCACGTTAAGCCGTCGGTCCCGGTTGTTGTCTTAAGATGGCAGTCGTTGTAGCATGGTGGCAGGGCATTTTGCGAATGCCCGCCTGGCTAGCTACCACCTTCAAGTAGAAAATCTGTCGCCAAGCACCTAACGGTGTCTTCCGGCAGCGAGAGCCAGTACTTCTAGGTTAGCCTGAACAACATCTTCGACCACATCATCACTTGCCATCAGGTGAGATAGTGGTCAAAAGCTAGCCTATAAAGTATAATATAAAAAAAAAAACTTGTTTCATCCCTGCAAACTTATTAATCATATTCCCGACACGTCGCGTCATAACTGAGGTATATATTTATTTTATGACGTCATAAAAACGATCCTGTCTCAGCATTAATTATAGAATACTTAATAGTTATCGTTTTATAGGCGTTTTTCTTTTACTATCTTTTATCTTTGGAGATAGAGTTACGGGAAGTGTCTCCCATACAAACGAAGTTAGTCATATTTTAAATACCAAGAATTCAAACTTGGTGAAATTTTAAAAGCCTATCCATGAGCTTAAAATATACAGTTCTGATATTTCAATTTTCTATAAAATATGTAATTTTCAAAGTTATTTGGAAATAATGTTTTGTATGGGTATAATTATTTTTACATTTAGAGATAAAATAAATATAAAACGAAAAATTTACTAAGTAGAATAGATATAGATGTCTCGATCGTGCGCTCGTAGAGTCAAGACCTCCTGAGGATGCTTCGTTTAGAAGCGAAACGCGTCGAATACTCCGGATTAGCTGCGTGGCGTTTGTGACGTCACGTCGGCTTAACAGGAAGTTAGGCGGAATTGTCATTAGATATATATAATTTTTATAAAGATTTTTTAAGTGTTTTATTAAATAATTAATTTGATGATTTTTTAAAATACTTTTAAAATGGATTTCCGCAAAGTAACGCCTGAATCTATTCATTATTAGAAGCATAAACATTTGAACATGCATGGAAAATTTCAACAATTTTGAACGTATTCAAAATATGGCGAAACTACGTTTGGATGTAAAGAGCTACGTAGACACTAACCAATATTAACTTCGATGAAGGAGCATAAATAAACTCGCCAAGCCTGTATTCCCAGAGGCAGTCTCATCCACTCCAAATATATGCTAGTCTCATGTAATAGAAGATAAACCTGTCTATCA
Source organism: Plagodis pulveraria (assembly GCA_963890685.1). Classification (NCBI taxonomy): domain Eukaryota; kingdom Metazoa; phylum Arthropoda; class Insecta; order Lepidoptera; family Geometridae; genus Plagodis; species Plagodis pulveraria. The sequence goes on from OY982972.1 coordinate 20,888,087, forward strand.
GGCACAGTTCTGGATTCCTCACAACTTCTTTTAATACTACTCATACATAAAATCACGCCTCTTTCCCGTAAGGGTAGGCAGAGACCACGGATTTCCACTTACTACGATCCTTACATATCTCTTTCGCTTCATCTACACTCATCAATCCTTTCTTACATAAGCGTCGGTACTCTTGACCTGGCCTTTTTTCAGAACGTCTTCAATCTGATTTCGGAACGTTCGCCTAGGTCTTCCTCTTCCAACACTTCCGTTTACTTGTCCCATGTATACCTGTTTAGTCATTCTCATTTCTTTCATTCTCTCCACATGTCCAAACCATCTTAACATACCTTTCTTGATTTTTGTCACTACAATCTTATTCACACCACATCGTTCCCTTATCGCACTATTTCTTATCCTGTCACTCCGTTTACTTTTAATTCTTTTGTTGAATAAATCGAAAAACAGCACGAGTGGTATTCAAACCCAGGAAGACATATTCCTTTGAAACATAAAGACTACACAAATACACGAAAAAAACTTGATTTAACACTAAGGCTTGATACCATCCCCAATGACAGTCAAAGTTTTTTAATTTGGGCACAAAATTCACGTCTGTCCAGCCTATATCGACGACCTAGTGGTGAAGGTGCGTATAGCCAGGGGTTTATATGACGAACAAGACCAAAATTTTGTAGTCCATAAATTTGTAAATAAGAAGTTCGTTTAGAATGCTATAGTGCATGAAATCATATTTAAAAGAAAAACTTGTAGTTAAATATAATGGGTATCCTTATAAATTTTTGTACATATAACTTCCACAAGGAAATAAAGTGTTTTGTACGTATAACACGTACAAAACACTTTATTTCCTTGTGAATAACACCGTATGTACCACATGTCGATGTAATAAGACCTGCATCAGATAATTTTTTCGAAGCGCTCGTAGCGAAGTTTACTTAGCTGTTCTTAACCGATCAGCAAATTAAGCAACGTCTGCCGCAGTCATGAGTTGGATGGGTGACCGCTAGTGACTTTACTACTGAGCGCTTCCGTGCTTCAGAGGGCACGTCAAGCCGTCGGTCCCGGTTGTCGTCTTAAGATGGCAGTCGTTATAGCAAGGTGGTAGGGCATTTTGCGAATGCCCGCCTTAGCTACCACGCTCAAGCAGAAAATCTGTCACCTAGCACGTAACGGTGTGTTCCGGCAACTGTCCTCGAGAGCCAGTAATTCTAGGTTAGCCTGAACAACATCTTTGACCACATCATCACTTACCATCAGGTGAGATAGTGGTCAAGGGCTAACCTATCAAGTATTACAAAAACAAAATGTACTTAACCTCATGAATATTTCTAGATTTGTCAGTACTTGTCAGTTAAGTGCTGAATACTGGAGGTAGCTTAATGCGTGATGCTACTAAGAAAAAATATTAATTTTTAAATTTCTAAGAATCATCACAATTACAATTTCTACACTTCATACAATTTCATAAAGCATATTTTGTAGCGGTGATTTGAAATAAAGTACACCAAATTACCCTCAGATATCTTATCTAATCGTAATATGAATCATTCGATATTCTTCAGCAAAATCGTAATAAAAATACAGGCGAAATTGAAGTTTCACCCGCGAAAATGGGCAAATTTCAATTTTCAACGTAGCAAGTTAAAGGGGAATATGCCTACGCATATTTCCGTGCTCAATTGACTCGATATTTTTCATGCATTTTTAAACAGTTCACGAACGTTTATTTCCGTTGGTGATATAGTGTTTCACATTACTCGAATGTTTTACTATTTATATTTTATTTCATAAAGTTTCACACTTCCTACCGGACTAAGAATCTATGGACTATTTTACAGCTTATAGGCTAATCTATGACCACTATCTCGCCTGATGGTAGGTGATGATGTGGTCAAAGATGTGTTACAGGCTAGCCGAGAATGACTGAATCTTAAGGACAGCTGCCTGAACACACTGTTAGGTGCTTGGCGACAGATTTTCTACTACAGGGTGGTGGCTTGTCAGGATGGTATTCGCAAAATGCCATATCATCATGCAACATTCTTAATATTAGTGCACTGATCACAGGAGTCAAGATGTCTCCCATATATAAGGCAACCATATATTGTTTTCATTACAATTGGTACCCCTTTTTTGTATGGTATATTAAAACAATGGCCCCAAGTAGGTATGTTGTCCGTTCTCTGTTTTTTTTTGTGTAATAGCCAGATAAATAATATTCATATGATATTTATAATAGCTCTTCTTAAAGGCTTCGTAACCGCCTAGACCATAAACAATTTTCATTTGACATTAATCCTGCACAAGATGTGGTATCTCGGGTATTATTATCTCACTGTGACAAATTATAATTTTACATATTAATTTAACAAAATTACTCAATAAAATGTAACAACCTTATATTGAACATATTTTAACCCGAAATTAACACAGATAACAATTTATTTACAAACGGGAGAACTCAACTTTGACACCATTATGTTTTATAATTAAATTCAGATGGTGGTAAATTATAAAGGCCGAGGTCAAATATATGAGGGATATCTTTTTTTTATAGCTTGTAGGTAAGCCTTTGACTATAATCTAACCTGATTGTAAGTGATGATGTGGTCGAAGGTGTTAATAGGCTTAAACATAGAGTTACTGGCTCTCAAGGATAGATGCCGGAACTCACCGTTAGGTGCTTGGCAATAGATTTCCTACTTGCGGTCTTTTTTTTATGTTTTGGATACGGCCCACCTGATGGTAAGCGGCTACCGTCGTCTATGGACATTTGCAACACCAGGGGCGTTACCAATGCGTTGCCGACCCTGTAGGATTCTTTTACTCGTAAAACCCTTTTTGAAGAAATCCATACTGTAGCTCTGCGGAAAAACGTTACATGGAAGATCATTCCATATTTTGCAGGTATGCGGTAAGAAGGAACGCATAAATCGAGCTGTGTGAGACTTCCAGGCCTCGATTATCTGTGGATGTGCTTTTAACCGGTGACGCGAGGAACGATGATAGAATCGTGATGCCGGTATAAGATCAAATGCTCTTGAGAGCATTCCCCGTTGTAGAGCCTGTAGAATATACAGAGCGAACCGATGTCTCTACGGAGGCTCAGAGGCACAAGGTGGTCAGAGAGTTCGGGGTCGTCGAGAGACTGGAGTTGGTACTTTTGGGGCGCAACTCCAGAGGTAAGAGCAGTACTCCATGTGAGGGCGAGCTTGTGCTTTATAACGCAAAAGTCGCTGGCTCAACGTAAAGTACCGCTCTATCTTATTAAGCACACCAAGTTTCTTGGATGCAAATGCCACTGAACTATCACTGCTTCAAAATAATAGTTATAAAATTATGTTTATTTTAAAGGTCTTCTCTGATAGTAAGCGTTTTAAAAGTATCTGTCTATATAGAATCCCCTGATTTGTTGCCGCTGAGCAATTTATGCACGCGGGCTACTGCTACTAAGCCGAGAGTCATACACCATATAGAGCTGTTGCCGTTGTGATGTGTACGTATATACACTGGCCTACTGGCACCAGTCGACTTTTGCTAACACTTCATACCTGACGAGAAGTGGACCTAATATACTTCCTAGTGGCACACCATTACATATGTATTTCCTTCCATATGTAATTTGTTATTAAGAGCATTCCTGTCAACCGTTAGCTCTTGATTATGCCACAATCTGGTTTAAGTTTGTCATAGTAACAACTATTTTGAGTAATATATTATGATACATAAAGTCAAAAGCCTTTACATGTTCATTATAATAGAAATAACTGCAGTAATATCATTTAAACACAATATTATTGTACTCATTAGGATTATATATAAGTATTTGATAACTTGTTTCTCAATCATCTTCTTGACATATAGGGTAATTTATTCTTCTTCGAGAATGAATATAATTTGTTTCATATGACAATTTACTAATACTTTTGAAATAACTGATATTATCGTGATAGAACGGTTATTTTCGTAATGTTCTGTCAACTTTTATGAAGAGGGGTAGCATTATTTTAATTTTGGCTTGGGATAGATCTCACGTACTAAAATGTAATTTATTTTAAAGGTCAATGATTTCGTAATTAATTTGAACTTGTCCAAGCACCAATGTCGGATATGTCAGCGAGTAGATATGACATTAAATTTGTCACATTTTTTCATATCTTGTGAAGTAGTGATGGACTGCCCCGCAACAGGGCCATGGTTCCAATCCCGCCGCGGGGTTGAGCTTCACCACATGGTGGAAGGGCATTTTGCGAATGCCCGCCTGGTTAGCGACCACCCTCAAGTAGAAAATCTGTCACCAAGCACCTAACGGTGTGTTCCGGCAGCAGTCCTTGAGAGCCAGTGAAATTACAGTCACATGAGACATAAAATGTTTGTATACAGTCACATGAGACTTAAAATGTTATGTGTTATAGGTAGAGGTTAGTCCGCTTAATATCAGGTGGGCCTCGAGCTTGCTACGTCACAATAACATAAAAAAATCTGGAGGCGTAATTTTTTGTGATCCATTGCTTAGAAACTTTACTCTAATTTCCAGTAATATTAATAATTTTTGTATTCACTCTAAATTTATTTAATTCTTATTTTTATGGTGTATTAGTATGAGTTTTTTCTTATTGAGAAACATGAATGTTTTTATAGGAATTTCTTTCGATTATTCGTAGTAAATAAATTTTGAAGTACGTATAGAGTATTATGTTCTTCGTCTATCATTAAAATGGTATATTTTTGACAAATAATTTAAATTGTTAAGGGCCAACTTAAATACTATATATAATTGTATGGTTTTGGTTGAGTTGGTATTTTTATATTGGTATTCTCAAGTCAAGCCAAACTCACCTACTTACATATTTTATGGGACAAACAAAGAACATTGTGAAAGGATTACTTGAGTGATAAAATATAATCAAAATGAAAGTCGCTCCACAATCACTAACCTTGTCTAAACGTTGTCAATAAATAGCTTTCTAAAGTATCTAACAGCTATCTCCTAATAACATTTGCTAACACGATATTCACTTGAAAACAGGGACATAACCAAGTATGTGAAGTGAATCGTCGCCTGGTTAAAGATATTCATCCATACCAACAAGCGAGGCGATGTAACACAATTTATGATTCATTTATGTTTCTGAGTGTTGTTAAGCCATAGGTAACTAAAGAGAGTCTAAGGTTATCTAAGAATTTAATTTATTGTAATTAATTTCTATGATTATGAAAACACTTATCCTACCCACCTCCCAGACGTAAACTCACCTTGTAAATTATGTTTGATAGATATTCACTAGCAGTTGCAATGTATACATAAAGTATAGGCACGAGCACTACTGTGTGCATAATTCGCAGCAATATCTTAGTGCACACAGCTCATTTTGTCATATTATTTCCTTATCGATTATTCATATAAATTGGTCCATAAACACAAAACAATCGGAATAAATATAATTTTCACACATTGAAACCGCCATTTCATTCCATCCTTTTTGGATCTAAATTGTAGGTTGGACACGTAAGTTGCTTCGGCCTTATATTTTACAATTTGGAGCTCCCAGACTACCAACATTTAAATGCTGTGAGGTTTTTGTTTGATTGGCTTTCTTTTTTGCTTTATTTGAAACACAATAATGATGGAATTCAAGATGGGCTCATACCATTCCGTCCTAACTGAAGCTCGGCCTGAATTCAACATTCTGAGAAATTAACATTATGGATTTGAGGGCAATTTAGGCACCTTAGGAGGAAAATTTAATAAAATATTGTATGACTATACAATTACTTTTTGAAGTTGCAGCTTGTTGTAAAACTGAACATACCTTCACTTCGTTTTGACTTAACATATGAAAATCGATAAAAAAATATAAATACAGGCTCAGTTTTTTTTACCTGGTGATATGCTCTCCATTGACCACTATCTCACCTGATCTGATGGATGTTGTACAGGCTAACCTGGAAAACTGGCGTTCAAAGGCAGCTGCCGGAACAAACCGTTACTTGTTTGGTGACCAATTTTCTACTTGAGTACTAGATGTAACGGCCATTCGCAAAATTATATCAGATATCTGAATACCGTCAATATTTCAGCTAATATTACGAGTAAGTTCGACATTATTATTTTATATCTTCTCCAATATCGCTTAGCATTTCATAGCAAAGAAATCAGTGTAATGGTAACCTACTATGAAATTAATTGTGTTTGTGCCAAGAATGGATCCTGAGTATTGATAGTGTAGACATCGAGTGTGGGATCGATTGAAATATCATCACTGAAGTGGCATTTAATTCAATTTGAACTAATGGAACTTAGTGTGAAATTGAGGTCATTGATGGAAATTTAGATTGCTTCTTTTTCCTATCTTTATACCACAGTAGGTGGGGTCAGCACAACAATAAATTAATCTGAGGCCCGTTATCTTACTACTCACACTTCTCCCAAACAGATTATTTTTAACGCAATCCATCCAACCTTCTATGACCTTCCTTTACCCTTATATCTGTCTATATTCAGTACAGGCAGTAATTCTCGGTTAGCCTGAACAACATCTTCGACCACATCGTCACTTACCATCAGGTGAGATAGTGGTCAAAGGTTAGCCTAGCCTAACAGCAATAAAAAAAAATAAAAAGAGCCATAATCCCTTCTCGTTATATATTTTTATGTTATTCAACCCACGTGATATGCTCTTTACACGTATTCTAGTCTAATACTTGCAACTTCTCTATCACTTGTGTTACTTTCAAGCTACTGATATATCATTCTTAATCGTACCCATTGTTGATATACCTACAACACATATTAACATTCGCATCTCTGCCAGGCAATCATCTTTCGTCAGTCTCTTTTGTAGCCCAACATTCCGATCCATGTTTACGGCAGACCTTATATTCAAAAATTAGATTGTGTTGAAGTCACATACCGAAGGATTTATAACCTAGAATTACTGGCTCTCAAGGACAGCTGCCGGAACACACCATTAGGTGCTTGGCGACAGATTTTTTACTTGAGGGTGGTCGCTAGCCAGGCTGTTATTCACAAAATGCCCTCCCACCATGCGGTGAAGCTCAAGCCCGCGGCGGGATTCGAACCATGGACCTGCTGCGCGGTAGTTCATAGCCAATGCCACTGAGACATCATTGCTTCAATGCATTCTTTAATCTCGGGCTGTAAGTATAATAACGTGTTTTTAACATTATGTGTTGGTACGTCCCTTCGGTGTGGGAGCCCAAGTTGCACTTGGCCGGTGTTTTTATACATACATAATGAATACTATTAATAATAACAAATATTTTAAAAGTATTTTAAGAAAACATTTAATTAATTATTTAATAAAAAACTTAAAAAATCTTTATAAAAATGATATATATCTAGTGACAATTCCGCCTAATTGTCACTTGTCACTAGATATATATCATTTTTATAAAGATTTTTTAAGTGTTTTATTAAATAATTAATTAAATGTTTTCTTAAAATACTTTTAAAATATTTGTTATTATTAAAAATGGATTTCCGCAAAGTAACGCCTGAATCTATTCATTATGAATACTATTGTTTCAAACCAAGGAAACATTTATGGGAGGTTTTGTTATAACAGTCTGAGCTAAATCTACAAGAAATAATTCAGTGCAAAGGATTTGGCAAGCCACATGCGGCATATATTGGGTTATAGTTATATAGAAACAGAAACGCCGAGGCAAATCGTTAAAAATTGTAGCCATGCATCAACGTACAACGTTAACCTTTTTAGAAGGAATTTCATAGGGATGGGTGGAAATAACATCGATACAAGAAAATAATGTTATATACTTTTATGGACATTTACCTAGTTTTAATTATCTCTTTCTGTTACTTGTACAGTAACTTTTACGTCCTTATCTGTCTGGTAATGAGATTGCATTTAAGCCGAAGAACTTGAACCCAAACGATTATAATTAATGAAATTAGTAATGAGAATAAAAGTAACTGTTACAAAAAAGCATTTGAAAGTTGTTGGCAGGCTTACGATGAAGAAAGATTATTAATAAGAGAGATGCAATAACTTATCGATGTATATCAATAAAGAATGTTGAATCTTGATCTAGGGAAAAGAAAACTAGTAGAAAATCTATCGCCAAGCACCTAACGGTGTGTTCCGGCAGCAGTCCTTGAGAGCCAGTGAAATTACAGGCACATGAGACTTAACAACTATGTCTCAAGGTGACGGGCGCAGTGCAATTGACTTGTGATGAAATGCATACAGATGCATATAAAAATGCTCTGCCTATAACAGTATAGGCAGAGGTACGCTTAACATCAGGTGGGCCTCGTGCTTGTTCCGTCACAATAAAAAAAAAAAAAAAGTAAAATCTATAATAAAGTCTTGCTTATCGTAGAAGTAACAGGCTCAGAGTATCAATACCTCCAATGCTTATTGAATAGACACATTGCATCAAAATCTATTCCAGCCGGAATAAGTGGGTGTTTCTGATGTTACGTCGAAGTAGGTACATAAGTTAAAAGTGGTCATGTGTGACTGAGTGTAGCTCGCTCACGACGAAGAAACTATTCTACAAGATTCAAATCTTGATAATAAAACTAAACCAAACGCTACTTTACTATTTTTACAACTACTATATTATAAGAAAAAATGTCAATTTTATGAAATAAACATGATTGTGACTTCATGTTTATTTCATATTCACCATAAATATACTCCCTACTTCAAAAAAAAATACGATTCTGTTACTAGATATCGTATCGATAAAATCATCGATACAGTAACCTCCCTACCACCTCACACGTCTATAACAATTTATTTTACAAATGAGAGTCTGTCGCTTCGCAGAGATACTTTTTTTGCGTCGCCGCCATAGATTAGCGTAAGAGCAATGTAATGTGCCCTATTCATTTGGAATGAGTATACTCGACGAACGAATCAAGTACGTACCTAAGTATGGGGAGTGCCTTATTATGGGTTAGATAGGTGTTTTTGTTCAAGTTCTTTATTAATATGGGGTTAAATAGGAATTCCTTCATATTGTACGAGTATCCATTCTCATTACAGACGAATGTGTAGTCCATCCTTACAATATGTGTTGAAAAAGTAAAAATTCCCGACGTCAGATTATTTATTTTCTTGAAATGTTTTATCCTTCCATTGTAATTAAAATGCAAGTTATATTTATGGAATCTTTTATTAAAGTCCATCATTTTGATACCCGTTTTTTAAAAATCCCATATGGAGTCTAAAATCCGCAGTTTGATTACTTTTTTTTTCTTATATACCTAGTCACTTGCGCAATCAGGAAAAATGTAAAGATATCGCAAACATTAAAGAAGTTATGGTGGAATAAAGAAACTCACAAACATACATACATACCTACATGACCCTTGAAAAAATAACACTATTTTTTTGGGCAGTCGTGTAAAAAGACACCAGGGAAACATAAGAAAAATTACTAGATCATGTTGTATACAGATTACTATATACTATAGCTTACATATACTGCTGGCCAGCTGCCTCACGGCAGTTCTCATTAAGAATGTTTTCGTTGATAGTACACTACGTAATACGATAAAATACTTATTAATAACGCCTCTTTAAATTATTTAACAGCTTATATGTTAAGTTTTGCCACCATCTTACTTATTATCAAGCGAGCAAGCAATCAAAATGCTCTACCAACATGCAATTTTCTTAAGAAACCGTGTCTAGCAATTATACTACATAAATTTCTTTTTATTTTGATGGTAGGTTAAATTTTTAAGATGTCTACAAAGGCCGTTATGTGCTTGGCGAAATATTTATCTTTGGCAATAGATATTTCTACATGAGCGTGGTAGCTAACCAGACGAGTATTCCCAAAGCACACAATCACCGCATGGTGTTTTTTTATTGCTCGCCTGGACCTTACAACTATGCGGTAGTAGAGCATTTGCGATGGCCACCATACCCGCGGTGGAATCCGATCCATGAAACTTCTGCTCAGCAATCCATAGGCCATCCATTACTGTTCCATCCCTGCTTCAATTTTTTTAACAAATAAACAGCCTAGACGTATTTTCTACCAATTGCCCAATATCTAAGGTTCGAGGTCACACATTTTCAACCCCTTACTCAATATAAGTGATATTGTGCCGACAAAAAGGTCAATATGGGGCATTAAGAACCAATTTCCATAGCTAAGGCGTTACTGCTAGTTTTTTTTATCTATTTTGTCAAAAGAATATTAGAAAGAGATTCTGAGAGAAGTGTTTTGTTGACGTAAACTAGAAAAGGCATGACTATATTGGAGATAGTTTTTTTTTATTTATTTTTATTTCTAGCTATGAACGCGTTCTAAGCGAAAATCACGTTTCCTAATTTTTAGAGCACCAAATTTTTTTTATTTTTTTTGTTGATGATCAAGAACGAGAAGCTTATTTGATCTGGATTCACTTTTTATTTACTTATAGCTGATAGTCTACGTCTGACCACTGACACCTGATGGGAACCAGTGATGGCTCAGTGGCATTGGCTATGGACTGCCACGCAGCAGTTTCATGGCCCGAATCCCACCCAGACCTTGAGATTCACCGCATGGTGGAAGTAAGTCTCAAGTAGAAAATCTGTCGCCAAGCACCTAATAGTGTGTTCCGGCAGCAGTCCTTGAGAGCCAGTAAAATTACAGGCACATGAGACGTAACAACTGTACGTCTCAGTGTGACGGGCGCACTGCAATTAGTCGTTGACGAAATGCGTCTGTTATAGGCAGAGGTTAGTCCACTTAACATCAGGTGGGGCTCGGGCTTGTTCCGTCACAATAACATAAAAAAAAAGTGATGATGTGGTTGAAGATGTTGTTCAGGCTAACCTAGTATTACAGGCTCTTAAGGACAGCTGCCGGAACTTTAGGCTTGGCGACAGATTGGTGTGTGTGTGGCACCTAGAGTGGGGATTATGATGAACAACATCTTACAAATCATGTTCAGGCTGTTTGTCTCTGTCTTCGTAGTTCTTTCTACAAAAACGTAGTTTCATCATATTTGAAATATTAAGTTTTCAAAATTGTTGAAGCAAGCATGCATATCTTTAAGCCTCAAATATTCTGGTTTGCCAGTTTTTCGTTTTATTAAGTAGTTCATGTATATTATATGTGAAAAATCAATTCCCATACAATACTTACGATTTTCGATAATGATTTTTAAATTACATACTTCACCAAAAACTCACAAACCAGTAGCATGTACTTTGGACTCAAAAACATGCATGTATATTTTCATTGAGTTTAAACACATAAAAATATGAAGAAAACTACGTTAATATAACGAAACTTTGATTGAATGGAAAGCAAGTCCAAGCTGCTTGAAGATACCTATAGAAACATTGCTAAGAAACGTCACCGCTAGAGACGTAAACGGCAGCATCCCGGAGTCTATGTTGAAGCTATGTTGAAGCGCTCGTAGCGAAGTTTACTTAGCTGTTCTCAACCGATCAGCAAATTTAAGCAACGTCGCCCGTGGTCAAGAGTTGGATGGGTGACCGCTAGTGACATTACTACTGAGCGTTTCTGTGCTTCGGAGGGCACGTTAAGCCGTCGGTCCCGGTTGTTGTCTTAGGATGGCAGTCGTTACAGCATGGTGGCAGGGCATTTTGCGAATGCCCGCCTGGCTAGCTACCACCTTCAAGTAGAAAAATCTGTCACTAAGCACCTAACGGTGTGTTCCGGCAGCTGTCTTTGAGAGCCAGTACTTCTAGATTAGCCTGAACAACATCTTCGACCACATCATCACTTACCATCAGGTGAGATAGTGGTTAAAAGCTAATCTATCAGGCATAAAAAAAAACAACTATATATGCTCCAAATATACATATATAGAACATATATATATACTCTAACGCAGACATATTTACGTAACAAATTCCACATATCGCTTCTTTATTGCGACAACACAGTGTCATGATTGTGACAATTTTGGGTCGGATATGGAACCCTTTTCTCAAAGGGTTCCCGAAGATGGCCCTCCAATACATTAGCCAATTACTTTTTTATGTAAATGTGTCCTTTTATTGACGTTCGGACCAGATTCAACTTGGATTCAAATTTGTTATTCTACAAGTTGGATGGATAACTGTATATATTGTTACACAGCATACAACTCACCATATTTATTTGCAAAAAGGTTTAATAACAAAATACTTCTTACAAAATTATGTACGGCACTACAGCTGGGAAGCCCGTGTCTACATAGTGAGGTAACTGAGAGAGCCGTACTTTCAAACGCTCGCGTACTTCGAAGCGCTCGTAGCAAAGTTTACTTAGCTGTTCTCAATCGATCAGCAAAGTTAAGCAACGTCGCGCGCGGTCATGAGTTGGATGGGTGACCGCTAGTGACGTTACTACTGAGCGCTTTCGTGCTTCAAAGGGCACGTTAAGCCGTCTCTCTCCCGGCTTTTCCTAAGTTTTCCACGGCTAGGCGCGCATTGATGTATACAGTTTGTTTTCAATGATATGTACATGTTTTTAAAAAGCTTAAAGCTCATTTATGTTTTATTATTTTAACTCTGAATAAGCATTACATAATCGAATCAACAACTTTCAACCATGTCAGTTGTTTATTCGATTATCTATTTTTATCTTACATTAAAATTAGATAGAAAATTAAACTGTAGGGTCTTGTGTATTGTTAACGAGTGTGCTATAATAGGGTAGTTGACTCAGTCTAAAATAAAGTACAGTGTAACGTTAACATGATAGTAGTTGGAGCACATGACTCGATGAAATTAACAAATTATTTATTCTGCATTGGATTACCTTTATTTTGAATAAACAAAATGTGTTTAAATTTTCTTTGAGTCACGTGATCGCAAACGGAAGTAAAGGCGGAAATGATGTCATAAGGACAAAAACAAAGGCACAGAATAGGTAATAGTAATTGGAGAGTTTGCTTCCAAAGGTTTTGACAGTGACAGTTGACATTAGTAATTGCTAATAGCAAGCAACCCACAAAATGTCGCATCACTATCGATTTACTACTTAGGCCCTTATTACACTATCAAATCCATTGGATCCCATATATGGGCCTGTTCCATTAACCGCTAAGAACGTAAATTTCGATAATTTTGATCACATTCTGCGTCTGTGGTTGTGATCACGTGATCGTTTGTAACTGTCATCCCCGTTCCATTTTTGGATAAGAACGCTAAGAATGCCACTAAAACTTGCAACTTCTGTCACTTTTAACATTAGATGTAGCGTTTAAGGCGAAAATAACGCCAAGACCCATGTGGAAAACTTTTTGGGAGTGTGATCGTTTTTAGCGTTTTTAGCGAATCTCACTCAAATGAAACGCACCCTATTTAATAGTGTAATACGTACATTTGACTCGCTTATCTTTGATCATATTTCGCCGTGAGATTTGATCAAAGATCAGCATAGATAATAAAACCCAAACTCGGATTAAGAATCTATGGAAACATTTTGTAATCATTACTCATAGTTATACAACAACTTTAATTAAACAGTTGGAAAAGCTTATGTTTATCATTATTTTTATTCCGATGTCACTGCACGCCATTGTTCGATCACTTGAAAGTGTTTACATTTCGGGATTACAAAAATGTTCAATAAAATAGTGATTTTGAACCGTTTAAAGTTATTTAATTACCATGTATGAAAAAGAATTGATAATGCTGCCACTCATGTACCCGTGCTTCAAACTGTGTTGGTTATGTGATTGTTTTATTGAGTCTACATACACCCCTAGACTATGGTACACGTTCTGCCGAACAACCTGTATAATCGATTCTAAAATCGATTACGCGCGACATTACAACAAGCAAGCAAAACGTATTACATTTCAGCACTATTTGTTTTTGTCCTTGTGACGTCATAAGCATACAGGCCGCCATTGAATGATGTTATAGCGGCAATTTTAAAAGTTGAAATAAAAAGATGGATTTCTAGTATTTCAGGACTCCTAAAAAAAATATAAAAAATGCTAGGTGTATATTTCAGTGTCCTAAATAATTTAACATACTTTAAAAAAACAAGTCAACTACCCTATTGCAAAATTCGTCTAGTTTGGAGTAGAACCATAGAGCATATAATAATACTACGTAGAACGTAGGTTGACCTATAGATGTAGCTATATACCCATATGATGATCCGCATGGTGGAAAGGCATTTTGCGAATGTACGCCTGGCTAGCGACCACCCTCAAGTAGAAAATCTGCCGCCAAGCACCTAACGGTGTGTTCCGGCAGCAGTCCATGAGAGCCAGTGAAATAACAGGCAAAATGAGACTTAACAGGTATGTCTCAAGGTGATGGGCGCAGTGCAGTTCGTCACTTGTGAAGAAATGCATCTGTTATAGGCAGAGGATGCCGCTTAACATAAGGTGGGCCTAGCGCTTGTTCCTTCACAAAAAAAAAAAAAAAAAATATGATCGTTAATAATAATAATAAACCATTTATTTAAGGCAACTTAGCATTATAAATAACACAGGCCCATAAAATATATACCTTAAACTAACATATATAATGGTTTATATGATGACAATAATTTTAATTTAATCACGTTTTTCTGATGACGCGATGCGCGAGGCGTCAGGTTAAGAACAAAAGGATAAATAAGAATCATACGCCATATGTTATGTTGGCTTAGCGGTTGGAGCACATCCCGGCTATAGGAGTGAATGACGCGGGTATATTGAAATAGGGCACATGACTATAATTTTCCTCTCGTTTTTATATAGTAATTTTATTCATTTATTTTTTCTTTCAAATAGTCAACTATGCGTGAGTAAGTTGTTTAACTATGCATTGGAATCACCGTTGTACCCAAATAAATCTTTGTGTGCATGGAGAGACAAATATATCTTCATTGCTAGCTTTTACCGGCAACTTTGTGTTAACATTTTTATGGTCTACTCGGGCAGTAGAGTTGGTACAATGTAATTTAATGTGACTATTGGGATCAAAGTGCAAGTCACCTGAAGTAAGTAAGCCTAAAGATCTAGCTATGTCAAAAAGAGTTTTATTCATTGTTGAATGCGGTTATTAATTTGTGGTCCTCGCTAGGTGGACAGACGACATCGCAAAGTTAGCGAGGAGCCGATGTATACTAGTTACTTTTGTATGGGATTGTGACGGATCACGCACGCATCCCACTTGTTAAGCGGTAATCATAAAGTCAAAGTCAAAAGTCATCTCTGCCTATAACAGAAGCATTTCGTCAGAAGTGACGAACTGCACTCTGACACTGAGATCTTCACCCTGATACATACAGTTGTTAATTCTCATGTGCTTCAACTGAATCTCAATAACTGCTGGCGGAACACACTGTTAGGTTGCTTGCGACAGATTTTGTACTTGTAGCAAGCCAGAGGGTCGGGATTGAACCAAGAACCAGCACCACATCAGTCCATAGCTGTTATCGTTCGGGTATCACTGCTTGAATTCTATGGGACCAATCTGAATCTAAGCCCATTTATATACAAATAATTTTCTTAATCTGTTTATATAAGTATATGTATTACGAAATTTTAAATCTACCTCAGGTAGAAACATAAAAATTAACACCATCGAATTGATAAGAAACGCCTTCTTTTATTTGAAGTTCATCAAATCAATATTTCAATCTCCTGAGAGATGTCGCAAAATGCGATTAAAAGTAAACAAAAAGCGCCCAATGAGCAGCATGAAACCACTCACGTCTTTTTATGATATTACTGTATATCGGGCGCACCAATCGGGCGAGGCATAAAACCGAAGACAAAACTTTTATGCAATTGATTATGAAGCATGAACTATCATACTTTTCAGTGGTGGAAGTTAATTAGATTTTTTCAGTATTTTTTATACGTCTATATCTTTTTACTTAACTATTTTTAACAGCTCAGTTAGATAAAAAAGTAACAGTAAATACACAAGCATTGGTTCCGCAGCAATATACACTCGAGAGCAATGAATCCGGGTCACTTAAAGAATGTTAAAAATCTCGGAAACTAAAAATGATAGGTTAATGCAATAAATTGTATTTAATAGACAATGTAATACTCCTTAAATGAAAGTAAAAAAAATATGAGTCACCATACATTTTATTAACACAAAATTACATAAAGAAAAAAACTGCTGATCTCTCCTTAAAACAAAAATAGGAAACATGAAATTTTTGAACTTTATTACGATTTTCTTGAATTTTAATACTTCGTATTGCCTCCTCGTGCTTCCATTACTGCGTTTACGCGGTTTGGCATGCTGTACACCAAGTTCCTTATACGATTTTGGGGAATATTCTCCCATTCCTCTGTGAGAGCAATTTTGAGCTCACGAAGCGTGATTGGGGGAGGGTTTCGTTGTTTTACGCATCTGCCTAGCTCGTCCCAAGCATGCTCGATCGGGTTGATATCCGGGCTGCGCGCTGGCCACTCCATACGAGTAATGTTCATCTCTTGAAGGTAGTCATTCACAATCCTACCTGTATGAGGTCGGGCATTGTCATGCATAAATATAGCATCCTCACCTAAATTGACCATAAATGGACCAACGTGATCATTGAGGATTTCTTCCACATATCTTACGCTAGTCAAAGAGCCGTTTTCTATGATCACCAGCTCTGTGCGACTTTCAGAAGAAATTCCGGCCCACACAAGTACAGACCCACCACCGTAGGCTACTTTTTCTTCGATGCATGCTTGCTTGAATCTTTCCCCTGGTCTTCGATACACTCTGTGTCTTCCATCGTGCTTGTAGAGCATAAATTTTGATTCGTCGGAGAACATAACTTTTGACCAATCTTCAATACTCCAATTTACGTGGCTCTGGGCATATCTTAGTCTCGAAATACGATGCCCACGCTCCAGTTTAGGGCCGTTTGCAGGTCTAAGGGGTTTTAAGTTAGATTCAGCAAGCCGACGTCTTACTGTCCATGCACTTGGGTTACTTCCTCCGAGGCGTCGAAACTGATTGGTGAGTTCAGTTCCTGTGAGAAAGCGATTTCGAAGCATGGTGTTCACCAAGTATCGGTCTTCTCGTGCTGTGGTACACCTGGTTCTGCCCGTTCCTGGTCTGCGTAGGTTAGAACCAGTTTCTTCGTAACGTCGGAGAACTCTTTGTACTGTTGACAGCGACACACCGACAGTCCTGGCTGTATCGCGCTGACTCCAGCCGGTTTCCAGCATTGTAAGTATTCTGGTGCATTCTTCAGGCGTAAGCGACATAATTTCAGCTTGAATAATGAATATAGAGCACTATCAACATGGTTTATGTACCCACATAAATGACAGATTACAAACAAAAGCAAAACCAAATGCTGTAATTTCGTAGTTCCATCTTCGAAAGTGGCCCTTTTTCAAATTTGATTTTTTTATGATATAACTTTACAATAACTAAGAAGTTTTAATACCTTCATTTAAGGAGTATTACATTGTCAATTAAATACAATTTATTGCATTAACCTAGCATTTTTAGTTTCCGAGATTTTTAGGATTCTTTAAGTGACCCGGATTCATTGCTCTCGAGTGTATTTAATGTTGTTTGACTTAGCTTCCGACGTTGCAGCATATCAACAAAACGCGGAGTTCTTCAACGAATACTGATGCGGTTAAAACTGGATTAAACCAGCTTTTTCCAGTTTACTTCATGTTTTTTTTCAGACGTTCGTGCGATGCGACCTACGTCACAGATGGGATGGATAAACAAAATACGAGATAGAATTTTCTCGTCCCTTGAGTATGTCGTTGATTTCGTGACCAATACGGAATAAAAAAGTTTTGTATTAGGTATTGTATTGGATCAGTGATCTGTGGAAGGAGAGTAATACTTCGGGTTTTCGTGTAAATAAACAAGAAAAGTTTGTTTTGTCATGTTGTTATAACGTAGGTAATAATATGACTACTCTTTCCTCGGGCTGAATACGAGACAAATACAGCTCTATAAACTACCGTGTCTGGATAAAGAGTGAGAGAGTTTAATGCATTAATTATTAAATAAAGAGAAGTCATGATATAAACCGAAATTCTGAATTGTGAGACCTAAGAATAGTATATATGTCGCAGCCAACAAGCTCCATCAGCCGTTCAAGCAACAGCCTAGACTTTTTAGGAAACGGTGCCGTTCAACTAACGGCCTGAATGATATATAGTCATTTCCTCAAACAGCTAGGCAAATGACATAGATCACTAACGTTTAACTAGTTGCCTAGTGTAGGTAGTCATTTAAATAGCAATTCATCAATAACTGTTTTTGGCGTATTGCCAGCTGCTACCACAGCACGCTCGCTTTGCTCGGTCAGCTCGCTCGCTCGCTCAGCTCGCACGTTGTTGGGGTCACCAGTAACCTTCTTGATTCGCTCGTCGTCGCACCGATTAATGACTTTTCCCTTGACTAGTCATTTATGACTCAGGTATTAGTCATTTCATTAAATATTGTTTGAGACATTATGGCTGAATTTTATCGAAGTTGCAGTTAAACAGCGCCGTTTAGTAAAAAGCTAGCCATTTTACTAAACGGTTTGTTTAACTGTTGTTTTTCCTATTGTTTTGTTTTTTGTACCGTTACTCTATCCGTAAGGTGCAATACTGTGCAAAAAAATATTTAATTAACAAACAGATGCACGCGCCAGATTGATAAAATAAATTGGCCAAGTGCGAGTCGGAATCGCGCACCGATGGTTCCGTACAAACCTATTAAAGTAAAAGTTATGGTATTTTTATTGCTAAATAAAATCCATAACATTTTAAAATTATTAACGATTTCTTATTATATTGTAAGTAAAGATTTAGGCTTTTCGCTATTTTTCTCTTATCTGTGCTATAATTTCCTTCCTCCTGAACAGCGATATAAATGAGTTTTGAAAAAGTTTGATATGAATTTCAGCTTCATACCTCCACGCGTTCCTGATGAAAAGGGTTTTGACAGACAGACAACAAAGTGATCCTAATAGGGATCCGTTTTTTATTGTTGAGGTACGGAACCCTAAAAAGGTAATTTTCTTTGGTGATATCATTGACCGACATAATGGGGCACATTTATATGTCTCGATTTTGCCCTACGGAACCCTATAACTGAGAGAAACTCAAGTATAAAATAAGTTTCACACTGGAAATCATTAACAAAATTTCATTTCAAAATGGCGCCTTTTATTATATCCTCAGAAATAAACAAATTATTTCACCACCCCCATCCCATACCAAACAACAAAACATTCACTTAACTGACTTTACCATAACCGCCATAACCACATAACTAACATGTTGTCACAACTTCCTCTTTCATTGCACAACTCAAAACAAAACATGTTATTGAGACATTTATTTGGTTCTTATGTATAAAGGAATAAGACTCAGAATGTGCAGATGGAAATAAGTTTGGAAGACAATAGTCAAAAGTTATCAAGTGGGCCGGAACGGAAGAGAGGGTACCAATAGTATGTCTGTACTTTAGTATAGAAAATTGAGACTCACTGCACTTTTTTTTCCCGCTTGAGCAGCTAAGACCGCCCTTTGTTACTATAGTTATTGTTTCTTTGTAATTTCCTCTTTTTGGTGTTGATAAAAAGTTATCGTATCGTATGGTGACAAAAATATTTTAAGAAAATAATCAATAATATGTAATTTTATATAAACTATTTTAGAAAAACACTTAAGTAATATAAATATATTACAAAATTACAAATATACGATAGGAAAAATTTAAGTCATGTGCGGGATTCGAACCCGCGTCCATCCGCCCCTTTAGCCGGGGCATGCTCTAGCCAATTGAGCTAACATGACATGACGTCATAACTCGAATTTTTCCTATAGTTCATTAACCATCGTATTGGGATGGAGCGACATCTATAGTACCACTTACGTTGTACTACAAATAAGACCAATATTGCAATTGGTTTTATACTTGTAAATGATGACGCAACCTTATAATTTTTATATTGTTATGATTGCAATAACGCCTGCTAAGCGGATTACATTACAAAATAACAAATATACGATAGGAAAAAATTAAGTCATGTGCGGGATTCGAACCCGCGTCCATCCGCCCCTTTAGCATGGGCATGCTCTAACCAATTGAGCTAACATGAAATGACGTCATAACTCGAATTTTTCCTATAGTTCATTAACCATCGTATTGGGATGGAGCGACATCTATAGTACCACTTACGATGTACTAAAAGTAGTTACAATTTCGCCTACTTTTGAGAATGAATTCTTCTTGATCATGCGCTTGAAGGGTCAAACACGTCACGTCGGCTTAGCAAAAAAGTTAGGCGGAGTGTCACTAGATATATTTCAAGTGTATTTAGGTTATATAGAATAATAGTTTTCTTTAAAAAAAAACATGGACTTCCGCAAAGTAGCGCCTGAATCTATTCTTAACAATTCCGCCTAATTTCCTATTAAGCCGACGTGACGTCACAAACGCCACGCAGCCAAACCGGAAGAGTATTCGACGCGTTTCGCTTCTAAACGAAGCATCCTCAGGAGGTCTTGACTCTACGAGCGCACGATCGAGACTAATGTCTCGATCGGCTTAATAGGAAATTAGGCGGAATTGTCACTAGATATATATCATTTTTATAAAGATTTTTTAAGTGTTTTATTAAATAATTAATTAAATGTTTTCTTAAAATACTTTTAAAATATTTGTTATTATTAAAAATGGATTTTCGCAAAGTAACGCCTGAATCTATTCATTATATTTTCAGCATAGTTATTTCACTGAATTCCGAAGAAAACAACGCCGTATGGACACCGTAACGTCGGAAATTTCGCTTGTTTGCAACTAGACGACTTTCATTTCCTACGAGACACAGACGCTGGGTCAAAATAACGTTTAATTTGATGAATATGCCGGTAATTTACGGCGTCGGTGGTAATTTTAACGGTAAATAATGGGGGAAGTTAAACGAGTACTGACGTCTCTTTGTATAACTTTGAAGAATGTTTTTAAGAAGCTTGCAGACAATGACTGACTATAAACATTGAAATTTTATTTAGGATAAAAGGTCAAGTGCTAGTCAATATGTGTGTCTTTGTTTTTGTTTTTTTTTTTTTTTTATTATGACCGAACAAGCCCGATGCCCACCTGATGTTAAGTGGACTAACCTCTGCCTATAACAGACGCATTTCGTCAGCGACGAATTGCACTGTGCCCGTCACACTGAGATGTCCAGTTGTTAGGTCTCATTAGCCTGTAATTTTTCTGGCTCTCAAGAACTGCTGCCGGAACACACTGTTAGGTGCTTGGCGACAGATTTTCTACTTGAGGGTGGTCGCTAGACAGGCGGGCATTCTCAAAATGCCCTTCCACCATGCGGTGAAGCTCAAGCTCTGGGCGGGATTCAAACCATGGACCTGCTGCACGGCAGTCCATAGCCAATGCCACTGAGCCCTCAAAACCACGTGTTGTTTGTGCTACCACGAAGTATAATGATTTATGTTTCAAAGTCAAAATCATTCTACAAATTCGTTCAGCGAAAAGGGGCTATTTTTTTTAAAGCCTTTACAATTTGTTAATGATGAAATTAATACAATATTTATTGATGTTACATAGATGACTGCCCCGACTTCAACACTCAAATGTGTGAAATAACTTGTCGAATTCGGTACCATGCGCACAATATTGTGATAATAACTACGAATAAATTTATTCGTAGGATAATAAGAACTTTTGAACCGTCATGGTAACCTTCAACCAGTTATTCCTTCAACAAACTACAACCAGATATTTCACACATTTGAGTGTTGAAGTCGGTTCCATTATTTAGTAAACAATTTTTTTCACGCTTTTTAGTGACCCTTGCTACTTATGGGATCGTTGTAATTCACTGTTAATGACTAAATCATCAAGGTGGAAAAATACTTTTCAGTTATTGGAGTGTGACTCAACTGATTTTGATGAAAATTAAATGCAACACGGCAAGCATCAGATTTTAAATTAAAAAAGAATTATCGAAATCGGTTCACCCAATCAAAAGTTCTGAGGTAACAAACATAAAAAAACAGACGAATTAAGTACTTCCTCCTTTTTTTCAAGTGGGTAAAAATGGGGAAATTTCATCATAAATTATTATTTAGACTCAAAGATATGCACGTTAAACTTTTTTCAACGAGTTTGAACACTTGCTCTTTAAAATATGACGGCACTACGTTCATATGGGAAGTGCTCTGAAGACACTAGCCTTAACATCATCACAACTCCTCTATTCATGACGGATGCATCAACTTTTAACAGCTTTTGTGGGAACACCTCATTCATAATAAACAGGACGAGTATTATAAAATAAATAGCCTTGCAAATATTTCATGTTCCATTCAGTTATACGTGGAAGCTTTCTTTTTTCTTTGTTCAGATAATGTAATCAGGGAATGGCGTTTTTTATAAGCATAGAATACGCTTCCGTGGTTCACATACCTCGTTAAATTCTTCCACTTTTTACACCAACGCATAAAAGTATTCATGCATATTTATTATATACTTGTCTTTAAGGTTTCGTACTTTCGTACTAGAAAACGGGACCATGGATACTAAGCCTTTTGCTGTCTATCTTTACGTCCGTCCGTAAATTTTTTTTAGGTTATGATCTAATGACAGGTAATATCCTAGGTCTATAATCAGTATTTCTAGGTTAGCCTACACAACATCTTCGATCAAATCATCACTTACCATCAGTTGAATGGTCAAATGCTAGACTATCAGCAATAATAAAAAAACAAAATAACTAACTCCAGTCACAGTTTTTTTATAATTATACTAATAATATTTATTTCGAATAAAATTCATAGTTTTGTTAGTTACAATTTCCATAAACCTATGTTAGGAGGTTTTTCAGTTTATTGAGTCGTACCCGTGACAAAACCTATCCAGTACTTTTGGATAGGACACGCGCTTCCACGAACATTCCCGAAGGGCTGGTACCCCATGGTAATCCCAACCAAAAGTTTTTATGCCATAAAGTGACAAGGTGGACTAGTCATGCCTGTTCATTACAGTTGCAATATCACCATCCTCGTACGACCTACTTTTCCTACGACCACATCATCACTTTCCATCAGGTGAGATAGTGGTTAGAGGCTATAAGATATAAAAAAAAACGCTCAATGTCCAATCGTCAGTCCAAGACGCTATTTCCAATGTTTCGTTCGTCCAGTAACTTCTGACACATGCGAAGATACTAAAAAGGTTCATGGAAAAAAAATATTAAAATATGCATAAGAATATAACAACAAGAAAAAAGATTGTGATTTTTAGAAAATTGGATCTCACAATAGATGGAGTTTTTTTTGGGAATGGACAGATTTATCCAATCAGCAACTATTAGTCCAAAATCGAAGCGATACCAACACGGCGTTGATAAGTATGCATTCGTTGCTGTAAGTAGTGAACGATTTGAGTTGAGGCGATCTCAATAGCGTGCCAGATATGTCAGTATGCCTCCAGCACCGTCGCTCATTTGAATGGTAATATATTTAATAAGGCATTATGCGAATGCCCGCCTACTACTACATTCTACCCTCAAGCAATAGGAAGTCAAAGTACTAAACCCGTAACGGTGTGTTCCGGCAGCAGTCTTTGAAAACCAGTTTACATCTAAGGTTATGGTCGCTCGCATCGCATAATGAAAGTGCTGGAGTTTTGAGGCCCTATGGAGCCCTCTGACATAGCCTAACGACTATCATCATAAGACAACAACCGGGGTCAACGTCCACGCGTACTAGTAAATGCCACTAGTAGTCATCCATCCAAATAATGACCGTTGCGAACGTTTACCTAGTTGACCGAGATAACGGCTAGGCAAGCGCCGCTACGAGCTCTTCAGAAACTTCGTATAATTTTGCGTAACTCACAACTCTATTGTCATAACCGTACCTTATTTATTGAGTCCCGAAAATCGTTTAAACTTTAGACAATGAATGGGGTCCCTTTCAAAACAATATGTTTGTCTGAATGGGCATTCGGGAATGAAACATCGATTGCCGATATCTGTATGCTTAGAAACGGATATCACACGAGTTTTAGTTCAACTATTTCAATTTAAATGTATTGTTATTTTAACGTTTATACTATTTTACCGTGTTATGTCATGTTAGGATTGCACCTCCCCATATCTTTCCGTGGGTGAAGTACGAATCGACGGGAAAAATACTGGAAGGTGGGCAGCAGTACCTTCTAAAGAACTGCCATCTTAAACTGCACTCCCCAAACGCCTGGCAAGCGTGGGGATTATGGCAAATACCCCTAAATAGGGGAGGCTGTATTCAGCAGTGGACCATCTGGATGATACAGTACAGTACTACTTGCGTTGACACAGCGCTTTCACATTCTCCTAAAACAAAGTTGAGGGCTGGCACCCTATACTTCACCCTTTATTTCGGTGGAGATCACGCGGCGCAAGTATGCAAATCTCTGGAGTAGTTACATATTTGAGCCAATTATTTTAGAGACTTTGAGTCCATGGGGGCCGGGATTAGGAGGCTTTATAACTTACCGTTAGGTGAGATAACAATTATGTTTTTATAAACAGTGGTTGCCAATTGGCAATGGTCTGTCAAGGTCACAATGGATGCCTCTTGCGTCCTGCGATCCACTTAAATCGAATGCAGCCCGCATCCTTGTCGAACATCATTTGCGGTTTATAAATATGCTGTGTAAATGGAATCTGATCCTACAACTACAAGAAAATTACACAGGATACGCAGAAGGGCTCTCCGTCTATGGAAGGCTGCCGAGCAGATACCACCACCAATATACCCAATCAAATGTACAATAGCTGATATTTATCCAATTCATTGACCAATCACAACTCCCCGGTTCGCTGACCGGTTGTTTTGATCGAAAAATTACATACACATAGTGATAACTTGAAGAGCTTGTAGCGAAGTATACTCAGTTGTTCTTAACCGATCAGCAAAGTTAATCAACGTCACCCGCGGTCAGGAGTTGGGTGGGTGACCGCTAGTGACATTACTACTGAGCGCTTCAGTGCTTCGGAGGGCACGTTAAGCCGTCGGTCCCGGTTGTTATCTAAGGATGGCAGTCGTTATAGCATGGTAGTAGGGTATTTTGCGACTATGACTTACGTATGCCCCCCCCCCC
Source organism: Plagodis pulveraria (assembly GCA_963890685.1). Taxonomy (NCBI): domain Eukaryota; kingdom Metazoa; phylum Arthropoda; class Insecta; order Lepidoptera; family Geometridae; genus Plagodis; species Plagodis pulveraria. Next base: position 20,913,139 of record OY982972.1, read on the forward strand.
CATCGGGGGATGGAGTGGTTATGTGGAACTCCCCGGTAGAAGACCGGTATACCCACTCAACAACCCAGCGGCATTCCGGCATCGTCTATGTGAATAATCGTCAGCTTCTCCCTCCTGGTGGTGATTAGCGGGAGACAGGTTAGCCTAAACAACATCTTTGACCACATATCAGGTGAGATAGTGGTGAAAGCCTAACAACCTATCAAAAAAAAATAAGAACCCAACCTCAGAACGCATCCACTCCAAGCCAAGCTATCGATTATATACCCATTATATAGGGTAAACCTGGTTACCATTCTCAACCACATCATCACTAATATGGAAGACTTGGAAGACTATGACTAATATGTACTTACCACATAAAATATAAACTTGCGGACAAAATATTCTTATAGCTTTCGATGAACAGAGGCGCTGGTACAGCGTACCATAAAAGAAACGTAGCTATGAACATGGAAAGCAAAAGCGCTTCGTGTGCATTTTGGAATACCAACCAAGTACAGTTGTCACGTTCTCGTGTGTCTTGTTATCCATTGAAAGAAAGGAGATGGAGGAGTGAGGTTGCCACCACTAACGAGCAATAGAGTATTTGGATCGCTGTTACCCACCCGCAATGCCAGAGGTATCAAATCCGATGCAGGTCTTAGAGAAGCCAATATACTCTTTTCTGTTTATTTCAGTTCGACATATACTTCTGATGGAAGCATAGTGGTAATGTGAGCCATACCGATATTCCTAGGCGTCCACATGACATTGGATTTGGTCGACATGTAAACACCAAATATTACGATACTGATTGAGGCAGCTAAAAAGGTATCATTAAAGCGTCTCTCAAACACCGATAAACTGGCCATTTTGTTCAGTTGAATTGATTACAGTCTAGCCTCCACTAACGACTAACGAATCATCGCTTATAGCTAAAGAAGCTTCTTTTGTTCAGGCAATAGAATCCAAAACTTGGGCTATTATTTAGCAGAGCCCAGAAGTAGCTGCGGCTTTCAATGCTAGCCCAGACTTGGGCTTAATACGGTTTGAAATACGGCCGCAGTTCCTACAGTACTCGTACCTTCTCCACAGTAAATTTTATCTTGGACGTAATGTATATATAAATTATTATTAGGTTCCTTTGTTAGTATTACATTACATTACGTATGACAGGAATCCGATTGAGAAAACTCTGTTAATTTTGAAGCAATGATGGCCGAGCGGTAATAGCTATGGACTGCGGTGCCGCAGGTCCCTGATTCGATCCCCACCGCCGGCTTGAACTTCACCGCATGGCGGAAGGGCATTTTGCGATTGCCCGCCTGGCTAGCTACCACCCTCAAGTGGAAAATCTGTCGCCAAGCACCTAACGGTGTGTTCCGGCAGCAGTCTTTGGGAATCAGTGAAATTACAGGCACATGAGACTTAACAACTATGTCTCAAGGTGACGGGCGCAGTGCGATTCGTCACTTGTGATGAAATACATCTGTTCTGGGCTGAGGTCAGTTCCCTTAACATCAGGTGGGCTTCGAGCTTCTTCCATCACAATACCATAAAAAAAACTGAAAACTTGCCCGAATATCCACAGAGTTGAATCTGTTAAGATTGACATCGTCTTATTAAGAGACTGCATGTACGGTGAAGTTCATCCAGGTGAGACTAGATTTGAGATTCACTGGCCCGTGCATCCCATATACATCTCTACTACTGTGCTATCATCCTTACCTAAGGATACTCTGAGCTTGAATAGTAATAGTAATAATACTAATAATTTATTTCCAAAGACACTGTTTAACAAGGATTAGTTTATATCAATTCCCACTAGGATTCCCTGTTTTGGGAAGTCTATTTACTTCCTAATATACAAATTTATATGATTGATATTGCATCTATACAAGACAAAAATTAAAATAAAATCATCATAAATAATTCAAAACTATTAATTACATTCAATTTACATTATACATTACAATTTTATAATAATAATTAAATATTTATTTAATAGATCGCTAATGTGCAGCAAGGGAACATTCGCAAAGACAACCGAACCCTGAGCTTCCCATCACGTACGCTTTCATCGGATGAACATCCATCAAGAAAATCTCATATTGATCTTTCCCCAAACAAGTAAATAATCGAAAAAGTACCTAGTGGTTTCGCCTTATGATAAAACCTTATTCTAAAGAGAAAAGCTTTTGTAATAACACGTAACGGCGAGCACTGTTTTTATATTTAAAACACAAAAATAGTTTTATATGAATTCATGACACGTTCACAAAAGCTCAGAATACTGAGCATTGCACAAAATATTCAGTTGCTCCAAATACCAAAAAGCTTTGCAAAACTCCTAGAATTGTTGTGAGTAACTGTATGAACAGAACAAAACGGAATATTAAAACACATTTAAAACAAAAGTTAGTTTTAATTAAAACTAACGAGCATTTTGTTTAGAGTAGCTAAAATAGTAGTATAAATTTTAATATGCACCTGGAAACACCTAAGGCTTACCGTTCACGGCAATGCACAATTTTAACAAGTGGATGTGACTTAATAGGTACATTTAAATTTGTGTATGGCTTTGTAGATGCATAAGCGGAGCGACATATAATCAAAAATTTTAACTCAAAAAACCGACAAACCAGAAAATACGCATTAATAGAGATATAGTACCACCAACTTAACTGTGCAGTTTTCGAGGGCGCTACTGGTCAAGGAAATCAACTACAAACTGTCACAATTTGAGGGAAAGTTTTAGTTAATTTTTCTGCCACCTGAACAGATAAGTTGGTGGGACTGTAACTCAAATACTACGTCAGATCTCACTCAAATTTAAATGGACCCTCATGAAAAGCACCAGCATTCGAACATAAAAAAAGCCAAGTGCGAGTGGGACTCGCGCACGAAGGGTTCCGTACCTTTATATTATTTTTAGCAATTTAATTATTATTATTTTTAGCAAATAAACGGCGAAAATCTCTTTTATTGTATGGGAGCCCCCTTAATTATTTATTTTATTTTATTTTATTAATTATATTTAAAGAGAACATTAAAACAAATATTCTGTGAATAGTTAAAGCGTCTACCTGTCACCGTTACTAGTATCGAGCAAGAAACGGTAAAAAAATCAAGTTCGTTGTATGGGAGCCCCCTTAAAAATTTATTTTATTTAATTTTTAGTATTTGTTGTTATAGCGGCAATAGAAGTACATCATCTGTGAAAATTTCAACTATCTAGCTATTACTGTTCTTGAGATACTGCCTGGTGACAGACGGACGGTCGGACACACAGCGAAGTCTCAGTAATAGGGTCCCGTTTTTACCCTTCGGGTACGTCCCTCCAAAGTCTAGAGCATCGCCGCAATGTCGCCTGTTTATCGGTTTTCTATCGGATTCATTTCGGGGAGTGTGCCACGGAACTGCATGACTTGATTCCGCCATCCCCTTTCTATAACCGGACATCCAGGGACACTCAGAAGCGCCACCGCTATATGGTTGATGTTCCATTTACCCGAACGAAACGATTTGCGTCCTCGTTCATCATACGAACCGCCAGGGAATGGAACACCCTGCCTGTCTTCAAAACGCGAGTGAATAGATACCTTCTGGGTAAGCGCGCTCCATCATCGATCGCATCATCACTTACCATCAGGTGAGATAGTGGTCAAGTGCTAACCAGTTCCCTATAAAAAAAAAAAAACAAGAAACGGAACACTAAAAATCATCAAAAGCGGTACACCTTGTAATGAGTTAAGACACACAAACAATTCAGTCAATTTGAGAATATCCTTCTTTATTTAAGTCGGTTAAAAAAAATATTGTCAACGTTAAAATAATTAAATACGAGTAACTCCTTCAGTAAAATGTAAATATTCGAGGTCCTTTGAATTTCTTTATACATGCCTTGTATCCATACACGATTGACGTAGACTGGTGGGTCTGCGCACTTACTTTCGAATTACCACTGTCACTAGTTTCACTTTAAACCTATGTGGTGCCTGTTTAGAGGTTGGTAAAAAAAGACTACAATGTCTCATAACCTAAACACCATAGACTCAACGAATTCCCGCCCGGAGCATACAATTTTGTGCTCCAATTATTTATAATATACCATAGATTCAATTGAGTAGCAGCAATCACAAGTTTGTGAAATAACGTCGATAAATCAAAGTGTTGCCAGTCCTCAAGGTTACTTGTTTGATGGCTTGATGAATAAATGTTTGGAAGAACTTGATGTGTTGTTATTTGTTCTTACGTTCCGTAACATTCATAAAATTTGTTTTCGTTGAACACATGTACAGTTACACATTCTGTAATGCGTATAAATATATAAATGATATGCGAATATGTTTATAAATAATCATCATAACAATTAAATTATAAAAGTAGCCATTTTGTAATCCATATTTAAAATTTAGTATACAAAACAAATCTAAGTTTATCTTCATTGCATAGTGACTACCGCTTTTCATACCACCAAGCACACGCCCTTATCTGTGGCTCTAAATTTACCTCCTAAACGTTATTACATTTTGAGTACAAACTATTTTAACCTCCCCAGTCACTGGCAAAGTTGAACAAACCAACAAAACAACTTTCCATCGTAACATACAAACACTGGTAAGTTAATATATTGTTTTGTGAAGTAATCATGTTTTATTATCGTTGTTTGTTTTGGAATCAGATATTTTGTGTATGTGTTTATGCAAAATACGACGTTTAATGGGTTTGAAAATAAAATTCGTTGAAATGTAGGGCGATGAAACAGAAGTCGTTCTTAAACATCTAACATTTCTCAATTATTTTATTATTTGCGAATTAGACCGTTGTTGGATTAATTTCGTTGTTTCTTTTCTACACATACATGAACTCCTATAGACTTCTTAAGAAATGTTATGTTTTTAAAACTCATGTAATTGGGTGTGAGTTACTCTGTATTCCACCATAATTTTTAAATGCTTGAACAGATTTTGATATGATATGCATTTCTTCGGAATTCGTACATCGTCCCAAATGATACTGAATGCTATTATTTTTTGTCATCGTGCTTGTTCAAAATTTTTACTAATTTTGTTATTCTTATACGACTGACCAAAATGAGTGTAATGTTTTTATGGTCTTAACATTTAAATTAATGGATTTAGATATATGGGGAATTGCTAGAATTTTTAAATTGTTCCAAGTAACAAGCTATAACTTTTTCCAGTTCCAAAGTTTGCTTATTTTGTCTAGCATCTTTGCAAGGCCGATTAAACCACGGTCGCTTCTTCTCCCCTGCTGCCACTAGTGAGTTTGGAATATAACATTCCATTCCCGCCAGTATCGCCTCAGCGACAGCAGCTGCACAGGTGTCAGGATCATCTGATGCGAAGCAAAGCTGTCTCCGCGGGTACGATGCGTAGGAATCTCGCAATCCATCCCAGTCTGCTGACTTGTAGTGCCTGAATCTGAATCTGAGAAGTCGCAGGAAACAATATGTATAAACATGAGCAAATAAACACCAACACAATTTTCTTTTGTAACAAAACACAAACATACATAATCAAACCAAGATTGAATCACTCTGGCAGGATGTTGTCATACAATAAAAAACAATCCCAATATATGCGAGAGGTATTAGTTCAGTTCTCAATGCGATTTCAATAAGATTTATCGTGTTATTGAAAATCTATTCACAGTGTAACAAATCATATTTATATTATATTCGTTCGACAATGTGATATGTAACTGTGGAGGATTTAGTTTACTGTAAGTTTTGTGACGTGAAAATAGGACGCCTCCCGCTGTGAAAGTGATTGGAGATGCTTTGGTGCCCATTTTATTTCTGTGAGTTCACATGTGTCCGACACATTATTAAATAAAACTGAAACCTTTTTGTGACTGTAGATAGTTTTATCTTTGGCCACCAACTCGTCTGGTGGTACGCGACAGTGTGGAGGTTGGAGCATGTAGATTCAGAAGATATCTATTATTTCGACCACATCATCACTTACCATCAGGTGAGATAGTGGTCAAAGGCTAAACTATCAGACATAAAAAAAAATTATATCTCAGGAAAAACAAAAGACTGCAGGGAGTTCCAGTCTTGCGCTATAGGTACTATACTGAGTTACTTGTGAAAATATGTCGATATCTTTGACCTAGGCTTTGGAAGTGTCCGATATCTTTCACCAGGGGGGTTGAAGCAAGTAGGTCACGGCGCTAACTGGTAGCAAACCCGAGCCGAGAATAATTTATAAACGCGGCGAAAATTTTGTATTTCTAACGTGGTAAAAAGGCTCGCCCCTGTTACAAGCGACCAAAAACTATCTACTAAAATGTGGGTGCTTAAACTTTAAATAATAATAATATAATAATAATAATGTTTATTTGACAAACTTCTTAGGTGGTAGGTACTTACAAAACATTAGGCTTTGTACTATTTGTACAAATATGGACACGAAACATTTCTTTGTCAAGTCGTTGATGCCTGTTGTAGTATTAAAACTGTAGTACAACAACGCCCTCCGTTTTTAGCAAGACGTAACTAAACTATAACTAGGGATTTCGGTATGTAAGTAATCTATTTTACCGTATCACATTTCGAAATGAATAATATATTTGAAGCGTTCGTAGCGAAGTTTACTTAGCTGTTCTTAACCGATCAGCAAAGTTAAGCAACGTCGCCCGCGGTCATGAGTTGGATGGGTGACCGCTAGTGACATTACTACCGAGCGCTTCCGTGCTTCGGAGGGCACGTTAAGCCGTCGGTCCCGGTTGTTGTCTTAGGATAACAGTCGTTATAGCATGGTGGTAGGGCAATTTGCTAATGCCCGCCTGGCTAGCTACCACCCTCAAGTAGAAAATCTGTCGCCAAACACCTAACGGTGTGTTCCGGCAGCTGTCCTTGAGAGCCAGTAATTCTAGGTTAGTCTGAACAAACATCTTTGACCACATCATCACTTACCATCAGGTGAGATAGTGGTCAAAGGCTAACCTATCAGGCATAAAAAAAAAAAAAAAAAAAAAATGTAAAGGGTGGTATACCTATTTAAAATATGTGTAGTGGGCTGGAGCATTTGGGCTACCTGTAGGCATGCAATGGCCCCTAGATTGCCCAAAGAAAAAAAAATACATCTGTCTACTCCTTGAGAGATTATAAGTGGGTCAATATGTGTGATATTTTTGTAAATCAAAAGAGTACGTTTATACGTCGAGATATCGAAATAAGTCTATATACTATTAGTTTTACAAGTCAGTTTGGTCCTTCCATTCTCTAAAATGCACTTCTCCATATTTTTAGGGTTCCGTACATCAAAACGAGAAAACGAAACACTTATAAGATCACTTAGTTGTCCGTCTGACTGTCTGCCAAGACCCTTTTTCTGGTGGGGGTATCAAGCTAAAATTCATATCAGATACTCAGGTCTACAGTCTTGAAGTTGTGAAAAAAATCAAACTTCTAAGCCAACGCAATCAAAATGGGCTTTATGCCGCAAATTTTTGACAATCGCAAGGGAATCAAAACCTACAGCTTAGGGTATTCCCGTGAAGTCAGAATCTTGATCTTTGGTACGAAGCAACGTCTTATAGCACAGATTCTTCTAGAGACTTCTAGGTTAGCCTGAATAACATCTTTGATCACACTTACCATCAGGTGAGATAGTGGTCAAAGGCTAACCTATCAGACATAAATAAAAAAAAAAGAGATAAAGGAAAATGGCGAAAAGCATACATTTTTAGATGCATCATAAAATAAAAATATTTTTATACATTTTAATAGATACTTATATACATACAGGTCTGTACGGAACCCTCGGTGCGCGAGTCCGACTCGCACTTGGCCGGTGTTTTTTTTAGTACAGTTGCAATTACTACTGTTTACCCTGCGATATTTTACAATATATTGTTTTACTATATATACCTATAGTTCACACATACAATTTACACCCACACTAAAACGTAGTGTACAAACGAGCCTTATAGTACCACCAACTTAACTGTGCAGTTCGCGAGGGCGCTGCTAGTCAAGGAAATCAACTACAAACTGTCACAATTTGAAGGAATGTTGTTCTTTTTTTTGCCGCCTGAACAGATAAGTTGGTGGGACTGTACACGTACAAATACGCATCAACTATTAAATGTGAAGAGGCGAGTCTTTGTGACTGAGTTAAAAAATAAATAATAAATTTACGATACTTATAAATAATTGGTACTTACTTAGTTCCCCATGTTTGGATAGATTTTTATATATTGGTCAATTTTCATTTTCATTATAATCCAATCAATATAAAAGTCATATGTCAAAGGTTTTAGATTGATCGTAAAAAAGTTACGATGCTTTTTGATTGATTACTTAAAAACCGGCTAAGTGCGAGTCAGACTCGCGTACCGAGCGAGGGTTTCGTACAAACATATACAGTCCCACCAACTTATCTGTTCAGGCGGCAGAAAAAAGAACTACAACATTCCTTCAAATTGTGACAGTTTGTAGTTGATTTCCTTGACCAGCAGCGCCCTCGCGAACTGCACAGTTAAGTTGGTGGTACTATATATAAGTAAAAGTTTATTTTTATCGCTAAATGAAAACCATAACATTTGAAATTTATTAAAAATGGTTTTATAACATAATGTAACTAACAATTTATGCTTTTCGTAATTTTTCCTTTATCTGCGCTATATGACGTTGCTTCGTACCAAATTTCAAGCAAGGTTCTAAGTTTACGGGAAGTACCCTGTAGGTTTTGATTCTCTTGTGAGTTTCGAAAATTTGCGGCTTAAACGGCTGTATCTTTTGATTGCAAGATGGAGGAGGCCTACGTTCAAAAATGGACATCCCAAAATGAATATTAAATATTACAATTTATTAAATAAATCTATCTATGAATTATATACTAATGCATGCAAAAATAAATAATCTTTAATTTTTTTATTAATATTTATCTTAATTTAATTTTACTAATGTTTTTAAATTGATATGGGAAATAAATGGCTATTATTATTTTTATTATTATCTTTTGATTGCGCTGGCTTAGAAGTTTGTTTTTTCACATCTCTAAGGTAATTGTACCTTAGGAGGTATCAAGCTGAAATTATCATAAATACTTAAGTCTATTGAGACTGAAATTATCATTAAATACTTAAGTTTATTGAGACTTAAGTATTTAATGATAATTTCAGCTTGATACCTCCACGCGTTCCTGAGAAAAAGTGCATTAAACGACAGACAGATGGATAGTAAAGAGATCATATAAGGGTTCCGTTTTTTTCCTTTTGAGTTGAGATACGAAACTCTATAAATGTACATGAGCGTGGTAAAAATATATGTAAAAAGTCAATAAACAGTTACGATACAAATAGCTGTCCCTCTGTCAACAGTATCGACAAATTTCAGAATATCTGCTTTCCTATTCCATCCTTCTTTGTACAATAAAAAAGCTCTCAAACTTTTTATTCACAAATACAGAGAAGAAAAGCCCGCTGCACCCATCCAGTACAAAGTGAGAAAATCCGCACCTCACTCAATAAACCTTCTTTTTTACAGCTCCACTGCAAATGATTGCCAATAAAATGCTGTTTTTATTTCTCCTTATCTCGAGCACATTCGCAAAGGAGAGCTCGGATCGCATCGCCTGCGACGGCGTCATATTTCACGACGTTTATTATGACAAGGAACTACTATTCACTAACCGGGGAAGGCCTTACAACCTTGTCATGCATAAATACTCCGGGGTGTTGTTCTTCAGCCATACGATTCAAAATGGTACTCATGTTGATTTTGGTATAACTGCGTGCCAAGTTGAGAAGAGAATATGTCATGACATATCTGGCGTCCCTGGAGGATACGCTATAGCTTACGATGCTGGTAATGATGATATATATTTCGGCGGTCACAACGGCATATACACATACAATTTCATGACAAAATCTGCAGAATTCTTCGCTGAGCAAGGGAAATCTATCTGGGGACTGTTCATCAAGAATCACTTCTACTACATCGAGTATCCAAGCCAAAAACTTTACATATACGAAGACGATTCTTTTGTTAAAGTTGCCGAAGCGGAACATATAGAAATTGACAATTTCTTTATATCCAAAAACAATGAGATATATTATTCTAATAGAACAGCTTTGTATAAAATTGAAAAGGGGAATAGACATGTCGTACATCTGGACGATGAGATGGTAATTCGACAAATTGCGCAAGATGCATACGGTGATGTATTCTTTTTGGCTAGCGATGGGATATATTTGGAAGATAAACCATACCATAGAGTAAAAATGATTGCTAAAATTATAGAGGCGTACGGTTTGACTTTCGATGGTAATGATCACGTGGTGTATTCGGATAGAATCTCGATATATAGATTACTGCCGAGTAATCACAGTGTGCTGTGTTATGAAGCTATAACAAAGCCTAAGGAAGAAAAGGAAGAGTCAATTGAGCGATTGGTTCCTGCTGATTTTTTGATGGGGTAACAGGTGAGGTACTTTTATATATATAAAGTATAAAGTAAATATACCTCCGTGGGGTGTCGGGCTAGATTGTCGTCTGTGGGTGTCGTAAGAGGCAACTAAAGCCGGCACCGAATTTGAACCTCAATTATGCCTCAACGCGATTTTGCAAAGTCGAAGTCAAAATAATTTATTTAATTTAGGCGTCTACGACGCTCTTATAAGTCAATTACAAAGTTAAATATTTTAATATTTTACATTGTACTGCCACTTCTTCTTTATTGCTGAACGCAAAAAATATATAGAGGCACTGTGAGAAGAACGGGCAACAAACCGGGGTCATTCTTTTTAAACGTCTTATAACAATATTTAACAAACATATAGATGATAGGCATATACCGCCCTTACCATAGGCGGCATTGTCCAACCATTTTTGTATTTTAAGTAATCACAAACTGTGTAGTACTCGTAGGATTTCTGTTTTTCACGTGCAACTTGAATTTTCCTGTGAGCGTTGTTTTGCTAATTTAAAACCAAGCACCGCTATTTTGTCTTTTTTCCTCATACTGTAACCGTGATTGTCACTGTTCAATATGAATTTACTTAATTTTTTAAGGAACGTATCTAATATTTTCAATTATATTAAGACGCGGTAAAGTTAAAATATAAATTTCTTTTAAAAGATCCTTCAGAGATTCTATAGCATTATTATTGAAAGTATGCACTATCGGATAGAAGTATGCCACCAAAGCTATGGTGAGCTTTTGGCCGATATTTTGTTACACACATCATTGTAATAGATACTTCTATCATTATAAAAAAAATATAGATGCATAGAAAATTCTTTATTTGCATACCTTAAAAATAATATAACAATGAAATTACAAAATAAACGTATACAAAGGGCGGTCTTGTTGCTTAAAGCAATTTCTTCCAGGCAACCGATTAGAAGGAACTCATAAAATTAGCCAGGTTGGTAGTTAACCAGTTAAACATTATATAATAGTTCTCTAAATATTTACACCCTTACACCTATTTAAATAAATACATATACATACGTTTTTTTTAATATTGTTAGGTTTGCAATAACTCCTGCTATGCGGATTATATTACAAAATCACATATATACGATAGGAAAAAATTTCCCGCACATGACTTAAATTTTTATATATATATTCGTATATTTGTGATTTTGTCATATACATACTTACCTACATTATTTATAATCTAAATACTTACATACATACATTAAACGAATACATACATATATATACCCATTTAAATAAAAAAGGAAGATAGGGTACGCACTAATATCACGACAATATAATGTACAGAAAATTTAAGATAAGCACATAGATAGCATATATGCACGCAGCTACACTTCCATTGTATATGATACGTTTTAATGAATGACAAAGATAGGACGACAAACATGCAATAGACGCACTGACGCACACTACTGAGACTCAATCAGGAGATGTCACCTGATTTGTTAGTGCCACGTACGAAGTATGTTTCTCCCGTTATTTTAAAAGTTCAATGGACAATTCTCTGAAAACTTTTTTATTTCCATTGGAGCGCTCGTAGCGAAGTTTACTTAGCTGTTCTCAACCGATCAGCAAAGTTAAGCAACGTCGCCCGCGGTCATGAGTTGGATGGGTGACCGCTAGTGACATTGCTACTGAGCGTTTCTATGCGTCGGAGGGCACGTTAAGCCGTCGGTCACGGTTGTCGTCTTAGGATGGCAGTCATAGCATGGTAGTAGGGCATTTTGCGAATACCCGCCTGGCTAGCTACCAAGTAGAAAATCTGTCGCCAAGCACCTAATGGTGTGTTCCGGCAGCTGTCCTTGAGAGCCAGTACTTCTAGGTTAGCCTGAACAACATCTTCGATCACATCATCACTTACCATCAGGTGAGATAGAGGTCAAAGGCTAATATATCAGAAAAAAAAGAACGTCGTGCGTTATGGTTGATTCACCCTTGATATATTTCTCATAAGCCGGGATTGCAATTGACATGTATTGTGCCTGTGAGCTAGCTTTCTCTGAGCTGTAATAAGCGTCCATCCTTGCGTACATCAGGTCATAAGCACAGAATAAAAAGGTCATAAGTCAAGAGATTTAGGCCATTATTTTGTTACTAGAATGAACTTTGAACTTTTCGTTAGTAAACTTTTTCAGATATTATACAACTGTGCTACATTTATTTAATTTTTTCGTTCCACAAGTCAATGACCTAAGATAATGAATAGATTCACGCTTTACTTTGCGGAAATCCATATTTATTACAGATCGTGCGCTCGTAGAGTCAAGACCTCCTGAGGATGTTTTGGGTAGAAGCGAAACGCGTCGCAAAATCTTCCGGTTTGGCTACGTGGCGTTTGTGACGTCACGTCGGCTTAGCTGATAAATTGGGCGGAATTGTCACTAAATATATATTTTTTAAGAGTTTTAAAAAAATATTAATTTAAAGTTTTCATAAAATATTTAAAAAATTTTTATTATTAGCCAATGACCTCTAAATTCTTTAAAAATACTTTCTACAACAGAACCCATTCTAGAGTTCAAAGGTCATACAATACAATATTCTTTATTCTTCTCTCCAAAAAGGTATCTTAATTTATTACAGATTATGTAATACTTATATTTACACGTATTACACGTATACCTGTGTTGTGAAGGTAATATAAGAAAAAAATAATGAAGGCTATATCCAATTCCATTCACGAAGGCACCTACATATTGTTTAGTGTAAGCTGCACGGCTGCAACTGCTGCTCTCTACCGATCATATTTTACAGTTTACTCAACGGATAATTACGTAAAGAAGTGTTACTCTCATTAAGTTACCGATTTGATTTCAGACTCATGAGACTCACTATAAAAAAACACACACAATATTCCAAATTCGATTTGATTTGACGCTTAGAAATGATCGCATCCGATCGGTCGCATCGCAGTAATGTTGTAGCACCGCATGGTACACTGTTTAAACCACGCGCGCCGCGGTAAGATATACGTTATGCTGTGTTTGAGATTGATTTACATTCTTTCACATAATTTTCGTAGATATTTTTATGTATGTACCATAACCACCATTTACACCTAAGACGTCAAATTTTTAATAATCGTAATCACCATAAGTGTAATTTTTATGTGAGCTGTTCTGTACACATTTCTGATTAGTTCAAGTTCAAGTTTAGAAAAAAATCAACAAGTTTTGGTCTCTAAATTTTGCCGCCTTAGGTCCGGGCCTACTCCGCCTATGGGGATATCCGCCCTTGTATGCATTAGGCACACAAACAGGGATAATTATTGTTTTCGTGTAACGTGGTAAGTTGGACATCTCTGGAATCACAAGCACAAAAATACTTTGAAAAATACGTTGGGTTTCAGACAATTGAATGACAATTGACAATTTGAAGGCTCAGTGGCATGGGCTATGGACTGCCGTGCAGCAGGTCCATGGTTCGGATCCCACTGCGGGTTTGAGCTTGGTGGAAGGGCATTTTGCGAATGCCCGCCTTGCTAGCGACCACCCTCAAGTAGAAAATCTGAATCTCTCAAAAGATTTTCTCACAGTGTGTTCCGGCAACAGTCCTTGAGAGCCAGTAAAATTACAGGCACATGAGACCTAACAACTGTACGTCTCAGTGTGACGGGCACAGTGCAATTCGTCGTTGACGAAATGCATCTGTTATAGGCAGAGCCCTCGGGCTTATACCGTGACAATAACATAATAAAAAAATTAAAAAAGTGGCCTGACATTAAACCGAACGCAAAATGTTTATATGTGAATTGCTTTGTTGCTTAGTAAATTATGTACTACATTTTGTAGTATGCTAACCTATGTCGTGCTTACATATTTGAACCGTTTGGTGTAGAGACGTTGGGTTCGCGGCGGCCGGGAGCTCATCGTATTTTCCAAAACTTATTAGAGCGCTTGGTGGATACGACGCGTGATCATAATGCTGGCACCTATTTGGCTCAACGAATAAGCATTGCAATTCAACGGGGCAACGCTGCCAGCATACTGGGCAAACTGGTAGTAGGCTAGAGAATTTGGACTGCCTGTGAGTCTATAATTTTTTTTTTATTCCTGTTATGTTATCCTTTGACCACTATCTCACCTGATGGTAAGTGATGGTGTGGTCGAAGATGTTGTTCAGGCTAACCTAGAAGTTAGAACTAACTTAATACAACTTATAGGTTGTCGAAATGCTTTTATTGTAGAAGCTGAAGTGTTGTAAATAGTTACGTAGTATTTTGTTAATAAAGGCATACCGCCGGTTGTAAAGGGGCTTCCAACAAAATAAAACAAATTAGATGAAGATGATTAAAATTTTTATTACGAAGAGAAAAGTTTTGCAATTATGAATGAAAAATGATATCTGGCAAATGTCCACCACGAGCACGCTGACAGATGTCGATTCTGTCATCAAAGTTTTTAATCACTTTTTGGCAAAATGGCGGGTCTTTTACTACCATAAAGATGAGATAAGAGTAGGATCATGGTGAATGATAACATCCAACTGCCCAATGTTTGATTCGCAATATTGAATAATATCAAAACATTTTCAGCACAATTATTTGCTCTACAATGAATAATGTTCATTGAAAGTTTGTAAATATTGAATATGAAATCAAAACTGTGCAGCAGCATTGTATTGGTTGATCTCATTGAGTGATATCATGTGAAGATTTTAGTGATATTTAACATGAATACTTTTAATGTGTAATATGTAAGTACTAATATAACATTCTCTTTTTAAATGCACCATCACCACTGTGAAAGTTTGTTTGTTGTATAAAGTTACAATTAAAGCACATCAGCAACTTTTAGCGGCTGGAGTGATTAAGCAACATTTTGAGAGCAGTTTTACTTTTCTTTAACAAAAGGGCAGTTGGGAGTAACACATATAATTGAGAGTATTATTAGAGTTCTGGACTTCTAAAGGAAAAAAAACAAAACTGTTATATTGCATATAGTAAGACTCCGCGTATCGAACACTGTGACAGATTTTGTACTGCTGCAGAAGAAAAGCTACATCAAAACTCAATACGACGAACCAATTGCAATATAATGCTTAAAATAATTAATTAATTCATTTGACGTATTTGACGAAGCTCTGATTATTAGTTTCCGACAAATCAATATACATCTACATCTACACTAATATAATTAAGAGGAAAGATTTGTATTTTTGTATGTAACGAATAAACTTAAAAACTACTGGACCGATTTTGATGAAAATTGGTATGGAAATTGTTTGAGATCCGGGAAAGGACATAGAATAGTTTTTATTCAACTGCGGAAAAAGAGGTTAATGGTTTTGCGCGATATCCAATAACCGCGCGGGCGGAGCTGCGGCCGGAAAGCTTATATAAAATATAAACCTTCACACGCGCACAATACCGCCTATCGCGTATCTTGTTAAATATCATAATAGGTTATTCGGATTTGATCTGAAATGTTTGTTTGAAGCAATGATGGCCGAGCGGTAATAGATATGGATCGCCGTGACGCACGTCCCTGTTTCGATCCCCACCGCCGGCCGGCTTGAATTTCACCCGCCTGGCTGGCTACAACTTTTAAGTAGAAAATCTGTCGCCAAGCACCTGAAAGTGTGTTCAGCAGTCCTTCAGAGCCAGAAAAATTACAGGCACATTAGACTTAACTACTGTATGTCTCAGTGTGACGGGCGCAGTGCGAATCGTCACTTGATGAAATGCATCTGTTATAGGCAGAGGTTAATCTTCTTAACATCAGGTGGGTAGTGCTTGTTCCGTCACAATCACATAAAAAAAAACTACTTGTACCTCTGTTACGTATAAAAGCATTCTAACTGCCTAAGATTCTGATCTGGCATTGAGACGACAGATTTTCTGCTTGAGCAATGACAAATGCCACCTTATGATAACAACCGGGACGGAGGACGGCTTTAATTACCTTCTGGAGCTTGGAACCCATTGGTAGTAAATGCCACTTCACCCATCCAAGTCATAACCGCTGCAATTAATTTTCATAGATTGTAACGTTTACGTTCTGAAGAAAAAAGGCCAGGCCAGGAGTACCCTAAACCGAGGCACATGTATGAACGGATTGATGAAGCGAAAGAGATATGTTAGGATCGTAGTAAGTGGAAATCTGTGGTCTCTGCCTACCCCGATGGGAGAGTTGTGATTTTTTATGCCGGATATGTTAGCCTTTGACCACTATCTCACCTGATGGTAAGTGATGATGTAATCGAAGATGTTGTTCAGGCTAACCTAGAAGTACTGCTCTCAAAGACAGCTGCCGGAACACACCGTTAGGTGCTTGGCGACAGATTTTCTACTTGAGGGTGGTAGCTAGCCAGGCGGGCATTCACAAAATGCCCTACCACCATGCTATAACAACTGCCATCCTAAGACGAGAACCGGAACCGACGGCTTAACGTGCCCTCCGAAGCAAGGAAACGCTCAGTAGTAATGTCACTAGCCCCATCCAACTCAGCTAAGTAAACTTCGCTACTAGCGCTTCATATATACATTTTATGTATGTATGTAATGTTTAATTAGATTTTCGTGATTATTAAGTACAGTGATTAAAGGACTCTAAACATCGGCTACTAAATTGTAGCTATCTACAGCATTAACAAATGCCCTACCATTGTGAGTTTTTAATAAGAAACCATCCAAAAGCAAATTTGAAATAGAATAATTTAAATACAAATAAACAAACCTTTGTTCCATTGTTCCGGTAATAGATGGTGCGTAATTAAACAGATTTGGTAATAACTGCAATCTAAGTCATGGCAGTGCTTTACTTAATCACTTGTACTCATTTGTTAAGACATTATCTCTCTTTTGTTTCTTTGAATATGATAATATTTGCAAATGAAGATTTAATTCGTAATCTTTGTTTATCCTACTCAGTACTTTTGATTTGGAATAATAAAAGGATATAATTCGTCTTTAGACGCTTGATTTTTTCAAAGAGATAAGATGATCTAAATATTGTCATGATTATCCTGAATATATCACCTAAAGCTTAATATCATATTTATCTGATATCTATTCTGCCCAGTAGATAGCAATAGGCCGGCTCTTTATTACATGAAATCAACACATGTCTGCTAAATTTTACTCCGTTCAGGGTGAAATATTTTTAACGCACACAAACAATTTCCCAAACGCTCCGTTCTCTATAGAGGTGATAAAACACTAGGCAAATAGTTGCAGATTTCATATAATCATCATAATCATTAGCCGAAAGATGTCTCGAGGATGTCTGGAGATGTTTGGAAGGATACTGGTGAACAAATGACCCTATTAAAACACTTATTAGCCACGTGTACCCATCACTCAGCGACTCTTACGATGTCGTTAGTAAATTGTGGGAGACCTATATAATATTTATATCACTGAATAAGGATGTAGCAATAGGTCATCGTAAGTTATAGATAAGAATCACAAAGGTGAAGAAAACCATTCATTGTTTGACAGCTAAATCCTTAATTGCACTTAAACTCAAATCACTTCTGACTCGAGTAAATATTTTTTTAGTCAGATAAAAACTCGAATAAAAAATTTTGAAGTATAATGTTTTAGGGTTAAAATCAAAGGCTATACATTTTTGTATCACTTTTAAAATCATTATTTTTTTTCTTTCAGATACGAGATGGAACTGTTGTTGACTGTTCTATTTATAACATCAGTACAAAGTCTCCCGCAATCTAAATGCAATAGAATTATGATTGGAGATAAATATTACGACCGTGAAGTGCTCTGGTCTAATATTGGCAGACCCTACAATCTTATTGTGTACAAACCAACCAACACACTGTTTTTTAGCTACTCCACGCCTGAGACTTATTCGGACGTTGATTTTCAACTGGCGTTCTATAACATTGATACGAAAGAATATCAGACTATTGCTGGTATTAGAGGGGGATGTGCAGTAGCTGTAGACTATTCTTCTGACACGATTTATTTGGGTGGCAGTGATGGAATATACAAATTCAACATGTTGACGAGATTAGCAGACTTTTACAGTGAAAGAGGCAAAAATATATGGTCTCTGTTTCACAAAAAGAATCTATTTTACATAAGTTATCCTGATCAAAAGTTACACTTAGAAGTAGACGGCAGATTTGCTAAAGTTAAAGAGTTTGAACATTTTGAAATCGATCACTTTTTTGTGTCTAGTTCCAACGATATATATTTTGCAAATAAAACAGGTATGTATAGATTTGACAGTGAACATATGGGTGTAAAGACTGTAAATGATTTGATAACTGTCAGGCAAATTGTAGAAGACAATGAAGCTAATATATATGTATGTACAAACTACGGCGTGTTAATAGATGGTAAGTACGATAGTTTCAAGAAAATTATTGACGCTAAAAATGTGTTCGGAATGGCGTTTGATAAGGACAATAATTTTATCATTTCTGATGAAAATAGTATAATAAGATTGAAAGTTAGTACGCAGAATTGTGTTGGTAATCCTCATTGGTAAATATGTGTCAATGTTGTTATCGATTGTAAATTATTTATATAATAAGTTATATAAGCAATTGTAGAAAGTATTGAAATGATAATATACATATCCGCCGAAATCTGATTTAAATTAAAACATGAACCAAAGACATTTAGGTATTTTCCAAGATATTCTTGACTCCTTACACATAGTTTTATAATCGGTTGTGTTGTCTGGGCAAAAAGATAAGGAGTTAAAAAATGCGACAGCCTCTGTACCTCAGCTCTTTGTGAGGGCATCATCGTAGTTGATAGTTGTTTCTTGTTGTGTGCCAACATCTTTTTGCTCGGACTAATCAACAAGAACTTGCATTATAGTGGTTTATTTATCTTAAATATATCTATATGAATTTTAATTGGTTTTATTTATTTACCAACTATTGGCTACCCAAACTGAATATTGATTAGGCATGCGATCTTGTTCTTTCTTCACCAAAGGCCTGGGTACTCATTTGGTAGGTGGCAAACCTTGCCCTAAAGCCAGCTTTGGGTCGTTAGTACCATACGGTTTGCATTAGTGTTAGGCATTGTGCTTTAAAAATGGTAATAATGTTTAATTGTTCAATACATCTAACAAATCTGTGGACCAGCATATTGCATCTTTCTGTCAATATCTTCTGCTGGCTGGTCATTAAAATCTTAGATGACAGGGTGCACCAGATATTGCTGCACGCGTCTTAATTCATTTCCTTTGATCATTACTTTAGGTGTATATTGAGGACCTTTTCTGGCAGACCTGAAAAACATCCATTCACTCTTATTGGTATTATAATATATGAGTCGAAGTTCATCAGCATATTTTTCATATAAACTTAATATTTTTTTCAAGGGTCTGATCGTTGGGTCTAGTAGCACCTAACTAATTTCAGTCATTATAATTATGACTAATTTTATTGTAATTTTTTCAACAAAGTATACTGAATTCATATAACTTATTAATAAATAAATTGTAATGGACAAAGTATTTTCATATATAGCATACATACATACATATTGGAAACCGTGAATGCGCAATTAAAAAGCTGTGTTAATGCTGCATCACAGAAACATGGCACATTTCGAACGCTGGTTTAAAAAACACAGTTCATTCGGTACCTCTATATAAACAGTAGCTATATTTCAATTTGTGGGGCGTCGTTGGTACAGTATTCCGTCTGCAACAGAACAAAGACCAACATCAGATCAGATACGTTGCTGTAATATATTTTTACTATAAAAAATATGTTGTGACTTTTCCGCCAGTTTTCCAAACAGGTACTTGCGTTTGTGATATTGCTCATCATATCTGTATTAGAGTTTTCGCCAATAATCATGTCTGTTCTCAGTAGGGGGCCGGGCTAGAATTAAACCCCCCATATCTTCCTGGAAAGATGCCCATCTCCAGGAAGATCCAGAGCCTTCTGAAGAACTAACATTTTACACTGCAATCCCCGATACACCTGCCAAGCGACGGGGTTATGGTAAGGTTGTGGTTAGGGGGTATAAAAATCACCCCCATCCCTAATGGAGGAAGCATATATTGTTCAATGATGGACGATTTCCAGCTGTAGATGATGATGATGATTATGTCTATTAAAATAAGCTTTTTAAATACTAAATAGCTTTGACCTTTTAGCATATTGTCCATTTCTAATTTTAATTATATCGTTATGATTAATTGACATGTAGTTGGTTATAAATTTCATGACTACATTTTTAATTCTAGTAATGATTATTAAACTTGCAAACGAACACAGAAAGCATTTAAAATATAAAATAATTTATTATACAAACAGAATAATTTCATTTACTAGTTTAATATCTACTATTTTCATGTCATAGAATTATATCACACGCTTTAAATTCCTGCATTTGTAATGGATACTGTTTATCCATACTGTTTATACATACCGCCCAAACTTATGCATGTCATGGTTACCCATCGCCGGAGGTGGCGTTCGGTAAATACAATTTAAACATTTAAATCTTCCAATTGTAATGTGCAATTGAAACTGAATAAATTGAATAATAAATGTAAAATTCAGACATGTTTTCTACTAATTGCTATATTAAATTTTCATACAATTGTTTTAAAATGTGTTAAACGTTCTGCTTTCTATCTATTTGTTGAACAAAAACAGAACAATTTAATTTTTATATTTTTATTATGAAAATTAGCGTGTTTTTCACTCACTTCAGTAAATAGTACGGGATAACTCACGTGAATAAGTCAGATAGCTCCGACTATAGTTTATATTTATATACATTACGTTGGGTAGTTCTACTTAGTAGTTTTATAGCAGCAATAGCCAAACGATAATACTTTGAACTGCTGTATTGACAGTTCCATGGGTTGATCCTACCATGCACGGGCTTCACCGCGTGTTCCAAAGCATTTTGCGAGTAAATATTACTGTTTGTTTTTATACTTCAAACAATCTTTTAATCTAGAATAGCCGAAGATCCATAAACGTGCGACGCCCGTGGCACTCAAAACATTGGCAATACTCATTGGCTGATAACAAAAAAGGGGATTTTCTTTTAATTTTTAACATACAAATAATATATAATATTTGTATGTTAAATATTGTATGTAAAAGAGTTCATCGATTTAACCCATTGGCATCGGCGATAATGATAACAATTGAATTTCATTCATAACTAAGACATAGTGGGCCTGACGATGGCAACCTATTATCGGGGTGGGGGGATGGGTAGACCCCCCTGTGAAAGAGAAAATGCGATGCGAAGTTGAACCTAACCCAGTCCACTACGCTAATAACCTAAGCTTTAGTAATTAGGAGTACATTATCTACCTACTTAACTATTTTAACTCTTATTTCTTAGAAAAAAATAAATAAATTATATATTTATATAAATTTATTGAAATGAAACACGTTCAAACGTCAGTACTAAGTGAAATTGAACGTTTTATTACAAAAATGTCCTGTTAAAGTGTCAAACGTTGCGAAATTATTTACGTTTTTCAATTACTTATTTCTAACCAAATTATTTTGTTTTCGCAAATAAATATTTTACGTGCAGGCTTAAAAACAAATCGCCAACTCGATGTTTTATAATCTGAGCCGTTATTATTAATATTTATGGTTGCGCCAATCAATAGTTAAAAATGTTTATACTAGCTTTTGAATTAACCGCGCAGTTTCTTCGCATTTGTTTGACAGTCAATGTAAGATTAATATCTATTTTATTGGCACTTCTGTATAGTTCCTATTCCCCTTCCCTTTTCCACGCACTACCTGCCTCGCGAGTACAAGCGAGACCGACAACGTTCGTCGAACGACAATCTACGCACAAAATCTGCCGACGCGGGTCGAGTTGTTGCTGTACTGCAGTTCCGCTAAGAACACGAAAAATCAATAATTGCGCGTGCGCTTCTCCTAATATATAATAATAACGTTGTTGTGTTGGCTCCCAAAATACAGTGATTAATGGACCTTAGTGAAGAGATTTGAGGATTTGCATAGTGACCGTGCCCTCCCGGACAAATCATCATCAATGCCTGAACTACTGGTTTATGGCAAGCACATGGCGTGACATTAAGAAGATCAGAACAGGTCAGTGCATTTCCATCCTTAATCAGGCTGTATTCTCTCGTTCTTCTCCGCTGCAGCCCGAATTCCTTTCAGGAAGTGCCAATAGCTTTAGGTCTCAATCTCATCATATCACAACGTTATTCACCCGCTCAAAATATACAGTCCACTCCCGCGCCACCAATTTATGTCATCTCCATTTTTTTTTATTATCAGAAAAATATTTTTGTTTTAATTTTTAACTTGTTTAACCTTACTGTTCACACTAATTTGTTGCACCCCCGTCTCATTATTTTTGTATATCCTCTCCATTCCAAAGTTGCATGAAATAGATTGCTGTTAGTGATAAGGCCATTGTAACACTTGATTGTAATTGAGATGAATTACTTAGCACTCCATGGATTCACCGTGCGGGTGCCGGGTCCATGGCGTTGCAGAGAAAGAGGCTAGAGGGGCCTGGGACTTGCTACCCAGGAGTAGGGTTAAGGGGCCCCTTTATGATGTAACTTTATATTATTATTTCATATCTTTTTATTTCTTCGTATTTTATTATATTATATTTTCGTAGTGAGTACAACCAAAAAATTTACTATCTATCGATCCAAATGTTCAGCCCAGGGATCAATTTCAAACCTTCAACATTTTAAAACCTACTCCTGTTTTGTTCAATTTCTAACCACTATAAATTCTCAGTGACAGTGCACAGCAAATAAAATTTGCAATATTTGAGCAAACATCGACAGTCGACACTCGTGGCCCGCACCGCAATTATGCAAAACGTGCGCCACGAATAGGCTTCACTAAAAACTACGCAGAATGTAACAAAATATCCAAAAAAATTACACAATGCGTAGAAAAATGGCACGAACGGGTAATCAAATTAAACAATGGCGTTCGTATATACGTCCAATTTGAACAGCTAGTTGTGTCTGTGTGCTCTAACATTTATTTATATCTGGACACAAACACAAATTACATGCAAATACACTATCGTATAAAAACCATCATAGTCACATACGTTATATTTCGCCTTTTTTAACTAGGTTCATTGCTACGAACTTAGTTGAAGAATGGTATGGCATATGGGGCTATATTAATTGCTATATTTAGCTGGTGTAGGAACACTGTCTCACAAGATACAGTTTGCTAAAAAGTAGTTTGTGAGGTAGGGGCCCTGTTTTTATATTGTGAAATTGTATAGCCTACCAATTCCAATGGTTGTTAACTACTTCTTTGTGTACTTTAATTTATATGTGTGACTGCTAAGAAATTAACATTATTATTATGTGTATAAGCGTATTTTCAACCAATTTTAAAACAAGGAGCAGGATCTCATGAATGTTTGTTTTTTTTTTTTAATGTTATTGTGAAGGAACAAGCGCGAGGCCCACCTGATGTTAAGCGGTATCCTCTGCCTATAACAGATGCATTTTAATAACAAGTGACGAACTGCACTGCGCCCATCACCTTGAGACATACCTATTAAGTCTCATTTTTGCCTGTTACTCTCAAGGACTGCTGCTGGAACACACCGTAAGGTGCTTGGCGACAGATTTTCTACTTGAGGGTGGTCGCTAGCCAGGTGGGCATTCGCAAAATGCCCTTCCACCATCCGGTGAAGCTCAAGCTCTGGGCAAGATTCGAACCATGGACCTGCTGCGCGGCAGTCCATAGCCAATGCCACTGAGCCATCACTGCTTCAAAAAGTGTTTGATGTTTTTTTATATACGAAAGCTGGCGCTTGTCATATGGTCCCATTCAAGCTTGAGTAAGATTTATTGATTCCTAATAATACGTATTTGTAGGTTAAAGTCGTTTTAATTTGTTAAAATTTTTTTATACTGAGTTCGTTTTATTCAAATACAAACGTAGCGCTTCTTACGGACGTTTTGTTAGATGTGTTTTAGTATATGCGATAAGGACGAGCCTATGACCACCTACTGGGCTCTGTTTCAGATTCCAGATCACTAGTACAATTATTGGTTTAAAATTCAGTTTTTTATTTGTGCACTTTTACAGCTCTAAGTATTTTCACAGTTCAGTTTTTACACCAGTTTTACGCACGGGTGTTTATTTATGTTTTGGGGTCTGAAACACCCGAGTTTACACATGAGTATTCTTTTTTGTGGAAATGTTTCTTGAATGTTTTATTTACATATTTGATATTAACTATTTACGAATTGCGAATTTAAACCTGAATCTTTTATTTTTGTAGACATTGCCAAAATAGGTACGTAATAGGGTGTAATGTGATGAAAATTATGGTTATAAGTATTAAAAGGGACATAATCTCGATGAAAAAACAAATATATGATTTTTGTTTACATTTAATTTTTGTCAGTGATGTGAGTCGAGACGATACATATCTAGATATGTATCGTCGTACAAATGCGGGTAGTTGTAGAAAATACTTCAAGACGCCAACGTCTAGGCATCCGCCTCTTCAGTCCACTCGTGACCACGACTAATGCAACAGGTCGTAACGTCGAGGTAAATAATATATAAAATATGTTTTTATCGCGATTGAGTGCCGTTAAATACTATGTGATGATGTCGCGAGTCTTAAAGTTAAGCAAGTCAAGCATATTGATTGGCACAGCCTAATAAAGAGTAGTGGACAATTCGGCTGATACAGTACACTATCCAAAGTTCAGTATGAAGTACGTAATGTTTTTTTTATAAGCAAGGCTAAAGTGAATGTTTTTATTTTAAAACTTTTTGCTGTTCTGAAACTATATTCTACATAGATTTAAAAGGTACAGTATATTTTTGTTCAGTTTATTTGTGTTTGTTTTTAGATGTTGTTTATGTGGCTTCGTTTGAATGTTTCAGGATTTTTGTTGGTTTATGAAGCTTTTCGTTGTTCTTTATTACTAAAAGGTTATGGTAAGGTAAAATAGAAAGGATTTAAGCATTTTTATGAGGCATCTACATTTTTTCGTTGTAATTCAATCATAAATTTTTGATCTCAATATGAATGAAGAATATTAGAAACATATATTAGTTATATATATTGTTTATTTATTTGTCAGCAAAAAACGTGTGTTATGTATGCTAAAACGAAACCTTACTTTAATTTTAAAGGCAAAATCGATAGTTCTCCTATAAAATTCATGAATCATTTTAACTTAGGTACATAGCATTTTATAGACGAAAAAATCTGTGCTAAATATAGCCTCGTGCCTGATGGAGTGGGATGCTGTAAAACTTTATTTCGGTCCCACTCATTGTTGCCCACAATAAATTATAAGTCAGTAAAGTTCTTGTTTGTGCCCGCTGAAAGCAGACTAGAACAGCGTTTAAGCTCTTGTGCATAAAAGCCTGGTTGCACAAATGCATAAAAAGTCATATTTTGTTTTAATTGATCAAAGAGGTATACTTTGCTAAATACTTCTTGTAGAAAGTTTATCTGGGTCTTTCATAATACACATAGAACATGGGTTTAAGACCCATACATAATTTTTTATTTATGTGTGTTTTGTTATACTATGTGTGTAATTAAACAATGACACACATAGTATAACATTGTTTAAATATCATTTTAAATTTAAATTTTTAGTGCTATTTTATAAATTATTTATTTAATTTCCTAGCAATTAAAGTGAATATCTGAGTGCGTAAACAACCAATTTTAGCCTTGAATCGGGGACTAATGCTATCGCCTTTGACTCAGTCTGTTAAGACTAGTGGCCTCGTAGCTCTTTTCATACAAACCTACTTTCTTCATATTTTAAATAGCAAGTGTTAAAACTCGTTGCAATTTTGCATGCATGTCTTTGAGCCTAAAATCTATGCTTCTGGTTTGCCAGTATTTCGTTTTATTATAATATGTGAAAATAAATATTCCTATACAAAACGACCCCGTGGGGTGCCGGGCTAGAATTTCACCCCCCATCTCTACCGGGTGTCGTAAGAGGCGACTAAAAGTGACACACCAGAAGGTGTGCAGCAGCACTTTCTGAGCATCAGATATGCGTGCGTGAGGATTATGGCAACCCTCCTCCCCCATGTAAGGGGAGGCTGTGTGGAGCAGTGGACTATCTGGCTGACACTGGTTTATAAAATATGACGAAACTACATTTAGTTACCCTTACGCTTACGTATCACGCGGGGCCGATATCGTCCATTTATTAATGAAATTCAATTGTTTTCATTTTCTCGGCAAACAGCAACTTACATACATTTGGTTTTATTGCGCATGGATTAAACATATTCTACTAAAATGACTTCAGTGTACAAAACATTAGTTGTACAATCTACTATTTTAGTACCCATAATATCAACACATATAATCTCTGCAAACAAACAACTTACAAACAACTTTTTATTGTACTTTGCCCGTAGTTAATCTGAATTACCTGAAACAATCAAAGAAATAATATTAATTACAAATCGGCTGGAAAAAATACAAATCGGCGTATGAAATTAGTCGCCGGATTGAGCTTTGTAGGATTCCGTAACAAAACACCTACTTCTATTTTAAAATACGCATTATTAATAACTTAAATAGGTACTACTCATCATATGTCACTCATATTTAAATGGGACCACAAGACAAGCACCAGCTTTTGAATTTAAAAAACACTATCAAAACCAGTACATCCTCTAAAGAGTTAGGAAACAAAAAAGTACAGTCGATTCAGAACCTTCAGCTGCTGCGGCACGCTCCTTCGCTCGCTTAGCTCGTACCGTTTTTGTGGTAACAAGTAACCTAAATTTCATTCTCGCTTCGCTCATCGTCGCACCTATACGTCTTTACCCCGGACTACTCAATGTCTAAAAAATATTAAAAAACCGGCCAAGTGCGAGTGGGACTCGCGCACGAAGGGTACGGTACCATTATCTGTAACCTAATCTTGAAATACGCACACTTTTCACAGAGTCCGATTGAGCTGGGTAGGTACGGCAAAAACTTCTTTAATTGTATGGGAGCCCCCTTAATTATCTATTTTATTTAAATTAATTATATTTAAAGAGAACATAAAACTAAATATTCTGTGAATAATTATATAGCCTGGTGACAGACGGACGGCCGGACGGACAGTGAAGTCTCAGTAATAGGGTCCCGTTTTTACCCTTTGGGTATGGAACACTAAAAATATTGTTCACTTTCATAATAAGTTAAGCAAGTATTTAAACGTAATTCGTCCAAGTCATTTGCCTAGCTGTTTGATTGAATGTCTGAATATCATTTAGACCATTAGTTGAACGATAATGTTTAGTATTAGAATAGTCCAGTAATTGCACGACTGGTTAAGGTGTTGGGCTGCGACATAGAAATGTATTTTAATGAATAGCAACTATCTGATGTTTGAAAAATCTTAATGCCATTTCATTACATTAAAAAAAAACATTTTAAAACACAACGTTTTCAAGTTAAGTGTTAACATAACAGATAATTAACGCCAGGCGCAAGGCGAAGAATATTTAACATATTTCCGAGTGTTGCCAGTTTGTAATTAAAAAATAATTACATCGTTTTTCGGCGCCTTTCATAATGAGCATCTTCTGGGTGTTAAAATAAATGATTTTGTTATTTTACATTGTTAAGGTTCTGTTAAAGTATTATGTGAGTTTTTTGTGCGTATGAAATTTGATCTCGACATCTGTAAGTACTTATATAAAATCGTGTACGTATACCAACACTATAACAGTTTTAACATGCGTATTTGATTATATAACTTTAGAAACAATGTTACAAGTGCTTAAGATTGGAAATAAGGCAAATTGAAAACATTTGAAGTCATGTGTATACACAAAGATGGTAAACAGGCAGAACCCTGGAATGAATCGCTATCAAGGACCGCCACCATAAGCATACCATTACCGTAGTTGAAATATTTGTCTGTAAGGTATTTGATCTCAAAGATAAACTAATGAGGAATCTTACATTTCACTATGTAATTTACCATATCCTTTATTTTTTTCTTTTACGGGTTGTTGCGATCTTCAACCATAATAGAACGAGCACCAACTCACACTTGGCTGGTTTATTATTTATGTCAAAACATTTGAATGCCGTATATCCTACGTAACGCGGCGCGTTGGGTCCGTGGAAAGATCATGAAATCGTATTCTGCATGCCACTTTTAACATTAACGGCGCGTTTCGAGCACTTTATTGACGTGTTTCAAACTGTCAAAATAACGCGGCTAAATCACAATAACTTCTTCAGTATGGACTCTCTGGAGAAGGTAAACGTAAGAAGTAAGATACCACTATGTTGAAGTGAAGTCTAACATTACACGGTGAAACACTCGCGCCAAACCTTTATTTACTTTCACATTGATAAATTATGCGATAGAAAGGTGGATGATTAAAATACTTTCGAGAGAGAAATGTTTTCCAACGTAACTCGTGAAAACTTGGAATAAATTAATTAGCCATAGATAATTTACCTCTTGATTTTATTGCTGATAGGTAAGCCTTTGACCACGATATCACCTGATGGTAAGTGATGATGTGGTCGAAGGTGTTAACAGGCTTAACCTAGAATTATGAGTAATTCCTAGAATTACTGCCTGTTAACAGCAATGGGACAGCTGCTGGATAACAACATTAGGTGCTTGGCGCCAGATTTTCTACTTGATGGTGGTAGCTAGCCAGGCGGGCATTTGCAAAATGCCATTTCACATTATGGAAAGGCATTCCACATCCGGGGCATACATAATACCGTTTGTAGAGACCTTGTTCATTAAGGGCGTTATCAAGCACGTTATAATTTACGGCTTGTTTTTATGTCAAGTGTTATTTGCAAAGAATTTCTGGTTTCATAACGAATATGGGCCTTGATGATACGCAAAGACGCAGTCGACGGTGGAACATGCTTGCCTGGGAGACACTTAGTCCCTCTGTACTTTAGGAATAGAGAGTCATTTATAATATTATAAATCTCTAACAACTACCAGCTAAGTGAAATTACATCATATACACTAAAGTACGTGGACAGAAAGGCAATAATAGAATAGTTCGTGTTTGTTGGTTGGAAGTTGCGCTTCCTCAGATTTATGAGCTTAGTTGTTCTTTTCTGGGGAGACGGTAAACGGGGGCAGTCGGTAGGATACCTATTTAAAGGAATTCGTTTAAGCGATGAAGATACATCCGGTGGAGCTATAGAGGTGTGTATCGATCATTGTGCCAAGAGAAAATGGCTACTACCTGGTTCAAATTCTGCTCCAGCTTCAGCATCATCACATGGAAGAGTCTGCGGGTGCTACTTGTTATAAAATATGGCAATTATAGAGGTCGTTATAGCTGTGATGGCCCAGATGCAAAAGTAACATACTGCAACGCATGGGGTTATGGTTTGCATCCGGTTGTAGACTTGAGTTTAAATGTATAATAGTAGTAATGTATCTGTTGAATATACTTGTCTGCATAGTAAGATGAATGACTAGTAAGAAGAATAAAAATAAGATAACGTATAGAAGAATATTTGCTTGTCACGGGGTCAGTCACCCCGTGACCACGATCACTGCAAAGTGTTTGAAACGTCGGGATAAAAATTAAATATACGCGATTTAAACCGTTTAAAGTTGTTTAATTACTATATTACAATATTTCTTTAAATTATGTAGGTGACCGTCGATAGCTTGGCAGAAGCGGATTTGTCCAGACATTTTTGTAGTTTAAGTAATCAAAAACTAGATTTCTTCATCAAAATGTGTTTCACGTGCAACTTAAATTTTCCTTTTATATTACTACGACTACACTGTTGTAGTCCTGGTGCGACTATTTTGTTTAAAAGGTTTTCTCGTTACATTCATATTTGGCATGCATATGTTAAATATGGTACAAAATAGAAGTGTTACAAGTGATTTAAAATTTATTAGCATCATTTTTAAATAAGCTTTTAAGCTCTATTAATTTGTTCCAGGTTATAGTTATGTAAGTGAATTTTTTTTTTAATGTTTTTTATGTTAGTGTTAAGCGGTATTCTCTGCCTATACCAGATGCAATTCATCACAAGTGACGAAATGCACTGCGCCCATCACATTGAGACATAGCTGTTAAGTCTCATTGTGCCTGTAATTTCACTGGCTCTCAAGGACTGCTGCCGGAACACACCGTTAGGTGCTTGGCGACAGATTTTCTACTTGAGGGTGGTCGCTAGCCAGGCGGGCATTTGCAAAATGCCCTTCCACCATGCGGTGAAGCTCAAGCTCTGGGCGGGATTCAAACCATGGACCTGCTGCGTGGCAGTCCATAGCCAATGCCACTGAGCTATCACTGCTTCAAAATCTATTTATATTATATTTCTATAGTCTGGTTTTTAATTCGAGATCAAAATGTAAACAAAGATATGTCAATATATGTCATTGTCAAACTGATAGGTCAGGGTGTTCAATAGATTTTCTTCAAAAATATTCTCACAAGTGTGGCTATTAAAAACAAAAAAATCTTACACTCATTTTTTCAGGCTTGAATATAAGCGTAAATATGTACGCGCATATAAAAGTGTTTTATTGTTTCATAATAATGATAAATTATAGCATTAAATATATTTTTTACATTAAATGCTCCATCCGTTCCCAAAATTAGAAAAATTACCAAGTACTTGTAATTTTTTTGCACGGTTAACACCTTTGTTTACATTTTTGATCTCGAATTAAAAACCAGAGTACAGTACATTATTTATTTCATCAAAGTCCGTTTATTTTCAGAGGTATATGTACTGTTATGTATGTCGTCTTGTCACTAGTTGTTTATCCGCATGCTCAGCAGAGAACAGCATTTTTAACTATAGACTCAAACGTTTCTACAAACTTAGCCCATTATTCGACTTCGTTAAAACTGGACTTAACTTGGTTGGCTTATTCCCAGCGCCCTTTTGAGGATCGCATAATTATCCACTCCGAGAGCTGGTGGCATTTTAAATTACTTTTCCATTTAGACTTTACAAGTGGAGTGATGCTGTGCATAAGGCAGTTATCAGAGTTCAAGGTCTCTTAATAAAAGGATTTAGGCGTAACTGAGATATTAAAAATGTTGAAGCTATGATAGTTGAGCAGTCAAGCAGAAAATCTGTCGCCAAGCACCAAACGGTGTGTTCCGGCAGCAGACACTGCCGTAAAAAAAAGTTATATCTATAGAATGCGGCCCATGGTTCGATCCCCACCGCCGGCATGAGCTTCACAGCATGTTGAGAGGGCAAATTGAAAATGCTCGCCTACTTAGCTACCACTCTCAATTACAAAATCTGTCAGCAGTCCATGAATGCCAGTAAAATTAAAATCATATGAGACTCAACAACTGTATTCTCAGGGTGACGGGTGCAGTGCATATCGTCTGAAACGTTTTTTTGTCTGTACTACTTTTTTAATACAACAACAGGCATCAACGATCTGACTAAGAAATAGTTTATGTCTATATTATGTACAAATAGTATAACCCGAACTCTAATGTTTTGTAAGTATCTACCACCTAAGAAATGTATTTTTAATATAATTATTATTAAAAAAAAAATTATCAATATATTATTTTCAACACTCTTGCTCGTAAAGTGAGCTTTATTAATATCGTTCTTAGGGCCATAAACTGAACTATAACACCCTCGTGCATAATAATATTATACACTAGTGCGTAATAGAATTATCCCTACAAAGTTAAGTTAGTACCTAACTGCAAATGATATGCGAGTAAACAGAGCATTGTCAATTTAACCGGGTAATACAGATTTGTAACATCAAAGAGGTTTATATGTAATCAACAATAATACATATGCCGCGCGCAAAAAAAAAAAAAAACTTGCGCGCTATTTTCCATAATTTTCGTATGTTGTTTTATCGCATTTGTCCAATATATATTTTTTCTCATTGTACACTCGGCTGATTTACGCTCTCGCCTACGGCTCGGGCTGCAACATACAACCTCGCGTATAATGAGCAACTTAACTCACTTGTATCATAATCTACTATTATAAAACACCTTATCTCCATCACTCATGTTAAAGAGGAAATTAGCACAAATCGCGTACATTTTAATAAGGAAATGGTTTAATTTTGTTTTGGCGAATGTAATTATGTATTCTAGCGGGCGAGGTGTCGTAATTATACCTTTTTATATTTTCAACATATTTTTGGCCACTCGTTTTTTCCTTTTAGAGTTTTTAAACGGATTTATATTAGACATATTTTGAAGTCATGCGGTGAAAAATCTGATCTACTTGAAATGGTACTCGTTAACCGAGGGTTCCGTACTAAAAAAATGTATTTATCAAAATCATTAATTTTTTATTTAGTTGGAGTCAAAGTCAAAATCATTTATTCAATTAAGACGTCTACTGAGCTCTTATGAAGGTCAATTGAAAATTTTAAAATTTGTAATGTTCAGCAATTTTTTTTTTATAGATTTTTGTTGAAGAATCCATTGGTTTCAAGTTTATCAGGATAAGAATTTTAGATATTTTGTCAACTCCTCTTCAAACTTGAAGCAGTGTTGGCTTAGTGGCATTGGCTATGGACTGCCGCGCAGCAGGTCCATGGTTCGAATCTCGCCGCGGGCTTGAGATTCACCGCATGGTGCGAGGGCATTTTGCGAATGCCCGCCTGTCTAGCGACCACCGTCATGTAGAAAATCTGTCGCCAAGCACCTAACGGTGTGTTCCGGCAGCTGTCCTTGAGAGCCAGTGCAATTACAGGCACATGAGACTTAACAACTAAGTGTCAAGGGGACGGGCGCAGTGCAACTCGTGACTTGTGACGAAATGCATCTGTTATAGGCAGAGGTTAGTCCGCTTAACATCAGGTGGGCCTCGAGCTTGTTCCGTCACAATAACATAAAAAAAGCGTTCCATATTTAAATAGATCATAACTACCAAATCTGCTCACATGAAACCACACAAGGGAATCAAAACATTGAATTTTGTGAAGAAAATCGTAATAAATCAAAAAGCCTTATGTCTGAAATAATACAGAATCATATTATACGTTCATCTGGGAGAATTGGATCGGATAATACTTTATATGTCGATAACAGATATTAGATCTGGGTGTAGTGATGTGGAAGGCGATGTGACGAAGCTAGGTTCAACACGCGGACTCACCTGCAACCTTATTGTCTAACGAGACTTGGGGACATTTTATTTTGAAATGTTATCTTTTTCATAATAACAAAGTATTGGCGATATGCCTTTATTAAACAAATAAAACAAAAAAAAAAAAAAAAAAAACAGAAACAGTGGGATCGGCCCCTATGCGAGCTAGCACGGAAAGATCTTTTAAATACGTGCCCTAGTATCGCAGATCGTGCTCGTATTCTCGCTGTTTCTGTGTGGGAATCAGGTCTTTGGTTACAAGCCATTCCTTCTTACAAAACTGGTAGCCTTATAGATCCTTCCGCTTTTCGTCTCGCTATTAGCTTACGCTTGGGTGCAAGGTGTTGTGTTGCACATCACTGCCAGTGTGGTACTGCAGTTGACCAACTCGGTCACCATGGCCTCTCCTGCTCTCGAAGTGCTGGTCGAATTTCCCGCCACGCCAGCCTTAACGATATCATTCGCCGGGCTTTTACCAGCGCCAATGTTCCAGCTGTTCTCGAACCGAACGGTCTGATGCGTGACGATGGTAAAAGACCTGACGGCATGACTCTGGTTCCATGGAAGTTAGGACGGCCCTTAGTGTGGGACGCTACATGCGTAGACACTTTAGCGCCGTCACACCTTTCTGAAACCCACGTGAGGGCTGGCGCCGCGGCTACTTCGGCAGAGCAACTCAAGCGGCGCAAATATGCTAACCTCGGTATGGGTTACATATTTGAGCCGTTTGGTGTAGAGACGTTGGGGCCGTGGGGACCGGGAGCTCATCGTATTTT
Organism: Plagodis pulveraria; assembly: GCA_963890685.1. Lineage (NCBI taxonomy): Eukaryota > Metazoa > Arthropoda > Insecta > Lepidoptera > Geometridae > Plagodis > Plagodis pulveraria. The sequence goes on from OY982972.1 coordinate 20,947,422, forward strand.
CCAAAATCTATCAGAGCGCTTGGTCGATGCGACGCGTGATCAAAATGCTGGCACCTATTTGGCTCAAAGAATAAGCATTGCAATTCAACGGGGCAATGCTGCCAGCATGCTGGGCACGCTGCCAACTGATAGTGGGCTAGAGCATTTGGACTCCCTATGAGTCCAAATGCTTTTACTGTAGTAGCTGTAGTATTGTAGTAGTGTTGATTATATATATGTATATATTTATATTAAATATATATAGGTATGGGTGCCGGTAAAATTACAGGTACATGAGACTTAGCAAGTTTATGTCTCAGGGTGACGAGGGTACAGTTCGCCACTTGTGACGAACTGCAACTTTTGTAGGTGGTCAAATATAAAATGTTTACTGATAAAATCAGAAAAATGGCGGTTTGGCGATAACTTATTCAAGTTTTTGATTAACTAGAGGTGATATAACTGAAGTTATACTTATACTATAATTGTAGTACCGACTTCATAAAAGGAAGAGGCTGGAGGACTGACAATTCAACTGTTTTTTTTATTTATATGTTCTTATTTATATATATATATCTATAGGGTATACTCCAAAAGGCAAAATGTTTAATGAAAATATTTGTATCCTTACCCTTTAGTGAGGGATAATGATTTGAAGAAGAAGACAAGCCTTAACTATGACAACTATCAAAGTGAGAGTTGAATTCGCATTTTATGGAGTAGTTTCTGGTTTTGCGCTTCTTGTAACAAACAAATAATATCAATAGGTATAAGGTGTGGCCGATGTCGAAGTGACACTTAATGTCGTATTCATATATCTTGAAGTCGTATGCATTTGACAGTTTTTTGATGACAGCAGTCATACTTAAAAGAGATTTATCTAAAGAACTATGATTTCTGGGCCACTAGTTTCTTTACAAAAGTCATAGAACTCCTTTTAATATTGTTATGTTTGCAATAACGCCTGCTCGGCGGATTACATTACAAAATTACAAATTAACGACCGAAAAAAAACCTGCGTAAATTTTTCCCTCGTAAATTTGTAATTTTGTCATACAACTGATTCATTCTAAAAAAAACGACTTCATTGCATATGACAGTTGTCATATTTTGAAGGGCTTAATCTTGGAAACTATTGACCCTAGACTACTACCTAGTGTTTTGACAACAGTGATAGATATCGTTGAGATCTTCATTTCCAATGACATTTGTCTAATTATACAGGTCTCTATCTCGGAAACAATATAATCCTAGACTAATAGTTTCTTTACAAAAAACAGTAAATGTAGTCGAGATTTTTGAGCTCTACGTGCGTAGAATTATTTAAAGAGAACATAGTAAGTTATTTACAATCATACAAGTCGTGTCTGTAGGTTATTATTTTTAATGTTATTGCGACGGAACAAGCTTGAAGCCCACCTGATGGTAAGTGGACTAACCTCTGCCTATAACAGATGCATTTCGTCACAAGTCACGAAATGCACTGCACCCGTCACTTTGAAACGTAGTTGTTAAGTCTCGTGTGCCTGTAATTTCACTGGCTATCAAGGACTGCTGCCGGAATACACCGTTAGGTGCATGGTGACAGATTTTCTACTTGAGGGTGGTAGCTAGCCAGGCGGGCAATCGCATAATGCCCTTCCACCATGAGGTGGGACCAGGGACCTGCGGCACGGCAGTCCATAGCTATCCGCTCGGCCATCATCGCTTCAAAAGGTAGCTGCGAATTGGATTGTTTTAGTATGCCTATACCTATTACATAGATACCTATAAAATTTTAATATATGGATAACCTAGGCGAATACTGACCAGAGTAAGCATTTAAACCTCCGACGAGTCTCGAGTCAAACTACTTTTCAGGTTTATGTTTAGTAAAAAAAACACGTTTCTTGCTTTTTTAACTTTTGACACGACTGCCCAAAAAAAGGAGAGTTAGTTTTTCAGGGTTCATGTATGTATGTATATGTATGTGTGTGAGTGTTTAATCCATCATAACTTCTAAACGGTCTAACCGATTTCAATGTAAGATATATCGTTAGATTCGTATTGACAGCGCAAGTCATATCAGGAGTAAGAACATAAAATAAATAAAAAAACAAACTGGCGGATTGTAGACGCAATATACCTCGTCTGTGATACAATTTTTTCTTTCTTTCAAACTATCGTTTGCGGTATCAAAATGAAGGGCTTTAAAACACGATTTAGACGGCTTTAAAACATAAATATATATAATTGCAGTTTCATGTTGAATGGAACGATAAAACATATAACGAAAGTAATGAATTTGTAGTCGGGTTTTAAAATTTAATTAATATACACATATTCATATTTTTATTATCATTTGTTAGGCCCGTAATAAGGTTTTACATTCCAATAGATACAACCGTTCAAAGTCAGGACTGCCGGACGGACAGGTGGACTTCGTACCCTAAACCAGAGGAACTTATCAGAAATCTAGTACCGCTTTCCCGCATGAAACGACAAAAATATAAAATTAAAGCTGAAAAGATTTTTCAGACTTCAAATGTTAGCCAAGCTAACATTGGCATAGCCACGCTTCACATAAAATAAACTTCTTGAAAAAAGATAATTCAGCAGAAATAACCGTTATATGAATATTTTCAGCATAAAACTATTTAAACAGCGTCGGTTTAAATAATATTCGAGTCATCGCGGAGCGCTAACAGCGGCACTAATGGGAATTTGTATTTAGCGAAGAAAAATTTTCAGCACTTAGTGTACTTGTTATTGAGGTTAGTATCGAAAGTAAGCGGAAAGCGATTTTGAAGCAGTGATGGCTCAGTGGCATTGGCTATGGACTGCCGCGCAGCAGTACCATTGGTTCGAATCCTGCCGTGCACCTGATTATAAGATAATAATTACAAAGTCGTACAATTTTTGGTACCACATGTTACTGATGCTGAACGTAGTGACTACGAAGTACAAGAGATGGCGTTGCTTTTAATCAAGAAAAACTATTATATATACGCCCCCATGCTATATTGCTTTATAATATAGCATGGAGGCGATGCTACCAGCATGCTGGGCACGCTGCCAACTGGTAGTGGGCTGGAGCATTTGGACTGCCTATGAGTCTGCAATGACTTATAGGTTGTCTAATTGCTTTTATTGTAGTAGCTGTAGTGTTGTATATAGTTCGTCGTATTTTGTTAATAAAGGCATACCGCCGGTAAAAAAAAATAGCTTAGGCATAGAAGGGGTGAGTTGGTGCATCTGCCATAATAATAACGCAACCCTATCTTGCCCCACCTCGGCGAAAGTTTGAGTGGGTTCATGTCCCCCACGCCCGTCACCCCCATGGCGGAAGGGAAATGCGAAGTCATTTGCCGCCCCAAAAAATGCGTACTTATCTTTATATTGAAATCATTGTTTGATACATTCAGTCCCAATCAATCTCACATAACAGTCATGTTTAAAGCACTCCAGCTATCAGATTGAATGATTAATGATCACGTCTGGAAAAAATACATTATTTTGTATATTGGATTGTATTGATAAACGATTTATAAAACAAAATTGGATTTAGGAATACGACGGTATTATGTAATGCTGATAAATTTGAATGGTAGCTCTTCTGCCACGGGCACAAATGTACCTGTTATTATATTTGTATTAGGGTTTCGTACTCGAAAACCAGGACAGTCCGTCTGGCCGAAGTTTTAAGGACTGTATCTGTGTGAACTGAATCACCAGCTTTGAATTGATTTTTACAATAACACACACAAAACCGTATTTTTTTATGTCATAGGAGGGCATACGTGCAGGCGTTTCATCTTGTGGTAACTGATCACCTTGTCCTCCACAGGTGTTGCCGGCCTTTGAGAATTGAATATGTTAATCTTCTTAAAGGCTCCTAAGTCGTATCGGTTCGGAAATATTTCACATGGCAGCTGTTTCTACAAAATGGCAGTGCGAGGCAAATAAGCCGTGAGATTTACACGGTTGTCTGTGGCCACGAGAGAATCACACGGCTGTGGACTTCCAGACGTTGACATGAAGTTAATGGAACTTCATAAATATGAGCTTCTGGCCAAATTCAGCTCCTGTTATTAAACCAAACAGTTACTCGGAACACTCTCCGTGATAGTTTCAGTAGTATAGGTCTCTACGCAGTGCCAAAAGGCCAACCTCATCATCAGCGTTCAATTTTAATATAAGAAGAAAATTATCCCAACAGTATTTTGTATGATTTAGTGAATATTTGTGATCCAAACCCTGATTAAAATCCTTGAACACGCATAACCAATGAAATGTATTTCACATTTTGTTTTGGTACTAAACTGATATTCAAATTTCGTTCCCGAACCGATACTTGCACTCAAATCGGCCCGAAGCCATTTTTCACTGTTCGCGAACTTTCGCCGAAAAACGGATAAAAATGGAGAGATGGCGAGAAATATCGGATTTCACGTGTCCGTTTCGGAGAGTTGTTTGTAACTTTTTTATTGAATGTTTGTCCAAACGCATGTTTCACTTATCGAGGTCCGATCTCTCAGTGATTGATAAACATTGGAATTTTTGTATTCATATGTAGATATAGGTACATATTATAATATAGAATTACGTATACGTATATTCGAATATTGGTTTGAGACGGGTTAGGTATTTACCAGAAAATCTTTTAGAGATCCTATAGTCTGGTTCCTTTGCAGGCGCCATGTTCTTGGTCTAACTGAAGATTTGCCGGATGGGACATGTTTTAATGACCAGACAAATCTATCTACCCCCTTTTATAATCGGTTTTTACCATCATCATAAATGCTTATAATGTGGTCGTTACTTCGATAACTTCCAATTGAGCAAAGTCGACTTCTTCGAGCTTCTCAAATATACCTAGCCGTAGCGTGTTTTTAATCTAACAAATCTAAAGCAATGATGGGCGAGCGTAAATAGCTATGAACTGCCGTGCCACAGGTCCATGGTTCGCACCTCCAGTGAAGCCCAAGCAGGTGGTGGGGACAGCAACGCCTGCTTGAGCTTCACTATGAGAAGCACATTTTGCGAAGTAGACAATTTGTTTCCAAGCACCTAACAGTGTGTTTCGGTAGCAGTCCTTGAAAGCCAGTAAAACTACACGCACATGCGACATAACAAGGAGTGGAGGAATCTCTAAGTATTATGTTTTCGTTTTTATTAGTAAGGATAGAGGAAGGATATATCAGTATTGTTCTTTCGTCCTTATGATTAAAGTGGAGCAGAGGGATATTTTAGTGGGTATTATTCTTTCGTTCGTATTATTAAACAAGAGTGAAGAAATATCTTAGTATTGTCTTTTCGTTCCTATTAAAGGAGAACGAAGAAATATCTTAGATATTTTGTTTTCGTCCTTTTTTACAGAAGAATGGATGGACATCATAGCATTCTCCTTTCGTTCTTTTTGAAGTGGAGTGAAAAGAGCCCTAGTAGTATTATCCTTTCGTGTTTATTGAAGGCGAGTGGAGGGAGATCTTAGCATTGTCCTTCTGTTTTAACTATTTAAAGGGATGGGAGGAATATATAAGTACTTATTATCCTTTCGTTTCTATAATCGGGAGCGGAGAAATGTCTTAGTATTGTAGTATTATCCTTTTGTCCTTATTCACAAAAATGAGCGGAGGTAAATGCGAGCATTGTCATTTTGTTTTTATTATTAAAGTGGAACGGAGGGATATCTTACGAACAAAAAGGAGAGGAGGGATACCATTATATGGTCCTTTAGTTTTTACTAAAATAAAAATAGATGTTCAAATATTTTGGTATTAGCCTTTCATTCATTTTAATAAAAGCAATCAAAGTGTGTTTTCGCTCTGTGTATTAAAGGGTAGCCAAGGAATATCTAAAGCCAATTTGAAGTGACCTGCAATCTAACTTACTAACTACATAAACAGTATTTTGTATTTGGAATCTATTTGATAAAACTTTTCCACATTATTTATACAATATTGAAAGGGACTGGCTTATCCCAAATAAACAAAATATTTATATGACAGCCATCGCAAAGGTCCGTTTTACATATCTACGTTGTATTTGCGAAGGGCGTATTATCATAGCGTTTTGCCTCTTAAACTCTTAGATGTTTTTATTCATAGGGATTGGCCGAGGGATTTACTTCAAAGTAGCACTTGATGTATTTATTATGTAATTTGTTTGGGCCTTTTGAAGCTAACTTTTTTTGGAAAATTTTGTATGAAATTCTACGAATAAGTATGTAAAAATTTAAGTCAAGCTTAAAAACACCCGAACGCTTACCGCGGCGTGGTTTAAAAAGTGTACCGTGCGGCGCAGAAACATTATCTTGACGCGACCAATCGAATGCGATCATTTCTTAGCGCCCAATCATTTACCAATCCAATTGAATTCGGAAGGTTGTGCGTGTTTTGTTCGTTGTGTATTCGATGAGTCCGAAATCAAAGCGGACTACTAACTAGCGGAAAACTACTAGAGGTACACTTCCTTGTATATTTGTTAGTTGTATGTTCTTACATAAATATCATTGCAGAACCGACCAAATACGAGTACATGATACATTTATTTTCATAGCCAGACAAATGTTAGTTTGACTTGCGTACTCTACTCAGCACTAATAGCTTAACTATTTATAAAAAAAAGTTTCGAGCGGTAATTGCTATGTATTGCCGTGCCGCAGGACTATGGTTCGATCCCAACCGCAAACTTGAGCTTCGCCGTATAATGAAAAAGCATTATGTTAATGCTCGCTTGCCTAAATACCACCTTCAAGTAAAGAATCTGTAGCTAAGCACCTAACAATGTGTTTCGACAGCAGTCCTTGAGATCTAGTAATATTACAGGCACTATAGCTACGAAAAAATAATATTTATTCGTAGCACTATAGAAAGATTTTTTAGAAGACCACGTTGGCTGGTTTAATGTTCGTCACGCGAATGTACGCATTTATTTTTTCCGTATTTTAAAGCATATTATATAAACTTATTAACTTATTAGGAACCGGCTAGGACCCGCGTTATATTTACCGGAAAGATTCCGAGACCAGTTATATAACCAATAATTATATAACCTGTAACCACATGCCTACTATAACACTATCTAAAGTTACCTACCGAACTCCTTCAAAGTGTGCCATCAGCTCTAAATTGCAGATGAGTTGCCATCGCAAGCTCCACAATGCAAACTTGGTATCTTACTGTCAAACTATCGAATATCGAACGTTCAACTGCGGAATTTGTGGAAGGTTGCATCGTTCATTCAATTGTGGTATCACTTCAGTTGATCTTAACTGTCAGCTTCTTCCTATCCACATCAGTGGGTATGAGGTAGGTACATCGTGCTGTTAGTGTCTTTTGAAAACATAGATTGAACATTTTAAACAGAACGTCTTTTAGTTACGTTATAAGTCTGTGACATTTGCTGCTCGCTTCTGGTTTTTCACCCTTAGTCACCTCTTACGACACCAACGGGAAGACCGGGGTGTGACATTCTAGCCGCGCACCCCACCGGCGTGTGTACAATCGCAACCCTATACAAAAAAAAACTTTGTTTTATTTTAAAGTGATATAGAAAGTCAGGCAGTCATTACAGGTGCAGTGCCACCTTTCTCATTTTCCTTGACACTGCACTGTGCTCGTCACTCCAATACGATAGTTCTAGTCTGGTTCACCAGGTAATTATCCCAGCCACAGTGCCCTTCACGCCTAAACACAAAGGTGTGACACACTACTGCTCAGAGGCAATATTTACGAGATTTCTAACAAAGACACACTTTCTTAAAATTTAATATTCTTAAGTCCTTACAAAGATGCACTCTTCCTAAATATTTATTGTACTTATGTTTTAACAAAGACACACTCCCTAAATATTTAATGTACTTAAGTACTAACAAAGACAGATTTTTCCTAAAAATTTCATGTAGTTAGGTACTAACAAAGACAGGCTCTTGCTAAAATGTAATGTTCTTACGATCTAACAAAGACACACTTTTCCTAAAGATTTAATGTACTTCAGTACTAACAAAGACACACTTCCTAAAGATTTAATGTACTTTAGTACTATCAAAGGCAGACTCTTCCTAAAGATTTAACTTACTTAAGTTCTAACAAAGACAGACCTAGTGATAACAAAAATGGCTTTAGTTATAACTAGAAACCATTAATAGATTTTCAAAGCACACTCACGTATTCAATCAGTTGCATAATCGTATCAGAGTATCGGATTACTGAGCCATTGCCAGTGATTGAGCACAAAGCGACCTAACTGGTCCATTAAAGGATAAACTAGGTCGGCCATCGCTTGTCTCAAGGTGCCTAGCTTTACTTTACCTAAATTGACCCAGCTAATTGTGTGGGCAGGTTTACTGAGGGCTTAGATTCATGGATTCGGAGACTATATTAAGGCCCTTATAGATAAATGTACTACATCATCATCATCACCATTTCAGCTGCAAGAAGTCCACTGTTTTCATCACAAGTCACGAATTGCACTGCCCCGTCTCTTTGAGACATTGTTGTTAAGTCTGCTGCCGGAACACACCGTTAGGTGTTTAGCTGCAGATTTTCTAATTGACGGTAGTCACTATCCAGGCGGGAATTCACAAAATGCCCTTCCACTAACTAAATGACTGAATGATTTTGACTTTGACATCCTGGTTTTGCAACAAGCCGAGAAAGAAAGTTTCCAAGGAGGTATTTACGTCCAAAGTTATTATGTACATAACGACTGTTATAACACCTTACCTCCTAAAACTAAGTACCTATTATAGTTGCCTACATCCTATACCCATCAGTTTTTATTTCACGTAAATATTTCATTCTAATATACCAAAGAATGCCGGCAAACCCCTAATTTATTTAAATTAATTTATGCATTCAAGCATCCCCATTATTCTCAGTAACTAATCCACGTCTACGGAAACTTCTGCTGGGCACACTAAGCTTATAGCTCTAGAGATGGGGTACTGGATTGGAAAACAATACTACGACTGAAAATTTTCCAATTTTGCAAGACATACATTTTTGTTACTATAAAATTACCTAACCTATTATTATAATTATCTCGTACCGAATTGATTTATCAAATCTTATAAGTCCCATATGAGTGGATCTTAAAATGAGCTTTTTTATTATGTACTAGCGGCCCGCTCCCACGTTATCACGGGAATTGAACAAAAATTACAAATTGAAACACATAAAAATATGGTTATTGTGAAATAACTATGATATTAAAACATATTGTATTGCGGCCTTTTTTGTAGATATTAATGTCCTCTATAAAATTGTAGAACAGCACTTTGTTCTTTTGTGAACAATTTCCGCAGCGTATGCGATAAAACGATATTTATTGTTATACACGATGGGTTACGTTATCAAAGTTTTCAGACGGATCCCTAAGTTTTTGAAAATATTCTATAGTCTATATTCATCAAGAATAATGTAGGATGTTAATGGTGAAAGAATTTTACTAATCAGTCCAGTATTTTAAGTTTATTTGTTACATACAAAAATACAAAAATTCATAAATACAAATAAACAAATATTTCCTCTTTATAACATTAGTATAGATATACATATACAGTATAATATAGATATATATAGATATACAGACAAAAAATTATATTATAATTTATGTGTATGTGTGTTGCAGGTATAATACAGTATAATAGTTTTTTTTTGATAAATTTAAATTGAATATCTGATTGGTCGTGTATATTTATTCACAGTATCGTACATATATTCAAGACCAAGACAGCAAGACCGAACATCTCAACGAGCACATGACTAACACCTCTGTGTCTGAGGATACATCAATTTTAATAACCCCGTACCTGTGTACACGCAACCTCAGATATAGACTTTATAAATATTTATACGAAGCCGACGAGACCTTGCTTTATACTGGGCTTTGAATTTAATGGGGGGCAAAATGACACCGTCTGGGAAGATTTGGAACACGGATTTTTAAGCGCTTGTAGCGATGCTTGCCTGATTGTTCTGAACCGATCAACTAGGTTAAGAGGGCGATTTTCTGATTTTAGTCAATTTGAAGGGAAGACCTAGGCGAACGTTCCGAAATCAGATTGAAGACGTTCTGAAAAAAGGCCAGGTCAAGAGTAACCTAAACCGACGCTTATATTTGAAAGGATTGATGACTGTAGATGAAGCGAAAGAGATATGTAAGGATCGTAGTAAGTGGAAATCCGTGGAATTTTATGTATGTATGTATGTATGAAGGTGAACTTCACCACAAAGTACCTAAGTACATAGTTTGGATTCAGAAAAAATATACACTATGCACGGATATTTTCGTAACAAATCCGTGCTGAAGGTTTCTCATAACTGCTTGATGAATTGGTATAAAAAAATACCAAAAAATGGAACGTGTGAAATAACTTGGTGAATATATTGGACCATGATGGTTCAAAAGTACCTATTATCACAATATTGTGCGCATGGTACAGACTTCAACAAGTTATTTCATATATTTGAAAAAAAAATCACCCTTAAGTGACCCTTGCTACTTATGGGATTGATTGCCATTCACTGAAAATGGCTATATCATCAAGATAGTTTAATACTTTCCAGTTATTCGAGTGTAATTCAAAAACGGCTTGACCAATTTTAATGAAATTTAAATGAATGGTTTCATTTCACGGGACCCTCGGTGTGCGAACCCGACACGCGCTTGGCCGGTTTTCTATCGTAGGTACTATTCATTTAAGTGGATAAACAATAATGCATAGAAATAAATAGCTTATCAATGAAATATCTTGCTGACTTCAGCCCCAGTTGTTCTTTTAGGATGGCAGTGAGTTATAGTACTTACTAGTTTTGCGAATTCCCGCCTGGCTACCACCCTCAAGTAAGAAATCGGTCGCTACGCACCTAACGATGTGTTTCGGCACCAGCCGTAAAGAGCCGTAAATTACAGGCACATGAGACTTAACAACTGAATATGTCTCAGGGTGATGGGCATAGTTCAATTCGTCACTTGTGACGAAATGCATCTGTTTTAGACAGAGGGTAACTTCTTAACATTAGGTGCACCTCATGCGTGTTCCGTGACAATAAACAAAAACTACTTGACCGAAGTTGGTGAAATATGTTTTTATATGTTATTGTGACGTTATAAGCTTGAAGCCCACCTAATGTTAAGAGGACTAACCTCTGCCTATAACAGATTCATTTTGTCAACGACGATTGCACTGTGCCCATCACACTCCCAACAAACTTAGGGGTATATTCTACCCATTAAAAAAGGAACAAGATCGTATAACTATGATCAAGTTAAGAAGTTAATCGTGGTCATATATAAAAAAAAACACGTGACGACTAGAAAACCATCCTCCTTTCTTTGAAAGAGCTTTAATTTTTTTTATTTATGCAATGCTGATTGAACAAGCATGATATCCACCTGGTATTTAGCGGTTACCTCTGCTTATAACAGATGCAGTTTGTCACAAGTGACGAACTGCGCCCATCACCCTGAGACATAAAGTCTTATGTGCCTGTAAGTTATTAATGTGTAGAAGGGATTGTTTTCAAAAAAGTTTTAGTTTGAACAAACTATGTTTTAAGTTGGTCAAGCTTTTTGGTAATTTATTAAACATCAGTGTTTTCGAATAACGACCTTGTTTCTGTACTTTAGCTTATCTGATTTTTGGTACAACCCGAATTTCATTATGTTTTATAATTCGCTTTTCAGAATGCCCGACTGGCTAGCTATCACCCTCAAGTAGAAATCTGTCACCTAGCACCTAACGGTGTATCCCAGCAGCTATTATTGAGAGCCAGTTATTCTAGGTTAGCCTGAACAACATGGTCGACCATATCATCACTTACCATCAGTGAGATAGTGGTAAAAGGCTAACCTATCAGTAATAAAAAAAACTGCGCACATCACCCCGAGACATGAAGTGGTTAAGTCTCATGTGCCTGTAATTTAACCGGCACCTTCAAACCGGAACACAGTAATATGAAGGAATGTTCATGCTTGGCGGTAGAAAAAGGTGGTAGGTAGTACTTAACTCGAACTCGTACAAAGAGTTCTACTGCTACTAAAGTTAACGAAGTATTAAAAAATACCATTTATTTTCCCCATTAGTTACAGTATAAGACTGGGTAGTGACGCACCCTCGTTCTAATTCTCTCAGCCACGTTACATTTAGTAGAGAACCCGAATGTAATCAAAATTCTTCGCGGGCCGTCTGTTGCCCTGTCTCAGAAGACGGAGGAAATGCAGGTAGAATTACTTTACTTGTTTTTGTCGTATATTACAAGCCACGTATTCTAGATTCAAGATTATTTATTGCATCCATACAGTACAAGATGTTATAAACGTATAGGTACATAGTCCGATGGACCTTGTCAGGCACGGCAACATTAGAAGAGAGGAGGACGCAATATTCAATAATAATTTACCAAATCATTTTACATGTCAAAATTAAATATACTATTTTCATTAAGATATTCATCTACTGAGTAATATGCGTTAGAGACAAGATGTTGTTTTAATTTTTTATTAAATTTAATGTCGTCACTTTCATACTTTAATTCTATTGGTAATTTATTAAAGAATACTATTTACATAGGTAGAGTGCTGGAAGAGTGAACTTCCAAACAGCATTTATGAACCAGTAGCCGATCTCCGCGGCGGAGGTTTAGTTGAAGTTCATCACAAGTTTTATGTAAATAGAAATAGGACCAAAAAATCTTGTAAACTTCCAGAATATAAATGCATGGCATAGTCAATATTTTAAATTGAATAAAATACAGTTTACAACTGTCTGTTCTGTGTTGGCTAGGATTCGTATGCATTTTTTCTGTATCATAAAGAGATCTCTCGCGGCAGGGCTGTTACCCCATTAGCACTAAAAAAAATAACTTTTCCCTGGGTTTGAACCCAAGACCGAAACGTCTCTAGGGCCAAGACATTGTCTTTTATTTCCGTCTGAGCTACTGCGGTAATTAGTCAACATTCGAATTTATCATATCGTTAATACACGTTTTCAACCATCTTTTGATCATCTCAAAATCATTTTTACTTACATTTATTTGATTTTCAGCGGCAGACTAGATGAAAACTTAGATGCCATCAGCTATTTACTGAAACTGTGTACTTTGTAACGAGTTTATTTCATGATTCATGAATTCATATTTCATATTTAATGTATCAACTGCTATGTGCAATTTTCAAGATTCAAACTTGTTAAGAACTTCACAAATCCAAAAGAAATACAATTAAGTTTTAATAAAGATATCGTTTTAGGTTTAATAGGGTACGCGTCCTGATTTAAATGTAATTAAACTAGAAATTTAATTACATTTCTCTGTGACAGTGTCTGTAAGATTTGTGGGAGGTTTCCGCGTTTCTGTTATTTACTTTAGAATAACTTTTACCCGCAGTGTAGCTTTCTTAGTGTCTTAGGTTGGGTTCCCACTGGCGCGAGCGTGGCGCAGAGTCGAAGCGACACGAAGCGACAAATTTATGGGGCGACGCATGAAGGCGCGCATATTAAGTTGACATCGTACTGGACCACTATGGCCAAGTTATGAATGAAATTCTATTGTTATTGTAAAACTCTCAAATTTACACACGTCTTCGTAAGGTTCGATCTTAGGGTTATGTAATAAAAACACCTTTTCGATTCCAAATTCAAGACAAATTTATTTTCCATACAAAAAGTATCATATGTTCGGTGCGAATCTCGTCACCGCGATTCAGAAAACTTGCCGCTCAACTACATCGGCCATCTAGTGATAAAGTTAGGAACTATTTGCTAAGGTAAGCTACTCATAAATGAACCATCAATGGTTAGGGTTCTAGTTCAGAACTTCTTTGCATGTTTGACTTCTACATACATAGCCCACCATGGACAAGCTTAGCCTTGTCCTTTACTAACTTAAAATTACACTAAATTATGTATAAGATTTGAAAAACAATAGAAGTGAATAACATTCCTGCAATTTCAAACGTTATGTTAGGTACGATTTGACTGACACAATATTTACAGTAAATAACTTGGTATTAAAACGACCATAACATTTAGATTTTACTGAGCAACAGGAAGTAGGCACAGCTTACTCACAGGACGTTTTATTGTGCCATTTTTAACCTTAAGAGTTACTACTCTTACCAAATTGTCCTGTCCTGGATGGAGCGCAATCACCCTGCCATACAACCAACGACACATAGGTAAATTGTCTTCCCGGACTGTCACTACATCCCCGATACGAGGCTGCGGCATTTGAGTTGGCCATCGGTACCTTTTATAAAATCTTGTAAGATATTGGCGCGACCATTGGCGCCAGAATGTTTGAGTCATCCTTTGGGTGTACTGCCATCGCCGTAGTGAACTTAAGTTAGACGATTCGAAGTTATTGTCAGGCGGGGTTAGTAACGCTTCACCCACAAGGAAGTGACCTGGCGTCAAAATGGTAACATCTTCATCACCATTTCCAGATAATACAGAGAGCGGTCTAGAGTTCAGACATGCTTCGATCTGTGCTAGAACCGTAGTCATTTCTTCAAATGTCAATGTTGAAACTCCTATCGTTCGCTTTAAATGGTATTTAACAGACTTTATTCCGGCTTCCCATAAACCGCCAAAATTTGGCGAGCGGGAAGGTATGAAGTGCCACTTACAGCCGTTAGTAGCTAACGCTTCTGCGATCTCGTGCACCATAGAACTCTTCTCATTTTTGAATAGCCGTTTTAGTTCACTGGCTGCCCCAGTGAAGTTGGTTCCATTGTCACTCCAAATTTCTTTGCAATATCCTCGCCTGGCAACAAATCTTTTAAAAGCTTGAAGGAATGCTTCTGTAGTAAGATCGCTTACCACTTCCAAGTGGACAGCTCGGGTCACCATGCAAACATATAAGCAGATGTACCCTTTGTGAGACTTGTGGCCACGACCTTTGGCTGTACGAAGTTGGATGGGCCCTGCGTAATCTACTCCACTGTAGCTGAAACAGCGAGCAGGAGTTGACCTAACCGATGGCAACTGACCCATCAACTGTGGTTGCGTATTTCCCATATTCTTAACACAAGTCACACAGCTCCGAAAACACGATTTTACAAGTCGCCCAGCGCCAAGAATCCAATATTTAGCACGTATATAGCACAGCATTAATTGTGGTCCACCGTGTAGCGTCTGTTTGTGAGCATCCATGACAATAAGATTAGCTAAATACGACTCTTTAGGTATTAAGATGGGATGTTTTCGTTCTGTGCTTAATGACGAATGCTCCAGTCTACCACCGACATGCAAGATTTGGTTATCGTCCAAAAATGGATTGAGTGATCTTAAGCTACTACGTTTCGGTAAATTTTCCCCTCTTTTTATAATCTCTATTTCTTCGCTAAATTTCTGAACTTGACACTGCCTAATGCAACAATTCAGAGCATCATTTATTTCCTGTGTTGATAAAAACTTTAAATGTCTTTCCGATTTTTCTTCTTTGATGTTGTGGATAAAACGCTTGCAGTATGCTATAACACGTATCATCCGAGTAAGAGAAGAGAACCTTTCCATAATGGACGTATCAACTATAGCGCAGTGAGATGTAGTCTTTGCTTCTTCTAAAGTTGAGTTGAGATCCTTCAGTTTGGTATATTGAATATGATTTTCGTGCAGAAATGGTGGGCCTAGGAACCACATCTGATTTTTCGCTAATTCAGATGGAGACTGACCTCTGGATGCAGCGTCCGCTGGGTTATTTTTTGTTGCGATGTGCGACCAATGATGAGAATCGAGGCTCGTTATAATCTCCGATACCCGATTGGCCACAAAAACCTTCCAGCGGCTGGGATGGCTATTCAGCCAAGAGAGAACCACCGTAGAGTCTGTCCAAGCGTGAAGGTTAGTCTTGTCTACTTTTATTTCTCTTGCTATTTCCATCATTAAACGAGTCAGTAAAACAGCTCCACACAATTCTAGTCTTGGAATTGATACTTGCTTGATAGGAGCTACCTTAGTTTTTGCAGATATCAGTGATACCTGAACGTCTCCTTGGGAGTGAACCACACGTGCGTATACTACGGCAGCATATGCGTCTTTCGACGCGTCGCTAAAGCCGTGCAGTTCCACGAGATCTCCACTTGCTGTACCAATCCAACGGGGTATGGATACATTGGTAAGCATTTTAAGTTCATTTTTGTATTTTTTCCATTCATCTAATATACTGACTGAGACAGTGTCGTCCCAGTCAATTCCTGCCAGCCATAATTTTTGTATCAGCATTTTTGAAATAATTATGCTTGGCCCTACCCACCCTAGGGGGTCATAAAAACGACAAATGTTTGAAATTATAGTTCTTTTTGTTGCAGGTTCTTCAACATCAGGGAGGTCTACTTTGTATCGGAAGGCATCACCGCTGCGATCCCAGGTAAGTCCTACAATCTTCATTACTTCGTCTGTCTTTATTTTCAAGCCCTCTTTACTTTCTTCGAACTTGTTAAGACTTTCTTTATCTTTCCCATCTCTTTCTATTTCCTTTAGTTCCTGTAGTAATTCCTCACTGTTGCTTGTCCATTTTTCAAGAGTAAATCCTCCTTTCGCCATGAGTTCGTTCATTTCTTTATATAGATTTACACCTTCTTGGACACTCTCACAACCAGCCAACAAGTCATCCATATAAAAACTAGTGGCTACTGCTTTGGCTGCCATTGGATACTTGTCACCTTCATCAATGCTGAGTTGTTGCAAAGATCTTACTGCTAGATATGGAGCCGATGCTATTCCAAATGTCACTCGTAGCATTCGATAATGTTGGATATCCTCATTCGTATCATTTCTCCATAATATGCGCTGGAAATCAATATCGTCTTGGTGAACCTTCACCTGCCGGTACATCTTGACTATATCCGCTGTCAAGCATATGCGTGAGATTCTCCATCTCATAACAAGATGTTTCAAATCTGCTTGCAGAGTTGGACCTACTAATAAGTGTTCATTCAGTGATTTATGATTAATGCCTTTACAGGATGCATCAAATACTACTCTGACTTTAGACGTCTGTTTATCCTCGCGTACTACAGCATGATGTGGTAAATATACTGCCTTTGACTGATTGATTTCATCTTTGGGTACAAGTTCCATATGATTTAGTTGTATGTATTCATTTATAACCTCTTTGTATTTATGTTTCAGATCACCACCACTGGACTTCAGTCTTCTTTCTAATGAACATAATCTTTTTTCGGCTATCATCTTGGAATTTACTACGTCTGGACATTCATTTTTAAAGGGAAGCCTAACTACATATCGACCGTCATCATCCCTGGTAGTAGTCTTTGTATATTTTTGTTCACAGAGTTGTTCGTCTTCAGTTTGTAGTTTTTCCTTGGACATAGGGATATCATCCTCAAGCTCCCAAAATTGTTTTAATAAATTATTATCTTCTACTACGTGCATGACTTTTATGTCAGCTGATCCAATTGACTCCTTTAGTGCACCTGACAATATCCAACCAAAGGACGTACATTGTGCAATTGGAGAACCATGTGGACCTCTTTTTACTCCATCTTGTAGAATTAGTCCATACACCTCTGCGCCTAACAGCATATCCACACGACTCGGCGTGTGATAGCCTGGATCAGCTAAAACAATATCTTGCAGTTCCTTCCATTCCACAACCTCAATTTCATTCGTTGGTAAAAGTGTGGTAATAGACTTAAGCACATGTGCTGTTACATTTATGATCACCTTTGGGTCAACTCGTGACGATATCTTGAGGTTCACTATAGAATTAGAGACTAAAGCCTTGTCTCCACCTACTCCTGTGATACAACTTTTCGCAGGAGACTTTTTTAATCCTAATTGTTGTACCGTCGCTTCTGTTATGAAGGACGTTTGTGATCCCTGGTCCAACAATGCACGGATTGTATAACATTGACCCTCTTTTGATAAAGTCTTTACCAGAGCTGTTGCCAGTAAAATTGGATTTAATTTCCGGGTAAAACATGAAACAACCGTAGCTGATTCCACCTTTTCATTACTTTTTGATGAATTTAGTTCCGCCGTATTGCCTGTATTAAAGTCATTACAATCGGTACGGGTGACATAACCCTTAGACGCGCCCTCACTCGACGGATGTAAAAGAACGTGATGCTGTTTTTTACATATGCGACACTTAAAGTTAGTTTTGCAGTTTTTGGCAGTGTGATTGCTCCCTAAACAGCAGAAACATATGTTGTTTGACTTAACAAAATTACGACGTAAATCTACTGAATCTTTCTTAAACGCCTGACAGTGAAAAAGCTTGTGCTCTTCTGTACAAAATGGACACTGAATCTCTGCAACATGCATTGATTTCAGTTTATTAACAGGCCTTTGGTTTTTATTTCCGGACCCAGAATCCAAAAACTCAAGCGCTCTGTAGCGCTTTGTTAAGAATTCCTGAAATTGTTTAAATGTAGGCAATTCATCCGACACGTCGCTATCAGTAGCATAGAATTCCCACTGCCTTTTCGATTCTGGATCCAGTTTAAGTGCAATGATATGGATTATTAATATATCCCAATTTTCCGTTTGGACCCCAATATTTGACAATGACGCTAAACTGTCATTTGTTGTATCTAATAAATCTTTAAGTCCACTAGCTGATTCATGACTAAGATTTCTTTGACTAAACAGTCTTTTTAATATGTGATGCGAAATATACCGCTTGTTGTTGTATCGGTCTTCTAGTAATTTCCAACATCTACAATAATTATTGTTTGTTGTCGGTATATTACTCAATAATTGCGCTGCCTCACCAGTTAAATAGCCTTTGAGGTAGAGCAACTTCTCGACATCATCCAACTCAGAATTTTCATGAACCAGAGACTTAAAAAGATCTTGAAAGCTTTTCCACTCTGAATACTTTCCCGAAAAAGTTTGAATATTAACCTTTGGTAATTTGACCTGAGAACGCGAACCTTTGGTTTCATTGGTATTCAGTGAGGATGAACCTTTACTTTGACCATACATTTCTGATAACTTAGATTTTAAATCTCCTTTATATTCAATGTAGAGGTCTTCGCATTGATCGTATACATCGGACTTCATGTATTCAGTTTCTGTTAATTTATCCGGTGCATAAGTCCGCAGTAACTCTTTGTGCCCACTTAAAAATTCGAACCAAAGTTGATCAATTGATTCCAATCTCCCTTCTAGATATTCCTTCTTCAATCTATCTTTAGGTGTCTTTTTAAAATTAATTTTAGCCTTTGAAATTCTTTTAAATAAATCGTCTTGGAAATTTAACAACGATTCCATCTTGAAAACTATATAAATTTATCAAGTTCAATACAATGCGAAGTCTCCAAACACACAAGTATTATTCAAGCACAAACACACTAGTAATTTAACAAAAAAAAATTATGAAATTGTTGACACCATAAAAAAATTTTCTAAGTGTTTAGAATTATAATACAACGGGGTTGAAATTGGGCATAGGTTCCACGTTCCCTCGTTTTTTAACAAATTATTCTAAGTCCTAACTACATTTACAACTCAAAATTAACTAGTTAAATGACTCTAATAAATACAAGTTAAAATGTCCATTAAAATAAAGTTCACTTTACGTAGAATAATTTAAAAGTACTCACAGTTATTGTTCATTTCACTCACACTTTGACTTCAAATCAAATTCATTAAATACTCATTATATTGTTGTCATCCTCTGCCGTTTGCTTACAATCGTACTCCAATCCAATATTCCAACTACTCTCCTGGTAGTGAGGCCTAGATAGCCTCCTGTAACAAGGTTGGCAGCTACTCGCTCGGTAGCTATCCGACTTGAACAGCGTTGTCCGCTATTCTAGTCATGCGACCCCTTTCGTCGCTCAAAAAATCGCTGAATTCCTGCCGAATATTCGGCTACGAAGGACCATGTAAAACTCTCAAATTTACACACGTCTTCGTAAGGTTCGATCTTAGGGTTATGTAATAAAAACACCTTTTCGATTCCAAATTCAAGACAAATTTATTTTCCATACAAAAAGTATCATATGTTCGGTGCGAATCTCGTCACCGCGATTCAGAAAACTTGCCGCTCAACTACATCGGCCATCTAGTGATAAAGTTAGGAACTATTTGCTAAGGTAAGCTACTCATAAATGAACCATCAATGGTTAGGGTTCTAGTTCAGAACTTCTTTGCATGTTTGACTTCTACAGTTATCATTATCGCCGATGCCAATGGGATATTCGGGCGAAGAAGCGCGTTTTCGCGGGTACGGCTAATATTCATAGAATAAATTGGATAAAAATTACAAATGCTCTAGCGCCGTCGTCGCAGTTAATCTGTTTAAGGAAAGCTATTTAGCACTTGTTAGTGCCTCAGAGTGTAAGTGTATGTCGCGACACTTCGCTTCGACTCTGCCCCAGTGGGATAGGAGCCTTAGGAAAAAAAATGGTTTTAATACCATATTTATCATAGGCATTTGCAGTTGGCGCGTTAACTCACAGCAAAGTAGCAATGAGTATCAAACCATTTTCGACTTTGTCTATGTTGTAATAAAGTATAATTTAGGATAAAGGAATTGACAGTGATTGGCGGCGGGCAGATGCGCGGCCGCAAGCGGTGCCCTGTGGGCAGCCGCTCGACTACTGCACGTCTTTCATGCGATACTATGCATTATTCTGTAATACACGAAGTCGAAAATGGCTTGCTGCCTCTTCGGTAAGAATTTTTTAGATTTTTATAGCGGAATGGTATATAATGATAAGTCATATTATTGTATACATTTCAGATAAAAAATATATAGCTAATTAATTAAACACAAATAAATAATATGGTTATATGTTTCTGCTTATGCTTTAAATTTTTATACAGTCACAAATTATAAAAATAGCAGTAGTGGTCTACACATGAAAACGCAAACAAGTAAAAATAAATGAATAACCTTTTTTAATAAAAGCATAACGTGCTAAAAGACCTATGAAAATAAAAAGATAAATAAAAAATATATTTGTTTCATGAATCTTACTTAATATCTCCATAAACACCTTTTAAATCAGTTGTTGAACGTCCTAGATTTAGGCCAGGAGCTAACCACTGTTTTGAATTGCGTAAACTTTTGGCGAGTCAATCATATAAGCTGTTGGTCGTACAAACCTAGCTTCAGTATAAGATTTTTCGTTGTTCTTCCAATTTGATGTCATTAGAGGTGACTGAGGAAAAGACTGCGTCGTATGAACAGGATGCCTCCAGTCACATTCACGTCAGTATGTTGTTGCTGCTCTTAAAGCAGTGATGGCGCAGTGGCAGTAGCAATTCATGTACCAAATCCCGCCGCGGACGTGAGCTTCATCATATGGTTGAACGGGTTTTGCGGATGCTTGCCTGGCTCTCTACTACTGACTAGTATCAAATCGTTCACCTAACGGTATGTTCTCGCAGTTTTCCTTGAGAACCAGCCTGATCGTTTGCTTTTCTACCCCATAAAAATAAAAATAAAAACATACCAAGTCTACGCATGTATTAACACCATTTTTATGAAAAAGCAAAAACAAAAAAACATGATAAACAATATGTTTTTTATATAACAAAATTACAACGAGAGTAGAGTTATATGCGGGATCCCGAGTATGACTATAATTTTAGTCCTATTACCGCTCAGATATCATTGCTTCAGAAGTTCAAGCAAATTTAATATAAGGTTCGCCAAATACTTACCTGTCAGGTTCGCTACCTAAAATAAATGTCTTTTATTGACTTATTATTTATGTAGTAAATTTACCACCATCTCTTCACCTAAAAATATTATATTAAACTTACAAATTATGCGTTATTCTAAGCCAAAACATTTAAACAGGATGATGCCGAAGTAGCCAACTTTGTCCTAAACGAGATCCGAGAGCGTCCTGTATAATGTAACGAACTTGTCCAGCTTTATAATCAAGAAGGTTTTACACAAAAGTTTTAGAACAGTTTTTGTCGTTTGCTCTAAAATGTATGCCGTTTTTGTGACAGAAGTGTGACGTTTTGGGCTAAAAGTTAAAAATGTGAATGAGAGTAGAATTATTTACACAATTTTTTTTTAAATAAAAGTAGTTGTAATGGAAGCAATCTTTCTACGTTTTGTTAGTTAAAAAGTGGTGCTGTAAAACATTGAACTTATAAAAAACGGTGAAAGGGCATCTGTACCTCGAACATGGCAATTTCACATAAGGCAACGTGTCCTGATTGAGTCTCGGTAGTGTGCATTTCTGCGTCTACTGCACGCTTGTCTACCTGTCTTTGTCATTCAATAAAACGTATCATATACAATCGAAGTGTAGCTTTGCATTGTATGATTGAGTTAAATGTTCTCCACATTATGGTGTCGTAATATTAGATTGAACCCTAACTTCTTTTTTTATTTAAATCAATGTTGTATAAAACACTTTTTAAAGTTAAAGTGATGTATGCTAGACGAAATTTATTAATCTTTCGTGATAAACTGTTATACTGATTGGCTGGTTGCCTTGTGAGGGAAACATCTCGATAAATACCTCTCCGCCTCCAAGCAGCAATGCTTATACAAATTGACAACGAAACCAAAATCCTCACCACGAGTGAATTCGAACCTGCCACCATACATTTTTCTTATTTGACATTGACATACTAATATTATAATTATTAATAATTATATATTTATAATTATAAAACATCAAGACTAAATTAGTCGTGCAATTCATACAGTTGTTATAAATACACCTTAAAAAAGATATCTTTCTTTTTTTTTGTCGATTGGCTAGCCTTTTTCCACTATCTCACCTGATAGTAAGTGATGATGTGGTCGAAGATGTTGTTCAGGCTAACCTAGAATTACTGGCTCTCAAGGTCAGCTGCCGGAACCGTTAGTGGTTTGGCGACAGATTTTTTACTTGAGAGTGGTAGCTAGCCAGGCATGCCCTACCACCATACTGTAACGACTCCGGGTGTGGTTGATATATGTGTGATTATATCTTCCGCTGTCGACGTTAATATAACTCCGCATATTTTCAGTACATACACGAAAACCGCTTTAATTTTCATTATAAAAGTCTTTGGTCTAATCTAATTCAAGAAAAGCTGAAGATGTTATAGCTCCGTGGCAATGATGTGGATTTTTAAGCTGCAAGTTCAGGCTTCGAATCCCTTCGTGGCTTTAAGCTTCACCGCGCGATTGTAGGCATTATGGCCAGCTACCAATCTTAAGTAGATAACCTGTCGCCAAGCTACTAATAGTATGTATCAGCTGATGAAAATCAGATACCATTAAATGTTAAGTCTGTTTACCATCTTCGACCACATTATAATTTGCCATCAGGTTCTTGTCTTTACGGTCTAAAGCTAGCCTATACAAGGTCTCAGGCGCACTCTGCACTTTAGGTACAAAGTTACAGGTACATCCGCATATCCGTCCGGTAGAGTACCTAATATTTATATTCACCTACAAGGTGTCTCTCTTTCTATCACATAGCTTTGATCTCTTCAGACACGACACGCACCGTACAATAATTGGGATTTTTGTACGGTGCGTGCCGCGTAAGAAAGAGAGACACCTTGTAGGTGAATATCAATATTAGGTACTCTACCGGACGGATACGCGGATGTGCCTGTAGCTTTGTACCTACAGTGCAGAGTGTGCCTGAGACCTGATATAGGTTAGCTTTAGACCAATTATTGTACGGTGCGTGCCGCGTCTGAAGAGATCAAAGCTATGTCATAGAAAGAGAGACACATTGTAGGTGAATATAAATATTAGGTACTCTACCTCGATCGTGCGCTCGAAGAGTTAAGACCTCCTGAGGATGCTTCGTGTAGAAGCGACATGCGTCGAAAATTCTTCCGGTTTGGCTGCGTGGCATTTAAAACGTCACGTTGAAAAAGCAGGAAAATTAAACAGAACTGTTATTAGATATATTTTATAAGTGTTTTTCTATAATATTAATTTAGTGTTTTCTTAGAATATTTTTGGAATATTTATTGGGTTTCCGCAAAGTAACGCCTAAATGTATACATTATGGTAATAGAGTTTTATATTATAGAACAGGTTCTTGCTAATGGAGGCCTACCATCTGGTACAATCTTGATGAGTGAGTAATCACCGTATTTTTATCACACAAAGCAAAAACCACATAAGTTTTCATGTTAAAACTCCTACTCCCGATATTATACAAAACAAGTATCCAACATCTTGTATTATTAACAAAAACAAATGGTAGTCACTAATTTCGCTCATTTCAAGTTACAATCATCTGTTTACGTTAGCAAACTAATTTGGTTAGTTCTCTGGAATGAGATGTTACGAAAACTGTAGGTACGAGGTATAAATGTGATAATTTTTGTTTAGACTTCCAGATCATTTTGTGTAGATCAAAAACCATAATTAAAATCTGCTTAAAATAGTCTTGAGAATTATATTCTTCAATACTAAACATATTGCTTGAACAGTGTCCTTAGTAAGTCCGTGTATGTATGACAAAGTAAGCTATCGCACTCGCTTTAAGACACCATAATAGTGAATCAACAAATAGCAACTATTGATTATATTTTGATAGGAATTGTAATGGCACTTATTACGTTTTGAGCAAAAAACGTGAACTTTCAATATTCTAGCTGACTTAGTACGAGTTGGACGAATTAAGTAAAAGCAAAATTAAGTAATTAGTGACATTACTACTGAGCGCTTTCGTGCTTTTGAGGGCACGTTAAGCCGTCCCGGTGGTTGTCTTAAGATGGCAGTCGTTATAGCATGGTGGTGGGGCATTTTGCGAATGACCTCGTGGCTAGCTACCACCCTCAGGTAGAAAATCTGTCGTCAAGAACCTAATGGTGTGTTCCGGCACCTGTCCTTGAGAGCCAGTTATTCTCGGTAAGCCTGAACAAGACATTCGGCCACATCATCACTTACCAGGTGAGATAGTGGTCAAAGGCTATTATCGTTTATAGTTATTTTTAGAGAGTGCTTATTGTTACGAAAAGATTATTTTCGTAATATGGATGCTGGGGCTTCCAAACCAGAGACCGAACCGGGCTCTTCACAACGAAATACATCGTATCTCTTGTTAAGAAACGTCCTCACAAATCTTAGAGTGCTTCCTAAAAGTTGATGGTGATGAAGGCGTATGAACACACGTTTTTTGCGTAGCCGAAGGACGGGCATTGGCCTTTAATGGAGCGTGCTAAAACAAAGCTGACATGTTGGGGATATCGTCAGTTTCAGTCAGAGGGATTGTCAACGAAAATAAGGGCAGCGATGAGTTTACTTCACCAAGAAAAACAGGACTAAAGCAGATACTTGTGAACAACGAGGAATTCACTTTTCACACCATGCGTTTTTTTTAAAAGACAACAAAATTCCTACTTTTGCAAAGATAATTCATACTTTTGTACCTACTCAGCAAAATAAGAAAAATTATAAATACTATACCTAAAGTCACATAATTGAATCCGAAACGTCCACCGTTTAACAAGGTTCCATTGGGGGATTTGCCATAAGCCCCACGCTTGGTAGGCGTCTTGAGGATCACAATAGAAGCTAGAAATTCTCTAGAAGTCGCTGCTTCTTACGTTCCGGTATTTTTTTCCCAACGCTTCATGGGATGCCGGGTTACAATGTTACCCCCGTTTCATCCCGTGGGTGTCGTAAGAGACGACTAAGGTAAATATATATATATATTATATAAGTGTAGAATTATTTCAATGTAATAAAAATATATGAAACTTGGCGCCGCAGGGTGCGCCGCTATAAAATACTTTCGAACATTTTAGAAGAAAAAATATTCAATACCCCTGTACTGTCAGTTTGACAATGACATATATTGACATTTCTTTGTTAACATTTATGATCTTGAATTAAAAACCAGAGAATACAAAATTTAAGTAAAAGTGAAAAAGAAATGTATACTAGTACGTTTTGGAATTGAACTCTTCCAATAGACAGCGAACAGAATGCTTAGCGAAGCATTTTTGTGCCTCAGCAATGATATAATTTTACCTTATACTTTACCCTGTGCGGTGCCGAGCTAGTAATGTACCGACCATTTCTTCCCGTGGCAGTAGTAACAGACCAAGAAGGTAACAAGTGTTAACAACGACAACGAACAAACCTTGAAAACTAATATCCTGTAGATGAACCCTGCTTGCCACCCTCGACCACGACCTCACAAATCAACAGGATTCATCGTGGTCAAAGGCTAATCTATCAGCACAAAAAACACAAGCAGTTGGCCGCTGTCCACTACGTGACATGATATATACCCATGTCATACTTTCTAAGCTTGAACTTGGAACCCGAACAAAAACCTCGAGAAATGTGTATTTACTTTCAGTTTAATCGCCTACCGAATCCACAAATCAAAATCCATTGCGCATACTTCCTTGTCACTGTAATACCGTTAATGCGACGTAACGAGCCTTTGCTTTTAGCGCCGTTATTCCGTTACTTTGTAACGACGCAATACTTACGACTATATTTTACGTTACTGTAACTTCTTTTGGTCGTATAGTAGGAATAATACATTCTTTTGCAAATCAGGCATCACACGAATCCACACTACCTGCATGCTGCTTGGAGGTATGCGTTGACATTGAAGCGCTCTTAGCGTAGTTTGCTTAGCCGTTCTTAACCGATCAGGGGGCCAACTCCCATCTCTTAATTCAGTCTTATTTTAACCTTACATTAACAATTTTAATTTGCACTACCACATGCCTCCATAGTATACTTACATTAGAACTTTACCGTGTGAGCGGGCTGCATGCGTTGAATCAAGACATTTGTGCGAAAGAGCGCTATATAAACATTATTGTTTTGTGACGGCCGTGGTATGAATCTTAGTAGCAATATTTTAAGTTTGAAACAATTATGTTGGTTTTCCATAATAGTTTTTAAAAGGTGGGAGTTGGGCCCCAGCTCAGTGAAGCAACCTCCACCGCGGTCTTACTGCCGATGACTTGGATGGGTGACCATTAGTAACATTACTACTGAGCGTGCAAGCGTTTCAGAGGGCACGTTCAGCCGTCGGTCCCGGTTGTTGTCTCAAAATTGCAAGTTTCATTGTATGACGTCATCGCGTGAATAACAAGTTGTCAAACGTGAAAACGTTGAATGAAATTCATGTTGAAAATGAATTCAGTCTTGTTTGTGTAAACTTTTACATTGCGCGTGTCTAGTAGAATTTTCATCTAACAATCAAGAACACTCACCTTAAATCATGTTGTGCATTTGACTTTAAAGCTTTTTCACCAGGGGGCCAAGTCAGCTAATTACATGTTCATATTCAGCATAGGTTCATTCAAGATTCATACAAGACAGAATCGGTAGTCTGCTGATCCTATATGAATATAGGCTGGTTTGACGATATTGCTATAACAAAAAATATAAAGTTAAGAGTAAGGTAATTCAGAAAACAATTTCGTAATTATTTATTATTATTTTATTATTTCGTTTCATTTTGAAAACCGAGATTGAATCAATATTGACTCAATATAAACGATATGAAGTTCGTAGACTACCAAAACTGTCAAAATTGACCAGGCCGTGTCCATTATAGATTCATATTGATTAGCAGACTTGACGCTCAGGTGTTGGGTATCTTCAGCAATATTCCGGCTTTGTGGGTACTACTAGTGTCAAATATGCTGCCTCAAAGCAATAGTGTCCAAACAATAGGCGCTGTAGGGCACCGCAGCAAGTGAAATTACTAGTCTAACGAGACATGAAAACTAACGTCTAGAACTAACAAGCGCAGTGCAGTGACAAACAGAATGAGGATGGTGACACTACAACTTTAATGGACAGCCTAGGCGCTGACCCTCAGATAAATTAAAAGGATATTGGAGGTAATAACGTGAAAACAGAACTATTTAAGCATTTAGCGATTTTCCAGGGGAAAACAGGCTCCTTCTTCTCATCTAGTAATATTACATTTATTGGATTGGGGAAAACTGATTTTGAAGAGGCTTGTCGTCAGGTAAATAACCATGGAGGTACGTGTAAATAGTTTACAGTATTAGCGTTTTTCTGGGAGAAACAGATTCATTCTTCAACACACACTGGATTACCACTTGTCAAATTTTGTAGTCTATTGGGAATAACGGAGGTAGGTGACTCATTTACCATTTGAATAATAAAAAAAAACATATTATCACTTCATAATATGATCAACAAGACCTACAAACGTGTATCTGCATATATATTTATGAAGCAATGATGGCCGAGCGGTAATAGCTATGGACTGCCGTGCCGCAGGTACCTGGTTCGATCCTCACCGCCGGCTTGAGCTTCACCGCATGGTGGAAGGGCATTTTGCGATTGCCCGCTTGGCTAGCTACCTCAAGTAGAAAATAATAAAGCACCTAACAGTGTGTTCCGGCAGCAGTCTTTGAGAGCCAGTGAAATTACAGGCACATGAGACTTGACAACTATATCTCAAGGTGACGGGCGCAGTGCAATTCGTCACTTGTGATGAAATGCACCTGTTGTAGGCAGAGGTTAGTCCGCTTAACGTCAGGTGGGCCTCGAGCTTGTTCCTTCACAATAACATAAAAAAAAACTATACTATATAATATAATCTTATTATATATTTTCTATGTAGGTCGATAAATAATTGATAAACGATTCAGTCCCTATTCGCATCAGCTGATGTTATTAGCGGTTAAAATGTACTTCAGTATCTAAAACGGGCTAAATTATGAGTTACAAACACACAGTTTAAACCTATCAAAATATGTATTCAGAAAATATTATAGACCTGTATTCCGTATATTTTACAGATAATAAATACTTTGACAACGAAGCGCCCTCTGAAGCTCGCATCGCTTCAACGACTCTCGAACTGAGCGGACGTCTCGTGTCAGAGCAAATTTTATTAATTGTTTTATTAATGAACCTTTTCTGTAAGTTTCAGGCATATCTTATGATCTAATGATCATAAGATATGCCTGAAACTTACAGAACATCACAATTTTTTCCTTAGCTTCTTCCTTAATATTTCGATCAAAAATAAGAACCTGTCTGATATTAAATTCTAACAAAATATCCTCCAAAATATCGATACTCATATCTCAAAAATACGTTCAAAGGGATAGATGAAACCCTGCCCTGTCATTTATTTCACATTCACCTGCCACAGTCAATTTTGTAAGTAATATACTTTGGCTCCAAAGCCAAAAATACATTACTGCGTCTTGTCTGCTGTTTGAAAGTGTTGTCTAATTTTGTTTTCTGGTTATTGACTCCCACACAAATAGGAAGTCACATATCCTTGGGGATATTGCCAGATTTACAAATATACGATAGGAAAAATTTGTCATGTGCGGGATACGGACCCGCGTCCATCCACCCCTTTAGCCGGGGTATGCTCTAACCAATTGAGCTAACATGAAATTACGTCATAAACCAAATCTTTCTTATCGTTCATTAACTATCGTATTGGGATGGAGCTACATATATAGTACCACTTGCGTTGTACTACAAACAAGACAAATTTGCAATTGGTTTTATACTTGTAAATTATGACAAATTTAAGATAGGAATAAATATTTCCCTGCACATGACTTCAATTATTCCTATCGTATATTTGTAATTTTGTAATGTAATCCGCATAGCAGGCGTTATTGTAAACATAACAATATTAAAAAAATATTGCCAGATAAAAATCTATTTGTCAAAGAGCTACGAACAAAATATGTAAAGAAATGTAACCCTGAAGTTACTGCTTTGATTTTGGACTCAATGAATTCACAATGAACAAAACATGCACAATCTTCCAAATCCAATTGGATAGGTTGATTGAGTTGGCACTCAGAAACGATCGCATTCGATTGGTCGCGTCGAGGTAATGTTGTTGTTGTTGCGCCGCATGATATACTTTTAAAACCACGCTGCCGCGGTGAGGTTTGGGTTCTTCTGTTTTTGAGCTTGACTTTCTGTTCTTTATATATTCGTAGTCAAGGAGTCAAAAACCTTATAGTTTAACTAGACTGGTAAGAGAGATGAACTTTATTTTGACACAATTTTGACAGTATCCTTTGTAAACGAAGCATAACACAGAGTTCTAATTTCAACATGAAGACCATTATCATTACACTTACAAATTACAAAACAACACTTTCAACGCAGCAGACAGGATTATGTTAATCTATTTATATAGTCTTTACAAACTAACATGTCAGTTCCATCAAGACATAAACACGAATAAAGAAAAAAATATTGGTATAAAAACTCATTGGCTCTCAAAAGACATAAACAATTTTGCAGCTTCAGCTACGTGTTAATTCTCTTTCAAAGCATACAGGTCACATAGTACCTAATATAATAATATATTTAACAACGTAGGGATGTAAACAATGAGTTCAGGAGACAGGTTCTCTCATAACTTGTCCCGGGAGATGCGGGCAGAACTAACGTGTGGTGCAAGTTATAGGAGATAAAGCCATATATAAAATGGGTCCTAGGGAATCTGTGAGGGATCTTTTTAAAGAAATTGATATTTTAACTTTACCAAGTCTGTATATATTTGAAAATATTATGTATGTTCGTAAAAATTTGAGTAAATTTAAATTAAACAGTGACAATCACGATTACAATACTAGGAATAAAGATAAAATAGTGGTGCCAGGTTTTAGATTAGCAAAGACAAATAAAAGGTCCTTCTTAGGTAATTGTGTGCGGTTTTATAATAATGTTCCTAAACATATTACAACGCTCACAGAAGGGAAATTCAAGTTGCATGTGAAAAACATATTGATTAAAAAATCCTACTACACAGTTTCTGATTACATAAACGACAAAAATGCCTGGACAATTCCGCCTCCGCCAAGCTATTGCCTGTCACCTACATAATTTAAACAAATATTGTAATAACTCTATTATATAGTATGTATGTAACACATTGTTAAAAGATGTTTAAAAGAATGGCCCCGAGTTTCTTGCCCGTTCTTCTCGCAGTGGCTCTATACAATTTATTTGCTGAACGTGGCAGTACAATGTAGAATATTTCAATACTAAAATTTGTAATTGACCTTCATAAGAGCGTCGTAGACGCCTAAATTGAATAAATGATTTTGACTTTGACTTTGAAGCAATCGGGTGCAATCTTTATCATCATCAAATCAACCGGAACGTCTACCGTTGAACAAAGTCTGCCCCATTGTAGGCATTCGCTATAATTCCTACGCTTTGCATGCGTTTCAGTTGCCTCTTAAAACACCTACATGCGGACTTTCTAACCCAGCATTCCTCGCAGTGCAACCTTGCTAAAAATAAATTAATAGACAGAAAAGTTGGAGCGAGATAAATTGTTTGCAAATTAAGTGATATCAACTGAATTTAACTACATTAAAAAAAGTAATATTTGTAGAATTGAAATACATTATATATAATATTTTTGATATATCCTTATAAAGAAAGAAACATATTAAAATATTAAACTTTTATCATTTCCTTTTCAACTTTATGCTTGCAAATAAGGTTTATGTTGCTAATGTAACAGCTGTCATACGAGTGTATGATTAGAGTTATGATTATGTTCAGACGGTCGAATTTGCAAAATGTGAAAGAGCCAGATTTTTTAACTATTTTAAATGTTATTGTTACTATTTCCTAATATGTGTCTGGAAAATGTTTAAGGATACTTTTTTTGATTGTTTGATCACTTTTGAAAATTATTTACAAATCAGCGTCACTGGCATACTTATTAGGCGATATAAAAGTACTATTTCAAGTAATTAAGGTATTGTACATTCGATTTTCTCGTTATAATGCTATATGTATAAATAAATTACTGTAGCATTGTTTATCGTCCCGTTTACTCTCACAACTTGCACCACCCCTGGCAGCGGAAGAAACTAATTCCTTAACGTGGCCGGAACTTTATTCGTTAAACTTGGGTCGACGTCAGCGGCACGCCGATGTACCGTATCTTTTCTTTGTTACTGTTCTGAAAAAAAAATCGACTGACTCGAAATCCCCCGCGGCATTTTGGGTCGGTGATTTTTTGACAGTAGAATAACATCATTTTAGGGAATGTATTTTCGTCCTTAAGTTTTGAATCTGAGAAATACGTTCATTATATATTTTATACATATATATATATATATGTAGGTAGCTTACTGTATTGTATCACTGTATCAGACGGAAAGTCAACTGCTGAACACAGCCTCCCCCAGTATGGGGGGTTTGCCATAATCCCCACGCTTGGCAGGCGGCTTGGGGATCGCAGTGTGATATATCAGTTACTCAGAAAGTTGGTGGTGCTGCTGCCCTCTGGTGTGTTACCCTTAGTCGCCTCTTACGATACCCGCAGGTAAGATGGGGAGTGAGATTTTAGCCGGGCACCCCACGTGATAATAACAGATATTGGTGTATTTGTGAAGTATGCTCAATGAAATTCCTAGATATACTACGTATATCTAGGAATTTCATTGAGTAAAATTTGTTAAAGTAAGAATATAATAATATTACGTATAAAATTTTCTACTAATAAAATCTACCTTAAATGTTATGGTTCCAAAAAATATTTTCAATGATTTATTTTACATATTACAAAGTTTATCTGGTGTTTGCGTAGACTTTGCTAAGATTATTTTCCAGCCTTCAATTAAATGTTTTAGAAGACGTCGATTTTGACTGAATTGACGTAACCAGAAAAATCAGAGCACAAACAAATTTTATTTTTATTTCTAAAACATCAACTTTTCAATTTTCCATTGTTTATGTACTGTACTGTATCAGCCGGATTGTCCACTGCTGAACACAGCCTCCCCCCTTATGGGGGGTGTGCCATGATCCCCACGCTTGGCAGGCGTCTTGGGGATCGCAGTGTGAGATATCAGTTTCTCAGAAAACGCTGCTGCCCACCTTCTGGTGTGTTACCCTTAGTCGCCTCTTATGACACCCACGGGTAAAGAAGGGGGTGTGACATTCTAGCCCGGCAACCACACATTATTAAAGAAAAAGTGTACTTGCAATTGTATCCGATGGTCTTTTTCATGGTGTGTTCGGTAAGCTCGCCGCTTCTTACTATGTACTTTTGTCTATTTTTTTTTTTTTCTTTTTTTTTATGCTTTTGCGATGGAACAAACTCGAGGCCCGCCTTATGTTAAGCGGACTAACCTCTGCCTATAACAGATGCGCCCTTCACCTTGAGACATAGTTGTTAAGTGTCATGTGCCTGTAATTTCACTGGCTCTCAAGGACTATTGGCGGAACACAGCGTTAGGTGCTTGGCGACAGATTTTCTACTTGAGGGTGGTAGCTAGCCAGGCGGGCAATCGCAAAAAGCCCTTCCACCATGCGGTGAAGCTCAAACCGGCGGTGGGGATCGAACCAGGGTACTGCGGTGCGGCAGTCCATAGCTATTACCGCTCGGCCATCATTGCTTCGATTGCTGCTTGTCTTGCGCTACGAGCTGCAGTCCGCAGCGCAAAGACGTCAACGGGAGCAGCGCAGCGTCACAAACACTTCATAAACAAGTATAAATAAATAAAAAAATAAAAAACCCGATTGCTAATTACTTATTTTCATTGAGTGTTTCATCATTCCATTGAAATGAAAACTAAAATTATATATAATTATGAAAGCACTTCATTTCGATATACTATACGATTGGTTAGGAAAAAAAAAAATTTCACACTATGTCGCATAAAATACGCCAGTTTGATTTTTTTATTTTATTTGTGTATCTAGCGTCGTTTGGGTTATCAAGACGAATCTAACGACACCTCATACATTAAAATCGGTTTAGCTGTTTAGAAGTTATGGTAGAATAAACAAACTCACAAACAACGCAAACCCTGAAGACAACACTCCTTTTTTGGGCACCTGGATGTGGTCGAATGAAGAATGAATGAATGAATAACGAGCTAGTGTGACGATAGCAATAAGGCAGCCGAGTGGTCCGTCTGGTCAATTTATATCGTTATCAACGTTCAAAAAATTTCTCTCTCTCTCTCAGAAACAATATACAGGAATATCCTCGCGGAGCGTTATTTCGATTATTAATTACGTTAAACGTGTGTTCAACCGTAAAATGTTAAATTACCGGTTAATTTGAACCAATAAAACTGTATTTGTAAACCATAATGAAATTATGACATTGTACTGGTTTTAAATTAACCAAATAATTGAACATGGAGGAATGCCACGGTAACCACATTTCGTTTGAACGTTGTGTTTACCAATGATCTGAATTTAAATGTGTATATATTATCTTTTTTGTGTACCATTATTTTTATGGATTATCATTTATATTAAAACTTTATTTTCATCGACTAATTCCCCGCCTGGACCTGGACCACCTGGACGTCAAGTGGAAATGTGTCGCCAAGCACCTAACGGTGTTTTCCGGCAGCTGTCTTTGAGAGTAATTCTAGGTTAACCTGAATAACCTTTTGAGACCACACGATCACTTACCATCAGGTGAGATAGTTATAAAAGGATAGCCTATCAGCTACAAAAAAATAATAATGTTGTGATGATATAATCTTATGAAAACAATTGCGTGCTGAGCGAAAATCACATTTCCAAATTATCGAAGTACATTTTTTTTTGTTCCGGACGAGAATCAAACCCGCGTCAAAACCCGCGAAAAAATTAAAAATTTTCTACACCCATAATTTGTAAGTTCAACAAAGTAGTGTTAAAAATAATTTAAAGTATGATGTAGGCTTTTGGAAAGGTTTTGTTTATTATTCGAAATCTGCGCGGTAAAGAATTTTTATTTCCTAGCGTGAAAAAGGTTTTTAAATTCGAACCTGTGTAAAAGTTCCAGAAAAGTTAATTTACAAATCTACAACGAGAGGCATGTTTGTGTTTAATGGCAAAATTGAGTATTGTGCTCGGGAGCTAAGTTATTTTGCGCCTTGCACCGAGCCACACAACACGCATTCTTAAGAAGTCATTATTATGTTCAATTTATACATATGTCCATTAAGTGAAACCCTATTCAATCGAATACACTTTGATTGCAACTTCAATACTCAGGCAAAAAACAAATCGAGTCCAATATTGAGATAAAAAGCAATATTATTTCAAATATTGAATGAAACTATTCAAAGATCACTTCTATTTTTCCAGTACGGCTATCTTTTAGAAACACTTCGGTAATAAAAACGAATACTGTGCTGCACACTCGTCTCTAGAGCTCTCATAAAAATTCAATTTTAAAATTGCATCTGTCATTTTACAGAATTGGACACAGTTTTGTATAGGGCTGAACACACGGGCTACATTTTTATCGACATAGTTTTGTCGTTGACTGTAGTTTTGTCTCTGTAAATTTAATTATATGAAATCGATTTCAAATACCCGCCTGGCTAGCGACCACCTTCAAGTAGAAAATCTGTCGCCAAGCACCTAACGGTGTGTTCCGGCAGCTGTCCTTGAGAGCCAGTACTACTAGGTTAGCCTGAACAATATCTTCGACCACATCATCACTTACCATCAGGTGAGATAGTGGTCAAAGGCTAACCTATCAGGCAATAAAAAAAATAAAAAAAACATTTCGATCACAGATGTTCTGAGCCATTGCTGCCGGAACATATTGTTAGGTGCTTGGCAACAGATTTACTACTTGGAGGTGATAGCTAGCAAGGCAAATATTCGCAAAATGCATTTCAACTATGAGCCGGCAGGCGGTGGGGAGCTAGTAAGTAATTATAAAAAATACAGACACACGAGACTATGCAACAATTTGTCTCAGGGTGATGGGCGCAGTTCATTATTTGTTACGTAAATTGTATTTCTTATAGGCAGGTAGTGCCGCTTAACATTAAGTGGGCCTCGTTTATGTTCCGTCAAAATGACATAAAAAATGTTTAACAATTTTTTTTTTAACTTGAAACACCGTAATACACAGTTACCACATTTAGAGACATCTATAATTTGCAGCCGAAGTTACAAAAAGTTGTATGTTTGAAGCCCGTGAGTAAACTACGCTTTACCCTGGATATTGTTTTTAGCTTGAGACATAAAAGTTTAAGTTTCCAATCGTATGTCCAGACACACGACACTGAGCCAGGTGTCCGACACTTGCGGTATATTACGAAATGTCCTGATATTTTATTCAGCTGGGACAGTGGAAGTGCCAAGGAATTTGAAAAAGCATTAGAGTAAGTGAATTCTGATTGTGCTCTGGTTTCATTGCGGATTTCTTTGGAATTGTTCTTAGATTGTATTCTTGGTCTTTCGTAACCCATCCCCAGTTTCGATTAAGTTTTTCCAGAAGTTTCTTACTGTTGTGTGACAAAGGTAGGCATGTTCCACCGAAGGCTGATCACGTGTGTACTTTCTAGAAGGTCAGGATTCAGTGATGCAAGCTTAACAATAAAAAATAAATTGTGCACCGATTCCAACAATTACATGTGAACTACTCAAAACTTAACCTCGTGTTCCCCCCACCCCATTTATTCCCGTGGGTGTCGTAAAAGTCGACTAAGGAAGGAATATACCAGAAGGTTTGGAAGTAGCGCCTTCTAAAGAATTTACAAGTTCTACTGCGATCGCCATGACGCCTACCAAGCGTGGGGATTATGGCATATGCTCCCAATGGGGGACCTTGTTCAACGGTGGAAGTTTCCGTTGAAGTAATGATTTTTATGACTCAAAACTTAGAAGTCAAATGAAAAGCTATCTACATATTTTTTGATAGCATAAAGTGACGATACTGACAAGTCACTAGCCTGATGGCAAGCGTACTGCGTCTCCATTACAGTTGCAGTGGTACCATCTCCATTTTGCACGACACTGCTGGTGCTAGACACTACTTGACTTTCTTATGAATCGTTTGCTCAGTAATTTCCCTTGTTATAGAGCCCGTGACGGTAAAAAAGTCAGTAGTATTTGTACACACATTCAGATATACAATGAATAATTAAAGCGTCTACCTGTCACCGTTATAAGTATCGAGCAAGAAACGGAAAAAAAATCAAGTTTGTTGTATGGGGGCCATTCTTAAATATTTAATTTATTTTTAGTATTTGTTGTTACAGCGGCAATAGAAATACATCATCTGTGAAAATATGAACTGTCTAGCTATCACCGTCCTTGAGATATAGCCTGGTGACAGACGGACGGACGGACAGCGAAGTCTCAGTAATAGGGTCCCGTTTTTACCCTTTGGGTACGGAATCCTAAAAAAGATAGCAAAAGCAGCAGACATATCAGTTAAATGTTCTCGTGTGTATGAGACATATTAATGTTATAAATTGCCGGCTTTATTTTCGCGTATTAGTCGAAATTTTCTGCCTAGGTTTCAGGAATATCCGATGATTTTCATCAGGTCTGTTCATGCGTCTAAATCGCGATGACTACTCCACGCAACTGGATATGCCAAAAACCTTGGTCGTAAAACATTAAAATATCAAAATAATGTTTACTAAAGTTAGTTTCAAAATGCAAGCATCAAACAACAATACTTGCATTTCTTTTCATTCGAACCATTAAACTGCTGAACACTCAGCGTCTATCGGAAACTCCCAAAGATCCTATTCTTGCTAACCAAGATAATTTCTCTCCTTAATCGACAATGTATCCAATTCTATAATATCATGAACATCATTTCATAAACTTTGAAACACCTGCGATGTTTAACTTATTTATGAAAAGCGCTAACAACCAAAGTGTAGCTGAGGGAAATTGAACTTTATGTGTCAGTAACGAAGATAGACGTTTGAAAGAAGTTAAGGAAATGGGGTGACAAGGGTGTAAAAGGAAAATTTGTTTTCACCAAAGTGCTTTCTTTTATAAAATAAGGATGCTTATGTACATACACGTGAAATGCCTTCAATAGGTTTTTGTTCTTGTAGTTAACTGATTTATGAGGTTTATATTGTAAGCTCGTGTGTTTTAAGGAACTTTTTGTATCGTACTTTACGTTGAAAGCATTTTCGCTTAATCTCTTCGTTTCAAAAATTGCTGAAAAGCACTTAGTATGTCTTTACGGTGGGATTATGTGTGCTTAAAACCAGAAAAAAAACAAAGTTAACCAACATAACAAAATATATATTCGTTTTTAATGTTATAAGGCTAACAACAAAACTAATTAGTTTCATTTCATGGGATTGTGACCACCTGATGTTAAGTAGTAACCTCTGCCTATAACAGATGCATTTCACCACAAGTGACGAAATGCACTGCGCCCATCACCTTGACACATACAGTTGTTAAATCTCATGTACGTACTGGATTTTAAGAACTGCTGCCGGAACACATTGTTATTAGATGCTTGGCGACAGATTTACTAATTGAGAGCAGGATTATGTGACAAACATAAATCATCCTACTAAAATAACGAGAACTTTGTTTTAGTTGACTGAAAACCTTCGTGACAAGTAAGTAGAAAGTCACAAACTGAAAAAGGGATTATCATTTTTTAAAGCAAAAGGTTCGTATTTGGAATTATATTTTTTTCTTATCTGTACTCTTTATTGAGTGTCAATAACATAGTTTGGCTATTAAAAGTTATTAGCAATCATGTAGTTTTGCATTTGCAAAATAAACTCCTTTGAGTTTATTTATATAAAAATAAAAAATTATAATTTTATATACGAGTATATACATATCGTTCTATCTGACTTCATCGACGTGATTCATCACGTGTTTTATCGGTAAAATATGTAACATTTGCAGGAACCTTAGAAATTATTTTCAAGAATCATCATAACGACGGTTTTAACACTAAAAATGTGACAGTTATGCTATTTAATTATGACAAGGTTATTCTTAGTAAAAAAGAGATATAATTTATTAATTTTTTACTTAAAAAACTTTATATTAATATTAGCTAAATCAGAAAAAAACATCCTAGAACAATCATCTTAAATTTTCTAGTATCTACTCCATTTTCCTTATAAAACCTTTGCATCGGTTAAAAATCACTATTACAGTGCTCAATTCTTCCAGTGATTTTATTGTGGTTTAAACGTTTTTCTATCACCTATACGTTTCCCCTAAATCTGTATAACGCACCCTCATTCCGCAGAATTCCTCCTGAAATATATTTTACCCAGACATTTCAAGACCTGAAATACCTAAAATCTAGACTTTCGCTTACCTTTCCTTAAATCTACATAACTGTCGCTCGAAGAAAGAAATATTCTTTCTATGTACAAAAAGGTTGAATGTTAAAAATATGTCACTAAAGGATATGGTCATTGAAACTCATGTCTCAGGTTTACGTAGTTAACAAAAATAAAATCTTATGTAACCAGTATGACATTTATACATACTAGATATATATTTATATTAGATATATAAATATATACGTAGTATATTTATGTATATAAATAATTAAGATAATAGATAATTAAGCTACGGTAATCAGTATACGGTAATCTTATTCGCGTATGTTTTACCAAAAAGATTCCCCTTTACCAACAAAAAAGGGTGATTATAGCTGATAGGCTAACTTTTGATCACTAACTATCTCACCTGATGGTAAGTGGTGATGTGGTCTAAGGTGTTGTTTAGGCTAACCTAGATTTAAAGTGATGATTCTTTGATGAAAGTAACGTAGATAATAATTATATTCAAGCTATGATAAAAAAAATAAACACAAATGTATTATACTTAAACCATATAGAATATTTAGTTAACATATTCTTTATTCCACAATGTAAAGATCATTTAAAACGAAGAAAACATTATCTCTTCAACAATTATGAGGCGTCATTAAACATGGATATCAGCCCTTTATGTATAATACTGAACTAATTACAAGAATGACATGCTTTTATTATTCTCTGTTGGCATTAAGTCATAGTATTAGTATTTTGAAATATATAATAATTGAACTAAGAGATACAGATAAATTAGATATATACCTACAATTATTTTGTGTGTTATATATTAAACAGAACAAGTAAACACAAAATTGGTCCTAAAATTCCGACAAAAAATATCAACAATAAAGGTACTAATGGCCGCATCCTCACCAAGTTGTATACCTCCGTTGGATACGTATACCCTGCCTCGTGCCACAGAATAAATAGGCTCGTGCGCTATAAATTAGGGCGGCCATATTTCTTACTTTATTTAAATTTGGCATACACGACGCATAAAGGAGCGTGGTGTGAATGTATCTTCGGAGTTTTATAAGTGAGATTTTGCATACTTGTTTGTCCTATATTTATAGTAGATTGGAGAAGCCAATGGCACTCGAAACACAGTTTTTATTAACTAGTTAACTAGGTCAATGGATTCAACAAGTGATACCTGTAACATTTTTACGCCAAATAAATTATTATTATTTTCAGTTTATATATACTTTTCTCAGTTTTTAAACTGTATGTATAATCTGAAATTACGGGCCATTGGCCAAGTAGATTACAGTGTTTATGTGTTGATAACCTTATGTTATGTCGTTAACTTCAAGCTGCAGGAACTTTCTCACTATTCTGCAAGTATTTAAAATGGTAGCTTTTTGTAGGGTTATATTTGTATTTTCTTTCAAATGTGATAGTTTCAGGCTGTTATAAATCTGGTTCGGGACAACTCCAGTTGTTGAAATTATGATTTGGACTATGTACACTTTTTCTTGCTTCTATATTCTTAAGATTTCTTCCTAGTTCTACATATTTACTTATTTTTTCTGTTACTGTTTTTTGGATATTATTGGTGTTTGGTACCGCGATGTCTAAAACTTTAAATTTTATTATTTTTATCTTGTAAGATTATGTCCGGTCTATTGTAGTGAATTGTTCTCTCAGTCAGTATAGCGCGGTCGTAATAAAGTTTATGTAATGGATTTTCTAAGACTGTTTGCGGTGTGTATTTGTAATATGGGGTGTTTGTGTTTGGTATGAGTTTATGTTTCAGTGCCAATTTTTTATGTACAACGTTTGCAATTTGATTATGTCTATGAGTATAATCACAGGAAAGAAGAAAGACTTAATATATTAAAGGAACAAATAGAGAAAACAGGCGGAATGAAAAAGGGTCTTAAACAACTCAAGGAATATACTCATTGGATACCCAATATCAAAAACGAAAATAAAAAGAAAACGGTGCAGCTGACTATAAAAAGATCATTGATATCTAAAGTGGCGACGGAATTCTACAAAGATCTTTATACGGAGAAGGATAAAATAATAGCTACAGAAGCAGAGCAAGACGTTATTGAAGAAAAAATACCACATATACTAGAAGCAGAAGTTGTAAGAGCTATCCAAACACAAAAAAGTGGCAAAACACCTAGAGATGACAAAATTTCGAATGAGCTACTGAAAGACACATTAACAGTGATCTCCAAACCTTTGACCTACTTATTTAATGATATATTTTACACTGAGCGAATACCAACTCAATGGACAAAGGCTACCATAATCTTGTTGCATAAAAAAGGAGAAAAAAGTGATATTAACAACTACAGACCTATATGCCTCATGTCAAATATTTACAAATTGTTCTCAAAAGTTGTACTTGGAAGAATAACCAAACAACTTGAAGAAAATCAACCTAAAGAACAAGCAGGGTTTCGCTCTGATTATTCTACCATCGATCATATCCATGTAGTAAAACAAATCATAGAAAAATATAATGAGTATGGTCAAAATTACCATTTGGCATTCGTAGATTATAGCAAGGCTTTCGATTCCCTGAGGCATAGCTACATCTGGAAGACACTAGAAAACCAAGGCATAGAAAACAAGTACATAAATATAATAAGAGAAATATATAAAAACTCCACAGCAAAAGTTCAACTTGAACAGGTGGGAGAAGAGTTCACCATTGAGAGAGGCGTCAGACAAGGGGATCCACTCTCGCCACAACTTTTTACAGCAGTGCTTGAAAATATATTTCGAAATATTGAATGGGAAAATTTAGGAATAAATATAAACGGAACATATCTAAATCACCTACGATTTGCTGACGATATCGTGCTATTTGCCGAGAATCACGAGTCACTCAAATCTATGCTACAACAACTGGATCAAGAAAGCAGGAAGGCAGGCTTATCAATGAACCCAATAAAGACCAAGTTAATGACAAATTCTACAAAGGAAAATATACAATTAAGGCAGGAGGTTATTGAATATGTCGATGAGTACATATATCTGGGACAAACAATATCTATAAAAGACCAATATTCAAAAGAAATCGATAGAAGGATAAGCAACACTTGGAAACGCTACTGGTCTCTAAAAGAAATATTTAAAAACAAAACCATGCCCGGGTCAGTAAAAAGCAAATTATACAACATATGTATTCTCCCATGTCTTATTTATGGGTGTCAAACTTGGCCTGCTGCAAACAAAAACAACCAAAAACTTATCAATAGCCAACGTCACATGGAGCGAAGTATTTTAAATATAAAACTGCAAGATCGGTGGACCATTTCAAGAATAAGGAAAAAAAACTAAAGTGATTGATGTCTCCATAAAAATTAAAAAACTGAAATGGGACTGGACCGGACACATTATGAGGGCAAACAGAGGAAAATGGACGAAAGATATCATGGAATGGTACCCCAGAAACGGGAAAAGACAAAAAGGACGTCAAATAAAGAGATGGGAAGATGACTTACCAAAGGTGTTCTGTACGATGCTGGTTGACCTGCCTACCTACGTGTCCTAATTACTTCCAGATATCCTAGATTTAAGGGTTGTTCTTCGGTTCAAAATAAAATGCAAGAATATATTTATCAAGTCAGCGCAGGCGGCGGCAGTACGGGTAGGTCGGTGGGCGAGCGTGCGTTCGATGACAGCCGGTTTTGTTTTTCGATTCCTTTTAGCTATATATCCGCCCCGCGACCCCGCTCGGCCCTCGTCTTTGCTCACAAGTTTATTGAAGTAAGGTAAGTTTTACATTGCTATCGTATTTATATATATTTATATCGTGCACATTCTCCCGCCGTGAACCTACTAGTTCACTTCATCTGTGAGCACGACGACTTTCTTTACAGCTCTTCTTAAAGTCCCAGTTTTTGTCCTGACATCAACCACCCTCAGAATTCCATCCTTACCCGGAAACGTCGCAGAAATCTGTCCGCGGGCCCAAGTATTGCGAGGTAAGTTCTCATCTATCAGCAAGACCACGTCTCCGATTTGAGGCACTCTGCCTTTGCTATGCGGCTCCCGCCGGTGTTGAAGTAGCGGCACGTACTCTCGGAGCCATCGCTCCCAAAATATATCAGCCAAGCGCTGAGTGTGTCTCCATCTTTGTTTGGCATGTAGACCAGAGTCACTAAAGCTGCCTGGCTGTGGAACTCGTGCTGGACCACCAAGTATGAAGTGCAGGGGAGTTAAAGACTCTGAATCGTCAGGAGAAGTCGAAACGGGCGTTAATGGTCGATTATTCACTGTGTATTCGGCTTCTAAAAGCAGGGTCAACAATACCTCTTCTGATGGATGCCGATCATTTAGGGTCGCAGCCAACGCCCTTTTCACACACTGAACCATCCTCTCCCATGCTCCAACCATGAAAGGTGCTCCTGGAGGTGAATATCGCCACCGAATAGTTTTAGATGTAGCCTCTTCTTTTGTAGCCTGATAAGCAGCTTTTCTGAGCTCAGCATCAGCTCCTCGTAGGTTGGTGCCATTGTCGCTATGTATTTCGGTCGGGCACCCTCGCCTCGCCATCATTCGTCTTAAGGCCATGATTGCACTATCACTGCTCAGAGACCCAGCAATTTCTAGATGGATCCCACGCGTAGTTAGGCATGTAAAGAGTGCGACATACCTTTTTTCGTGTCGTCGGCCTACAGTGACACTGTAGGGCCCAAAATAATCTATACCGACGAAGGAAAATGGGCGTTGGTAGTAAGCCAATCTTGTCACAGGGTGGTTACCAGTTGAGGGTGATGCAGGTTTACCTCTTAGAATGCAACATTTGATGCAACTTTTTACAATGCTCCGTGTGGTGGGTCTAACACGCAAAACCCACAAGCGCGAGCGCACTTCGTTGATAACTGTTTCGGTGCCGGCATGGTGATTCTGTATATGGACCCAAGAAATGTATAGTCGGGTGTAAACATTACCTCCGTCAAGGACTGGTGGGCTGCGTTGTTCGTCTGGAATTTGTGGGGCGGCGTCTATCCGCGATTTTATACGAATTATACCCTC
Source organism: Plagodis pulveraria (assembly GCA_963890685.1). Classification (NCBI taxonomy): domain Eukaryota; kingdom Metazoa; phylum Arthropoda; class Insecta; order Lepidoptera; family Geometridae; genus Plagodis; species Plagodis pulveraria. The sequence goes on from OY982972.1 coordinate 20,991,388, forward strand.
ATTGTCCAGCATCACACTCAGTGTTCGTAGTTTGCTGTCTCTTTCAGGCGGCAAGTCTTTTCGTAAGCGGGTTAGGTCGGTTTTAAAGTTGTCTACCTGTACAGCTCTCCACCATAGTTTCTCCGCAGTAGTTAAATAATGAGATTCTAGTGGAATGTAATTAGTTACGGTTATAAGATTCGGTGCTGGTCGTGGCGTCATATCAGGCCGTCGCGATGTTGTCCTTTTCCATACTTCGTCGTCATCAAGTCGACGTGTTCGTTTTACCATACGTGCTGCGGTAGTAGCGTGCCTTGAGCGACAAAGATCGATGAACTGCAGGATTCTACCAGTTGTTCTTATAAGGCGCAACCAAGAAGAAAATCGATTGACGTCGGGTAGTGAGTCATGGGGTTGGGAAAAAATTTGATTCGTTGTGGCCACTCGCTCTTCTCCAGTGGCTGGTAGCAGTGAAGGTTCTGGTTCAAGCGGCCAGAACTCCTCCGAACGATAGAGGAAATCCGGCCCGCGGAACCAGCGGTGATCAGGACCAAAGTTGCTAGGTGTGTTGCGAGTGGCATCATCCGCCACGTTTGCTGCACTAGGTAACCAGCGCCATTCACTAACCTTGGTCTCCTCTTGAATTTCAGCCACCCGATGGGCGACGAATGGTTTGTAAGTGCGCGGCCCAGCGCGGAGCCACGCGAGTACTGTTTGCGAGTCCGTCCAGAAGACTCTGCGCGCTGGCTTCAGGTCGTGCTCAGTCTCGACTGTATGGGCCAAGCGACAGCCTATCACGGCCGCCTGAAGCTCGAGGCGTGGTATTGATGTCATCTTCAGTGGGGCCACTTTTCCTTTGGCCATAGCCAGGGACAAGTAAACATTGGTGTCCCCGTTGAGTGCGCGCCAGTAGACCATCGCAACGCACGAAGACTCACTGGCGTCTACAAACGTGTGCATCTCCAGCTGCACTGCACTGGCGTAGTGGGGATAGCAACGCTCGATGTTAAGATGTCGCCGCAGCTGATTTACATGGTTCAACCATTCCAGCCACGCCCGATGTAGATCATTAGGGAGCTCATCATCCCACTCGACACCCAAGCGCCAGGTTTCCTGTAACAACAGTTTTGCAGGCATAGTTACTGGAGTAGCAAGACCTAAGGGATCAAATATTGTCATTATTATTCGAAGTGCTTCTCTTTTTGTAGGTCGTTTCGTTCCGTTCATTATATCTGCTTGCATTCTTTTAGGGTCAAAATTGTATGCCAGTCGGTCTTCTTCTGGTTTCCACACAAGTCCGAGTGCTCGCTCTAATGTCTGTGCTTCTCCAAGTTTGATTTCGCCGCTCCTACTTGTCTGCTGTGGTGCGATCGCTTCAAGTACTTCTCGACTATTTGAGGCCCATTTCTGCAGATTAAATTTAGCTTGGCGATGCACTTGGTCAACGTTCGATGCAATTTTAATAGCATCCTGAATGGATTCGAATGATTGCAAATAGTCATCCATGTAATGATTCCTGTGTATGGCGTCTACTGCCTCTGGGAAATCTCGGTAATGCTCATTTCTATTTTTAATGTATATAGCCGTACATGGTGACGACGCCGCTCCAAAAATTACGCTGCGCATCCTATACTCAGTGGGCGGGCCCACGCGCCGTTCGTCTCTCCACAAAAATCGTAAGGCATCTCTATCTTCTTCTCTTATACCAATCTGCAGAAACATCTCTTTAATATCTCCTGTCACGGCAATACTTCTCTGACGGAAACGCATTAAAATTCCAGGCAACGATTGAAGGAGGTCTGGACCGGCAACCAGAACATCATTAAGTGACACTCCATGGGTTTTACAGGCCGCATCCAGCACGATCCTGGGTTTCGGTTTAGTGGGATTCATCACTGCGAAATGTGGCAAGTACCATGTGCGCTCAGTATGGGGCGATGAAGTCGCAATCTCAGCGTATCCACTTTTTAGCCAGTGTGAAATCTGTTCTTGGTACTGTAATTTCAAGTCTAAATTTCTGTCTAGCTTCCTCTCTATTCCTTCTAGACGTTTCATCGCTGTGTCTCTATTGTCGGGCAATACAACATCATCATGGCGCCAGAGTAGCCCTGTTTCAAAACGACCATCAGGTAAGCGACGAGTCTTATTTTTAAGTATAGCCAAAGCGCGTTCGTTTGGATCATTTTTAGGGCGCTTGGGTTCGATTCCGATTGCGTCGAGGTCAAAAAAATTCTTCATTAGGTCTTCCATTCGATCTTTTTCTTCATTGTTGTGGACTGTAATTTTCGATACGATGTGCACTCTGTTTGCTTTGTTTCCGCCAGGGCCATGTAGCACCCAACCGAGCTCGGTGAGTGAAGCCACGGGTTGACCTTGCGCGCCGCTTTTAACTGATTTCGAAACGATGAGATTCCAGTTGTCCTGGCCAATCAGTAAAGTGGGCTTGCCACGATTATACATAAGGTCACTGGCGACTTCTTGCAGATGAACACATTTATTCATAACGGTCTCGTCTATAGTTTGCGGTGAAAGACGGAGCTTATCGATCGTACGTGCTGTGAACTCCTGCTCTCTGGTCCCGTGCCGTCCAGTTATGTTAAGGGTCACACGCATCGATGAACCAGCGTTGACCCGCGCTCCGGCGACACCTTCGATTTCAAAAGGCTCTAGCGGGCCTGTGGCGCCAATTGCTTGGGCAACGCTGTCTTCTATAAGAGTAACGGTCGAGCCATCATCAAGGAGAGCAAACGTTTCCACCGTTGATAAAGGACCACGTATTTTAACCGGTATTACTTTTAAAAATGCTCTCTCTAAATTACGTGGTCGAGTGGAGGTAACTACAGCAGCCTCAGTAGTTAAGTCACTAATGCTGGATGTCTCTTTATCGGCATGTAAAAGTGGATGATGAGATCCTTTGCATTCATCAACTCCACATGCTTTGTAGCTACAACGATGGCGAAAATTTCTTTTGTTAAGGCACCTAAAGCATACATTTATTTTCTTTGCTTGTTCCCATCTCTCGTTCACTTTCAGCTCTTTAAAACTTGCGCAGTCACGTATGCTATGATCACTCTTACATAGAGAACATGTTGGCGTACATGTTGGCTTATTTGTTGGCTTACTTGTTGGCGAATTTGTTGGCTTATATGTTGGCGAGCACGCAGTCGTTTCTGAAGATGTGGTTGTGTTGGTCATGTATGAGCGTTGTGACTTTTTCTGAGGGGGCGGCGATCGGTCTCTCACGCTCTCAACTTGTGCATATCGACTGCATAGATCAGCTTCTCTGGAGAGAAATGAAGATAGTTTTATAAGGTCAGGCTCATCTTCTGGTCTTCCTGCAGCAAAGTCGTACCATCGATATTTTAGGGCTGGTGTAATTTTGTCTACTACTGCTCTTACCCCTTCAGGGTTATATAAGTAATATGTCTTGTTTAGTGCCTGGACCACTGCTACGATATTATTAATACGGCTTGAAAAGATGCATATGTCACGTGGACTGTCAGTTAGCCGGGGAAGAGTCTTTAACTTATCCATTTCTGCAATGACCAGCGCATCTGGGCGTCCGAACCTTATTTCAAGTAGACGCATCACTTCATCGGGTTCAGTCTCAGCTACAAATAGCGATATAGCGGCCTCTTTCGCAACGCCTCGCAAGCATTTTCTTAAGCGAACCAAATTTTCAGCTTTAGAAAAGTGACGGTTAGTATCTCGGTACGCAGCTTTAAATGCCAGCCAATCACTACTAGCACCACTGAAAAATGGTAATTCTTGCAAATACTTTAGTGGAGAATGTGACGATGTCGCTCGAACTGCCTCAGTAAGTGCCACGGCGAGTGATGATACATCTACCATCTGGGGCACTTGCCGGTGTTCTGTCTGTACATGTGTCATAGTGGGGTGGTCAGCGGATTGCTTAGTGTAGTCTCGGTGATAGTTGGTCATTTTCGGTTGCGTCTCAAGCCAACTTTGTACAAGAACCGACTTATCTTTTTCCACACCATCCTCCCTTTCTTCATCGTCAGCGTCGCTAAACTGCGCATCAATTCTAGCTACCTCGGCTTCGGCGAGGGCAGTAGCCGCCTGCGCTTCTTCTAATTTTGCCTCCGCAAGCCGCTTTAATGCCTCTGCACGCTGAAGGCTTCTCTTTGAACGAGTCGTTCTACCTGATCGGCTATGGAATGACACACTGCCTTCTTTGCAATGCTCAGGTTCTGCTCGCACTGACGTGCTAGGTATTGGCTCTGGCTCTGGCTTTGGCTCTGATTTTGGCTCTGATTGCGCGATAGCTGACCTCTGCTCCAGGGCCAATTTAGGGTTCCTAGCTTTACGCACCGACCTTGATGTGAAAGGCATTTTAAATATCTACTTTATATATCAACACACTTAAAACACTCCACCAAAAACAAATACACACACGCAAAAAAAATACTGCCAAAATAACACAACAAAATTTACAATACGTATGTATATATCTCACCACGATTATAAACACTGCACTTTACTCGCACAAACCACGCTAATTACCGCCACAAAGTGCATTTGCATAAAACTAATCATAATAACATATTAGCGACTTACGATTATTATGTTTATTTAAACGAACTCTTATACACTTCCACTTCACTAATACATCACTGATTCCGACATTTACGTACTTACTATATCTTCACTATATACGAACTCACAATAATTTGAATGATACGAATAATATCTTACTATTAACTTGCAATGTTAGAACAACAAAATGAATACTCATGTGCCGTATGGAGATACAGTTATTCTTTGTAGCTACGAGTAGTATTTATCTCTTTGTCTTGAATCTGATAAGAAACTTGAAATGTAAAGAATATAAATACCTTGTAATCACGTAACGGGCACAATATTAAGCAAGTAAAAACAATCACGATCACTTTGTATTCACTTCACACTTTCACACGATTATTATGTTTATATCTTCGATGCGATGACTTATTGACGAAGCGTAGGCAGGTAGGTTGTTATCTATCCGGTTAGAAGGCCAAATGTTCTGTACGATGCTGGTTGACCTGCCTACCTACGTGTCCTAATTACTTCCAGATATCCTAGATTTAAGGGTTGTTCTTCGGTTCAAAATAAAATGCAAGAATATATTTATCAAGTCAGCGCAGGCGGCGGCAGTACGGGTAGGTCGGTGGGCGAGCGTGCGTTCGATGACAGCCGGTTTTGTTTTTCGATTCCTTTTAGCTATATATCCGCCCCGCGACCCCGCTCGGCCCTCGTCTTTGCTCACAAGTTTATTGAAGTAAGGTAAGTTTTACATTGCTATCGTATTTATATATATTTATATCGTGCACAAAAGGGATGGAGAAGATTAGCTTACGATAGGAAAGTTTGGAAGGAGCTAGGGGAGGCCTATGTCGAAGGACAACCTGACAAATAAACTGGTGGCTGAAAAATTACTTAGATATAATGTTAAAACTCTAATTATATTTTACTTTTAGCACTATTTAAGTTAAGAAAAAAAAAAACTGGCCAGTGTATAAAGGCTATATCTATCTATCTATCTATCTATTTATGAGTATAATCTGTCTGTGTAAAGTTTGTGAATGCTCCGGTTATGTGTTGTATTGTTTCTGACTGGGTGTTACATTTGCGGCATTTGTCACTTACTACTGTGGCATCCTTTAATATATATTTTCTATAATTCTTTGTATTAATGACTTAGTCTTGTATTGCTATTAAAAATTCTTCGGTTTCTGGAAATAGGTTACCTGTTTTGAGCCACATGTTTGACGCTTTTGTGTCTATGTGAGGTTGGCGTAAGTCGTGTGGGTGTCAGCCATGTAGTACCTTCTTCTTCCAGATTATTATTATTATTATTATTACCATGTACGTACATTCTCGAAAAATAAAAGATATTTCAGTATTTTATTATTATGGTATTATTATTATATTATATGAGTGTTTTGGTGGAAAGATTTTAAATCATCGCAATAAAATTAAACTGTCATATCTATACATTTCATTTGCTGAACGTAGCAATACAACGTAGAATATTTCAATATAAAAATTTGTAATTGACCTTCATAAGAGTAAGTCGTCGTCGTCTAAATTGAATAAATTATTTTGTCTTGACTTTGACTTTAGTTTCAGCCATGTCTTAACATCCTTGTCCTGCCAGAATTTACAAGCAACTGATAAATTGTTTGTCAACAGAGATTTGAAAAGTTCACAGTTACTTAGTTTTAATATAAGTTAAATTTTAATAAACGTGTAGTTTCTTTGTGACAAGCTTGTTTGGATCATCATCATCAGTCTGAAGACGTCCATTGTTGAACAAAGGCCTCCCCCGTAGAACGCCACAAAGAACGGCTGTTAGCCACTTGTAACCACTGGCTACCCGCGACTTTCACGATGTCGTCAGTCCACCTGGTGGGGGGCCTACCAACTCTACGTCTTCCGGTGTAGTGCGGTAACCACTCGAAAACCTTTCTTCCCCATCGGTCATCAGTTCGTCGAGCAATGTGTCCCGCCCATTGTCACTTCAACTAACAAATTCTGAGAGCTATGTCGGTGACTTTGGTTCTTTGGCGAATATCCACGTTCCGAATTTCATCGCGCAAAGAAACTCCAAGCATAGCTCTCTCCATAGCTCGTCGAGTGACCCTGAGCTTGTCCATTAAGGCCACAGTTAAGGACCACGTTTGGATAGCAGACGTCAATCTAAACAATATGTTTAGTACTTCTAGGTTAGCCTGAACAATATCTTCGACCACATCATCACTTACCATCAGGTGAGATAGTGTTCAAAGGCTAACCTATCAGGCATAAAAAAATGTCATTAAATGTATAAACAGAGATTATTCTGATGGGTGCTTTTCGTGATGGATTTGACCTGATGGTAACTGATGATATATGAGAGTTCTAGAGTTGGAACTGAATCTCGAGGTAAGCTACTGGAACATACCGTAAGACGTGGACAACTTTTGTTCTTGTGGACTAGCTAATCATCTGGGCATTCGCAAAATGCCCTACCACCAGCAAAAACTAGGTATATTATAGCTGTGTAGCTTAACCACTTTTGAGTGAGAGCTTTTAAGCTATTGCATAGCTTCAATCGCGGGCCTTGAGCGTGGAGACCGAATCCAGAAATTCCGTAACGAAAATAACCTAACACCGGCACTCCGACCGGCACAGCGGACTTTTTGGTTTTGCTTTAATGACTTTTTGAAATATCACGCTTGTCTCTTTAGTTCAGCAACTCGTTTCTAGGTGGCATAAATAGTTATAATTGCATAAGTTGATAAAAAATGCTATGCAATAGCTTTACCGCGGCAGTCTCAGAGTGCCACGCGACTTTTTTTAATGGTATTATGATGAAACAAGCACGTGACCCGCTTGATGTTAAGCGGTTACGTCTGTGTCTCTGTTTTCTAGCCAGCCGAGCATTTCCAACTGCCTTTCCTTCAAGCGGTGAAGCTCAATCCTGCGTTGGGGAACTAAATACCTGTGTGTAATCCATAGCTGTTACCGGTCGGTCTATCATAGAGCCTGGAGATCTGTTGAAGATGATAAAAACGTAGAAATTGAATGGAAATTAGATCTAGCAACGACAGATTCTAGTAAATATCGTAAGGTGCTAGTATTGAAACGGTATTTTAAAGTATTGATAGTTATGGAGTCCTAACTTACGAAGTAATTAATATTTGTAATATATTATAATAGGACCAATTTATGAACTAGTGTGTAAAGTCTGGCGTGTACCTACTCGTACACTTCATAATAAATTTTTCACCTCACAAGCTCGGAAATGTGTTTTTTATCATTAGAAATCTGCGAAAAGTACTTTTTTATGCGCTAGCGTGGAAATGGTTTTTAAAATTCGGATCTATATTAAAGTTCTAGGACAAATAAATGAACTTTTAATATTTTAACTTTTAATTGTAGTACGAGTAATTGACTTTCAACTACTGATAAAAAATAATACTAATTTACTATAATTATTTAACTTCTTTTTATTCTATTTATTTTTATTTATTTTCTTTTTATTTTTTCTTGTTTCTATGTGGGAATCAGGTCTTTGGTTACAAGCCATTCCTTCTTACAAAACTGGTAGCCTTATTCCGCGTCTCGCTATTAGCTTACGCTTGGGTGCAAGGTGTTGTGTTGCACATCACTGCCAGTGTGGTACTGCAGTTGACCAACTCGGTCACCATGGCCTCTCCTGCTCTCGAAGTGCTGGTCGAATTTCCCGCCACGCCAGCCTTAACGATATCATTCGCCGGGCTTTTACCAGCGCCAATGTTCCAGCTGTTCTCGAACCGAACGGTCTGATGCGTGACGATGGTAAAAGACCTGACGGCATGACTCTGGTTCCATGGAAGTTAGGACGGCCCTTAGTGTGGGACGCTACATGCGTAGACACTTTAGCGCCGTCACACCTTTCTGAAACCCACGTGAGGGCTGGCGCCGCGGCTACTTCGGCAGAGCAACTCAAGCGGCGCAAATATGCTAACCTCGGTATGGGTTACATATTTGAGTCGTTTGGTGTAGAGACGTTGGGTCCGTGGGGACCGGGAGCTCATCGTATTTTCCAAAATGTATCAGAGCGCTTGGTCGATGCGACGCGTGATCAAAATGCTGGCACCTATTTGGCTCAAAGAATAAGCATTGCAATTCAACGGGGTAATGCTGCCAGCATGCTGGGCACGCTGCCAACTGATAGTGGGCTAGAGCATTTGGACTCCCTATGAGTCCAAATGCTTTTACTGTAGTAGCTGTAGTATTGTAGTAGCTGTAGTGTTGTATATAGTTTGTAGTATTTGTTTAATAAAGGCACTTCTTTTTGCACCTAGCATTTTCCTCGCTGGAGTGAGGTGAAAAATTATTTGTTTCACATGGTAATAAAGTTATTTTGCGTCTTGACCTTTGAAACCTTTGTTACACTCAGGATTCTATATTTTGAACCTCCTCTTTGCTCCTGATTCGATCGTAGAATCCCTTATTTCCCCGGGGTTACAATGAAAGTACTTACTTATTCGCGCCAAATAACAACTTTGCAGCACTGCATAACAAATAACTATTATTTACTCGACAATGAGCAAGAGCCCATCTTGGTACCACGGTGTGAGCAAGCACTACTATATTTAGGCGTGAGCAGCACAGTAGTACGTGAAATTACTGGGCGAAATAGATATATAAGCATTAACACTTTGGCACTCAAAAGTCAAGTCAAAGTCAAAATCATTTATTCAATTTAGGCGTCTACGACGCTCTTTTGAAGGTCAATTACACATTTTTGTATTGAAATATTCTACATTGTAAAAAATGTATAGAGCCACTGCGAAAAGAACGGGCAAGAAACTCTGTTAAACGTCTTTTAACAACGTGTTACATTTTTATTTTTTTAATATTGTTAGATTTGCAATAACGCCTGCTATGCGGATTTCATTACAAAATCACTAATATACGATAGGAAAAATCTAAGTCATGTGCGGGATCCGAACCCGCGTCCATCCACCCCTTGAGCCGGGGTATGCTCCAACCAATTGAGCTAACATGACATATCGTCATAACTCGAATCTTTCCTATCGTTCTTTAACCATCGTATTGGGATGGAGCGACATCTATAGTACCACTTGCGTTGTACTACAAACAAGACCAATTTTGCAATTGGTTTTATACTTGTAAATGATGACGCAACCTTATAATTTTAATATCGTGAGGTTTGCAATCTCTTTTCAAGAGGTTGTTAGCATTTTACCAATAACCCTTTATATGTACTAGAGTATGCTGTAATCACTAATTGCAATATTTTTGGCGTATTTTTTGGTAATTCGATGGTATTGCAAAACTTATGTAAAATGACTTACCTTTTTTTTTTTTTTTTTTTTTTTATTGTCATGAGGAAAATGCATTTACGCATACACACCCGCCGGGGAGCAGGTGGTTATGTCGGGCTCAGGGTCAACAGGTACCCCACTACCGACTAAAAACCTCATGGTGTTCTGCCATCTTCGACTAGTGACAGGTGCCGCGGGGTCACTCGCGCTCTCATCCGCAGCCCCTGTCGACGTCGCTGCCCGCTTGAACGGGCCCAGTCTCTGGGAATTACTCCCCCCCCAATGCCACTTCGTGGGATGCCCCGGAACACGAGGGCATCCACACCTCATGAAAAAGTGTAACACACATTGTTTTATTCCAACTGATATGAATATACATAGACATTATACACTCACGCATATACAATCTATTGACATAAGATTGGTTTAATTTATTTCTGTCATAACTGTAATTAAAAACCAGACTAAGATTAATGAAGAATATTTTATTATACAATATATGCCACCATTTTACACTACCATGGTTGTCATATTTCTTCCAAAACTAGTTCTAAATATAGTTTATACTCAACAATAACAAACCCTATTTTAATGAACAACATCTTGAGACGATTAAAAAAGCAATTTCCAAAAATTGGTCCACACTGAGCCCCATTCCCCGACAGTAATTTGTCGTCATGTACGCATCCCACGTCACGTTTGTGCCATTTACTACCACGTACTGTAATAGCATCGCTTGTAATAGAGACGTACTCAAGAACGTACGTGTTGGGGCTCATAAATTGAACGTTCAAAATAAAACTAGTTTCTGTATTAAAAAAAAAACACTCTATTTGTCCGATTAAAACCGATCGTTAATGATTTCTTGTTTAGTTTAACGTTAGTTTAACGGATGCGGAATACTTATGGAAAAAAAACGGGATTATTATGCATGAAAATGCCTCGAGAGTAGACAATATGCATTTTCTCACATATAAATCATCACATATAGGATATTAGGGAGGTGTTTAAATACCCATGGTATGCGAAATTCTATATTATCACGGGAGGAAAGGTTATTACAATCTATCGGAAACCGTTCCAGACTCTGTACTGAACATTTCTTTTCGAGAAAAAGTAATTACTGTTGCATCCATCAAATCCAGGACCACATTTTAATAGAACTTTACGTTACTGGACCGAAAAGCCGCCACTTTTTGTTTTGTTAGGTTGAGATGAATGTGAAATTCTCACACAAGAGTCTCACTGATTTTAAATATTTTAAGGGACTTAAACGCAATAAAAACAAACATTATTTACTGTTAAATACTATAAGCATTACGTAACTCTAAAGTAAGTGTTCAAGTCGCGAAAGTCTTAAAGACTGAGAAATGAAGAGAAGAGACAGTACATTTCGGAATACATGTTTTTACTGAATGAAGAGAAGAGACAGTACATTTCGGAATACATGTTTTTGATGAATTTAAATTAATGTCCATAATTATAACTAAGTTCCTTGGTTTCAGTCTAAGAATAAATCATATTCATTCGTAGGTTTCAGTAGTTTAGATACTTTAGAGTATATAATAGAATCAGCTGTAGGTGACTATTATGTACTTAAATTATTGTGACCCGGTCCCCCAAAATCATATCCTGAATACATCTACCGCCGCGCTCTTTAATAGCGGCGCTTGCGGTGTACAAATGCGTTCTTATGTCCCTATTGCGTCCTAACCGACTCGAAGAAATTCACTTTTTATTGGAACACGAATGACTTATAAATTACTTGCACTGAATAAATGGGTGTTGATGTTTATAGTTCTCTGATGGATAAGACTTAATGGAATGTCCCAGTCGGACATTTAATTGAGTTTTTAGACAAGAAATGTTCTACTGCAGGTTTTTACTGAATGTTTGTAAGAAATCCTTTTCCTACCTGTGTCCAGTAGATAGGAAAAGGATTTCTTCTTGTTATATGGAATGGAAACAAAAAATTCTAGCTTTCTGTCACTTGTCCAATAACAATGATAAATAAACGAAAAGCAATTTTTAAGTCTTCTAGAGTAGGTGTAAGTCGATTACACATTTTAAGTTTCAACTTTAAATTCGGAGCACATTTCCAAATTGAATTTTCACTCATCGATTTGAAACAGAGAAAAATGACAGAACCCGTTTAACGGATTTAATTCAGTCACATTTCAGTCATATTTCAACCTTAAACCCTAGCTATTAGAGTTGATGATTCTGTAAAGCAGACCGCTTTCACAGAATCTAGGGTATATTTGAAAATTTCCTCGGATTCTATTTACTCAACGAAATTATGCCAAAAGAATGCACACAAACTTTGCAGAAACAAAGCTATTTCAGAGTGTATCTTCTGATTTCATGAGGAGTCTTTAAATGTAAAACTGTTTTCTTTAATATAAATCATGAATTCATCATCAAATGCTCAAATGCTGGAACTATTTGGCTCAACGAACAACATAAACATTGCAATCTAACGGGTAAGTACTGCATGCTGTCAACTGGCAGTTGGTTGGAGCATTTGGACCGCCAGTGCACCTGTAATGGCTTGTAGGTTGTCTATATGCTATTATTGTAGTAGCTGTAGTGTTTTATATAGTCTGTAACATTTTGTGAGTAAAGGTATGCTGCCGGAAAAACATATGCTTCACTATAAATAATTTTCCAATTCTTATCACACTCATGTAGGGTCGGTGCAATATGTCTTCTATTACAACACAACACAAAAAGCGATAGAAAACATGATATCAAATATGTTTTGACTGACAACACACATGACAATACGAATACATTTTGTTCACACATTGTTCAAAGTTTTGGCCTCGGTTTAATGGCCATATAATATTATATGGCCTGACAATAAGGCTCGTTTTTTAACAAAAAAGGAGAGGTACTCATTTCATCACGTATATATTTTTTTAAATGTCCACGCATATCTTTTAACAGATTAGTCCGATTTTGATATTTTTTTTCATTAAATACTTATGAGTTGGTCCCATATAAATTTCATCAAAATCGGTTAAGTAGTATTTAAGTTACAATCAATTTACTTGAAAAACGACTTAGCAGTTTTGTCGATGGTGATCAGTATTGTAGGTGAGTGAAAATCGATCGTTTTACCAGTAATTACCTAGTCAGGTCATAAGTATTGTCACACAGTAAAAACTTTTCTTTTAGAATGCTGGCCACAAAAAAGTTTATTGAATTCGAATTTCGAATTGTTCATGAAAATAAAAATGTTTACTTTTTAGAATTTTACTCAATTTTAAATATGGAGTGGAAGCTTAAAGAAGACCGTGTTGCAGTTATTGCGTTGCATCGTTGCGGTTACGCGCCAATTCAAATTTTTGACATACTGAAAAATTTGAATATAACCAAAAGATTCGTTTATCGTACCATCAAACGATACAATGAAGACTCTAGTGTAGATGACAGGTCAATAAGTGGTCGCCCTCGGTCTGTTAGGACTCCAGCAGTGATAAAAGCTGTGAAGGCGCGAATTCAAAGAAATCCCAAACGTAAGCAGAAACTGTCGGCCGTTCAGATAGGGTTAAGCAGAACCACGGTGAAAAGGGTATTAAATGAAGACTTAGGGCTTCGGGCATATCGAAGAAAAACAGGACATCGTTTAAATGCTCGTCTAATGGACCTGAGACTGAAGAGATGCCACGCTTTGTTGAAGCGGCACGCGGAAAAAAAATATCGGGAAATTCTTTTTTCGGATGAAAAATTTTTACCGTAGAAGAGAGCTACAACAAACAAAATGATAAGGTGTACGCAGACAGTAGTGAAGAAGCAAGCAACCGTATTCCGCGTGTCCAACGAGGTCATTTTCCATCCTCGCTCATAGTATGGTTGGGAGTTTCTTATTGGGGCTTAACAGAGGTACATTTTTATGAGAAAGGTGTAAAAACGAATGCTGTTGTGTATCAAAATACAGTCCTGACGAATTTTGTGGAACCTGTTTATCATACCATATTCAATAACAGGCGCTGGGTATTCCAACAAGATTCGGCACCAGCTCATAGAGCGAAGAGCACACAAGACTGGCTGGCGGCGCGTGAAATCGACTTCATCCGGCACGAAGACTGGCCCTCCTCCAGTCCAGATTTGAGTCCGTTAGATTACAAGATATGACAACACTTGGAGGAAAAGGCGTGCTCAAAGCCTCATCCCAATTTGGAGTCACTCAAGACATCCTTGATTAAGGCAGCCGCCGATATTGACATGGACCTCGTTCGTTCTGCGATAGACGACTGGCCGCGCAGATTGAAGGCCTGCATTCAAAATAACGAAGGTAATTTTGAATAAGCTTTATGATCATAAGAATCTATGTTTTGTAAAGTTCATTTTGGTATATAAATGGTTACATAATGAATAAACTTGTTTCATTTATTTTATATTAAACATGTGACAGAATTTATGACCTGACTGTGTATAATGGGTGAAAAAAATGCTTTGTCCATGAAAATGTGATCTCATAGTATTTTGAATCAACATGGGACTGACTTTAACAAGTTAATACATACTTTTCAATGTCAGACGTCGGTTCGATTTTTAGTTAAACAAATATAATAAACCCATCTCAAACTTGAGAACGATCTTACTCATTGATTATCAGTTTCTTAACATGGTGAATAGATCTGTTCTGAGCCCAATGTAATTTTTTTTTAAATGATTTAAATATACTAATAAAAAAAAATAACTACACAATTTCAACTTTTTGTACAAATTGGCCTATAAGGCCGTATCGTAACCCTCAAAATTGTACCTATTAAATCGAAAAAAGTGACTATAATAAAAAACTCTCATGAAAGTTTCACTAACAGGCATTGTAATTATTTCTTAATTAATAATTCCTACTAAACATAAAAAAAAAACATTTTAATTCATTCATATGAAAATTTATTTACACAGGTAGTTAAGTTTGCGTTGAATTACTGAATCGAAGCACAACACTATATTAATTTAATTGTTGAAGACTTTAACTCAAATTTGTAATTACCTGTTCTCACCTGATGGTAAGTGATGGTGTGGTCGAAGATGTTGTTCAGGCTAATATACAATTACCTGACTCTCAAGGAGAGCTGTCGGTACACACCGTTAGGTGCTTGGCGACAGATTTTCTACTTGGTGGCTAGCCAGGCAGGAATTCGCAAAATGCCCTACCTCTATGCAAAGTCTACTCAAAGCTTTCAATAAATATTGTGTCCAATGACCTATTGAATCAAAGCGCGATTCTTTATAAATTAATAATCTACTTTTCTACTTTTACTCAAAAATTGTTCCCGATGACCTATTAAATCGAAACGCTATTTAAATTAAAAATCTTCTAAGGATATACAGAAAATGGTTCACATCCAAGTATCTATCGCATTGACGCGCAATTATTTCCAATTATATATACTTCTACATAACTTTTATTAAAACTGTTTCAACGAGTTTTCTAATTGAACCGGAAATTTATCCAAAAAGGTACTAGTTCTACAAAGCTTTCACCCAAAATTGTTCCCACTCAACTATATATCGACAAATGAATCGACGCGTGACTCTTTCTAATTCAATATTCAATAAACTTCTACCTTCACTCAAAATTTGTTCTCAACGACCCATTAAACAAAAACGTGACTACATAAGTAATACGCAAATCCTTCATTTGATTGGAAAAAAAATAAAAAAACATATTTATTAATATTGTTGTGCTTGCAATAACGCCTGCTAGGCGGATTACATAACAAAATTACAAATATACGAGAGGAAAAATTTAAGTAATGTGCGGGATTCGAACCCGTATCCATCCACCCCTATAGCCGGGGTATGCTCTATTGAGCTAACATGACAATGAGTCATAACTCATCTTTTATCGTTTTTTAACCATCGTATTGGGATGGAGCGACATCTATAGTACAACTTACGTTGTACTACGAACAAGAACAATTTTGCAATTGGTTTTATACTTGTCTTGTTTCGAATCCCGCACATGACTTAAATTTTTCCTCTCGTTTATTTGTAATTTAATAACATATCTTTTATTCTAATAAGTTTTTTTTTTAATTCTAATAAAATCATCTACTAGGTACAACAATTACAAAAAAATATTCACATCAAACTACCTATTGTATCAACGTGAAATTCTTTTCAGTTCAATAAAGTTTTACATAATATCACTTAAAATAGTTAAGTAAAATAGTAAGTTAAGTACTTATAGGTTAGCCTGAACAACATCTTCGACCACATCATCACTTACCATCAGGTGCGATAGTGGTCAAAGGCTAACATATCAGGTATAAGAAAAAAAAAAAAAAAAGTTCCAACGACTTATAGAATCGAAGCGAATCTACCTAAATAAATAACTCCTACTAGACCTTCACTCAAAACTCTTCCCATCGACCTATCGACACAACAAATACACGTTTTATTCATGAACAGCATCGGCCTAAACAAATGCCGGCGCATAATTCAACTTGTGTAAACTTGGCCCACGTTTTCGTACAGGCCAGAGGTTCTCAAATGTTATATTCGCCCCGAGGGGACCGTTTCGTCGGCACCGAGTCTTGTAATGACGGCAGTCTAGAAAGATTTTCTCGGGTAGGTCTTTTTTATTTGAAGCTGAATTCTTGTTTGAGATGTTGCCGTGTTTTTAGGAAATTGACTGTAGAATAGGTTTTGTTGCTAGGGAGTAAATCGCTACGTAGAGATGTGATGTGAATGCTTACTGTACGATAAAGTGTTTTGCTACATTGTGTGTGGCCTTGTGCTGGAAATTGCCACCGCCGTCATTTTATTCTCTGGTTTCGTAACATGTTGCAGTTAGTTTTATCTAGAAGAATTGTTAACTCTCCGCATAATGACTGGATACTGAAGGTGTAGTAGACGATTACTTCTGCAAACAATTGTTTTTTTTTTATTTTTGTGACGGAACAAGCTCGAGGCTCACCTGATGTTAAGTGGACTAACCTCTGCCTATAACAGATGCATTTCTTCACGAGTCACTAATTGCACTGCTCCCGTCACCTTGAGATATAGTTCTTAGGTCTCATGTGCCTGTAATTTCACTGGCTCTCAAGGACTGCCGGAACACACCGTTAGGTGCTTGGTGGCAGATTTTCTACTTGAGGGTGGTCTTTAGCCAGGCGGGCATTCGCAAAATGCCATTCCCCCATGCGGTGAAGCTCAAGCCCGCGGCGGGATTCGAACCTGGACCTGCTGCGCGGTAGTCCATAGCCAATGCCACTAAGCCATCACTGCTTCAAAAACGTAAGTTATTGAAAGCATTTCAGTAAAAAGACAGCGCTTGGAGGAGCTTGAAGCACCTGGATATAGAAGACGAATACTTATCTTCGATATTTTATGTACCAAAACGATCCATACATTTTTATTATAGCGGAAAACTATGTACCTATAAAATTTAGTGATGAAGCAGTTATGAGAAGACTCAGTAGATGTTCTACTTTGATGCGTTGAAACCAAGACTGTGTAGTTGTAGGATTATATGTGCACATTCTTTGATTCTAACCAAAATATGTGCAAAAATAGCGTGTCGTTGTTTCTGTGGTAGGTACCTTCATATGCTACTGAGTTTTAAATAGGTATGAATCCTTTACTGATACCGATGCGCATCTGCGATGGCTATTTTTCACTTATAAGAAGAAGAATAAGTCACCTAGGTTTATTTGCATTAACCTCAAAACCTATATATTGGATCACAATATTTATTGTGTAATAAAGATGGCGTTTACCTATAAGCATCCCTTTCGTCTGGAGAAGCATATTAACACATACTTTAAAAAGCAGTTGAAAGAGTGCGGAATATGAAGTAGTAGATTTTGATACAAGTGAGCTAAGTTGCTCATCATACCCGAGGCTGTGTGTTGCAGCCCGAGCTGTAGGCGAGGGCGTAAATCAGCCGAGTGTATAATGAGCAACTTGCTCACGAGTTTCATACGCACTTTTTCAACACCCTTGCGAGGAAAAATATATATATATATTGCACAAATGCGATACAAACAACATAAGTACGAAAACTATGGAAAATAGCGCGCAAGTTTTTTTTTTGCGCGCGGTAAATGTATGATGTTTGATTACATATAAACCTCTTTGATGTTACAAATCTGTATTACCCGGTTAAATTGAAAATGCTCTGTTTACTTGCATGTAATTTGCAGTAAGGTACTAACTTACCTTTCAAAGTCAAAGTCAAAATCATTTATTCAATTTAGGCGTCTACGACGCTCTTATGAAGGTCAGTTACAAATTTTAGTATTGAAATATTCTACATTGTACTGCCACGTTCAGCAAATAAATTGTATAGAGCCACTGCGAGAAGAACGGGCACGAAACTCGGGGCCATTCTTTTAAACATCTTTTAACAATATGTTACATACTTACTATATAATAGAGTTATTACAATATTTGTTTAAATTATGTAGGTGACTGGCAATAGCTTGGCGGAGGCGGAATTGTCCAGGCATTTTTGTCGTTTATGTAATCAGAAACTGTGTAGTAGGATTTTTTAATCAATATGTTTTTCACATGCAACTTGAATTTCCCTTCTGTGAGCGTTGTAATATGTTTGGGAACTTTATTATAAAACCGCACACAATTACCTAAGAAGGACCTTTTATTTGTCTTTGCTAATCTAAAACCTGGCACCGCTATTTTATCTTTATTCCTAGTATTGTAATCGTGATTGTCACTGTTTAATTTAAATTTACTAAAATTTTTACGAACATACATAATATTTTCAAATATATACAGACTTGGTAAAGTTAAAATATCATTTTTTTTAAAAAGATCCCTCACAGATTTCCTAGGACCCATTTTATATATGGCTCGAATGGCACGCTTTTGTATGATGAAGATTGTCTCTATCTCAGCAGCAGTTCCCCACAGCAATACACCATACGAACTTTGAAGGGATAATTGTATTACGCACTAGGGTATAATATTATTATGCAGGTGTTATAGTTCGGTTTATGGCCCTAAGAACGATATAATCAAGCTCAGTTTACGAGCAAGGGTGTTGAAAAATGTATAACATAACTTATTAACTATGGACATGAACTTGCCATACAATAGGAACCTGAAATACTGATGTATGTTGTGTATATATTTTAGGTGTAGTGCTCTATTAAGATAGAGTATAATTTTTTTTTATTAGAATAATAACGCGGAGAAAGCCGAAGGTGAAAGCTAGTTGTATAATATATCAGGCAGTATCGACTCAATATTATTAAACAGTATGGGTATACATTTTGTGACCTCGCCTTCACCATGCATAGTATAGTGAATGATGGCCAGCGGTAATAGCTATTGACTCCTGTGCTGCAGACCCATGGTTCGATCCCTACCCCCGGCTTGAGCTTCATCGCTTGGTGGAATGTCATTTTGCGAATGCTCGCCTACAACCCTCAAGTAGAGAATCTGTCACAAAGCACCTTACAGTATGTTCCTGCAAAAGTCCTTGAGAGCCAGTAAAATTGCTGGCACATGAGATTTAACAACTGTATATCTCAATGTGACGGGCACAGCGCAATTCGTCACGGTGCTAAAGGATATCAGTATAGGTGGGGAACAGCGCCTACTAAAGACCTATCGTCTCATACTGCGGTTCCCAAGAAACTTGATAAACAAAAAGATTGCTATCTCTATATTAATAGAACAACTATCGTATATCAGCATCAAGAGATATTACTTACAATAATTACTCTTTAATTTCCTCGCAAAATCAGTGAAAAACCATTTTTTTTTATAATGTTAATGTGACGAAACAAGTCACCCTGAGACATACAGTTGTTGAGTATCATGTGCCTGTAATTTTACTGGCGCCCAAGGACTGCTGCCGGAACACACCGTTAGGTGCTTGGCGACAGATTTTCTACTTGAGGGTGGTCGCTAGCCAGGCGGGCATTCCCAAAATGCCCTTTCACCATGCGGTGAAGCTCAAGCCCGTGGCGGGATTCGAACCTGGACCTGCTGCGCGACAGTCCAAAGCCAATGCTTTTTTATAATATATTTATTAGCAATTACTTATTTCATTGTACAATTAATTAATTATGCATAAAGAAAAACTGGTCCTTACTGTCATAACTTTTGTTATCGTCTCGTACGTAGATATTGCTTTGTTAGCCAAGTTAGGGCATAAAAAATGGCGAACTGTCTACCTCTTATAAATAACTGCCTTTAGATAAAGGTTATGTTTCAGGTAAAAAACTACCTTATTTTACCTTATTTAGACCAGCATTTTGTGTTTTTGGCATGACATTATTATGATAAATATGTTACACTATGATTAGGTTTACGCTTTTGTAGCTTGTATTATATATGTGAAAAGTTTCTTTCCTTATATATTTGGTTTACCAAACAATAATTGCAGTCTACGACGTATCTTCCTATAGGAATTGTATGAGACTACGAAAGGAAAATTAACAGTAGGTGGAACAGCAACTCCTTTTGAAGAACTGGCATTCCACACTACGATCCCAAAGAAGCCTACCAAACGAAGGGATAAATCCCGCCTTATTCGATTAGCAAATTTCGAAAGACTCCCAGACGAAGGTCTACAATATAGCCCGAAATTGGTCGGAGTCTATCCGGTAAATATAACGCAAACTCGCGGTAGTTTTCTAAGTGAAGAGACCTAACAACTTTACTACTCAGTGTGACGGGCACAGTGCAATTTTTTTTTTAGTTTTATTTCTTTGACGTAGCGTCTGTTGTAGGCAGAGGTTAGTCCACTTAACATCAGGTGGGCCGAGGCCCAAGTTAGGGGGTACATCATAATACAGAACAGAATAGTCTATCCATAATGTCTGTTATTCGATCTATTTTCTAAATTGAACTGTGAAAAGTTGCAATTTTTCTCGCCAATCCCAGCAGGAATTCTGATTCCGGAGTAATAACGTACATTTATGTGCATAACATTTGAATCGGTTTGTTGCTCAATCGCCCACCTGTGGGACTTAGCTTGAAAAGCCAATCCAGTGACTCAGACTTCTACTGACTTGTCTTTAATAGAGATCTTTGCCTTTAAACACATGAAAACCATGGCTCACTTGTGAAAAGAAATTTGTATATTAATCTCTTTCTCTTAAGAGTAGCGTGCACGCAGTGCTCTCCATACAAACATAATTTCGTCATATTTTAAATAACAAGTGCTCAAACTCAGTGAAATTTTATATGCATATAGTAATATGCACAGAACTTAAGGGTGGGTAGGAGGGCCAAAAATCTACTGGAGAGATGCAAAGTAGGTAGTATGTTACAAATATTAGGTCCTTACATATGAAATTGGCGTTTTGTATGGGAGGAACAAAAAGTCGAATATTTTTTAATATAATATATTTAATTAATCAAAGTATGAACCATTATTTTCTATGCACTTTTGCCATCTCATAGGTAGTTCATTGATCCCTTTACTAAAAAAACCAGTCGGACGGGAATCAATAAAATCTTTGAAGGCGATTTGGACTGCCCCATCGGAGTTGAATTTTTTCCCTTGCAAGAAGTTATCCAAATTTCGAAAAAAATGGTAATCTGTTGGAGCAAGGTCCGGGGAGTACGGAGGATGTCTTAGACTTTCCAATTGAAGCTCTTCTAATTTAGTAGCCGTCTGTAGCGCAGTGTGTGGTCTAGCGTTGTCGTGAAGCAGCAGTGGCGTGGAGCGATTGACCAGCCTAGGTTGTTTAGCCGCTAGCTTTTCCATCATGGTTTGCAATTCCTGACAATAGACATCAGCCGTAATAGTCTGGCCAGATTTGAAAAAACTGTAATAAACAATACCGGCACTAGTCCACCAAACGCTTACAAGTAACTTTTTTGGGGTTAATTTTCGCTTGGGGCAGGATTTGGCTGGCTGGCCAGGATCTAACCATTGCGCTGAGCGCTTCCGATTATCGTAAAGAACCCATTTTTCATCACAGGTAATGATTCGGTTTAAAATACCTTCATTATTGTGCCGGTTTAGTAATGTAACGCAGCAGTCGACGCGCGTTTGCCGGTTTGTTTCAGTCAATTCGTGAGGTACCCACCTTTCAAGCTTTTTAATCTTCCCAATTTGCTTCAAGTGAATTAAAACTGTTTTATCACTAACATCGCAGCCTGCAGCTAACTCGGACGTGGTTTGCGATGGATCCGCTTCCACAATAGCCTTCAACTCTTCATTATCAACTTGAGTCTCAGGCCGTCCACGGGGCTTGTTCTGCAGGTCGAAATTTCCAGAACGAAAACGTTGGAACCAAAAACGAACTGTGTTTTCTTTTGCAACACGACCGCCATACACATCATTCACCCTTCGAGTTGTTTCCGCAGCACTAGTGCCACGGCGGAACTCGTACTCGTAAATAATGCGATATTTAAGGTTTTCCATTTTGTAAAATGAGTGACGCAAACAGAAAAAAACAGAAGAAAAAAAACAAATGAATGACGATCATCGAAGCACAAATACATGAGTCTATAGCTGTACAAATTTGAATTTGGAATTCCTTACCAAAGAGGAGAAATTCGTGATTAAAGTGGCCAGTACGAAAAACGCCAATTTCATATGTAAGGACCTTATATTAGGTCCTTACATATGAAATTGGCGGTTTTCGTACTCGGTGTACATCTCGAAGGGTGAATGATGTGTATGGCGGTCGTGTTGCAAAAGAAAACACAGTTCGTTTTTGGTTCCAACGTTTTCGTTCTGGAAATTTCGACCTGCAGAACAAGCCCCGTGGACGGCCTGAGACTCAAGTTGATAATGAAGAGTTGAAGGCTATTGTGGAAGCGGATCCATCGCAAACCACGTCCGAGTTAGCTGCAGGCTGCGATGTTAGTGATAAAACTGTTTTAATTCACTTGAAGCAAATTGGGAAGATTAAAAAGCTTGAAAGGTGGGTACCTCACGAATTGACTGAAACAAACCGGCAAACGCGCGTCGACTGCTGCGTTACATTACTAAACCGGCACAATAATGAAGGTATTTTAAACCGAATCTTTACCTGTGATGAAAAATGGGTTCTTTACGATAATCGGAAGCGCTCAGCGCAATGGTTAGATCCTGGCCAGCCAGCCAAATCCTGCCCCAAGCGAAAATTAACCCCAAAAAAGTTACTTGTAAGCGTTTGGTGGACTAGTGCCGGTATTGTTCATTACAGTTTTTTCAAATCTGGCCAGACTATTACGGCTGATGTCTATTGTCAGGAATTGCAAACCATGATGGAAAAGCTAGCGGCTAAACAACCTAGGCTGGTCAATCGCTCCACGCCACTGCTGCTTCACGACAACGCTAGACCACACACTGCGCTACAGACGGCTACTAAATTAGAAGAGCTTCAATTGGAAAGTCTAAGACATCCTCCGTACTCCCCGGACCTTGCTCCAACAGATTACCATTTTTTTCGAAATTTGGATAACTTCTTGCAAGGGAAAAAATTCAACTCCGATGGGTCAGTCCAAATCGCCTTCAAAGATTTTATTGATTCCCGTCCGACTGGTTTTTTTAGTAAAGGGATCAATGAACTACCTATGAGATGGCAAAAGTGCATAGAAAATAATGGTTCATACTTTGATTAATTAAATATATTATATTAAAAAATATTCGACTTTTTGTTCCTCCCATACAAAACGCCAATTTCATATGTAAGGACCTAATATTTATTAATATTGAGAAAACCAACGGAAAACGATCGGGAATCGCGGCCCGCGTGTATTGATGTGTGGAACTATAGAAAATTTTAAAAAATGGGAATTATATAGAGAAAAAGCACAAAATTTTGAATATAAAGTGCCAATAAAATGTTAATAACTTTTACACTATTGAATCTATTTAAAGTTAAAACTTATATAAGTCGAACACAGGCTCTACTGAGCCTATGTTTTTGACTTAAATAGGTTTTATTTTAACTTTATTGTTTATTTTGTTATTAAATGGCAAAATAACAATTCCCAATTACAAAACGATTTTAAGAAATATTTTTTAATATACATAATTTTACGGAAATCTGGCAAACCAGAAATTAGGCACAAAGACATACATAAAAAATTTCACTAAGTTTGAACACTTTGTATTTAAAATATGACGAAATTACGTTTGTATGGAAAGCGCTCTGTGCACTCTCCGCACCAGTAATGCTGCGGATATAGCAGGTATCCATAGGTGGCAGTGACCACTTACCATTAAGTGGAACGTCTGCTTTTTGTCGCATTTCGTATAATTTAGTTTTCATCAAAATTGATTTTGACACTGCTAGTTCTTCGCTATAATTCTAGTTTCAATAAAGCCATTGAAGTCCATTTGAAAATTCGCTCCATAAGCATATCAGTGTATACGTATATTGTTGTACCTACTCATTATTTCAAGTTTTTGACCAAACAAATCGAATACAGCAAGAAAATTTCATCAATTTCCTTATATTACATTTGGTTGGAACACACCGTTAGGTGCTTGACGACAGATTTTCTACCTGGTTGCTAGCCAGGCGGGCATTTGCAAAAACTCCACCATACGGTGAAGCTAAAACCCGTGGCGGGATGCCAACCATGGACCTGCTGCGCGGCAGTCCATAGCCAATGCCAATAATCACTGTTTCAAGTAATAGCACAATATAAATGTCGATCAGCGAACCTGCCATTTTGTGTTTCCAACATTATGCGTCGAATCAAACAGGCGACTCCGGTTAACCTACTTTTCGTTTTCGTAAACTCACGCAGCGTACAATCATAACTCTTAATAATAAATAATCAGTCAAACAGTCGCCTCGTCCCCTCCATTGTTGCAACTCAACCGAAACTTCAATATTATTTTAAAATGCTTAGTATGCGATGAATTTGGTAATGGTAATGGGTAATGCATGGTGGTAGGGCATTTTGCGAATGCCCGCCTGGCTAGCTACCACCCTCAAGTAGAAAATCTGTCGCCAAGCATCTAACGGTGTGTTCCGGCAGCTGTCCTTTAGAGCCAGTACTTCTAGGTTAGCCTGAACAACATCTTCGACCACATCATCACTTACCATCAGGTGAGATAGTGGTCAAAGGTTAAACTATTAGGCATGAAAAAAAAAACCTTCAAAATTATCTCAATTATCTGTTCTATTTACACAATTACAAATATACAATAGTAAAAATTTAAGTCATTTGCGGGATTCGAACCCGCGTCCATCCACCCCGGCCGAGGTATGCTCTAACCAATTGAGCTAACATGACATGACGTCACAAATCTTTTCTATCGTTCTTTAACCATCGTATTGGAATGGACTAATCCGCATAGCAGGCGTTATTGCAAACATAACAATATTAAAAATGTATATTCTATTATCTATGTATAACATCAATCAGACCATACATCCGCCCTTTTATAATAAGGCTAGAAATGAAAAAATATTGTTCAGCATATTGTATATGATATTTCAAATTCTCTTAAGTCAATTTAAGGTTATTTCCTATGATTTAATGTCCACTTAAAGCACCCACGTGTAATGCATTCTATCTTGCAATCAAATATAGACTCTAGTTCTATACAATATGGTACACATTCTCTTGTGTCTATTTATGTAAGACATTGACCCTGCAATATGAGACGATATAATGCGGCCATGGAAACATCGCTTTAGAACTAACGCTCGTTTAACTTTTATATTTAAAAAATCCTAAACTAAACATAATAAATAAAATTTTTTTTAATAATATAGTCCATAGGTTAACTGAAACGCTTGCAGCGTAACTTACTTAGGGCCTGTTTCAGAATGTTCGAGTAAGTTCCGGTTATACTACCCAGAACATATTTAATAAATAAAACACTATCTTTGCGTTTCACAGTCATCGATTTAGCCTATCCATCGGTTAAAGCTTAAAGCGCGCTGCATGTTAACTGTCATTTTTATCATTCGGTTAGTTGCGTACCCTATCGTCCGCTGCGTGGGGTAGGTTAAGCCGTCGGTCGTCGGGTAACCGGGACCAACGGTATGGTAGTAGGGCATTTTGCAAATGCTTCAGGCTAGCCACCACCCTCAAGTATAAAATCTGGCGCCAAGCACTTATCGGTGTGTTCCGGCAGTTGTCTTTCAGAACCAGTAGTTCTTAGTTCTAGGTTAGTTTGAACAATAAATCCAAACACATCATCATCATTTATTACTAGGTGTAATAGTAGTCAAAATCTAGCCTTTCAGATATAAAAAGTGGAAATTCTGTCATCAAGCACCTAGCCGTGTATATCAGCATCGTTGAAGCGCTGTTAGCGACAAACGTTCATAGCGTAATTTTGTGACCCACACATCAAAGATACAGAAAGAGCTTCACATAACTACGGCGTAGCCCTTACTACGACATTTCGTAGCACCGTAGGTTCACTCCACATCTTGTAGCATCTCATAGTCACAGAACGTTGCTGGGCCAGACATCAATTAGAAAGGCTTAGCGCAATGACATAGCAATGTAAATGTTATGTCTGTTGAGGCATCATTATTAGTTTTAAAAAATCCCGCTGACGTTTGGTCGTCCCGCTTAAGAATCTCTAGGTCTATTTATAGGTTGTGTTTTAGAAACACAAAAATATGAGGACATGTTTAGTATATTTTATAGTTGCGTAGACATCTCAAACTACACTTTCGTGTGGAAAGTCCAAGTTGTGAAAAATATTCTGATTAAGAAATCCTACTACACAGTTTGTGATGAAAACTGAATGCGATGAAAAAATAATAAGGTAATTGTTATTCTTTTCACGTGTATCATTGCAGAAATCCATATTTTCATTTATTCTTATTCATATCCATATAATAAATATTTAAATTATCATTCTGTTGTGTTAGAATGTTCTATTGTCTACTCTGTCGTCAGTCAATATGCCTTTTTTAAGTTCTTAGTTTTTTATAAGTATGTGATGAAACATGTCCTATCTAATCTAATCTATCTGTAGTAGATGCATTTTGTTATAAGTAAAAATCTGCACTGTGCCCATCACCCTGAGGGATCTGAGCACTGGCACATGAGATATATTAAAAGTCTTACTTTACTTATTGACTCCTAAGGATTGCTACCGGAAAACACTGTTAGGCGCTGGGCGAAAGATTTTCTACTTGAGGGTTGTAGCTAGCCAGGCGAGCATTATCAAAATGCGCTTTTAACATGCGCTGACGCTCAAGCCGGCGGTGAGGTTTGAGCTATGGAATATGCTTAAAACTTCAATTATACACATTTTGTTAGTATGAAAATATATGTGTCATTTTGTTCTGTGTATGAATATACTAAAGGCTTTACAAAATTACAAATATACGATAGGTAAAATTTAAGTCATGTGCGGGATTCGAACCCGCGTCCATCCGCCCCTTTAGCCGGGGCATGCTCTAACCAATTGAGCTAACATGACATGACGTCATAACTCGAATCTTTCCTACCATTCATTAACCATCGTATTGGGATGGATTTGTAATTTTGTAATGTAATCCGCATAGCAGGCGTTATATGTTGGAGCATGCAATCATAACAATATAAAAAATACTAAAGGCTGTTCCATTACGGTTGAATATTCTGTTGTAAGTTCTTACTGAGACCGTTAACACCTACGCAATATAAAAATATACAGAAGCTGTATTTCTCTATATGAAGCCGATTTTCTCTGTCTGTGAGTGCCCCGAGAACTGGAAGTTAGATGAAATTTTACGACTTGAACTGTACGAGAAATTAGTTGAAATGTTTTGTTCTGCGGTTTTATTATGTTCAAACTTTTATCTTTAGACTTTTGTGAATTGAGGTTAAGTTTATTATTAGTCTTAAGTAATACATACATATAATCACGCCTGTATTACCCGAAGAGGTAGGCAGAGGTGTGTGAACTAACACCCGTTTCGCCAATTATATTTTGGTCCTATGTAATAGGGGGCGAGCCTATTGCCATCCACCGGGCACAGTTTTGGGGTCATACCAAATGTTTTCCAATTATATTTTGGTCCTATGTAATAGGGGGCGAGGATATTGCCATTCACCGGGCACAGTTTTGGGGTCATACTAAATGTTTTCCTAACAGACTGGACGAAACACAAGAACATATTACGCATAATGGTTTACGCTATCAGCATATATGACAGGAACATAAGAACATATTGTATGAAACCCTGGCAGGGCACTAAGGTGGTATAGGCCTGTTGTGCGTCTAATGCACAAAACACCCTACTCACATCGTCGTGAGAAGTGGCATGCTGCTCATTGTGCGCACTTTTCCCTTACTCGCTTTTTACGACACCCATACGGGAAGAAATAGGAAATAAATATGTAATATCATTACATATTTATTATTTGAATTGACCCGTGGGGTGCCAGGATTTTTTTTATGTAATTGTGACGGATCAAGCACGAGGTCCACCTGATGTTAAGCAGACTAACCTCTGCCTATAACAGATGCATTTCGTCACAAGTCACGAATTGCACTGCGCCCGTCAGATGAGACATAGTTGTTAAGTCTCATGTGCCTGTAATTTTACTGGCTCTCAAGGACTGCTGCCAGAACACACCGTTAGGTGCTTGGCGACAGATTTTCTACTTGAGGGTGGTAGCTAGCCAGGCGGGCAATCGCAAAATGCCCTTCCACCATGCGGTGAAGCTCAAGCCGGCGGTGGGGATCGAACCAGGGTACTGCGGCGCGGCAGTCCATAGCCAATGCCAAAGAGCCATCACTGCTTCAAGATGCGCCTATTGAGCGGCATGCTACCACGCACTTAGTTGTAAGTAGGGTTTGCTGCAATACAGGGTTTCTCACAATCTTACCCGCTAGATTGTCCAAGGTAACATATATACTACTAACGAACACATTCGCAAAGAGTACTGGCGACCGCCCATAAAATAAGGCCATTACTTTTTACTTTTATGTTCTTTACCTTGTTAGGGAAGACATTGTGCAGACCCATCATGAGTGAGATGGTTTGAAGATGATAAAGGATACAGTTTTACTTCAGATCAACCTCCTGCTCTTTACCATATCAACTTAGCGGGTAGAGCATACCCTGGCTATAGGGGTGGATGGTGCGGTTTCTAATCCAGCACAAATAGATATTTTCTTCTCGTTGTAATTTTGTGAGGCATTACTATACAAAATTGTTTGTTGCATAATAAAATATGACACAATTTTAATTGGTGAAGCTCTGCCTTTGGCTTTAGTTTGTTGCATTGTGTTGCAAAAGGCAATGTCTTCTCTGGAAGAGGAACATTTGCAATAAAATAGGGAAAAAAGAACAAAGAAGTTTTGGTATAATAAACATTATTACAATAATAAATATGTATGCAAGTAGGTATAAATATATGTAAGGATATTCTAAAGATGTTTATGACAAAAGTGTATGAATATAAATATGTATATAATTTATTGTGTTTACTGTGGGGTAAAGCTTTAGTTAATTTATATTAATAAACTTTAAATATTTTAGGTATGTGCCTGATTGGATAAGGATTAATGCTGTATTGCTTAAAATAGCTTCGTAAATAATTCTCGTAAAAAGTATTTATTTGTTTATTTATATATTAATTAAAACGGACATAACATTGACAATAATTAATCATAATCAAACTTACTTTTCATTCTTTTAGGGTTCCGCACTACGAATTTTCCTAGGTTCCTAGGTGAGCAGTAAAGGATAAAAATGGATATTGTGGATTATTCCTGGGAGATAGACATATACCGACCATCGCGGACTTTTTTGTAGACATATTTAAGGTGTACAATACTGTAGACCATTATTTTGATCTATCTCATGAACCCTACGCGAGTCAGCCAGTTTGCAATGTGAGCGCCAAAAAATGTGTTTATTTAAGACATCACATTAGAAACCTCTTAAATTTAGTGTTTGTATTCTATATTATGCATGTATTAAACATATTATCCTTCCTCTTGAATCACTCATCTATTTATATATAAAAAATATAAACCGATTTCAACACTTAAATGTGTGAAATAACTTGTTGAAGTCGGTACCATGATGGTTGAAAGTACCTATTATCACAATATTGTGGGCATGGTACCAACTTCGACAAGTTATTTCACACATTTGAGTGTTGAAATCGGTTTCATTTTTTGGTAATCATTTCATTTTCACGCTTTTTAGTGACTCTTGCTACTTATGGGGTCGATAGTCATTCACTTTCAATGACCATATCATCAAGATAGGAAAATACTTTTCAGTTATTGGAGTAACTCAATAGTGGCTTGACTGATTTTGATAAAATTTACATGAGACTACACCGCAATCAAAAAATAATAATATCATAAACGGTTCACCCAGTCAAAAGTTTTGAGGTAACAAACATATACAAAAACCAACGAATTGAGTACTTCTTCCTTTTTTTGAAGTCGGTAAAAAACCGCATCAAACCCTTTGCGTAGTTTTATAGATCTAAGAACACATAGGGACAGATAGTACGAAGCGACTTTATTTTATACTATGTAGGGATAAAGTTCTCTCCAACCCTTTTCTGTTGAAATTAAACTTTTCAATTCTACCATTTAGCACTTGAAAGTTACGCAATTAAAGTTGACTGAAGTGAAAAGGGCAGCCGACGCCGACGTCAATAAGACGGCCGTGTGTCGTCGGCAAGATCACACGAGCAGAATTCTTTGTGAGTTTAGTATAAACGAGTATGTATAGAGTTGCCAAAACCACTCTTTGTCGGCAAGTTTTTGATACCGATTGCGTCTATTACGGAGCCAAGAAGTGTTCCTTTTAACACGTTACATTTCCTTTAACATAAAGGAATCATTTTTTTTTTGTTATTGTGACGGGACAAGCACGAGGCCCACCTGTTGTTAAGTGGACTAACCTCTGCCTATAACAGACGCATTTCGTCAACGACGAATTGCACTGTGCCCGTCACACTGAGACGTACAGTTGTTAGGTCTCATGTTCCTGTAATTTTTCTGGCTCTCAAGGACTGCTGCCGGAACACACGGTTAAGTGCTTGGCGACAGATTTTCTACTTGAGGGTGGTCGCTAGCCAGGCGGGCATTCGCAAAAAGCCCTTCCACCATGCGGTGAAGCTCAAGCCCGCGGTGGGATTCGAACCATGGACCTGCTGCACGGCAGTCCATACCCAATGCCACTGAGCCATCACTGCTTCAATAGTCAATCATATTATTATAAGCTTACCATTAGTAGCAAAAACTACAAAATAACTTTAGTATCACAATATTACAAATTTATGTGAGAATAAATATAGTCATGTGAGGGATTCGAACCCACGTCCATCCACCCCTATAGCCAGGGTATGCTCTGACCGACTGAGCTGACGTAAATTTGTAATGTAATCCGCAGAGCAGCGTTATTGAAAAGATAACAATATTAAAAATTACTATCGCTCAAATACTAGTATTTTTAATGAATAGTCAGGCGGAAATCCATTTTTAATAAAACAAATATTTTAAAAGTATTTTAAGAAAACATTAAATTTATTATTTAATAAAACACTTAAAAATACTTTATAAAAATGATAAATATCTATACTCTGATTTTTAATTCGAGATCAAAAATGTAAACAAAACCGTGCAAAAAAATTACAAGTACTTGGTATTTTTTCAAATTTTGGGAACGGATGGAGCATTTAATGTAAAAAATATATTTATTGCGTTTTTATGAAACAATAAAACACTTTTATATGCGCGTAAATATTTACGCATATATTCAAGCCTGAAAAAATTAGTGTAAGATTTTTTTGTTTTTTAATAGCCACACTTGTAAGAATATTTTTGAAGAAAAACTATTGAATACCCTGACCTATCAGTTTGACAATGACATATATTGACATTTCTTTGTTTACATTTTTGATCTCGAATTAAAAACCAGACTATAGTGACCATTCCGCCTGATTTACTGTTAAGCCGACGTGAAGTCACAGACGCCACGCAGCCAAACCAGAAGAGTATTCGACGCGTTTCGCTTCTAAACGAAGCATCCTCAGGAGGTCTTGACTCTACGAGCGCACGATGGAGACTGACTGGAATTTTTGCATTAACGCTAGGCGAAGCGAAAATGATTACAAAATAAAACGAAAATATATAGATATTATTTTGGATGAAAAAAGATAAATAGCTGGTGCATTTTCAATTATCCTATGTAAGCTATTGCTGGACAGTCAAATTTTCTCTATCTATTTTAGTCAAAATACAAATGGTTTTATAAATTTGGTGTTCAGTGTTGATCGTACAACAACCCATCAGCCTAAGTAAATAGTCCTCTGCTATTTGGGTAGATGTCGCTAACTTCAAAAAGACGTGCACTCATCCGAAATAATTCCTATGTTTTCGGTAAGCATGCATCATTGCTCTTTTAAATAATAGGTACTAGAAATAAATATATATTTTCGCTTTTTTATGTTGTAATTTTCACTTTGGATGCTTTAATGCAATAATTACAATGTCAGAATCATGGAGTCGTTATTGTAAATCAGTTTAGAGCTTATTGAAAAAATAGTCTTGTTTGTTGTTCAATTCCGTTTGGCTGCAGATTTCCCTCCACCCTTAGACGGTTAATGAATAGGAACGGATCAAATTTGTGCTATGGTTCACTCATCTCGATAGCTCAATTGGCAAACATGTCCCGGCTATATGGACAGTAAGTCGCGGGTTCGTATTCCATTTGTGGTGAAAAACTTTCATTTCGTTGTAATTTTTTTAACTTTAATTTTACTTGTTCCTTTCATATTGAGAATAACTGTTCGTTGATTTAATATGTTACAATACAAAATTATGTATTATTATATATGTATTATAAATTATTATATATAAAAACTAATAATTGGAAAACAAAACTGCACACACTATATATATTCATAATATATATTCATATATTTGTTCAAAGTTATTATTACTCACACACAACTATGCCATCGTTACCGTACCTGAAAAGAAAAAATATTTTGATTAGTATCAGTGTTATTTTATTAGATATATAGTTATCAAAAGGTAAAAAAGCAACGGAAAAGATAAATACATGCAAACAGTAAGATATTAGTTTTAAGATTCTATAAAGCCACGCAGGCTATGTATAACCGTAACAAGAAGTAAAGAAAATCCGCCAACATATTACACAGTTCTTTTTAACAGACAGCTTTACTGCCGTCCTTATGAAAAGTGCAACAACTCGACTTTTGGGCCAGATTGCGTTATATACATATTCGTGATCAGAAAAAAAAGCTCTACATTTTCTTCTTAGACAGTTTTTACGTATGTATTGAAAATCCTGAGTGTTTGCTAAGCATTACTGCAATATATCAGGAATTTGGTGTTCGTTTACTAAACAAGACCACAATAGCTTGAGTTGAGGTAAGGTAAAGTCTAAATTCGATGTTGAATTACTTGCAAAAACTACAATAACTATGAATATATTTCTATTTTTTAGCATATTCATAATATGTAAGGTATAATTACTAGCCATAAACACAATAACTTCAAATTATTACAGTTTTCTAAGAACTGTAACCGATCTAAAAATATCGGTTAACTTAATAATTAAAAATTTCACTAAATACTAATTTAAATCAGCGCGCCATCTGTAGGCAAACGACCAAACGTCTATCTAAATTCCATCTGAATTTAGAAAGAACCTAGGTCAACCTTAACTACCGCGCGCTGAGGTAGTTCAGCGACTCACCAATAGAGGTCGCGCATAACAATCACAACGTTAAGTCTAGTAGCAACACTCTTCTTCTTCTTCCTTCACTCCATTCAATTCGACTATTGACAGTTAAAACAAATGTCAATCCAGTCTGTCAGAAAATACCATGATGGTGGTTTTTGAGTTCCGCTAGAGGAACGTTGCATTTTAAATATTTTCAAAATCAAGTGCAGTCATTGGCTTTGCGACGACAACGGTTTTGGAGGCTTTTTCGTTACCATATATGGTAATGAAATTCGCCCCCGACATCCGCCCAACTTGATGTCTTTCCTCAACGAGGAATCGCGATCACTTTGACCCCAGCCATCCTCTGTGCAACTACTACTAAAGACTCAGTTTAACTACATCTACAAATTCTAAACTACTTACAAGCCCCAAAATCTGGGGTTCAAGTACAAGGCTGAACTTCAAGTACAAGGACGACTTCAAGTACAAGGCTGAACTACCAGTACGAGACGGAGAACTTTCCGTACGAAGCTACACACTACTTCTGAACTCCGGCCGTCCTCTGACCTCCAGCACCGACCGCGGCCAAACGTCTCTACAGCATCTAGCTGGGACATTCTACCGGCGCGGCGGTGTGGAGCCGAGCCCTGCACGGCAGACCTGCTGCTGAGCATCAACTCGGATACTAGCGGACCGGAGCTAAGTCCTTAAACAAGGAAGCTTGCCAAATTGATAAACCTGTCTGAGATCCACGACCCTTTCTATTCAGTATACTTATATTCTAATCTCTCTCTTGTTTCTTTTTCTATGCTCCCTACTACCAACCTTAGGTAGGCAGGTGACATTGGCGCCCATACAAATTAGGATCAGACAGGTTGGTTTGGCAAACTTTCTTGGTTGTGGCTCTGCCATACTTGTTTTGTACTTTCTATACTGTGTTTTTTGTGTTCCTTTTGTGTGTGGTATTTATAAGTTGTGATTGGCCCTGTGCTGACCCGGGGCCTGAGAATAAGCCGGCTGAAGCACTGCATGTCGTAAGAGGCGACTAAAAGGCACGGGTTATACCCAGGTGGTAGGAAATCCACCCATTATCGTCTTCAACGAACTTGTTTTTTTTTTCTAAAATTAAATTTTAGTTTTTTTTACAACCTTGCAATTTTAATTAATTTTTCTTAAATAATATCTAATATTCTGTTTCATAACCTCTCTTCAGCTTATAAATAGCACACACCTCAATTTTAATTCTACCCACGTGTTTTTTTCATCTGGAAAAAATTGTACCCTCTAAAATATTTTTTTATTTGACCTTGTATGACACTGTTGTCATTAGGTATATAGGTCAAGTATACTTTCACTACTTCAAACATGAGTCTACAACTTAACTTTTTATCTCTGCAAAAGGCTGAATTAGCATATGAGGTGGCACTGCGTGGTGGCTCGCATACTGGATCTGTTCAGGATTTAAGGAAGCAAATTGTGAAACTATCCAAAGACATGCCTTCTGAGGATATATTGGAGTCACACCTGGACCCTGAGGTCGATATAAGTGAACTCAAGGAGTCAATGACAAAAGCAAAAAACAACATTGCTCTCCTCAAAACTAAATTTGAAAAAAATCTTTTTTTAAGAACAGAAGTTTTAATCAACCATATGAACTATAGGTTGATAAGAATAAGTGCATCCAATAGTGAAGATTTTAAGTCGGTGTCTTCGAAACTAAATTCTCTTAACAAGGACTTACAAATCTTAAAAACTATGTTACCAACTTCACAACCTTCAACTAGTAATCAACCTGAGACTCCCTTAGAGCAACCTGTGCTATCTGTAACTTGTGAAAGAAATTCAATTTTCTCTGATATTAATAAACTTAAATTTAATGGCAAAACTTGTGTCCGTGCTTTCATACAAAAGGTGGAAGAATATGTGCAATCTAGAAACATTTCTTATGAAAAAATTTTAACTCACTTATATGACATGTTCACTGATGAGGCTCTCCATTGGTTCCGCTGTGTAAAAGACAATGTGAAATCATGGAGTGAATTAACTACTTTATTAAAATCAGACTTCAGCATTACTGACTATGATTACAGGCTGATGAATGAAATAAGGTCTCGTACACAGGGAGAGCGAGAAAATATCACTATTTATGTTGCAATAATGCACGGTATGTTCTCTCGACTCGACAGACCCTTAACAGAAGAAGAAAAACTTGAAATTCTCCTTCATAATATTAGGCCAACTTATGCTAGTACCTTGGCTGCTTCTCCTGAAATACAATCTGTTGATGCTCTTAAAGCTATATGCAAAAATTATGAAAGTATTCAGTCGCGTCTGACACAATTTCATGAGCCCCCTCAATGCACTTCACAAACATTGGCTCCAGAATTTGCTTATTCTAAAGCCAGTAGCTTCACTACACCCCAGTACCGTAATAATAATAATTATAACTCTGCCTATAATAAAAATTATGATAATAAGTCCTACAACAAAAATCATAATAATAATAATAATTTTAAAAGAGTAGCTGCTGTAACAGTGCAAGGTAATTACGCCTTCGCTTGTCCTAGATGTAGGTCAAATTCACATGAGCTAAAACATTGTAAAGAACCTAAAACGATACTATGTTTTGGCTGTGGCAAAAAGGATGTACGACGACCTGACTGCACTGTCTGCAATCGCAATAATAATAATCTACCTAAACCAAAAAACTAGGCAATTTGGATTGCCGAGACAAGTCCAGTAATTTAACTTCTACACAGTCTGACTGGAAAGACTGGCTAAAAACTATTTCTAAATTTTTTTCTTGTTATTCTGTCTCGTCAATCCGGAATGAAAAACTTAATAGCTTACGCCCTCATGTAAATATAAATGTGCTCTCTCACTCCATAGTAGGTCTCTTAGACACAGGTAGCAGTATTACAATTCTTGGTAATAACTCTCATATTAAATTTCTTGACTCGGGATATCAACTTCACTCTTCCAGTCCTTTGCAACTTCTTGCAGCTGGAGGTCAAAACATGACCGCCCTAGGTTATATGACCTTACCCTTTAATTTCCAAAACAAATGTCATGCCATGAACGTACACATCGTTCCTGAAGTTCAAAATGAACTTATATTAGGCATGGACTTTTGGAGAACTTTCGAACTCTTCCCGGGTCATCTTGAGGACATCATTCTTAGTCACACTGATGACTGCCAACTGGCTAACGTCTCCCTTGACGACAAGCATCTGCATGCTTATGAATATCTTTCGGTCGCTCAAAGGGAAATCGCTGACAACATGATAGCTCAATTCCGAGATATCTCTTATGAAGAACGAGGTCTGGGTCGAACATCTCTCATCACACACACCATAGACACAGGTGATACCCCTCCAATTCGTCAGAGATATTACAGAATGTCTCCAGAGAAGCAAAGACTGTAGTGCGAACAATTAGACCAGATGCTTGCTGATGATGTGGTTGAACCCTGTGAGAGTCCTTGGTCCTCTCCAGTACTTTTGGTTCCTAAGAAGAATGGTGAGCTTCGTTTCTGCCTAGACAGTCGAAAACTAAACGCTGTCACCAAAAAGGATGCCTATAACCTTCCCTACATATCTGAAATTCTGTATAACCTCAGGGACGCTAAGTACCTGACCAGCATCGACCTTTCCAAGAGTTTCTGGCAGACCTTGATAAGACCAGAAGATCGTTGTAAAACGGCTTTCTATATCCCAGGCCGAGGTACATTTCAATGTAAATCTATGGCATTCGGTTTGACCGGAGCCCCTGCTACGCAGCAGAGACTGGTAGATTCCCTGTTCTGCGGTCCTGAATTCGAAAACAAAACATTTGTTTTTGTTGACGATATCATTTTAGCAACCTCCTCCTTTGAATCACACATTACCCTACTCAAAAGAATCCATGAGAAACTAAAACATGCAGGTCTTACCATAAACTTCACTAAAAGTCTATTTTTCCGAGAGAAATTGAAATATTTGGGTTATGTTGTGGATTCTAACGGCCTACATGCCGATCCTGATAAGGTAGCACCCATAGTAGACTACCCCTGCCCTAAAAACAGGAAAGAGGTACGCAGATTTATTGGTACTGCCTCTTGGTACCGTAGGTTCATACCAAACTTCAGCTCCTTAGCAGCACCACTCAATAAACTTACTTCTCAGGGTAAGAATGCTCCTCCATTTGTCTGGACAGAAGAAGCTAATGCAGCTTTCCTAAAGCTCAAGGACTGCTTAATCTCTTCACCGGTACTGTCTTGTCCGGATTACTCTCAACCTTTCCAAGTCCACACAGACGCCAGTGACTACGGCGTTGGTGCTGTCTTAACTCAAATCATCAACGGTGATGAAAAAGTCATTGCTTATATGAGCAAATCTCTATCAGCACAAGAGCGTAACTACAGCGCCACTGAGCGTGAAACTCTTGCTGTGCTTATAGCTCTGGAACACTGGAGATGTTATCTAGATAACGGTCTCAAATTTCTGGTCTATACCGACCACGCCTCTCTCAAATGGTTCTTAAACCTTAACAACCCTACTGGTCGATTGGCTAGGTGGGGGGTGCGTCTATCAGCATTTAACTTCGACATTAAATATAGGCGTGGCAAGGATAATGATGTTCCAGATGCCCTTTCGAGAGCTGTGCCTGTAGCAGCAATTTCTAGTACCACCCAGACTCCTCTAGTAACATCTGACCCTTGGTACTTAAATATTTTAAATGGTTGTCAGACCTCTCCTATGTCTTATCTAAATTACAGGGTAACTGATAATAAGTTATACCGCTATATGAAAACTCTAAACCCCTTGGCGCGTGAATTTGAGTGGAAAGAGGTCGTTCCTAGCGAATCTAGGAGGGACATCATGCATAAATGCCACTCTGAACCCACAGCAGCACATTTAGGAGCTTTCAAAACTTATAGGCGGATAGCTCTCAGTTATTTCTGGCCAAGTATGATGAAGGATGTAACTAACTTTGTCAGTAACTGTGACACATGCATAGCTCATAAACATGCTAATCATACTACTTTAGGACTGATGGGCCGACCCAAGCAGTGCTCCCGTCCATTTCAAATGATCAGCATGGATCTAGTAGGACCTTTACCTACATCCACTAAACAAAATACTATGCTACTAGTTGTCACCTGTTGTTTCTCTAAATATTGTCTTTTGTTCCCAATACGCCGAGCTACGGCGGACGCCATTACTAAAATCGTTGAAGAACAAGTATTTCTTGTACATGGCGTTCCTACCACAATTCTTATGGACAATGGTAAACAGTTTGTTAGCAATAAATTGCAAAACCTATTTTCTCAGTATAAAATACCTAATGTCCGCTACACTCCTAAATATACCCCTCAGGTAAATACTGTGGAACGCTACAACAAAACTATTATGATAGCAGTCTCTACTTTCATAGAAAATGATCATAGATCTTGGGATTTGAACTTGCCAAAGATTCAATTCGCACTTAACACAGCAGTCAGTGAAGTCACAGGTTACACACCGTCATTCTTAGTATACGGTAGGGAATTAGTAACTTGCGGGTCCCACTACGTCGATTCCGACCTGACGGATGACTTAATATTTGCCTCTAGAGACGCATATGCTGAAAACGTCGGAAAATTGAGGAAAATCTTTGACCAAGTCCAATCATCTCTAATTAAATCTCATAACAAAAATTGTGGACCTTATAATCTTCGTCGCAAGAACCACGAATTTAATATTGGCGACATAGTATGGAAAAGGACTTATTATCAAAGTAATAAGGATAATAGGTTTTCTAAAAAACTTGCCCCTAAATACTTAAAATGTCGCATTTAAACTAAAATATCTCCATTAGTATATGAATTAACTGATATGCAAGGAAAAAACCTTGGGTCCTGGCATATCAAGGATTTTAAAATAAGTAAATACATATCCTAGTAATTATTTCACTTTCTTAACAATTGCAAATCTTTGTACTGAATAACTTGTTGTCGACTTAAAATATATAGAAATTCTCAAATAAAACCAAATTCATACTATGAATTAATTTATTAAAGCTTTAAATATACAATCTTACAACTAAAACGCATATTCTATGTATCTTAAATAACTAAAATATATTGGTAAATAAAACCAAACTCATAGAGTGCAACTTTTTAATAATCTCTTAAAATATTCTTATCTATATAGGAAAAATAAATCCTTATATACAACTAATCTTATAGGTAACAGTATCTTATATACTTCTTGTATTCTAATAACTTGTGATCCTTGCTTATATTGATCATTATTTATATCTTATATACAATGATGGCATAGGATATATTATAACTTAACTACAATGCATACAATGTACTACAGACTATACATCTTAACTTATATACTGAATTAATTTAACTTCCTTAAATACTCTTTGTCACTCTCCACTTTCAAGGGAATAGTGTTGTAACATGCTAAAATCATTCTTTTACGTGCCAGATGGTAACTCTTCAAATAAAGTGCGGTTGTACAAACACTTTAAAAACAAGCCTATTGTACTGAGCGGTGGATAACTCACTAAAACAAGCCATTATCTAGAGCGGGTTACAGACTCTCAAAAGAAGCCTAATGTAAAATTTCCTTTTGTTTAACTTCTCTGTCTTAAAATTTAATTTAACTTAGGCAATTATGGAACTTATATTTAAAAAAATAATCCATGAATGTCTACTATAAGTACTTAACTTGACTATGTTCTAGTGTGTTATTCATACCTATAATGTAGCTAGCTGTTCATAGAAGTTAACTTCTGCAGCCTACAAATTCCATTCCTCTCAATATATTGCTGTCAATTAATCGTTTCTTGGGATATCTAATCCAAACGATGGAGGGGAATTCTAGGAAATACTTAGGTGTGTATCTGCACATAGACATAGTTAATAACTTAAGATCATATACTGGAGTTTCTGTAGCTTATATAAGATACTCAAAGTTAGGTCTTAGGTGAAGTATTTTTATTTTTTTTCTTAGAACTGCTCAAGGCTAGTGAATTTTTTTTTTCTAGTAAAAAAATTCTTTCTTGGGTGGGGAGATATGTAACCGATCTAAAAATATCGGTTAACTTAATAATTAAAAATTTCACTAAATACTAATTTAAATCAGCGCGCCATCTGTAGGCAAACGACCAAACGTCTATCTAAATTCCATCTGAATTTAGAAAGAACCTAGGTCAACCTTAACTACCGCGCGCTGAGGTAGTTCAGCGACTCACCAATAGAGGTCGCGCATAACAATCACAACGTTAAGTCTAGTAGCAACACTCTTCTTCTTCTTCCTTCACTCCATTCAATTCGACTATTGACAGTTAAAACAAATGTCAATCCAGTCTGTCAGAAAATACCATGATGGTGGTTTTTGAGTTCCGCTAGAGAAACGTTGCATTTTAAATATTTTCAAAATCAAGTGCAGTCATTGGCTTTGCGACGACAACGGTTTTGGAGGCTTTTTCGTTACCATATATGGTAATGAAATTCGCCCCCGACATCCGCCCAACTTGATGTCTTTCCTCAACGAGGAATCGCGATCACTTTGACCCCAGCCATCCTCTGTGCAACTACTACTAAAGACTCAGTTTAACTACATCTACAAATTCTAAACTACTTACAAGCC
Organism: Plagodis pulveraria; assembly: GCA_963890685.1. Taxonomy (NCBI): domain Eukaryota; kingdom Metazoa; phylum Arthropoda; class Insecta; order Lepidoptera; family Geometridae; genus Plagodis; species Plagodis pulveraria. The sequence goes on from OY982972.1 coordinate 21,032,392, forward strand.
CCAAAATCTGGGGTTCAAGTACAAGGCTGAACTTCAAGTACAAGGACGACTTCAAGTACAAGGCTGAACTACCAGTACGAGACGGAGAACTTTCCGTACGAAGCTACACACTACTTCTGAACTCCGGCCGTCCTCTGACCTCCAGCACCGACCGCGGCCAAACGTCTCTACAGCATCTAGCTGGGACATTCTACCGGCGCGGCGGTGTGGAGCCGAGCCCTGCACGGCAGACCTGCTGCTGAGCATCAACTCGGATACTAGCGGACCGGAGCTAAGTCCTTAAACAAGGAAGCTTGCCAAATTGATAAACCTGTCTGAGATCCACGACCCTTTCTATTCATTATACTTATATTCTAATCTCTCTCTTGTTTCTTTTTCTATGCTCCCTACTACCAACCTTAGGTAGGCAGGTGACAGAACAATCTTTATTTTGTGCCTTCGTCTACTTGTCATAAGTACAATAACTTAAAGTTATAACATATTTATTTAGATTAATTTATTTTTTGTGATATCGTCTACAAGTCATAAATACAATAAGTACGCGTTATTGCACTTATATTAAGAAAAGTTGGCGAGTTATTTGAAAGTTCACTTATATTTTAAAGTAAAACGTTAAGTTATGGCGTTTATTATTAGAAGAAACAAGCAAAAACAGTGTTATACGCAAAGTAAATCGCAATATTTCAACTAGTTAATGCGTTTTTGGTTAGCAAATTATACTTTTTGGAGCAAGCTAGATCAGTTTCAGTCTCAGTCGGGCGCGGCTTGCGTAGCAAACCGGGACGTCTCCGTGTTGCTGTCGCCACTCACGACGCGACAACGCATTTTCACGTAATTGCCTAACTCTTATTTATTATTTTTATTTGAATAAGTAATTTATTAGAAATGTGCGCGATAAGCATCTCATAACAAAACCGCCAAAAATTATCAGTTCACGCATTAACATAAATCGTGTGAATTAAGTACCAAGATGGTGCGCTTGAATGCGCCCCTCTCCCCTCTTTATTTCCTTAAATTGTTTTCAATGCAAAGTCAAATGATAACGTCATCAATGCATTGTTTGGATTAGCTTTCACCCGCGTCTCCGCTAACTGTAATATTAGGTCTCTCTGTTCCTGACGCTTAAAGGACTGAAAATATTTACTTGAAATTTGGTACACAGATAGTTTAAACTTTGAACAAGCAGATATGCAATTTTTCACTAGTGCAGCGGAGCGTTTTTAGTAATAATACGTAACTATTTTTTTTTTAAGCAGTGATGGTTCAGTGGCCTTGGCTATGGACTGCCGCGCAGCATGTCCATGGTTCGAATCTCGCCCAGAGCTGGAGCTTCACCGCATGGTGGAAGGGCATTTTGTGAATGCCCGCCCGGCTAGCGACCACCCTCAAGTAGAAAATCTGTCGCCAAGCACCTAACGGTGTGTTCCGGCAGCAGTCCTCGAGAGCCAGTGAAATAACAGGCAAAATGAGACTTAACAGGTATGTCTCAAGGTGATGGGCGCAGTGCAGTTCGTCACTTGTGATGAAATGCATCTGTTATAGGCAGAGGATACCGCTTAATATCAGGTGGGCCTCGCTTGTTCCTTCACAATAACATTAAAAAAAAAATTAAAAAAAATAAAAAAAAATATGAATTCTTAATTAACTTCGAAGAAGGAGTAAATCAATGAAAAAGTATTGTATAAGCTTGTAATAAGTACCTTATATCAGAACTGCACAGTTTTTGTATATGTTAGTCTATATCAACTTTTAAACACGTGTTCCAAATATCATAAGTGATGTATGCTTGTATGTTTGACCATCAATAGCTCAAAATTAAAAATATAAGTAGTATTCAAAAAACGCATAGTAAAAAGCAATGAGTTCAGTTACATCGACTGGCTGGTTGGCGCAGTTGGCTGGCGTTCATAAGTTTTATGGTGAACACAGTAAACAGCAAACTCATTTCTGCAGAATCTATTACAGTCAAATATTTTGAGCCTTGCCATACGTACATGTCTGCTGACCACTTCCATCATCAAGTCGAAAAATCCTTAACAAAGAAAAATAGGTTTATGACTTTGAGGACTTCATAGACGCAGTGAAAATGAGAAACACAGTAAAAGTCATGACCATATCTGATTTCTAATGTTATGAAGATTTTTCATCACAACATAAAATAAGAAATACGGAACCATGGGCGTATTTGAAACTCATGATGGTAGCCAGGGCAGACAGATGAGCTTTTACTTTAAGGTATATGGCATGACGATTGTGATTGGAAAGAACTTGATTTTCTTCAAGTAAAAATAAAAAAGCAATGTTTTCCAACTGTACAACACTTCTTTCAGAGGTATTGCCAAAGAGCGCAAGCAAAGAATCATAGCAAATTTAATGCTTGTAATGCCTTTTACGAGACGAGAGTTCTGGTTAAATTTATCTGAAATCTCTCAGGTGCCATAGGTATATTTTTTTAAGACTGATTGCAAGGTTTATCTCATTGTGCCATAAATATAAGTATAATAATTAATATCGAGATTACTTTTGTAAAATTTATCACACAAATGATTATCGGTGAGATTTATTTATATTTATTTTTTATTTTAGGTTAGGTACTTAAAATTTCCTTACTTTATAGTAATTAATTCATAAAGTGATATGTAAGTGTTAAGATTAAGCTTTTCGTATAATTTCAAAATAAATGAACCTCATTTTATGTACAACATAAAACGTTGTCTAACATTATAACGCCTTTTATTAGAATCACATTCAATAAAATTCACTAAACTCTACTTAAAACCGCAATAAGTCAGACAAATATTGCACTTATGGTTAGAATTACAATACAGACTATTCAGAAGCATCTGCTTATCTAAATTGAAATATGTTGATTTATTAACAATAAGTACAATAACTATGTTACTTATTGTGGCTATGACTGGTAATCGTTTACACTATTTATGAAATAGTTTTAAGCATAAAAACAATGTTGTGATTTTAGTAGCTTAAATAAGATAATTTAATATTTTGAGGTACCTGTTAATATGCTTAGCATTTTTATCTACAATCTGGTGAAAGTTTCAAGTTGATACCTTACACAGAGGCAGAGATAAACTTAAAACAATTTTTAATTTTTCTACCGCGTTTTTCTCAAAAGTTACCTAGAGTTAGTTATTGCACTTTTCATAAGGACGGCAGTTTAGCATCAATACAGATCTACAGGTACATCGGCGTATCCGTCCGGACGGGACTATTCTACGGTACACGTCGCGTCAGAAGAGATCAGAGCTATGCGTGGCTCTGCGATAGAAAGACGTGACGTAGACGTGTAGGTGAATATAAATATAAGATACTCCGTGCTTTGCAAGCTTAAGGTTGTACTGGCCGGTCACTTCTCCATACAAACGTCGTAGGGTGATCACTCCCTTATTTGAGATTTTAGGTCCAGACTTAAGCATAATACCGATTGTTATCGTTATTATCTAGGCTTGCATGATGCCAAAATATTAAAAAGATAATTAAGTTGTAAGTTATGAGCCTATATCCTTATCATAATTCTCAAGTTAATTATTTTATTAAAATTTCGGCATCATACAAGCCTAGATATTGACGAGATCAATCGGTATTATGCTTTATTTTGGACCGAAATCCTCAAATAAGGGAATGATCACCCTACGACGTTTGTATGGAGAACGGGCCGGCCAGTTCACCCTTAAGTGCACTTTATTGCTTCGTGGATAGAGTCGCTTATTTATTGGAATGGCTTTGCGAAGTGATCCTTCTGGTCCTATTTATTCTGTGACCAATGCAACAGATATTAACTGAATGAATGAGTATGATCTACTGTTAAATAACTGGACAAGTGCGAGTCGAACCTCGCTCTTTTAGGGTTCCGCACTACGAATATTTTTTTTCGTAGGTTCCGCAACATCCCGTAAAAAATTTAAATATTTGATGGTTTTGGATGATATTATCGAAAATACATTTTAAATCGGCGGTATCAGTATTTTTTATATACATGGTAGATAATGTTTTTATTTCGAAATAGTTTAGGCATCCGACGTGATATCGGAGGACGCGGGTTCGATTCCCGCATTGGGCATAAAATTTTGTACTCCAATAATCTGATAGGCTAGCTTTTGACTACTACTTGAGTCAAATTTTTTTTTTTTTTTTTTTTTTTTATGCTGATAGGTTAACCTTTGGCCACTATCTCACCTGATGGTAAGTGACGATGTGGTCGAAGATGTTGTTCAGGCTAACCTAGAAGTTATATTCATATCAAAATTTTAAGTTTTAGTTTAAGCTAGATATCTGTTATAGACGGATGGACAGATCGACAGTAGTCTTATAGGGCTCCTTTGTGGAAGGAACCCTAAAAAGAAAAACGTATGTAGGATTGTTTTGTTGCAACAGCTCTTTAACGGTACAGTACCTAACCACCGTGCCTTTATTGGTTTATAAATAAAAGTAAACTTTCTTTGCCGCCCATAAAGTGTCTGAGGATCCATTCTTTCGAGGTTGCTGTCACTTTGCATGCTACAGTTTTTGAATATAGGGTAGGTTTATTAGAATTCTATTTTCAAATATTTCAAATTGCTTTTTATTGTGTCGAAGTCTGAGTATTTATTTTGTTACGAAATTTATGCGAATTGACTTTTGTGAAAGACCTATGTTTTTGTTAGAATAAATACCCTTTTTAGATCAAATAAGTAGTTAGATGTGACACTCCGCGTATAGCAGTCTGTAAGAAGTTTTATTGGGAATGTTATAAAGATATTTGCTTATAAGTTCAGGGATCTGAGTTAAGTTTTTGCTTATGTGCAGTACAACAGGACTTCGGAAACATTACTTACAAGGGAGTATCCAAGTAAGGCTGCGTCAGGTATGCGACTGGCCATAAAAACTAAGTTAAAGGATAACTTATAGATTCAGGCGTTACTTTGCGGAAATCCTTGTTTAATAAAAACTAGCAAAAAGCTGAGCTTTGTGAGGGCTCGCGTTTATTTTATAACCTGATTCTAGTGGTGTCATCTAGTATTGAGTAGATTAACTACGATTTGAGTATTGCGTTTAGTTTTGTTGCAGCGATGTTAACTCTTTGGTTTTCTAACAGATGACGTTAGTAGTACAATAACATTCTATCCAGTGAATACAAATACTGAATGGTTAGAAAATTATATATTTTTTATCAGATAACACATGCCCATGGGGTGCCGGGTTCATCGGTAACATCGGGAAGAGATGGGGATCTTTTCCCGTGGGTGACGTAAAAGGCGACTAAGGGAATAAATACCGGAAGGTGGGCAGCAGCGCCTTTTGAGAACTTAACAACTAACTGCGATCCCAAGACGCCTGCCAAGCGTGGGGATTATGGCAAAACCCTCCACATGAGAAGCACAAACACAACTCGGCCCCCAGTCCCCGGCAGCTCTATTATTCCTGGCCGCGGTAGCAGGCCAGGTAACGGTGGAGCAGGGGGTGCGAAGAATCCCCGGCAGATGCATGGCTACCGCACTCATAAACGACGACCCTTGGCCCTGGCAACACACAATGTTCGTACGCTCAGGGAGGACCACCATTATCGGAAGTCCGAAGACAGGGACAGGACACCGTTATCCTTGACTCCGGTAACTTGTTATTCTACCGGGAAGGTCACTAAAAATCTCAAGGTGGTGTTGGATTTCTCGTCCGGAAGTCCCTTATTAACAACGTCGTAAAAGTCTAAAGTGTGTCGAGTAGGGTAGCGTACCTTATACTCAGAATCACCAAACGGTATTCGCTGAAGGTCATACAGGTTTACGCACCGACCTCGACACCGACTCCGACCTCAGACGATGAAGTAGAGGCTATGTATGAGGAGATATCTGAAGCCATACATTCCTCCGAAACTTACTTCACCGTTGTTATGGGGGATTTCAACGCCAAGTTGGGCACACGGAATAGCGATGAGTTGAGAGTGGGGCCATTTGGATATGGGCAGCGGAACCAGAGGGGCCAACGGCTGATCGACTTCATGGAAAAGGAGGGACTCTTTGCGATGAACTCCTTTTTCGAGAAGCGACCATCCAGGAAGTGGACGTGGATAAGCCCTGATGGTTCAACAAAAAATGAGATCGAGTTTATCATGACGACTAAAAAGCAAATATTCAATGATGTCTCTGTGATCCATAAGGCGAAAACCGGTAGCGATCACCGTATCGTTAGAGGCACATTGAATATCAATGTAAAGCTTGAGAGGTCGCGTCTGATAAACTCCTCGCTCCGTCCTAGCCTTGCTCAAATCCAAAACTCCGAGAGCTATCAACTCGAACTACATAACCGCTTCCAGTGCCTAGCTGAATGCGAAACAGTGGACGAGATAAGCAATGGGTTGGTGGAAGCTGTCCAAGCGGTAGGGTCCCAGTTCTTTAAGACCCCCCGCCGACAAAAACCGAAGAAACTCTCAGAGGAAACCATCAAGTTGATGGAAGATCGGAATGAGATGAGACTGCAATCTTCAGCTGATATGTCGAACTACGGCAAGCTCAATAGACGAATTTCGAAGGCACTGCGACACGACTTGCATGCCTTTAATACTAATCGGATAAAAGCCGCAATCGAGCGTAACCAAGGCTCCAAAGTGTTCGCAAAAAATTCGTCTATAGGGCAAAGCCAAATGACCAAGCTGAAGATCGACGACGGCAGAATCATCTCATCAAACCCGGAGATTCTGAGAGAGCTTGAGAGGTTTTATGGACAGCTATACACCTCGACACAAAAATCCGTTGTCAGTGCAGCTCAAGACAAGAGAGCTAAACTGACCCGACACTATACCGAAGATATCCTGGACATCAGCCTATACGAGATTAGAATGGCTCTCAAACAGCTTAAGAATAATAGGGCGCCGGGTGATGACGGAATCACGACAGAACTTCTGAGAGCGGGTGGAAAACCGGTACTCTCAGTCCTCCAGAAGTTATTTAATTCCGTCATCCTTGAAGGTAAAACGCCAGAAGCATGGAGCAGAAGTGTAGTGGTACTGTTCTTCAAAAAAGGTGACAAGACCTTGTTGAAGAACTACAGGCCCGTTTCACTTCTGAGCCATGTTTATAAGCTGTTTTCGATAGTCATTACGAATCGTCTTGCTCGTAGGTTTGATGACTTCCAGCCTCCCGAACAAGCCGGGTTCCGAAAAGGCTTTAGCACCATAGACCACATCCATACGCTCCGCCAGATTATACAGAAGACTGAGGAGTATAATCGGCCATTATGTTTAGCGTTTGTGGACTATGAGAAAGCCTTCGATTCAATCGAAACCTGGGCCGTACTGCAGTCTCTCCAGCGATGCCAAATCGACTATAGGTACGTCGAAGCGCTGAAGTGTTTGTATAGAAAAGCCACCATGTCGATTCGACTACAGGACAAGAGCACGGAACCAATCCAACTGCAACGAGGCGTGAGTCAGGGAGATGTTATTTCTCCGAAACTGTTCACAAATGCGTTGGAGGACGTTTTTAAGCTCTTGGACTGGAAAGAATTCGGCATCAACATCTATGGCGAATACATCACTCACCTTCGTTTTGCCGATGATATAGTCATCATGGCAGAGTCGCTTGAGGAACTCAGTACAATGCTCAGCGACCTCAGTAGAGATTCCCAACAGGTGGGTCTTAAAATGAACATGGACAAGACGAAAATTATGTCTAATGTCCATGTTGCACCCATACCTGTAGTTGTTGGGAACGATACGCTCGAAGTTGTTGACCATTATATTTACCTGGGACAGACTGTCCAGTTAGGTAGGTCCAACTTCGACAAAGAGGTCGCCCGAAGAAACCAACTCGCATGGGCAGCGTTCGGGAAGTTACGCGACATCTTCTCGTCAAAGATCCCGCAGAGCCTGAAGACCAAAGTCTTCAATCAGTGTGTGTTGCCAGTGATGACTTATGGCACTGAGACGTGGTCCCTAACTGTGGCCTTTATAGACAAGCTCAGAGTCGCTCAACGAGCTATGGAGAGAGCTATGCTTGGAGTTTCTTTGCGCGATAAAATCCGGAACGTGGATATTCGCCAAAGAACCAAAGTCACCGACATAGCTCTCAGAATTAGCAAGTTGAAGTGGCGATGGGCGGGCCACATTGCTCGACGAACTGATAACCGATGGGGAAGAAAGGTTCTCGAGTGGTTGCCACACTACACCGGAAGACGTAGAGTTGGTAGGCCCCCCACCAGGTGGACTGACGACATCGTGAAAGTCGCGGGTAGCCAGTGGTTACAAGTGGCTAATAGCCGTTCTTTGTGGCGTTATATGGGGGAGGCCTTTGTTCAACAGTGGACGTCTTCCGGCTGATGATGATGATGAACACATCTAGATCGGAAGTTAAATTCATCATCATCATCATCCGGAAGACTTCCACTGTTGATTAAAAGTCCCTTCCCATAGAACGCTACAAAGAAATGCTATTAGCCGCTTGTAACCATGGGCTACCCGCGACTTTAACGGTGACGTCAGTCCACCTAGGGCCTACTAACTCTACGTCTTCCGGTGTATTGTGGTAACCACTCAAGAACATTCCCATCGGTTATCAGTTCGTCAAGAAACGTGGAAGTTAAATTACTCTGTTAAAACATAAATCTATAGGCGTTATGTTAGTTTAGTTATTCAGTAGGAGTGACTACAAAATGTTCATGTTTTGGGATGGCGATAAAGCTCGCGTCACTCGCCCTAATAAGTATTTTAAAAATATTATAAAGACACGTTTAAATCAATTTTTAGATTTATTATAATATAATGAAATGATGTACCAATTAAATTTATTTTTTCTGTGGTATGCCTATATTTAAAAATACTAAGAACTATACAACACTACAGCTACTACAATAAAAGCATTTAGAATAACATTAATTAATTAAAAAACAGTGTCGTTTCTCAATTGTGTGCTCAAAGAGTCAAGAACTACTGATGATGCTTCGTGTAGAAGCAAAGTACCTACAAAAATTGTTCTGATTGGGTCACGTCGGCATAACAGTATAAAAAGTAAAATATAAGCAGAACTGTCTCTAGCTTTATTTTTGTAGTTTTCCTAGCATTTTCTTAAGAATATTAATTTAATGTTTTTTACAATATTTTTATCAATATTTGTGATTATTAAAATAAGGGACATAGTTCTAAAAATAGTAATAATAAGAACCTTTATATCCTTCACGTGTTCCTTTGCCGAAACATATTTTTGTACTGTTTACCTTTGTGTTGTTAGAGAAGACATATTGTATCAACTACCTCATTATTGGGATAGGAACAAAACAAAGAAGGAACTAAAAACGACGAAGAAAAAAGTCTGTATCAATTTCATTTAAAACTCGACTGATCAATTGATATAAAATCAATTGACATCTAATATAGAATATGATTACAGGTGATAACGAATCGTAATTTTGATTGGATTTTCACCTGCTACCAAAATATTTGATTTACATTTCGATGAACGTCAGAAAATTTCAATTTCGTCAGTTTATTTTATTTTTCAACGCTATCGACGTGCGGTTTAAATATCTTATTACTGAAAAACATTCCATATTTCACTAGACCGTTATGCCCATTTATACAACAGTTTATAAACTGTATATAAATGGGCGAAGATTTTGAAGCGCTCGTACCGTGGGGATTATGGCGCATTCCCTCTAATAATGGGGGAGCATCTATTGTATGTATAAAAGAATCACGACATGATGTTTGCAACACTCAGTTTTGCGTAAGCCCGCCTGGTTAGCTACCACCCTCAAGTTAATCAAATCAAATCAAAACTCAAATCTGTCCGCAATAAAGTGAACTGCAAGCAGTATGTAATTGACAGGCGTAACGGTGACGGGCGCAGTGCAATTCGTGACTTGTGATGAAATGCATCTGTTATAGGCAGAGGTTAGTCCGCTTAACACCAGGTGGACCCCGAGCTTGTTCCGTCACATTACATAAAAAAAAGCATTGCGACATTATTCCATGCTATCTGTACAACACTATTAATAAAACTTTGAACGTTTACCCTATGATTATAAATGTAACAAAATCTTTCACGAATGGCTAATATTACTAATAACTAAGCTAATATTACTAATAATAACTAATCTAAGAGAAAGTTGAAAATTCTTGTAAATTATTTCGTAACATACACTTACGCAAACTCATCAACTCACCCTACACACATAATATACATACACTCACCCACACCTAGTTGGGTAATCCTGATATAATTAGACGGGTGATCAGGAGCACCCTCACTCTACAAACATACAATCACACACAACATTCTAAACTTTAAATTAATAAAAGTATGTACACAATCTAAACACTACATAAGATAATCTAACCTAGTACCACGGAAGAGCGAGACCCTCTAACACAGGTATACTTAGAAGTAGCTCATGAAAAGTATTATAGATTAATTTTCTGAAATAAAAGTATTTGTATTTGTTGCTAATACTTAGGTTCGAATATTATTTATCCAGGTTTTAGACATAGTCGTATATGCAACTTCTTCCATTTGACCGCATTCAACGCGGAGCGACTCGAATCATCGACGATCAAGTTCTCTCCGGTCAGCTCAAGCCTTTGGCACTGCGTAGAGATGTTGGATCTGCATCTCTACGCAGTAATACTTACCGTATCTATCACGGGGAGTGTTCTGAGGACTGTTCAATTTAACACTTGCAGCTGAATTTCCATCGGACGTCCTGAAAATGCATGATGTTTCATCAATTTCATGTCGACGTCTGAAAGTCCACCTTAAGATTTTCACGGCGTTGCACTACCACGATGTGGAACCAGCTGCCATTTGAAGTATTTCCGAAGAGATACGACTTAGGAGCCTTCATAAAGAGAGCATATTCCCTATTCAAAGGCCGGCAACGCATCCTCGAGGCCTCTGGTTTTGCGGATGTTCGTGGTCAACGGTTATTACTTACCACCATGAGCCACCTGTTCGTTTGCCCTCCTATCCCATACAAAAATAACTTACACAAAATAAACTAATTGCTCAAGGTTTTCGCGATAATTATATATTAAAGTTGTTTCTAATTTAAAGACTACTCATGCTCCATGACAGATTAAAAGTTTATATAAAATTCATAATCGATATGAACATCAGTGAACAAACGTAATAATTTCGCCTATTGAATTATCCTATTTCAATACGTCTAGTCCAATATAAATCGACCATTAACCGCTCCCCGCTTCATTCAATTGTGGCTTACAAATGTCTATCAAATAATTTAACCAAGTTCTTTGTGTCTACTGTGGTGCTATCACACCGAACTGTTTAAGAGAACGAATGTTTGCAGATTTCTATTTAGAGAGACGCAGACGTTGAACACGTAAGTTTTTTTTAATGTAATAATCATTCTTTGGAACGCAACTTAACGTAGTCGTCTACTTTTTGTCTATGGACAATTTGAGTTGATAAAGAAAAAAGTTTGCTTGGTCGTTTTCTCTCTGGTTTTGAAAACTTTAGTAGGCTGGGCATTTTTGGATTTAAAAGAAAAAGTTGATTTGTTTTTTTATGTTTTTTTTTAATTTGAATTTGTAATTGTTGCGCGTGATTGTTTTTTTGAATTTCTAACCACGCGATATATAAATTTGATATTTGTATTACCAAAATTGGAGTGTTGTGATCTTGGAAGAAAGAAGAACTGGACCCATCCTTCTCGCCCAGGCAGTAAGAACCGTCCTGATAGAATCGGCCGATTATATTAGGTAGGGAAGCACTAGGGTGAGATCGTCGAAGTCGATGTGACTTCAAACATTGTAAGTAGTTTGTGTTTATTTATTGTTTTCAGCCCCGCGAATCGACGGGCAAAGTAAAGATTCAAAAAACAGTTGGTCCAGGTGGATGACACTCTGCCTTACATACCCATCTAGGCAATCTGGAATCTTAACAATCATTATGAATTTACAACACGCGAAAAGTGTTCGACCAGTGATAAATACTTTAGGGCCACAGTGTAAAAAGGGTATTCCAAGCGGCGAACAACGTCACAAAACAAGCAGGCCAAATCTTATTGCGCTACAACGAGAAATACACTAAACACAACAGTATAAAAAGACCGGCGTGATAGTCATTAGATAACTTAATGCTTGATTGCATCAGAGTTAATTATTTTGTAATTCTTATTTACATTTTATAATTAACATATAATTATGAGTCGTACATTCAAGTCTAGCAGTTAGATACTTTGATAATTTATTGCTAAATACATAGAAAGCGTCCCCATAAAAATATTTTTCACGTGGCTTAGGCTATCAAGTACTAAATTACTGTACTGCATTGATAACGATTTCTGCTCAAATTGTTGATGACAAACGTTGTGACTATATTGAAACTGAGAGTGGCACAGACTGTTGTGGAATCAACCAATCAAATATCACAAAACTCACATCCTGGATAAACTGGAATTCGATTGATTAATTCAGCACCATTCCCCACTATTCTGCCTCGTTGCAATATCATTTTTATGAGTGGCGCACATTGATCCAACTGGCACCGACGTCACTTGAACTCAATCCGTTCAGTATTCTCTGTATGGAACTCTGTACACTAACACACATTTGGCAATTACGTAACGGCATTGCCTAGAATCAAGACAAGCTCGCAAGTGGTTGGAAGAACGAGGATTCGTGGGGCATAAAAAGGACAGTCTGATAGAAGCACGATGTTTTTTGCCTTCACTTGTATCGTGTGCCGTGCCCCACTTATACTTCTTTATTTATCTGGGGGTCATAGCATAATAAAACCAGAAAAGTAGTTCAACTGCAGGCCCGTAGGATATTGAAATGCCTACTCTAGTCTGAATACGCATAATACAAAGATAGATACCTATAAGGTATCTATCTAATATGTGTAGGTATACTATTGCAAATCAAAGTGTAGCTACGAACATACACAAAGTATATTCTCTTTGTAGCTAAATCGGTGCACTCTGGACACACTAGATATTTGCCGTAGTGTGTGGGCCTAAGCGTGTATACGCGCGTACATGTAGAAGCCGCGTTTGGTACTCTACGGAGTCAAACTACTTGTCTGGTTTTACTTTGGTTCTGGCACAGGCATGTCACTACCTCATACGTGTGCTATATCGCGACATTGACCTTGAGCCGGCGCGTTTAAGCAATAGGGTTGGTACTAGGTACCGACAAGGTTCTGAAGCAAAATATGATTTATGACTATTTCCAATAGGTTATTTATTTTAGTCACCTCATTTGATGTGATGTGCCTTTTCTAAATGCTGATTAACAACATATTTTAGGATCATAATCTTATAAAACAAGCTAATGATGAAATAAAAAAAAAACTAATGGTATTTTAATTTAACATCGACGTCGATAGAATAAATTAGTTAAAATTGGTTTTTAAGGACGTAAAAGGTGTCTATATAAAAGCAAAAAAAAATAACGAAATGCATTAGAACGAACGAGAAACGATTTTAATTTTTTACAGTTCCGAGCTTCACCCAAAAAAATGGAAACATGAGTAATCTTGTGTTACTAAAGTATTTATCAGTTTACATATATAGCTTACCAAATGAGCGCGTGAAAACCTTTATTTTGAGGTACTCTTAGAGGTGCCCGACTACACACTGCGCGGCCCGCGCACCACCCGCGCTGGCCGTCGCACTTATACATAGCCCCGAGCGGCTTTACGAACATATATACTTAAGTGTCGCTTCTTTACTTGCGTATAACAATATATTCTATGGTTATGGTTCGATTACAGTAGGTACGGTGTAATGGCCGCTCCAACCTCAGATTCAATCTCCATTAAAGCCTGAATTATTAATTGTACCCGCTGATCCAAGACTCGAATAGTCGATCTGTTTTTTACAGTTTTCAATCCAGTGCTGAATAAGATTTATGTTAATAAATTGTGTCACTTGTTTCTTATTACCTCTTTCAAATAAAGAATAATAGAAACGCTCGGTTCTGTTTATAAGCACTTGAATGCGATTTCTCCTGTGTAGTTTATTTATTTCTCCATTGGCAGCCACATAAATCGATATCAGATGATACATACGTACTTTTTATTTATGCATGATAGGTTAGCCTTTGACCGCTATCTCACCTGATGGTAAGTGATGATGTGGTCGAAGATGTTGCTCAGGCTAACCTAGAAGTACTGGCTCTCAAGGACAGCTGCCGGAACACACCGTTAGTTGCTTGGCGACAGATTTTCTACTTGAGGGTGGTAGCTAGCCAGGCGGGCATTCGCAAAATGCCCTACCACCATGCTATAACGACTGCCATCCTAAGACGACAACCGGGACCGACGGCTTAACGTGCCCTCCGAAGCACGGAAACGCTCAGTAGTAATGTCACTAGCGGTCACCCATCCAACTCATGACCGCGCGCGACGTTGCTTAACTTTGCTGATCGGTTGAGAACAGCTAAGTAAACTTCGCTACGAGCGCTTCAAAAATTGCCTGCCTTGCGCTTGCGCTTGCCTAATGCTTTTTTGCGATAAACTCTTAGAATGACAGTGAGACTTAATAATGCAAGATTTTGAATATATTTTGTAGAATGAGTGTAGGCCTAACAGATATGAATGAAATATTTAATATTGAAGAGGATATGACATGTACAATGCCTGTTCCGAAAATATGATTCCACATAATATATCTCTGTACTAAAAAACAAAGTAAGATTATAGAAATACTTTTATTTTAATTCGTTTTTAACAAATCCAACAACCGCGCACCGTCACTCATAAAAAAGTCTTACCATGTTGCCCTCGTCGTTTTGTGTTAACCGTTAAAAAAAAGGTAAGGTTTTATTGTAATACCAATAATTTACCAATGTCTCGATTCAGAAATTAAAGTTAGTAGGTATATTTTTTTGTTGTAACAACATAACGACACCCATTTTTAACATTTGATAGAAAAAAAACATTAATACAGCTCTAAAATTTTGCTTAATCACGTTTTGTGTCTGTTTAGTTTCTCAAATCGTTATACAAATTTAATTTCTAATTGTTATGTAGCAACCATGACTTGAAACTATCTCCGTTTTTAAAAAGCTCACCTTTTTAAGAATTTATTAACAACAATCGCTCATGCTATTGAAATATTGATAATATCTTTTTTTTATGCCTGATAGGTTAGCCTTTGACCACTATCTCACCTGATGGTAAGTGATGATGTGGTCGAAGATATTGTTCAGGCTAACCTAGAAGTACTGGCTCTCAAGGACAGCTGCCGGAACACACCGTTAGGTGCTTGGCGACAGATTTTCTACTTGAGGGTGGTAGCTAGCCAGGCGGGCATTCGCAAAATGCCCTACCACCATGCTATAACGACTGCCATCCTAGGACAACAACCGGGACCGACGGCTTAACGTGCCCTCCAAAGCACGTGCACGCTCAGTAGTAATGTCACTAGCGGTCACCCATCCAACTCATGACCGCGCGCGACGTTGCTTAACTTTGCTGATCGGTTGAGAACAGCTAAGTAAACTTCGCTACGAGCGCTTGATCACGTTTTGTGTATCTTTAGTAAATCGTTATACAAATTTAATTTCTAATTGTTATGTATTAACCATGAACCTGAAACATTTTTTTCCGTTTTTAAAAAGCTCATTTTTTTAAGAATCTTTTAACAAAAATCGCTCATGCTATTGAAATACTGATTATTTCTGTTGCGTTCACTCGCTTGCGAAAGTAGGTCTCTCTATCCTATGCCCTCAGTCTGACATGTTTCAAAGACCACTTCGTCTTATTTAGCAACAATGTTCCGTAATTGCAATGGAAACATTCCTGGGCTTGATTGCGAACTAGTATTATCATATGATCATAAATAACATTCATTGATTAACCATAAAGTAGCAACTGAGTACTATTGACTTTAACAATATTCAGACCACTATTTATATTGCACACAGGTCTCCGCAAGCATTCTGAAGTTAAACTATGACTCCCAATTTATAAATCTAAACGCAGACCGACAGGGTTTGTAAAGCAGTCTATCGTCGCACTCCATTAGGTCGGCACTATTATAGCATTAGTAGCACGTTATATACCAAAATAAATAAAATTATTTATATTTACCCTCTTCCTTCTCAACAACGTAAAAAGAAACTTAAAGACTGGCTACAATCACTTACATACGATGAAACAGAAGAGCTTGTGAAGTACACAACCTGAATAATACAACTTGCCCATGAACAAAAAAAAACATACGTATACACTCTAACCTACACACACGCACCCTCAAACACCCTCACCCACACCCAAGCACATACACTCAAAGAGAGACATAGAAGTCTTTAATAAATTTATAAAATTTGTTTTAATAATATCTTGTAATCATATTTCATTTTACTTTTTCTGTACATATGATAAACCCGAGGAACTAAATGTACCGTAGTTTTTAAGAAATTAGTTTTTAAGGAGGAGGGCGTTGGTGCAACACAGTTTTTCTCAAAAACTTTCGCGGATACTATCGTGTATCATTAAGTGTATGCTATCGCTTAAGTTCCAAATAAATAATTTGAATTTGACCATTCCGAAACTCGGTTGCTAACTGGTGTTGCCATAATGGCGATCAGCCAGATATAGATTCTAACAATGTAACATGCTCATTGCTCGTACATACTACCACATGCGTGAGTAGCAGTAGAACACCGTGTGAACAAGTTTATCCGGGGAATTACTGGCGCCATACTGACTTCTAGTTATAATGTTCGCATTAATGTGTTCCATTTAACCAGGCATTTAACAAAAAGTAATAATTGAATCACATAAAAAGTAGTTACTATGACATAACTGTAATAGTTAAACATATGGTATTACGGACTTTTTTGTAGATATTGATGTCCTCTATAAAATTGTAGTACATGACTTTGCTCTATGTCAACAATTTCGCAGCGTACGTGACATAATTATTCATACGTTGGGTTACATTATCGAAGATATTTTGAAAATCTGTCGCCAAGCACCTAACAGTGTTTTAATATTGTTATGTTTGCAATAACGCCTGCTATGCGGAGTACATTACGAAATTACAAATATACGAGAGGTAAAATTTTATGTCATGTGCGGCATTCGAATCCGCGTTCATCCACCCCTTTAGCCGGGGTATGCTCTAACAAATTGAACTAACATGTCAATGAGTCATATCTCATTTTTTTCCTATCGTTCTTTAACCATCGTATTGGGATGGAGTGACATCTATAGTTCAACTTACGTTTTACTTTTAGTTTTAACCAGCGGAACATACACCGGCTTTAGCTGATCTGTGCTGCCTGAGATAAAAAGGAATAAAAAAGAACAGCATTTTTTTATGCTTGATAGGCCATTAAATATATTTAACAATAAATTAAATTATTTTTGAAAAATACTTAATTAATATTATACTACTGCATCGGCCGGATTGTCCACTGCTGAACACAGCCTCCCCATGGCAAACCCTCCTCAATGGAGGGGGATTTGCCATAATCCCCACGCATAAGTTGCTGCTACCTACCTTCCGGTATTTAACCTTTAGTCGCCTCTTACAACACACACAGGTAGCAATTGACATGACAGCCCGGCACCCCACGGGCCTTAAAATGTATCTTATGTCAATTCCGCCTAATTTTCCTGCTAAGCCGACGTGGTGTCACAAACGACACGTAGCCAAACCGGGAAAAATTTCGACGCGTTTAACTTCTACACGAAGAATCCTCAGGAGGTCTTGGCTCTTCGAGCGCAAGATCTATTCATTATCTTAATCTCTTCTCTTCTCTGTATTATTACTAGCCATAACAAATTTATATGAAAACTGATATGATCTTATGTACATTATAAATACAGTATCTTTAGAAGCAATGGTGGCCGAAGCGGTAATAGCTATGGACTGCCGAGCCGCAGTACCCTAGTTCGATCCCCATCGCTGGCTTGAGCTTTTACCACATAGTGGAAGGGCATTTTGCGAATGCCCGCCTGGCTGGCTACCACCCTCAAGTAGAAAACCTGTCGCCAAGCATCTAACGGTGTGTTCCGGCAGCAGTCCTTGAGAGCCAGTGAAATTACAGGCACATGGAGACTTAACAACTATGTCTCAAAGTGACGGGCGCAGTGCATTTTGTGACTTGTGATGAAGTGCATCTGTTATAGGCAGAGGTTAGTCCGCTTAACATCAGGTGGGCCTTGAGCTTGTTCCGTCACAATAATATAAAAAATCTATCGGTACGAGCCGTCCATTATACAACTCCACGCTTGACATTTAAGTTTACCTTCCTGATTGATGTTCATGAACTTAAAACAATATCTGTTCCCTTGAATTGGTGCGAACTTCTATAGGTAACTGGGAAGTTTCGTCTGTAACTTTTGCCGGTAAGGTTTGACAGTTCGCTGTCTGTCGCGCCTTATCTTTGACCGATGGGGTTATTAGTTAAAAGTTTTCCGTGAAATGGCTGGAAATTAATATAAGTTGGTGGATGACGAGTGATTTATATTAACTCGCTCAAGGCTGGCAACACTGTTTATTGATTCTTTTACGGGTAGAAATATATAAGTACTGCTTGTGACTGTTTTCAATTAAAATGCCAAAAGGCGCTTTTGTCATGTTTTTTTTCTAATGCAATAACAAAGGAAGCTCGTAGTTTGATTAAACTATGAGCGGGAATTGAACCCACGACAATCCGGGGCCGGGTTATCTCCTCTGCCTCTGGTAATCCGCGCTACCGTGGTATAATAAATAGTTCAAAATTATCATTTTAGTTCTTATTATTTGACAGTTGCGCGACGTGTTTCTATTTAGCGACATCTGCAGGCCAAGGTCTTGTTGACATACAAACAAGATAATTTTTCAATTAGCTTTAAAGATACGCTGAGACAACAACGAGCGTTCTAGAGTTCTAAGTTCAGAGTTCTGCGTTCCACGTTAATAGTGCTATATAGAAGTGCTCGTAGCGGAGTTTGCTTAGCTGTTGTTAACCGATCAGCAAAGTTAAGCAACGTCGCCCGCGGTCATGAGTTGGATGGGTGACCGCCGACGATTACTACTGAGCGCTTCCGTGCTTAGAAGGGCACGTTAAGCCGTCGGTCCCGGTTGTTGTCTTAGGACGGCAGTCGTTATAGCATAGTGGTCGAGCATTTTTCGAATGCTTGCCTGGCTAGCTCCCACCCTCAAGTTGAAAATCTGTCACCAAGCACCTAACGATGTGTTCTGGCAGCTGTCTTTGATAGCTAGTAATTCTAGGTTAGCCTGAACAACGTCTTCGACTACAATATAAGTTACCATTAGATGAGATCGTGTTCAAAGGGTAGCCTACTTATAAATAAATAAAATGTTTTTAATAGATATATATATCAACAGCGCTTGTAATGGATATGACGTTCCAATTATATTCAAACACTTGAAACCCTTTACCCATATCTGCTTTAAACAACAACCTCCTTTAACGTCAGCTTACCCAACTCCAACCCGCCAGGCAAGGCACTTCACGCGTAAGATGTGTATAGTTCTTTAAATTAGTAGGACAAGTCTTACACGAAAAATAATTTAAAAAAAATTATAGCTGATTGATGACGTGGTCAAAAATGTTGCTCAGGCTATCTTAGAATGATTGACTTGGAAAGACAGCCGGAACACACTGATAGGTGCTTGGCGACGTATTTTCTATTTGAGGGTGGTAGGAAGACAGGCGAAAATTTACAAAATGTCCTCCCACCATGCGGTGAAGGCCAAACCGGCGGTGGGATTCTAACCTTGGACCTGCGGCACCGCATTACATAGGGTTAACCGCTCGGCAATTATTGCTTACCATCAGGCGGGCAAAAGTATACATATGATCGAAGATGGCAAACAGGCATAACCTTAAATGGGACAGGTTCCTGGTGGCCGTTGCCGGAGCACACCGTTGTGTGCTTGGCGACGTATTTTCTACTAGAGAGTGGTAGCTTGCCAGGCATTCACATAATGTTACTTGCACTATTAAGCAAAGCTCAAGCCGTGGAGGTTTGGAACCCACAACCAAAGTCATTGCTAATAGGCCTAAACTGCTCAAGTTTTCATCACATATACATGACCAAAGTAGAAAATCTGTCGCCAAAAACCTAAAAGTGTGTTCCGGCAGCTGTCCTTGAGAGCCAGTAATTCTAGGTTAAGCTTGTTAACATCTCCGACCACATCCTCACTTACCATCAAGTGAGATTGTGGTCAAAGGCTTACCTATCAGGAAAAAAAATAAACAAATCTACATGATATCAACGTACACTCTATTCTCATCAAAAATATTTGAGCATAATTTATAGCCACAATGCCGTTGCGTCATTTTTTCGATAGGTCACGGATTCTATTACCAGCATTAGCATATTTCATTAACCCTTAGCTGGGCGAGCCATTTTGTTCGCGGTCGTTCTGATCCCGAACAATGAGGTCTTTTCCGGCCCTAAAAGCAACTTTGCGGAATGATTACCAGTAGTTTTTAGCGTTTTATATTTTAAAATTTAATGTTTTTATTAAAAATAATAGTGGAAATAGTACAGTACATAAACTGCTTACGTATGAAGGTCTCAAAAATAAGTTTCCTGTAACGTGTTCTATAAAGCCAAATTTACACTATAACACTTACATTAAGCATGTTGAAATTAATTCTATATAAGTTTTAAATGTAAAATAAGTTTCGTGAAATCATTAGTGCATATGCAGCCCTCATAGGAGGGGATCTCTCTATTCCGAGCGTTGTAAACGCCATGCTCGGGGGAGAGAGATCGTAGCAGGCGGTGGTCTTCTTCTGCGAAGTGGTAATGGCGCAGAAGGAGGCTGCGGAGCGGGTCAGGGAGGGCGATGTCCATGCTGCCCCGCTCCGGCGCAGACGGACGGGGGTGAGGAGGCGGCAGTTTGCCCGCCTCCACCATTTTCCGTAGTGGGGTCACTGGTGGAGACTCGGGAGATTCTCCACCAGCTTGCACGGCCCCACACGTTTGGGGGGTGGCCTTGGTGAGCAAGGTCACCCCTCCACAGGCGCAGAGGCCCGACGGAGTTCGGGCCTACCATCGGGGCAAGATGGCGAATGCTAACGCGACCCTATCTTGCCCCACCTTGGCGGAGGACTGCTCACGGGGGAGTTTTAGTGGCTTTAAGTCCCACATATCCGAAGGCATTTCACTACCTCAAAAAAAAACAGGGAACCATATGGCTATGAATTTCGTTTTTTTTTTCTGTATAGGTACTTATGAAAAATGCCTTATAATATGATGGATTCAAGGGTCAATGTCCGTGATAAAACATCTAGAAGTGACCAAAATTAATTTCTGAATTAGCAAGGAATAAACAGACCAATAATCAGCAGTACCTAAGCAATATACCCGCTCGGCAATGCACCTTTTTCCTATAATTTTAAACCATGAAATTTATTTCATGACAGTTTTGTTGATTGCGGATTGGATGATTTTTAATGCTATACGCGAAAACTTACGTGGATCGCGTAACTAGTTTGGCTCCATGAAACTAGTGCATGCATGATGAAACTCTCTTTATACATAAAACTACTTTTAAATTAAACTTTTGTAATATAAATTCGGCTGTAGTGTGTTTTATGAATTATTAATTTGTTATTATTGTGTAATTTAATTATATCATCAGTCTTCTCGATAGTCAAGTTGAATTTGTTGGGATTTTCGAACAAAGAAATTTCAAGTAACATTACGCATTCTGGAATTGTGACCAGTAGCAATACATTGCAAGTCCTATTATTAGATGTGACCAAAACATTTCTAGCGTAACCTGGGTACTGCAATACCTTTATCAACGCATTCGGGGATATACAGGCGTACCATAATTGTGTCAGTACTATGTAACGTTACATTACAGTTACCTACGTAAAAAAATATATTTGCCAAACAACACCCTGATTTTTTTGTAAAACGTTCCCGAGTTTTTACGCGCCAACAAAGGTTCAAGTTCAATAACCTATTATATGAACCTCTAGCCCGAAAAGATTTATATAAAAGAAACATTTATAATAATGTGTATACAAATTTATAATTGCGTACCTAATGAAATTACGATATTAAATGAATGTAAATTCAAGAAATGTTTAACTGACTGGCTTCTTAGCTATTGTTTTTATAGTGTTAAGGAATTTTTGGATTATTGCATATAAATATATTTTTAAGGTATAAAATTATTAATATAAATTAGCTTCATTAAAACATTTGCACGTCTGCTTGCAGACTGAATTCATTGTATCTGTATGACTAATATTAAGATTTGAAGTACTTACTATTAATGCACCTCTTCGTTATAATCTAAATTAATAGTAGTACGAATTAATAAAATGTTCTTACTTTAAAATATCATGATGTATTTTTAGTAACAACGTCATGCATTCTAATTTCAGAACACAACTTCTATAGACAATAAAAAACAAATAGTAAGTGAAATGGCGGGAAACTTATTTTCTGATTGTGAGAGGTAAATAATTGTATTATTCACATGAGAGCTAATATTTTAAGATTTTGGTAGTGCTCAGTAGTTTATAGACAACTTAGCCAACTCAGGAGAAGTCTCACTGACACGATAAAATAATTTCGCCCACTTGTTGACCAAATAACTATTTTCAACTTGATGTGGTAGACATACCCAAACATTCTTTTATCAACAACAATATATTATATACTTAAAATCTTGTACTATATATCAAAAATACTTAAAATGAAAATCGTCGTAAGATGTGAACATTTTAAACCTCCCAGTCGGGCCAAATCGACCCAAAACAATGACAGTACTTTTTCGACCTACCTTAAAAGGGTTAGGGGTCGAAGCGTGAACAAAAGGCGAGGTCTTTTGTGATCAATTCGGCAACGAAAAGGATTTTCATGGTGTTGTGAACGATCCCCGAGTTTATGTTCTCTGCAAAATATTTGTTCTTTGATGTCATCCGAATGAAAAACCGGGATAAATTATTTACAGGGAATAGATAACCCGATATATTATACGGGGTGTTTGTTCCGGCGGAAGTAATACGGTTAAATTCTTTTTGAAGTTACACACCTAGTAGCATGTAGTATTTTATTCACTTCTTATTTCATTAACTGCACGTTTGAGTGAATTTTTGAACGGAAACAAGTGTGTGATATGACCCAAAAAGGGAAAAGGGTCCAAGTGCCTATTTTGAATGAAAATTGCGGACCGTAGTGGTGATCCGGTAGTGAAACCCTCGTATTGGAACTTACAAACCGCAAAAAGGTTTTTGATGAGTTTTGTGACATATTCTTGAATTTTATAGTTTCAATAGCCAGGAAACATCGCTTGGAGCAAATTGCAGTATATTATCAAACATACATAACAGAGTTGGAGTTTGTGTTGTAACTTATCTGCGATTGATCTAATCAAATTTTATCAAACATATTAACAAAGGCGATCAATTCAGTACAGTTCCTGGCTTAATAAATATGAATACTGTCAAGTTATTTTTTTTATATATGATAGGCTTGATTTTGATCACTAACTAACCTGATGGTAAGTGATGATGTGGTCGAAGATGTTGTTCAGGCGAACCCAGAGTTACTCGCTCTCAAGCACAGCTGCTGATTTACGAAGGATTTTCTACTCGAGGGTGGTAGTTAGCCAGGCGGGCATTCGCAAAATGCTATAATGCCTTGCTATAACGACTGTCATCCTAAGACAATAACCGAGACCGATGGCTTAACGTGCCCTCCGAAGCACGGAAGCGCTCAGTAGTAATGTCACTAGCGGTCACCCATCCAACTCATGACCGTGGTGGACATTGCTTATATAACGGATAAGCAAAATTAGTTACCAGCGCAAAAAGCAAAACTTTTTTTATTGATGGGCTTTATGACTGTTGATGATGATGATGATGATGACGGGGATAATGATAAAGTAAACAGAAACCACGGAATTGACATTTAAATGATTTAAAATCAACTACCATCAAGATTAGATTGCCTTTAAATGTCAAGTCTTGCCGGTGCTATTGCATTCTAATGCTTA
Organism: Plagodis pulveraria; assembly: GCA_963890685.1. Classification (NCBI taxonomy): domain Eukaryota; kingdom Metazoa; phylum Arthropoda; class Insecta; order Lepidoptera; family Geometridae; genus Plagodis; species Plagodis pulveraria. The sequence continues at coordinate 21,056,335 of OY982972.1, forward strand.
ATTACATATGTGTCATAGAATATAATGACACAAATGATAACAAATATTTTAAGAAGAATAGAATTCATATTTCAGAAAAACGCTTCAAAAATTTAAGTATAATATCTAGTGACTATTCCGCTTAATTTTCCTGCTAAGCCGACATGACGTCATAAACGACACGTGGCGAAACCTGAAGAAATTTCGACGCGTGTCGCTTCTACACGGAGTATCCTCAGGAGGTCTTGACTCAAGCACACGATCGTGAAATTCTCACTCACCTCACACTTCTCACACTCCGACAGTAGAAATAACAATAAATATGGACCATATCGTCCATTCCGGAAGCTAAGAGCTCAACTTAGCGGACCGGTTCAGAACGGTTAAGCAAGCTTCGCTACGAGCGCTTCATCATATAATTTTTTTTATTTTTACACCTTTTGATCACAATCTCACCTGGTAAGTGATTATGTGGGCGAAAGTGTTAACAGGCTTAACCTAGAATAACTGGTTCTCAAGAATAGCTACCGAAACACACTGTTAGGTGCTTGGCGATAGATTTTCTACTTGGCACATATTTAGTTGAAGTGCTCGTAGCGAAGTTTGGTTCACTGATCTTAACTGATCAGCTAAGTTAAGCAACGTCCGCCGCGGTCATGTCAGGTCAGGTGACCGCTAGTGACATTACTACTGAGTGCTTCCATGCTTCGGAGGGCATGTGAAGCCGTCGGTCCCGGTTGTCGTCTTAGGATAGCAGCCGTTACAGCATGGTGGAGAACCCGCCTGGCTAGCTACCATCCTCAAGTAGAACATTTGTCACCAAGCACCTAACGGTGTGTTCCGGCAGCTGTCCTTGAGAGCTAGTAGTTCTAGGTAAGCTGAAGAACATCTTCGACCACATCATCACTTCGAGATAGTGGTCAAAGGAGAATCTAGCAAACATAAATAAAATTGTACATTATGCAACAAGTGCGCGAAGTTGTTTATTACAATCGAGACGTGTATTAGTATATTGATTAGAGATTATAATAAACAACGCGCACGAGTTTCATACGACGTTTTTCAACACACTTGCGAGGAAAGAATACGAATATTTCGATACGAAAATATTTACTTTATTTTTTTTAATAGCAATAATAATCTGATTAAGAAGGTTTATAATTACCTAAATCTTCCAAAGTTCTACTTCAGTAGGTAAAAAAACTCTTTGGTTTGTTTTTATATGAAAAGCGAACGAAACAAACTACAATCTCCTTGGTGAGAAGTGTGGAAAGGTTTTTTTTTTCTATTTAAACACTAGAGCGTAATAGACTACATTATGACACTAAAATCGGTGCATTTAAAGACCCGTTACCAGCTAGTGTGTTGAAAAAATATTTGAAGCACAACAACAAAATTATTAAATTCAAGTAACAGCGCTTCGCGTTGTACCCTTTCAACAAAACAGTATATAATTCCACGGCGAAAAGCCTTCACTAGTCGAAATTACACCATTTCGAGCATAACACGGTTCTGCTTAATTAATAAATGTGTTTAATACATCATACACGTTTGAACGGAACGTAGAAATTATGTACACGCACAATAACGCCTTATTTATTGTATGGAGGGAGGATCTCACACCGTAATGTAACGATTTATATTTTGTATGAAATAAACGAGAGCATAGCTAAGCCAGCTTGAGCTACACAGGTCGGAAGGGCATTTTCCAAATGCGCATGGCTAGCTACAACCTTCTAGAAAATCTGTCGCCAAGCACCTTTTTATGTTATTGTGACGGAACAAGTAAATCCTCCTGTACACTTACTTGTGTGAAATATTAAATAAATAAACAAGCTCAAGGCCTACCTGGTGTTAAGTGGTAACCACTGTCTTTAACAGATGCATTTAATCACAATTAAAGAACTGCACTGCACCCGTCACCCTGAGGCATACAGTTGTAGAGTCTCATGTGCTTGTAATTTTACTGGCTCTCAAGGACTGCTGTTGGGACACACTGTTACGTTCTTGGCGACAGATTTTCTACTTGAGGGTGGTAGCTAGCCAGGCGGGCATTCGCAAAATGCCCTTTCACCACGCGATGAAGCTCAAGCCGGCGGTGGTAACCTAACCTAACAGTGTGTTCCGGCAGCAGTCCTTGAGAGCCAGAGAATTATAGGAACATGAGACTAAACAACTGTATGCCTCAGGGCGCTTAACATCAGGTGGATCTTGTGCTTGTTTCGTCACAATCCCATAAATAAAAACTGGTTAGATATTCAAAAGCTATTGTGGTGTTTTTACACGTAGGTACCATGCATTCAGAAATCTGCAGAGGGTAGAAAATATATGTTTTCCTCTACGAATAAATGTTTTGCTGATACCATTTAGCGTGGAATAAGGAAAGTAAGATAACGATGTTAAGTGAATTATATTATTTAAAAGCATTTTCAAACATATAAATTATTTTAAATAAGTATATATATTTTTGCAACGATGCATGCACCGCGGAAGACATTACAAAACAAAACAAGAGAAAAAAATATAGTCGTGTACCATCCCTATACAAGATGGTTACGAATGAAAAGACAAATCAGAGTTATACGTCATAAGAAAGATATAAAGAAAGAGAAAGAAAAATAATTAATTTGACCCACAAAACAAAAGTTACAAAGAAAAAAGACAGTTAAGAGAAGCATCGAGTCAAATAGGCTCTACCTCAACACAAATGTTAGATGCTCAAGAACAACTGAAGCTGATTTTCAGGCAAAGCTATGCAGGTTTTTTTTTAATGTTATTGTGACGGAACAAGCCCGAGGCCCACCTGATGTTAAATGGACTTACCTCTGCCTATAACAGACGCATTTCGTCAACGACGAATTGCACAGTGCCCGTCACACTAAGACGTCCAGTTCTTAGGTCTCATTAGCCTGTAATTTTTCTGGCTCTCAAGGACTGCTGCCGGAACACACTGTTAGGTGCTTTGCGACAGATTTTCTACTTGAGGGTGGTCGCTAGCCATTCACAAAATGCCCTTCCGCCATGCAAGGTGACGACAAAATCAACTTGTCAGATAAACTTAATAATAATAATACACAAGTACGCGCGGTGAAGAGCGCAAGAAGTGAAGAGGTAAAAATTGTAAGAACGTCATGTTGGCTTCGCGGTTAGAGCATACCCCAGCTATAGGGGTGGCTTGGGTTTGAATCCCACACATGACTATAATTTTTCCTCTTTTTGCTTTGTAAAATATAAATTTAACATTGCAAAATTTCTTATAACTTCCTCCTATTTTTAATACGCAGAAGTATTTCTAGGATTTTAACGGAAACTTTTAAACATTGTTATCCCGGAGTATGTCGGGAGAACCCGCGAAAATGAGGCGGAAAACGTGATCGGAATCTTCAATAAGGAGCGAATTGATTTTTTATATGCTTTTTACTTCTTTAGGGTTCAGCTTATAGTTTAAGGAGTTACTTAAAGTTTGAAATAGCTAAAAATGAGACGCGTTTATCGACAGCTGAAAGGTATTTATCAGAATTCGCTCTGGACACATTCCAGCGAAAATTTTGGCTATTTAATAAAAAAAGAATCCTCGCCTAATTGCGAGACGTGTGGTATAGTAGAAGACGTACACCACTTGCTTATGGAATGTATCACGAACAAAACTAAACGAGAGTTATATCACTCATATACTATATATAAGTATATATCACTTATTTATATATATATATATTTATATATATATATATATATATATATATATATATATATATATATATAAGTATATATTCACTTTATTGAACACCAATGCCCGTAGCGTGTCGGGGAAGAATGTCACCCTCCATCTCTACCCATAGGTGTCGTAAGAGGCGACTAAGGGTAACACACCAGAAGGTAAGCAGCAGCGCTTTCTGAGGAACTGATATCTCACACAGATCCCCAAGACGCTTGCCAAGCGTGGCGATTATGGCAAACCCCCATAATGGGGAAGGCTGTGCTCAGCAGTGGACAATCCGGCTGATACAGTACCTCACACAATTCCATAATTTACCCCTAAACCCGTAAATAATATAAGTAATAATTAAATATAATTCAATAAGTATCCTAACTATATATAAGATATCATATGCAATCTCCTCCGAATCTAGAGTATTTCGTGATACAGTACAATAGTCATCAGTAGAATCGCCTAATGAGTAGCATTCCGTCATTCACCTCAATGTGAGTGATGTATTGTTGCATAATAGGCATTCTCTACCAGCCGGATTGTACTGAACTATTTTATTTCCACAATTGGCAGGCGTCTTGGGGATAGAAGCGTTAGATAGTAGTAGTTGATCAGAAGGTGCTGCTGGCCACCTTTCAGTATCTTATATCCTTAGTCGCATCTTATGATATCCACGGGAAGAGATGGGGATTGTCATTCTAGCCTGGCAACCCATAGGCATATCGGTCTATAAACCATATACATTTTTGTCTTTTGTATGTATTGTTGTTTGTAGTGTTGGAGGAACCATATTGTACCATCTCCATAACATCAGAGAAGGATAATGATAATGATTCCCTTCCCTGAATGAACGCCTTCAAACTGCTCTATTTACTAAATATCAATGTGCCAACAGAATTAAAGAGTTGAGGAGAGCAACTACTAAAAATTGTTTTTGCTCGCCGGTGAATATTGCTTTAAATTTTTTTATTGCTGACAGGTAAGCCCTTGACGAAAATCTCACCTAATGGCAGAATTGAAGTGGCTCAAGTTTTTTTTAGGGGCTATTCATAGGTTTAATTTGTCGCAACACGCCGCTAGGTGTTCGGCGACTGACTATACTTGTAGGTGGTAGCTAGTCAGGCGTGTATTCACAAAATACCCTACCATAATACAATTAAGAGCCATTTCACAAAATCACGCTACTGAAGTTTAGGTAAATGCCAGCGCATCGCTTACACAAGCGAAAGAAGTGACGACGGAATAGCGTGACTGTGAGTAACATATTTTGATACTAGCACTCATTAATAAATAAATCTAAGTTGCGAATTTAAAAATTGTGTGATTGGCATGAGTAAATAATCAATTTCTTGTCGATTACTTGCTAATGTTATAGAAAAGAAGTAGGCATGTACATTAAATAGTCAACCTGCATCGTGAATCTTTTATTTAAATTTCATCCTTGATGAATAAAAAATAGATATGTTTGAATCATTTATTGTAACAAAAAACTTAAATAATTAAAAAAATATATAGCTTAAAATTATATAAATATTTGATGTAACGGCATTGATTAAAAGCTGCGGACTAAAAGCTCTTTCTTTTAAATTTTCCAAAAATTGCTGTTTTCCTCGTTCACACTCTTCAGTATCTATATCCAGTCGTTAAAACTGTCTGTCATAATGACCATGCATAGGATTGAGGTTTATTTTTCTGTGCATCCGGAAAACAACTTAGTACCAACCACAAACGTCCCATGACGTTTTTGGTTTTCCATTACTTAAACATGTCACCCTCATATTCCCATACCATAATATATCACCTACACCATTAAAAAAAATAACATTTTCATCCATTTAGTTTGAGTAGACCAAACAGCGAAATGTAAATATATATTTACAGATTTTGAGGTTTTTTTGTTTTTAAATCGAATATCTTTGATGCAATCTATAATCAACATATATATACTTCCGAAATCAGATTGAAGACGTTCTGAAAAAAGGCCAGGTCAAAAGTACCCTAAGCCGACGCTTATGTATGAAAGGATTGATGAGTATAGATGAAGCGAAAGAGATATGTCAGGATCGTAGTAAGTGGAAATCCGTGGTCTCTGCCTACCCCTACGGGAAAGAGGCGTGATTTTTTTGTATCATTTATTTTATATAGAGGAAATTGTGAGCATAAGAGTATATAGTGAGGATTGCATTGGTACCAAGCAGTATGTATGTATATACTTCTTGGTACCAATGCAATCCTCACTATATACTCTTATGCTCACTATTTCCTTTATAGAAAATAAATGATAATACACCTTTTTTTACAAAAAAATACTGGAAATGGGGTTTAAACACACGACAAAAATGGTGGGAAATAGTAATTTAATTGCTATTTCTATTTTTTCGTAACTAACTCACCTAGAACTTCGATCTTCTTTTAATATGATAATTTACTATTGTTCTTTAGCCATGAATTGTTACAGATTTTTACGCCAAATATTTTAAAGTAACAAAATTAAAACAACCCAATTGTTTTAAGAACTTTGGCGGGAAAACTGTATTGGAGAGCAATTAATTTTTCTGAAAAACTATACCACCTACGGCTTTGGTCCTTCTTTGATATTATTATTTACATGTAATTTATACACCTGTATTATTTCAGATTTTTGGTTTAGAAGTTTAAAATTAGTTACGAGATTATTTAATACGCAAATTTGCATCGGTAAGTGTTTGCGTTGCAAAATATATCGAGTGAAAAATGACTTATACATATGCAAAATTGCGGTTTTCTAGATTTATAACTGTTGAAGTAGTTACGATATTAATATGAAATGACGTAATATTTTGGGGCCAAAATGTAATTTGTGCTGGTTTCAGATTTCATCAAAATATTCAAAATACTTCCTACTTCATACGTTATCTCAGAAAAATATGGATTTTTTCTTGTATGGGCAAGGATGCATCCTTTTGAAAACCATTTGGATTATGAAAGTCGGACTTACGCAGATTTATGGTAAATTTGTAAATACGACTATCGACCGCTAACTGGTATCCCGGTTTGTACAAATGCTGGAAAAGCCGGGAGGCCGGTTTGTACAAATTTTCAATAGAAGGTAGTTTAATTTCCAGCTGAAGTTATCGCTGTGTTCACTTATAGACATTAACTGAATCCTAAAATATTGGAAATCAATTATTCGCCTGTCATCTAATCCTCCTAAAACAAAAGTTATAGTGAGTTACTAATATAAACTAGAATAATATAAAAACTAGCAGACCAAAAAGAAGAAGTCAACCCTGTGAGGTTGTTAGCATTTTTCCAATAACGCTGTATAAGGCTGCATAATTGTGACGTTTCCTTTTTTTAACACAATGGATGAACAGAAACTAAAGATGTAGTTACTTAACAAGACAACAATACTTATATTATGGACAACAAAAATAAAGTATAGTCTGTTACTTAAAAAAAATATGGACATGATCAAAACTCTGTGGTCGCACTATAAACTTGCATCTAAGCGTTCCGCGTACGAGACGTCAGAGCAAGGAAAACGAACACAGGTCCTACCTCGATGGGCGCTCGCGCGGTACTGAGCGCCTCGCGCTTGTACAATTCAATTTATGTGCATTTCGAGTTATGTTAAATATTTTTTCTTGTCTAACAAAACAGAGTTAATATCACAATTTATTAAAGATCAGAATAATTAAAGAATGAACTTTCTTTTTATATAATATCTGTTTGGAATTACACTTTATTAAACGCAATATAGGGTGGTAAACTGCTGATATAATTCGTGGAAATTGGCGCAAAATCTTTATTTTTTTTTCTACAATGACGATTAATTAGCGATATTCTAGTACACTATGTGTCAACAAGATTATATGCCTGATGCACAGTTTTTTTTTTAATATAATTTGATGAATCTTTATACAAGAGATATAATTCTGAAGTTGGCTATGTGTACTTTAATTCGTAAAACAAGGTGCGGGAGATTGGTCACTACAAAATAATTAATGTTATGTTTGTAAATCTGGTACATTAACTGAAAAGAGAACAGATTATTCTATTTTTATCAATTATTAAACAACTTGTAGATATTTCCTATGATAGTAAATTAAGCGCTTAAAATCTTCGTATACCGCATTAAAATGTGAAATGCCTCTTAAGCTCAAACCCGCACCTGATTAAAAGCCATGGTCTTTGTTTTTCCACTAACTGCTTCAAGACATAATAGGTACGTATCTTTTGCAATGGGAAAGCAGAATATTTTAAGTAGAAAATCTGTCGCCAACCACCTAATAGTGTGTTCTGGCAGCAGTCCTTGAGAGCTAGTATAATGTCACAGTGTGACGGGCGCAATGCAGTTCATTACTTGTGACGAAATGGATCTGTTATATGCAAAGGTACGGCTTAACATCAGAGCCTCGTCCTTGTTCCGTCATAGTAACATAAAAAAAGAATAAGCAAATTTTTTGTTTGTATTCCTTTTTGAACTGAAGAACAGAGAGTGCCTTATACCTTTTAAATTTCCCGCCAAAAATAAGACTTACCATAAAGCAAACTCACAACGTAAGGTTTCCGAACGAAAAACTTTTTGCTACAGAACCTTCACCGAACTCGTTTAACCTCCACCGACATTTTTACCATCGATACCTCTAATTTGAGAAGGTACAAAAGTCACGTAGGTGTTCTCAAGTAATTTCATTATGTTCACAGCAGGGAGCGCCAGTGTGCTTCGTTATTTCAATTCCGACCAATAAGAGTGAGGTTAAATTCTTCGGTTCCTTTGTTGAAACACTGGATTGGGCGGTAAATTTAAGGTTAACAGTTTGATTCTTCATTTCTATTTGGTTTTGTTAAGTACAGTACTAAAATGTACAGATATATTCATTAAAACTTTGTTATAATGTTACATTTGATAAATAATTAGGCACGTATTGGAAGCACGTATTGGAATCTTTAAATAGCCGAATGTTTATTGTTGTCTTTAAGTAGTATTATCTTTAAATAGTCGAATTTACTCGAACATTCTGAAACAGGCCCTAAGTGTAATAGGTATTGAAAGGAACAAACATTTAGAGGTTATACTTCATTCAAAAATCTTTAAGCAACGAGAGTTTTACTCAGATTTTTGACCTGAAATGTGGATAGTAAGATACACTTAGGGTCTCTTTTACGATTTTCAAGTAAACTCTCAGCAAGGCTAATTGCCGGTTTAAGTCATAAGTAACTGTACATATGAATTTCACAATGGCTGAGTAGTACTTGTACCCACAGTTAAAGTGACCGCTAACTTACTTCTTGGTTCATCTGTCTGTAATTTATACAGATTTCAAAAAAATTGTGGTTTTGCAAACTCCATATTGAGTAAGAACTTCTTGTTTACAATTATTTTCAACGTATGAATGGGTAACGTAGTTGACAGATTTTAATTGACTTCGAAGATCCTTCAAGTAACGAGCGAGTAACTTTACCTAGGTAATAAATAATTGACACATTACTCGAAGGTCATAAAAGAGACCCTTAATGTATACCAGATAATAATAAATATAACTAAGTAAATAAGCAACAATTTATACTATTACAAAATTTTAAATTTACGAGAGAAAAAAATAGAGTCATGTGCGGGATCTAATCCGCCGAGCAGGCGTTATTGCAAACATTAACAATATTAATATATTATTCTTGGTGTCCGATACCATAGATGAATAAATAGGTATATTATTTATCAATGCTGATACTGAACTAAAAAAAGCGGGCTATAAAGGTTTCTAATCTACCAAGATAGCGGCCGTGGAGTGCCGGGTAGGATGTCGTCCTCCCATCTCTACCCGTGGGTGTCGTAGGAGGCGACTAAGAGTAATACACCATAAAGTGGGCAGCAGAACTTTCTGAGAAAATGATATCTCACACTGCGATTGGAGGCTTTGGCCGCCTGCCAGGCGTGGGGGTAATGGCAAACCATAATGGGGACGCTGTGTTCAGCAGTAGGATAGTCTATACAGCAACATTCAAGTACTGTACTGTAGCAGGCTGATACAGTACAGTACTTGAAGTATAGGTATTCTGTGATTGCAATATAGTACTCTGTACTTGAAGAATAAGTATTCTCAATTATACTCGATACTTATAGTAAAACTGTACTTGCGGTATAAGTATTCTGTGATTAAAGCTTAGGTACTTTTTACTTGAAAACTTCATATAATTTGTACCTTCATTAGCTAAAACTTTGAAATCACTAAGGAAACTAAACTAAACGTAGATAAAATGTTAGTACCTTGAAGTAAACTTATTCCTTTGACAGAATATGTAAATGCACAGAAGTGCAATTATCCACGCGTCTGTCCTAACAACGCCTAATTTCCCTCCCGAGTTCAGTTCGGTGTAACACGTCTCAAAGGCTAGATTAATACCGGAGGTGTGTAAGTGCAATTTCTACTTGAGAACCGGCACGTTTCGGCAATTAAGTAAGAACCGTTTGAGCCGAGCCGACTTGAGCCGAGCTGAGTTATCGCCCCGCACGTACCATTGCGTAGGTAATATTTAGAACGTTGAATTGTTGAGCTATTGTTTGGCGCTTCTTTTTTTTTACATGTTCGTCAGTATTCATCTGATTAAAAAAAAACCATTTATTTAATATTAAGATAAGGTTATTGAGACTCCGTTACACGCGGTCTTATTTATCACGTCATATAACGCGTGGGGCACCACTGTGCCCCTTTTTAAAATGAGGATTACTTATATAATAAAATATAAATGTAAAATATTATTAGTGTTTTCAAAATCAGTGTTTATTAGAACCGTAACAAAGAAAGTTACTTATTTGTCGCAAAATATATAAAAAATACAACAATGTAAGTACCCCACACATTCACTTGTAGTGTTGTTTTGGTTGAATGATCGCTTTTTCTACTCAAAAGGTAGGAAATAAGGGAACTCTAGTATGACTTATGTGTTGATAAAAAATTAACCCGTGCACTGTCCTTGTTACCGAGTCACTAACAAATACATCAGGGTATAGGGGACAGCTATTTAAGAAGATGACATTTTGGGTCCATTTATTTTGAAATGACAAGCATATAATTATACCTGGAGCACACTTGTGCCCCGCGCGTGTAACGGAGTGTTAATAAGAATACCAAAGTAAACCAGTGTTGCCAATGATGACATATGGTACTCAAACGTGGTCCTTAATTGTAACCTTTATGGACAAGCTCAGATTCGCTCAACGAGATATAGAAAGAACCATGAGCGGAATTTCTTTTAGCGAAAAAATCCTGGACAGGCTTTTTAGGCTCGGATTGTACTGATTTTATTGGTTAACTTAGTTAAGAATGACTTGGCGAGCACCGCAGTGAGCTCTTCAAATCATTAAGTAAAACTGCAGCACATCTTTCTACATCCTCAAGCCACCCGCACCAAAATTGACCCATACAACTTTTTTTATGTTATTATGACGGAACAAGCACGATGTCCACTTGAAGTTAAGTGGGTATCCTCTGCCTATTACCGATGAATTTTACAAGTGACGGACTGCACTGCCCTGGAATATACAGTTATTAAGTCTCATCATGTGCCTGTAATTTTACTGGCTCACAAGGACTGTTGCCGGGACGCGTTGTTAGGTGTTTGGCGACAGCTTTTCTACTTGAGGGTGGTAGCTAGCCAGGTGGGCATTCACAAAATGCCCTTCCACCATGAATTGAAGCTCAAGCCGGCGGCGGGGATAGAACCAAGGACCTGCGCACTGCAGTCCATAGCTGTAACCGCTCGACCATCATTGCTTCACAACGGCGCTAATGGCAGCCATTAGAGGTTTTGAATTATGTTTTTTGAAGCGCTCGTAGCGAAGTTTACTAAGTTGTTCTTAACCGATCAGCAAAGTTAAGCAACGTCACCCGCGGTCATGAGTTGGATGGGTGACCGCTAGTGACATTAAGTACTACTGAACGCTTCCGTTATTCGGAGGGCACGTTAATCCTTCGGTCCCAGTTGTTGTTGTCCCGGATGGCAGTCGTTATAGCAAGGTGGTAGGGCATTTTGCGAATGCCCGCCTGGCTAGCGACCACCCTCAAGTAGAAAATCGGTCGCCAAACACCCAACGGTGTGTTCCGGCAGCTGTCCTTGAGAGCCAGTAATTCTAGGTTAGTCTGAACAACATCTTCGACCACATCATCACTTACCATCAGGTGAGATAGTGGACAAAGGCGTGACCTATGAGGCATAAAAGAAAATTAGGTAATAACAAAAATATAAAACATAAAATATCGTACCAATAACATATTGTACCTTTAACTGTATTAATTCGGTATAAAGTCCCGTAAAAAATTGTCCATGGCGTAAACGTTTGCTCCCATGGCACACTGACTTCCTATCTTTTACTAAGTAACTCGTAATTTTATGTTTTTATCTGCGTAATAATATTGTTGTGTTATTATTCTGAAGCCAACCGCTTAAGGGTCAAGTAAATAAAAAAATATATACATTTAATTTTATCGACTACGATTATACATCCGGGCAAGTGAGAGCTTAACTCGCAAACCAAGGGTTCTGTATACCAAAACACATTTTATTATAATAGTTACAATGCTATTAGTTATATTTTTATTTTTGCAGTAACGCATGCTCCGGGAATTACATTACAAAATTACATTGAGAGGAAAAATTATAGTCATGCGGGATTCAAACCCGCGCAATCCACCCCTACAGCCGGGGCATGCTCTGACCGCTAAGTCAATATGACATATGAGTCTTAACTCTAAGTTTTCCTCTCGTTGTTAACCATCGTATGGGAAATTATAATAATAAAAACATTACATTTATAGAATTGCGTCATCGTAAACAAGTTTAAAGTTAAATGCAAAAGTTAGTCTTGTTTGTAGTACAATATAATAAGTAGAAATGGTGTCGCTCCATCCCCATATGATGTTTAAGAACCAGGAGACAAATTAGAGTTACGAGTCATATGTCATGTTGGCTTAGCGGTCAGAGCATACCCGAGAGCGTCGTAGATGCCTTAATTGAATACATGATTTTGACTTTGACTTTAGCAAAATGGTTATGAACTTTTATCTATTTTCCAGATGTGATGATGCTTTGTGTACAAACGAAGTGCGTCGAAAACTCTGTTGGCTAGGCTACGTGGCGTAAGCTTAGCAACAATAATAGTAAGAATTGTATCTTATAAATCTCTTTAATGTTATCTAATATATTATTTACGTATTTCCTGAAATATTGATATAGTTTAAAAATATTTTTATTTTTTTTAATAGGTATTTGGTATTTTTGCTAAAACCCCAAAATAATTTAAATTTATTAAACATGACACGAATTTGCACCCGGATATGTTTGTATACGTACAGTTTAAAAAATAAACAAAACCCAAACCTACCAGTAAAATATTCAGGCATAATTAAAAGAGACAAGACGGTTGGCGTCCATCTGTCCTTCACATTCATATGTCACATGTTAATAAATTCACGAAAAAGGTTCCGCACCCCTGCCTCTGAATTATGGTGCCAGAGGTCGCCAACGGTTGGCGCGAGTAAATTATTTAGAAATATACTTTTTTTTATGGTACATAAACGTTACATTTTCTGTGCGCCGTTTTCTTTATGCGAAACGGTATTTTCTAGATTTATTGTTTGTGAAATTTTATACATGTAGGCTGTTAAGGGTTGACATTTTGTTTATTAGTGGTGAATATACAGATTCGGTGTAAAAAATGGTCCGTCTGGTATGTTCTTGACAGAAGGTCGTATCTTCGAAAGCGGAGTTTTTGTGTTGTCTTAAATAATGTTTCCATCTCATAAGTTCGAAAAAGTGTGGTTTATTATATTCGCTAGCGTAGAACAAGTTTCTGAAATTTGAGCCTTTACAACTGTTAAACATTTTTTTCTTTTTTGACAGCAGTTTTAGCACCGTACGTGGCAAAACTTAGTTGATCGGTTAAGAACGATTAGGCGTTCGAAGCTACGAGCACTTCAAAATACTATCAAAAAATAAGAAGAAACAAAAACACATTGTTATTCCTACCATTATCACACATATGTGGAGTTAGTCCTATATATCTTCTCTAGCAATACAAATATGGACATTTAAAAATATACTTCTTCATTACAAAATCACATATATACGATAGGAAAAATTTAACTACTATACTTCTTCAGTTAAAAGTTCTTTTTGCCAAAATAATATTACATAAAATTTTAGTTACAACAATACAGCTACAACAATGAAAGCATTTAGACAACCTAAAGGCCATTGCAGGCCTAAAGGTAGTCTAAACGTTCCAGCCTACTACCAATTGGCAGCGTGCCCAGCATGCTGGCAGCATTTCAATCAAAATAATTATTTGAAGAAATGATAACCGAGCGTTAATAGGACTGCCGTGCAACATGTACATGGTTCAATTCCCACCAGCAGCTTGAGCTTCTCCGCATGATGGAAGCGCATTTTGCGAATGCTCGCCTGGCTCAAATACAAAATCTGTCACCAAGCACCTAACAGTGTGTTCTGGCAGCAGTTATGGACTGCCAGTAAGTAAGTAAGAAGTTACGGGCACTGGAAACTTGATATACACTTGTCAATATAGATACTAACAGTTTACGAATAATCAGGGCGTTAAGATGGTATATAGCTCTGTTGGGAGCCCAATATATAGTAACTCCCAATTCACATCAACGTGTCTGACGGTATGCTGATCATTAGGTCCAAATTTCTCTAAGTCGCAGCGGTTATGACCAACACAACCACACACAGCGATTTGAAATCCTACTTTTATACCTACTGCTAATGCTAAATAAAAAAGCTTAAAAAGTTGTAGAGCTTAGTGAAAACGTAACAAGTAAAATCGTATATAAAATATCATTAGATGTACATCTAGTACGTAAAGTTTTTCCGGTCATTCCAGCCGTTGGCGGTCTTATTGCATTCCTCTGAACGAGAGAACGGGCGAGCGTGTGTGGTTATCGTATGGCTATTAAATCAGCGACTTCTCTGAATATTCTTTATACAACTCCAACAAGTGGTGTGTTCTGAGGAACTGTTTGTTTTACTACCTGCACCTCAATTTTGCCATTGGATATCCCGACAAAGCATGATGTTTCATCAATTTCATGTCGACGTCTGGAAGTCCACAATCTTGCGATTTTCACGGCATTTTCTACCTCGCACTGCCGCAATATGGAACCAGCTGCCAGGTATTTCGAACGTATACGACTTAGGGGCCTTCAAGAATAGAGCATATTCCTACCTCAAAGGCCGGCAATGCATACTCGATACCTCTGGTGTTGCGGATGTTCGTGGGCGACGGTGATCACTTACCACCAGGTGAGCCACCTGCTCGTTTGCCCTACTATCCCATAAAAAAAACAAGTTAAGTTTGCACCTCAGTTTTTTGTTTATATTTTAATGTACCTATGTATGATATTATAATGTTAAAAACAATAAATGCAAAATAAAATCTAATAAACCTTTGTATACTTTTTTAGGCATAGCAAATCCTTTTTTGCAGACCGTACCTATGCGTCAGTGTGACCGCAATGGACGCGAGGTGCAAACTTAGCTTGGTCAAGTTGTACTTATAGATTAAAGGGACCGATTAACTAATAGTTCTAGCTAAAGTTATAGATTAAAGGTTAGTTCGTTGTCATGGAGTATGGAAATTAAATTAACTGTTATTGAAATAAGAAACATGTCAGTCGAAGTGCTCTCTTATACAGGGTTATTGGAAAAATGCTGATAACCTCTTAGTGTTGATTTCTGTTAGTCATAACAAACAATTATTTATGAATGTTTGTTTTGAAAAATATGAAATAATAAATTACAGGCACAAGATACTTTTAAAATCAGGTGCCTTGTGCTTGTTCCATTACAAAAACGAAAAATAAAAAATCAACGATTTTTTTTAGTTTGGACTAACGGAAGTCAACTCTGAGAGGTTGTTAGCTTTTTCCAATACCTGTATTATGTCTTATATTAGTTTAATGATTCATTTGATGATATTCATATATAATAAATGTTTATTTTTTCTAAAAAGTTAATTTACAAACTCAAGACTAAATTTACGGTTACACTGCTTTAAGGTATAATTATTAATCAACTTATGTTAACAGTGAGTCTCAAACTAGGCGAGAGCCTGTGTCCGTCGGATGTTTGTGAAATGTGCAATGTATTGATACATTTCAGGTCAGCTTCTTTTTTTTTTTGTTTTTTTTTTATGTTATTGTGAAGGAACAACCGCGAGGCCCACCTGATGTTAAGCGGTATCCTCTGCCTATAACAGATGCATTTCGTCACAAGTGACGAACTGCACTGCACCCATCACCTTGAGACATACCTGTTAAGTCTCATTTTGCCTGTTATTTCACTGGCTCTCAAGGACTGCTGCCGGAATACACCGTTAGGTGCTTGGCGACAGATTTTCTACTTGAGGGTGGTCGCTAGCCAGGCGGGCATTCGCAAAATGACCTTCCACCATGCGGTGAAGCTCAAGCTCTGGGCGGGATTCGATCCAAGGACCTGCTGCGCGGCAGTCCATAGCCAATGCCACTGAGCCATCACTGCTTCAAACTAACAAAAATTTGGGGCAGTAAAAGTCAACGAATATAAATTAACTAGTATTATTTTAAAGAGCATTGAAGCATGCTAAGCAAAAACATGGAATATAAATTGGCTTAATCAAAAAGCTAGTTTACTGGCCACACACCCATACATACGTAACATAAAACCTCACACAAAGTAAAGCATGTGTATTACTTTACTATAGAGTCGAGAGACGGTAATTCTGTTTTGCAACAATGTTTTTTCTTTATTCTAATGAATAATGGGTGTTTCGTAGTTAAACAATTTTTCAATATTAGCTTTTGATGAGAGTTCTTCATTTTGTTTGTTTAGGATTGTGTGTGAAGAAGTTAGGATTTATTTTTGTTTTTGTACCTAATTACACTTATAAGCAATTCTTTGTATGTATATCGCTCTCTAAGAATAACAATGACATAAGTGCAAAATGAGACAACTTGAGGTAATGCTTTTAAAAAAAGTTACTTACATTACCAGGCACCTCCGGACTATATATATATATCAATTCAATGCCGTTGCCAAAACTATTTACGTTAAAGTGCATATCTACATAATAATGTCATCAAAGTGAACACTTGTAAGTGTCGAAGTCGAATCCATTTGTACGTAAAAAAAACACCCTTTTTAGTAACTCTTGCTACTTACTTTCGGAGTCAATTGTCATTCACTGTCAATGACTATAAAATCAAGATAGGAAAACACTTTTCAGTTATTGGAGTGTAACACAAAAACGGGTAAGTAGACCGATTTTGATGAAATGTAAATGGGACCAGACGGAAAGCATCAGCTTTCAATCATCAAAATCGGTTTACCCAGTTCTGAAGTAAGACATATAAGAAAAGAAATACAATCGATTTGAGTACGTTCTCTACTTTTTGCAGTCGCTCAAAAAGGAGGTTATTTAAAAGTTCTTTTATTTTGAATTATATATAAGAATAGTTCTTTTATTTGAACTGTAGAGCTGGCAATCGTATAATCATCATCACATCAACCGGAACGTTCTCTGTTGTCTCCCTCATTGAGGGGGTTTTGCGATAATCCCCACTCTTGAAAGGCATCTTAGGTATCGTAGTAGGGTCGTCAGTTCCTCAGAATTCGCTGCTTCCCACCTTCCGGTATTTTTCCCTTAGTCGCCTCTTACGACACCCACGGGAAGAAATGAAGAGGTGACATTCTTATCCGGTACTACACGATGTGGTACGGTGTCCACCGTATACATAGAAAATTAAAATATTGAAGCGCTCGTAGCGAAGTTTACTTAGCTGTTCTCAACCGATCAGCAAAGTTAAGCAACGTCACGCGCGGTCATGAGTTGGATGGGTGACTGCTAGTGACATTACTACTGAGCGTTTCCGTGCTTCGGAGGGCACGTTAAGCCGTCGGTCCCGGTTGTTGTCTTAGGATGGCAGTCGTTATAGCATGGTGGTAGGGCATTTTGCGAATGCCCGCCTGGCTAGCTACCACCCTCAAGTAGAAAGTCTGTCGCCAAGCACCTAACGGTGTGTACGGTGTGTGCCGGCAGCTGTCCTTGAGAGCCAGTACTTTTAGGTTAGCCTGAACAACATCTTCGACCACATCATCACTTACCATCAGGTGAGATAGTGGTCAAACGCTAACCTATTAGGCATAAAAAAAAAAAGGTTTTGAGAGCGTCCAACACTTTATTGCCGTTGCAGTCACATGCAACGGCTTCTAGCAATTTCGAATTATTATAGCATAATGCGCTAAAATTACAACAATATTTTGTTTGGAACCAATTGCTCTTGAATAAATCATTTGAAGTGGCGTTGCAAAACTAAATGCCTTGTCGAAATGTTTGCTAGTTTAATTTGATTTAGATACTGGATCTAGCTACTGGTGCTTTGAGTAGCTACTGGAATAAGAGAAGTAAGACACACTTCAAAACCACACTCAATATTTTATTGTTTTCTGTGGTGTTGACAAAGATGGCCGATATAAAAAAATCACTACAGACCCTGTTAGACAGCCCTACACTTCCTTCTATCGATCCCAGTTTGAAACACTGAATATGTAAATTTGTCATAAAAACTTATTAACTACCCATATTGTAATCGAACTTCTCTACAGTTTCCGATCTGACCCTTTCCAAACGTTAATATATATATAACTTCATATAAAATTACGATAGGAAAAAATTTAAGTCATGTGCGGGAACAGCGTCCATCCACCCCTTTAGCCGGGGTATGCTCTAACCAATTGAGCTAACATGACATGACGTCATAACTCAAATCTTTCCTATCGTTCTTTAACCATCGTATAGGGATGGAGCGACATCTATAGTACTACTTACGTAGTGTTTTGTAAAGTGATCCGCATAGCAGCATGGAATGTAGGCGTTATTGCAAACATAACAATATTAAAAGCTTTATAATATTGTTATGTTTGCAATAACGCCTACATTCCATCCCCAGACGATGGTTGAAGAATCAGAGCAAGAATTAAACATTCAGTCGGTCTGAGTAAACACTCGCTATAGGGGTGGACGGACGCGGGTTCGAATCCCGCACAAGACTATATTTTTTCTCCCGTTCATACGGCAGAGGTTAGTCCACTTAACATCAGGTGGGCCTCGGGCTTGTTCGGTCACAATAACATTAAAAAAAAAAAAAGATTTTATAAAAAATGTAATAGTTTTATCTATATTTTTTATCTACTTTTAATGTATTAGTAACAATGTTGAGTCCAATGTTTCAGTCTATTAATAAATTACGTAACGATTGAAGATTCAAACCATTTTAATCCGCACGAGTCGCCGCGCCGCTCCCTCATTCCGCTGATTTATCTCGCCTTCCAAGCGCTCGCTCTAGTAACTCATCCAGTTACTCGCGCCACTAACTCGATCAATCCAAATCAGCTCGATGGCTAATTACCCACGAAAGTAAACAACTCTGTTTTTATAAATAAACTCACGTATATTCGTTTTGGTAAGCAGGCGATTTCTTGGTAAATTGCTCGTTGTTAGGAGTTTGTTTTTGTAATAAATGAAGAATTATTATTTTTGAAATACTTCGCTTTAATATTTTGATGTTGTTGCGTGTTAATAGACATAGGCCACTGAAAATCTTGGCAGCGAAGTCCCGGTTGCGTCTTAGGATGGCAGTCGTTATAGCATGGTGGTAGGGCATTTTGCGAATGCACGCCTGGCTAGCTACCACCCAAGTATAAAATCTGTATAATCATCAAAATATCTGTCTGTATAATCATCAAGTAGAAAATCTGTCGCAAAGCACCTAATGGTGTGTTCCGGCAACCGTCCTCGAGAGCAATCAAAGATCAAGCAAAGATCTTTTTAGTCCTTCAAGAGGAGTAAAAAGATGACTGAATGGCACGTGATTTTTTTATGGTTCCTTATCCAAAAAGTAGAACATCATTTTCTTATGATTAAAACAAAAATAAAACAAACTTTCACGGCTTATTGCGGAACCCTAATAAAGCGAGCCCAACTCTCTCTTGGCCTAAATTAGTATAAAGTATTTGATATTAAAACACACTTCAATATATAAAAGCTTCTCACAATATCTTGTTTTCAAGGAGACCAAACTGACGTTTCATCAAAATATACTCAATGCTGTTGATAAGCGGTATAATCTTGACGTCGATTCAAATAACTTTATAAATTGTCGTAAACGCCTACATTAATCCGTTACAATAAGGGTTATTTTTGTTATAGCTCTTATCTCGTTTCTGACGAGATGTTCGTTACTGGTCGTCAAAATGTACCATAAGCCATTAACATAAGGGTTACTTTCGCTAGTTTCAACCGCCAAGGAGTTTGAAGTGTTCCCTCATTAGGAAACTCGTGGACTCCCCGTGGACACTTCAGCTTAGCCACTGTTTGTCTTCACTTCTGTTTATCTAGCTGTTATGTTTTATTATACTCTGTCCGGTAAATCAACAGATGCGGTAGATTTGGAAACTTCAATTGTTTGCTTTGGAATTCTATTGTTTGAGTAAAGTGCCCTTAAGAGCTATGTCAGTTGGTGTTTCGGACAGGCTGTAGCAATGGATGACTTGTGGTGGGTTTCTTTGTTGTTTTGAGAAGCCGTCTGATTTTCAACGCTGTAAAAAGTTCTGATTACAACAGTTGTAAAGTATTGTTAGTTACTGGTTAAAATTGCTATCAGTGTAAAGTAAATATTTACTTAAATCATAGCTTGAATTAAGATGAAGGAAAACTTCAAGAGATTTGTAGGTACAAAGCTTATTAATATAACTAAAATTACAACAAAAATATGAAGAAATTGTAACTGAGCGGTAATAGCAGTGGACTGCTGCGCCACAGGTCGATAGTGAGATATCCACCACCGCACCGTCTTGAGCTTCGCTGCTTGATAGAAGGGCGTTTAGCGAATGCACGCCAGGCTAGCTATCACTCTCGGTAGAAAATCTGTCACCATGCACCTAACAGTGTTTTTTTTTTATTGTGACGGAATAAGTTCGAGGCCCACCTGATTAAGTGGACCAACCTCACCATATAACAGATGCATTTTGTCAACGACGAATTGCACTGTGCCCGTCTCCCTGAGACGTACAGTTATTAGGTCTCGTGTGCCTAAAATTTTACTGAATCTCAAGGACAGCTGCCGGAACACACCGTTAGGTTCTTGGCGACAGATTTTGGAGGTTGGCGGTTGGCATTGTTCTATACGATTCGTCAAAATCACATTAAAAAAAAAGAAAAAATACTAAATAGACCTAGGGGCTAACTTGCAAAATATTCAAATATTCAAAATATTTAATGGTCGCTAATTAATTGGAGTTAAATGACAACTTGACTCCAAAATGTGATCAGTGTTAAGGTAGTAGTCGTTACTTTGACTATATTTTGTAACTAAAAATGTATGCTTTCGCAATATTTCCTTTACCTGTGCAGTAAGACGTTGCTTCGTAACAAATGTCAAGATTCTGAGTTCACGGGAAGGTTTTGATTCCCTTGCGAGTGTAAAAAATTTGTGGCATCAACGGCTGTATCTTTCAATTGCGATGGCTTAGAAGTTTGATTCTTTCACAGCTCTAACGGACAGTAAACTTGAGTATTTGATATGAATTGCAGCTTGATATCGCCACGCGTTCCTGAGAAAAAGTGTCTTGACAGACAGACGGGTTACAAAGTGATCCTATAAGGGTTTCGTTTTTTCCTTTTGAGGTACGAAACAATAAAAAACGCCTCAGTGTTGCTAATTTATATCAAAATTAAAATCACTACCTTTTAAAATGGTGAATGTTGTTTATAGTATTAAACCTTTTCAACGCTAGCGGATAAAAAGCACTTCTCCGCGCAGATTTCAAATGATAAACTATGCCTTTCCGTGCTTGTCAGGTGAAACAGTTTTTTGCTCTAAAATACCGAATTCTTAGTTCACCTAAGTATGTAATAGTTACGAGTTCGTCCACATATCCGTCGGGCGCAAGTCACTGAATATTTCCGAGACGGAACTGTTTGTGGCCTTTGTATGAAAATAAATCAAAAAAGAATCCATAATATTATAGTGTGATAAGAGAACGTTCCTCTTCTATCGTGAGGTTATATCACTGGTGTCGGCCATTATTAACACATACGCCATGGAACAGTATAGACAAGCGTCTGTATCCAATGTTTTTAATTCTGAGCTAGAATTTATCGTTCAAATAAGATTTGAACCTGCGTGACGAGTCCATCGTACCAAAATTTGATTCACATTTTTTTTTATTTCAGACATGATGATCTGGTAATTTGGTGGGGACAAATGCGAATTGACTGTTGCGTTTGTCTTTATCATAGTTTCAATTTTAGAATTTTAAATATGTTTATTTTATCTTTTATGAATATCGCTTTCTACATCACAACTAATAATTTATATCTGATTTAAATCCGAAATTTCTCATCATAAAGACAATTTATTTATATACATCAAATACCTGAAATTGAATCTACGAATATCTACAGATATTTGTACAAATTATCAAAATTTCCTCCTGTACATTCGGACAAAACTGATGTGAACGACGACTGGCAGACGCAGTATGATTCTGTTTTGTCATCAGATGTGCATAACCCTACAACCGTAATGATTCATTAGATGTTATTCTTATCAGGTTTGTTCGGGATCATCCCCATCACTATAGTAAATTCGCTCCGTAAATCAAATTTAACCCTGTACATGACAATGCCCCGTGGGGTGCCAGGTTAGAATTGCACCTCCCGATATCCTCCCGTGGGTGTCGGAAGAGGCGGCTAATGGAAAAATACTGGAGGGTGTGCAGCAGCGCTTTCTAAAGAACTGCCAACTTATACTGCAATCCCCAAGCAGCCTGCCAAGCATGTGGATTATGGCCAATACCCCCTTAATAGGGGAAGCTGTGTTCAGCAGTGAACGATCTGGCTGATAAGTTCATGGCAATGTTTTTTTTTTTTGCGTCAGCTACAACTAAATTATTACGTCCTTGAAACGTTCAGGATAGGCGATTGGCTTGAAAAAGATTAAATCGAAGGGCGACAAGCATATAATCATCTTCACTTTGTAGTTAAATGTATTTTCATAAATTAAATAACATAATTTCATTATTAAACAATCTCTTCCTTTTCCTTTAATTAGAAAACACTTACGGGACCTTTTACACCGTGAAAACACCTCACAAGCATAATCCCTACAAATAAAGCAATTAAAATATGAAAGTCGTCTCATCTCGCTAAGTAGTGGACCGTTTACATTTGTTAATAGGCTATTAAATATAAACAAATGAAAGTCACACCGCGACGAGCCAAGGTACGCGTACATTACGCGAAATTACGGAAATTACTAAGATTACAGGCGTAATTACGCAAAATGTACAAGCGTAATTACGCAAAATGTACAAGCGTAATTACGCAAAATGGCTGAGCTTAAAGTAATCTTGTACGCAGTCATGATATTTCGTCTCTGTTTTAATATTTTATCCGTGTTCTTTGATATTTTGTAGTCTTTTTGGCTGACGCGCGATTTGAATATTAAAATAGTTGTTATTTTGGATTTCAGTTGGTCACGTGCTATGTTTTTGTTCTGATTTTGGCGTGGCAGTTTGTGTTTCGTAATTTTCTTTTGTTTCTTGAAAGTTTGTTTGTGTTAATGACTTCCTTTGTTCTTTCATTCTCAGACGGCAATAGAGAATTATAACTTTGAGTGTTATAAATTTGAAGCCTACGTCTTCACTCTGTCTTTTGGCTGCGCTTTTGGCGTCATAGCACCCAAAAAACAAATCCGAATGATTTATTGCGTTTTTAGGGTTCCGTACTTATAAACGGAACTTAATTGCTAATTTTCGGCTGTCCGTCCGTCAGTCTGTCCTAAAAATCTCTGTCTGCATCTTTGGAACCGTGATGGGTAGCTAGCAGATAATTTAATGGAATGTGGCAATATGGCGCATTGCCAAACAAATTCTAATAAAACCAAAAGATCGCAAATAAAATTTAATAGTTCCTCTTATGACAACCTGAAAAAAATGTTAACAGCAGTATAGGCTCAATGATATTTGTTTTTACTGTTGTTTTTTTTATGTGATTATAGGGGAAATGAGCAGGCGGCTCACCTGTTGGTAAGTAATGTTATGAGTTATGAATAGTTAGCACCAATATAGATGACAACTAACCGCTTAAGAATATCCGCAATTTCACAGTTTATTTATCTTATTTTGAATTTGAAGTTATCTTAAAAAAAGGTCTTCGGTAGGTGATTGCGAAGGTAGATGGGAAAAATACACTATATGTTTTTTTTTTTACTAACGTCGAACTGTAGGAGAGACTGTCACTACGACCCGCGTCGAGTACACGTTGTGCTCATACCTGCCTTTTTTTCTTTTAGGTTAACCTTATACCACTATCTCACCTAATGGTAAGTGATGATGTGGTCGAAGTTATTGTTCAGGCTAACCTAGAAAGGGCTTCCTCTGATTTCAACTCTTACTGTGTTATGCCCTTGGGAATTAATTTCCTTACCTAGACAATAATACCTGGTACTAAGTGCTGCAAGAAGAAGAGGCTGATTGAGTTCACGGAAAAGCTGTGCCTAATCTGCAATAGATGCCGCTGCCATCGACGGGCGTGGACAAAAGGTTTCAGATTTCTGATTCTTAATTCCCCTTATTATTACAATGATACGTTATATTAGGTATGTCATTTTACAAATTTATAAATAATAAGAGTCAAATCACTAATACAAGTAACATTTTTCATACTATTATAATTATAAGTACTAAATATATATATGAACATGTCAGTCATAATAGTAAAATTACAAATGATTCATTTAAAAAAATAAAAACAAAAATGCCAAAATGTATTTATACATATTTTAATTTTAAATTAGAAATAATGTGATAACAAATCACATAATTTTGTTGAATCAAAATGAAGCGCTAAAAACGATTCAATGAAAATATTTAACTTGCAGTTTTGATTACAATGGAACGCTAAAACGTTTAACAGAAATAAATAATTAGCAGGCGGGTTTTTTAGTTTCTTAATTAATTTGTACTTGTTCGTAATCATTTAACAATAATAAGTTATTTAATAATGAGATGTATAAACGTAATTTATATTCGTATCTCACTGAAACTAAACCCACAAGACAAGCCATATCCTACATTCTTCAAAATGACACTAATTAATCATCTCCTCAAACAATTACACAAGACTCTGATGCTCGTCTCATTAGTTTTACCCATTTGTGTTAGGCAGGTGACTCACCGTCACGTCGATGAGAAGCGAGTTGAGTAGTTTTTTTTTGCTTGTAGGTAAGCCTTTGACCACAATCGCATCTGATGGTAAGTGATGATGTTGTTGAAGGTGTTGACAGGCTTAACCTAGAATTACTTTCTCTCAAGGCCGGAACACACAGTTAAGTGCTTGCTACAAGGGTGGTAGCTAGCCAGGCGGGGATTCGCTAAATGCCCTACAATCATACTATAACGTCATCCTAAGATGATAACCGGGACCGACGGCTTAACGTGCCCTCCGAAGCACGAAAACGCTCGGTATAACGTCACTAGCGGTCACTCATGCAACTCATGACCGCGGCCGACGTTGCTTAACTTTGCTGATCGGTTAAGAACAGCTTAGGAAACTTCGCTACGAGCACTTGAAAGAGAAACTACAAAGGTGTTGCCTATATGGCGCGCCATAATTAATTATGGTTAATAAAATATTGACAAATCAACTGCAGTATCTCATGACGTAAACACCACCGACTCTAGACTAGCAGCGTCCCAGACTAGAAATAACGTCGATAAATCAAGTTTTGCCAGCCCTGACGGTTACTTGCCTGGTCATTGAATATCTGTGCCCACTTTCTGATATATAAGTACAAAAACCGGCCAAGTGTGAGTGGGACTCGCGCACGAAGGGTTCCGTACCATTATCTCGTTTTCGTTAGAATTATTTTTAGCAAATAAACGGCGACAGCCTCTTCTATTGTATGGGAGCCCCCTTACTTATTTTAATAAATTAAATTTAAAGAGAAAATAAACTACATATTCTGTGAATAGTTAAAGCGTCTACCTGTCACCGTTATTAGTATCGAGCAAGAAACGGGTAAAAAAATCAAGTTTGTTGTATGGGAGCCCCTTAAATATTTATTTTATTCAATTTTTAGTATTTGTTGTAATAGTGGCAAAAGAAATACATCATCTGTGAAAATTTCAACTGTCTAGCTATCACCGTTCTTGAGATACAGCCTGGTGACAGACGGACAGTGAAGT
This sequence comes from Plagodis pulveraria, assembly GCA_963890685.1. Taxonomy (NCBI): domain Eukaryota; kingdom Metazoa; phylum Arthropoda; class Insecta; order Lepidoptera; family Geometridae; genus Plagodis; species Plagodis pulveraria. The sequence continues at coordinate 21,082,310 of OY982972.1, forward strand.
CTTATATAATAGGTCCCGTTTTTACCCTTTGAGTACGGAACCCTAAAAGTAAACTATTACTTTATAGATGCAATGAGAAGGCGCACCGCTTCGCTTGCAGTGGAACAACAGCTTTACTCCGTTTATCAAGCTGCGCATGCTATAAATCACGTGACTGCCGTCACGTCACGTGACAATGCTTGTTTTCACGCCGAGCGACGTCGTTAGCGCTGTTTGACTTCGGGTAACGCCAGGTGTTTAACATTTTTTGACAAATTGTACCTATCTACCCGGATTTAGGTACCCGGGTAGGTATATGACGGTGCTTATCACCACTATACAACATGTATATCAAACAGTGATGGCTCAGTGGCATTGGCTATGGACTGCCGTGCAGTAGGTCCATGGTTCGAATCCGCCGCGGGCTTCAGCTTCACCTAAATAGTCAAAACATGATGAACTGAACTGTTGAAGTCCCATCTATGTGCATACCTACCTTCCTTGTGTGTGTATAATACTCATGTTTAATGCAAATAAACGATTATCTTATCTTATCACCGCATTGTGGAAGGGCATTTTGCGAATGCCCGCCTGGCTAGCGACCACACTCAAGTAGAAAATCTGTCGCCAAGCACCTAACGGTGTGTTCCGGCAGCAGTCCTTGAGAACCAGTGAAATGACAGGCACATGAGACCTAACAACTGTACGTCTCAGTGTGACGGGCACAGTGCAATTCGTTTATAGAAATGCATCTGTTATAGGCAGAGGTTAGTCCATTTAACCCGGCGAGGATGTGGTACAAAAAGGGTACATCGAGGATGTGGAGGGTCTTGATGACCCTGTATTTAATTCATATTTTAAAAGTATTTATTGCAGTTTTTTAACATAGGATAGGAAGTTAACTTACGCATTAGTTATTTATATAAGAATTTTCATGAAAAGAAACACTATTATGCGTATAAAATGTTTAATTATTTCAATTTTACAAAAAGTCTTATTTTAATCAACTTTAGCAGGACTCTGCCATACATTAAAAAAAAACAACACATACGAATATTATTACAAGTCATTGGTAATTTTTGGTAGGAATTTATATGATATATCATGTTTTATCACAAAATCAGTAATTATCCAGTCTTTTAGGCTACTAATCACCTCTATATATAGGTCATAATTGCCCTATTTTAGTTTGCGCACGTTTACCTGCTTGCACGTGTTGCACCCGACTAAGTGGAGGTGAGAAAAAGGGAGGGTATTTTATTGACTACAGCTACTGATAAACTCGACAGCATGCGACTGCAGGTAAAAAAACTGTACATCAAACAAAATGAGCAGGGTCAAATTGACCCTACCACATCCTCGCCGGGTTAACATCAGGTGGACCTCGGGTTTGTTCCGTCACAATAACATAAAAAAAATATCAAACAAAATGTTGCATGGATGGAAGGGGTTTTGTAGTTACCCTTCTAGATAATCATACTAAACACTTTTTTAAACTATCACGATTTTGTACGCACATATTGTTATCAGTTATGGGATTTGTAGCGTGGCGATTTTTATTTTAAAAGTTTATGAAATCAATTAATTTTAGTCATTAGTCAAATTGAACTATAATAATTAAGAGTATTGGGCTGTTAATGCTTAAATAATTGAGCGACGTTCTCTCGGACAACTTTTTCTCCTTCACACTGAGTCCGTATGTACCTACTAAACGTACCCAAACACAACGAGAGGGAAATCTTGAAGCAAAGCACAAGCGGGAATATAACCCGTTACTATGCGACCCTGGAGCCAGGACATGTTAAGCCAATCTATGTTACCATGGTGGGTGAGTTATTTTTGAAGTTATATATAAGGTATTAAACTGTCCAATCAACGAAGAGAACACATTAATATAGTGCTATTGATGAAACGGCTGAACCAATTTAAATGAAACTTGGAACATAGATAGTTTAGGTCCTAGACTAAAACAAGGCATACTTTGCCATCATCATCACCAATTTTCATCATTAAATAAGCGTGTGGCGCGGCGCAACTAGTGAGAATAAACATCTTTGTGTCATAATTTTTCAATGGGGCTGTGATGGAATGGGATGTCCTAATAGTATTTACACCCACACTTAGATGTGGTGTATAAACGAGGCCTACACCTACAGATGCACGTAAATATTTTAGCGTGGAGGGCGCGTCTTTGTGAAGGAACAGGTCTGTACTACCATCGATTTCATCATCAAGTTATATTGCCGACCAGCTACAAAACTAATTCAAACTTTTTATGGCATTTGTCTTGTTTCATCCAGCATATTGAGGTTTGAGATATTGTAATGATCTGACTTCAAATGGTATGGGTCAAGGGTAAGAAGGCGAAGGTGCTTATCATCAGCACGTGTATGAGTTCACGATCAGAATAATTTCTACAGCAATCATTTCACCTACATCCATAACATTCAAAATGACCAAACTTGGCTGAGCACTAAACTCCAGACTTTCATAATAACCTAAGTGCTTACGCGTCTTGAATACCAAATACGATTACTGAGCTATTTTAGTTTTCATTTCAAGCGAGTATATAAAACCTATTTCGGTCAGTTTTATCTTCCTTCCCAAATCCCTCTTACAACTTCGATTACCTATACTTATAATTTCGAAGTAATGATGGTAATAGCTATGGACTGCCGTTCCGCAGTTCCGTGGTTCGATCTCCACCGCCGGTATGAGCTTCTCTGCTAGGTGGAAAGCTATTTTGCGAATGCTAAATGCTAGCTAACACTCTCTACCATTTTCACAATTTTACCACTTTCTTACAAGCAAAGAAGAAAAAAGGGTTTGGTAAGCATGATAATGGTAGATCAGAAGCTCGGAGGCCAAAGCTTTTAAATTTGGGCATGATGTGGCTGTAGAATTCAATGAGCACTGGTACAAAATCTGCTAGTAAGCACCTTATGAAGCAGTGATGGATCAGTGGCATTGGCTATGGACTGCCGCGCAGCAGGTAAATGGTAAGAATCCTGCCGCGGGCTTGCTTCACCGTAAGGTGGAAGGGCATTTTGCGAATGCACGCCTAGCTAGCGATCACCCTCAAGCATAGAATAAAAAGGAACAGAAGGATCACTCCGCTAAGACGTTTAAATAAATAAGCAGCTTTGCTACGGCGCAATAAGGAGCACTTCAGATCACACACCGCTTAGTACCTCACATTTATATCCACCTACAAGGCGCCTCTCTCTCTATCGCGTTGTTCATATCTCTTCTGACGCGGTAAGTGGGTTAGGGTTGTGATCGTGTGCTCACATGCTATTACAGCTATGTACGTACCTACATATAGTACCAATAAATATTAAAGCAATGAAATAAATTTCAAATAAAAGTACCTCATATTAGCAGAAAACTATTTTAAAATATACCTATGTACTCGAATATGTAAAAGGCATAATGTTTGTTCGATCTATTTAGGTACAAGCTCATTTAATCTGGATTGACTTTTTATTTATTTATAGCTGATAGGCTAACCTAAGGTTGCCAGACGTCCGGGAAATCCGGGATTGTCCCGGAAATTGGTGTCTTGTCCCGTGTCCAGTAATTACTCTTTATTGTTGAAAACTTATTTATATTTTTAAAACCCTGCGAACAGTGGCTGAACCAAAATTAATGATTCAAACGTATAAAGCTCTGGGTGAATGCTTAATTAGGTACTGCATCTGCGCATGGGGTTCTGCTGCGAAAACACACATGATTACAGCTGAGCGCGCACAACGTGCTGTAATCAAAGTACTATTGGCTTTACCATTCCAACACCCAACTATAAAAGTCTATGAAGAAGCTAAGGTACTTAGTGTTAGGAAGTTGTTTATGTATGAAAGTTTACGGCGGTATCATAAAAAAACCGTGCCACATTTTCCCACAACAAATAAAAGAATAAACCTGTGCCCCATCCCGAATTGGAAAAGAAAATTCAAGAAAAAAAAAAAAATGAAGTGATTGTACCAACTATATATAACAAAATAGATAGAAAATATAACATTAAGAAATATAGCAACAATGAGTTTAAGAAGTTTTTACTGACTTATCTTAATAATTTTGACTATAAAGGCATTGAGGATATTTTGGACGATGTATGTTAGTTTTAATTTTAATTCGTATATTAATTTTATTTTAATTTTACTCTGTTTTTATATCACCAAAGCTTTTAAATACTTATAAAACTGGTTTAATTAATTATGTTAGTAAACAGGCATCTACTAATCTATATACTAAGTTTAATTTAATTTAAAACTTATTACCACTTACCATTTTGTTATTTTCTTTTGTCTAATACATAACTAGAATAAGTATATGATTTAAATTCTGTAAATAAGTTTTGTCATAATAATTCTAAGCTCAACAGTCATGGGAGAAGCCATTGGCTCTGAAACACAGTTTTCACTAGCTCGGAGCCAATGGGTTTAAATATTAACTCACCTGTACACATATTTTTATGTCAAATAAAATTTATTATTATTATTATTATTGTCCCGGAATTAGCGCGTTTTAGGTTTTTTCACAAACTTGTGATCGAGACTGACTCGACTGTCTCGATAGTGCGACACGTTTCGCTTCTAAACGAAGCATCCTCAGGAGGTCTTGACTCTGCGAGCGCACGATCGAGACTGTCTTGCTGGCCTCGATCGTGCGACGCGTTTCGCTTCTAAACGATGCATCCTCAGGAGGTCTTGACTCTACGAGCGCACAATCGAGACTGACTCCACTGTCTCGATAGTGCGACGCGTTTCGCTTCTAAACGAAGCATCCTCAGGAGGTCTTGACTCTGCGAGCGCACGATCGAGACTGACTCGCTGGCCTCGATCGTAATATGAAAATACTTTTAAAATATTTTTGTTAATATTATATACAGACTTGGTAAAGTTAGAAAATCAATTCCTTTAAAAATATCCCTCAGACATTTCCTAGGATACATTTCATATATGGCTTGAATTGCACGCTTTTGATAAAGTTTGTATCTATCTCAGCAGCAGCTCCCCACAGCAATACACCATGACATAATACTGTGGAAGTACGCGAAATTAACTAGTAGAGCAGTAGCTACGTCTGTTTTCGTCCTGATCCCACTGTAAAGTTTAATCCATTATATTTCACAGGAAGATTGTCGCATTGGCAATAGAGAGTTTATCTGGACCATGCTTAATGTTTGGTTCAACATAAGTAACATTTTGTAAAGAAAACTATATACATTTCGTCTTATTTGAATTTGGGAGGAGATTAGTAGCGGCGAACCATTTACAGATCATAGATAACACATTATTGTTGGAAAAAGTGTTTTAATTAAGTACTTATGCTCATTGTTTATTATTACAATCTTGTAATTTGTAATTTGTTGTTGTAGATCCATGTCATTTTGATAGTCCAAATTCCAATATTCCAAAAGTTATTGGATTTTTACGAAGACTCTGAAGAAACTTCGCTTGATATATATCAATGCCTTAAAAAATTACGACTGCTGCTAACCTTAGCATTAATCAAATAAGTGCATACAGTGCTGATAACGCTACTGTCAATTACGGCATACATTATTCTGTATATCAGAAATTGAATGCGGAAAACGAGCATGTTTTTAAAGCCAACTGTTTTTGTCACGTAATAAATAATTGTGTTAAGTATGCACTGAAAGGTCTTGACGTTGACGTGGAAAGCATAATCACTAAAATTTACAATGAATTTAATTCTTCAGACTTAAAACCAAAAAAACTAAAAGAATGTTGTGAGTTTGCACAGATAGAATACAAAGAGTTGCTCAGACATGTTCCTACAAGATGGTTGTCACTTTTACCAGCAATAGATCGGTTAGTGCGTAGTTGGCCTGCTGTCAAATATTATTTTTTAGAAAAAGGTCAAAATAACAATAATAAACAATCACAAACATACACGTCGTCGCAATATAATCATGTAAATAAGGTGTACTTTTATGTTAAGCAAATAAGTATTAGTATAGCTTTATTTAATCTAAGGGCAATAATAATATCAAAGTTTAAATTTATTAATTTTCACTTGTAATTATATTATTAATATTAATATTCTTCAATGCATGAAATTTAAATATTATGAAAATGTTACAGTCTCTAGAGAGTATAATACAATTGGATTAATCTAAGCTTATATTTATTTTGTCTATAATGTCTATATTGCATATTTAGCTTCGAAGCAAATATGTACAGTTGTTCGCAATAAATTAATTATTATTATTTATAATTATAAATCTAGGTAACTCGTGAAATAGGTGCGCCCAAGATACAGGCTATGACTAGTTTGGGGCACATTGTAAACGCTACTTAGGTTTAGATATAATTTTAAGAACATGAAATTGATATTGTGAACTCAATTCAAGTCCATTTCTGAATAAATTATTATTATTATTATAACAGCCACAAGGTGCTCTGGAAATTTATTTCTGAAGGTTGTGATGTTGATGATTTGAATAATGATGAAAAATGCAAAAGAGAAGGTCTTAATGACTGTTATCTTTTCTTCTTGAGCAATTTGTTGCCTGAATTCACAAAAGTGATATTGCTTTTAGAAAGTGATAGCTTCACTATTTTGGACATTGACCATGCAATGCGAAGTCTCTTTGACCAATTAAAAAATAGACTAGCCAATAACTTCTTTGGAAGTAAAGTCAAAGGTATTTTTAGAAACCTCACCGAAGAGAAAATAAATAAATTCACATCACAAGCACATATATTCCTGGTCTATCAAGTGTTTGGAAGAAAGATATGATTTCAGTCCTGATGGAATTTACAAAAAATTTGAACTTTTGTCCCTCAAATCAACTGAATTAAAATTGATATGGGATGAGCTCTCTGATTTTCCTGAGCTATTGAAAATAACAGATGCAGTTAACCTGGACTCTCTTTATACAGAGTTCCAATGTTTAAAAAATGTTTTTGAGGTTCTTCCAAAAGACATGTCAAACGATTAAATTTGGGCCTATTTTTTTAAGACAAACGCTTCCAATGATTTCATAAATTTGAAAAAAATTGTTGGTTTCGTTTTGTCAATACCAACAAGCAACGCTTTTTGCGAAAGAATATTCAGCCTTTTGAATAATCTTTGGACTAAAGACCGAAACAGAATGTCCATGGACTTGATCAAATCTGAACTGCAAACACGTCTAAATTTTGAAGAGTGTTGCTCTGAAATTGTGTCACTTCTACAAAGTGAAGAAGGAAAACAAATTTTAAAAAAGGCTAAATCTAGTGAGAAATATTTAAAAAAGTGATTTGTGTATTTATATCATTCAACTATTATTTTGAGTTTACATATATATAGATTATAGACTTAAATTAATTTTTTCATTCGTTAAGTTGATTATATTTTACATTGCTACTAGATTATGATAAAACTAAAGTTAAAGTAATAATGCTTAAGAGAGCTGTAAGAGATGCTCAATTTTTGTTCGAAGTTTCAGTTTTAATTTTGATTATTTTGTTTTTTGCTTTTATTAAAAATTTTAGATGAAGACCTAGGGTTACAAAGATTAGTTATTATTTTGTTTTTAATGTTGTTCCAAAGTTTTTAAAAAGTTAATTGTAAGCCTTAATGAGTTAAGTTGATTATACTTAAATTACTAGATTATGATAAAACTAAAGTTCCTCCTTTCCAATATTCCTAAAAGATGCTCTATTTTTGTTTGAAGTTAAGGTTTTGTTTTCTTTGTTAATTTTATATGTTGCTTTTATTTCAAAGTTTGGATAGAAGATCTTAAGTTTACAAAGTTTCATAATTAGTCAATAGTGTAAAAGAGTTGCTCAATTTTTTTTACCTAGTTATTTTTATATAGATTTTTTAACAGATTTAGGTAGGTAATATATATTTATCATAAATAAATATGTGTATAATGTTTTTTTTTTCCTAAGTATAACCTAAACAATATTTTTACAAATATTAATTAATTTGTCATTTCAACCGTATTTAGATTTGACCTCTAACCCTAGAAATGTCCAGGAATTGATCAACCTTGATCTGGCAACCCTAGGCTAACCTTTGAACACTATGTCACTTGATGGTAAGTGATGATGTGGTGGAAGCTATAATTGTTCAGACCTATTGCCTACCTACCTATAAATATGAAACTAAATACCTATTTATATGGAAATAGTACATACGTACGTAAACAGACTACGGATAGATACGAACGCGAAACACGGCGCGTAAGCGCGAGATGACGTGCGTTACAGATGGCGCACGACAACCCACCGTAGAGTAAATCCGTCTTGTCGCAGCCGCCGATGTACTTGTAGCTTTGTACCTAAAGTGCGGAGTGAACCAGGCCTGCCTCAAGTAGAATATCTGTCGTCACGCATATAATGGTGTGTTCCCGCAGCTGTCTTTGAGAGCCAGTAATTCTAGGTTAAGCCATTTAACACCTTCGACCACATCGTCACTTACCATCAGGTGAGATTGTGCAAGGCATACCTATCAGCATTAAAAAAACCCAACAGTGTGTTCGGCAGCAGTCCGTATGATGCAGTAAAATTACAGGCGTGAGACTTCACAATTGTAAGTGTGAGGGTGCCGAGGATAGTGCACTTCTTAAATGTATTTGTTTTAAGCAGAGGTGCCTGCTTAAAATCAGGTGGGCCTCGTGCTGGTTCCGTCACAACCACATTAAATGTGGGACACAAAAATGTTTATTCTCACTAGTTGCGCAACGCACTTATTTAATGATGAAAAGTGGTGATGATGATGGTGATGATGCAAAGTATCATTTGTGTTAATCTAGGACCTAAACTATCTATGTCCTAAGTTTCATCTAAATCGGTTCAGCCGAAGAACTAACAAACACACAGTCAAATCTTCGCTCACCCTTCGACTGATTGTCCTGTTAAGTTGCCCCATGCCCTTATTTAATGATGAAAAATGACGATGATGATGATTCAAATTCTTTGAATCATCATCATCGTCATTTTTCATCTTCAACCTTTGTGTTAGTTATTGAACGCACTCTATGTATTAATGTATGTATTTGTACGCTCACCCATGTCGATTTCCACTTGCGACAGACTTAGTAAATTGACTTATTCTTGGTAATTTCGCGAGTCTACAATATTTGTCGGTTATATTTGAAATACGGTAAACGTTAACTTCAATATTTGTATAAGTGGCAAACTCCAGGCCAATATTGGACTGGAATTAGTTGAAATGCAATTAGGAGTCTCGTAATTCACCGTGTTTATTATTTTCAAGTTTGTTTTAATAAGCCACGTATTGGGTGTGTGGGTCAAGTTATAAATACAAAGCGTTTTCATTTATTTTTTGTATTAAAATTATAATATTATGATATGTTATATTATTTTTAAATTGGTTTTATACATATACAGGGTTATTAGTAAAATGCTAACAAACTCTTAGGGTTGACTTCTGCTAGTCCTAAGAAACATTTTCAGATGTTTTTATATATGTATTGTGTTTTAATGCCAACTCCGAGACAAGAGCGCCCGCCGCGGCAACACCAGACCGTGCTGTTGCGAGTGGTCCCTTTGAATAGAGTTTTGAATATATACATCGAGTAAAGTAATAAAAAATATGAAATAATACATTACAGGCACAAGAGACTTTTGACATCAGGTGGTACACGTGCTCATTCAGCCAAAAATATATATATAAAAAAAATAATGTGACACACTGTTAGGGGTGCTTGGTCAAAGATTTTCTACTTGAGGTTAGTAGCTTTGAAGTAGTTTTGAAGCGCTCGTAGCATATCAGGATTATAAAAAAGGCAAGCATTCGTAAAACACCCTTCCACTGCGGTAATGCTCAAACGAATCCTGGACCTGCAGCACAACAGTCCATAGCTACTACCGCTCGGCTATCACTGCTTCAAGATGATTTTGGTATTACTATTTTACAAAAAATCCAACCTTTGCCTCTAAAATGGGTTTTACCTACCTCCAATTCGCATGCATAAGGTCCTTACAAAATATTTGTCCGAACAATATATTAAATAATATTTTTCTGATATTAGAAAAGACAAAGTAACTTGCTTTTAAAAAAAATCGCGTATTTAGATTTTTGCTCCTGCACTTCATTTTACGGCATGTATTTTTTTCATAATAAAAAACATTACTTATAAAAAGCCGCCGAAACTATTCAATGAATTCTTCATAACTTATCAACGTAATAAAATAACCTCTTTGTGGGTGACAAACTCGCCAGTCGACGCTCTCGCAATGACGCTTTCGACGTGTGACACATAAAGCTACACTACAAACTGTGTCAGTTCAACGCCTGTGTCACCCCCTTTACCAAACGATTCTGAAGAAAATCTGGGATTACAGAATGAGCAGGATCGGCTACGAGTACGTAGCGTTGCAACGCGTATTGAAGTTCTACAAAACTTGTTGCTATATAAAGTGAAATCCGATACAATTTCAGATCGGCGTATGCCCAAATGGGCCTAATGTACCTCTAGCTTTGTGCTCGTTTCAGATATGATGTCACCATACCAAATTTTACAGCCGTATTACAAGACTCACTTTGATAATAATTGCACAAATTACTCGTATAGCAAACGCTTTCAGATCCAGTTAAACCAAAATGGCAGTGAATAACATTCTTGGTTCAAAGTCAAAGTTGAAATTATTTATGCAATGTAAGCGTCTACGGAGCTCTTATTCTAGTCTATTACAATTACAAGTTTTAATATTGAAATATTCTACATCCTACTGCTACCATTAGCAAAAAAACTATACAGCGAGAAAAACGGGCAAGAAACTTGGGGGCCATTCTTTTAAACTTATTTGAACAATGTATTACATACAATATAATAAAATGATTACAATATATGTTTACATTACGTACGTAACAGGCGGCGATAGCTTAGCAGTGGCGAATCAGTCGAATCATTTTTGTTGTTTAAGTAATCACAAACTGTGTGGTAGGATTTATTAATCAAAATGTTTTTCCAGTGGTACTTGAATTTTCCATCTGTGAGCGTTGCGATATGTTTGGAAACTTTTATAAAACCGCACACAATTACCTATAAAAAACCCTTTTATTTGTCTTTGCATAGTCTAAAATATGGCACCGCTATTTTATCTCTATTCCTATTGTTGTTACAGTGATTGTCACTGTTTAATTTAAATTTACTCAATTTTTTACGAACATACATAATATTTTTAAATATATATAGACTCATTAAAGTTAATATATCAATTTCTTTAAAAATATCTGATAGAGATTCCCTAGGATCCATTTCATATATGGCTCGAATTGCATGCTTTTGTAAGATAAAGATTGTCTATCTCTGCAGCAGCTCCCCACAGCAATACACCATACGACAAAATACTGTGGAAGTACAAGCAATAAACTAGCCTAGCAGTAGCTACGGTAGGTTTCAAAGTATTACTGATACTATTGGTTGATATTTTGCCGGACATTATATTGGCAGTTTACTTATGGGTCGGAAACGCCAAGCTACATGCTTCATTTATTTGACGGTATTTAAAATCGCTCTCTCACTCTCTCATGCCTCGAAGCGACCCCAATAAGCGAACCGTGCAAAATACTTCGCGACGTTTCTTAATGACTTAAAGTTCTCCGCAAAAGGTTTAAACTGAGAAGTTTATGTGCCTCCATGCGTGCGCCGCGCCCTCGCTCAGCATTTGGAGTTACGAGACCGTAGTTTGATGTGATGATAAATTCTGAAGAAACATGAGAATTGTTACGGTCTGGATACTCCGAAATATCGAATGCTCTCAAGTAGGACAAGAAAATTTAGTAAGTTAGTAAAATTGATTATGATTTAGGTTAAGCCGTAAATAATTGAAAGAATTACGACGAAATGTGTATATGATATAAGATTTGCATAATTTTGCATTGGTCGTGATATGTCTTGAAGCAATGATGGCCGAGCGGTAATAGCAGCTATGGACTGCCGTGCCGCACGTCCCTGGTTGGATCCCCACCGCCGGATTGAGCTTCACCGCATGGTGGAAGATTATTTTGCAATTGCCCACCTGGCTAAATACCTCAAGTAGAAAATCTGTCGCCAAGCACCTAACGGTATGTTCCGGCAGCAGTCCTTGAGAACCAGTGAAATTACAACAACAATTAAGTCTTAAGTTGACGAGCGCAGTGCAATTCGTCACTTGTGATGAAATGCATCTGTTCTAGGCAGATGTTAGTCCACTTAACATCAGGTGGACCTCGAGCTTGTTCCGTCACAATAACATAAAAGATGTTAAATACCTATTTATAAGTTTTTTAAATATTTCTATTTTTGCAATAACGCATGCTCATCTATTTACATTTCAAAATTATTACGTGAAGAAAAATCCAGCACATGACTATACATTTTCTCTCATTGTTATTTCGTTACTTATAAAATTTGTATGGTGTTAAGGTATTTTGCGAATGCCATCTAGTTACCAGGAATGCTGTCGCCAAGCACCTGTGTGTTAAGAGAGCTGTCCTGTTGAGGCAGCAATTCTGTGATAGCCTGAATAACATCTACGGCCCAATAATCGCTTACGCGGTAAGATAGTGACCCTTAAACTGGTGAAGACATGTTTGACCAAGTTTTAATTGTGTCACTCAGAAAGTTGCCATTGCAGATGAAAGCTTTGCGATTTTAATTATGAGATTTCCTGTAGGTATAAAGTATTATTGTAACTTAGTAAGATGGGGGAAAGCCACTGAAAAGTCTTGCGGTATTTGTCGGGAGGCAATCTGTACAGCTAGGCACGTGCTGGTAGGATGCAAGGTGTTCCTTGATAGGGGTCATTATTCATGTCGCCACGATAGAGTCCTCGAAATCATACGTGAATCCGCGAGTCACTCGATTTTGTAAAAAGAGGGTCATCTACAAAATCTAAATCCAAGCCTTGCTCTATCTTAGGCGCAGCTCCCGATTGGACTCTTTTGATGGACACGTATGAAAAACACTACAAAATTCCTGAGGATGTTGGTGTTTCGTCTTCCAGACCAGACATATTTGGTAGGTAGAAATTTGGTATGGTAATAGTTTGAGATCAGGCAAAGGACAAAGAGTATTTTGTATTCAACTGCGAAAAAAGAGGTTAATGGTTTTGCGCGAAAACCGACATGAGCGCGGGCGGTGCCGCGGCCAGAAAGCTAGTATATTATATTTATAGGTATTTTTACTCCGTCCACAACGAAATCGAAAACTTGTTGAAGATATCATTTGTCACAATTTTATTGTAGGCCAATTCAATTTTATTTTACATCGCCATTTCTAAATTTGCCCAAGCGCCTCATTATTGGAGCACGTGACTCAAATACTGGCCTAGGATGACCCTAGCTTCTATACTACGAATAAATATGTAAAGAAGTGAAGCTCTCATACAGTTACTGCTTTCATTTTGGACTCATCAAGTTCACAATTAACAAAACACGCACAACTTCCAAATTCAATCGGATTGGTTTATTGATTTGAAACATAGAAATTACCGCATTCGATTGGTCAGGTCAAGGTAATGTTATGGCGCCGTACGGTACACTTTTCAAATTAATTTATGTGCTATGTGTTGCTTTTATGCTTCACTTACATTTCTTAACATATTTATTCGAAGCCATATAGTCGTATGATATGAAGCTATTTTGAAGCGCTCGTAGCGAAGTTTTCTTAGCTGTTCTCAACCGATCAGCAAAGTTAAGCAACGTCGCGCGCGGTCATGAGTTGGATGGGTGACCGCTAGTGACATTACTACTGAGCGTTTCCGTGCTTCGGAGGGCACGTTAAGCCGTCTGTCCCCGTTGTTGTCTTAGGATGGCAGTCCTTATAACATGGTGGTAGGGCATTTTCCGAATGCCCGCCTGGTTAGCTACCACCCTCAAGTAGAAAATCTGTCGCCAAGCACCTAACGGTGTGTTCCGATAGCTGTCCTTGAGAGCCAGTACTTCTAGGTTAGCCTGAATAACATCTTCGACCACATCATCACTTACCATCAGGTGAGAAAGTGGTCAAAGGCTAACCTATCAAACATAAAAAAAAATGATATATTGTATAAAGTGTGATTTTTTTGCATGGTGGTAGGGCATTTTGCGAATGCCCGCCTAGCTACCACCCTTAAGTAGAAAATATGTCGCCAAGCACCTAACGGGGTGTTCCAGCAGTCAGTCCTTGAGAGCCAGTAATTCTAGGTTAGCCTGAACAACATCTTCAACCACTTTTTCTTCACGCCTGTATATTCCCGAAGGGGTAATCAGAAGTGTCTGAATATTAATGATTTGCTAAAGTAGGTACATATTTTGGTATTAATTCACAAGATAACAATAACTTTATATTGATATGTGTTAGATAACAATATGTAAGGCTTAACTGAAAGTATAGAAGCGTACGAGTACTTGAATGATTTAATCATAATTGCAACACTTACGATGATAAACAGTATTTAGGCGAGAAAGTAGTCTTGGCAGCAGTATGCATTACTAACAACTATACATTAATGAAAAAAGTCAGAAACCCGGCTGCCAAGTTATTTATTTTAGTTTAATATTTTATCGTTTCATAAAAATTAAAACTGCAGGTTGTATACATATTATATTGAATCGTTTTTAAAGCCCTTCATTTTGAGACCCTATACGATGGGTTCGGAAGAAAAATGTTTTTATCTCACAATATGGCGCTTACTATCCGCCAGTTTATTTTTTTATATACCTAGTGTAGGCGATATCAAGACAAATCTAACGATATCTCAAACATAAAAATCGGTTAAGCCTTTTAGAATTTATGGTCTAATAAAGAAACTCACAAACATACATACAAACATGAATAGTAATTAAACTACTTTAAACGGTTTAAATCGCGTATATTTATTATCTTTATTTTCGTCCCGACGTTCACCCTGTGACCACGATCACTGCAAAGTGTTTGAAACGTCGGGACAAAAATAATGATAAATATACGCGATTTAAACCGTTTAAAGTTGTTTAATTACTATGTGTAATAATCGCGAAAATCTAAGACATCATTTACAAACTTGAACCCTTATAACATTACACTCCTTTACAGATGTACCTGTATTTTTATTATTTCTCTAGTTGGCTCTATAATTCGTCGTGTGCAAACACACCCAGCGCGTAAAACCGAGGGACGTGATTTCCATTCCCATTGGGGGTGAAAAATTCTGTACTCTAAAATAAGTCTCAGGGTGATGGGTGCAGTGCAGTTTGTCAATTGTGACGAAATGCATTTGTTATAGGCAGAGGCTACCGCATAACACAAGGTGGGTCTGGTGCCATAAAAAAAATTGAATAAGTTCGCAGACGCTTACATAATTTTATTTAATTTTTTATTTAAAGTATACAAAACAGCCTTAAGCAATTTACATACACTATTTTCTATTAGATACCTAGTACGAAGTACTGAAAAGGAATTTACATTACATATCTCCTTTCAAATGTAAACCTTACATACAAAAATATCTTATTTAATAATATACAATGAAACTTAAACGTGAAAATCAATAATTGCAGAGTCGTTTTACCAAAATTTTTTATTTTACTTTATATGTATTTAAAATTTAAGTCTGCATGCCTCCTGGAATGTATTTTTCTAAAATAAATAATTATTTTTTCTTAACACATGCATAAATATTAAACACACAACTGTCTTAACTAAATTTCTTAAATAAGATTTAATGGAGGAAAGAATCACAACTATAGTGACAGCATCAAAGGCAGGTGATCAAATATTACTATTGCAATGCAAGTATCCATAGAAATGTTCAACGTCAGACGTTGGAACATGCAGTTAGATGGTAGTTAGATAAACACAAATACTTGACTTGGCGGCTTACTGCAAATATCTATACCCAGTTTCGAAAGAGGTTAAAGATATAAGCGGTTAGCGGATTTAAAATTTTTTGTATATGCAATTTTAGATATATAGGGTTGAACTAAGCAGGCAGCCTTGTTCGTGTGATGTATCTGGATCGTTTTTATGTGGAGGTATTTCGATATAAAAATTAATTTAACATACAATTCAGTATAACAGGCCTATACATTTAAACGATAATATTACGCAGCATCTTACCATCAGCTAAGCAAATTTCACTCGAAAACGAAAACAGTGAAATTGTATTATTATACAATAATATCCAGTTTTTAATATGTTGGCATCATACTGGACCACTATGACCTAGTTATGAATGAAATTCTATTGTTATCATTATCGCCGATGCCAAAGGGTTAATTCAAAATGATAAAAAATTGCACAATGCCAATATTAGTCAATATATCAAGTTATCAAAGTTATGACCCGGTAAAATTTGGCCAGAAATTGTAATGTTGTGGCCAACTTAGAAAACTATGTCAAAACCAAGCCCAAAAGTTTTTTTTTAACAATGGGCATGAGATTTCGTCGAGATTTAAAACTATTTTAAAAGTAATGTTTTATGGATATAAAAGTATACTTATTTTGGTTGCAAAGCTAACAATAATTGGGTGTTTTTGGTCGAGTTATCTCTTGTACTAGGCAATTAAAAAACAGCAGGAGGTAGAGAGATATTTTTTGTTTTTACATAGTGACTAACATGTTGAACTTTCTGATAAGCTAGGAGAATTGCTCTATTTTACGATTGTAGATGTATGAGAGGTGAGAATCATAAACGAACTATTTATTTTGTAAGATGTTTATACCAAAGATAGATACATGAACTCATTATTAATCACCAAAAAGTATAATTTTTAAACAAGAAAATAATTAAACCAAAATGTTGAATTATTTTCTTGTTACAGTTGTCTGTAACAAGAAAATATTATGACTATGTGTTACAATGGGCGGTCTTAAAGCTCAAAGCAATCTCTTCCAGACAACCCATTTGTAAGAGATATTATATAAAATAATGCGACTCGTGAATCTACTTTCACAATATTAAACAGCTAACAAACTGTAGACCAGTTACTGTAGGTTTAGACATTATCATAAAGTTGATTGGAAATATATAATTTCTACTAGCTTATTTGTATTAAAAATTGGACAGAAAAATGTTTTAGCTGCTTGATTTTTTTTCAGTAACCGTAACATAAAAGATTAATTAAATCATATTTTATTAATTTTGGGTTTCTGCAAGATACATATTTATAATTAAAATGCCAAAACACTCATGTTACGGATCAAATACTGTGTTTATCGGGAGCTGCACTAGGCGCTCCTTTGCATTATGATTATTTTCAGTTACATTTGAAATCCGGGTCAACATTGATACGTTGATCCAGGTTTCAAGTCAAATTCCTAACGAGAAAATTTTACCTGTTAATAGTACTACAAGACAATAACAGTAATAATTTATTACAACATAACAACGAGAGGTAAAAATATTGTCCTGTACGTGTTTTTTTTATTCTCGTCATAATTTTGCAATGCAATCCGCACAACATGCGTTATTGCAAAAATTAAAATATTAAAAGTAATAATTTGCTTAGAAGGAATATTTATGTAACTGCATACTATCACATTTAATAGCATTCGCTTATCACTTGTGCCGCTAATCCGTGCATTCAGCAGGTTGGTAGTTGGCGCATACTTGGCTATTGTGTGCATATTGAGATGCCTTTAGTATCAAACTGCGCTATTGAAGCTTAGAGATCAAACTTTACTTAATCTTTAAGCTTCGTAGCGCAGTTTGAAGTTCAACTATGCCTCGTTACAGAACAATGTGAAATTATGATGCTTATTCAGATTTAAGTCATGTGTGTAACATGCATATAAGGATATATTCTCATTTTTTGATTCCGAGACTGTATTAAAAACGCCTACGCTTTGCGTCCTTTGAGATAGGTGTTTAGCATTTTTTACAGAACGTGTGTTAGTATCTTGAATGTTCTAAAAATAATTATAAATTATTATATAGGAACCGGCTAGGACTCGTGTAATATTTACCGGATATTGCTCCGACCCGTTTTGAACTTATTTGAAGTTCTACGTCTGGGAGTCACGATTGTGCACAGCGGCGTGCGCGGGCCTCAACACGTTACTGATTTTATAATTATGGACAAAACTCGCGAAAGTTTTTTAGCTCAATAATTATAAATCCTAAAAATAATAATCAAAGGGTATAATTTGAGCGTTATTCCTTTATATAAAACTTGAAATTTACAAATCTACATTGTAAAGTTTTTATTTATAGAGCATATGTATTAAAAAAATAAAAGATAAATATAGAGCAACCAGATAATGTGCAACCAAGATACAGTGCCAGATTTGGAACCAGACACTGTGCAACCAAGGCACACTGCGCAGTGCTAAATAAATGTAATCTATTATAGGCCTGTTGGTCAAATCCCACCTTTTACGAAACCATCATAGAGAAGGAACGCTTTGTTTCAAGCTTAAAATAATCATACGTAGACACGAACTATCACCGACCCACAGTCGCTTCAAACAATTCTGGTTTAACCCTACTTGTGAGCGGAAGGAACGAATGAAATAATATCTATATTAAAGCTGAAGCAACGGAGAAAATGTATCATTATATAGCTTTATCCCGCTCGCACTGTTCCGAATGACATATTTTAAGTACTTTTTTCCTCTCAGTTGTACATTTCAAGATGTGGACTTATACCCCTAAATTAAAAAGACGTGGGTTAGTTGCTTTATTGAAAAGTAGAATACATAACATAAAAAATGTCGACGTAAAACAAAATTAATTAACGTTAAATGGGATGCTTTACGACTTATAAACCCACCAACTTAACTGTTCAGGTGGCAGAAAAAAGAACTAAAACTTTCCCTCAAATTGTGACAGTCTGTAGTTGATTTTCATGACCAGTAGCGCCCTCGAAAACTGCACAGTTAAGTTGGCGGTACTATATTGTATCTGCTGTCTGTAACTTTTTTAGTTCTAAATTAGACTCGTATGGTTAGTACATTTGCGTTTTAGTAAGTAAAATTGTAGATATATTAGGAAACCATGCTAATCATCAGTCACATTCAAGTGACAGTAATGTTGAAGTATTGCCAAATAGTCACAGTCGTGTTTTAGTAAAGTGCTGAATACTGTAATTATAACTGACGATTCATACAAAAATAGTGTGAGAACGCGGAAAGTACCTAAATAACTTTTTTTTTATTTGGCACTAAAGGGGATAGATCCTGTGTGGCATATCAATCCGCCACGTTTTTTTATCCGTGCCCTATATAAATATTTTATATTCGTAGAGGACAATCATTAAAAAAATTAATTTTGTTTAATTTGGTACCCTAAAGTGTCACGTTTCCAAAATATTTGGAGGATTATATCGCGTTATGAGAACAATGTAAACGATTAAAGTGCCGTTTTACGTATGTATACGCGTTTATTTGTATTCCAATAATATGTCCTAGGTTGATTTAACTATTTATTACAAGCTAGTAGGTACAAATAAGTACTTTTAATAATACTTAAATTTAAACAAAAAAATGCTATATAAATGTTATTTATATTAATTGTTTATAATTCTGACAAAAAAAACGCAATAGGTTCTACATTTGTGGGTATGTAACATGAGATAACATTCTATTGGAATAAATATTTACCTACTTCAAATGTTTTTACGTTTCAAGAGTGCTGCTTGCGATATCAGCGGGATGGCAATCCACACAACTTTTTTGTTTCATCTACTTATATACACTCGGTATAGAAACGCGCGAGGTACATTTGGAAAAAACAAATTGCGGTGGTAGTGTATGCCAGCTTTCGTACAAAAATGTCCGAACCCCTTTATGAGTCTACAGTTGAATTGAATTTGTATAAAGCAAGTAAATACACGTATACAAACCACGTTGTCAGTCTCAAACTCTAAAATTTCATATCTATCCAAAATCACAATACATAATTCTCCGTCGTTCATCATGATATTTTGCGTTACTTAGCCCTGTCCAAAAGATTTTGCTGCATCTATTTCGAATGATGCAAATAAAACATTGCACTTAATTTAGACATTAACATTATTTTTATTGTAAAATAGTAAACCTGGAGCTTAACAAGCCGGAAACTAACGTGTTTATAAGATGGATTAATTTAAATTTGTCATTGGAACATACTTCGTGTCAAATGTCACATCGGAGTACGCGAATTGAGTGAACAATTTGTTGTGACGTCATCAAAACGCCGAGCGATTTCATTACAGTTTGCAACCTTCTTTTATTGAGGTGGAGGTATTAAATATAGCTGAAATATTATTACTTTTATTTTATTTTTATTTATACGGTCAATCAGGGCTTTCGCCAATTACAATATTGATATAGACAGCATTATAAATAACAATTTAAAATTTAAATAACAATAATAATTTAATGTCAATGTCAGCCATCTTATACTGCGATCCCCAAGACGCCTGCCAAGCGTGGGGATTATGGCAAATACCCCCTTTATAGGGGAGGCTGTGTTCAGCTGTGGATGATCCGGCTGATACAGTAATGTCAAGAAAATAATAATACTCAATAATATTAAACTAAATAACTCATAGTTGAACAAATATGTCATCTTAAAAGTACTAACAAGAACTCATCCAACTCATGACCGTGGCGGACGTTGTTTAATTTAGGTGATCAATTAGGAACAGCTAAGCAAACTTTGCTTCGAGCGCTTCAAAATTAGTATTAGTCATTTGTGTCAGTGTTTACACACTAGTGCATTGAGGTAGAATATCTATCACTGCAGTTGTACCCACCAAGACCTACTTGGTGTTAAGCAGCACACCTGTCCATTTCAATAACAGTGCCATCTTCTTCCCTGGTACTGCACTGTGCTCGTCCTTCTTATAAACTATTACTGTACGCTTGAAGTACGGTAGTACACCGCCTCGCAGTACTTCAAACATTTAGATAAAATCTCTCTCTAGTCGTCAGCAAATATGTCACAGTTAAGGTTGGCGTATAGAATATTGTTAGGGCTGCAAGGGACCCTGGTATCGGGAGTTGAAACTGTCCTACACCTCGGGTGGCCAGCAATTTGTGATCCCTACTCCTAAGATAGAGATATTACGACTATAAGAAGTGAGAGTGCATACACGAGTGCTGTTTACTGAAAAAACTCCCGTAAGAATTCACATGCTGTACTCAATCACTACGCTGACCTGGAGATCGACCCTAGACACCATGGTTTGGACCATTGGACCAATATATATGCTGCTGCACCATTGAAGTAGTCCATATTTGGTATGATAATAGTCATAATATATAATTTATTATAAAAACTATCGTGGTTTTCACTCATTTTAGTAAATAATACGGATAACTCAAGACGTCAACGCGGATATCCCTAGCTCTCCTTGAAAACGACCACCGAATGTGGTTGAAACTATAGTCGGAGCTGTCTGACTTATTTACATGAGTTATCCCGTATTATTTACTAAATGAATATATATTAATCTGCCTCTCAAATTACTAGAAATTGGCTTCAAGAGAATAATACTAGAACCAAAATGAAGTTACTCTACCTCAATAAATTTTCACTAACAACTTAGTTATTCTAATTACCTATATTTAGTATAATATATTCTGTGCAATAGAGTCTGACAGTTTGCTCAGTTCTTCAAACCTAACTGTTCAGTAAGGGCTTTAGTGCGAGCTAAGGCTGACACTCAATTATTTGCGTTGAATCTTGAACGCAGTGTTCGATGAAGTGCCTACTCTAATATCTAAAGATAATAGTACTCTATCGTTTGGCCTGACTGTAAGCACATGATTAAAGAACCTTATTTATTAATGTGCTGTAAGTATAAGAAAGTATAATAGTAAAATTTTATTTTGCATAATATGGAACTAACTTCAACACTGAAATGTGTGCAATAACTTGTTGAAGTCGGTACCATGATGGTTCAAAAGTACCTATTATTATAGTTATGTCACACATTTGAGTGTTGAAATTGGTTCTATATTTGGAAAAAAAAATGTTTTTCAGCCTTTTTAGTGACCCTTGCTACTTATGGGATCGATTGTCATTCACTGTCATCACAAGTCAAAGTCAAAGTAAAAATCCTTTATTAAATTTAGGCGTCTACGACGCTCTTATGAAGGTCAATTACAAATTTTAGTATTGAAATATTCTACATTGTACTGCCACGTTCAGCAAATAAATTGTATAGAGCCACTGCGAGAAGAACGGACAAGAAACTCGGGGCCATTCTTTTAACAATTTAACAATGTGTTAATGTAGTAGGTATGTACTTGCTATATCATCAAGATAGGAAAATACTTTTTAGTAGTTGGAGTATTACTCAAAAACGGCTTGTCTGATTTTGATGAAATTTAAATAGTAGCGGCAAGCATCAGTTTTCTAATGAAAAAAAGAATCATTAACATCGGTTCACGTAGTCAAAAGTTCTGAGGTAAAAACATTCAAGAAATATACAAAAAATATAGACGAATTGAGTATCTCCTCCTTTTTTTGAGATCGGTAAAAATTACAAAAGTAAGAGGAAACATTATAGTCATTTGAATGTTTTGCTTGTTTTGGACATAGCTTATTATTTTTTACACAACTCATAATGTTTAGTTGAAAGGTACTCTAAGTAAAAAGTCATGACGTGAACACAAAAAAAACAGTTGAATTGAGAACCTCCTCCTTTTTTTTAAGTCTATATGAAGAATATATATGTATATATAATATGGATACTAACCTGGAATGGCACTTCTATATCCATTCGTGTAAGTACACTCAACTAGTAGATCAACAGTCTAGATATGGCTAAATCACGTCGTGTAATATCGTTGAATAATGTATTATGCATGCATTCGTAATTAACTCGAGGTTATTTGGTTATACATAGTGATGTATCCCCATTGATTTAATTACCTACAATCATGTTGTAATGGAATCAATGGGGACTATCTTAGTTGTTGATTACACCGTGACACAGTCGGTAGGATTAACATGATCAAGATGTTTTAGATTTCGAAATAGTTATGCATACGTCTTATTCAGTGTATAGTATGTATATGTATATTTTGAAGCGCTCGTAGCGAAATTTACTTAGCTGTTCTCCGATCAGCAAAGTTAAGTGACGTCGCGCGCGGTCATGAGTTGGATGGGTGACCGCTAGTGACATTACTACTGAACGTTTTAGGGCACGTTAAGCTGTCGGTCCCGGTTGTTGTCTTAGGATGGCAGTCGTTATAGCATGGTGGTAGGGCATTTTGCGAATGCTTGCCTGGCTAGCTACCACCTTCAAGTAGAAAATCTGTCGCCAAGCACCTAACGTTGTGTTGCAGCAGCTGTACTTGAGAGCCAGTAGTTCTAGGTTAGTTTGAACAATATCTTCGACCACATCATTTACCATCAGGTGAGTTAGTGGTCAAAGGCTAACCTATCAGGCTGAAAAAACAATGTGGCAGATAATATCACAGTGATCAGTGATTACAATTCAAAATTCTAGTTTAGGTATTTACTTATTTTATTATAGGTTAATGAGTTCGTTAATGAAGAACTTAAGGGATATACGTTTTTATAATTTATTTTTTTATCGTTTTTTTCCATAATATCGTTATCAGTGATGATATGGTCGACAATTAGTATTAACCGAAGTGATCGTTGCTTATCCTAAAAAAGACTAGGCAAGCTTTGCACCAAGCTCTTTAAGGCTGGGCCCAATGCCAAAATTACGCAAAAGGAGTATTTTCTAACACACTTTTTGATGGTAACGAACGCAAATATTCCAATAAAAAAAATATAGGAGGCAGGGGATAATCTTGAAGAAGTGCAGTAATCGAATAGAATTCTGAAATAAAACCTCATTGCACTGTAAAAAAATAACAGATACCGCGCTAAAAAAAACTGTTTTAATTCAAATGCTCAGAATTATCAGCGACAACCCCACTTTATTTTTTATAAATATAATAGCTAGACTAATGTTCTAGACGAATAATCGATTACATTTTTTATTACTTGTTTATATTTAGAACAATTAAATAAAACTCCACCAAAAACTGCACCCCAAACCTCAAAACCATTACCATCATCAACTGAATCGTGCAATTTTCGACTTTAAACGAAGCTATTTAGACAAAAAATAGAGTACAGCATCCCGGTTAGTTGTCGGTCAGCGCTCGACGTGAAAGGTTGGTTCCGGCCGCTCTGTCTGGCAATACAGCGCGTAATTTTATTTGGGAAATAGGTTGTTTATTTTGTGAATAAGAACTGTTACATAGCCTGTATTATATGTTAAGTTTATAAACTTGTATAACTGTGCAAATAAAATATTTTTAAATAATAAGTTATACTTTTAAAAAGAACTATAAAACATGATGGAATGTTCGGGTAAGTTGAGTTTTGTATTGAATATAAATATAAGCTTGTACTTATCTGATTTTGTTTTATAGAATATGTATAGTCAAATTCAATAACAAATTTATAATGCATATTATTTAGGCCCCATTCCAGCTAAATGCAATTTTCATTATGTTTATTCACTGATAAAGAAGAACTGGCCTTTCAGATAAAATGAACGGCTGCACTATATAATCTTAGGAATAAAGCCTACTTACTATTGAACTAAACACCAAAATTGCTTGACATCGTAGAACAGAGAAGAAATGGCTAGTTGCTAGTCTCCACTACGTTGACAAATATACTTCGAGTTGTAAAATTTAACGGTAGCACCCTATTCTCCATCAAATTGAGTCTACATTTGATAATACTTAGTGCCATCGTAATTTGGGCTAACGCTCAGATGCGGCCGGGCCGTGCCGCGTTCTACGTTATCTACACAGTATATACAAAAATGTTTATAAATCATTGTATGTATAATCGACAACAGGTACTCGTATCACATAAATTCATGATTCGTATTACAAATTAATTTCCATGTATTTAAGATAGCCATACGTTAGTACTACCAATGCTAGATGACGTTATATAAACTTTGTCATTTACCGAATTTATTTATTAGGTCAAAGAAGCGCAAAACCGATTCAGATATTGACCAACCTGGTACCTTTGCAGAGCTAATTAGTAATGAGTAAGTATCTCTCATAATATAAACATGTGTATATTTTATTTATAACTATTTATTTTTTTGGTTGTAACAACGTTATATCTGGGTCAAATGGAAGTGAAACATACCTACTTCACAGGAAAATAATTATGCTTTGCCGATTTGTGAGGTAAACAATAGATAAGGACCTTTTGTGTGATTACTCGGCCGCAACACCCGTTTGGGATTTCTAGGAACTTTACAAAATACTTATTAATTTGAAATCCCTACAAATAGGTTTGAACTCTTGTTTAGTTCTAGCAATTTTCATTTTCATACATTTTTAATAATAACAAATACTTTTAAAATATTTTAAGAAAACATCAAATTAATATTTTATTAAAATTAAAAAAATGTAAAAATATATCTAGTGACAATGATGAATGAGAAGCGAAACGCGTCGAAAATTCTTCCAGTTTGGCTGCGTGGCGTTTGTGACATCGCGTCGGCTTAGCAGGAAAATTAAGCGGAATTGTCACTAGATATATTTTTAAATTTTTTAAATGTTTTATTAAAATATTAATTTGATGTTTTCTTAAAATATTTTACAAGTATTTGTTAATATTAAAAATGGATTTCCGCAAAGTAACGCCTGAATCTATTCATTATTTATTATTTCATACATTTTATTTACTTCAATTACTTTCAGAAATTTATTGACAGTTTTGGACAATGTTGCAACTCAAGCTCAATTAGTAGCTCAAGAAAGGAACGTTACGTAACGTTACGTATAACAGCTGTGTAATCTCAATAGCTCGAATTTCTACGAATATCCTATAAATTTCGAGTTAAAAGGATATTCTATTGATATGTATGTCACATATGGACGCTTCATAGCGGATGGCGATTCGAGTAAATATGCAAGAATTTTGGAAGTAAGTCATTACAAAGACATAATTGTGTGGGAAAGGTGAGTCCAAAAATCACATACTACACAATATGTGCAATAAATTGGTCTCCGTCAGTAAAGATACGAAGTATCCATTAGACCAGAGAAAGAGAATTCTCAAGAAATTTTACCAGAAAAGAATATACCAGTCGTGGGTATCTAAAGACATAGAACATTTTAGAAAAGTGTTAATTGACGTTACTGATATTAGTAATAAGTATTCTGACCATGATTTAATAAACAATGTGTTGCACAGTTTAAATAACAAATATGATACTACGATCAGTCAAGAAAGATCTATACTACACCAGACTGATAGAAAGTAGTAGAAATACCTCAAAATCTATATGGAATGTGATAAACCAACAAAAAGGAAAATGTAATGTATCTAATATTGACTTCACAGATCTTATTAGAGACGATACTGGCCAACCTTTTCAATCAAAACAGGAGGTCATAAATACGATGAACGCGAGATTTATGGCAGCTGCGGTTGGAAAAAAATTGAAAACATCACCTTCCAGAACCATCTGAACCTGGATCCTAAAAATTACCATGCGTGTAATTCTGTCCCGATATATCTACAGGTTCAGCTTTTCCTGGATTATTACATTACATAAATGAAAAACATATTTTGTCGATTGTTGAATACTGATTTAGAAATAAATTCTATGTATTTTTGGAAGTATGTTTATTCAATAATCCTTTAATATTATCTGATTGTCTCCCAATCTAACCTTATTTTTGCAATTAAATTTAATGTTAATTTTGATTCATCTCTATTCTAAATATCGTTAATATCCGTTAAGCTATTATAATAGTAAAAAACAAATTAAATTATATTTTTAACCAATTTCAAAATAGTAGGAAGTGTTTTAATGACAGTACTTTTTATGTATTTTACGTGATTATTCCACCATATACGAATTGATTTTGATGATTCTTTCTTATGAGTTTTATCAAAATAGTTCCGCTAGTATGGTTTTTTAAAATCCACACAACTGGAACAATAATACCTATGTCATGCAAATAAAGTACTTTTCAGCAATAGAAGCCGTCGTTTTTTAAGTATTCATGAATAATACCCAGTCCTAGTTTTAGTGGTATAGATTTAATTTATCTGACTGTAACGCATATACTGCGCTCAACGTCAGGGGCTTGAGCGAGCGCGGCGCATGGCTGTTTGCGATCGTGACGCTGCCGCCTGGCTGTGATTGTATTTCGCACTCGAGTGGGCGATGGAAGAAGTGGGGGTAAAAACTGATTTTTTCCTGGCTTTGGGCGCACTCTTAATAGGACTTAAAAACGTTTAAAAAATAGTTCCCAGCTGCGCATCAAAAGCGCATACGTGCGTGCCTGGCGTCTTTTTAGCGTGCCGTGCGCTTACATCTTTTTGTAATTTGAGGTAAGCTCAAGCAGAACTGCTTGAACCATGTCAAGACATCGCTTTTTTTATAATATTAATAATTGCTTATTTTTTAAGCTAATTTGATCAATGACTCCTCCTCCAATATTCTAGTTGCTTTGAGCAAGGTGAAGTCACTCATGCAGGATTGTAATTCAAATATAATTTATTAAAATGAAGGTCATGCCAGCGAAATTTTTTGAGAAAAGAAAAATGATTTCTTTAACTTGCTGTTAGGTGCATGGCGACAGGTTTTCTATTTGAGTATGGTAGCTAGCCACGCGAGTATTCGCAAAATGCCCTACCACCATGTATTGAAGCTCAAACCAGCGTTGACATCGGACCATGGACCTGAGTCATCGCAGTCCATAGCTAATACTGCTTGGTTAATATTGGTATTGACCGCGCCTTTTGGCTTAAAACATATACTGTATCAGCCGGATCGTCCACTGCTGAACACAGTCTCTTCTATTATGGGGGTATTTGCCATAATCCCCACGCTTGGCAGGCGTCTTGGGGATCGCAGTGCAAGATGGCAGTTCTTTTGTAGGCGCTGCTGCCCACCTTCCAGTATTTTTCCCTTAGTCGGCTCTTACGACACCCACGGGATGATATGGGGAAGTGCAATTCTAACCCAGCTCCCCACGGCCTCCCCCTTGCTTTTATTACTAAATAATCCATAAACACTTCCATGGTCATATGTAATTTCAATAATCATTTGGTTTAAAAATAAGTTCCAGGATTTTTATTTGGGATAAGTGTTCTCTCTCGCAGCCATTTATTGACCCACACTGTGGGGTCTTTTACTTACGTCGTTCTTTTAGTAACAGTAAAACGAAGTAACAAAAGAACTCCGACTTTTTACGCGTACATCCAGGACGTCATAAATCTCCAGTAATCGAGATATGACTGTTAGTTTACTCCAATGGTTAACCAACTCGAGATAACAAACAAACCAACGGTTTATACCGTTACCTTACAGGCTCACAAATGGATTCACTTTATATAAAAATTTACTTAATATCATAATAGTAGATTATGCAACAAGTGTGTGAAGTTGTTTAATACAATCGAGACGGGTTTGTTTTAGGCCTAAATAGAGTAGAGATTGTAATAAACAACGCGCACGAGTTTCATACGAAGTTTTTCAACACACTTGCGAGGAACGAATTTTAATACGAAAATATTTTCTTGATCTTATTGATAGCAAAAATAATCTGATTAAGAAGGTTTATAATTAAATCTTCTAAAGTTCTAATTCAGTAGGTAAAAAACTCTTTGGTTTGTTTCTATATGAAAAACGAACGACACTACAATCTCCTTGGAGAGAAGTGTGGAAACGTTGTTTTTTTTTCTATATAAAACACTAGTACGGTAAAGTAAAAAAAAAACACGAGTGCGTAATAGACTACATGACTAAAATCGGTGCATTTAAAGGCCCGTTACGAGCGAATGGGTTGAAAATAATATTTCTGAATCTCGTGTATTACCCTTATTATTTAGAGTAATAAAGTGAGACAATCTATGAACAAAATAATAAAAAAAGTATTTGAATTTCGCGCCTTATAGGTCAGGGTTCGCCGTTAAATAATAATAATTTACGCTTTGTTAACCGATTCGGCTGGACCTGTCATAATCAGTTTCTATCTTCATATTTCACATTTTTCCAATTCCACTGATTCATTCAAACAATGAAGGTATCACAGCTACGCCGAAAAGAAAAAAGAACAAAATATTCAATTTGAAATTCGAATTCAAAGAAAAATATAATCTTACACCTGCCAGCCAGCATTCATTAAAGAGTACAAATCAAAAATCTATTGAAAGGCTGCTGACAAAAGGTCTTTAGAAAAAGTATTTATATTTTTGAAGATGATTAAAATACTCTGTTCTGAAAATAAATTGTGCATTCAGCCAGTGTCAAGTGTAATAAATTATGTTAATCGTGAAATAAGCGCTATAATTGATGTCTATATAATTAATATTAGTTATGAGACTAGTGGCCCCGAGCTAAAGACCTTTGCTGAGATATATTTTTTTACCCTTGTATTGTCGCCGTTTTCAAATATTTCCAAAGACTGAATTAATAAATAAAACCATATAAATTTCGAACCTGCTCACAAAATTCGGAAAATAAGCCTTTTTACCTAAGCTAAAAAGGAGCTTCGCGCTTGTTCGGTCACTTAAGGCTAGAGTGCTCGTGGTGCTCTCCATACAAACGTAGTTTCGTAATATTTTAAATACTAAGTGTTCGAACTCGGTGAAACTTTGCCTGTATGCCCTTGAGCCTAACATCTATGCTTCTGGTTTCCAAGATTTCCTTAAAATTAAGTTTTTTTAAAAATAATTCGAAAAATCGTTTTGTATGGGAATTGTTATTTTGACATTTAGGGATAAAATAAATAATAAAACGAAAATCTGGCAAACCTAAAGCATAGGTAATATGCAATATGCACACGAAATTTCACCGAGTTTGAACACATAGTATTTAAAATATGACGAAACTGTTTGTATGAAAAGCGCTCTGTGCACTACCCTCTTAAAATATTAGTTTAAAAATACTCAGGTATTTTTTTTACAGCTAACTAATTACTCACGACTACTAATAGATATGCTATAGGAAGGTTTATTAGCTAGTTATATTTTGTCAGGAAGAATATTTAGTTAATATAATAATAATCTGTATAAAATAACCAGCAATTCTATGTTAAAAATTGGTCTAAAACTTTCCGCAATACTGCGGCTCGTTCCATGTTTCTAGACTGACTATAGAATATATTTAAATCCCTATCTAAAACCGGAAAGCTTTCGACGGAAACTAAGCTTTCCATTGACCGGAAATGTAGTGCCCACCGAGGGCTACCATACTTCCGGTTGCTAAGTTGCCACTTGTTGAATTCTTGGTTAATATTTGAGACCAATTGCATACAATTGACCTTTATAGAAGTTACTGAATAAAAATAATACTTCGAAGTTTTTTTTTTTTTTTTTTATGCCTGATTGGTTAGCCTTTAACCACTATCTCACCTGATGGTAAGTGATGATGTGGTCGAAGATGTTGTTCAGGCTAACCTAGAAGTACTGGCTCTCAAGCTGTCCTTGAGAGCCAGTAATTCTAGGTTAGCCTGAACAACATATTCGACCACATCGTCACTTACCATCGGGTGAGATAGCGGTCAAAGGAAAAAAACAAAAAAAAAAAAGCAGTTGTGATAATAGGCGGTCTTAACGCTGAGAGCGAACTCTTCCAGACAACCCGTTACCAAGGGATTATTATAGTTAGATATGGACAAAGGTATATCTATTAGAATGCTAATAAAAGTACAAAATAAATAATAATAATTTAGCTAGAAATTATAGGTTATAGGATAACAACTTCGACCACATCATCACTTACCAACACGTGAGATAATGCTCAAAAGTTAGTTTATCAGCTATAAAAATAAATAATTAACCTGAAAATGTATATGCAACGTTGTTCACTAATTTTTTTTATTTTTTACGCTCACATCGTTTAATATTCCTGTCGCAATTACGAATTTAAAAACGTCAAGTTTAATAAAATTCTCAACTATAAATTAAAAGGTCCATTTATTAACAAAATGTCCAATTATACATTGTGAGCGTGTAAAATTAAATTGGAACGTAATATGCTCTTGACGTGAGTAAATAAAATGAACGAATAAATTTTAACATTATAAAAATATAGCTGTTTTATTGATAATGGTCAAGCAGCTCGTACTATTATGGTACCACCAACTTAACTGTGCAGTTTTCGAGGGCGCTACTGGTCATGGAAATCAACTACAAACTGTCACAATTTGAAGGAATGTTGTAGTTCTTTTTTCTGCCACCTGAACAGATAAGTTGGTAGGTCTGTACATCAAATTAAGATTAATTGGCTCTTCTGTTGTATATCGTAAACGTAGCTAACTAACTAGGGTAAGTGATGATGTGGTCGAAGGTGTTGTTCAGACTAACCTAGAATTACTGGCTCTCAAGGACAGCTGCCGGAATACACTGTTAAGTGCTCTGCGACAGATTTTCTACTTGAGGGTGGTAGCTAGCCAGGCGGGCATTCGCAAAATGTCCTATCACCATGCTGTAACGACTGCCATCCTTAGACAACAACGACGGCTTAACGCGCTCTCCGAAGCACGAAAGCGCTCAGTAGTAATGTCATTAGCGTCACCCATTCTACTGATGACCGCGACGGACGTTGTTTAACTTTGCTGTTCGGTTAAGAACAGCTAAGCAAACTTCGCTACGAGCGCTTCAACATTGACCTTCTGAAAAATGTACGTTAGACTACTAATGAATATGTAAAGAAGAGAAACTCTCAAACAGTTACCGCTTTGATTTCGGACTCGTCAAGTTTATAATAAATATTGTTTTTTTTTTTTATGTTATTGTGACGGAACAAGCTCGAGGTCCACCTGTTGTTAAGTGGACTAACCTTTGCCTATAGCAGTTGCAATTCATCACAAGTCACGAATTGCACTGCGCCCGTCATATGGAGACATAGTTGTTAAGTCTCATTGTGCCTGTAATTTCACTGGCTCTCAAGGACTAGCCGGAACACACCGTTCGGTGCTTGGCGACAGACTTTCTACTTGAGGGTGGTAGCTAGCCAGGCGGGCAATCGCAAAATGCCATTCCACCATGCGGTGAAGCTCAAGCCGGCGGTGGGGATCGAACCAGGGTACTGCGGCACGGCAGTCCATAGCTATTACCGCTCGGCCATCATTGCTTCAACTTTTGAATTGAATTGGATAGGTTAATTGATTTGGCGCCTACAAATGATCGCATCCGATAGGTCGCGTCGCAGTTATGTTGTTCCGCCGCACGGTACACTTTTTAAACCACGCCCGCCGCGGTAAGGTTTGCGTTGTGCTGTTTTTGAGCTTGACTTACATTTATTTACATATATATATACGTAGACGTTAGTGAATTTGTAGACTTTTATTTTATTTTATGCCTGATAAATTAGCCTTTGACCACTATCTCCCCTGATCGTAAGCGATGATGTGGTCGGAGGTGTAGTTCAGGCTAACCTAGAATCACTGGCTCTCAAGGACAGCTGCCGGAACACACCGTTAGGTCCTTGGCGATACATTTTCTACTTGAGGGTGGTAGCTAGCCAGACGGGCATTCTTCTATGTCTAAAAGTGACGGGTGCAGTGAAAAAACAAATATCGCATCTGATTGGTCGCGTCAAGGTAGGTAATGGCTGTTGCGCCGCGCGGTACACTTTTTAAGCCACGCCCGCCGTGGTAATGTTTGCGTTCTGTTGTTTTTGAGCTTGGCATACATATCTTTACATATTTATACGTAGACGTTAGTGAGATTCATGACACCTGATATTTGACAGTTGCACTTGATATTTGACGGTTGCATTTGATAAATAAAAATATTGCGGGATATATCTTAGTACGCATGGAGAGTTATAGATAGGAGATATTCTTTAATATACATACCTACTCAAATATATCTTCAGATTTCGTTTCGTTTCCATACTAAGCATGCATTGCTTACCTGAAAAAAAAAGAGACTTAAGTTAGTAAAATGGACATTATTAGTTTACCAGCTAACTAGATTAGGTAGGTAGAATACTTACACTTTTTTATTTGATTTTAATATTCAGTAATCAGCTAGGTTATATTCCCGTGGGGTGCCAGGCTAGAATGTCACCCCCCCCCCATCTCTACCCGTGGGAGTCGTAAGAAGCGACTAAGGGTAACACACCAGAAGGTGGGCAACAGCACTTTCTGAGAAACTGATGATGATCTTATATTGTGATCCCCAAGACGCCTGCCAATCGTAGGGATTATGGCAAATCCCCCATATTGGGTGAAGCTGTGTTCAGCAGTGGACTATCCGGCTGATACAGTACATGTTATATTTACCAGAAAATTTTCCGAGCAGTTTCAAAATTATTTTTTTGGTGATTGTGATGGAACATGCTCGAGGCTTGATGTTAAGTGGTAACCTCTACCTATAACAAATGCATTTTGTCCTAGAAATGCTTCCATCACCCTGAGAAATACAGTTGTTGAGTAAGGTGTAATTTACTGGTTCTCAAGGAATACTACCAGAATACACTGTTAGGTGCTAAGTGATCGATTTTCTACTTGAGGGTGGTAGCTATAGAAGTGTCACTCACTAAATGCCCTTGCATCATGCTGCATGGGCTAGAATCATGGACTTGCGGCATGGCAGTCCAAACGTATTACTGCTTGGCTATAATTTTTTCAAAAAATATCAGTTGGTTTTTGTCTGCGTGTCAAGATTGGGTCGGATAAATTTCCGGTAAACACAAAATAAGTCCTAGCTGGTTGCTATATAATAATTTTGGACATAATTGAGATGGTTTTTTAATTATATGGTTAACAAGAGCATTTTTATTTGAGTAGCACTCAATAAGTGACAACAACAAGTGGCTGCAGAAAAATGCAAACATAATCGCGTACACACGTAATACATGTAACACGTTTTGTTAAATATTGTTCGTCTTATGTAATAGAGAGTGAGCTTGTTGCCATCTTCCGGGCACAGTCTAGACTCCTGACTAAAGCTGAAAATAACAAAAACTAAAACAGTGTCAGAAAAGTCCAATTACCATCGCGTGGACCAAAACCTACGAACTCAAGATTCCAAATCGACATTACGCAACCAACAAAGCTGTCAACATAATCATCGATATCGATAAAACTTGAAATAAAGTCATAAGCCTATATTCAATAAAACGTTCCTGAGAAAACGATATTTAATCATATATTTTGCGGACCAAGCCACGAACCGTAGCCAATAAAGTATAAAAAATAGTTCAAGGCAGTAAAATCCAACTCTAACCCTATTCGGAAAATATATGTTACAATTTGGCCATCTGATATCTAAACATATATCGTAAAATAACGGAAGTCCATGTCACAAACATACAATACTTATAATTCATATTGTAATACAAAGAATAGTACATGTTGTAAAATTTTATGTTATACATTTTTGATGTTTCCTGAGAAAACAGAAAATATTAAATATTTATGAAATTCTAATACACATTCGACGGTATGATTCGAGATAGAGTCGAAGTTTTGTGTAAACATGGGTTTTAGGGATGTCTATTGATTTTATCGATAATGTTTTTTATTATTTTGTATTGATTTAACAATAATTTGCGGTTCTGCCAAAATATAAAACCAATACGTAATGTTTTGTCATTTTTTTATGAAAATTTTTGATAACAGAACAAAAATATGAAGATTACCTAAGGTAAAGTATTATGTTCCGATGACTTTACTAGATTGACATCTAACTGTAGACACCACATAAACATGTTCCAAGTTTATTTGGATGAAAATGAATCTGCAATTTGGTTTTAAAATAATCCATTTCAAAAATTAGATGTCGAGCCTAATCTGTGTGCACATAATAATAAAGATTAAAAATACACCGTTTTTTTTTCTCTGTAATTTTCAAAGTCAAAGTCAAAGATTTTTATTTGCAATCAAACACTTGAGATTGTGTTATATACAAAAATCTATGAGTTTATTGCCTACTATTGAATTTCAAGTATTTTTTCCCCATTTGTAACCCAGGTGGTTATATATGAAATTAATAAATAGACAAAACAGTGGTGCACTTTGAGACGTGAATCAAAAATATTTAAATTTTAAGACACGTCGACGATGAATGTGTTACTTATAATATATATATATAAATCTCTTACTTTACGGATAAAAATAACACCTCTAATGGTTGGGCAGAGGAGGAAGCTCGATCGGTGAAAGGGAGCATTGATGCATCGCGATGCGTTGAAAGTCCCAGACACCTTGGCTTAGGCCTCTTCCTCTGCAACGCTATGGACACGGCACCCACACGGTGAATCCATGGAATGCTAAGTATATTCGTCTCTATCGATAACTTCTCATACCCCACCACTACTTAATACAGTAAAACCTCCATGAATACCAAGCGATGGCGACGTGCACTTCGCTCACTCACTAGCTCAATTTACTGTACTGAGTTACTTTTTACGCGGACACTTCGGATTTTTGCTTTTACAGTCGGTCATTGTAACTTTTGGTGTAAAAAACAGATATAAAGTTGAAAGGGTTGAGGACCCGGGGCTATTTAGGAGCGGAGGAAGTTTAATTTTGTAATTGTAGAGAAGGGTTTTAACATTATGTTAAAGCGCGCTATAAAATCATCAGGAGAAGACGTGGACGATACAACTTGGCATATTCTAACATTGGCTTGGCAATAATTGAACTAAAGGAAACTTTTTGAAGCGCTCGTAACGAAGTTTACTTAGCTGTTCTTAACCGATCAGCTAATTGAAGCAACGTCGTCCACGGTCATGAGTTGGATGTGTCACCGCTAGTGACATTTCTATTGAGCGCTTCCGTGCTTCGGAGGGCACGTTAAGCCGTCGGTCCCGGTTGTTGTCTAAGGATAGCAGTCGTTATAGCATGGTGGTAGGGCATTTTGCAAATGCCAGCCTGGCTCGCTACCAATGTTGTGTTCCGGCAGCTGTCCTTGAGACCCAGTACTTCTAGGTTAGCATGAACGACATCTTTGACCACATCATCACTTACCATCAGGTGAGATAGTGGTCAAAGGATAACTTATCAGAAAAATAAAATTAAAGGAAATATTTATTACTTTTACTATGTTGTGTTGTTGTAATAACTAATATATCTCTAATACTCGTATGCTTTATAGCTGATTTTGATGATGAAGAAGATGTGGTTCACGCTTAGACTTGCTTTCAAATTCAGCACCCAGAACACACCGATCAGTGCTTAGAGACAGATTTTCTACTTGAGAGTGGTATCTAGCCAGGCGGGCATTCGCAAAATGCCCTACCACCATGCTGTAAGCACTGCCATCGTAAGACAACAACCGGGACCGACGGCTTAACGTGCCCTCCAAATCACGGAAGCGCTCAGTAGTTAAGTCACTAGCGGTCACCCATCTAACTCATGACGGCGACGGGCGTTGCTTAACTTTCTGATCGATTCAGAACGGCTAACCAAACTTCGCTATGAGCGCTTGGCATTTGCCTTAAATTAAATTTAATACATAATGTTCGATAGGTCCTAGATTAAGACTAAGGATGCATTTCATCCCTATTCTAAGGGTAGTTCTCCTTCGTGACATTACCAAATTCTACTAGGGCGATTCAACAAGTTAAAGCTAATGAAGGTCATCAGTTGCCCGTTTTAAAATGAACTACATTGGCAATGTATTTCCCTTTTAATATATGAAGCATGATGTGTTTTTCTCATTTTTCTTCAAACTCAAAACCCTGGCCCGAAATCTCCACACATACAACATTTCGCGTCATTCACTCGAGTCCGTTCATTAATCTTGCCCGCTGTTACGATGGACGGCGTGCTGCATACCAATTGCAATTAATTTTGATAAATTCTTTAAAGAAGTATAATTTTGAAGCAATGATAGCTGGTAATAGCTATGAAGTACTATCTCGCATGTCCATGGTGGAAGGGCTCGCCTGGCTAGCTACCACTCTCACACCACCACAAAAGCGTCAACAGTTTCAAACTAAAGCTAAAAAAGGTATGACAAATGAGGACATGTCGCTTATATAGCCAATAAAGTAAACGCCTCACTTATTTAGGTTATGGTATAAAAATAGCTAACATCTATCTCTATACATCTCTATTTCTATATTTGTTTATGTAC
This sequence comes from Plagodis pulveraria, assembly GCA_963890685.1. Lineage (NCBI taxonomy): Eukaryota > Metazoa > Arthropoda > Insecta > Lepidoptera > Geometridae > Plagodis > Plagodis pulveraria. The sequence continues at coordinate 21,119,260 of OY982972.1, forward strand.
ATAATATAATACGTATTATTTGCAACCTTGCACATGTTATAATATTGTTTATAATATTGTAGATATTTATAAATATAATTACTATGAACTATATTGTACACCGCCATCCCTTGTTAAAACTTGCTCCTCTCCATCCAAAGGTTGTCTCGAAGAGATCGCTTTGAGTGATAAGGCCGCCTATTGTTCACTAATATATGCTAAATATTTTTAATTTTGTTTTAGTTTAAGGTGTTCAATAAAGAGTTTATCTATCTATCTATCTATCTATATATATATATATGTTTATTTAAATAAAACTTCACTGTCACCACTCTTGATCATATAATTTGTGATACAATACTATACTTATGATACCTAATGCTTCTTTATGTTATATCAGTATGTACCCGATCTTCCTTTGTATGTTTTTTTTTGTTTACTATCACTGCTGCACTATCTTCTCCACTTTTTTGGTTACAGCTGAAAACCAGCGTTGGGTGTTGGTAATACACCCAACACATGCTGAGCTGAACACCAGTTAGGTACTTACGTACAGAAGTATTCAAACACATGAGACGAGCGGAAGTTACCTAAAACCATATTCTTTGTCTGCCTTTCCCTCCAGGGTTCGGCGTAACTTTATGTACTTATGTATCTTTGTGTGTTCCACTTCGTTTATTCATTTATTAGATATCGGCTCTGTGTTCTATATTGTGTAAATACCTAATAAAATCTTTCTTTCTTTCTTTCACTCTCAAGAAGAAAAACTGTAGCCGCGTAGCTAACACAGGCTGCAGTTCATGAGAGCACTAAGTTATTATAATGTTAAATGCCTTAGTAACTGTATGCCTCAAGGTGATGGGCACAGTGCAGTTAGTGACTTGTGATGAAATATATCTATTATAGACAGAGGTTGCCGCTTAACATCAGGTGGGCATCGTGTGTTAACCACCAGGATCCCATAAAAAAAACAGTTGTTTCATCTCTTTATCTTCGGAGAGGTTGGTAATAACGTATTGTATATAAACGTTGCCCTAAGTTTGCCTAACCTTAGTCATTTGGTCAAATTGGTAATACCAATTAAAAAAAACGACTTCAAACAGAAAATATTCTAAAACAAAAAAGCTCTAATAAGTAAAGAAACCAAAGCATTGTATACAGTTTCTTTGTTCATTTTGAATTGACAAGTGAAAATGAGAACATCATCAATGTAGTCGATTCCAATTAAATACGCATTAGGATAACCAAATACTACTCGTCAAGTCTCACTCAAATGTCTATGAAACCAAATGACAATCACTAGCTTTCCAATATAAAAAAAAAACAATAAATTAGATGCACCCAATAAAAGTAATCGAATGAATACCATATTATATTATAATAATATATAATAAAAAACCATATTAAATTATATAAATATTTCAAAAAAATATATTAAAAAATAATCTTGCACAGTTATTTTCATTTCAAACCATTCTTAATCACCTCTTGCCACACAATAAGCTAGATATGTAATTTACAAATTATAAGACCACATTTTTTTTGTTCAGGAATTGAACTACATGGCCACCGGAAGGTCGTTCGACCCAAAACGTTGTGCTCCAATCGTATTACTTTAACCGTCATAGGGGGCGGTGCGGGGTAATCAACCAGACTACTAGACTTCATATGATCGAAAGAAGTGCTTTTTCAAACACTTACCTCTCGATATGGTGTCGCTACCCTTCTATATTTCTATTTATGATTTTCTCTTAGCACGCGAGTTTTATCTAAAAAATAAAACATAACTGTTGGCTTGAATATTTACTCCACTCGTATTTTCTCCATTCAAAATATCCAGTCCAACATTTATTTATAACCCTCACATTCATCAAAACTTTTCCTGCATCATATTTTATGTTTGATGTAAACAATAAAATATCCCTTATGAAAATATCCCTTACACGCATTTATTTTGCGCGTGCTAAACGGTAAAGTGTTCAGAGGTCTAGGAAGTGGAAGTAACTTATTTGAAACTAAGGATATTTCTATTTTTATTGATAAATGCAGGCTTCTTTTAAATCCATAATAATATGACTTGTGATCTTGCGCTCGAATTGTCGCTATTTTACCTATATATGAAAAACTTATATTATTACATATTTATATATCATAATTTTTTTTTACATATACTTAATGATTAATTTTGTAATTTTATACTAACACCCAACGAGGAAATGAGATTACATAATCTCAACAAAAAGATTTTTATAACTCATTTCAGCAGCTTTAGATGGGAAGTTGCGCTTGCAGATTTAAAAAAATAATAATTTAAAAATATACATTTTACATATTTTTTTTGTTACAATCCTTATACAATGGGTTAATGAACAACAGGAAAAGTTAGAGCTATGAGTCATAGTCATATTGACTCAGTTGGTCAGAGCATACCTCGGCTATAGGATGACGCGGGTTCGAATCCCGAACATGACTATAATTTTTCCTCTCGTTTTATAATGTAATATTCACAGAGCATGCGTTTCCGCAAAAATAAATATATTAAAATTATATATTCAATCTTTAACTGTAGGTACAGTTTCAAAGAAAAATATTGTTTGCCAACTAATATCCCCGAAACCTTCATATATAATGAATTCTCTATTTATTCCTAATATGAATACGTAAACGGTCGTTAAACATAAATAATACTTTCCTTTTGAAACAACATACACGAATATTACTAATTTATTCATGAACCACCTCCTGAATACACAAGAATGAATAATATAGCTGCAAACTAATAGAATTTGGACTAGGAAATTATCACAGAAATGCCATAATACACGTTAATTCTCTTACCAATTATATTTGTGGTAATTATTCACCTTTATTCAACTAATGCCGGCTAAACGTCTAAACCGCATAAATTATCCTCAACGAAGGAAATAGTTTCTTGCCTCGCTATTGGATGCGGCCATCCGTCATGTGCTCGAGCATTAATTTCTGGGATGAGTGGAGTAGCGGGCGTTTTTGCGTAGAACTGCCCTAGTGTTGGGCGCGTGTCATGGGAGAAAGCGATCGTTGGACGATTCCTCTCACCTTAACACCTTCTTCTTTTTGGTAAAACAAGGTGTTCTTTTTTTTATTATTTATAGCTGATATGCTGAATCTCCTGATGGTAAGTCTGCTGATGTAGTCGAAAATGTTATTCAGGCTTACTTCAAATTACTTGCTCTCAAGGAGAACTGCCGGGTCACACAGTTAGGTTCTTGGTAACAGATTTACTATTTAAGGGTTGTAGTTTCCTAGTGTTTCCTAACATAAAACGTTACGTCGCATCTGCTCAAGTATACTCCCAAATTATTTTAGTACAATTTGCATGATGCTGGCTGTAATGACTGACATCCTAAAACAACAACAAGAAACGACAGCGTGCTTGCCGAAGCACGGAAGCGCTCAGAAGTTATGTCACTAGCGGCCACCGCGGCGGACGTTGCTTAAGAGTGAACTGGCCGGCCCGTTTTCCATACAAAAGTCGTAGGGTGATCACTCCCTTATTTGAGGATTTAGGTCCAAAATAAAGCATAATACCAATTGATCTCGTCATTATCTAGGCTTGTATGATGCCGAAATTTTAATAAAATAATGAACTTGGGAGTTATGAGCATCGAAACATTTTCATATAAAGTTTTCGAGGCTCATAACTTACAACGTAATTATCTTTTTAAAATTTTGGCATCATACAAGCCTAGATAATGACGATATCAATCTGTATTATGCTTAAGTCTGGACTTAAAATCTCAAATAAGGGAGTGATCACCCTACGGCGTTTGTATGGAGAAGTGACCGGCCAGTTCAACCTTAACTTAGCTAATCGGTTAAGAACGGCTATGCAACGTTCGCTACGAACGCTTCTAAAACTTAACATTTTCGAGCTTTTGTGTTCGGTTACTGGATCGGACAGAGACTTTAGAAAAAACTATTTTAGGCATTTCTTAACCAATTAAGCTTTAAAGTTTATGATGGCACTTTTTAAATATTCTATTTTCCAGTTCCTTAGAAGGTGCTGCTGCCCAACTTCTGGTATTTTACATTTAGTCGCCCCTTACGACACCCTTTGCATGTAGCAATCTAGGGTGACATTCGAGCCTGGCACCCACGAGGCATTAAATACCACTACAAACTCCTAACTAAGCTATGGTATATACCATAACTTTTGTACGAGTACCATGTCTACGCAGTCGCCTGATCAGTACAATATGATATTTCTCTAAAAATACAAAAGGACGACTCAAGATCAGTTTTTGACTTTAACAACTAAACGCGGTAAACTTATGAACATCAATTTTAAGGTTATCTAAAGTGATCGATGGTATGGTATCAATTTGTGCATCGTCAGTTTTATCTTCAACATATTTTGAACAAAAACTGGATTAGATTCGTGCATGCTATATATTATTTGATTTTTAATGACTACATTTTGTAATATTTTGAATTCTCTTAACACAGATTTAATAAAGAAGTAGAAATTAGTCCGGGTATGAATGTCACTCTACCCCCCATTTCTTCCCGTGAATGTCATCAGAAGCAACTAAGGGTATAAAACTAGAAGGTGGGCAGAGCAGCACCTGAGGAACTGCCATTTTACACTGCTACCCCCATGTCTCTGCCAAGCGTTGAGATTATGGTAAACTACCCCTTAAAGGGGGACGCTGTGTTCAGCAGTAGACGATCCAGACGATACAGCACAGAATCGCAAAGAATTAACTATTATATAAAGCACGTTTTAAGAGAGTTGTAACACTGCCTTTTAAGAGAATTGTAACAGATGTGTAAATATGTGTGCATTTTGCAACTTTATGCTTCTCAAAGGCGTATAACTGACGAAAGACGTTGCAATCAAATCGCTTCCGCTTCTGTCTTAGGTTGCTCGCTGAGGGGCTACTGCCAAAATTAATTATATTTCTGACGGGGAGGTAATTAGCGATTAGGATTAACTACACCTACACTAGGTTTTGTTTAATGAATCAGACTAATATGTATAAACAAAACTTATATACACCTTGACAGAGTGGTTTTGTAATTGAAAGTTGAGGTGTTTTAAGCTAGCATTTACTAACACTACTGAGAAAGTCTAGATACAAAGCAATTTGTATGTGTTTGTGAAAATATTTCAGACTGAAGCGCTCGTAGCGAAGTTTACTTAGCTGTTCTTAACCGATCAGCAAAGTTAAGCAACGTCCGCCGCGGTCATGAGTTGGATGGATGACCGCTAGTGACATTACTACTGAGCGCTTCCGTGCTTCGGAGGGCACGTGAAGCCGTCGGTCCCGGTTGTTGTCTAAGGATGGCGGTCGTTAAAGCATGGTGGTAGGACATTTTGCGAATGCCCGCCTGGCTAGCTACCACCCTCAAGTAGAAAATCTGTCGCCAAGCACCTAATGGTGTGTTCCGGCAGCTGTCCTTGAGAGCCAGTACTTCTAGGTTAGCCTGAACAACATCTTCGACCACATCATCACTTACCTAACATATCATGAATAAAAAAAATGTTTTTGATAAATAATGAGTGTACTGAAACACGCACACACACAACCACCTAATTTGGTTACAAGTCGCTATTTGCGAACTTCTTAGAAATTCCAAAAAAAGTTCAATCTTACAAGCGATTGTAACATTACAATGTACCATACCCTATGTCAGTTAGAAATATAAAATTGAAGGATAGTTTCAGAAAAATTTTTTTTTCTTTAATTTTTATTGTGACAGAACAAGCTCGAGGCCCACCTGATGTTAAGCGGACTAACCTCTACCTATAACAGATGCATTTAGTCACAAGTCACGAATTGCACTGCGCCCGTCATCTAGAGACATAGTTATTAAGTCTCACGTGCCTGTAACTTCACTGGCTCGAAAGGACTGCAGCCGGAACACACCGTTAGGTGCTTGGCGACAGATTTTCTACTTGAGGGTGGTCGCTAGCCAGGCGGGCATTCGCAAAATGCCCTTCCACCATGCGGTGAAGCTCAAGCCCGCGGCGGGATTCGAACCATGGACCTGCTGCGTGGCAGTCCATAGCCAATGTCACTGAGCCATCACTGCTTCAAAAGATATACATCCTTAGATAATTAATACATACAATTTATTGATTTAACTTGTTCTTGATGGTACCATACCGATTCTTTACACACTCTGAGCACTCTGGGCTTACATTTTAATGGCCAGAATTTATTTAATACGTTCCAGCGGAAATGTCCGTTGTTTTTTTTAATAACTTTTCACTTATGCGTGACCTAGGTACTGCATATAAATTTGAAATGCACTTGGTAATAAATACTGGCTACTGAATGTTCTGGAGTTCTCCTTTTCTACCTTAGGGTGGGTAGGAAGGCCGAAAATAAACTGTAGTTTTGAAGAAAATTCAGTTTTTTGCCGTCGGGTGTAAAAATGTTGTATAGACCGTGTCAATTATTATTGCTTAGTACCTAGTACAGCGCTAGCGGTGACGCAAATTTTGGTGGCTCTATACTACGCTGTTGCCCATACATTGCGTATGGTACAACTAAGGTGAACTTTGAAGTATTGAAATTCCAAATATATGTTTGTAAAACGAAAACTACTAACTCGATCGCGCTCGAAGAAACGGTAAAGGTTTTCATCAAGAGTTGAAATTACTAAGGCGTATGTTATGTGCCGGACGCCTTGCGTATACCTATGTAGTGACCGGGAATGAAACACTGAGTCTATTTTCACGAAGCTGTATTCTGAATCACAACAACACAGTTTATGGTGATATGGTAGGTTCACACAATGTCCGATGCTATGCTCTTAATTCTTATTAATGTATACTAGAAGGAATACAGTAGTGCGTGCGCGTGAGAGGATGGGGACGCGGAATTCGTGCGTCACGGGTCGCAGCGGATGGTGGACTCTCGAAGGGAGCCATGAGGACTCCCTTCCGCGATTGAGGTGACCTCTCCCCCGCTCTCCTGGTGTTACAGGTGCACGCATGTGTGTATGCGTGTGGTGATGCTTGTCGCCACATTACTATTATGTTATCCAGAGATAGGCAAATTGACAAATAGTTTTTCTAGTTGATTGAGAGTAGCTACTTGCTCGATGTTGGTAAGATATAATCGGGACCAACTTGGAGCTATAGTACTAAAAACAAAGAAGCAAGATTGGATAATCCCGTTACATCCCATAACTATAAAATATTATGCGAAGTCTTATATAATAAAAAATACGTTGACTTCAGAACCTTTTTAGGGTTCCGCACCCAAAGGGTAAAAACAGGACCCTATTACTGAGGCTGTACGTCCGTCTGTCACCAGGCTTTATCTCAAGAACGGTGATAGCTAGACAGTTTTTTCACAGATGATGTATTTCTATTGCCGCTATAACAACAAATACTAAAAATACAATAAATATTTCAGGGGGGCTTCCATTCAACAAACTTGATTTTTTACCGTTTCTTGCTCGATACTAATAACGGTGACAGGTAGACGCTTTAACTATTCACAGAATATTTACTTTTATGTTCTCTTTAAACATAATTAATTAAAATAAAATATATAATTAAGGGGGCTCCCATACAATAAAAGAGGTTTTAGCATTTTATTTACTAAAAATAATAATAATGAAAACGAGATAAAGGTACGGAACCCTTCGTGCGCGAGTCCACTCACACTTGTTTTTCCTTATTTTAGTAAGTCGGTGATCAAAATAAAATATTAGTGTATAATATAAGATAGATATCCCCGTGGGGTGCCGGGTTAGAATTGCACCTCCCCATATCATCCCGTGGGTGTCATAAAAGGCGACTAAGGTAACAATTATACTGCAAGGCGTGCAGCAGCGCCTTCTAAAGAACTACTATCTTACACTGCGATCCCCAAGCCGCCTGCCAAGCGTGGGGATTATGGCAAATACCCCCTTAATAGGGGAGGCTGTGTTCAGCAGTGGACGATCCGGCTGATACAGTACAGATAGATATACGATAACATAGCCAGGTTGATTTCTGACGATGCCATGCCATCTATTTAGGCCCATAAACTCAAAAAAAATGCATTTCAATACAACAGCCTCACTTGAGTGATGAGAAGGGGACCTTGGATCCTTTAGGTTCTGAGAAACCGATCCCTGGACATATTCTAATTATTACCTAATCTGTGATAGTAAGTTAATTTTCAAAGAACTCTCTGTATAGGTTTGGAGTATGAAGCTGTTCCTGGCTAGATGACCACAGGCTTGCCCCATATGCATGGTTTAAAACCTTTCTGGCAAAACGTAGCATTCAAATACCTAAAAGTATTTTTTGTCACTGATAGGCTTGCTTTTGACCTATATCTCACCTGATGGTAAGTGATGATGCGGTAAAAAATGTTGTTAAGTTACAATTACTGGCTCTCAAGGTCAGATGCCGGAACACGCCGTGGTTGGCGATTTTCTACTCGTGGGTGGTAGCTACTCATGCAGGCATACTCATCACGCTACCACTATGCAACGCTGCTATCAGGCGGAAATATTGTCTGTTACACTATATAATAAAAGTACATTCATTTTACAGCCCTATAAATCATAACACGTCCAAAAAACCCTCTCAGCCTCGACTATCACCAAAAACAAACTTTAAACCTTTTTCACATGAAACGCGTACAACCATTTTGTAAAAAAAACAGTGATAGACAGACAGACACTATGCAATCCATCACGAGACCTCTAGAGATTTCACAAAACTAATTTAGTATCAACTACGTCAAAAAGTTAAAACAAAAAGCAGTAGGATAACTACGTTGTTTTTCAGTTGGAGGCTCAAAAACTACTTTTTTAAATTTCAAGGAGTTTGGCGTATATATGAAGACCCTTTGTAAGGCTATCCAGCCAATCTTTGATTCCATCAATAATTACCAACATGTAAATTAATAAAGCGCTCTGACTGACGCTATCCTACATGCTATCTTGTGAAACAAATCTAACCTAAACTTCAAATGTTTGTTAAAACTACTTTATAATATCTTCTTCCTTCTTTCTCTTCATTGTTGGTTAAGTATCTTATAGGTAGTGTGTTTGACCACGCAAAAAGAATTTGCTTATATGACTTGTCTCAAAGAAATGAGGGTTCAGTGGCAATGATTGATGATTACCGCAGGCTTAAGCTTCACCGTTTAGTGATAAGTCAGTCAACAGGAATCGCCTGCCCAACTACAAGTATCATTCTCAAGTAGAAAATCTGTGGCCATGGCTTGGCATTTATGTGCTCCGGAAGCTGTTTTTTAAAGCCAGTAACCAATCTAGGTTATTATTTTTTTATGACGTCAACACGTTTGCCAAGTATTGTCTTTGTGATTGAAAAGTAGCCGTTCAATAGCTAAAACGTGCAACTTCACGTCAAAACGCGATTAGTTTTTTTTTCTTTGAGGTTGAATTTTCTCTTGGCTGTATTCTGCTGCGGTGATATTAAATAAACGGACGTGATGTCTAGTTACCACACTATAAAAAAAAACTACTTTAAACATAAAATACGCATTATTAGGGATAACTCAAATAATACTCGTCAGATTTTTTTCACTGTATTGTATCAGCCGGATCGTCCACTTCTGAACACAGCCTCCCCTATATAGGGATTCATTACAATGCCTTCCAATATTTTTCCTTTAGTCGCATCTTACGACACCCACGGGATGATATGGGGAGGTGCAATTTTAACCCGGGTGAATACACTTGTATAGTGCACCTGTATTTCTGACTTTTTTGATCTGAGGAATCCATTTAAAAAAATACTTATACACATATTTTAAGGATTCATCGTATCGTAAATTTCTGTGTACTTTCCCTGTGAATATATGGCCATAACTAGTTGCGCCTGTTAGAATCATATATTAGTTATGCTTCAATTATCTTAAGTAAATAAGTTACGAGAAGTTACTCATTATGTAATTGTAGAATATTCTAAAACTTGTTGATATTTGTCATTTTTAATAACCGCCACACTGAAATCCTACATAATCTGTCCTGTCTTATTTCGGGTTGGCTGATACGTTGTGGCGGGAACTTTCATATCTCTGATTGGTTGTGCTAAATATGGTGAGAACTTTAATGTATATGCGACAGACACTTGGCGCCAGTTATTGCTATAAAACCAATGTTTCAACTTACTGAGCCTCTCTTTATTCTTCACAAGTGACTGCTGCATCGAGACTTATTGAGTTAAGTACTGTATTATATTATTTAATGTAACGTAACTGATATTCACGTGCTGTGTGTGGGTCTATGTTTGTTGGCTTCCAAATTCGCCTTTTTTATTGTATTATTGTTGTGAAATGTGACTATACAATATTACCTTTGAAGTAATCCATGTGACCCTAATGATGTATTATTCTTATTAAAGTGTTCTATGTGTTCCTATAAACGTTATGTTTTTGAAGTTTCCTTAAGATTCCCTTTTGTGCAGAAAACCTAGTAAGTGGGATAGTTAAGTACTGAACTAGTAGTATTCATTTACTTTACCTTAATCTAGGACTAGATTATGGCATCACCGCCTGAAAACATCTTATAAGTTAATGAGCCTCAATTACAGATTAAATAAATGTTCTCTATCTTGACAAATCTCACACGCCCGTGTGGTGATGGATGATGATGAAAAAAAGTATCATATTTGTTAATCCACCGTCTCATCATGGAGGTATCTATACCAAATTTCGTCATAATTGGTCCAGCTGTTTGAGCGTGAATGATATGGCGAGGTGCAATTCTAATCTGGCACCCCACGGGGGTTTTTTCATTCATTTCACTGAAATTTAAATGGGACCACATGACAAGTACCAACTTAATAAAAAATAACATCAAAATCGGTGCACCCTGTAAAGAATTATGACGTAACACACACAAAAATAAGTACAGTCTAATTGAGAACCTCCTCCTTGTTTTTTAATTCTGTTAAAAAGGGGAATCGTATCTGACAATCCAATTCCTGGGTTCAGCAGTGTAATTAGAATTCCTGACAAAACAATTCTTAGTAGCAGCCCACAACCTGGAGATATTGCCAATACTGACTATAGATGGCAAAAAGCTCGCCCCCTATTTTATGGGGTAAAGACATAAATAGCGTTACGTGAATGCTACGATACCTTTGAATAACATTATACACAGGAGTGTTGCTATGTGAAAAGTGAAAATAAATATATTTTTCAGTGAAAACGATCGCCTCAAATGAACTCTTAAATTAGAAATTGTTATATTTTTGTGCCTATTTTGATAGCTTTGTAAAGTTGACGTACTGTTCCATTCTATACTGTTAATGAAATGTACCTACGCTTGCAAAAACAAACCACTTTTCGTTTATAAACGCTCGTCACAGCTGTCTAAAAATGTACCAAGTATGTACTTGTTAAAATATTAATTTGATATTGTTAGCTGAGTTCAGACCATTTATTTCGAAGGGCATCTGCTTATGAGGAGATAACAGTTAGTTTTTGTTGAAAGGGCACTCTATAGCAATGATTTTTTTTAGTATACCATCGTTATTATTGTAGATATTGAAAATTCTAAATAATTGGAAAATATTTTAAGAAATTAATTAATATTATGTTGGAGATCGAAAGCTTATCGACATCAGGTTTAAATAATAATGGCAGAGCTCTCATTAAGTGGGCGCACTTTTTTAATTTATTTATGTATTTTATTTTAACGCTACAAGCACGAGGTCTTGTACCGAATGTATACTTAAAATATTATTTTTATTATTGGGTTAGTATTTCTAAATACCATCACGACATAGAGAGCGACATTAAAAAAGGGTGGTTATTGCTCCTCAGCCCGTCTTGTACAACAGCAGTGTCAGACATTTTTACCGTAAGAAGCAACTTTGTGCTTGTGCAGCAAGATTGTGCAAACACTACTTTGTTTAGGCGTGAAGGTCACTGAAGTAAGTGAAAACACTGGGCCAACAATATATAGGTAAATACTAACGTCTCAGAGTGATGACCACAGTGTAGTGTCAAGATATACTGCCAATGGACAGACGCCTAACAGCACGGGTATGACTGTCTCACCACAAAATAACAGTTGAACTTTTTTTCTTATTGTTATTCTAATTTAATTGATTCTACTCAAGCGTAAAGACTTTATTTTTTATGTTATTGTGACGGAACAAGCTCGAGGCCCACCTGATGTTAAGGTCACCACTGCCTATAACAGAAGCATTTCATCACAAGTGAGGAATTGCACTGCGCACGTCACCCTGAGAAATACATATAGAGTCTCATGTGCCTGTAATTTAATGTCTCTCAAGGAATGCGGCCGGAACACACTGTTAGGTGCTTGGCGACATATTTTCTAATTGAGGGTGGTTGCTAGCCAAGCTAGCATTCGCCAAAAACTCTTCTACCATGCGGTGAAGCCAAGCCTTACGTGCCACCAATAGTGCTTTTACTGAGGATGTGCTGTACCTACGTCAGCCCATCCTGCCTTTACAGGCGTGAATTACAGTGAAGAAGTAACAGGTGGAAATATTCACAGAACACGTGTTAATTGAAAAAATACGGGTGAAGTCTCGAATTTTCATACAATAATAGAAAACGTTTCTATCCTACTAAACAATCACCGATTTTGATGATTTTTGGATATGTTATAGATGTTATCAATATCCAGATTTAGAGGTTTTTATTTTTAACATTATATCAAAGAAATTAGAATGAATGGGTATTTAAATACAGATATTTTCTCAAAAACTGTATCTCTAGTTTGTGAATTTATTATAGCTTAAAATAGTGATAAATAAAGAAAAAATAAAATCTACAAACCTAGTTTATTCTGTCAGTTATAAAATGAGACCAAAATTTCTAGATTTGATTAATGATTACTACAGGAGAAAAGTCTTCTTCCAGAACGCAAATTATACGCAAATTCTAAGTCAAAACTTGAAGAAGCTGCAATTGTCCTTATCGCACTATTCTGTTCGGGCGTTTAGCGGCGAGACAGCATCACTTTGTTAAAATACCTATTTTTCTGTAGCAGCTTCTCTTCCCGTTCCTCTTAAAACATTAAAAACAGAAATCACGATCGACAATGTTTCAGCTTCTTAATCTTCTGCTGTCGACAATCATTTGTTCTAATTTAAACAAATAAGACTCGTTTCATATATCCTAATCAATGATTGACTGGCATTTGTTTTTTAAGATTTCCCTATCCCCGTATAACTGATTCTTTTGTTTTCTTCGGCAGTTTAATTAATTTATTGTCTTTGTCAGGCGGTTCTTTAGAGGCCATCTGAATTGCAAATGACTATTTGCTGTTTGAGAGGTTTTTCTTGGAGCTTTTCAGTTGTATTTATTTACTGCGATTGTATTGTAACAGGCTTATTTTTACAGGTTCTGGCGCTTTTAAGGTTCTGCGCAGAAAAATGACCCTTATTGCTAATTTTGACCGTAGGTTCATCGTTCTTCTGATAGATGTCATCATCAACAACTTATCTACTATATTTGAAGCAAATTCAGTTTTTTGCTGTCGCGTGTAAAAATTTCCTATGAAAGGTGTGTAACGTACTGCGCTGCCGGAGACGCAAATTTTGATGTCTAATAGTCTATGGTAGTAGATTTGACTATGTTATTCTCGCAATGTATAAGGGTATGGTACACCTAAGGTAAATTTTTAGGTTCTCGATCGTGCGCTCGTATAGTCAAGACCTCCTGAGGATGCTTCGTTTAGAAACGAAACGCGTCGAACATTCCGGCTTGGCTGCGTGGCGTTTGTGATGTCACGTTGGCTTAACGTGATTTGGCGGAATTGTCACTGCATATATTATTATATTTATTAAAATATTAATTTGATGTTTTCTTAAAATATTTTTAAAATATTTGCTTATAAAATGAAAACTACTGTTCCGTTCGCGCTCAAACAAACGGGAAACGATCGGGGACCACCGCCCATCAATACTGACGGGATGGAACTGCAAAAAAAATTGAATTATTGAGATCGCAGTGTAACATGGCAGTGCTGCAGGTGGCGCCGCTATGATGATTTCTGGTATTTCTCCCTTTATTGCGTCTTACCAATCCCATAGGTAGATATGAGGGTTTTTTTATCTTTTTTTTTAATATAGATAAGCAAGCGTTTGACCACAGTCTCACCAGATTAAAAGTGACGACGCGGTCGATGGTGGAGCATGCTTGCCTAGCAAATACCTGTTTACTCTGTACTTGAAGACTTCTAGATTATATATATCGGAAAATAGAGACGCTGGCAGGGTGTTCCATAATTCGGCCGTACGCATTATAAAACTAGATTTAAAACGCTTTGTGCGTATTTTCGAGATATCGACCATGTATGGATTCCGTGTTCCTGTGCGTCTTGTTGTCCGATAAAAAAAAAGGAGAGGAGGGAATAAGGTTGTGTAAATCGATCGCACATTCTCCGAAGTATAAGCCTGTAAAAAACCAAGGAGTGCCATTCTAGTCCAGCACCCCACGGATCAAAAAAGGCACCGTCTGTCTTTACTGGATTGTATCTTGAGCCGTAGTTTATGGTAGCGACGGTATTTGAGCACCAGTGAATACCTACGTTTAGAAAAATTATATATAACAACACAAATTATAATTTGGTTAGTGTTTTTGTTCTATTTATACAATTGGTAAAAAAAACATATATCATAAAAACTGAGAAAGTGCGAGTCTGGCTCTTTCAGGCAAAATAGCAGAGTATATTGGTAATTTTAGAATTTATTGGTAAAAAAGTTTTAAAGGGTAAAAAAATGTTGGCCGCGCTATAAGGTATCAGGCAAAATAGCATTGTAAATTGGTCATTTCAGAACTTATTAGTTTAATATGTTTGCCGCGCTATGGGTTAAGACATAAATTAATAATTGATTTTTTTTTCTAATTATAAAAATATATACGTTATATATTTTGTACTCTACTCAGTGAGGAACCCACTGTAAATAGTATAAGATAGAAAGAAACAAAAAATATTTATCCCTTTTTTATATATTTGATTGGTAAGCTTTTGACCACTATCTCACCTGATTGTAACTGATGATGTGGTCGAAGATGTTGTTCAGGCTAACCTAGAATTACTGACCGTCAAGGACAGATGCCGGAACACACTTTTAGGTGCTTGGCGACAGATTTTCTTCTTGAGGGTGGTAGCTAGCCAGGCGGGCATTCGCAAAATGCCCTTCCACCACGCGGTGAAGCTCAAGCCGGCGGTGGGGAACTAACCAGAGACCTGCGGCACAGCAATACATAGCTATTACTGCTCGGCCATCATTGCTTCATAATTGCTTCATCGTTGCATCGACAGATGTGTCGGGGCCTTTATGTAAATTGTACAAATTAGATGTACAAGGTGTACGTTTACAAGGTGTACGTTTGGATCTAGATATATGTTCAAAATTGTTGAAGTGAATCATTTTCTTTCATTACTTGCATCAGTTGGCTACCTTTTTTATTACCTTATAAAATCGAAGAGGATTTATGGATGATGGAGAATTATCCGCAAACAAAATAGTATCATGGAGATGTTCGGCCATTTAGTAAATCGATGATATACTTAGAAAAAGAAAATATGGAAAGTAATATATAGAACAGAGTCGAAGAAACTACCCAACTGATGGTGGGCCGGAGCATTTCGACTGCCTGTGAGTCTGCAATGACTTGTGGGTATCTAAATGCTTTTATAGTATTTTGTTAATAAAGGCATACCGCCGGTTAAAAAAAAGTCGAAGAATGATGATCTCACATCTATATATAGCACTTTTGACTTTGACTTTGATCTGGTTCGATCCCCACCGCATGGTGGGAGGGTATTTTGTGATTGTTCGCCTTGCTAGCTACCACCCTCAAATAGAAAATCTGTCGTCAAGCAGCTAACAGTCCTTGAGAGCTAGTGAAATTACAGGCACATGAGACTTAACACAACAGACCTTTTTAACAGTTCGAAAAGTGTATTCAAAACAGACATTATTAACATTATAATTAATGAATAAAGTGAATAAAGTATGTTTTCACCTGTTATTAACCCACTACTTACTTTTTTATCTTCTTTAATTATATATGTGTTTATTTACCTGTTGCAAATGTTTGTGGAACTTTTATGAACAATGCATATTTTGTACTTCTGCTCTCTTTGTTATAAAATTATTTAATTAGAAAGAGGATCCGTCATTGGATGTAAGAATTAATATTTTTATAAACTATTGTAAATTAAGTTAAGATCTGTGGATTTTGTGAAGTAAATAAATAAATAAAAAAAAAGTCGCGGCTTGTCATGAAATGCATCTGTTATAGGCAGAGGTTAGTCCGCTTAACATCAGGTGGACCTCGAGCTTGTTCCGTCACAAAAAAAGATAAATATTATTATACTGATGTGCAATAATTCATCTATTACAATGGTTACGATGTGACAAACAAAAGATTTATTCACATTGAAAATTAACATTACATGGTTATTTATTCCGGTTATCCGTTATTCCGCGCTCCGGTTATTCCATGGTCCGCGGTCCGGTTATCCCGTTAATCCGGACGAAATAAATACACGGCGTAAATCAATGTTCATTGTTGATTCTGGACAGTCGGCTACGATAATGGTCTTTCGACGATTTTCGTCGACTTTCCGCTAGAACGTTGCCAAGAAATAAGGCTAAATAAATATAGCTAGAGTGCAGATTTGGCTGGTTTATTATGGGCGGATAGTTTTGGCACTAAGTGTACCTATATGTTTTAATGTCTTGCAAAAAAGGAGCAGTTTCACATTCGTATATTTTCTTCCTTTTCTATGTATTTTAGTTGATTTTTCTATAAATTTGGGTTGTCAGGAGAGAATTGAAAGAATCTTTAAAACTTCCGGGTCTTTAAGACTCTTCCTGCAGGAGTCATTCGCACATGAGGTCGCTCCGTTCCCTTAAGAAGGTTAAAATAAGAATGGAAGGATAAATTTAAGCAATGAGTCATTAACCAGGATAACTCAATTGGCAGAGCATGTCCCGGCTATAGGGACGGACCGTCACGGGTTTGAATCCCGCTAGTGGTTCAAATATTTATTTTCGTTGTAATTTAACGATTATATCAATAATTAAAAACTATTTAGATTACAGCCCACTATCAGTTGGCAGCGTGCCCAGCATGCTGGCAGCATTGCCCCGTTGAATTGCAATGCTTATTCTTTAAGCCAAATAGGTGCCAGCATTTTGATCACGCGTCGCATCGACCAAGCGCTCTGATAAATTTTGGAAAATACGATGAGCTCCCGGTCCCCACGGACCCAACGTCTCTACACCAAACGGCTCAAATATGTAACCCATACCGAGGTTAGCATATTTGCGCCGCTTGAGTTGCTCTGCCGAAGTAGCCGCGGCGCCCTCACGTGGGTTTCAGAAAGGTGTGACGGCGCTAAAGTGTCTACGCATGTAGCGTCCCACACTAAGGGCCGTCCTGATAGTGATAGTTCTGATAAAAATTGATATATAAATTTATAAATAAATAATATATAAATAAATTGATCCTACCAACAGATAGTGGGCTGGAGCATTTGGACTCCCTATGAGTCCAAATGCTTTTACTGTAGTAGCTGTAGTATTGTAGTAGCTGTAGTGTTGTATATAGTTTGTAGTATTTGTTTAATAAAGGCATTTAGATTACATATTAAACATTTGTGAATAATTTTTTATTTAGAACATACTTGCTCGTAAAGGGCCTTTTTTTTTTTAGTGTCGTAAGTCGTAATATAGTCTACTAGCTTATCGGCCGCGGTTCCGCCCGCGTTTATTTCGGTTATCGCGCAAAACCATTAACCTCTTTTTGCCAGTTAGATAAAATGTACTACTCTATGGAAATAGTTTGTGACCCGGGGAAGGATCCTCGGGTCACAAACTATTTCCATACTGCTGAACTAGCAGAAGGCCTCAAAAGGCGCAAATATAGTAATCTCAGTAGTTGCTACATGTTTGTGCCTTTTAGGGTCGAAACGCTGGGACCGTGGGGACCGAGCGCCAAACTGTTATTCAAAGACATCTCAAAACGTCTGATCGACGCTACTTGTGACCAAAATGCTGGCTTATACTTTGCACAGAGGATAAGCATTGCCATACAACGTGGCAATGCGGCCAGCATTTTGGAGACACTGCCTAATGGTAGCGGAATATTGGATAAGTTTTCTTAGTTAGTTTTAAGTTTTTTAAATAAATATGTTAATCCGTAAAATTAAGTATTTTCATAATAAACAAACTTACTACTTTCCATACCAAATTTCATCTAAATCGGTATTAGTTTTAAAGTTTATTCATGTCATACAAAAACACTAATCTTTTTCTTTATAATATTAGCGTAGATGTATAGTGTGTTTACGCGTGTATTTTTTTTCGTTTCAAAACAACTTATGTAACATTATGTACAAGCATGACTTACATTAGGTAGAAGTATATTATTTTGCAATAGTTTCTTTTTTAACTTATACCTTTATTAACAAAATACTACGAACTATATACAACACTACAGCTACTACAATAAAAGCATTTAGATCCTTATAAGTCATTGCAGACTCATAGGCAGTCCAAATGCTCTAGCCCACTACTAGTTGGCAGCGTGCCCAGCATTCTGGCAGCTTTACTCCGTTGAATTGCAATATTCTTTGAGCTTATTCTTTGAGCCAAATAGGTGCCAGCATTTTGATCATGCGTCGCATCGACCAAGCGCTCTGATAACTTTTGTAAAATACGATGAGCTGCCAGTCCCCACGGACCCAACGTCTTTTTTTGTTTTTTATGTTTTTGTGACGGTGTAAGCCCGATGCCCACCTGATGTTAAGTGGACTAACCTCTGCCTATAACAGACGCATTTCGTCATCGACGAATTGCACTGTGCCCGTCACACTGAGACGTCCAGTTGTTAGGTCTCATTAGCCTGTAATTTTTCTGGCTCTCAAGGACTGCTGCCGGAACACACCGTTAGGTGCTTGGCGACAGATTTTCTACTTGAGGGTGGTTGCTAGCCAGGCGGGCATTCACAAAATGCCCTTCCACCATGCGGTGAAGCTCAAGCTCTGGGCGGGATTCGTACCATGGACCTGCTGCGCGGCAGTCCATAGCCAATGCCACTGAGCCATCACTGCTTCAAAAAACGTCTCTACACCAAACGGCTCATATATGTAACCCATACCGAGGTTAGCATACTTGCGCCGCTTGAGTTGCTTATACAATAGTTACATTTCGATGACCTACACATAGCGCTGACTGGACTGGATTTATGTATTACAAAATCACAAATTATATTTATGTACTCTATAAAATTGTACTTTGCTCTATGGTCAACAGTTTCCGCAGCGTACGCGATAAAACAATTATTTTGTTATGTGTTTCACACGCTGGGTTACATTATCAAAGTTTTCATACCGATCCCTAAGTTTTTGAAAATCTTCTATAGCCTATGTTCATAAGAGGTAGTGTAGGATTCTAATGATGGCAGATTTTTTCAAAACGGTCACGTAGTTTTTAATTTATTCGAAACAGAAGTTTCAGTACAAAATGCATACAAACAAACAAATCTTTCCAATTTATAAAATTACTATAGCTTTTAGGCCGCGGCTTCGCCCGCACGAATGTCGGTTATCGCACAAAACCATTAACCTCTTTTTGCGCAGTTGGACAGAAAGTATCCTATGTCTTTTCCCAGGTCACTAACTATTTCCATACCAAATTTCATCCAAATCGTTCCCGTAGTTTTTAAGTTTATTCGTTGCATACAAAAATACAAATCTTTCGTCTTTGTTTTGAACTATTTTTTCTTAGATGTTTTTTTTTATAGCTAGCCTTTGACCACTATCTCACCTGATGGTAAGTGAAGATGTGGTCGAAGATGTTGTTCAGGCTAGACTAGAAGTACTTGCTCTCAAGGACAGCTGCCGGAACACACCGTTAGGTGTTTGGTGACAGATTTTCTACCTGAGGGTGTATATGGTAGCTAGCCAGGCGGACATTCGCAAAATGCCCTACTACCATGCTATAACGACTGCCATCGTAAGACAACAACCAGGACCGACGGCTAACGTGCCCTCCGAAGCACGGAAGCGCTCAGTAGTAATGTCACTAGCGGTCACCTATCCTACTCCTGACCGCGGCGAACGTTGCTTAACTTTGCTGATCGGTTAAGAACAGCTAAGTAAACTTCGCTACGAGCGCTTTAAAATGTAGATTATATACATAGTTTAGATTGACAGTGTGGCCTTAGCAATAAGGTCCTATTTTCTAGTACGCACAATTCTGTAACAAAGTGATTGACCCTTTGATTGTAAGCCTCTGGCCATGCATCTGTTTAACAATAAGCGGTGATGGATGACCCCGCCGGCTACCAGTTTTACTGCAGATTGATGTTTCATCAGTTTCTGGTCAGTTTGATTGACGATTTGTATTTCATTTGATTGATCACTCTTTCTATTGAAATATGTAGAACATTTGTTTTAAATTTGATAGAAAGTTATGTTGTATGATCAACGTTACAAAATCACAAATATACGATAGTGAAAAAATTAAGTCTTGTGCGCGATTAAAAAAATGTTTCCTATCGTATATTTGGGATTTTGTAATGTAATCCGCATAGCAGGCGTTATTGCAAACATAACAATGTTAAAATGATCAACGTTACTTAATATTTTTAACAAACAATAACTCCAAACAGAAAATATGTTAAAACAAAAAATGTATATAATAGTAAATTAACCAAACCATCGTATAAAGTTTTATTGTTCATGTCACATCGACAAATGTAAATGAAAACATTATCAATGTAGTTGAAGCCAATTAAATACGCATTAATTATCAATAATAATTTGATTGGTTAACACATATTTACAAGTCAAATCGGAAAACACATATAATAATCAATATCAAGATATACATTTCAAATTAATTAACGACTGAATTTATTGAACAAAAAAAATTATCGATTAGAAGTAATAACAAAAATATCGTTTGAATTTAAAGAAAAAATATTTCCTGGAATGTTTTTATTATAAGACATAACTCAAATACTACTATAAAAATGGGACCACATGACAAGCGCCAGGTTCCGAATATAAAAAATAAAGTATCAAAATCAGTACACACAGTAAAAAGAATATAAATAATAAAATAAAAATAAAACAGTTGAATTAAGAACCTCCTCCTTTTTTTGAAGTCAGTTAAAACAAAAACACCGATTGTTTTTATTATTGTCAGTAGACCACTACAATCTCACCTGATGGTACGTGATGATGTCGAATATGGTAAACAGTTTTATATTAAACTTGGACCTGGTATTCAAAGACACTGATAAGTGCTTGGCGATTGATTTTCAACTTGAGGTTAAAAGCTCGCCAGGTCTCCTATATAGACTTTTTTTTTTTTTTTTTTTTTATGCCTGATAGTTTAGCCTTTGACCACTATCTCACCTGATGGTAAGTGATGAAGTGGTCGAAGATGTTGTTCAGACTAACCTAGAATCACTGGCTCTCAAGGACAGCTGCCGGAACACACCGTTAGGTGCTTGGCGACAGATTTTCTACTTGAGGGTGGTAGCTAGCCAGGCGGGCATTCGCAAAATGCCCTACCACCATGCTATAACGACTGCCATCCTAAGACAACAACCGGGACCGACGGCTTAACGTGCCCTCCGAAGCACGGAAACGCTCAGTAGTAATGTCACTAGCGGTCACCCATCCAACTCATGACCGCGGGCGACGTTGCTTAACTTTGCTGATCGGTTGAGAACAGCTAAGTAAACTTCGCTACGAGCAAAAACGACTAACGGCTGCCATCCAAAAACCGGATACGACAGTTTAATGTAACATTGACAGCACTCGGAACTAAATGCAACTAGCGGTCACCCATCTAAGTATAGTGACTACAGAAAACATTGCATAACTAAATTGATCGGTAAAGTTGCGCTTTGAAGCGCTCGTAGCCAGATCCACTGTAAAACAAAGGTCTCCCCATAGAATTCCACAAAGAACAGCTATTAGTCGCTTGACACCATAGACTACCCGCGACTGGCATATATTTCAGTCAAGGTTGAATTGAAGAGCTCGTGTCGAAGTTTGCTTAGCCGTTCTTAACCGATCAGCTAAGTTAAGCAACGTCCACCGCGGTTATGACTTGGATGGGTGACCGCTAGTGGCATTACTACTGAGCTCTACCGTGTGTCGGAGAGCACGTTATGCCGTCGGTCCCGGTTGTTGTCTTACGGTGGCAGTCGTTATAGCATAGTGGTAGGGCAATTTACGAATCCCCGCCTGGCTAGCTACCACTCTCAACGGTGTGTTCCTGCACCTGACCTTGCGAGCCAGTAATTCTAGATTAGCCTTAACAACATCTTCGACCACATCATCACTTACCATCAGGTGAGATAGTGGTCAGAGGCTAGCCTATAAGCTATAAATAAAATAAAAAAAATAAAAGATGAACTAGACAAAACTTTGCTCCGCCTCATTCTAGGTTTGAAGAAGCTTCAAAGGTTTTTCAACGTGTAGGTTAATATCTTTCGCTGAACTGTTCCAATTAAATAAAGAACTTCAGTGTAGCTTTAAATCGTTCGCAATTAAAATAATTTTCGCACTAAAGCTGAAAAGTTTTGGTTTAACACAAAGTAAAGCTTTATATAACTTTGCTACGACGTCTTTAAACTAAACTATCAGAATTAACTTGATTAAAGCAATCAGTACTCTTTGCCCTTGGATTTTGCAAAGCTTATGAAGCTAGAACATTCGAATTCTTTGAGTATTTTCGTCCGGGGACGTACTGCCACCATGCTTATATCTACCGCCAAGCACTAATGTTCACATTGTGTTCCGGTTTGATGGGTATGGGTGCCGGTAATTTAGCCAGCACCGATAGACGAGACTTTATATCTCAGGGTGTAAAAAAAGTACATTATGCAACAAGTGCAGAAGCAGTGATGGCTCAGTGGGACTGCCGCGCAGCAGGTCCATGGTTCGAATCCCGCCCAGAGATTGAGCTTCACCGCATGGTGTAAGGGCATTTTGCGAATGCCCGCCTGGCTAGCGACCACCCTCAAGTAGAAAATCTGTCGCCAAGCACCTAACGGTGTGTTCGGGCAGCATTCCTTGAGAGCCAGTGAAATAACATGCAAAATGAGACTTAACAAGTATGTCTCAAGGTGATAGGCGCAGTGCAGTTCGTCACTTGTGATGAAATGGATCTGTTATAGGCAGAGGATACCGCTTAACATCAGGTGGGCCTCGCGCTTGATCCTTTACAATAACATTAAAAAAAAAAGTGCGCGAAGTTGTTTATTACAACTGAGACGGGTTTTAGCAGCCTAAATGGAGTAGGGATTGTAATAAACAACGCGCACGAGTTTCATACGACGTTTTTCAACACACTTGCGAGGAACGAATACGAAAATTTCGATACGAAAATATTTTCATTATCTTTTTAATAGCAATAATAATCTGATTAAGAAGGTTTATAATTAAATCTTCTAAAGTTCTACTTCAGTAGGTAAAAAACTCTTTGGTTTGTATTTATATGAAAAACGAACGAAACAAACTACAATCGCCTTGGTGAGAAGTGTGAAAACGTTTTTTTTTTTCTAATTAAAACTCTAGTGCGGTAAAGTAAAAAAAGCACGAGTGCGTCATATACTATATTATGACGTTAAAATCGGTGCATTTAAAGGCCTGTTACGAGCGAGTGTGTTGAAAATATGTTTTTAGTACAACCGTATCGGGTTATAACGATGTAATATAATAATGCCATAAAAAGTATATCCTACCTACTACATATGGAGAAAAGTATTGACTCCCCTTATCGTCAGTGAATACATCATACCTTCCCCCACGGACATAAAAAGGAAGGATTGTGTTATAACATTTTTCATCAATATCAATTGTAAAAACATACAAGCCATTGCATTAGTGAAAATAAAACAAAGCCACGCTTTAAACTAAAAAACATAGTCCACTCAAGCTACAGTTTAAACAAAAATATAGTGGCTAAGAATGCATTGGAATACGTAAAGAAGGGTTCCGTAGTGCAAAAATATTTCTGTTATAATAACGCGTCTGTTTCGACTATAATTTTTAGTCAGCATTATTGCCATTTTGTAACTGTAATAGAGAATAATAATTCTAGGTAAGACTGAATTAAATCTTCGAATGCATTATTAATTACGAACAAGTAATATCATGAGATAAATAAAAAGTTTGAATGGATCATGGTAGAAGAGCATTTTGCGAATGCCCGCCTGGCTAGCGACCACCCTCAAGTAGAAAATCTGTCGCCAAGCACCTAACGGTGTGTTCCGGCAGCAGTCCTTGAGAGCCAGTGAAATAACAGGCAAAATGAGACTTAACAGGTATGTCTCAAGGTGATGGACGCAGTGCAGTTCGTCACTTGTGATGTACCGCTTAACATCAGGTGGGCCTCGCGCTTGTTCCTTCACAATAACATAAAAAATTAAAAAAAAACACGGCCACGATACAAGTGAAGCCACAAAACCATGCTCCATTATATTGTAATCATATTTCATATCATTAGTGTAATTCGTGTTTGTGCGGTACTAATTGAATAAATAAATAATAATAATAAATAATAATATTGCCTCTTTCACAGTACATTACAGTAATAAGATTCCATTTTGCTATTTCATAACAGAACCCCAAAACATCGAGCACAATTATTATAAGAGCACTGAGGCACCATTTTCCAGGATTGTTTAGTCAACGGTTTTCCTTAATTTCGGATCCCGAGGGTTGCGTTGTTTTGTTTTCGATTACTTTTTGTATTTTCGTTCTCATTAGGTCGACGGGTAGTTCCTTTCAATTGTCTTTGAATGGAATTGGCTATTGTGAGGAACTTCATTACGATTGTGTCGCGTGGACTTAATCTTACTAGAAAAGAAGCTGAATAGAAAACTTTTGGATAACCTTATGGGGTGTTTTTAATTTGGCAATTGACTGGTTCCGGATTCAGTTTTTTTTTTTTATGCCTGATAGGTTAGCCTTTGACCACTATCTCACCTGATGGTAAGTGACGATGTGGTCGAAGATGTTGTTCAGGCTAACCTAGAAGTACTGGCTCTCAAGGACGGCTGCCGGAACACACCGTTAGGTGCTTGGCGACAGATTTTCTACTTGAGGGTGGTAGCTAGCCAGGCGGGCATTCGCAAAATGCCCTACCACCATGCTATAACGACTGCCATCCATAGACAACAACCGGGACCGACGGCTTAACGTGCCCTCCGAAGCACGGAAGCGCTCAGTAGTAATGTCACTAGCGGTCACCCATCCAACTCCTGACCGCGCGCGACGTTGCTTAACTTTGCTGATCGGTTGAGAACAGCTAAGTAAACTTCGCTAAGAGCGCTTCAAAATGAAGAGAATTGGGGTAAATAAGCCAAATGCGTCACGGTTCAGGTCTACTTGAAGGTATTGCTGCACATAAGAATCATAACAGGAAATTAACAAATATTTTAATAAAATAAATAAGGGCGTATTTAAGGCAACAGATAGCTTTTTAAAAAATTATGTTTAATAAAAAACGACTTTCTTCATTAGCTTACCTTAAATAGGTTATATTATTATCTTAATTATTATATATACTCATACAGTAGATTGAATAGTAACTTTAACAACAATTTTGATTTTGAATAATTTTAACAATCTGAGCTGAAATATTTCAAATAATAATAATGATATATTTGACTATTATTGATTAATATTATTGTCTATACATATTTATTTATCTTTTCTCATTGGTTGTGATGAAAAATAGTGTGTGTAACACGGGGCCAACATATTTGGTTTCGGCGGGCGTATATTGGATTCCTTACAATGCTCAGGATTCAACTTTAGAATGCTTCTCATCGCTCTGAATTCTACCCAACGCCCTCAAGAAACTAAATATTACTTTCAAATTAAAATTTAGTTTCTTAGTTAGTTTAATTTAGTTAGTTAGGCGTAAAAAAATAGAGTCTTTTATAAATTATTACAATAATTTTATTAGGTACATAGGTGATTGGCGGTGGTTTGGCAGAGGTGGAATATCCCAAGTACTTTTGCCTTCTAAAAAATCACCAAATTATAATATGCTTTTGCAATTAAAATCTTTTTCATATGCAGCTTGAATTTTCCTTCTGTGAGAACTGTTACATCTTTAGGAATTTTATCATAAAATCGCATATAACCTTAAAAAGACATATTTGTCTCTCACCTCTAAAACCTGCCTCCGCTAGTTTCTTCTTATATCTAGTGTCGTAAGGGTGATGATTGCATGAATTTAAATTTTCGACCATCCAAGGGGGGTTTTATGATTAAGCGCCATAGCTTCATTTGAGTATGTTTTTATTTTTAAATTAATGAAACTTACTCACAAGAAGAAAATAATGCATTAGTGCAACGCTCATTCTTGGATAGATTCTTTCTGAGTTGCACAAATCGTGCGCAGAGATGGCGTTAGCAGTTTCCAAATTGAAGAATTATCTGAGATGTAACTAAAACCAAGAGTAACTTATTATTGCTTATTTGTTAAACAAATAACCATTTTACGATGCATTTTTAAGACTGTTTGATTGACACTCCAAGCCATCTCAATCTACAAATAATCAATATACACCTACAGATACTGCTTACATTTGTCACCTAACAGACGACAAGCAATTCATTAAAAGCGTTTAATCAATCAGAAATCTAAATCAAACAAGGTCAACAAATTAATTGGACAAAGTACACAAAGCAACGTTTCTTGTTTTGCCCCAGGGACCAAGTCGAAGTTAAAACTTGCTCACTTAACGACATTGGTACAATCAGGCTCTTTGTTAAGTAATTAAGTTACTTTGTTATATAACGATAAGCTGGATTATAATTTAAATTCTGTGTTGCCTATTTTAACGCTTATAAACTGACTTCAATAAATTACAAGTCGTCTGGTTTATTGTGTATTTTATATCATTTTTTTAGGGAAGAAATGCTTTCTGATGTGTGGGAGTTGAAACCGCTAAAACCCCCCCGTAAACAGTCCTCCGACGAGGTGGGACAAGATGGGATCCTGTAAGCATTCACCATCTTGCCCCGGCGTATATTTTACTTACCTATGACAACGTATTACATTTTACTGGATCATTCAATTTCTTTGATTATTTAGGTAAATAAAACTTATTCCGGTTTAATGTTGTCTTAGGTTTTCGCGATTATTACACATAGTAATTAAACAACTTTAAACGGTTTAAATCGCGTATTTTCGATAATTTTAGTAGATAATTTCACCAACAGTTTTAATACGCGGATAACTGTATACTATAATCCATTATAATGTGATAGGGCATTGCTCTCATAGAACGTGAAACCTGGTAGCACATTTTAAATTTGTTTAGGTTCCCGGTGGAAAGTAGGAAACTCCTTGTTATGGAGCTTATGACATAAATCAGCAGCGTTGACATAGAAATTGTACATATTATCAGCTGTTGCAAGGGGGTCATATTTATTATATGTCTATGAACATATATTTTTATACATGACGATATATTTTTTTACAAAATTAGAACAAAAATTGTAGTTATATGACAGTTTTTGACCAAATTTTTTATTTTATATTTCAGACAGGCGATTTATAAAAATTATGTTGAAACAGCTGAAGTCTGACACTAAATTAGTGTGGATACTGAGTGATTAATTACAGTGTTTAGCTTTTATCTCATATTCTTTACTTTTCGCCTTAGTTTGTGACTGTAATAATGAGTCAATTTCGTAGTCAGTCATTTCATTATGTTTGACTTTTTTTATGACTGAGATATTTTTCTACTTGAGAGTGGTAGCATTTCCAAAATGCTTTTCCACCTTACTGTGAAGCTTAAGCTGGCGATGGGGATCGGACCATGGACCTGCGGTACGGAAGTCCTAATTAGTCCTAACCATTACCGCTGCGCTAACATTACTTCAAAAGTCGTCTACCGAACACAAACAATCGTCCATTACGACATAGATAGCATAACATTACAAATATACGATAGGAAAAATTTTAGTGATGTGCGGTATTCGAAACCGCGTTCATCCACCCCTTTAGCCGGGATTTACTCTAACCAATTGAGCTAACATGACAATGAGTCATAATTCAAATTTTCCCTATCTCTCTTAAACCATCGTATTGGGATGGAGCGACATCTATAGTGCAACTTACGTTGTACAAAGAAGACTGATTTTGAAATTGGTTTTATACTTGTAAATGATAACGGAACCTTATAATTTTAATATTATGACTCATTGTCATGTTAGCTCATTTGGTTAGAGCGTACCCCAGCTAAAGGTGTGGATGGACGCGGGTTTGAATCCCGCGCATAACTTAAATTTTTCGTATCGTATATTTCTGATTATGTAATGTGATCCGCATAGCAGGCGTTATTGCAAACATAACAATATTTTTTTTTATTTTTTTATGCCTGATAGGTTAGCCTTTGACCACTATCTCACCTGATGGTAAGTGATGATGTGGTCGAAGATGTTGTTAAGGCTAACCTAGAAGTACTGGCTCTCAAGGACAGCTGCCGGAACACACCGTTAGGTGCTTGGCGACAGATTTTCTACTTGAGGGTGGTAGCTAGCCAGGCGGGCAATCGCAAAATGCCCTACCACCATGCTATAACGACTGCCATCCTAAGACAACAACCGGGACCGACGGCTTAACGTGCCCTCCGAAGCACGGAAACGCTCAGTAGTAATGTCACTAGCGGTCACCCATCCAACTCCAGACCGCGCGCGACGTTGCTTAACTTTGCTGATCGGTTGAGAACAGCTAAGTAAACTTCGCTACGAGCGCTTCATTCATATTAAAATAGATATAGCATACCCAGTCTTATTTTAAAGCAAATCGATATATCACACGTTTTCCGTTACGATATCAGTCTCCGAGATATCACGGTTACTATTGGATGAGACTGCGGAAGGAAATCACGTCTGAAACGAAGACTCAGCTATTCTGCCCTTATGCCATTTGTATTAGATTTCGGTGAACGTTGTGAATAAAACTTGTCCTTCCTTCCTTGTCACGTGCTAGTTATCTTATTCCTGCCTTACCCCATAAATGTGAGGTTGGTATTAGATTGTTGCGGCACAAAACCTCTTTAGATGTTTTATTCTGCTGAAAGGCTTGCTTTTGTCTACAAATGATGATGTGGTCGAAGATCGTAGATACACTTAGAATTGGAAGGAATGATAGCCGAGCGATTATAGAAAATTAAACCGCTCTGCTATCATTCCTTCCCTTTCTAATTGTGTTTACGATCTTCAACCACTTCATCATTTGTGACCAAACTAACTACCACTCTCAAGTAGAAAATCCAGGCACTAACAGTGTGTCAAAAAATGGGGAAGAAAATTAAAAAAATGTTAAATTTCTCTGGAACCTAGGACATCAGTTCTAAAAATCTGAAAACTTGTACATTGGTAGAAGAGGGCAAGGAGTACACAATTAAGCCATTAAAATTCACGCTGCAGTAGTTTTTTTTAGTAACTAGGCCTGCAATATTAAATTTTTAAAAGCAATTTACTCTGGAACTATAAGTAATAAAAATATGGACTAAACGGTTATTGTAAGGGCTAACTACAGTGTTTAGTAATACAGATATCAGATGTCAAAATACCTGTATTCACTAATGACACACTGTTAGTTCTTGTATTTTCTACTTGAGAGTGATACTTAGACACCAGAGCATTCGCAAAAGTGTGTGATCAGTGTGTACACAGTAATACAGATATCAGATGTCAACATATCTGTATAAGTTGGCATCGTCAGGACCACTATGTCCTAGTTATGAATAAAATTATATTGTTATCATTATCGCCGATGCCAATGGGTGAATTCATGACACACTGTTAATGCTTGGATTTTCTACTTGAGAGTGGTAATTACTCTAACTACCACTCTCAAGTAGAAAATCCAAGCATTAACAGTGTGTCATGAACTGATTCAAATATGAAATGTCAACATTTTAGGGAAAATATTAACCTTGATTAGGGATCACATTACCGGTTATATACTCATCGGAGGAATATCTATCACTCTGGCGAGATTAAGTATCGGTTGCAAAAGAAGACTATATACTTACTGCATATAACCCGGTTTCATTGAAAACTTTATGCTATGTCAAAAGGTAAAGGTAACAATTTTCTAAGATAAAACGTTACGTCGCATCAACGCAAGTATATCCCCAAATTATATTACTACAGTTTGCATGGTGGTAGGGCATTTGGCGAATGCCCGCCTGGCTAGCCACCACCCTTAAGTAGAAAATCTGCCGCCGAGCACCTAACGGTGTGTTGGAACACACCGACTGTCCTTGAGAACCAGTAATTCTAGGCTAGCCTGAATAGCATCTACGACCACTGATGTGGTCCACTTGACATCAGGTGAGTTAGGAATCAAAGGCGGTTAGCCTTATTAGGCATAAAAAAGACGTTTTTTACGACAACCGATCCGGAAGTTAGGGCAAGTCACCTACTTGAAGTTACGCTTGTCGATTAGAGTTGCAGTGCCACATTCTCTCTCCTTGACACTGCACTGCACTCGTCGAGAACAGTTCTTATTGCTAATGAGCCCTCCACGCCTAAACACAGTAGAACTTCCACGTTATAACTTACTTTAAAATTAGGATATGGAATAGTTATCATTTTTTTCCGGGCACTGTATGATACTCTATAAAATTAAGGCATAAATTATAATAATGATAGCACGTTTACACCAGAGAGCCCTTAAACAACATTGAATCCATAAACAAACTTTCTAGTCTGTTCCTAGCCTTAAACATAAATCAAACCTTTTATGACATAAGATAATTTTACCTAACTTTTTACCTACACCTTCCTTACAGACTACAAACAAAAACCTACTCTATTGTTGAGCAGAAAGAATTAAAATAGCTTGAGTTACTTGTTTCTAGGCTAGGGTTGCCAGTGTACGTAATTGCGTGAGTTTAGGGCAATGATTTTATTTATGATCGCCCGTTTTCGAGGTATGCTCTGAAAAAAACTATTTTTCGTGAAAGATCTCATATTTGGCGGGAAGTTATGGGTGCCGATAAAAGGGTTGGGACGGAGCATGATTTTACAGGCTTTCGAGTTGTTTAGATCGAGTGGTTGAAAGTTTATACTGACGGTATTATAATTCCAGTTATGTGATAGAATTACTTGAAACTACTTAAAATTTAATTAGAGCTATTATTAATTATTCAACGGGGTAATGCTGCCAGCATGTTGCGCACGCTGCCAACTCGTAGGGGGCTGGAGCATTTGGACTGCCTGTGAGTGCAATGACTTATGGGTATCTAAATGATTTTACTGTAGTAGCTGTAGTGTTGTAAATAGTTTGTAGTATTTTGTTAATATAGGCATACTACCGGTCATATTAGGGCTATGTTTCAAATATGACATGCTGTTACAGTTAAACATTTCTACATCCTCCCATTTGGGTTTTATTACAGCACCGTCCAAAGTGGCTTGCCAAGACTACTAATTTTCAACTTGGTGATCTGGTTTTGATTAAAGATCCAAACTTGCCATCTCTTCATTAGAAACGAACGAAGGGACGAATCGTTCACTTTTGTCCAGGCAGTGACGGCACAGTAAGAGTATTAGAGTTAAATACTTCCAGCGGGATTTTGTTGCGACTCTGTTCATTGTCGCACCTAAATATGACTTAGCCCTATAACTATCTCATCACATCATGCCAAAAGGCCAACTAAAAAAGAGGATTATTTTTGTGTACTAGATATTAAAAGAGTATGATGTTAATTATTTTGTAATCTTAAATGCAGTTCATTTATAATTTATCCATAGATCAACTAATATAGACACAACAATTATAATAAAGAATAAATATTTAAAAAAACAATTATTTTGAAAAGTGCTAATGTACTACTGTTCCTTTAGTTTTAAGAGCATCAAATAATATTGATCCAATTTATATTGGATATAAATAGAAGTCAATTCAGGCGTTACTTTGCGGATATCAATATTAAATTATAATAAATATTTCAAAAGTAGGTATTCTTAGCAAAACTAAATCAATATTTTTATAAATCACTTATAAAATATATCTAGTGACAATTCCGCCTAATTTTCCTGTTAAGGCATACCATCAAGACATTTTCTTAATGTCACTCGATATATTTTTTTGTGTTGTATTAACATATTGATTTAGTTTTTTCTTAGAATACTTTAAAAATATTTGTTATTATTAAAAGTCAATTTACTTGATTATTTGTTTGGTTAAAAAAATTATCTCATTATACATTTGAAATGTCAAAAACAATATCACATATTAAAATAAATTACTGAAAAAGGTATGGTCAATAAAGATCAAGTGACCCAACCCTAACTCTAACTGGTGCAAAAGTGTCATTACACTGGTGGCATTGCCACGTTGGATGACTATGGTTTACCATTTGACTAGTAATGTATTTTTCACACAAAATTACCATTAAATAGAAAATTGTAGTCAATGTACTTTAAATATTTTAGTCACCTTCGCTTCAGTTCCGCTAAATTAACGCCACTCAATGTGTACAGGCACGATCTTCGATTTCCGTCGCTCAGCGCGCTCTGTATTTGCATAAACCAATATCCGGGGACTAATACACAGCCCTATTACCTACTGTAAGTTTGCTGACATTAAAGAGGCTGTACGTTTTAAAAGGAATACTAATGATTGTGTTCTTTGGAGTTATTTTTCAGTATTATGTACAAAAATGGGACCCGGTTACTAACCCTGTAAGAAATCCAACATACCGCCTACAAGCCGAGTGTCAGTCAGTTATAGGTAGTTTAGTTAAAGTAACTTTAAGGCTTTCGCGACTTAACCCGTAGTTATAAGTATTTAACGGGACTTAATCGCGATGAAAAACAAGTAAGTATATTATTAAATCGCCAGGTAGAAAAATCTACTATAGCTGAATATCTGCCAGAGTCAGGAAACAGTAATAATTTCCTAACATACAATGCGATTAAAATAAGAATAGGATCAGCCTAGCGCCATATTGTGACGTCAACACTAGAACTTGGTAAAGTGTGCAAAAAAGAAATGATAAAACATGTATAAATTTATAAAGAAAATAAAAAACCCAACTACAAATAATTTATTTTCGTTAAGTGTTTTATCGATCAATTGAAATTTAAAATGCCAGTTAATATATTTATGGAATCTTTTTTTAAAGCCAATTATTTTGATACCCAACACGATGGCTTTGGAAAAAAAAATAAATGGTTTTTCTCACTACATGGCGTCTAAAATACACTTGCTTTAAATTTTTTATGTACATAGGGTCACTTGAGCTACCAAGATAAATCTAACGATATCTCGTACATTAAAATCGGTTAAGCCATTTAGATGTCATGGTGAAAAAAAGAAACTCACAAACATACATACATACATGAAACCTGTAAACTTAACACATGTTTATGTGGGCAGTCGTGTAAAAGAACAAGTAGTCATAGGTAGGTAAACGAAGTTGTAGGTGACTGTAGGTACAGCAAACACAGAAATAATTTGAACTGATTTTATTTGTTAGCAATATTTTGTACTTAGGTATCTTAATTTGAATCGCTTAGCTCTTCGATGCCCCATATCCTGATGGCCAACTGAGTCAGACTCATCGTTATCATCGTAACGGTAATAAAAACAAATATAACAATCACCAAAAACATATTAAACAGTCAACAAAAACAAATTATACAGTCAAAAAAACGCGAAGATCAACAAACACTCGGAAACGTGTCGCGTAGTAGTACACTGTCGGAGAAATAAGAAGCTGACGCCCGCGTTGTCATCAAACCAAGATGGCGTCTGTGCTGTCAACCTTAAAAATATGAATTTATTAAAATTAACAATATCGTGTCACTCATTTAAAATTACGTATAAATTATATTAAACAGACATCAGCAGATTATATGGCACTGCTCTATTTTTAAGTTTATTCTGCTGATCGTACTAATTAGAGTGAATATGAGTGAAGTTAGCCGAGAGCCCGTCCTATTCTTATTTTAATCGCATTGTAGCTAACCCCTGGATTGAGCTCCTCGATCCAAAAGTCCTTGGAACGGAATGACACTACCATTAGTATACTAACACAAGTAGCTATTGAAATAAGAAAATATCATAATTTCAGTCGAGATAATGGTTTTATATTAGCTGCAACCTGAAATCCAGTGCGAAGGAAATGCACCAAACGCTGTTTACATTCATTAAGACCTGTGGATGTTGTCAGTGTTGTGTGTCGAGAAGATGCATAGCTGAATCAAATGCGGGTAGTTGGAGAAAATACCCGCCCTTCAAGACGTTGACACCACCTCTTCAGTCCGCTCGTGACCGTAATATACTTGTATTTAGAGCGATTAAGTCCCGTTAAATACTTATAAACATAGTTTGACTATATAGCTTGAATCATATGACAAAAACATACCCATTTACCAGTTGAAATTTGCTGAGAGTATGTATTATGTAGGTGGACTGATGAATAAAGAACTGATCTGAAGCAGTGATGGCTCAGTGGCATTGGCTATGGACTGCGGTGCAGCAGGTCCATGGTTCGAATCCCGCCCAGAGCTTGAGCTTCACCGCATGGTGGAAGGGCATTTTGTGAATGCCCGCCTGGCTAGCGACCACCCTCAAGTAGAAAATCTGTCGCCAAGCACCTAACAGTGTGTTCCGGCAGCAGTCCTTGAGAGCCAGAAAAATTACAGGCTAATGAGACCTTAACAACTGGACGTCTCAGTGTGACGGGCACAGTGCAATTCGTCGCTGACGAAATGCGTCTGTTATAGGCAGAGGTTAGTCCACTTAACATCAGGTGGGCCTCGGGCTTGTTCCGTCACAATAACATAAAAAAAAAAAAACATACAACTACTTACCCGTGGAGTACGGGGCTAGGATGTCCCCTCATAATGGAGGAGGCTGTGTGAGTGACCAACCCGGCTAATATAGTACTAATAGCGAATAATAAAAACAGGCGATTAAAAATGTAGGGGTCCAGCATTTACTACAAAGCTTCCGTGATTTGGAGGGCACGTTTAGTCAATGGCCCCGGTTGTCCTCGGATAGCCTATAGTAAGGTGGTATAGAAACTTTTCCAAACGCTCGCCTAGCTTCATACCACCTTCATATAGAACATCTGCAACTACATGTCCAACGAGGCTATGTTGCATGGTGGTAGGGCATTTTGCGAATGCCCCCCTGGCTACCACCCTCAAGTAGAAAATCTGTCGCAAAGCACCTAATTGTATGTTCGCGCAGCTGTCCTTGAGAGCCAGTACTTCTAGGTTAGCCTGAACAACATCTTCGACCACATCATCACTTACCATCAGGTGAGATAGTGGTCAATGCTAAACTATCAGGCATATAAAAATTAAAACATCTGTTCAAATATAACAACAGTAAACATTTTCTTTTGAAAAATTATGATGCATTTAGAGCTTACTTTAATTCACAATATCGATTTTAATGTTTCCAATATAGTTAACCAGTTTTAATAGCTAATTTGATTAATTAAATGGCAAAACCTCAAGTAAATCATTTCCGACAACGACAATATATTAAGCTTTATGGTTGACCTGATTTATTTATGCAGCTTTTAGTCTATTTTGTGTTTACGAAATAATTGAATAAATTTTGGAGAGCCAGTAATTCTAGGTAAGCCAAAAGAACATCTTCGACAGCATAATCACTTACCATCAGTTGAGATTGTGGTAAAAAACTATATAAAGAGCGTGAAAAAAATATATACCTTAATGATACCTTAGTTGATTTTTACATAAAAGCTTGCTTATCGACAATAGTTACAAAATCAAAGCATATGAAGCTATATGTTTTATGCTTTTACTGTGTATATAAAATATATTTCATTTTGTAATTTTCTACGTTTTGACATTGTTTTTATGGTGCCGTGCCTCAAACGGAAAAAAACGGAACCCTTAAAGGATCGCTTTGTTGTCCGTCTGTCTGTCAAGACTCTTTTTCTAAGGAACGCGTGGAGACTTAAAGTTGTTAAGTCTCATGTGCCTGTAATTTTACCGACTCATACCCTTCAAACCGGAACACAGTAATGCGAACTTTACTGCTGGGCGGTAAAAAATAAGTTTGGTGTCATTACGTCCCAAAAGCTAGAGAACAACTATTGTAACTAGGCAACCATCATCGACCAAAAACACGCAAGACTTGTCCTTTCGAACATATACTTTCACACACGTAGCGTTTCCTTTGACATCTGAATTTTATAAAATATTCCATATTTCTTCGCATCATTGTATTGTGAAGTATCTAAATAGAATATTCAGGATTTCTATTGAATTCTTATGCACGTCTCGAAAATGAAGCTGACAGCTCTGCGAGAACATCTGAGATAGATTAGTTTTGTGTCATAGTGTTCAGGTGTTCAGGTTATGATTGGTTTACAAGAATAACAGTATACCGTACTTACAATGTACTTACAAGGAAAAGTGGAAGGCACTAGACCGCGCGGAAGGTCACCCACTCGTTGGACTGACCAGATCAAGTCTGCCATTGGAGGTTCACTAAACCAGTGCAGCAGAATGACCTCCAGCAGGCAAAGGTGGCGAACCATCGTGAAGAGCATCACATCTGCCCCTGCCAGTACTACTACTACATAGCGATCACGGCCGCTCTGTCAAGAGCGTACCGGATAAGAAGAAGAAGTACTTACAATACGGTTTTCCAGTTCCAGACCTTGGGTGATGGCTTTTCAGCGATTTCTGTATTCTAATTCAGCGGAAAAAGGGGATGAAAGTCAAAAATGTATTAATTCAACTATTCGTTTTTTGTGAAAATAGTGACAAGTGAGCCTGGCGCCCCACGGGCTGCCCGGCACCCCACGGGCTGCCCGGCACCCCACGGGCAGCGCGGCACCCCACGGACAGCTAAGCACCCCACGGGCAGCCCGGCACCCTTATTTAGTTTTGCAAGCTTGCTAAGATAAGGCTCTTTAATCTGGAACATTCGCAACAATCAGTTTTTTTAATGGATTAAATATAATGACCACCATAAAATGGTTATATTTTTTTTTATAGCTGATAGGTTAGCCTTTGACCACTATCTCACCTGATGGTAAATTATGATGTGGTCGAAGATGTTGTTCAGGTTAACCTTGAATTACTGGCTCCCAGTTCCCCTTGAAGACAGCTGCTGATACACACCGTTAGGTGCTTGGCGACAGATTTTCTACTTGAGGGTGGTAGCTAGCCAGGCGGGCATTCGCAAAATGCCCTACCACCATGCTATAACGACTGCCATCCTAAGACAACAACCAGGACCGACGGCTTAACGTGCCCTCCGAAGCACGGAAAATATAATATACAGTATATAATATACAGCAGGTTGCAGGTTTTAGATTAGCAAAGACAAATAAAAGGTCCTTCTTAGGTAATTGCGTGCGGTATTATAATAAAGTTCCCAAACATATTACAACACTCACAGAAGGGAAATTCAAGTTGCACGTGAAAAACATATTGATTAAAAAATCCTACTACACAGTTTCTGATTACATTAACTACAAAAATGCCTGGACAATTCCGCCTCTGCCAAGCTATTGCCTGTCACCTACATAATTTAAACAAATATTGTAATAACTCTATTATATAGTAAGTATGTAACACATTGTTAAAAAATGTTTAAAAGAATGACCCATAGTTTCTTGTCCGTTCTTCTCGCAGTGGCTCTATACAATTTATTTGCTGAACGTGGCAGTACAATGTAGAATATTTAAATACTAAAATTTGTAATTGACCTTCATAAGAGCGTCGTAGACGCCTAAATTGAATAAATGATTTTGACTTTGACAGCAATTTCAGATTCTTAACTAGTTTGCTTTAAGAGATAGATCTCCTTATAAAAATGGTTCCTAATTTGGGTCCAAACCACTTTGTCACGACCACTTGAACAGCCTCTCTAATATGAAGCTGTTTTATTATACATGTTCATAGATGAAAAAACATCAAAAATATATTTTTATATGGTCGCATCACGTTTCAATAAGTTGTGAAGTAAGTTGCTTACGGTCGTACACCCGTGTTTGTCAATCTAAAAATATGAATTC
The DNA here is from genome assembly GCA_963890685.1 of Plagodis pulveraria. NCBI lineage: Eukaryota > Metazoa > Arthropoda > Insecta > Lepidoptera > Geometridae > Plagodis > Plagodis pulveraria. The sequence continues at coordinate 21,157,287 of OY982972.1, forward strand.
AAAAACTAATGCACAAGTTAGTTTTTATTAATATATTTGTATTTTACTTAGGGTGTTCCAAAAAATGTCATCCGACATGCTTGGTAGTAAAATTGTTTTTTTCATTTTGTCTCACTTCTTATGTATATGCCCACCTAAAAAATAAATTAAACCAAAGTAGGTACGTAATATTCAATTTTGATAATGAATAGATTCAGGCATTACTTTGCAGAAATACATAATATGTAATAATAACAAATATTTTAAAAGTATTAAAAAAAAAACATCAAATTATTTATTTAATAAAACATTTAATTTTTTTTATAAAATAATATATATTTAGTGAAAATTCCACCTAATTTCCGAGTATTCGACGCGTTTCGATTCTAAACAAAGCATCCTCAGGAGGTCTTGACTCTACGAGCGCACGATCGAGACTGATGTATCGATTCTATTTTGGGTCAACGTTGCACAATAAATTATATTAGTCATAATTTAAGGTTAGTGACTCATTCCGTATATTATGAGCAAGAGATCCGTGACATACAAACGGGCAGGCAGACAGTGGGTTCTCGTTAATAGAGTTCCGTTTTGCCCTTTGGGTAACCCTAAAAATGTAGTAATCGAAAAAAGACGGGAATCTACATAGAGTTGTTTTATCACACAGAAAAGCTAATAATGCGATTAAAACTCTCTTCAAAAAATTATAATTTGAAGCAGTGATGGCTCAGTGGCATTGGCTATGGACTGCCGCGCAGCAGGTCCGTGGTTCGAATCCCGCCGTGGGCTTGAGCTTCACCGCATGGTGGTAGGGCATTTTGCGAATGCCCGCCTGGCTAGCGACCACCCTCCAGTAGAAAACCTGTCGCCAAACACCTAACGGTGTGTTCCGGCAGCTGTCCTTGAGAGCCAGTAATAGGTTAAGTTTGTTAAAACCTTCGATCACATCATCAGTTACCATCAGGTGGCAATGTGGTCAAAGGCTTAACCATCAGAAATAAAATAATATGATGATGTTTTATTATAAAAAGAAGAAGAGTGCTAAGCGAGACGTCAACGCGGGCGTCCCGAGCTCTCCTTGAAAAATACCACCGGATGTGGTTGAAACTATAGTCGGAGCTATCTGACTTATTCACGTGAGTTATCCCGCATTATTTACTAATATGATGCTGTTGTTTAAAACTAAACTTTTTACATTTTATCTTACGGAAGTAAAAACTTTTTGTTACTCCGGCAGACGCCGGCGGGAACGGAACTTCAGCACAACTGTCAGGTGACATAATGCCTTATTTCAGCTGACATTGCATCTTGACATGTTGGTAGAATAAGTAGATTTACGATATGTATACGATTTTTATTTAAACCATATAATAGTAATGAACAGATTCAGGTGTTGTTGTGATTTTAAATTCATACATATATAAATTAAAATTAATTCAATAAAATTGCCCGTGGGGTGCCGGGTTAGAAACTCACCTCCGCATATCATCCCGTGGGTGTCGTAAGAGGCGAATAAGGGAAAAATACTGGAAGATGAGCAGCAGCGCCTTTTAAAGAACTGCGATCTCACACTGCGATCCCCAAGCCGCCTGCCAAGCGTGGGAATTAAGGCTCCCCTAAATAGGGGAGCCTGTGTTCAGCAGTGGATGAGTCGGCTGATACAGTACAGTACATACATATATATAATCACGCCTGTATTCCCCGAAGAAGTTAGCAGAAGTGTAAACACCCTTGTTCCGTCAATTGGGTTTTGGTCCCATGTACTAGGGGGCGAGCCAATTGCCATTCACCGGGCATAGTTTTAGGGTCATACAAATTGCGAACAATATGTTTTTACTAACAATATATACGACAGGAATACAAGAACATATTGTATGAAACCCTGGCAAGGCACTAAGATGGTTTACAGCCTGTCGTCGTTTAATGCACACCACACCCTATTCACATCCACGTCGGAAGTGGCATACTGATCATTTGGCACACTTCTTTTTTCTCTTAGTCGCCTCTGACGACACCCACGGGAAGAAATGGGGAGGTGACATTCTAACCCGGCACCCCACGGGTTTTAAATTCATACATTCGAAAAACACTTAAGATATAAAAAATATGGCTAGTGACAATTGCGCCCAATTTTCCTGTTCCTGACGTGACGTCACAAACGCTAAACAGCCAAACCGGAAGAACTTTCGACGCTTTCGCTTCTACACGAAGCATCCTTAGGAGGTCTTGACTCTTCAAGCGCATGATTGAGCATAAATGGTATATTATGTAGGTAATATTTTTTTTAAATCGACGTAAGAAAGAGAATATGAATTTTTGCAATTAAATGCCTTATTATTAATATATTTATATCTATGAAAACTGGTAATCTGTTTTTGGGTTTTTGAGGTTGTTATCAAAATGAGAACATTTCTCCATTATGTTGTATGTTAGCGCACTTTTTTATATAATCGTTACTTCTTTGGTAGAACAGAGACACTCCTAAATCAAATTTGAATTAGTCAATTAGTTATTCAGTTACACTCAATTTACTGGAAAAAAAAATTTGTGAACGTCAAGATTATTTTACTGTGAACTCAGTTTTTGAATCACGATGGCACTGTTCTACATTCATTTTAAAATTGAAATATATAAACATACATATTTTAAAATGTTAACATGTGTTCCTTTTTATTTTTATTTTTTATTTATAAGCAATAATTTTGTTTTGATATTACACTACTAATTTTACGTGTGTATTTCTTTGAAGTGTTTATAGTTTGAGCGCTGAGTAATACAATTATCAAAATAAGCTATTTAATATGCCAGCATATGAGAAGGTTAACCCTATGAGGTTGTTAGCGTTTTACCAATAACCCTGTATAAGAGTTAAAACCGAAATCTACTTTCACGACCAAGCAACTCCTTACAATTTTTCGACGCCGAACTTTTCCTGAACTTCCTTCAGCGTTTTTAACAATGTAGAAATGTAGAGCTTCAGCTGATATTGAATTATGTCTTTCTTTGCTCAACTTTTAATAGGTTATTATTTTTTGCAGGGCGGCAGAGGTCGGTTTTGAATTTTTATTTAATTCCAGAAGTTTTTGTGGGAAGGAAATAAAAGTTTAAATAAATTTATTTTGAGTTTGTATAAGGGCCATAGTCCCCTTTTTAAATAACTGGGGTATTATTATGCACCCTTTTTCCACGTGAAAAGGTTTTTAAATCGTGTTAAAAGAGGCTCACCCTCCAACAAATTTTCACACATGGCTCTAATTAATTAAATAAATGAATGAATATTGTAAATACAAAATAAAATAAAAAACCGTAATTTTAAATACAGTATTAAACAATATTGCAACTTTGTTTTTTTTTAAGATATTGTGACGGAACAACCTCGAGGCTCACCTGATGTCAAGCGGACTAACCTCTGCCTATAACAGATGCATTTCGTCACACGAATTGCACTGCCTCCGTCACTTCTTAAGTCTCATGTGCCTGTTATTTCACTGGCTTTCAAGTACAGCTGCCGGAACACACCGTTAGGTGCTTGGCGACAGATTTTCTACTTGAGGGTGGTCACTAGCCAGACGGGCATTCGCAAAATGCCCTTTCATCATGCGGTGAAGCTCAAGCCCGCGGTGGGATTCGAACCATGGACCTGGATAGTGGTATTTGCTATGGATGCTATACGCAGAGCTCCGTGGTCTCAGTTCCCAGCAAGCTTGTGTTTAATCACCTGGTGGTAGGACATTGACTTATTTTTCAACAACATTCCTTCAGTTCCAGTTTCCATTTCACGGTTAAGCTGTGCAACATCTTTAGCCACGTCCACGAGATAATGGCCTAAAGTTATCTACTGAAGAATATAAGGTTATTTACTGAACAATATAAGATTATCTATTGAACAATATAATATAATCTAAGGAACAATATAAGATTATCTAATGAACAATATAAGACTATCTACTGAACAATATAAGATTATGTAATGAACAAAATTGTAAGATTATCTTTTTAACAATATAATATGATTTGATGAACAACATCAGGTTGGCATATTACATTTTCCGAAATATTTTTACAAGTACACTATGACCAGTATATAACTCAAAACTTTTTTCAATTTGCTTATAGTTTAACCTTCGAGCACTATTTAACCTAATTATTAGTATTGATGCGCCGGAAGATGTTATTCAGGCTTATTTAGAACTATTAGCATCCAAGGACAGCAACTAAATACGTATTTTAGTATAGCAATCTATTTTAGCTAGGCTGGCATTAGTGAAATTCCCTACCACTATGCAACTGACATCCTTATACAACAACCGTACACGCTATACCACTAGCGGTCATCCGTCCAAATCATGACCACAGCGGACGTTGCTTAATTCGGCTCAGCGATCGGTTAGAAACTCTACTCCTCTACTCGCGCAGAACTATTGAAGTAAAATTGGGCATCATTCTACTTGAAGTGGCAAGCCAGGAAAGGATGCAAAATGCCACTGGAATATACTGCAACAGCAGAAAATATACCTTTAACCCGAATTCCAGTAAAACCACTAACTATTTAAAGCAACACCAAACTTTTCATTTAACACCACACCAACAAAATATTGGAATTCACTACGTAAATAGTTTCAAAGTTACTCTTACGCGAAATAGTAAGAGAGCTTGTACAAAGTTATGTTAAGGTCTGTTGAAAAAATATTGTAACTACAATAAAATTATTAAATCTATTCTCCTCTTCCTATTCTCTAATATTGTATTTAATCCTTTTTTATTTATTAGTACTAATATATTACAAAATCACAAATATATATTATGAAGATATTACTTAATATGCATTTTATGAATTTAATTTCCTAAAATATATTAACTACAATAAAAGGCGAGAGTATAACTAGCACACTATTTAAATTGTGATAAGCTTAGGCTTAGTCTAACACTTAACCTATTTTAAATTTAATCACTTAGTAGGTACTATCAAGATTATTTTTTTGCACTTTGATTTCACTTTCTTGCTCCGTTGACTCAAACACATAAAGTGTTTTAAACCAGACCGTTGCAGTTACTAAGATATGATTTAATACTACAATCTAATTTAAAAGATTGAAAATACAATAGTTTTTATTTTCCGTTTAATTGTTAAACCAAATAATTAATGAACTAACTAAAACTTGAAATATTTCACTAGAAGCACAATCATAAAATCTGTATATGTATTAATCACCTTTTCCACTGCATCTCGACAGTGACAGCCAGGATACCCAGTTTTAGTAGATTACCCGGTCTTATACCGTTTGATATATTAAGATACGATGTCTTCACAGCCCGATCTTCATCCATTCGTTCTAAATGTCCGTCCTTACCAAGTATTATATACTATTAAAGTACTATTATAATTATATAGTTAGACTATTTAAGTACAAACCTACATTCTCATATATACTTTTGCGTCGAATTGACTCGTCAGCTCTCCGACTACATACCTAGTAAGGTTCTATTTAACCATTTCCAGTTGGACAGACTCCAAGCAGAGTTTAAAATATTGCACAAAATAACTCTGGGGTAATGTATTATTTCTTTCTGTGATTTGCTATTTTTTTTAATGTCATTGTGACAGTACAATCGCGTATCCCACCTGATGAGAAGCGGACTAACCTTTGCCTATAACAGATACATTTTGTTACAAATGACGATTGACACTGCGCCAGTCACCCTGAGAAATACAGTTGTTTAGTCGCATGTGCTTGTTTATAAATACTTTCGACTGTATATTACTTTCCATGCGTGCGTGAAGTACATGCTAAGTCTTGCTTTTCTTATATTTGATAGGCTAGCGTTAGACCACAATCTCGCATAATGGTAGGTAATAACATAGCCGAAGGTGCTAAACAAGATTAATTTACAGCGAGAACTGGCTGAAGACAGCAGCTGCAACACCGTTAGGTGCTCGGCGACAAATTGTATTGGTACAAATTGTATTGTACTGGTGCTAGATATGTTATAGAAATACTTCTGTTATAGGCAGAGGTTAGTCCACTAAACATCAGGTGGGCCTCGGGCTTGTTCCTTCACAATAACATAAATAAAAATCTAGTAAGGTGGGCAATTCGTAAATAGCCCTACACCATCATGCAAAAATCGAACACTATCGCATGCTCAGCCATGTCACATAAACAAATATTTTCGCTTCGCTTGAATAGTCAAACTACTAGCGGCTTTACGCGCTGCAAGCGGTTCCGATTCTGCTACCGATATCGAGGTGCACATTTTGCGCTCTAAATGTATTCTTTTAATGTTACAATAATAAATTGTAGTCGTCAAAAGAATAAACTGTAATTATTCCAAGAAAATATTGTAATTATTACAATTTTGAAGCAGCGATGGCTCAGTGGCATTGGCTATGGACTGCCGCGCAGCAGGTCCTTGGTTCGCATACCGCTACGGTCTTGAGCTTCACCACATGGTGGAAGGGCATTTTGCGAATGCTCGCCTAGCTAGCGACCACCCTCAAGTAGAAAATCTGTCGCCAAGCACCTAACGGTGTGTTCCGACAGCAGTCCTTGAGAGCCAGTGAAATTACAGGCCCATGAGACTGAATAACTTTGTCTCAAGGTGACGGGCGCAGTGCAATTCGTGACTTGTGACGAAATGCATCTGTTATAGGCAGAGGTTAGTCCACTTAACATCAGATGTGCCTCGTGCTTGTTACGTCACAATAACATTAAAACAATAAATAATATAATACAATAAATTCTAGTAATCATTATAAGAATATGTAGTAAGTATAACATGTAAAATATTGTTAAATTTATAATAACAGATAGTCACTGTTACATGAATTAGTAACAACTAGGTATTTTAGTAATGGTAACTAAACGACTCTTTCTGACACAAATAGCAAAAGAATTATTTTAAAATTTACTAGAATTTTAGTTACAGAAACCAGATTTATTGACAGTGTATATTAGTTATCATACGGATGGATTGACAGTCAGAGTCTTTAAGTGAGTATCATTAATAGGTCACCATTCTGCCCAGTAGGTGCGGAACCCCAAAAACTATCGGCTATGGAGATAAAACCTTCGTAGGACCTAGATATACCAAAGCTACGCTTTTACCTCTCCACCAGTCTATGAAAATAGTTCCAGTAATATTTTAAAAAGCTTCCATTCCCACTTGACTACATTAAATATTCAGATTTCCTGAAAGGATGAAAATAATGTAAAAATATCTTCTTAGTTTATTTTAAGAATATTTTCTGTATTTTTATGCAACTGCTGAGGTTCCGCGTATTTTGCCGCAAGCGGAGATATCGCAGACAAGAATTCCGTTATTAAAAATGTTTAACATTTTTCCACTCGAGTATTTTCGTGATAGTTAACGATTAAAGTTCTTTATATTAAAGAATAAGGGTGAACTGCACTAATATATGATAGCAACTGCGCCTTTTAGTCCCGTGAAAATGATATAATAAATAATTTTAACAAAATTACTGACTTCAGACATAAAATTTGCTTTATTAGAGACAACTCAATTACTATTCATCCGATCTTACTCAAAATTTAAATGGGACCATATGACAAGCACAAGCTTTTGAACGTAAAAGAAATCATCTCAATCGGCACACCCTATAAAGAGTTATAGGGTAACATACACAAAGAATACAGACGAATTGAGAACCTCATCCATTTTTTAAAGTAGAATAAAAAAGGACGCGATGAAAAATATATTTTGTGTAAATCCAGGACTTACCTATCTACATTTTCCAAGTTTCATCCACACCAGTTTAGCTGTTTCAGGGTAAAAAAGTAACACACATACACTGACATCCTCTCTAACAAACTAGCGAATGTACGAAAATTACATTAATCCCTGCAAATACCAAAATACGTTAGGCTTTTGTCATCTTTTTGTGTGTTAGTTATTCAATGATATTGGAGTATATTAACAGTACATTAAATTTGCCGTGGTAATGAAATGTAACAAAAGGCAGACAGCTGTACAAGTACAATAACAAAAAAAAAGTATAAAGTACTTTTTTTTGTTATTGTACTTGATATGATTAAGGAATGTTAATTATTCCAATCGAGGTGACAATATTGAAAAGGCTGAACCGTATTCGAGGGCTAAAAATAGATTAAGCCGAGATAGGAATAATTACTGTAGCACAAATGTCATGCAACTTTTTCCGATACACTTGTGAGTAAGTAGTTAAATCAATAACTCTAGGTATGCACTAAAGAAAGCACGCTGATTTAAGAAAAAATAAGGTGCCTTTAGTACAACAGTAAGAAGGTTATTAGGTGATTTGGAAATGGTGAAAACTCCTTGGCTTGTTTTTTCTAAGGAAAATGTGTAAAAGACCTAACCTGCTGATATAACCTGGTGACCGCAACTTAACTGGAAAATTAAAATCACAATGCAAAAAAAGAATATTTCCAAATAATTAGGTAGGTACTTTTCACATTTACGTTAGCTACTTAGTACCTACGTACTTAAGCTTTGGAAATTGCTAACCCTAGCATTTTTTTTCTATTCACCCCATATTGCCATATTTTGCATGGTGGAAGGGCATTTTGCGAATGCCCACCTGGCTAGCGACCAATAGTAGAAACGAACGAGTAGAAAAATCTGTCGCCAAGCACCTAACGGTGTGTATCGGCAGCAGTCCTTGAGAGCCAGTGAAATAAAAGGCAAAATGAGACTTAACAGGTATGTCTCAAGATGATGGGCGCAGTGCAGTTCGTCACTTGTGATGAAATGCATAATTTAATAGGCAGAGGATACCGCTTAACATCAGGAGGGCCTCGCGCTTGTTCCTTCATAAACACATTTAAAAAAAAAATGCGTGTCTATTGTACCCATGTTTCATGTCAATGGAAACGTCAAATATTTTGTTCATTTTGTTTTGTAATAGGTTGTGTTTCGGAATAATTGCCAATTTAGATGGCTGAAAACTATTAAAACAGCTAAGAGACAGCTAAACACAATATAATGTTTTCTTGTCTATTGAAAACACACATAAAAACGAGGTTAAACTTCGAAATTGTGTCTATTCACCCCGTTTTACGGTTGTTCCTGTATCAGCCGGATCGTCCACTGCTGAACACAGCCTTCCCTATAAAGGGGGTATTTGCCATAATCCCAATCCTTGGCAGGCGGCTTGGGGATCGCAGTGTAAGATAGCAGTTCTTTAGAAGGTGCTGCTGCCCAACTTCCAATATTTTCCCTTAGTAGCTTCTTACGACACCCACGGGATGATATGGGAAGGTGCAATTCTAACCCGGCACCCCACGGGACTACTTTACGGTTGTTAAAAAGCTTTATTTAACCAATATATTATAACTGCTTTCTTTTAAAACATAACATGAGCTGATAACCACTAGCGATAGCGGCAGTCGATTATGAAGTGTAACACCTGTAACAAGAATGTTCTTTGTGTAAAAGACGTTATTGTATTTGACGCTTCGAAGTATGCTTTGTGTCTTTCACTCGATAATGTGACGCAATTTTAAATATCTGGTCTAATTAACAGCGACGCTTTATAGACATATAACGAGGGAAGTGTTAATATTTTTTATGAAATAGTAAAATAAGTATAATAGTAGAATATTAGAATAAGTATCTGTTTGTTGCTGTCCGCACATATTACTTATCCAATTTTGTTGTCCTTTAAAAGCATCTTCTTTATACGCACAGGTACCCCAGTACAAAACTCTATATCTCAATATACATTCAATATAGGCGTAACAATCAAAAGCGTAGTTTGGTTAACGACTTTATCAGCATAAAAAGTAAAGGAAATTTATAGTGGGTATATACAAAGGACTACTGTTTATATATATTTTCTTATTGTTTCTTGTATTGTTATACCCTATAGTGGAGATATTCACCTCACCACCATGACGAAAACGCTTGCGAGGACAGACTATGTTTTGGTCATGCGGTGACATTTTTTAAGAATAACAAATAACCTAAGTTAATTTTTTAAGTTTATTCGTGATAGTTTAGCCTTTGACCACTATCTCACCTGATGGTAAGTGATGATGTGGTCGAAGATGATATTCAGGCTTACCTAGAAGTACTGGTTCTCAAGGGCAGCTGCCGGAATATACCGTTAGGTGCTTGGTGACAAATTTTCTACTTGAGGGTGGTAGCTAGCCAGGCGGGCATTCGCAAAATGCCCTACCACACGACAACCGGGACCGACGGCTTAACGTGCCCTCCGAAGCACGTGCACGCTCAGTAGTAGTGTCACTAGCGGTCACCCATTCAACTCATGACCGCGACGGACATTGCTTATCTTTGCTGATCGGTTAAAAACAGCTAAGCAAACTTCGCTACGAACGCTACGATTACTATGTTTAAGGTTGAACTGGCCGGTCGCTTCTCCATACAAACGCCGTAGGGTAATCACTCCCTTATTTGAGATTTTATGACCAGAATTAAGCATAATACCAATTGATCTCGACATTATCTAGGCTTGTATGATGCCGAAATTATAAAAAGATAATTAATTTGAAAGTTATGAGCCACGAAAATGCTATATGAAAATGTTTCAAAGCTCATAACTCTCAAGTTAATTATCTTATTAAAATTTCGGCACCACACAAGCCTAGATAATGACGAGATCAACCGGTTTATTATGCTTTGTTTTGGACCTAAATCCTCAAATAAGGGAGTGATCATTACCACGTTTGTATGGAGAACGGGCCGGCCAGTTCACCTTTAAAAGATCTTTCTTCTTTAGCTACGAGTATGTTTATGATTATGTTTTCGTGTCATCGTTTTGTACCAATCCCACATTACATGAAAAAAGGGTAGGAAAATGATGTTAGAGTTTCTCAACAAGCCGTTACCCCTTGAGGAAATTTCGCTTCATTTGTCCTCCGCCATAACGCGTTTCAGCGAAAACAACGGCAAAATTTATATTACTACATATACAACTTGCTAACAACATAGATACAGCTTGTATAACGTATATAACAATTTTCCCCTTTTTCCTTATGCATGAGAGATCCATTTTAGGGTTCCGGATGGAAAAATTGTAACGGAACTCTGTCATATCTATCATAAAGATTCTAAAATTCCACGAATCGAGTAATCGAATTTATAGCCTGGCAACGCATCCTCAAGATCTCTGGTGTTGCGGATGTTCGTGGGTGACAGTGATCACTTACCACCAGGTGCGCCGCGTGTTCCTAACAAGTTTATGTCTCAGCGTGCCACTCAATCACGATAGCATAAAAAAATATCTGATCTAATCCATAAAATTAATTAAATACCCATCATATTTTTTATTTTTACAAAGTAAAGCAGCGTTTTTCAGTCAGAAAGTAGAACAACATACTTTTACTACATCTAACACTATATATGATGATATATGAAATAACTTGACGAAGTCGGTGGCATACTGATTCGAGCACTCAATATTGTGTCCATGATCCCCAGCGTCGTCATCGTACATTTTCAATAAAGAAGTGGGTTCTATTACAGAAAGAAGTTTTTAAGCAGTGATAGCTCAATTGGATAGGCTATGGACTGCCGCGCAGCAGGTCCTTGGTTCGAATCCCGCCGCTAGCTTCAGCTTCACCGCATGGTGGAAGGGCATTTTGCGAATACCCACCTGTCTAGCGACCACCCTCAAGTAGAAAATCTGTCGCCAAGCAACTAACGGTGTGTTCCGGCAGTAGTCCTTGAGAGCCAGTGAAATTTCAGGCACATGAGACTTAACAACTATGTCTCAAGGTGACGGGCGCATTGCAATTCGTGACTTGTGACGAAATGCATCTGTTATAGGCAGAGGTTAGTCCGCTTAACATCAGGTGGGCCTCGAGCTTGTCCCGTCACAATCACATTAAAAAATAAGTATTTCTAGAGTCAAGTAAAAAGTAAAGAGTGGTGTCATATGTCAACAATAATTAGGTTTTAACATCAGTTATACTTGTAATATAATAATTCCTTATATTGTTGACTAGTTTCATGCCTTGGCGTTTCTGTAAATGTCACTAATGGTAATATAAAAATTTACTACCTACTTTTATTTTTTTACCTGCTGTATGCCTTTATTAACAAAATACTACGAACTATATACAACACTACAGCTACTACAATACAAGCATTTAGATCTCCATAAGCCATTGCAGACCCCAGGCAGTCCAAATGCTCTAGCCCACTACCAGTTGGCAGCGCGCCCAGCATGCTGGCAGCATTGCCCCGTTGAATTGCAATGCTTATTCTTTGAGCCAAATAGGTGCCAGCATTTTGATCAAAAAATATGTATAACATCTATATGTAAAAGTTTTGACATATAAATTTTTCTGTTGTAAATTTAGGTAATTATAAATATAGGGTACAGTAGTAAGTCAATTTAGGGTATTTCATTACGTTATTGTATTGCCCATAGAGATCGATCTCCTTTAGTTTCTGTGATCTGTGGTATTGCCAAAGGAGTAGGTGAAGGTTTATAGCTTAATCTGTTTAGGTCCCATGTAATGAGGGCCGATCGAAATGTCCTCTTCGTTTGAAGCCGACTTTGGGATGTATTTTTTGTTTTTTAATTAACCTTTTTTTTTAATTATCTGACAGTGTATTTTATATTCAAAAACAACGCTTTACGCCTTTCTGCGAACGTGGCAGGCATAGAAGGTAGCTCTTAAGATGAAGTAAGACTGAAAACATTGCAATAAGAGTGGTTAAAAATTGTAAAATTGATTTTCTTTTTAATGAATAAACATAATGAGTATTTTCAGATTTAATTATAATACCTTGATAGCTTATTCTGCTGTGTATGCACTCCATGCGGCCCATGAAGTGCTGGTTTAGAACTGATACAATACACAGTACAAAGAGCCCATTCTACGTTCAGCCAGTTTCATTTCAACCATATTCGACTCCTCATTTACCAACAATTGAGATATAGGTTGCTAGCTACCACCCTCAAGTAGAAAATCTGTCGCCAAGCACCTAACGGTGTGTTCCGGCAGCTGTCCTTGAGAGCCAGTACTTCTAGGTTAGCCTGAACAACATCTACGACCACATCATCACTTACCATCAGGTGAGATAGTGGTCAAAGGCTAACCTATCATGCATAAAAAAAAAAAAAGGTATTAGGCTATCGTATAAGAAACAAAAAAACCCTATACGGAACCATGAAAGCAAGTACTTACCCCGCACTTTATTTTCCTTTTTTATTTATAGAAAAGACGCTGGCCGCTGTCCAAAGGCAGTCCTGCATTGCGTACAGAGTTCTTCGATTGGATTTACTATAGATTTTTTATGTTGGATAAATTTTGTTCCGGATTTTCGGAGGCGGGTTTATGCTGATAAATTGAGCACTTTGCGTGTAACGCGGTTCCATAAGTCATATTTAGGATTGCTTGTAAAAAAAACGTAAGTAAAATCGAAACGGATTTATTTTATTTTACCACTTTGTATCTTTTTGATCAATATGATATGTAATCAATATACCCAATATTAATTTATTAATTTAAATAGCCTAATGTAATCGATATCGGTATATTTTAATCGAGTCCAGGCAATCGATTAAAATATATATAAATTGAATAGCTTTTGAATAAAATGTACTGGCAAACATAAAAATGTTTTAACCAGATCTTTGTACTATATTGAAATAGTATATTACTAGTGTTTTCGTAGCTCTTTCCGTAGAAACCTAGTTTCGTCATATACTAAATATTTACCAATTTTTTTTTCAAACTCGTTGAAATTTTTTACTGTTCTATAACTTAATATCTATGCTTCTGGTTTGCCAGTTTTTTAGTTTAACTACTATTATATTATCTCTAAATGTCAATAGAAGAATTAATTCCCATACATAACGTTTTTTTTAAGTTATTGTGACGGTACAAGCTTGAGGGCCATTTGATGTTAGGCAGACTAACCTCTGCCTATAACAGATGCATTTCATCGCAAGTTACGAATTGCACTGCGCCCGTCACTTTGAGACGTAGTTGTTAAGTCTCATGTGCCTGTTATTTCACTGGCTCTCAAGTACTGCTGCCGGAACACACAGTTTAGGTGCTTGTTGACAGATTTTCTACTTGAAGGTAGTAGCTAGCCAGGCGGGCAATCGCAAAATGCCCCTCCACCATGCGGTGAAGCTCAAGCCGGCGATGGTGATCGAACCAGGGTACTGCGGCACGGCATTCCATAGCTATTACCGCTCGGTCATCATTACTTCGATATTTTTAAATAATTAAGAACATCCACATTTTTACAAAAACTGACAATATAGAAGCATAGGTATAGATAGGCCCAAGGAAACGTAAACACCGCCACAGAAACAATGAATATGACATTTTCTTACTCTGAATTATTTGGTGGTCTAGAGAATTCGTTTCTATTACAAATAAAACAAAAGTAATACTTAAAGGTTTCTGTCATTATAACTAAGTATATGACAAATTAGAAAATTAATCTTGTTAAAACGGTTGAAATCCTGTCTTTTTTATTGCCGATAGACATTTATCTTGTACCCACCACGTGATAGTAGGCTATTTCAATTACGAATAATGAATAGATTCAGGTGTTACTTTGCGGAAATCCATTTTTAATAATAACAAATATTTAAAAAGTATTATTAGAAAACATCAAATTAATTATTTAAATAAACATAATTTTTTTTTATAAAAATTATATATATCTAGTGACAATTCCGCCTAATTTCTTGTTAAGCCGACGTGACGTCACAAACGCCACGCATCCTCGATCGTGCGCTCGTACAGTCAAGACCTCCTGAGGATGCTTCATTTAGAAGCGAAACGCTTCGAATACTCTTCCGGTTTGGCTGCATGGCGTTTGCGCCGTCACGTCGGCTTAACAGGAAATTAGGCGGAATTGTATATAAGATATAATTTTTATAAAGATTTTTTAAGTGTTTTATTAAATAATTAATTTGATGTTACCTAAAAATACTTATAAAATATTTGTTATTATTTTACGAATAGTTGTCTAGCTACAATCATCAAGTAAAAAAACCGTTTCTTAAGCAAATTTTCAATCAAGCATTATAAATATATGGGTTGTACCAATACAATAATTGGTTTAATTTGTGTTTGCTGGTCAGTTCTTATTTACGTTTCCTTTGAGCGAGTAAACAGCTTATTCGTTCCCAATTGTAAATGCAAAATTACAATATAACAATTATTAAGTATTTTATGAACCCAAGAAACTCCTTATTTTTTTGGAACTTGAATGTTTTAAGCGTAAAGTCTGCATTATCTTGACCTCAGTTTTTCCATCATTTCTCTCCGTAAATTATTGCGAAGACTTGGCATCGTTCGAACAGCTGTGGATCTTGGCAGCTTCAGCTAGTTCCGACTCTTTAATCAAAAATTGAAGTATATAAGAGAGAGATTTTTGCACCTTTCTAAATATTTTATAATAATGCATTTTGGGACTGTATGTGCTCTTTAAAATTGAATATTAGTTTTGTGAGTGATGATGACAGGTAACCTCTAAAGACAGTAGTAGCTAAGTAGAAGTGACTCATTACTTAGCTTCTGTCATTTCTATTTCACTTACGAATCTAAGTAGGGACCTTAAAATGAAGTGGTCTTTGAAAAATGACATACTGACGTGTAGGACGTAGAGACCTCATTTCGAATGCAAGTGAACGAAAAAGAACTAAAAAACATGTTCATAATTTGCCTTTTGAGACTTTCTTCGCCTTGGGTGAACTAGCCGGGCACTTCAATATCATTCTTACTTCTAGCAAAAAATAAACTTTACGATCACCAGTTACTTTCAACCTTTAATAAGGCATTGCGCCATGCAGATTGGTGAGTTTCTTTCCGGAATGAGGAAAATCACCGAAGAACTACAGAATTTGCAGATTAAATGGGCAGGCCAAATTGCTCTACAAACCGATAAGCAATGGAGAAGACAAGTTCTCGAGTGATTACCGCATTACGCATGTATTGGGTTTAAAGAACTTTATTTTGTCTCATAAGAACTAATGTTCACTTAAATATTATTCGTTAAATTGGTAGGCCTCTTCACTAGGTGTACCCACGACAAAGTAAGAGTCGCGGGTAGATACATGTGACGAATAGAAATCTGATGAGATTTTTGACCTCATTCCTCCCTCACACTTTTATAACTAAACTGGCCGCTATCGTCAGAAGTCACCCGCACATTATAGATACGTAGAAGTCTCGCACTACTCGATTTAATCGTCTGTTTCTGCCACGTACCTGTATGTTGTGGAATGCTCTTCCACCTGAGGTTTCGCCTCAGGTCTACAATCTTAACCGCTTCAAAAGAGACGTGAATAGAGTCCTATCTCTTAATGGTAGGCAACGCACCAGTAATGCTGCGGATATTACAGGTGTTCATAGGTGGCGGTGACCACTTACCACCAGGTGGACCGTCTGCTTGTTTGTCACCTTTTGTATAAAAAATGAGCTGTAAAATGTAGCGTTCTGTGGAGAAGAACTTTGTTCAACAGTGGACATCTTCCGGCTAAGGATGATAATGAGATAATACCTAAATTGGAAAAGGTATGATCCATAATCACAACACGGCCCAAAGCGTTAAAATAGAAATATCCGTTTTCAAAATAGAACTGTTTCAAATTTAATAAAACCGAGTAAAACACCTTACTCACGAAACATTTCCAATAAATTGCTCTAATCTAATCTCCCGATACAAGATATCGTAAGCATTTACATGAAATTGGGGGAAGTCCCCAAACTTTGGCGTATCAATCATATAAAACTTTTTGTATGGGGAGAAATTGACGAGCTTTAGCGAATAGTAGATGAATTGCTTGTGGCAAATTAGAAAAGGCGTCGGATAATTCGAAGTAATGCTTTTTTATACCGTGAAACTTTTAATTATTTTACAACTTTTCATAGATAATCATTTTTAGGGTTCCGTACCCAAAGGGTAAAAACGGGACCCTATTACTGAGACTTCACTGTCCGTCCGTCCGTCCATCCGTCCGTCTGTCAACAGGCTGTATCTCAAGAACGGTGATAGCTAGGCATATTGGGATTGCACCCTCAAGTAGAAAATCTGTCGCCAAGCACCTAACGGTGTATTCCGGCAGCTGTCCTTGAGAGCCAGTAATTCTAGGCCAGCCTTAAAAACATCATCACCTACCATCAGGTGAGGTAATGATCAAAGGTCATCCTATCAGCTATTAAAAAAAACCCACGCTTGGCAGGCGTCCTGAGGATCGCAGTTTAAGATATCAGTTCTCAGACGGCGCTGCTGCTCACCCTCCGGTATTTTTACTTCAGTCACCACGACAGACATTTAGCTTAATATCTGTGATTGACCGATTTTACGTTTAAATTGACCGAGCCAGTACGCGAAGGACTTCAAAACAGACCGAAACTTGTCGGAATCTTTCCAGTAAATATAACGTGGGTCCTTGCCGGTTGCTACAATAAGTTAACTTAATAATACCTATATTCTGATAGCTGTCCTTGACAGACTTTGTTCTAAGCTTAACCTCAACAACATTATGACACCAATTGGCGAGCAACTAGTCAAAATCTAGCCTAGAAGCAATGAAAAGACAGATAATAAAACTTCCGAAGCACTATAGAACAAATTTGACATCCAATAACACCTCTCACCCGCTTGCATTGAATCCCAAGTGAAAACGAAATAAGTGTACAAGGGACCTCTTTCATAAGCACGAGTGTACAATAGCAGACGGGGTAAAGAGGACATTTGGAGAGGGTGCGAAGAATTGACCTCTTCTGTATGCCGGAGGCGCAGCCGGGGGCTGAGAGACCAATACTGGACGCGGGCTCAATTGAGCTTTATACTCTGTTTGGAATAGACGAGTTTTTGGACAAGTAGTCACTTGAAATCGGCTACCTTGTCCGTGTTACGATGAATTGAAGATTTAGAAGCAATGATACTTTATGGTAATAACTATGGTTATGCTGGTCTACGGTTCGATCCTCACCTGAACCATTCGGTTCAAGTAAATTTCGCAAAACCATGAGTGTTAAAAAAGTGGTCAAGGGAATAAAAATAATTCTGCAATAGCCAATTATGAAATTTGAATTTTAATTTAGTAAAGGGCAAGTTTTATATATCAATCGGCATTTTGTTATAGATTTTTATTGCCATACAATATAAATTGTTTTTAAATAGTCCTAAACTAGACAATATAGGCATTACCAGATTTTTCTGATAGCGAGTCGATCGGTGCACATCACCTTTTACATCCTTACAATAACTTTTATATCGAAAAAATACAGGTTTTGTTTCACAAAAAGGTTTTCGCAAGGGCAAAGGCATTTCTTCTATGTAGAGACAAGGAAGAAGTAGAATGTTTAATTGTTTAAATAAAGGTCTACATGTGTCTCTACTTCGTGCTGAGCAAAAAGCTCGAATACACTTTTTTTTACGCTTGAAAGCTCTTTCAATTGCTACCGAGTTTCTCCATAAAATCAATCAGTATCTTAGAAACCAACATAACCGTGATAAGCTGAGAGGGCTGCTTTTTGCGAAACTATTTGTTCGTTTGAGAGCATACACGAATTTATTTACTTTACAACTAACTGATGCTACGTGTTGTTTCCATGAACAGAGTTGATCTAGTATCATTCCTAAGAAAAAACAGATGTTTACTTCTTCCACTGTATTTCAATTTAGAAAAACATTTATATCTAACGGAGTAGCCAGATAGGTGCGAAATTGCATAAGTTTGGTTTTGTTTACATTAATTTTAAGATTATTATTTTCTAGCCATTTGACAGTCATATCTAAGGCATGCGTAATGGAACTACTAAATATTTTTGTTTTTACTTTCTACAAAGAGAGTGGTATCGTCAGCAAACATGATATAGTTATGGTTGAAATTATTTGGAAGGTCGTTTATAACTATTAAAAAAAATAGGAGGCCAAAATATAATATAAAATAAAGGTTTTTGAAACATACTATAGAAAGTAGCTCCAAATTGGATCACCCTTAAACCCCTCTCTACACAGAAAAAAAGGAATACTTGAGCCAACGCAGTGTGTTTTTATTCAAGAATATTTGTGATTCATATATATTGAAAACAATATATTCTTGAAAACAGAACACAATATTCTCAAGAATATATTCTTGAATCAAAGTATATATTGCATTCTTCTTTGGAGAAATCGTTAAAGTACGAATACGAATATGGTTAGTTTTGAATCCAAGAATCTTACCATAAATATTCGTAAGTGAAGCACCTTAATTACATTCGAAAAAGAATATTTAAAAATATTTAAAGAAAGAATATAGAAATTTTATTTAGAGAATAAAATGTTAACAGAAGAATTCCTATTTTATTGTTAGAAAAATAATTTCGTTATCTTGAAATAATAATTTGAATACTTTATGTGAAAAAATATTTTTTGGGTCAAAACAATATTCGTAAGAATATTCGAGTGTAATATCAAGACTCGATTATTTTTCAGTTCAGAATATATTCTTGTTGTAATACAGCATTGTCTTGAATTTATTAAGACAATGTATATTCTTGGCTAAAGAAGTCTTTTTTTTCTGTGTACCCTTGTGTACCCCATTTCATATTTCAGTACAACATGTGATTTTATTATTGGAAGTCTTCTTCAATTGGATTTATTTTTTGTTCCAGTAACTGGACCAAGGTAAATGATCCCCTGTTATCGACAGGTAGCTCTGATTTGTAAGGAGTACGTACGTGACGTCCATAGACGTCACGGACCTTTTAGAGCCAGAGAGTGGACGTAACGTCAAAATGAGAAAATAGTGAAGGTCCACGACTAATTTGTACTTTTATAGAGATTTACGTAACCTACGCTTTGAAATCGTTTTTAGCCTGACGGATATGTATAATATGTGCCAGTTTTTGAAGCGCTCGTAGCGAAGTTTGCTTAGCTGTTCTTAATCGATCAGCAAAGTTAAGCAACGTCCGCCGCGGTCATAAGTTGGATGGGTGACCGCTAGTGACATTACTAAGAAGCGCTTCCGTGCTTCGTAGGGCACGTTAAGACGTCGGTCCCGGTTGTCGTCTTAGGATGGCAGTCGTTATAGCATTCTGGTAGGCCCGCCTTGCGAATGCCCTGGCTAGCTACCACCCTCATGTAGACAATCTGTCGCCAAGCACCTAACGGTGTGTTCCGGCAGCTGTCCTTGAGAGCCAGTAAGACTAGGTTAGCCTGAACAACATCTTCGACCACATCAGCACTTACCATCAGGTGAGATAGTGGTCCAAGGCTAAGCTAACAAGCATAAAAAAATAATAATTTAATAAACATTTTTGTGATGGATTTTTTGGGTCTGTAAAATAAAATGAATTTCAAGTAATGTTGTATTAGGTTTTCGCGATTATTACACATAGTAATTAAACAACTTTAAACGGTTTAAATCGTATATTTATCATTATTTTTGTCCCGACGCGCGACGTTTCAAACACTTTGCAGTGATCGTGGTCACGGGGTGTCACCCCGTAAAATATTGCACATCCGGTTGTGTTATAAGTTTTTTTTTTTTTTTTTGTTTTTTTTTCACCTTTATACATAAACGGTACTTTGCTATGCAATTCAGTATATCTTGACCATATCATAAGTCAAACCTTGCTACACCATTTTGAAACAAAAAACCTAAGTATAGGTAAATATAGCTAAGTATAGGTAATCCAGGTTAAATATTAAACCTGGATTAAAATTATGGTTCTAAAAATAAATATACTTGGTTCTTTTGTTTTTATATATTCTACACTGAATTATTTATACACGGACAGTGTTGCAAGTTGGGTTTTAATTATAATATTTGTTTTCACCAATGTGTTTGTACCAAATTATTTATACGCGTAATAAACAATATCTAGCACATATAACATCTGTATTTAGAACATAGAGCCATACACGAAATTGGAGTTTCACTTACTATTTTTAATATTGTTAGGTTTGCAATAACACCTGCTATGCGGATTACATTACAAAATCTCAAACATACGATAGGAAAAATTTAAGTCATGTGCGGGATGCGTGCGTGACTTAAATTTTTTCTATCGTATATTTGTGATTTTGTTTCACTTACTAGTTTCGATGGAGGAGTTATTCTTACTTGCATCACAAATTATATCAAATTGTACAAAACTGGTTTCTATGAACTGATATGTTTACCCTTGCAAATACTTACAAATGTCGCAAAACACCTTGGTATAAAATAAATATGGGGTAGGAACATTGACCATTAAATACTTCAGCATCTTATAAAACGTAAACAATAGAATTTATTCCTAAAAGAACGGAACGCACCTTCCGTAATGTTGAAGGGTTCATTCTCAAGTCCAGCACCACCTCAGAAGATACTTTACTAGGCTTCTCCATTTTAACGCCTCATTACACATCAGCTGATTGTACATTTATTAAGAGCTTTTATTATTAAAGATTTTTTATTCGAAGAGGAAATTAACCGTAGCAATCCGGCCCCTCTTTCATCTACCTGGTATTAACCGTAAGCAGGTGTGATTAGGTCGCGGCCTGGAATGTTTTTTCTGCTCCACACTATCTGCATAATGTAGTTACAAACATCATTTTGTCTTCTTAATCTGCTGGTGAGCCCTTTAAAAATATTAAGCATATTACTGACCAAATATGAGATCAGATAATTATTTTAAAACATTTTCAAGCACTACCGTAAGTTTAACAAATAAAAATCAATGAATGAATAAAATATATATATCATATATAACATTAATTGGTAATTTATAAGTAGTTAAGCACTCTGCAAGTTTGTGAATAATATAAGTTTCATTATGTATTTTAAAATGTGCTCGTGCGGTTTGTAATTATGAAGTAAATACATTAATTATTAACTTATATAAAAATAGTTTCAGTTACGTCATAGTTATACAAACGTCCAGTCTATGTACACATTGATCTTTATAACACTTATTGTTTAATTATTCATCCTAAAAAATAGTAGCAAAAATTAAAAACAACACTAAATGTACACTTTTTATGTAATCTTTTTGCCACGTAGTTGGTAAGTTATGATATGATTGAGGATAGTAAATCGGCATGCATATAATATGAATTTTCATGATTTCAAAACGTGTTATATTCATTTAGTTAGGTAAACAATTGGAAATCAATCAGCTGCCATATAGATGTAGAAGTTGCTGATGGAGATGGTCTCACAACTTGATGAGTTGACGACAATATCTCTATATAATTATTTAATACTACATAGTATTAAATAATAATTTTATTTTAGTATGGACCACCTATTCAATATTAAATTTTAATGAGCTATTCCATTTTATTGTTTATAATTTACTAATATATATTTTAGAGATTCTGCTTCTTTTAATATTACTTATTAATACAAATATGGCATCATTGCGATAGGAATGTAAATATGGCCCCAAATGCAGCCTATAATAATATTTCTGCGACCCATAAAACGAACCACTTGGATATCCTTTTCCTAAAGTATTCTGTTGTATTACATTGCTGATTAATACTTTTGAATTAATCTCCTTCATTTGGGATTAAATATTGAGATTAGGCTCAAGCGGCTTCGGATTTTTTAAAGTTTGTTTTTGTCTACGAGTATTTATATAAATCTTGAAGGGTAGAGTTTCTGTGAGAGTTTCTTTGGCTTTAAGCCATCTTTTATAAATTTCCGGGTTACTTTGGAAATGTGGAATTTCTAATTAGGTTTATAATTTATAGAAAAGGTAAGTATTTGAACTGAAAACAGATACTTACAAACTAAGAATAAATGTGTCTAGAAGTGTAAATCTTATACAGTTAAGAGTAAAGTGCACGGAGCGTTTTCCATACAAACGTAATTTTGTCATACTTTTTTTTTTGCCTGATAGGTTAGTCTTTGACCACTTTCTTACCTGATGGTAAGTGATATGTGGTCGAAGATATTTTTCAGGCTAAACTAGAACTACTGGCTCTCAAGGACAGGTACTTGGCGACAGATTTTCTACTTGAGGGTGATAGCTAGCCAAGCGGGCATTTGCAAAATGCCCTACCATCATGCAATATTTTAAATACCAATTTTTCAAAGTCGATGAATTGTTTTTGCATATTGATGAGCTTAATGTCTATGCTTCTGGTTTGCCAGTTTTTGGATTTATTATTTATTTTATCCCTAAATGTCGAAATAACAATTCCCATACAAAACGAATATACGAATTATTTATTAGGCAAACCAGAAGCATAGATATTAGGCTCAAGGATATACACGCAAAGTTTCACCGAGTTTGAATACTTAGCATTTTTAAAATATGAAGAAACTACGTTTGTATGGAGAGCTTTACGCTTTGATTTCGGACTCATCAAGTTCACATTAAACAAAACACTCACAACCTTTCAAATTCAATTGGATTAGTTAATTGGTTCGGTGCCTAGAAACGATCGCATTTTTTTTAATATCAATGTGACTGAACAAGTACGATGCCCACCTGATGTTAAGCGGTATCCTCAGCCTATAACAGATGCATATATACAGTTGTTAAGTCTCATCATGTGCCTGTAATTTTACTAGATCTCAAGGACTGTTTAGTGCTTGGCGACATATTTTCAATACGATTCGTCGCGTCAATGTTGCGCTTCACGGTGCACTTTTTAAACCACGCTCGCCGCGGTAATATTGCGTTCTGTTGTTATTGAGATTGACATACATTTCTTTACATAGCTAGCATAGACATAGTCATTTGGTTCTCAGTGACAGATCACAACATAGTAGCACTATTAGCTGTGACTATTTTTTACTGCTGACCGGCTATTCTTAGACTACAATCTGACCTGATTGCAAGTGATGACCACATCATCGAACGTGGATAACAGTCAGATCTATGGGAACCGGCTCTTAAGGCTTAGGATAACGCCAATAACCTTGAACGTGGTCTAGTTATAAAAGAGCACTAACGGCTCGTCCTTCGCACCGCGCAAGGGCCCCGCAGTTGATGATACACCACCTCGTTTATAGTGGATCCAGAGGCTGGCTGCGATCGCTAAAAAAATGGTTATCTGAGATGATTATTTGAATTAATTATTCTAGTGACTATTCGTGAAATATATACCCATAACCTATTTCATTACAATTCAAATAATAAAAATAAATATTTTATAAGAACATTAAACGAATATTTAAGAAAAACATTGATTAAAGAATATATTATAGTAGTCCACGTAGTCGTTGCCATTTACTGAGTAAGTCTCAGGATAGACTATTTTTGAGAAATTGTTCATTATATATGATTTTCTGTCACTATCGTACTTAGCGACATCACATCTACTCTTCTCCATCTCGGCACCCGAGACAGGTAGGTAGTAGATGAATTTGTCACCTAAATTATTTTTGACCGTCAGAGAGGACGGTGCGCTAACAAAAGCACTGTTTACCTTCTGGTGTGTTACCCTTAGTCGCCTCTTACGATACCCATGGTGTTATATGGGGTAACATTCTAGGCAGGCACCTCACGGGCTGTCGTTTGGGTAAGCAGTAGAAATTGCAACTGAACTAAAAAATTTGCAGCGGCACACTTCGTGAGCGATAAAGGAAAGATCTCTAAGTGCATCCGACGCAGTTCAGTTGTAAAAGCATAGCGCCCAGATAACATTGCTCACTCGAAAGAATAGGCAAGCTATATGAACAAGTTTATTGTGCTTAAGATCTTCAAGTACTCTACTCAAAACACCCAAATTCATCTAAACTCGAGCGGTGTTAGTGGCGACAACCTCAAGTAATTTCGATACAAGTTTCAGCAAACATTTATTTCCGCGCGTATGGGTTAAGACGTAAGATATGACGGATTAAACGGGGCTATTGACCGAGCGCTGTGAAGTTTCTGTGCAAGTTGGGGGTCTGAGCCTTTGCATGTTTTTACCTTTTTATGTATGTGTATATTATGAGGGTCGACAATAAAATTCAAACTTGATAAAATTTGGTAGAAATTGGGAATATTTTTAAGTTCGTATATGAAGTAGGAGTTTAAAAAATCGGTCAGAAGGAAGTTTATACATAATGACATAAAACAAGATTTACGTGTTTAAGTGATGTATATAGGTTAACCTACTTATTTATTACATTTTACAGAAAATAAATCTACAGTTTACAGCACGCTTGCTTGCTTCGCTCACTCGTGCGCTTTATGTAAATTTTGTACATGTTGTTTAGAAATAGTATATGCCAAACACATATAAATTAAATCTATAATATTCTAAGAAATATGACAAATACTATGAATGATTCAAAAACACGATTCCATATATTTCTTAGATAGAAAAAAAAACATTAATACAGCTCTAAGATTTTGCTTAATTAAGGTTCGTGTCTAGATAGTCAATAGCTATTTAATAATTAAAATACATTTTTATTTTAAATAAGTATGTAGCAACTATGTAATACAGTACCAGAAAGATATTTCCGTTAATAAAATGCCCACTTATGTACGAATATATATAAAAAAATTATCTCACGCTAATTAAATATTGCGTAGTTCTATTTCACTCACACGCATGCGAAACGTGATTTTACCTTCCTAGGCCTCAGTATCCCGTATTTCTGAGACGATTTCATTTTAATGATTTTGTATGTTACTTGCTACGAATAAATAATGTATTATTCGTAGGTTACTTGTCTAGATAGTTACGTTTTTTTTATAATTTACCTCCTTCTATAAAATATTGAAGCGCTCGTAGCGAAGTTTACTTAGCTGTTCTCAACCGATCAGCAAAGTTAAGCAACGTCGTTGGATGGGTGACCGCTAGTGACATTACTACTGAGCGTTTCCGTGCTTCGGAGGGCACGTTAAGACGTCGGTCCCGGTTGTTGTCTTAGGATGGCAGTCTATAACGACTGCATGGTGGTAGGGCATTTTGCGAATGCCCGCCTCGCTAGCTACCACCCTCAAGTAGAAAATCTGTCGCCAAGCACCTAACGGTGTGTTCCGGCAGCTGTCCTTGGGAGCCAGTACTTCTAGGTTAGCCTGAACAACATCTTCGACCACATCATCACTTACCATCAGGTGAGATAGTGGTAAAAGGCTAAACTATCAGGCTTAAAAAAAAAAGTAACTACTAATTTTTGACCACGGTGCATTGTGTTAATATATTTTATTCTCTGAGACACTTGCTCCTCCGCCAGCAGTAAGAGTAATATAGCTTTCCCGTAGATAAAATGATATTATGAGGAGGAGATCTACGGGATCTCAGGTAAGTTGGATTAAAACTGTACGTAGGTAGATGTAATACTAGTATAATGTCTTGAATAGCACACAGTTTATAGTCACAACATAAAGAAATACAAGAAATGTTAGTTAAGGTATTGGGTAGGTGTCTAAGCCCTGGAGAAATTAACCCAAGTGACCCCGGTAACTTCGCGAGCGGTGTGGAGATAGCGCGTGCGACCGTTTTGAATAGCGCGGCGCGGTGGACTGACGTACAAATCAGAGTAGCGTTCGAGCGCGAAGATAGCGCGAATTATTATTACGCGTGCAAGCGCAGGTTTGTCATTGGTCCCCGGAATCACGCCACCTCTGCCGATTGTTTTATAATAACAAATCAGATGGCGCTCGCTACTCCATGAACCGCGGAGGAATACGACCGCGGGACTCACGAGTAGGCAGAGTAGAATGTGTTGCTATAATATCTAATAAATTAATCATTTCATCAAACAGTCAACTGTTTATTTTAATGAATTTTAACACATCGTGTACATTTTATTGCTGATAGACTAGAATTTGTGGCTAGAGGTATAAGCATGTTCAACCAAGAACAGCTACCGGAGTACATTATTAGGTGCTTGTCGCCAGATTTTTTACGTGAAGGTGGTAGCTAGCTAAGCATTTACTAAATTTTATTCCATCAGGCTGCAAAAGTTCTCGCAATCTATCAGGGCCATTATTTCCTCAAAATGTCTACTTAACCTTAAACGCTGCCTCTTGTCACTCATCCCCCTCACTTACCCTGAGGCAACTATTACACTACGTCCTAAACACTAAAATGCACTCAGGAGTGTCAGACATTGTTTTGTCGCTGTTGCCAACCCTAAGTGGAGATAAATTGAAAATTAGTATACTACCATATATACTAGGACGTAGGTTATTTACAACGTGATTTTTACCCAGGATATGGTTAAAAATTCACGAGTAGAAAACTCAATGCAATGGTAAATAAAAGAACCAAAATTAGTTCTGAGAATACGAGCGTATTTCTAACTGTTGATCTATTAAAGGGCGGGAGTGCATTCTAAATTTAGGCGTGTTAATTATAAGGTTGAGTTATTACATACTTTTTTTAGTGCTAGGTTATTTTTTTACCACAATCTCTACTAAACTTGTGATCCGAAAATTGGGGTTGAAACCGGAAGTACTTTATTTTGCGAATTACCGTCTAAATATAACTTTGAAATGGAAAATTGTCGCCAAGAACATATCAGTATGTTTTTCCTAATCTGAAATAATAACTAGGTGTTGTAGTTACACTTTTTTTTCTGAACTGTAAGGTGCCCGCTGTAGGTCAGTTGTTCTTGTTGAAACGGTAATTTTAGGTCATCTGTTCGAGTTCCGATCGTGCCACAACTTATTCCTTTATAAACATACTAGCTTTTTCCCGCGGCTGCGCCCGCATGGAGTATTCCTCAGGAACCGTTACTGGTTTTTGGGAGCCATGTAAAACGTGTTATTTATATAAATAGGTAACTTTTCAATCTAGTTCAATTGGCCCTGTAAATTGTATGTTCAATCTATAAAACTAGTACCTACCAAACTTTCACTAAAGTTTTTCATTCTGGTACACTTCGAAAACATAGTTTTATACTTGCTTATACGGTATAACAGTAACTAGTTCAAACGTAGTGCCATGTCGAGTGTTGTACCATATTGATAGAGTACTCAGCCGAGTAGTGAAATTGTCATTAGCCACTACATGGCTGGCAATCTGTTTACGGCCATCCATTGCCCTTTCCTATGACAGTGATCAAAAGTAGCTGCGCTCTTCGCTTAAATAACCTAGGTCCGAGCTCAGTGGTGAGGCACCACGTCATGGAACGCAATACTATACTCGAATGCTTCTCATACTCGACGTGCGACATGTTATGTCTCATCCGAATTCCGCGTGCGTGGCGTTCTATCCACGCTTTGTAAAACAAGTTTGTAATAATGAAGTATTTATAAGTTTAATTTCTCACTGATTTAGAAAATTTATTGTACAAACAATTATAATATCAATTTTTATAATAAAGTTTTATTCTTGGTAAGCTATGTTTTATTTAATTTTTTATTAAATATGAATTATTTTAATTTCAAGTGTCTGCCTATTACGGTTCAAAATATACATCAATATGACAGATAGACGAACAGGCCCAGCGGCAGCGGTTTAGGTTCAGGTGAAAAACTTTCCTCCCTTTTTTTACTCCTTCTAATCAACCTAACAAAAAATATTATCGTGGCATGTTTTTGTTTTAAAGTCTTTCCAGATACCAATTTTCATCACTATCACTTCAAAAACAATTATCTTTCCATACAAAGTTTCAACCCCAATTTCACTTTTTTTTTATGGGATAGGAGGGCAAACGAGCTAGCGGCTCACCTGATGGTAAGTGATCACCATCGCCCACGAACATCCGCAACACCAGAGGTGTGAGTGAGCTCAGTGGCATTGGCTATGGACTGCCGTGCAGCAGGTCCATGGTTCGAATCCCGCCCAGAGCTTGAGCTTCACCGCATGGTGGAAGGGCATTTTGCGAATGCCCGCCTGGCTAGCGACCACCCTATATCTTCCTTGGAACTCCAAAGTTTGTGACAGGTATCCCCGCTATGAGGCAGTTTAAATGTTAGAGCTTTTTAATGCGCCATATGTGTAATAGCACCTAAATTACCTGTGTCTAAAGTTTACTTGATATTACTTACTTGTGGTGTAGTAGTGCTTGTATTTCATGATATCGTACCTGAAATAAAATTACGAAAATATTAGTATTGGAACCACTAAGTTTTCTTTATTATATGATTGTGAGAAGTGATCACGAGGCCTACCTGACATTAAGCTGTAACCGCTGCGTGAATCGTGAATAGAAAAGTTTATTATGTTTATTGTAGTCAGTAATGTATATAAAGTCGTAAATTTATTAAATATTAAAGTTCTTAGAGATACCATATTTTATAAGTTGTAGAAGTGAACCTGAAAGGTTCGGTTGAATTTCTTAATACTCTCTCTTTCTATGGTGGAAAAATCTATTACGCTTACTTAGTGTTGTCGCTAGTTCGTCTAACTATTTTAACGCTTTTTGAAGCGCTCGTAGCTAAGTTTACTTAGCTGTTCTCAACCAATCAGCAAAGTTAAGCAACGTCGCGCGCGGTCATGAGTTGGATGGGTGACCGCTAGTGATAATACTACTGAGCGCTTCCGTGCTTCGGAGGGCAAGTTAAGCTGTCGGTCCCGGTTGTTGTCTTAGGATGGCAGTCGTTATAGCATGGTGGTAGGGCATTTTGCAAATGCCAGCCTGGCTAGCTACCACCCTCAAGTAGAAAATCTGTCGCCAAGCACCTAACGGTGTGTTCCGGCAGCTGTCCTTGAGAGCCAGTACTTCTAGGTTAGCCTGAACAACATCTTCGACCACATCATCACTTACCATCAGGTGAGATAGTGGTCAAAGGCTAACCTATCAGGCATAAAAAAAAAACGTGATCGCGTAATTTGCAATATTTCTGAAGACTTTTGACGATATCTGATATATATTCTAAACATCTTGAAATGATTACATTCGTTACGACCAAAGGTCATATAAATCATTTATTACTTTGTAGTGGTATCCCCGTGGGGTGCCGGGTTAGAATTGCACCCCACCATATCATCCCGTGGGTGTCATAAGGGGCGATTAAGGGAAAAATATTATGTTTAAAAGAATGGCCTCGAGTTTCTTGCACGTTCTTCTCGCAGTGGCTCTATACAATTTATTTGCTGAACGTGGCAGTTCAATGAACTTCAATGTAGAATAATTCGATACCAAAATTTGTAATTGACAAATATTTTAATTCTAACATTTGTAATTGACAAATATTTCAATTCTAAAATTTGTAATTGACAAATATTTCAATTCTAAAATTTGTAAGTGACAAATTTTAGTATTGAAATATTCTACATTGAACTGCCACGTTCAGCAAATAAATTGTATAGAGCCACTGCGAGAAGAACCTTCATAAGAGCGTCGTAGACGCCTAAATTGAATAAACAATTTTGACTTTGACTTTGAATACTGGAAGGCCGCCAGCCAAGCGTGGGGATTATGGCAAATACCCCCTTTATAGGGGAGGCTGTGTTCAGCAGTGGACGAGCCGGCTGTTACAGTAGTAGAAATAATGGATATTTTTGCATCGATGTTCAACAAATATTTATAACAGTACGAGAAATAATACTTTAAAATAACAAATACGGTCATGTAAAATTGTTAACATACCTACAAGTGCGATCAAACTTTTTTTATATATTGCTATGTTTGCAATAACGCCTGCTATGCGGATTACATTACAAAATCACATACATCATTTTTCCGCACATGACTTAAATTTTTCCTCTCGTATATTTGTAATTTTGTAACGCGATAAAACTGCTTAATTTTTAATTTAAGCAGTTTTATCGCGCCTATAACACAGGCGGTTTTTACTAGTGCTTCATGGGTGACGAAAAATATGTCACAAAGTATGGGAACATCAATTATTTATTTATTTTATTTATTTATTGATCTAATAACGTCAAGAGACCATTACAATTAAATCACAATCGCAAGAAGCAAAAATATAAATTAAAAAACACAAACATAACACAAATTCAAAAAATAAAAATTAAATACCAATTGCACATTTGAGATTGATGACCAGTCTCGAGTTCAAGGAAGGTCATCAATCTCAAATGAGTTGTCAGGACTTTTTACATTTCTATTCCATTGGTCAGGTACATTTTTGCAATAATTCCTAATAGCTAGGATCATGATTCTTCAATCGTCAAAAAATAAGTCACAATTAGTGGTGGCAGCGAGGAGCTCATTTAGATGGCGGCGTGCGCGGAGCAGCGGTGACATCGAGCGCGCCACAGTGCAAGTCATATCCACTGCAAACAAGTTGTGTGGCCTACCACGCCTATTCGCTGGAGCCCACGGATCGTCAGGCACGAAAAGTGTGCAAACTATACTAAGCAGCTGCATGGAATCAACCGAGCCTCTGAGTATCTTACAGCACATTGTGAGCTGGTCCATCATTCTTCTCAACTCCAGAGAATTATAGCCGAGCTGGCCCAGCAAGAACTTAGTAGGGTAAAAATACGGGTAATAGCCGTATAATCATGATCACATGACTACTACGTTAAGTTCTCGTGTTCAAAATTGTCAACGAAATAGTCACGTAATTTCGCACGTCACCGTTCCGATTAATCGAATCCGTCTCATTCGATTAACATTAGTTCCCAGATTCGATTAATATTCCGGAATCGCATGTAACATATTAAACTTTCATCGGACGTCGAGTCATGCGGGCGGCGAATAGATCGATCAGCAGATATCACTAGGGTTGATATACAAATGTTTTTATTTATTGCCATAGTGATTATTGTAAATGTTCAGTTTCAGGCTCTAGAATATTAGGACTAATATATATCTTCCTATTGTATGTTGTAAAACATGAAGGGAAAGAACGCGCCAATTCAGCAGTATGTCAACACTCACATTGAGTGTTTTGTTAAGGAAATAGTGCACATCATACCACCTTCACGTCCTAATTACATGGTAGATAATTGGTATACCAGCAAAAAGAACATTTGGAAAGATGGTTGGAGTAAGACAGGTAGGTGGCTGGCTGTAAAACCAAAGCCATAACTTTTTACAATAATTATGTCCTTGTTATACTTTGTGTTGTTAGTGGTCACATAATATTTTATTTAATTCTTATGTGGTCGTTTATCTTGTTAGACAAGATTAGTTGAGAAGATTATATTGTGCCCCACATGAGTGAAATAAGGGTGAACAATATATAAAAAAATGCACGCCCATTTTTGATGTCAGATTTTTTACTTGAGGGTGGTAGCTAGCCAGGCGGGCATTCGAAAAATGCCCTACCACCGTGCTATTTACTTATGCCTATTTTTTTGTTGCTTTAGTGTCAAGTTTCATCATAAGTTCATTCAGCCGTTTTGGATATGAGTTCAAAAACACACGGTGTATTCTTAAAATTAATATAATATTAATTACATATTTTTTTGCAAAATTTAACCAAAAAAATACTGAAAACAGAAGCTTTATTTTCACCTAAAATAAATTTATAAAGAAAACGTTGTTTGCTTTAGATATACCTAATAAGATAAATAATAATATATGCCAACACTTTTTCATCACGAAGTATTTTTTGTCAATACCTAATATTTATTGTCAATAATACTGTACTACCTTAATCAATTTTCAATCAATTAAAGTAAAGTCAATATAATTAAAAACAATAAATATACAGAAATTAACTCTAATTTACGCCGACATATAGAATATCCATTACACCAGCCCCACTCACCGGCACACGTGTCAACCCTATCAATAATTAAAGCCATTAGTAGCTAATCGCGCATCGATTCCGAACTAATCGTTTTCCGATAGTGCACCTCGTTAATTTGTTTATTACAAATGCTAAATTATTATTTGTGAATCAGATACTATAATATCTAATTCAAGGCAAGATGAGACTTCTGACAGAAGTAGGTATTAATGTTGGACGCATTGTGGCCATATATCGAGATTTGTAGCAAGACTACAGAGGCCATTAAATTAAAAGGTTTAATTATTTACGGTGTGTTATGTGATAGTTTCTGGGTAAATCATAATGTGTAGATCTATGGTAATATACTTAATAAACAGTACTTCTAGGTTAGCCTGAACAACGTCTTCGACCACATCATCAGTTACCATCAGCTGAGATAGTGGTCAAAGATTAACCTATCAAGCATAAAAAAAAACATATTTTAGCACTACGATAATGTACGCACTCTATGTTTTTAATAATTTTTGACTTTTGCATTAATATGTTTAACGATTTTAATTTTTCTCATAAAAAAACAAAGTTCACTTAAAAAAGATATAAAATTAATTATATAACTTAAAAAATAATTAATCTCATTAGCCAAGATTTTATAATATGTAATGTAAGTACAGTGATCTTACGAGATATTATCAAAGATATATTTCTTAATTACTATGTATAACTATGTATAGTAAACTATGTATAATCAGCTGTAGCAAAGTAGCCATACATGAATCTGGCAAATGGACAAAACGTGCGAGACCAAAATCCCGACATTGGTAACAAAAAAAAATACCAATAATGAATAAACTCAGGGGTTACTTTGCGGATATCTTAAATGTTACTTGCCCAGTGTGGAAATCCATATTTAATAATTACAAAAATTTCAGTATAAAATTTCATTCAAAATGCCCTTCCATCATGCGGTGAAGCTCGACCCCGCGGCGGCATTCGAACCATGGACCTGCTGCGTGATAGTCCATAGCCAATGCCACTGAGCCAACACTGCTTCAAATGTGACGACGTGACCTTTCCAAATTACAAAGTCTACAATTTGCCATAGTATGAAAGAGCTAAAGCAGTGTCGGATTTTTTTCAGAATAAACTCCTTACAATATCGGTGATAATGAATCAACATCTTTCCGCCTAAAATTATTTTTTCGTCAATACCACGCACACAATACGAGGTGATTTTCATAATTCTCCATAATGAACCAAATTCTTTTGATAATCATAAATAAAATACGAATTTGAATAATCTTTTGTCGGCTAGAGATCACAATTCATTATTCATTTTAATAGAATATTCTTTATTGTCTAAAATCGATCAATCTTCTTTTTGATTGGTGTTATTTCTGAAAGAATGGTTTCAAAACTTATTGTATAGTCCGCGCGCAGTAATGAGGTGATATAAAGAAAATTCAATTCTAATCGATTTTTTTTTTTTATGTATATATTTTTTTTATGCTTGATAATAATATTTTTTTTTTATGGTCTTTGACCACTATCTCACCTGATGGTAAGTGATGATGTGGTCGAAGATGTTGTTCAGGCTAACCTAGACTGTACTGGCTCTCAAGGACAGCTGCCGGAACACACCGTTAGGTGCTTGGCGACAGATCTTTCAACTTGAGGGTGGTAGCTAGCCAGGCGGGCATTCGCAAAATGCCCTACCACCATGCTATAACGACTGCCATACTAAGACAACAACCGGGACCGACGGCTTAACGTGCCCTCCGTAGCACGGAAGCGCTCAGTAGTAATGTCACTAGCGGTCACCCATCCAACTCATGACCGCGCGCGACGTTGCTTAACTTTGCTGATCGGTTGAGCACAGCTAAGTAAACTTCGCTACGAGCGCTTCAAAATTATCAGGGAACTAAGAATCATTATGTTAAGATATGTAAGTTAAGCTCAAAAAACAGCAGAGCGCACACCTTACCGCGGCGGGCGTGGTTTAAAAAGTGTACCGTGCGGCGCGGCGGACGGAACAACATTACTGCGACACGACCAATTGGATGCGATTATTTTTAAGCGCCAAAACGATCAACCAATCCAATTGAATTTGGAAGATTGTGCGTGTTTTGTTTTATTCTAAACTTGATGAGTCCGAAATCAAAGAGGTTATACTTCTTTAACTGCATGAGAGTTATACTTCTTTACATATTTATTCGTTGGCATGGAAACCAAATTATGAAATACTCAAATACATTGTATACATTACTATAACTTACTCAAGTAGCTTTTGGTAGGCTAATTTCGGCAGGGTGTGGTCAAACGCGAACCTATATCGAATTAAAAAAAAAAAAAAAGATCTCAGGGTCCTCACGGACCCTATGTGTTCTCCACTAAATGTAACCAACATTTAACGATATAGGATATCGATATAGGTTCGCGTTTGACCACACCCTGCCGAAATTAGCCTACCAAAAGCTACGAATTAAAAAAAAAAAAGATCTCAGGGTCCTCACGGACCCTATGTGTTCTCCACTAAATGTTGGTTACATTTAGTGGAGAACACATAGGGTCCGTGAGGACCCTGAGATCTTTTTTTTTTTTAAATTCGATATAGGTTCGCGTTTGACCACACCCTGCCTGATGTAGCATTGTTGTGCATTGATGTGGTCTAAGATGGAGCATGCTTACCTAGAAGAAACTTATTTACTCTCGATTTGAAGACACCCATATTGTATTCATCGGGAAAGACTGACCACGGTAAGGAGTTCCACTCTTTCGCAGTACGCACGAGAAAAGTGGAAGCGAAGCGCTTCATACGAGTCTTGGGAATATCAACCATGTGCGGATGGCGCCTCTCCGTTTGTCTGGACGTCCGATGGAAAAAGGGTGAGGGCGGAACCAAGTCGTGCAGTTCTCATGTTCGTTTTATTTTTCAAGACCCATCAAAGCCCTTAACCTATGCGACGCATGATATTTGTCATGGGTACTTATTTTGCTCAACAAATAAGCTTTGCAATCTACCGTGGCAATGCTGTCCGCATGCTGGGCACGCTGCTAACTAGCAGTGTCCTATCACAATGCTGTAATGCCATCCTATGACAACAACCGGGACCGATGGCCAAGCCATTTGAAGCACGGAAGCACTCCACATTGGACGCCATTAGCGATCACCCATCCAAGAATTGAGCTGAGGCTACATAGCCTATTTGATCGGTTAAGATCGGCTAGACAAGCTCCGCTACGAGCGCTTGAAAACATGTTTATCCTTGACTTGGTTGAAGGTGTCTTTATAAATATCTTTGTATGTATTTACGACGTCTCAGTCCTAAATAAAATAAGCCAGAAAAAATCCCAGGGCTCATGGAAGAGAAACGGTAATTACCGGTAAAATGACGCATTAACGTATTGTGGGGGAACTCACCTTCCTCGAGGGAGCTTTTCCGGAAAGTAACGTATTTAGACGTTTTGTGAGTGTTAAAGGACATTTTCTTTGACAAACTGCTCTTAAAAACTCCTAAGTATAAATAAAATAAAAATAATAGTTCGATGTGGTTTTAAAACATCACTTCGTGACCCATTGTGGATCTTAAGGTTGAACTGGCCGGTCGCTTCTTCATACAATTGCCATAGGGTGATCACTCACTTATTTGAGATTTTAGGTCCAGAATTAAGCATAATACCCATCGATCCCGTCATTATCTGGGTTTGTATGATGCCGAAATTTTAAAAAGATAATTAAGTTGAAAGTTATGAGCCTCGAAAATGTTATATGAAAATGTTTCGATATTCATAAGTCTCAATTTAATTATCTTATTAAAATTTCGGCACCATACAAGCCTAGATAATGACGATATCAATCGGTATTATGCTTTGTTTTGGACCTAAATCGTCAAATAAGGGAGTGATCACCCTACCACGTTTGTATGGAGAACGGGCCGGCCAGTCCATCATTTAGTGATGATTTCAGATAATTTATTAATCTCATAAGAATATAATAAAATTCACTCACGGAGATTACTTAAACTAAAATAAGGCATGGTTGTATGACTTTTTGCGGATGCCCGCCTGGCTAGCTACCAAGTAGAAAATCTGTCGCCAAGCACCTAACGGTGTGTTCTGGCAGCTGTCCTTAAGAGCCAGTAATTCTAGGTTAGCCTCAACAACATCTTCGACCACATCATCCCATCAGGTGAGATAGTGGTCAAAGGCTAACCTATCATATAGCATAAAAATAATAATAATGCGCCGCTGAGCCTAATGTAGCTAAAATAATATGAAAAGGGTAAACACGTAATGCAGGTCTATTATTCGATCCCCAACGCCAGCTTGAGCCTCACCGCATTGAGCTTTGCAGATAGTCGCCTGGCTAGCTACCGCCTTAAGTAGACAACCTGTTGCCAAACACCTAACAGTGTGTTCCGGCAGTACTTCTTGAGAATCAGTAAAAAACAGACACATGAGACTTAACAACTCTAAATCGTTTCAGGGTGACTGGCGCAGTACAGTTCGTAATATGTGACATAATGCATCTGTTAAAGAAGTTATGTTTGCTTTAATTATGTAGCTGTGGCAGAAGTCACCGCGTAATGATGGGTGAAGCCCATCATTACGCGGTTTGTTTCATCACAATAACATAAAAAAATAACCTAAGACATAAAGTTGTGCCTGTAATTGCAACGGCCAAACCCTTTAAACCGGAACACAGTAATGCGATCATTACTGCTTGGCGGTAGATATAGGCATGGTGATAGTACATTCCCCGACGGACTAGCATAAAGAGTTCTATGCATTGCAACCCCCAGTATCTGAAACGGTACTCAAAGTCTTGATAAGCTAACGGACTAAATACTGTACGCTGATTGGTCAATGGCATTCTATGACGTGATTTGTGACCAATGAGTGTTCCGTATTCAGTCTGATAGCTGATCAAGACTTTGACAAACGTTTCAGAAACTGCGGGGGTAAGACTTTAAGAATTATGGACCTCCACAGAAAATAGATCCAGTACTTTTTTTTAACAAATTATTGGAGGATAAAATTGTATGCCCAAGGCGGGCATCGAACCCGCGTCCTCCGATATCGCGTCGGATGCTTAAACCTCTTCGGCAACCTGGACTCGGCATTTCTAGCCGAAATTTTGTGCTCCATTTGTATTACTATAAACGTCATAGGGGACGGTGCGGCCGAGGAGGTTTAGGCATATCGGAGGACGCGGGTTCGATTCCTGCCTTGGGCATACAATTTTGTACTCCAATAACTTGTTAAATATATTTTCGCTTGGCACGCGATAGTGCTTGTAATAATATTTAGAAATATAGATCCAGTACTGTTCCCGCACTAAATAAAATAACAAAGGACGTTGTAATGTAGAAAGCTAATAATTGTAATATATTATTTAATACAGAGCAGCACGTTCCCGTATCCCAGATAATTATTAGCACAGAGGGACTTGCATTCACCCCACGTTAGATATTAACCGGGGTGGTTTCGTGACGGTATGCCCAATATGTATTCCGCAGTCGGTGTTACAGTATAACAAACGACGCAGTAACTAAAGTTTCACTGTTTTAAGAGTTGGACGGAAAACCCTTCTCTTAACCCTTGTATTATTTCTAATATACATATTTTATATTAAAGTATTTTCTATTGGTCCTTGCATTTTAAAATGTATTGATTATGTATGTTACCTGCAATTAAGATTTATTATTATTACAATGTAATATTAGAAATTAACTTTTCATTATTTTTTCCCATTAATTCCCATTAGCAGTATGGTAAGTAGGCAAAGGGTTTAGGCGTTTAACTAGACAAGTTTTGGTTACACTAAAATAGGACGAGCTTGCTGTCATCTACTAGCGCCGATCCACACTACAAGACGTTACTGTGAATTTATATTTTTTATTATATTGTTGCCATCGATTTTTCTTTATTTTTAAAATTTTGTCATTGATTCACAATATTTTAAGTTTTGGATGAGAGTACATAGCAGAAAATTTCAATGAACAGGTTGCGTAGACATCAACTGTGGGGATATAAAGTACTGCCACTTGTGTTTACTCCTAATTTGATTGAATGCAAATAATATTTTAATACGAAAAGTAAAACACTGAAAATGTGCGGATTGACTAATCTTTATTTTCTATTAGGGTTCTACATTTAGGTCACAATTTCAGAACTATAGTATAAATAGGCGTTACCAGTATTTGTTGGTAAATAAGAGGATATATAACATACCAATCTTTGACATTCTCTATTCATTTAGTTTTAGTGATCAACCTTGCGACAAAAATGTCACAATTGTGTAACTTTGGCTACCCAAAATAGTTCATATTTTTACATAATAATATATGTATACTCTTTTTAATATTGTTATGTTTGCAATAACGCCTGCTCGGCGGACACAAATTACAAACATAACAATATTTATACTCTACTCATCGAGTTTTAGTTCTTTGCGTAAAGTATCCGTTTTCGCTTTCTGCATACTCAATTAAAGTTTGTACGCTTTGTAACTTGCATAATGTGTATAGCTATGGTGTGTGGTTATATAATAATTTTGTGTGAAGATATACTGTTTGTGAATCTTGAGTTGCCTTGTGACGTCTGCGGATTCGATAATGACTAGAATTAGGCGATAAAATAGACTAAGATAATTATGGATCTTAATTTTATATATGTTATATACAAATTTCATGTATTTTTAGGGTTCTTACGATAAGACAAAAACGGAGCTCTGGCCTGTCCTCTATCCAACTATCCAACCGCACCTCATACGGCGATATAGAGCAATTGAGCGCGTCAAAGTTGTAAATTTTAGAACGTGGTCTAATTAAGAAAAAATAGAATTTGACATTATCAAAAAAAAAAACAATGAAACAATCTTATGTTTCATTGTTTTTTTTTTATTATCTTTTGTTTCGTCTTTTTGGATAACAAATACTAAAAAACCGGACAAGTGCAAGTGGGACTCGCGCACGAAGAGTTCCGTACCATTATGTTATTTTTAACAATTAAATTATTATTATGTTAGCAAATAAACGGCGAAAACCTCAATTATTGTATGGGAGCATCCTTTATTAATTATTTTATTTTAATTAATTATATTTAAAGATTCTGTGAATAGTTAAAGCGTCTACCTGTCACCGTTATTAGTATCGAGCAAGAAAGGGTAAAAAAATCAAGAGCCCCCCTGAAAAATTCATTTTATTTTATTTTTAGTTTTTGTTGTTATAGCGGCTATAGAAATACATCATCTGTGAAAATTTCAACTGTCTAACTATCACCGTTCTTGAGATACATAACACACATGGATTCCCGTTTTTACCATTTGGGTACAGAACCCTAAAACGCTGGTTTATAGTATAATTTTGGGGCTCTGCTCAGTACTCGTAACTCGTAAACTTAAACGGCCTGTCTTTACGTAAAACCCTAGAAGAGCCAGAGTCGGATTTAGGTAGTTTTTTTGTACAAATCATATAAGTTACTTACAAAATTACGAAGAAAGAAGTCAAAGTCAATATCATGGGAAATAGGGAAGCTGGTGTGTTCCATACTTTAGCTGTACGCATTATAAACCTAGATTTAAAGCGCTTCGTTCTTTATTTTTCGGAAAATCGATCATGTACGGATGACGCCTTGTAGTCCGATAAAAAAAAAGAGATGGGGTATTAGATTGTGTAGATCAATCGCACATTCTCCGAAGTGAAGTGGCTTTGGATTCTAGCCTCTACTAACGCATCATCACCAATGAGCTTCTTTGTTTCATCATCTATGGAATACAAGGCTTTGAGCTGGTATACCCGTACCGTCACAGAGTTAGCTGCAGTATTCATCGAAATCTGTTCAGATATTCAAAAACTATGACGTAATAAAGAAATTTACATACGTGAACCCTAAAAACAATGCACTCTAGACCCTCAAGTAGAAAATCTGTCACCAAGCACCTAACGGTGTGTTCCGGCAGCAGTCCTTGAGAGCCAGTGAAATCACAGGCAAAATGAGACTTAACTAGGAATGTCTCAAGGTGATGGGCGCAGTGCAGTTCGTCACTTGTGATGAAACGCATCTGTTATAGGCAGAAGAT
Organism: Plagodis pulveraria; assembly: GCA_963890685.1. Taxonomy (NCBI): domain Eukaryota; kingdom Metazoa; phylum Arthropoda; class Insecta; order Lepidoptera; family Geometridae; genus Plagodis; species Plagodis pulveraria. Next base: position 21,197,817 of record OY982972.1, read on the forward strand.
ACCGCTTAACATCAGGTGGGACTCATGCTTATTCCGTCACAATAACATAAAAAAAACTCTTTTCGTGCAGTCGTGTAAAAAGTAAGTGTTAAATTTGGCTTTTCTGAAATAGAAGGAAAGACAATTTGGAAAACATCAGGTTAAATTCAGTAACGCCTTTCGAATTAGGATGAACAGTCCCTAAGGTGTGAATGTGTGTGTTATTCGTTAGTTTGTAACTCAAATTGTGTGGTTTAAGTTATAAGCTTTAAACTAAACATAATATTTAACTGGTTGATTAATTTATGCCGTGGTCATATATGACGTGACAAATACGATACTAGTAGTAGTTTTTAAAACTTGTATTAAGGGGGGACGAGGTTTTTAATAGTAAGTATTAAATATATTATATTTATGGAAATGTATTTGCATTAATATGTTTGTTTAAAATAATAATTATAATACACTTTAATCAAAAAATAAAACAAAGGTGAAAAATGTATTTTATTTATGGCTAGAAGTTATTCAAAAAATAATTTGAAGCATTTGGGAATTGCGGTCGCAAAGTCTCTGATGTGATGATCTCTAATATAGTGTTATATTCTCAAATCTGTGTGCCTTTGAGTGTAAGAGTGTAATAATTATCGATTGCTCTCTGCTAAACGTTTGTTTATTCATATTCATTTATTCGTTCATAAGTTTCAGGTACAATTTAGAAATTAATAACAATGATAAGAATGTAGTTCCGCTAAAACTTGTCTTTAAAGACGTATGAATACAATTTAAAATTAATTTATGTCAAGTTAAAATGTCAAGAAAATTTAATAAAAATGATTTCAAAGCTACTTATTTTAATCTTTATAATTTATAATCAAAAAATTCATTTAAACTATAGGAACATTTCTCAGCAAGCCACCGCGTGTTGGTGCGGCGGCGGAGGGTAGACAAATCGTGCACAGGCAAAAAATTTCGTGTTTACTCCCGCGTTACAGGTACAAATAAGTACAAATACACTGAACAAGGAATTTACATTACTGATCAGTGACAATTTGTTGCAATTGGGTGTTTTATTAGCTGCGGGCACTTGCACTAGGCAAAGCGTGTATCTTGAGAAACTAAAGCTTACATTAGTTGTATACATTCTTGTGTATCTGTTTAATGCCTTTTATATAGATATTTAAAACACTGGATACTGAGCTACTTACACTCAATTTAAGAGTCCCTGATTTTTTATGTAATACAAAAACTATGACACTATGTACTCTCTCAATGCGAATTTGCGCAAAATAACAATAGATTCAATTGTTTTAATTAATGACCGATCTGTAGCAAATAAGAGTGTATGTTTGATGGCGTCAAATAATTGTTGCACTTTACATATGTAATTTTATGACAATAATTCACCATTACTACTACTCATTGCACAATTACACAATTTCCATGAGTTCGGTATTCATTATTTTACAATTTTATTATTGCAGTGTAATTCTATAAACCAAATTAAACTCGAAGCAAAATGACTATAACACAACTGTAGTTTATCACTATCGCTTCCGGTATTGCCTTGCACCATCGAAAACAGCCAAACTCAAGCCAGTTGTGCCAACATTAAAACGCGAGCGAGTAATTGTTCTCCAACACTTGCCTCTCACAATTCGATACAAAACTTTTAAGTTATTCTACTGTTCGCAGCACCATATAAACAGTAAGGCAATCAACAAAATACTCGTGATTATATGGGTAAGTATACTCATTGAATCACGAGTTATTTATTATATATAGTAACATATAACAAGTTTAACACTGAGAAAACTGCAGGTTTAACTATTAATTTTAAACCTGCAGTTTTATTTTTTTCTTTCCAATATTGTTTTTTTTTATGCTTGATAAGTTAGCCTTTGACCAATATCTCAGCTGATGGTAAGTGATGATGTGGTCGAAGATGTTGTTCAGGCTAACCTAGAATTACTGGCTCTCAAGGACAGCTGCCGGAACACACCGTTAGGTGCTTGGCGACAGAATTTCTGCTTGAGGGTGCTAGCTAGCCAGGCGGGCATTTGCAAAATGCCCTACTACCATGCTATAACGACTGCCATCCTAAGACAATAACCGGGACCGACGGCTTAACGTGCCCTCCGAAGCACGGAAACGCTCAGTAGTAATGTCACTAGCGGTCACCCATCCAACTCATGACCGCGCGCGACGTTGCTTAACTTTGCTGATCGGTTCAGAACAGCTAAGTAAACTTCGCTACGACCGCTTCAAAACAAAACTTCAAACTTCAAACTAGCCGTACACCCCGGCTTAGCAAACATTCTTACAAAATACCCTTGTTCAAAACATTTATTCGCTGTTTTTTTAATTTATAAAATTATTGTTTATTTATACTTAGTTAAGTTTATACAAGTTATCACAAAACGTTCTTTGTGAAACCATCAATTATTTTTTTCCTACATTTCCCGCAAGGACAATAAAATTAAAACAAAACCTTATATAAATAAAAATTTCCCCGTGGTGTGCCTTGTTAGAATGTCAGACCCTATTTCTACCTGTGGGTGTCGTAAGAGGCGACTTAAGGTGAAATACAAAATGGTGGGTAGGAGTGCCGTCTGAGGAACTGATATCTTAAACTGCAATCTACCACCGGATGAGATAGTGGTCAAAGGCAATCATCATCAGAAAAAATAAAACGTAACGGGCTTGAGCTTTACTGTAAGATTAAAGGGCAGTTTGGGAAACGGCTGTCCACCACATTCAAGTAAAATAACTGTCGTCAAGCACCTTTGGGTATTCGTCCCGTTTCACAGACAGTGGTCTTGGAAACAGTTTGCATACATGGTTAAGACTTGTCAATCATCATCGACCAGATCACCACTTACTATCACCTGAGATTGTGATTAATGGCAAGCAATAAAAAGGTGTTTAGAATCTTAATTTTCAGGGTTGTAGCTATCAAGACCAGTATTTGAAATGCCCACACTACGTTTTATTACTGATAGGCTATCCTTAGCAAAATTGCTGTGATGCTCAATCTTTAATGGTGGAAATTTAATCCATAAACTTCTTATTGCAGTCAACCCTAATTTATCCGGGAAATCACTGCTTCAAAACCTCTCATATATAAATAGTAGATATACAAGCGTTCCGTTAGCCACACCTTCTAGCTCATTCATCAAATCAACATGATAACACCTTATTATTGTAATTTCATCAGAAATATACACAATTGCTAAATATCATGATGAAACGAGGAATAAAAGTAGGTAGAATTCAATTCCTTATCTTCCAAACATACATACAAGTGAACCTATAAAACTGAGTTACTGTTTGTATGACGTAACTGTATAACGTAAGTTGGTTTCGTTAAGTTTCCCAATCTATAGAAAATGTAGATTTTTGTTTTGTTCCAATGCAGAATATTGTTTTCGCTTACGTTAAACAAATAAGTTTGCTGTTTTAGAAATGAGGTTACAGGAAATGGGTATACGGCGAAAATACGTAATAGTGTTTTCTTGACAAATATTTGTTGTTTGAAATTACATTTCTGTATTCAATTTCATTTATGTATATATAATAATATGTACCTAATTATTGGGACTGATTGAAGAAACATTATGTTTATGAAACTCAACGTAAGGTATACATTCGAATGGAGTCTTGAAAGTCATGTAGTACAAAAATAAACTACATGAAAAATATTTTCATGTAGTTTATTTTTGTAGGGTTGGTAATTTCTAGAATAAGATCGAAGATTCTGATAGTCCCATGTGCAGAAGTTGTATGCAGGAAAATGTAAGTGTGGAGCGTGTGCAAGCAAGGAAACAGGAAGAAAAATGAAACAATAGCTTAGTATTTTTTTTAATATTGTTATGTTTGCAATAACACTTGCTGGGCGGATTTGTAAAGTAATCCGCGCAGCAGGCGTAACATACTCGTACTCGTAACAATATTAAAATTATAAAGTTGCGTCAACCTTTACAAGTTTAAAACAAATTGCAAAATTGGTCTTGTTTGTAGTACAACGTAAGTTGAACTATAGGTATCGCTCCGTTCCAGTACGATGGTTGTATGGCGAGAGGAAAAATTAGAGTTAGGAGTCATTGTCATGTTGGCTTAGTCAGTCAGAACATACCTTAGCTAATGGGGGTGGATTGACACGGGTTCAAATCGCGACATGACTATAATTTTTTCACTCGTAAATTTGTAATTTTGTGAAATAGCTTAGTACGATACGAAAAACAATTAGGATGCCTTGATAAACTGGCGTGGGAAATACACAATTACAGCCTACGTAGGATGTCCAATTTGGACTAATCGTCCTTACACAGAATAATCCTAGATAAAAGGGCCGGTAATTTTGATTTGGAAATAAGCAATACGGGTGAAGATTTAGTACTCAGTTGTTAGGTGCAGTGGATGCCTATTTAGATTTGAATGAAGCGCTCATAGCGAAGTTTGCTTGGCTATTCTTAACCGATCAGCAAAGTTAAACAATGACCGCCGCGGTCATGAGTTGGATGGGTGACCGATAGTGACATTACTACTGCGCTTCCGTGCTTCGGAGGGCACGTTAAGCCGTCGGTTCCGGTTGTTGTCTTAGGACGGTAGTCGTTATAGCCTGGTGGTAGGGTATTTTGCGAATGCCCACCTGGCTAGCTACCACCCTCAAGTAGAAAATCTGTCGCCAAGCCCTTAACAGTGTGTTCCGGCAGCTGTCCTTGAGAGTCAGTAATTCTAGGTTAGGCTGAACAACATATTCGACCACATCACCTAATTACCTAATTGACCATCACCTAACATCAGGTGAGATAGTGGTCAAAGGCTAACTTACCAGGCATAAAAAAAATTGAGTTACCCAGTACTTGGTTGTAATTCGATGTATGTTAATGTATAGAGATTTATAGAAGTTTTGTTTGCGTTTTTGTAAATGGCTGTAGGCAAGTCCAAAGTACATTTAATATATTTTTGTATGACTTAATTATTTTCAATTCTAATTATGTCTACGAAAATAATTGGTTAATATACATATTATAATAATAACATTTTACACTTAATACACCTAAATACAATTTACAGTTATCGCGTTTGCATTTGTTCTAAGAGCAAAATTTCTACAAGGCGCATTAACATAAGTTATTTTAAGGTGTAGAAGGGCTTGTTTTCAAAAGTTCTGAAGTTTTAGTTTAAACAAACTATATTTTGAGGTGTTAAAGCTTTTTGGTAAATTATTATACATTAGTATTTTCGAATAACGACTTTATTTCTGTACTTTAGCTAATCTGATTTTTAATACTACCCGAATTTCATTATTATTTATAATTCATTTTTAATTTTAACGTAGATTGTAAAAAATCCCAAAAATGTTTTTACAAAAAGCGTTTCTTTTTTGGGTGAAAGCCCGGAGCTAGAAGAATAGTAATGTAAAGCAAAGTAACAATAGAACGGTACATTAAACAAAAACCTTATTACCCCTACATTCTCAACTCTACATGTAACCAAGCTATTTGAAACGCTAAGCAACAACAAATGACTTCGTAACCAGCATCTTCCGTTCATTTTCCACATGAGATGGAACGGAAATGTATAGGATTACTTACTACAAAATGTAGGTATACGATTATATATAACGAAATTAAGATACCTACTCGTAATAATTGAAAAATAAAATGGATTAGCGAAAGATTTCACCTTTTTAAGGTTTCTAGTGACCAGACTCAGAAGTCGTCCGCTAGCATGTCGAAAGTGACTCACCTCCATTTTTTACACAACTGTTCAAAAAAGGAGTGTTATGATTTCAGGGTTCATGTATGTATGTATGTTTGTGAGTTTCATTATTCCACTAGAACTTCTAAACAAAAATGAAGGGCTGTAAAAAACGATTCCTTTTTATTAGTAGCCCACTGCTAAGTTTGATCCGCCCAAATAGCACTAAGTGTGAAATCTCGATCTTGAATATACAGGGTTATTGGTAAAATGGTAACAACCTAACAAACCTTTTTTTTCTGTTTCATTATATGTATTTGACGGAATAATCACGAGTACCACCTTATTTTAAAAGTCTATTGTGCCTGTAATTTAATATTTCATATATTTTATTACTTAGCTCGATGTATATTACAAACCCTAATCAAAGGGAGCGCGGCGCGGTCCAGTGTTGCCGCGGCATGCGCTCTTAGCTCTCGTCACTTGTTTCTATGTTCTATATAATCTCAAAATGTTTGTTAGGACTAGCAGAAGTCAACCCACGAGGTTGTTGGCATTTTATCAATTACCTTTAATACGCGCTGACATAAGAACATTCCTTCTTTTTGGGGCCAAGCGCGTCTCACCAAAATGTTATTGGAGCCATGCTTGACAAGCACAGAAAATATTGACGGTTTTCTTATAGTTCTTTTCAAACAAAGTTGCAATTCTTAAAGAACAAAAACTTGAAAAATACATATAAGTAATGACCAACACAATGTATGTGAGAAGACTCGATTCAGGGATTCTCCACCTTGGCAATTCGCCTATTTCTTCAACTGTGTGTTACATTGTTTTGGTTTAATCTTGTAATAGATGAAGTAGGATACGAGACAGTCGCCTGAAATAAATTAGGAAGATAAAGTGTATGAGACAGCTTAGTTACAGACGCAAGGTTCCCAGTTTCTCTTGAAAAACATTGTTTATGCAATATTCTTAAGAATTTAGATACTTTTTAACATTAACTTTGCGCTTTGCATTAACACCTGCTCAGCATATAAACTTTTAAAATTTACAACAAAAGAATAAAAATACCACGAACGGGATTCGAACGTGCAGATTATGTTTATATGATTACTCCTTCACGACTATTAGCTTTTATTTAATTATATAATCTAAATCTATACTAATATTATAAAGAGGTAAAATATGTATATTTTTATGTAACGAATAAACATAAAAATCTACTGGACCGATTGGAAAAAACTTTATTAGAATACTACACTATTCTTGATGAGCATACTGAACTGTGTTAGCCGGATAGTCCACTGCTGAACACAGTCTCCCCCATTGTGGAGGGGCGGGGTTTGCCATAATGCCCACGCTTGACGTCTTGGGGATGTGCAGTGTGAGATATCAGTTCCTCAGTAAGTGATGCTGCCCACCTTCTGGTGTATTACCCTTAGTCACCTCTTACGACACCCGCGGGTAGAGATGGGGGTTGACATCTTAGCCCGGCACCACACGGAATGAACATAGGCTATAGAATATTTTCTACAACTTAGGGCGCGTACGCTGCGGAAATTGTTGACAATGGAGCAAAGTGATGTACTAAAATTTTATAGAGGACATCAATATCTACTCGTACAAAAATGTACCCAATATCATATGTCTAACTATTACAGTTATGTCACAATAACTACTTTTTATGTGTTTCGATTTATAACATTTGTCAAATACCCGTGCAAAGCCGGGGCGGGCCGCTAGTATTTCCATAAAAAGCTTTTGCTAGCTGTTTTTTTTTTTATTTTTTTTTATTTTTTTATGCCTTATAGGTTAGCCTTTGACCACTATCTCACCTGATGGTAAGTGATGATGTGGTCGAAGATGTGGTTCAGACTAACCTAGAAGTACTGGCTCTCAAGGACAGCTGCCGGAACACACCGTTAGGTGCTTGGCGACAGATTTTCTACTTGAGGGTGGTTGCTAGCCAGACGGGCATTCGCAAAATGCCCTACCACCATGCTATAACGACTGCCATCCTAAGACAACAACCGGGACCGACGGCTTTACGTGCCCTCCGAAGCACGGAAACGCTCAGTAGTAATGTCACTCGCGGTCACCCATCCATCTCATGACCGCGCGTGACGTTGCTTAACTTTGCTAATCGGTTGAGAACAGCTCAGTAAACTTCGCTACGAGCGCTTCAAAAAGCTGTTCTAAGTTAAGTTTAGTAATAATAACAAATATTTCTATATATAATTACAAGCACTATCGCGTGCTAAGCGAGCCGAAAGTGCTTGTAATTAAAAGCGCGAAATCGGAGGACGCGGGTTTGATTCCCGCCCGGGGCATAATTTTTTTGTTTTAATATTGCTAGGTTTGCAATAACGCATGCTATGCGGATTACATTACATAATCATAAATATACGATAGGAAAAAGTTAAGTCCACACGACTTAAAAAATATTTCCTGCATCCCGCACATGACTTAAATAATTTTTCCTATCGTATATATGTGGTTTTGTAATGTAATCCGCATAGCAGGCGTTATTGCAAACCTAACAATATTAAAATTATAAGGTTGCGTCATCATTTACAAGTATAAAACCAATTGCAAAACTGGTCTTGTTTGTAGTACAACGCAAGTGGTACTATAGATGTCGCTCCATCCCAATACGGTGGTTGAAGAACGATATGAAATTTTGAGTTATGACGTCCTGTCATGTTAGCTCAATTGGTTAGAGCATACCCCAACTCAAGGGGTGGATGGACGCAGGTTCGTATCCCGCATATGACTTTAATTTTTCCTATCATATATTTGTTATTCTGTAATAAAATGTTGGGCTCTAATATATTGTAAAATATAATAACAAATATTTTAAGGACACATATATTTTTTAAGAAAACACTTAATTATAAATTGATATACGTATACCTGGTGACAATTCCGCTTAAATTTTCTGTTACGAACAACTGAGACGAATCGTGCGCTCGAAGAGCCAGACCTCTTGAGGATGCTTCGTGTAGAAGTGCAACGCGTCGATAATTCTTCCGGTATTTGCTGCGTGGCTTTTGTGACGTCACGTTGGCTAACAGGAAAGTTAGGCGGATTTGTCACTAGATATTTTTTTTATTTTTTTTATGCGCATTTATCAAATATTAATTTAGAGCGTAAAACATTTTTAAAATATTAGTATTTCATTATTAATTATGGATTTCCGCAAAGTAACGCCTGATTCTAATAATTTTATTAAGTTTAGTAATTTTGTACAAATTAGGACTGTCTCATACCCTCCTTTTAACTGTCCTAAAAGGTGACACTCCAAAGGATCCCCAGGAACACAGAGTATACTAAAAAAATCGTTCTATATCCTAACGGCAAAGACGATTATCTACTTATAGTAATTAAACAACTTTAAACGGTGTAATCGCGTATATTTATCATGAGTTTTGACCCAAAATCTGTAATTAAACAACTTTAAACGGTGTAATCGCGTATATTTGTCATGAGTTTTGACCCAAAATCTGTAATAAACAACTATAAACGGTTTAAATCGCGTATATTTATCATAATTTTGTTCAAACATCTAGATTTTGGGTCAATAATCATGATAAAAATACGGGATTTAAACCGTTTAAAGTTGTTTAATTACTATGTGTAATAATCGCGAAAACTTAAGACAACGATATTTACTCGTTTTCATCTATAAAACAATACGAATAATGTCATTATTCGTACATAAATTACGAAGAAAAATTATACGTTTAAATAAGACTGCAAGTTATAATTTTACTCCTACGTATACATTTAAAGGCGAACGTAACAAATTGTATAATCTTCAAAAAATCCTTAAGATCTCCCCCTATTTGGCATCCTGCCATCGCCTTCAAGGTCATGAACTTGAACTGGGGTCCAAATATATTTGTTTCCTCTTGCGCAACCACGATGCCCTGCTTCTAAATAAGTAGTAAACCAACTTAGGATGGTATTAGTTTAACTAGGGGCACTTCTCACATCTATTTTGTTTCTTCTTCTTCCTTCTCACCTGATGGTAGGTGATATTGTGTTTGAAGATCTTGACCTACTGGAACCTGGAACTACTGGCCCTCAAGTACAGCTACCGGAAGATGCCGTTAGGTGTATGGCTAGCTACTATCTTACTGTTATTGTAGCTATTTCCATACAAACGTAAAATCGACATATATTTTTGTTTGTATTTTTTATGCCTGATTATGTTTACTTTTGACCACTTTGTCACCTGATAGTAATTGATGATGTGGTCAAAGATGCTGCTCAGGCTAATTAGAATTACTGGTTCTCAAAAACAGCTACCGGAACACACCGTTAGATGCTTAGCGACAGATTTTCCAGACAGACCGAATTGAAATGTAGTCAGGAGGAGTTTCTCAATTCAACTGTGTTTTTATGTTTGTTACACGATTACGTATTGTATTTATTTTATTACAATTAGAAATTAATATTGACGATTTCTTTTTAATATTGTTAGGTTTGCAATAACGCCTGCTATGCGGATCCATCCCAATACGATGATTACAGAACGATAGGAAAGATTTGAGTTATGACGTCATATCATGTTAGCTCAATTGGTTAGAGCATACCCCGGCTCAAGGGATGGTGGATGGACGCGGGTTCGAATCCGGCACATCATTTTAATTTTTCCTATCGTATATTTGTAATTATTTTTTTGTTCGGTAGTAAAATTTCAGATATTGGAAAACCCGTATAAATTTTATTAATTAGCTCTGTGGTTTGGTTTTAAAAACACTGTTAAAAATACCTATGTCATCAAAATAAATAAAACCAAATTACGTGTCATATTTTTCAGTTGTGGAGTAATTTATTTAAAGTAATTTTGTGTAATAGTTTCGAAGTTGAAATATAACTGTCGATTTCCTTAAAACATAATCAGGGAGACCTACTCAACAAATGTATTTCCACGGAGCAGAGAAAGTTTTTTTTTTTTTTTCAGGTGTGACGTACTTAGTGTTGCATTGCATTACAATACGGACTAATTTGTAGTTTTAGTTTGACTTAAACTGTTAGATAGAGTAAAATTAAACATGTGTCCATTGACACCTATCTTATTGTCTCTATTAAGGGGAAGCCACTATGTGTTCTTTATATGTAGCACTCACTTCACTGTTTATCACTGTCACTCGACTACGCTTACTTAAAAGGTTTTGTCCTTATTAGTCTTCTCACTATATTCACGATATATACGATATAGTCGCATCTCTCCCAAAGACAAAAGTGCCTCTGATCTTGATTCAAGGCTTCAATTCCATAAACGATTTATGATAGGTGCACAGGCCAGCAAAGCGGGTTTTGGGTCGAGTAAGAAAGTTGAGGATAAAGACATTGTAAAATCTTTTCTACAACAAGACGAAAATGATAGCTATAAAGTGCATGCAATGAGCTTGGAAATGCAAAGTGAGTGGCTAACCATAGGTGAATTTTGTATCCCTCTGGCATTAAAGTGGCGCACCTTAATATACGATTGGTCACCTGCCTTATTAAAATTCTATCTTAACGCCTTTCAGATGACCCTCCCAGACCAAAGTAATTTAGTAAGATGGGGGAAAGCCACCGAAAAGTCTTGCGGTATTTGTCGGGAGGCCATAGGTACAGCACGGCACTTATTGGTAGGTTGCAAGGTGCTCCTCGATAGGGGTCATTATTCCCGTCGCCACGATAGAGTCCTCGAAATCATACGTGAAGCGGCGAGTCTCGCGGTAGCTAGAGCAAAAAAAGGTTTGACCACGAACAAGCGACACGTTGCTTTTGTAAAAGAAGGGTCATCTACAAAAACTAAATCCAAGCCTTACTCCATCTTAGGCGCAGCTCCCGATTGGACTCTTTTGATGGACACGTATGAAAAACATTACAAAATCCCTGAGGATGTTGGTGTTTCGTCATCCAGACCAGACATATTTCTATACTCAAAGAATCTAAAACGCATAGTACTTATAGAACTTACTGTGCCGTGGGAAACAAAAGACCACACAATAAAAACTAACAAATATTATGACCTAACAAATGAATTAATCAAAAACGGTTATGTGGTTAATTTATATGCTGTAGAAGTCGGAGCAAGGGGTATACCAGCAAAATCCCTATACAACCTACTAAAAGACCTTGGCCTGTCAAGAACAACCGTAACTTCCATCCTAGAACGTGTATCCAAGGCGGCATTAGTAGGATCTTACCAAATTTGGTTAGGCAGGGGAGGAGGCTCGAGCGGTGAAAGGGAGCATTGATGCATCATAAAGGGGCCCCTTAACCTTACTCACTGGGTTGCAAGTCCCAGGCACCTTGACTGGAGCCTCTTCCTCTGCAACGCTATGGACCCGGCACCCGCACGGTGAATCCATGGAATGCTAAGTAAATTTGTCTCTGTTGTCAAGGAGCTGGATTACCTCAACATCCACGGGGTGGTGAAGTCTATGTTCGTCAGCTTCTGCATGTTTTTTTATTATATCCACAGCGACAACCATTTTCAGGTCTGGATGGAGGTCCACAGTTGCAAAAATAAAAACATTAAAGGGTTGCGTTGTCGTTAAAAAGTTTAAAGCTAATTGCAAAATTAGTCTTGTGTGTGTACCGTACGTACTACGACGCTTAAGAACGAGATGACAAATAGAGTAATGAGTCGTATGTCATGTTGGCTTAGTGGTCAGAGCATGCCCCGGCTATAAGGGTGGATGGCTCAAATCCCGCACATTAATATAATTATTGATCTCGTTGTCATAAAATTTCTTCTAAGATTAAACTGAAATATACTTCATACTCAGTGTCCCTTTCATGCTCCATGGGTTTGCTTTACTGTTGAAAGGGACGGTATGATAGTATAATGTTTTTTTTTACCTTCACTAATATCGTGCGCCGTGCTCTAACCAGACTTCGAACGACACCGACCATGTTTGATGATTCTCCGTTAAAGTTATGTTACTGCTAGTGTTCATATATTGCGTTTGAGAAATCAGTTGATACTGATATTTATGTATACAATATGCTACTGAAATATGGTGTTTTCTGCTAAATGGCAGAACTTTGACCACTTCATTCATTTTTAGCACAACAACTTTTGTAAGTGCTTGGCGACTATCGGGTTATATGTCTAAGTGATATTTTATTTTTACCAAAAAGTGGAACCTTCTTCAACACTTAAATGTGTGAGATAACTTGTTGAATTTATGGTTCCAAATAAATAAAAAGATGTTTTTATTTATATTTGAATGTTGAAGTCAGTTCCATATTTGGTAAAAAAACACACTTTTAGTGACCCTTTTTTTTAATGCCTCATAGGTTAGCCTTTGAACACTATCTCACATGATGGTAAGTGATAATGTGGTCGAAGATGTTGTTCAGGCTAATCTAAAAGTACTGGCTCTCAAGGACAGCTGCCGGAACACACCGTTAGGTGCTTGGCGACAGATTTTCTACTTGAGGGTGGTAGCTAGCCAGGCAAGCATTCACAAAATGCCCTACCACCATGCTATAACGACTGCCATCCTAAGACAACAACCGGGACCGACGGCTTAACCTTGCTACTTAAGGGATCGATTGTCATTCTTTGTCAAATACAAAGATCATCAAGATCATCAAGATAGAAAAATACTTTTCAGTTATTGGAGTGTAACTCAACCGCTTTACCGATTTTGATGAAATTTAAATGGGACCACGCCGCAAGCATCAGCTTTCAAATTAAAAAAGAATCATCGACATCGGTTCACCAAGTCAAAATATCAGAGGTAACAAACATAAACAAAAAACAGACGAATTGAGTACCTCCTCCTGTTTTCAAGTCGGTAGAAAATAGATCCGCTTTCTGACATTTAAGAGGCGATGTTTGCCAAATGGTAGTGAGTGCTAACGTATGCAGGGTTCTTGGGGCAAATCCTACCGTTGTGGATTTGACCTTCATACTTTCATAGCGTTCATTTCGTGGTGCGTTTTGGGAATGCTCGCCTGACTAGCTACCACCCGGTAGCTAATCAACATTCCAGTGGTAAATAAGTTGTAATATTATAAGCAAAGCACATAACAGCGTTTTCTTGCAGCTGTTCTTAAGAGCCAATGTATCCTATTTTTTTATTTGGTAAGCAAACTTTTGATTACTATCTCACGACGCAGTCGATAGTGGACCATGCTTGCTAGCAGATAGGTACCTATTCGTACTTTACATATATATCAAGCAGTAATGGCTCAGTGGCATTGGCTATGGACTGCCGCGCAGCAGGTCCATGGTTCGAATCCCGCCCAGAGCTTGAGCTTCACCGCATGGTGGAGGGGCATTTTGCGAATGCCCGCCTGGCTAGCGACCACCCTCAAGTAGAAAGTCTGTCGCCAAGCACCGAAAGGTGTGTTCCGGCAGTAGTCCTTGAGAGCCAGTGAAATTACAGGCACAATGAGACTTAACAACTATGTCTCAATGTGACGGGCGCTGTGCAATTCGTGAGTTGTCATGAATTGCAACTGTTATAGGCAGAGGTTAGTCCACTTAACATCAGGTGGGCCTCGAGCTTGTTCCGTCACAATAACATAAAAAAAAAAAAACCTAAAGAATTCTATATTATACCGTATCAGCCTATACTATTCTAGCCCAGCACTCTACGGACTATTTCTATCCCTTATATACGAGTATACTACAGATTCTAAATTATATCTATAGGGAAATCGCTTACAATTTTGTTTTTTTTTTTTTTCATTGTGGCGAAACAAGCCCGAGGCCCACCTGATGTTAAGTGGACTAACCTCTGCCTATAACAGACGCATTTCGTCAGCGACGAATTGCACTGTGCCCGTCACACTGAGACGTCCAGTTGTTAGGTCTCATTAGCCTGTAATTTTTCTGGCTCTCAAGGACTGCTGCCGGAACACACTGTTAGGTGCTTGGCGACAGATTTTCTACTTGAGGGTGGTCGCTAGCCAGGCGGGCATTCACAAAATGCCCTTCCACCATGCGGTGAAGCTCAAGCTCTGGGCGGGATTCGGACCATGGACCTGCTGCACGGCAGTCCATAGCCAATGCCACTGAGCCATCACTGCTTCAAAAATAATTGTAATTGGCGCAAAATAATAAAACCAAATTTTATTTTAATATTGTTAATATATTCAATAATTTCGCAAATAGAAAATTAACATAAAAGAAAATGTTTTTTAGTCTATAGATATTATATTTACTGACAATTCCACCTAGCTTTTCAGCTAAATTGTTGTAGCGTGTCCAATGAGTTTGCATCGCGTTAAACGCGTCTAAACGAAGCATCATCGTCGCTGGGCCGTATTCTTCAATTTCAGGAAAACTTGAATGTTTTCATGTTTTCATTCCATATTTATTAAAATGGTTTCTAAATGTTTGTTATTATTCCACATCACAATATTTGATATTGTGTCGCAATTCTTGAGAAAACAGAGAGTTAAGTAAGTCCCCAGAACATAATCCAATGATCTCTAACAACAAATACGCTAGACCGTATACGGAGCCTTCTGAATAACTTTCCATATCGTTATAAATCAAGCTCTAAGCCATAGATTAAGTAATTAAGTACGGCGCTGTGTGGTGTTCTGTGGGATAATGCGGGAGTTTATATGCTTGTCGCTGATCTGGGTCACTTTAAGCACTGTGTATTTAAATGTATTAGGTAAGCTAGTTTTCAAGTGGGTTTTTCGGATATAGACTGAAACACTATGGCTAAAATTCAAAGACAAGTCTAAGCGTGAACTAAAGCTTTCTTGTCTCTTGTCAAAATGTAGTGCTTAGCCGCATAATTGTATTCAGAGATGTTTGGTACGAGTACAGCGCTAAAACTTAGCGCGTGCTATGCTAAGTAGAGGAAATCGACTACCTTAGCCTGTCTCAAAGCAGGCCTGGTGCCGAGACACTGACGCGTATGATAAGTTGTTCAGGACTCTTTTTCGTATTATAAAAAAGCAGTTAATTTTTACTTTTTTTATGATAAATCCTGAAAGTGACGTAGCGTACCCAAAATAATTTTAATACCACGTGTTTTGCTTGTACACGAATCATCATCATGGCAGGTTTTAACTCATCGAGCGCTCGATTGAGAAATCTCGAACCCTCAAACGTTTATCTAAATTAATCACTTCAGCTTTTTTTTTATATATTCTTAATATTTGATGTTATTCAGCATCACAATATTTAATATTGTTTCGTAATTCTTGAGAAAACAGAGAGTTAAGTAAGTCCCCAGAACATAATCCAATGATCTCTAACAACAAATACGCTAGACCGTATACGGAGCCTTCTGAATAACTTTCCATATCGTTATAAATCAAGCTCTAAGCCATAGATTAAGTAATTAAGTACGGCGCAGTGTGGTGTTCTGTGGGATAATGCGGGAGTTTATATGCTTGTCGCTGATCTGGGTCACTTTAAGCACTGTGTATTTAAATGTATTAGGTAAGCTGGTTTTCAAGTCAGTTTTCCGACTTGTAAAACTAGCGCTAGTGTTTGCACAGCATAAGGAAAAAAAACTTCTTCCAATTTGAGCTACCTTGGTGTAGTGAGTTATAGTCAAAATGTATGCTTTGCTTAATTAATCGTTATTGCACGGAAACGTAGTGACATCTACGTGCAAAGGTAAGGTAACCAGTAATTAAGACTATTGTTTCAATGTATTTACAGTGTCGTATCCAATTATTACCACAGATTTGATACATTTTTTTCATTTCTCATACTCGGAAAGTAGTACTTATTTGATCTGAGTAGCGGGTGGAAGACGCTGCTTCCTACCTAAGGGTGGGAAAAGCTCATAGTACATGCTCTCTTGGGCCGGAATAAGTTGTAACCAATGCAACCATTTTTGTAAACAAAATTAGACATCTATGTTTTTTTTGTTATAAAGTACTCTGCTCTAATATAATAAATAATACGAGTAACAACTGCGTTTCCGTTTATGTAAAGACTAAAATAAGTAGTATATAACAGAACTAATGTGATTTTCTCAAGTTAGTAATATTATAAAGAAGTTAGTAATATTAAGAATAATATATTTTGTCATTAATAATGTTATGGAGCAGTGTGAATTAAAAAAATAGGAACCTATTGAGCGGGATGGCCCCCGGGGGAGACGCGTTGTATAAAGTACATGCTTAAAACGTAAAAAGACTATATATTTTAGCGGGGCAGTAACAAAACATAAGGAGGGCCATTAAAAAAAAACTAAATTTACTTCTACTTTGCAAATTGTTTTCACTGCTCAAATAGTTTTATATAATTATTTATCTTCTACTCACGTAATAATTTTAAGTAAATATAAAAAAAAAATCTATCTTTTTTATTTTTTTCTCAATTTAAAAAAGTACCAAGAATTTTACTCAGATGTAAGTAGTCAATTCTTACTTGACTATAACCGCATTAATTTGAAATAAGTACTACTCATGTTTATACTATCAATATTATAAAAAATGCCATGTTTTATTTTCCTTTCAATTGTCGTGCAAAGTAGAGTGTTCAACATAGGTGAAAGTCATTTATTCCTATTCGGACAATAGCCGCCCGTAAATATTCCAAACAAAATGTAACTTTAAATTTTACTATTCGTTCTTATCTCTCAATTAATTTGAAATATGTAGGTGCTACTCATGTTATTATTATTAATAAGAAAAACTCCTATTTTTTACTTTCCTTATATTCGAAATGAAAATTAGAGTGCTTAACACGGGTGAAAGTCATCAATTCCTACTCGGAATATAGCCACCCTCGCTACGCTCGGGCGTCTAAATACCTCGTGAGGGAATTGATTCCTTTCGACCCTTGTATAACAATCTACTATTACATATCACATAGATTTGAAGTATTTAAAACTACATTTAAAAATGTATTTTTATTATTATGGTTAAATGTATTTATATAAGTGGATGCTCGCCTGGCCTGCTACCTGGTTAGCTATTAAGTTGAAAATCTGTTACCAAGCACCGTGTCCGGTCGTAAGTAATTATGATATTACAGGCACATAAGACTTATCAACCGGGTGTCTCAGGGCGATGGGAGCAGTGGAGGGCTTGGTTTATTAAATTGCAATATACTACCCTCACCATGTTTGTATATTAAAAATATTTGTGTTTCTGCCCAGCAAAACCCTGACTATTTTCTGAAACTCAGTGAAGTATATACCCGTCAAAAAAGATCTAAGTTTGTAAATCTTTTCTTTGAACCTCCTGCCCGAAAAGACTGATACAATCGAAACGCTTATTATTTATGTTGTATCAATTTCTAACTGCTTACTCAATACCTAACATAAAAATAATGTCGGAAAATAGTTTAAAAAAGAAGAGTTGACTGGATGGCTGCTAAATAATTTGTTTTATCGTGTTATTTATATGTATATTGTTGTGTTATATAGCGTCCCCGTGGAGTGCCGGGTTAGAATTGCACCTCCGCATATCATCCCGTGGCTGTCGTAAGAGGCGACTCAGGGAAATACAATGGAAAGTGGGCAGCAGCGCCTTCTAAAAAACTGCCATCTTACACTGCGATCCCCAAGACGCCTAGCAAGCGTGGGGATTATGGCAAATACTCTCTTAGGTAATAGGGGAGACAGTGTTCAGCAGTCGACGATCCGGCTGATACAGTATTGTGTTAAGAAATTCAAAGGACATAAATGTATAAATAAAATTATGTAATATATATGACTCATAAATTGCAATGTAACTGCATGAAATATTTGCAAGTATGCTTGGAGAATGAGTACTACTGTGTTTAATTGTATTTTTAAGATCTTCTTTACTTGTATTCTTGCAAATATATATTTGATTTGATTGATGGATTTCGTCACGAAAATTAAGAAGAAATGTATCTTGTTATAAAATCTAACGTGGTTTTCACTAATTTTAGTAAATAATACGGGATAACTCACGTGAATAAGTCAGATAGCTCCGACTATAGTTTCAACCACACTCGGTGGTCTTTTTCAAGGAGAGCTTGGGACGCCCGCGTTGACGTCTTGCTGAGCACCGAATGTGGTTGAAACTATAGTCGGGGCTAAAAAGAAATGTATCTGTTATAGGCATAGGTACCGCTTGCCCCGTGGGGTGCTGGGCTAGAATGTCACCCTCTTGATGTTGTTTATAATAATCCAATATCACATTGCTCTCTGTCCGGTCTAGTGTCCTAAGAGGCGACTAAAGGTAAAATACCCGAAATTGGGCAGGAGTAAGGCACTCCTGAGGAATATGTTAAACTGCGATCCCAAGACGCCTGCCAAGCGTGGGGAAGCAAACCTCCCTGTATTATGGAATGCAGTGAACAATCCAGCTGATACAGTACCGCTTAACATCGATTGGGAATCGAGAGTGTTCGCTCAAAATCCCATAAAAAATAAATTTAGAAAACAAATAAATTCAGAATAATTCTGATTTTAAATCTGGGAACTACGACCAATATAATCGTTGGTAAAATATGTTCCCAATATTTTGTGTGAAACTAAATAATAAACGATTTTATTTGAAAGAGCGCTTCGTTGCCGACCGATTGGAATGAAATAGGTAATACGTTTTTTGTTGATTGAAAGCGCATGCTTCACCGCACTGTCGCATTGTTAGGGATCGGGGGCACTCCACTGAAAACCCCTATTATATTGACGATGTTAATTTGTTACAATACGAATGATAAAAATGGTGGGCAGTTCTATTTCGTTATCGATAAAATTATGTCTAGCGACCACCCTCAAGTAGAAAGTCTGTCGCCAAGCACCGAAAGGTGTGTTCCGGCAGTAGTCCTTGAGAGCCAGCGAAATTACAGGCACAATGAGACTTAACAACTATGTCTCAATGTGACGGGCGCAGTGCAATTCGTGAGTTGTCATGAATTGCAACTGTTATAGGCAGAGGTTTGTCCACTTAACATCAGGTGAGCCTCGAGCTTATTCCGTCACAATAACATAAAAAAAAAAATGTATCGAGTAAACTAAGTTTATCTAGTAGTTATCTCTCTAGTATTTTAATATTGTTAGGTTTGAAATAACGGCTGCTATGCGGATTACATTACAAAATCACAGATATACGATAGGAAAAAAAAGTCATGTGCGGGATTCGAACCCGCGTCCATCCAACCCTTGAGCCGGGGTATGCTCTAACTAATTGAGATAACATGACATGACGTCATAAGTCAAATCTTTCTTATCGTTCTTTAACCATCGTATTGAGATGGAGCGACATCTATAGTATCACTTGCGTTGTACTACAAACAAGACAATTTAAGAATAATTCAACTTATTTTCTAGTCCCATCTTTAGGTCGACGTTTTACATAATATATCATAATTTTAGTAACTAATTCCGTATACGATCTAGAGATCCGTGACATATGACGAACGGACAGACATACAGTGAAATCTCATTAATAGTGTTCCATTTTGCCCTTTGTGTACAGAACCCTAAAAAGCATAGAGAATTTTATTTAAAAAAAGTATGATCAAACGGAACGGTTTGTTTTTATATCTCAATTAAAAAAAAAAAAAACTGGGGGACTTAAGACGCGTGAGAAATTTTTATTTTGTTTTCCGAACCCATCGAGTGTGGAATCAAAATGAAGGGATTTTGGAAACAGTTCTATAAATATACATAATTTGCTGTTTTGATTTCCATGGAACGATAAAACCCTTAAAGAAAATAAATAATTTGCGAAGTTACAAATTTACGCAAGTGAAAAACATAGTCATGTGCGGGATTCGAGCTCGCGTCCATCGTCCCCTATAGCCGGGGTATTTTTTTTTATGTTATTGTGACGGATCAAGCACGAGGCCCACCTGATGTTAAGCGGACTAACCTCTGCCTATAACAGATGCATTTCGTCAAGTCACGAATTGCACTGCGCCCGAGACATAGTTGTTAAGTCTCATGTGCCTGTAATTTCACTAGCTCTCAAGGACTGCTGCCGGAACACACCGTTAGGTGCTTGGCGACAGATATTCTACTTGAGGGTGGTCGCTAGCCAGGCGGTCATTCGCAAAATGTCCTTCCACCATGCGGTGAAGCTCAAGCCCGCGGCGGGATTCGAACCATGGAGCTGCGGCACGGCAGTCCATAGCCAATGCCACTGAGCCATCACTGCTTCAAAATGTATGGTCTGGCTAACATGTCATTATGACTCAGAACTCTAATTCATGCTCTTATTCTTCAACCATGGTAAGGGGATGAAATAATCTAGTTAACAGGGGTTATTGCAACCATAACAATATTGCCTCGCTCCGGAGGTGCGGGAGGCCGTCAGACGTGAAGCGAGGGACGCAGTGGTCAACCATTGGGCAGAGGACCTCGCTACCGCCACTTTTGGCCGCCGTACGCTTGACGCCCTCGGTCCAGTCCTGCAAGACTGGCTCGGGCGGCCACATGGTTTCCTTTCATTCCGTCTAGTGCAGGTGTTATCCGGGCACGGATGCTTCGGATCATACCTGCACCGGATCGGAAGGGAGGAAACACCAATGTGCCATGATTGTGCTGCAACGGAGGACACGGCGCAGCACACCCTCGAAGTGTGTCCGTCGTGGTCCGAGCTGCGCCGTGGCTTAGTCGCCGTAGTAGGGCCGGACCTCTCGCTTCCCAGCGTGGTTAACGCCATGTTGGTGGGCGAGGGGGCCTGGGCAGCGGTCGCCTCCTTTTGCGAAGACGTTATGTCCCAAAAGGAGGCGGCAGAGCGCGCAAGGGAGGATTTCCCTCCCGGTGGTGAATAGCGAGAGACAGGCGCGGGGGCGCCTTCTCTCGCATTGCACTTCATTCACCACCTCCTTCGGGCGGGAATGGCCAAGCATTCCTGGTCATTCCCGGGCCCCTCTCTCTCTCGGGAGGGGCGTGTAGGCCCCGCTGTTAAAGCGGGCGGTCGGAGAAGGAGGACTGGACGCAAAGGCTCTGCCGGTCTCCCAGTCCTCCTCCACACAAACGATGCTGGAATGTCGCTGGGTTGTTTAGTGGGTATACCGGTCGTCTACCGGGGAGTCCCACATACCCCCTCCATCCCCCGATGGGGGGGCATGCGTAATGCATTTTTCCCAGGGTCAAAAAAAAAAAAAATAAAAAAAAAAAAAAAACCATAACAATATTAAAAATAATTTGCAGTCGGGTTTTTTAATTTTTATTTAATTTATACTTGTTGGCCATTGATACAAATAAAGTATAAAATAATCTACGCAACCCTCAATCTATAAAAATTACAGTTTAATTGAAATACTCATTCTCGAATCTTTCCAACTGAATATTGTGAACAGTTTTCAAAGTGTCAATATAGACTTTGTAGACTACTTTAATGTAAAATATAGCACATTTTTTAAAGTTTCAGCTGTTAAACGCGGGCCACGAGAACAGGGCAGATTTAAGATAGGGATAGCGCTATACGATTACGTGAGCAGAAGAATGGAAACTCACTTAGTACACACATTTTTTATGCTCATCAGGTGAAATGAAATGAAATTATATTTATTTGCCAGAAACACGGTTACATAATAAAGATCTTAAAAAATTAAGCAGCTTAGCGTGCTTCGTCACAATACGACATGCAAATATTAAGTTTTAACATATAAAATATACACTATTAAATTAATGTCATATAAGAATATTTTTTTTTTTATAATTATAAATCACAATATCCTAGTTATCATCCACACACAATATTACAATACAAAACAACGGAAAATAATTCATTATCATTAAAGCACAATGAATTAAAATTAAATATTCATCATTACAAATTAATTATTATTATGTCATAACTATGAAGTATCCTTACAGTCAAAAAATTCTATTCAATTATAAAAAAAGTGCTTCGTTAGGAACTAATGTAATTTTAATTTAAAATAATTCAATGGAAGCTGGCGTATCCTTTTTGGTATTTTATTGAAAACTTTAACTATCATTACCTCACAATTTTTGCCACGAAGTGCCGTGCGGCATTTTGGTATGGTAAGTAGAGTTGGGTCTCTACCTGTACCTTTAAAATAATTATTATTGCACAACGGTGTGTATAAATGAGCATGTTCTTTTATAAATAAGCCAGCCTGCATTATGTAAGTAGGTGAGATAGTGGACAAAGACTGACCTATCAAGGTTAGCATTTGACCACTATCTCACCTGACAGTGGAGCACTGCTAACTGTGGGTGTCGTAAGAGGTGATTAAAGACAAAATACCGGAAGGTGGGCAGCAGCGCCTTCCGAGGAACTGATATCTTATACCGCGATCTCCAAGGCGCCTGCCAAGCGTGGAGATTATGAAGAATCCCCCCTCAATGGGGAAGGTTGTGTTCAGCAGTGGACAATTCGGCCGATACAGTAATAATTCAAGCCAAGGTGTGTACACTATTTTTTTGTTGGTTATTTGTTGTTTTTTTTTTTATAATTTTAAAATATTGATATTTAATACCTTTATAACAATTATCGCCTACCTAATAAAGCTTGTAAGAGCCAAGTGCATTTGAAAAAAAAACTACTATATCAATTCACTGATACTGACTAAGACTTGTAGCGGTTAAAATACCCTTAAAAGCGGTTTTTTCGTAGCTCATCGTTTATGTGCGGGAAGGCTCTTAATGATAAGTGGCCGCCATGTCGAATTTTGTTTTATGAATTTTTGAATTATTTATGCCATGGAGAAAAATTGTTTAAGCTACATTTTTTAATTTTATACAAACGTAGCGCTTGTAACGGTGCTTGCCTAGTCCATCAATTCAACAGACTGCGGTCATTACATGGACGGGTGACGGCTAGTTGCATTTGTTACTGAACTGTGTTCTGTTGTGTTTTGAAGGACACGTTAAGCAGATAGTCCCGGATTTTTATGTTATTGGGACTAACACACACTGCGCCCTTCATTCTGAAACTTATTATTGTTAAGTATCATGTACATGTAATTTTTTCATATAATGGGGTGCCGGGTTAGAATTGCACCTCCCCATATGTGTGTGTCGTAAGAGGCGACTAAGGGAAAAACACTGGAAGGTGGGCAGCAGCGCCTTCTAAAGAACTACCATTTTACACTGCGATCCCCAAGCCGCCTGCCAAGCGTGGGGATTATGGCAAATAGCCCCTAAATAGGGGAGGCTGTGTTCAGCAGTGGACGATCCAGCTGATTAAGTACATGTAAATTACTGGCACTCATAGAGTAACTGCTGGTGGAACTCATTGTTAGGTGCGACAGATTATCTACTTGAGGGTGTTAGCTAGCCAGGCGAGCATTTCCGCTCGGCTATCGAAACGTTGTTCCTTAGCATGGCAGTTGTAATATAAAATTATTGTAGGGTGTTTTTTTATAGCCCTCTCTCCTAGCTACTACTGTTTTTTGTGATGCCTGACTTAAGAAACTCAATTATGTCTAAATCAGCTTCATTAATAGAACTAGACCATGAGATGAACAATAATTAAATAGGAGATGAGGTGCTGCTGGGGAAATCCGGAATAACCTAAAATTACTATAAATCCATAAAACCGATTCAAATTTTGTAATTTAGAAATAATTATTATCTGCTAAGTCTGAGTCATCACGCTCTTTGTATAGATAACTTTTTTCTTGAACAGAACCAGTAGGCGTTTTTTTATTCTTGCTTTACTACATTCTACATTGTGGTAGAATGTAGTAAAGCAAGAATAAAAAAACGCCTACTTGTAGTAATGTTACTACTTATCATCAGGTGAGATTGTAGGCAAAGGCTAGCCTATCAACCTGTCTAGGGGTTTAGGCTAAAGTGCCTCTACACCAAATTTTTTCCAGACATGCTTTGATATAACCATATAAGATAAGGAAACCTGGGCAATTATCAAATAAGTCAGGTTTCGCTCCTTAAAGATTCCGCATTCAAACAACCCGTCAAAAAATTAATATGTTTATTAGTTTAAATCAGAACTTCAAAATAATATTTACCTAAAATTGTTGTCTTCATCATTTTTAGTAGGTGTTTGTTGGTTAAAAAGTGGATAGTGGATGTTTTTTTTATGTTATTGTCACGGAACAAGCATGAGGCCCATCTGATGTTAAGTGGTATCTTCTGTCTATAACAAATTAATTTTGTAACAAGTGACATAATGCACTGCACCCGTCACTCTGAGACAGTTGTTAAGTCTCATCGTGTGCCTGTAATTTTTCTGGCTCTCAAGGAATGCTGCCGGAACACAATGTACCTAATAAGTAATGAACCTTCAAGTAGAAAATCTGTCACCAAGCATACACCATGCATTGAAGCTTAAGCTGGCAGTGGGGATCGAACCATGAACCTGCGGCACCGCAGTCCATAGCTATAACCGCTCGGCTCGGTACTTACCATATCCACTTTATACCTAAAAAATATACCGTTGAAAGTTCTTGAAACTTTGAAACGTTGAAACTCGTGTTGTCTTTTATATACCATTTACCAAAAATAGTCTAAAGCTGAAAAATTAGGCGCCCACTAAGATAAATAAACGGTGACTTTTTGACGTAATTATAACTAAATTATTATGTGTTATTAAAAGGGCTCAGTTTTGCCCTTTAAGTAACCCTGAAACAATCAAAACGGTTCGCCATGCCTTTCTTTTGCAGCCTGTTTTACCGCGGCATGAGGAAGTTAGTATACAAGAGAGGTAATATAGTAGAATTTATATGATAACTAAGGAACGTCATTAAAAAAACGCTTGAATCTCTCAACATTTTACACATAATTTTGTTTCACAGTATTTTAACGTTTTACATACGCCGGAGAGAGAACGAACTTCACCGAATAAATGAATGAAATCAACTTAAATACCGGTTCCGATATCGGGATCCAGATTTAAATAGGTTATTCGAGCTCGCGTCGAGTAAAAGTTAAAGCCATTTTTAACCAATGACTGGGACGAATTTTGGGACTTTTACATAGTGAATTTTACGTAAACGAATTTATGATTTTACTTAATTTTTTTAGCTTTCCATTTGGGCAAAAGGGAACGCTCTTACGTTCTCTTTCGGTTTGTCCGTCCGCCTATCCGTCACAGTCTCTAGTACGTAAACGGGATGAGTCACAACCTAAAACTTCAATATTTGGTGTAAGTAAGACGTAGACCCAAAAATGAACACTGGGAAAATTGGTCCATTAGGCATTTGCTGACTTTCGTGTTCTTTGAAGTAATAATTCTACAAAAATACATATTACAGTTACTTAAAAAATTAAAAAGAGCCAGCAAACACCGAATTGAGTAATTTTCATACAAAATTATTAAGTCCTTAGAAATATATCTAAATATGATGACTTGATTTATGATTATATCAAGAAATCGGCTTAGTATGAAAGTTAGTAAACGCGTAATGAAGCTGAAATTCACATCAATTATTTTTCAGGAGGACTCCAATACATGAGAAGTTAGCACTTTGTATGCGGTGTGTTTTCGTCTAGAACTCACTTACTCAAATAAAAATATGTAGGTTAATGTTTAAAGTAAATAAATGAAGGGCTGTTATAGACCATTTTGATACGGGGGTCTATGCCAAAAGCTAATGAAACTAGGAATATGAGATAAATGTTATACACTCCTTAATATGAGCTGGAGTATTTGGACTGCCCGTGAGTCTGCAATGACGTGTAGGTTGTTTAAATGCTTTCATTGTAGTAGCTGTAGTGTTGTATATAGTTTGTTGTATTTTGAAGCAGTGATGGCTCAGTGGCATTGGCTATGGACTGCCGTGCAGCAGGTCCATGGTTCGAATCCCGCCCAGATCTTGAGCTTCACCGCATGGTGGAAGGGCATTTTGTGAATGCCCGCCTGGCTAGCGACCACCCTCAAGTAGAAAATCTGTCGCCAAGCACTTAACAGTGTGTTCCGGCAGCAGTCCTTGAGAGCCAGAAAAATTACAGGCTAATGAGACCTAACAACTGGACGTCTCAGTGTGACGGGCACAGTGCAATTCGTCGCTGACGAAATGCGTCTGTTATAGGCAGAGGTTAGTCCACTTAACATCAGGTGGGTCTCGGGGTTGCTTTTGTTACGGAAAAAAAAAAAAATATTATAGAGGCATACCAACAAATACTGAACATGCTGATTTATTTAGTGGTTTTGAAGATGTTATCAATACCAACAGCACTGTTACCATTTTTTACGGACGGTTGTAATACGGTACCCTAAAACAGCACGGTTCCACTCGCATATGGACATTTATAGGTACTAACATTTTACTAGTTCCTGTGGTGTGTCCGGCTAGAATATCACCCGCAAAATACCATTTTTTCTCGTGGGTGTCGTAAGAGGCGACTAAGGTAATGGAAGTTGGGTGTTGTACAGCGCCTTCTGAGGAACTGCTATTTTACATACTGATCATCCAAAAGTCTGCCAAGCGTAGGGATTATAGCAATACTCCCCTTAGTGGGGAAGGCTGTGTTCAGTAGTGAACAACCTGGATAATACAGTTACCTAATACTATCATCTAACCAGACGTTTGTTCTTGATGGGAATCAAACCCGCGAGAAATATAGAAGGGTAGCGACGTCATTGCGAGAGTTAAGTGTTTGAAAAATCATTTCTTACGATCAGATGAAGTGTAGTAGTCTGGTTGATGGCCACGCATCGTCCCCTATAACGGCTAATGAAAAACAATTGGAACACAGAGCTTCGACTCGAAAGAGTATGGTTCCAGTGACTGAAATCTGATGACGTGGGTTCGACTCCCGTCCTGAACAATAATTTTGTGCTTTAATAATTTGTAAATGTAAATATATTTCCTAAGAACTTGTTCAAGTAAACTAAGAACTTGTTAAAGCGCTCGTAGAAATTTGTTTAGCTGTTCTTAACCGATCAGCAAAGTTAAGCAACGTCCGCCGCGGTCATGACTTGGATGGGTGATCGCTACTGACATTACTACTAAGCGCTTCCGTGCTTCGGCACGTTAAGCCGTCGGTCCCGGTTGTTGTCTTTGGATGGCAGTCGTTATAGCATGTTAATAGGACATTTTGTGAATGCCCGCCTAGCTAGTTACCACACTCAAGTAGAAAATCTGTCGCCAAGCACCTAACGGTGTGTTTCGGCAGCTGACTTACTGAGCCAGTAATTCTAAGCTAGCCTGAACAACATCTTCGACCACATCATCACTTACCATCAGGTGAGAGAGTGGTCAATAGCTAGCCTACAAGTCATAAAAAAATAACCTTTTCAATAATTGTCAGTGCTGTAAAAAAACACTATGCAGTTAACAGATATAAAAACAATTGAAACGTTATAACATCGAGTTCTTTATTCAAGATAATATCCCCCCACCCTTTCCCTTATCGACTACCACCCTCAAGCGCTCGTGAAACTATTCAACTGAAAAAGGGAGTTACTTACTGAACAGAGCTATAAAATATCCGCTTATATAAGCACTTTTTCCACCCAAACAAGTAAATTTCACAACAGTCAGTACTTACACGTATACCTATTACTTATTTTAGATATAAATAAAGGGCCTCCTCTTTTTTTATTTGTTTTCGAAGCAGTGATGGCTCGGTGGCATTGGCTTTGGACTGTCACGCAGCAGGTCCATGGTTTGAATCCCGCCGCGGGCTTGAGCTTCACCGCATAGTAGAAGGACATTTTGCGAATGCCCGCCTGGCTAGCGACCACCCTCAAGTAGAAAATCTGTCGCCAAGCACCTAACGGCGTGTTCCGGCAGCAGTTACAGAGAGCCAGTGAAATTACAGGCACAATGAGACTTAATAACTATGTCTCAAGGTGACGGACGCAGTGCAATTTGTGACATGTGACAAAATACATCTGTTATAGGCAGAGGTTAGTCCGCTTAACATCAAGTGGGCCTCGAGC
Organism: Plagodis pulveraria; assembly: GCA_963890685.1. NCBI lineage: Eukaryota > Metazoa > Arthropoda > Insecta > Lepidoptera > Geometridae > Plagodis > Plagodis pulveraria. The sequence goes on from OY982972.1 coordinate 21,226,248, forward strand.
TTGTTCCGTCACAATTACATAAAAAAGAAGAACTATTCTTTGATCACAATCTCAATTGATACTAACATATGATGTGGTCAAAGATCAGGCTTTTTTTATTTTTATTTAATGCTGATAGGTTAGCCTATGACCACAATCTCACCTGATGGTAAGTGATGATGTGGTCGAATGTGTAAATAGGCTTAATTTAGAATTCCTGGCTCTCAAGAACAGCTGCCGAAACACACCGTTAGATGCTTAGCGACAGATTTTCTACATGAGGGACGCTAGCCAGGCGGGCATTCGCAAAATGCCCTTCCACCATGCGGTGAAGTTAAAGCCCGCGGCGCGACGAACCATACTGAGCCATCGCTGCTTCGACTGAAGGTTCTGAGGACTGAAGCTAAAGGTTCTATTCCGATCAACGCTGCCAACTGCAGCTACTGCAGGCTGCATATACCGCGGCTGTATGTAGTCGGCAGCAGCGGCTGCATGCAGTATCACTTGAATGGGTGACCGCTAGTGCCATTTCTACTGAGTGTGCACCTGCTTCGGAAGGTACGTTAACTCATTTAGCGCTGCCGTACTCACACGAGTACAGGCAATTTTTGTGTCACAGGTTTAATATTTGTAAGCATATTTAAAAAAAACGGTGTTTTTCATTCTAATGTAATCTAGTATTTGAAACATTAAAAATTTTTGGGGGTAGAATTAATCATTTGTCAGAGGGGGCTTTGCAAGTACATAGGACCAAACGCTGCTACAGGTAAGTGAACATTATGTTTATGATTACTGACAGAGCTTTATTAAAATTATGTTGTTTGTTATTATTTTTATGTAATTGTTATTATACTATAATATAACCCTGAAAATATTACTTAAACGTTATTATTTTACAAAATATCTTATAGTAATTAGTACTGTACTCGGTCGAGTACAGCGGCAACATGCATAAGTAAATAATCTATATTTTGTTACAGCTTACAAAGAATGACTTCCAAAAATTTTAAGGGTTTTAATAACTTCAAGGGCTTAGAAAAAGCTATTCATGCTATATTTGAAGATAGTTACGATGATGACCGATACTTGGCGGTGGTGGTATGATCACGATGATGCCAACTATGATGGCTCAATCATAGTCGGCATCATCGTGATCATACCACCAACGCCAAGTATCGTGACCAATGAAGTGCAAGGGGCTGATGAAGACAAAGTAACTGCCTCACTCCCACAAGACGCTCCTGGGAATATTGAGATATTTATACATAATGCTCAAATCAGTGACTACGATAGTAGCGATGAGGAACCGTTGGCAGCGACTACGACATCGCAGGAAGAAATTCCAACTTGGCGTAGGAGACAATTTATTCTTCAACACTTGAAGTGACTTGTGAGATAAAAGATGAAAAAAATCCGATAAATGACTATGGTAAAATATTTCGGTTTCCATCCAGCGAAACAATTTACATGGGGAAGACTAGTACGGTTTGGCTACAAAAACTGAATAGCAGCTAATTCAACTGGTTACTGCTACGTGTTCCAGTTTTTCTGTGATAATCTACTAATGCCACCAATGAACCTCTGGCACCAGAGTTGTGAAAAACCTTTTAGAAAAGCTATGTCTGGATGAAATTGGTCAGTCTACAGGACTACTATTCACAGGAAGAAATGGTGCTGGGTCATTTTCACCTATATGGTAGACAAGGCGTTCGCAAATGCCTGGCATTTGCATCTCGTCAGCCACGAAAACCATATGGACTACGGAGTTATTGTTTAGATGTAGTGTTGCAAGATATTATATATGCCAAACAACGCTTACAACTAACGCTACTTAAACTCTACCTATTGTCTTCAATGATGCTGGGATTGGCGCAAATGACTTAGGACACTATTCTTAACAACTTGAAAAGCCATTACTTTGTGCAGTCTGTCATGCAAGAGTATGCTGACAATGCAAGACGTGTTTGAAAACATTGTGCGTAGAAAGAGAATGTTTCGAAAAATATCACCTTTAAGTGGCCGTTGTACTCGTGCGAGTACAGCCCCCTAATTTCATAAAAATAAAAATGTTTTTTTTTCTTATATAGTGTTCATTGTGTTTATATGATAACGAAAATAAACAGGTACTATTAAAAATACGGGCAGTTTCATTTTGGCGCTTAATGGGGCCGTCGGTATAACGACTGCTATCCTAAGACAAGAACCGGAATTCTTGTCTTAGGACAGCAGTCGTTATATCAATGGTAGGGCATTAGCAAATGCCCGCCTGGTTAGCAATCATCCTCAAGTAGAAAATCTGTCGCCAAACACCTAACTGTGTATCCTGGCAGCTGTCCTTGAGAGCCAGTAATTCTAGGTTAACCTGAATAACATCTTCGTTCACATCAAAACGTACCATCCGATGAGATAGCCAAACAGTTTTAAATGACTATAAAATAATAAAAAAATATGACTTTATTTTTATTCATTATTTATTTATTAACTAAAAACATATTTATGTTATATTTTTTAGTATTCGCCTTGAAATTAAAGTTCTTCGATTTGTGTGAGCTTAAGTCCTTTCTGTATTCGAGATACTAATAATATTCTCTACTTACTTTATAATCGAATCAAAATTTCGCACATACTCGTAACGCAAAACACTGTTTTATCCAATCACAATGCATTAATATACCTTTAGGAAAAGTAAATACTTTTCTAAAATACACATACTTTTTATAAGGTACTTGCTTTTCGGTTGCGGCCCCACCCAGGCGTATATTAGTTATAGAGAAAAACCATTAATCTCTTTTAGCGCAGTTGGATATAAACTATCATATGTCCTTCCCCGGGTCTCAAACTATTACCTTACCAAAATTTCATCCAATTCGGTCTAGTAGTTTTTAAGTTTATTCGTTGTAAACAAAAATACAAATCTATCCTCCTTATAATATTAGTGTAGATGTACATAGTGTAGATGATATAGGTACAAAATAATATGAATGAAAACAGAGGTTTTCCACCCATAATAACAAGAGAAGTCCAACAATTTCATAATTTCATCTTGTCTCTGGTCAAATAAGAATAAATTGTTACGCCAGCATTTCTTCATTCCATCTGACACTTCACAGAATGTTTGGTCATGTTTTTTTCGACCAAAAACTTATTTCGTAAAAAATCCCAACGCCTTCTAATCCCGACTGTAAGACAAATTCTCATTCATCATGATTTTTATCTTACAATATTTCATTTCGTCCGCCGTAAAAATTAGAGATGTCAGTATCCGGCCACTTATCCGGCAGTTTCCTGGTACTAATCCGCAACAGTTAGTTATATATCACAAGATTCGCTTAGCACGCGATAGTGCTTGTAATAATATTTATAAATATAGAAGGGTAGCGACATCATTGGGAGCACTTCTTTTGAGTAGTCTGATTATGGCCTCACAGTTCCCTATAACAGCTTAAATAAATATTAAAGCAAACATTGTCTCAGTACAACATGCTCTTCTGATAGCCTAGAAGTCACCCCCTCTTGCGCCGAGTGCGCAAATCAGCGGGAAGTGGGTTAGTTTGTCCAAATGTAAAATAATAGTTCTTCAAAAGGCGCTGCTGCATGTAAAGAGACGAAGGGTAAGACCCAAGTAGTTTAATAAGTTGGCATCGTCAGGACCCCTTATACGTCCTAGTTATGAATGAAATTCTATTGTTATCATTATCGCCGATGCCAATGGGATAAGGTGCACTATCACGACCAAAAATTTATAAAACAGGAATTGTAAGATTTTTTTCGTTACATTTGATTATTTTCGTTACAGATTTGTATCTGTTAAATAGTATAATATGAAATTTGCATATTTTGATTGCTTGTTTATCCATAGTTCCATTTTATTATGTACAGAATTGAAAATTAAAAAAAAAATATGTACAGATTTCAACCATAAACAAAAGTAACAATAACATATTTTACAAAAAATATAAACATATTTTAAGAAAACAAGGAATTAATATTTTAGTTTAACATTGAAAAAAATATAGACATGTAGTTACAATACGTCAAATTTAACGATCGTGAGCTCGAAGAGTCAAGAACTCCGTCGAAATTCCTTTCTGCTTGTCTATGTGGCGTTTATGTCACAAAAATTAGGCGAAACTGTTGCTAGAACATTTTTTTTTATATATTTTATTGATGTGTTTACTGTCTAAAATATATACGTAAGTTAATATTTTTTTAAAATATAACTTATTCTTTTTATTAATAAGATTAGCACAGAAACGCCCTAATTTATGAATAAGAAATAATAATAGAGATCGTATCAACCCTTTGGCATATAATATACAAAGTTTTTTTTCCTATTCCAGCTATCCGGCCGAAACATTATTTTCACGACACGAAAAACATGGACCAAAATTCTCGTGTCCCTCGCTTATCTTATAACTCATTAGATACGACGGCGTAAAGTTTCCGAGTCTAAAATCGCGATTTTACGCCGGCAAGAGGAAAAAAGTTGTATCCGACAACTTTTCATCAAGAGATATCCTTATACCGTAATTTGTTGCCAAATCTTTTACACGCGTTGTGCATGGATAAATAATCTTTAGTACGGTCAAATTAAAGTTTATTCTTTCAGAGCAGTATTATGTGATGTTCTGTCCGAGCAACACTTACGCGTTGCAAAACCTGTTTCTTGCTATTTACCTCATTGATCGATAAAAAACACTCGTTTCAAAATACCAACATAAATCTGTAAGTGTTTTACTTTCAGGCGACATACGATAGTATTCCTAAAAAAGAAACTAAATTAATAAATATTAATATAAAATGTACAGCAATGCAAGCATCCAATGAAGTAATGGTTGTCAAGAGGGAGACAGAGCTTCATTGACATTACCCATTGATAGGGATTTGTGAACATGACATCTCGTGGAGCTCATAATAGTGATTTGTGGCAAAAAGTTACCAGATCTCCATCGGTTTCAAATAAAATATAAACTACAAAAACTTTAATAATTAGAGTATAACTTTCAGAATGACAGAACAGGCACAAAGAAGAAGACATGACTTAGATGTGACAGCTGTCAAAGTGGCAGCTAATGTTGTAGCTTTCAGTTATTTTCTATTTTTACGTTTGGGGTTTATTTAACTAATAAATAATATCACGGGTTTGAAGTGTGACTGTACACTACGCACATAGCTGATGTCGTATACCTATTTAGGATTGGGGGTGGTGATTGAAAACAAAATTATATGTAAATATTTATCTGTTGTAACAGCTATCAAATTGCACAGGTGATGTCATACATTATGGTTTCAAATTTCGTTGTCATCACAGCTGACCGACTTGACAAGGTTTTCAATAATTATTGAGCTTAGGTAGTTTAAATCAAGATTGAGCGTGATAAAACATATTTAAATCATTACTATATACCAAAACAAGATGCTTACTTATCAAATATAAAAATAACTTGGCATTTATAAAGCACAAGTTCGATCGCTACGTGTAAACCGGTACTTATCCGAGTTTTCGCCTAACGTGTTTGTTACTCGCGGTTAAATAGCTACTGAATGGCTACCGTTAATGTATTAAGAAAGTTTGCGTTGACTTTAGGTAGGAATGGTTAGATAACTAGTTAATAATCACTATTGTGTTCGCTAATTACTCGTGGAACTTTGGATATGCAATTTGGCGTCTCCATTGAAAGGGAAAGTGATTTTTCTTTTAGTGAATAAGTTATAGAGTCAAATTTAGTTTAACACTTTCTTTTTTTTGTTTTAATCAGATTTAATACGTAATCGTAAACAAGTTTAGAGCGTCATTTACATATTTTTTTTGTAGGTCAACCAATTGTATATAATCATTTCATTAAGGTAAAAATCACCTCGTTTTTATTGAAAAAGAATGAAAACCCATTATGCGAAAAAAATACTAGATGAAAAGAAAAGGCGAGGAACAATATTGTGCGCATAGTACCAACTTCAGCAAGTTATTTCACAGTTTTAAGTGTTGAAGTTAGTTCCATTTTAACATTTCTTTCTATCTTATAGAATATTTTCTATTTGAAATCTGTTTTTTGTTATATTTTATGTATTAACGTATAACTACCTCAATTAGCACTAAGCCACTAGGGCTGCGCTCAGCGAGGTTACGAAAATGGGTTGATCCTAATGTTGGAAAGTTTTCATGTGCATCGCCTAGCTATCTCTCATATCTATAGTGCATACGCAATCTAAGGGCCTCTTTCACGACCTTCAAGTAAAGTCTCGAGTAAGCTAATTGCCAGTTTAAGTCACAAGTAACCGTGCATATGAATTTCACAATGGCTGAGTAGTACTTGTACCCACAGTTAAAGTGACCGCTAACTTACTTCTTGGTTCATATGTCTATCATTTATCCAGGTTTCAGAAGAATTTTGGTATTGCAAACTCCAAATATTGGTTAAAAACTTCTTGATTTAAATTATCTTCGACGTATGAATGAGTGACATTGTTGACAGATTATGAATAGATATTTGAATTTACTTCGAAGATCCTTCCAGTAACCATCCAGTTGTTAATCAGAAGTCTGATTTCTATTGTGAAACTGAAAAACCATAATTGTAACTTTTATTAGGCGAGTAACTTTAACTCTACTGTACTGTATCAGCCGGATTGTCCACTGCTGAACACAGCTTTCTGCATCAAGGGGGAGTTTGCCATAATCCCCACGCTTCGCATGTGGCTTGGGGATCGCAGTGTGAGATATCAGCTCCTGAGAAAGTGCTGCTGCCCACCTTCTAGTGTGTTACCCTTAGTCGCCTCTTACGACACTTGCGGGTAGAGATGATGGGGTGACATTCTAGCCCGGTACCCCACGAGCTAACTTTAACTAGGTAGTAAATAATTGTCTATTTACTTGGTCATAAAAGAGGCCCTAAATCATCTATGTCTTAATAATATGTAAAATAATATGTCTTCCTTATCTATAAGACTCAATTAACCATAAACAATAATTTTATTCCATTTCCACTTTCCTGTTTTGAAAAACCATTTCACGTAAAAATCTATACCAATATTTGAATATCCAATTTAAATCTGATTGCCTCGTATATGTCAATCGTTATAATATCATATTATCTTCCTTCCATTTTCAATAATCCAACAACGCATCAATTTCTCAATATAAAAAATAAGGAGAGATATAAAACGATAACAGTATAAGACAAATGTAGGGTTCCGTCGAGAAACTATGATCCTATATTTCTAAGCACATGCCGTAAATCCGCATCCTCTTCTTGTAGATGGCTGTCTATATCTATTGAATCGTTATAAGTAGTTTATAGAAATTTTCACATAAAATAAATTCGCTATGTATCTCATAGCGAATTTATACACGACTGGCCAAGAAAGGAAAGTTAAGTCTTCAGGGTTCATGTATATAATATATGTTAGTGAGTTTCTTTACTAAACCATAATATATCACCATTACTTCTAAACTGCATAACCGATTTTGATGTAATAAATATCGTTAGATTCGTCTTTATAGCGCAAATGACACTACAAGCATAAAAAATGGCGGATTTGAGGCGCCATTGTGTAAGATATTTTTTTTCTAAACCCATCGAGTGTGTTATTATCTGGTACGTAAAACGAAAAAATAATTTATATTCAGGTTTTTTATTTTTTAAATTAATTTATAATTTATAAAAAATATGAATAACAAGTACAAATTAATAAATAAAGTAAAATACCCGACTGCAAATTGTTAATTTTCGTTAAGCGTTTTATCGTTCTAATGACATTAAACTTGCAAGTCATATATATATTGAATCGTTATTTAAAGTTCTTCATTTTGATACTAACACGATGGACTACTGAAAAGTTTTTTTTTTCACAATATGGCGTCTAATTGTCGTGGTGACGGTCGCGTGAACTAATTTTAATTAATTATATTTCAATTACTTAGTAAATATTAGTAGCTAGTTTCCAATTTTAATTTTAATTTTTTAACTCTTTTTTTTCTTATATAAAAAAACGTTTAATTATAAATAATGTTTTTTTTCATATGCAACACTACAACAAAATAATTTAGACGATTACCATTGCAGGTCCGTAGGCGGCAATATGGTAACTCGTCGAAAAAGCTCGTCGGCACATTCCCCGAAAAAAATATTTTGAATATTGTTGTATTATATTGATTATAATACAAGCTTTAAAGAAAAAAAGCAACGCGAGTTCCATTTTAATTAGGGATTCCTATTTCAATAAAAATATACTTAATACGGAATCACACCATAAATATATTGTGTGCTAAGTACACACTTAACCCGACTCATTATTCGATACGCACTTGGCGAAATTTTGTGTCACAATACAATTAAAAAGATTATATGCATTGTTTTGTTCATACTGTTATTATGTCGTTCAATTTAATTATTTCCGCTTTGTTGAATGAACCCCCATAGCCAATCCATCACAAGAGACATCTTATATCGTAAAGAGGTTAAAATAATATCCAGTGATTATAAGAAGAGATTGATGAGAATCAAGTTTGTCTTCCCTTTCCTACCGTTATCTCAGTCATGAGAGGTTGGTATAGTTTATATTTTTATTACCAATAGGCTAGCTTTTGACCTCAATCAAAGAAACATGATGGTACACAGAGTTTACCCAGAATGGGAACTGGCTCTCAATAACAGCTGCCATAACATACCGTTAGCTGCTTGGCGACAGATTTTATATATGAAGGTTAAATTACCTACGGGCATTCGCCAAATGCTTTCCAGTATGCTATAACGACTACCATTCTAAGACAACAGTCAGTATCGACGACGACGGCCTAAGAAATAAATGCCACTAGCGGTCACCCATCCAAGTGATGACCGCAGTGGACAGAGTAGAGTTCTCGAAGCGCTTTCCATAAAAACGTAGTTTCGTCATATTCTGAATACCAAGTGTTCAAACACGGTGAAATTTATGTGCATATTGCGGAGCCTAATATCTATGTTTCTCGTTTTCCAGTTTTTTTGTTTTATTTATTTTGTCCCTAAGTGACAAAATAACAATTCCCATACAAAACAAATTTTTCGAACTATTTTTGAAAAAATATTTTACGGAAATCTGGCAAACTAGAAGCATAGATATTAGGCTGAAGGACATACGTGCAATGTATCACCGAGTTTGAACATATATTATTTAAAATATGACAAAACTTTTGTCTGGAGAGCGCTTCATGTACTTGTAACCTTAAGATCGACTAAGTAATCTACGCTACGTATTATACTGTGCAAAATGTACAAGAATCCTTTAAAGGACGGATTATGCTTAGCAATATGGTCCTACATTCTCTTAATAATATAAATCAATAGCCCTTATTGCTGAGAATACAATATTTAGTTTGTTAAGTTACTGTCAATCGATTTTTTTACAGCTCGTCCTTTAACAAAGGCCTCTTCTAAAAAAATTCAATTCTCTATATCTCTCGCAATTCTCATCCATTCAGGACCGTCGATTCTTTTAAATTCATCTTCCCAGCTTTTTTATTGACGCCCTTTACCGCTTTTACCATCTCTACAACATTCTCATCTATATTCTACATTCTCATCCCTTCTTATTCCTATGTCCTTATCTCTTACGGAACTCTAAAAAGTAGCGAACATATTCCTTATTCCTTTCTATAAATGTAATAATATCACAGCGATCAAAAACACTTCACCGCTATTCACATAATCTAACACAAAAGTATTCTCAGTAATTGAAAACGCACCATCACAAAAACGACAATCACCGAATCCGTTAGCCACATCTGTCACGAGAATTATACAATACAATACATAACCGTCACAGACACAATACACAATAAGAATAACAGACAAACTGGGGGACAAGCTATTGAGTAAACGAAAGAAATAATATTATAGATTTGGATTCTTAAGGGGCGAGCGCGCCAGATATCGGACAAGATATAAGTTTAGTAAATAAGTAAACTTATATCTTATCGATATCAATTTGGAGCGGTCTGGGTTGCTATATTACCCTATTACGCCTACCGTACATATGGGGTAACTGAAACAAATATGGGCTAAATTTACCAGTCTATTATACAATATTATAACATTAATATATGACACGGGGCATCTACCATCTCTTAATTGAGGCCTATTTTAACCATATGTTTACAATTTAAATTTGCAGTACCAAATAACACTATTATGGTAAACATACATTGGAAATTGGACGTGTGAGCGGGCTGCATGGATTGAATAAGTAATTTGTGCGATAGAGATAGCGCTTTATGAACAATAATGTCGTGACGACCATGGTATGAATCGTTAATATCAATATATTTAAATTGAAATAATTACATTGGTTATCCATAATAGTTTTTAAAATCTGGGAGTTGAGCCCAAGGCCTTTAATTAATCGATAGTAATATAATTAAAATTTACTGAAATTCTGCTGTGAAAGCTTACTGTAACAAAGAAACCATATTTATTTCGCGATTATGGAACTATACTGTCATAATAAACACTATAACTTTTTTTGGATTAGATTTTTATTCCTTGCTTCAACCAGCCTTTTGTGACCGAAGGGCTCCGTTTTTCCCTTCGTGTACTTACGGAACCCTATATTGTGGATAAATTTGTGTCTTATATGGTTTCTTAATATTCGTTACCAGATACCACTTTTAAATTATGTCTCTCCTAATAAAAGACTGCCTTGTCTGAGCCAAGAGCGCTCGCCGTGGCAACACTGGACCGCAGCTCTCCCATTGAATAGAGTTTTGAATATTTACAACGACCCCGTGGAGTGCCGGGTTACAATGTCACTCACCCATTTCTATCTGTGGGTGTCGTAAGAGGCGGCTAAAGGTAAAATACCGGAAGGTGGGCCACAGTGCCTTCTGAGGAACTGATACCTTAAACTGCAATCCCTAAGACGCCTGCCATGCGTAGGGATTATGGCAATCCCCACCTTAATGGGTAGGCTGTGTTCAGCAGTAGACAATCCGGCTGATACAGCACAGTTTTATCAATGTGTTCATCTTGGAAGTGCATTTATAAACTCTAAGAATAGATAATCAAATCAGTTTACATCCGAATAATTTACCCATCTTTTTCCTTGGGAAATTGGTTTTTAAGAAATACCCAAATATCCAAATATATGATCCTCCTCTTCGAGTCCTTAAAAAACATGTAAAGGAACTAAAATATATTTGTATACGAAAGTGTATGGCAGTATATCCTCTTAATAAAAGTACCTACCGAATATAATCTGGACTGGAACACAGTAGGGATAACTATAATAACAAAAGTGCTATGAACTTGTGTTCTCGTAGTCACAATAAGGTTACTTATTGACTTTTGCAATAGGTCGTAAGGTTACGCGATAGTCTAGTAAACAAGCTAATGGAAATAAAACTTTACTGTTTCTTATTTCACTATGATTTGTTTACTTTTTAATTTTGAAAGCTTTTGGGCTTGGACAACGCGTCGATGATCTCAGTGTGAGCGTTTCGCCATAACATTTTGAAGCAGTGATAACTCAGTGGCTATGGACTGCCACGCAGCATGTCCATGGTTCGAATCCCACCGCGGGCTTAAGCTTCACCGCATGCTGGAAGGGCATTTTGTGATTGCCCGCCTGACTAGCGACCACCCTCAAGTAGAAAATCTGTCGCCAAGCACCTAACGGTGTGTACCGGTGAAATTGCAGGCACATGAGAGTTAACAACTATATATCAACGTGACAGGCGCAGTGCAATTTGTGACTTGTGAAGAAATGCATCTGTTATAGGCAGAGCTTACTCCGCTTAACATCAGGGGGGCTTCGAGCTTGTTCTGTTAAAATAACATTTTAAAAAAAACATGGTGTCCTTTAAACCCTTGTTTATTATATTACCCCGTTGGTTTAGCTTATAATATCACTAACCAACAAGTCGTCAGTCCACCTAGTAGGTGCCTACCAACCTTTTTTTTATGCCTGATATGTTCAGGCTAACCTAGAATTACTAGCTCTCAAAGACAGATGTCGGAACACACTGTTAGGTGCTTGGCGACAGATTTTCTACTTGAGGGTGGTAGCTAGCCAGGCGAGCATTCGTAAAACGTCCAGCATGCTATAACGACTGCCATTCTGTGACATAAACCGCGACCGACGGCTTATGCACTCCGAAGCACGGAAGCGCTCAGTAGTAAACCTCTTGGTTAGCCTGTACAACATCTTCGACCACATCATCACTTACCATCAGGTGAGATAGTTGTCAAGGGCTAAACTATTGTGTAAAAAAAGAAATAATGTCTCTAGCGGTCACCTATCCAACTCATGATCGCGGCGGACGCTGCTTAACTTTGCCGATCGGTTAAGAACAGCTAAGCAAACTTCGCTACGAGCGCTTCAGTTTAACCTTGACTGAAATTCATGCCAGTCCCGGGTAGTCTATGGTTACAAACGACTAATAGATGTTCTTTGTGGAATTCTATGGGGAGACATTCGTTCAACAGTGGATGTCCTCCACCTGATGATGAATGATGATGATAAAGTCAAAGTCAAAATCAGTTAGTCCATTTAGGCGTCTACGACGCCCTCATGCAGGTCAATTACACACTTTAGTATTGAAATAATCTCCATTGTACTGCCACGTCCAGCAAAAAAATATTTTATAGAGCCACTGCGAGAAGAACGGGCAAGAAACTCGGGGCCATTCTTTTAAACGTCTTGTAACAATTTTACAATTTAACAATTATTTTAACAATGTGTTACATACTTACTATATATTACAATATAACAGTATTTGTTAAAATTACCTAGGTGACAGGGCATGAAAACCAATAAGTAATGAAAAGCTATACAAAATCGGCCACCACCTGATGTGAAGCGGTAACCTCTGCCTATGAAAGATGCATTACGTCACTAGTGACGAACTGCACTGCGTCCGTTACCCTGACACATACAGTTGATGAGTCTCATGTGGTGCCTGTATTGTTCTGGCTCTCAAGGACAGCTGCTGAAATATACCGTTAGTTCCTTAACGACAGAATTTCTATTTCAGGGTGGTAGCTAGCCAGGCGGGCATTCGCAAAATGCACTACCACCATGCTGTTACGACTAGGACAAGACCGGGACCGACTGCCCTCCGAAGCACGTGCACGCTCAGTAGTAATGTCACTAGCCACCATTGAAGACCTGACCGCGGTGGACGTTGCTTAACTTAGGTGATCGATTAAGAACGAATAAATAAACTTGGCTACGAGCGCTTCAAAAAAAATAAATATAATTCACCTTTTTAGTTCAAACTACCGTTTGAAAGTAAATGGCCTATTAAAATAATTGTCAAACTTCAGTAGCTGTATAACAACCTCATCTCTCTAACGAAGCCTTCGACGCGGGGAAGGTTATAAAGTTCAATCAATATGTAATTAATGCAATAACTATGGGCGCCGAGCGCACCACTTTGTTACCGGAGTTTCTAGCTGAGACACCGAATAAATTATAACACCCTGTTTTTGCGTTAGAGTTTACTGAAATATAGTAAAATATATGTCCAAATTTTATCTTAGGAACGTGTCTATAGATGCGTGTCAAGATTATAAAGTTATTATAAACTTTATTAATGCAATGACAGGCGTCGCGATATACTTTATTAGCTATGCTGTAATGCAGTATACAATAAAACGATGCTGTTTTTGAGACCGGGATACAAAAAAGATGATATAGGAAATGTCAAATTTAATTATAGCTCAACCCTAAAGCGGGGTTCACGGCAAGGCGAATGTGAGAGTTCAATTAATATTTAATTAATGCGATAACTATGGGCGTAAAGCATACTACTTTGCTACTGGAGTTTCTCGTTAGGATACGGAATATATTATAAAACTCCTGTTTTTGCGTCAGAAATTACTGAAACAGAAAAATAAATATCCAATTTTTTTCTTTCCGACGTGGCTATAGATCGATTCGATATTTTAATGTTCATTAAAAACTTTATGTAGTAATGGATACCACGGGCACTATAATATTACCTATACTGTAATACATTATGAATTATTAAATAGATATATAAATAGAAAATGTCAAATATAATTACAGCTCAGCCCTACAACAGGCATGGCGAAAGTTAGAGAGTTCCAACAATATTTATTTAATTCAATAACTATGGGGATCGAGCAGACTACTTTGCTACTGAAGTTTCTAGTTAGGATAATTAATAAATTATAATACCTATTTTTACGTCAGAGCTTCCTGAAAGATAGTTAATTTAATTTTCCAATTTAATCACAATTTATCTTTTTGGCAACAGATGCAACTAATGTTATAAAATTCAATAATAACGTGACAACTGCAATAATGGGCGTGGAACGTACTACATTATTAACTATACTGTGATATAATATATTTTAAATTATAATAATATTGTTATCTAATGCAAATGCGTTAGGGATAATATAATATATCCCTAGTAATATATTATATTATCACTAACGCATTTTTGCGGGACAAAATAAAGATTATATTGCAATGTCAAATCTCAAGCTCAGCCCTAAAGCGGGGTTTACGGCATGGTGAAGGTTGAGTCCAATCAATATGTAATTAATGCAATAACTATAGACGTGAAACAGATTACTTTGCTACTGTAGTTTCTAGTTAGGATACTGAATAAATTATTATACCCCTGTTTTTGCGTCAGAGTTTATTGAGAGATAGTAAAATATTTGTCCAAATATTTTCTTTAAAGGTTATAAATATATTACAGTTATCACATATGTTATAATATATGTGATAACTGCAATTATGGGCGCCGTTCGCACTACATTATTACCTAAACTGTACATTATTAATTATAAAAATACTAATGAATAGATTCAGGCGTTACTTTGCGGAAATCCATTTTTAATAATAACAAATACATCTAAAATATTTTAAGAAAACATCAAATTAATATTTTAATAAAATACTTAAAAAATATAAAAATATATCTAGTGACAATTCCGCTTAATTTTCCTGCTAAGCCGAGGTGACGTCACAAACGCCACGCAGCCAAACCGGAAGAATTTTCGACGCGTTTCGCTTCTACACGAAGCATCCTCAGGTGGTCTTGACTCTTCGAGCGCACGATCGAGAAAAACAGGAAAATTAAGCGGAATTGTCACTAGATATATTTTTATATTTTTTAAGTATTTTATTAAAATATTAATTTGATGTTTTCTTAAAATATTTTAAAAGTATTTGTTATTATTATAACAATACTGTTTTAGGTCAAGGATAAAAAAAATATATATAGCAAATTTCATTACAGCGCAGCTCTATAGCTATAGGTTATCTATAGGTTCACGATATGGTGAAGGTTCAATCAATAGTTAATTAATGCAATAACTATGGGCGCATCACTTTGTTATTGAAGTTTCTGGTTAGGATACTGAATAAATTATAATACTACTGTTTTTACATCAGAGGTAGAAACAGTAAAAAAAAAACAATATTTCCGCCAAGGTTATATAGTTCGATAAAAACGTAGTACCTTAATAAAATAATGGGTGCCTAGCGCACCATTTTTTTACTGGGGCACAAATGAGTAATCATAATCAATCAATCATTTTATTTGGTAAAAGAAAATTGTTTACAAGTCTTTCTAATTATACTAATTATTATTCATAAATGATAATTAGTATCATTAGTTACGATATTATTTTGTAGTAAAAAAAAACAATATATCCGCCACGGTTATATAGTTCGATAAAAACATGGTACCTAAATAAAATAACGGGTGCCAAGCGCACCATTTTTTTACTGGGGCACAAATGAGTAATCATTAATAATAATAGTATTATTTTGTACGTAATAACAATGATTAACGAACTGCACTGCACCCATTACCCTGAGACATATAGTTGTACTTGTAATTTCTGACTGCCATCCAAGGACTGCTGCCGGAATACTCTGTAAAGTACGTGGCGACAGTTTTTCTACTCGTGAGTGGTACCTAGCTAGGCGAGCATTCGCAAAATGCTCTTCCGTCATGTGGTGAAGCTCAAGCTGGCAGTGGGGTTCGACCATGGACCTGCGGCACGCCAGTCCAAGGTATAACATATTACCGTTATAGCAAACTTCAAACCTTAACAGTGTTCACGGTAAGGCGAAAGCTAACATATTGATTAAACTCGATATGTAATTAATGCAATATATATCAGGGCACCGAGTGCACCACTTTGTTACAGGAGATTCTAGCTTGGCATAAAATATATTACGCTAATACATTAGACTTTTTGTTCCTTTGAGTAATTATGCTAAGATTCTACTCTAGGTGTTCGGAAAAATTACTCTTTGTACGATGTGGTTATAGAATTAATGTTAAAATAGTAGTGCACTGCCGCGTTTATAAATTAAGACACCATGCGACAATGTTTTAGTTTTCAAGATTCAGAATTGAAAGATTAGCCAATATGATTACAGGCATGATATGTATGGTATTTTGCATGGTGGTAGGGTATTTTACGAATGTCCGCCTTGCTAGCTACCACCCTCAAGTAGAAAATCTGTCGCCAAGCACCTAACTTCCAATTTCCAGGTTAGCCTGAACAACATTTTCGACCACATCATCACTTACCTGACCTGAGTCAGATAGTGGTCAAAGGCTAACATATCGGGAATAAAAAAAACATTGAAGTATTGTGAGAAACCACTATGAAGACTTGAAATTGGATAGTATTGTCAAATTATAATTACATTAGACGTTTTACTAGTGTTCGAAATTAAATAAATCAAAGCTAATTAGGCCTTTAACAATGACAAGAGTTTTATGTGTAATAATGCATCATAATTAGTAATTATATAATAAATAATACCAATATTTAAATGATATAATTAAGATTATAAATATTCTTGACAAGACATAAATTGAAATGTTCAATCATATGTTTAAAACCGTTTCTTTCCCATAGATAATACTTTGTAGGTTCATATTATTATAGTTAAATGACTAAAGCCTCAAAGTACAAACTGGATCAGCTCTGGTTCTTGAAATGATCTCTGATTAAATGGTACAATTATTCTAGAGGTGGAAAACCAGGGCTTTGTCAATTAATTTTGACATATAGCTACAATGTACCCGTAGAGTGTCGGGCTAGAGTTCCCGCTTCATATCTTACTACGGGATTAATAAAAGGCGACGAAGGGAAAAATACGAGAAGCTGGGCAGCAGTGCTTTCGAAATATTGCTACTTTACACTGCGATTCCCAAGATGTCAGTCAATCGTGAGGATCTTGGCAAACCCCAAAGTGAGAGGCTTTTGTTCTGTGTACATATCAAATAAACACAAATCAATTATCAAATAAAACATATCTTTCTTATTTTATATCTTCTTAAGTATACGGTCGTAGGTGTTCAATTAATGACGTCATGGCTTTTGATGATGATAACGCCAATTTTTTTAGCATTATTCATTTTCATTTGACACCTATTTGCTGTATTTAATAAGAAATAGTTGCCTCACTTATCGATCACATACTTATTCGAGTCATATACATCACACGATTAAGTTAGGATGATGTCCCATTTCTATGGGTCGTTCTTCTTGCCCTTGGAATTCTACGGTGTAGATGTCTGCTCTTATAATTTCCATTAAAAGTCCTAGTTTCCAAAAATCCTGTTTTATTTATCACAGCACTTTTTAGTTTTGTTGTGACTGGGTTTATTGGTGAGTATGTAAAGCGCATTGCAAGTTTGAGGGTCTGGATTTGATTACCAATTGAGACATCTTATTGGTTTTTGGCTAAGAGGTATTTTCCATAACATGGAACTCAAACATATCTAGCCCAACGTGAGCGTTAGCACCCGGTACACATGGTTAGATGCTTCGCGACAGACTTACATAAAAGTGGTGTCTAGCAAAGCGAGCATTCGCATATGTCATGATTTCAGTCTTTATAATGATACTATTTATTAAAAAGGTGTTCAACTGATGGTTACTGTTAAGACTCGCATTTAGAATATTTCATTATAAAAGTGACTCATTTGATTTCTACAAAGAATGATGACATACGGAGGTGGGGGCAGTTTCGGAGATTCATTCCGTGCAGAGTTCTGGTTCGGACAAGACGTAGAAAAGTCTTTGTAGTATACATTTGTGCTAATTATTGTGGAAGGAATTGTAAGTTGCTTCTGACAAGAAAAGTGTTCACACAATGTCCTGCTTTAATATAGTATATGAATCTTTTTTATTTGGGTAAAACAAAAATTAATATCTCACCTAAGAAATACAATTTACCAAACCGTTTCCTTTGACAGCGTTGTAAAACAAACAATACCTAAGTGGAAATAAAAGGCAAGAACAATCGGACCATTAATGAACGAACGTAACCGGATGGTGCCATTATCGCGGACACGCGAGCTTCCCCCGGAAACGGCCGCGGTAACCGTTTCCGGTCGCGTTTTTCACCGGAACTGGCGTAAATAGTGGCACGTGATTTGAATTGATGACGTGCTAATTGAGGGTAGTTTTAAGGGGTACTTTTCTATTAATTTCTGTAGATTTTTATCTTACTTGTGTAGAAAAGGAAAATTATACACCATAATCGTAAGATTTCGTCACACATTTATTCCTCGACGGTATATAGTATACTAATGTGGATGATGTTGGTGTTTCGTCATCCAGACCAGATATATTTCTATACTCAAAAAATCTATAACGCTTTCCGGTCTATCGTCAAAGCGAGCATGATTGAAAAGCTTGTTGTTTCATATTTTTTCATCTCTAGTGCTTGGTATTCAACTCTCCGTCTCACTTCTTCCCCCGCATACCTTTTTTTGCTACTTGGCTAACAAGCAAGTGAGAACGAGATAACATTGAATGAAAAATAGTGTGCATGAACTTCATAAAACATGATCCGGGAATTACGTGTTATTCAATAAGTTAGTAAAATAAATATTTGTCATATAGAATCTCCATTACATTTGCAAGGTAGAAAATCTGTCGCCAAGCACCTAAAGGTGTGTTCCGGCAGCAGTCCTTGAGAGCCAGAGAAATTACAGGCACATGAGACTTAACAACTATGTCTCGAGGTGACGGGCGTAGTGCAATTCGAGACTTGTGACGAAATGCATTTGTTATAGGCAGAGGTGAGTCCGCTTAACATCAGGTGGGCCTCGTGCTTGATCCATCACAATAACATAAAAAATATGTTATTTTGATAATATGTTCATTACTTTTACAGTTTATGAGTACATTCTGAACGCCAAAAGTTCAGGTAATATATGTGCAAAAAGCTTTATTTTTAGAGGCTTATATTAAAATAGTTTCTCCAATTATTTTTTTGCATATAAACCTTATATCTAGGTTCACGAAATACCTATTAGCTCAAAAGTTTTGAATAAAGATCTGTTACAACGCCATATTCACGTACGAGCGTTTGTATGAAATGTAAAACGGTGCTATAAATAATAAAAAAGGTACTCAAATGTTGTTGTGTTGTTAGAGAAGACAATTTCCCGACTCCATATGTGAGGGATAAGGGTAAGACGAGCTGGAGGAATTAATATTGTACATAATAAAACACGTGGACGATCAAATTTAAAACTACCTAACACGGACGGGATTAAATAGATATTCTACTGCTAGAATATCGTCTCAAAGTGCTTCTGAAAATTAATAAAATATGAATATCAGAAGAAAGCTACTTCGTTACTTCAAGTAATCTTGCCTCTGATATCTGAGAGAGTAAAGTTGTTCCAGATTGTCTGGTACATTTTGAAATTGAAATTTCCTTAACCGTATTTTATGATATTTACTAAAGGAATAAATTCTTTTCTTCGTTTTTGTTTCTATAAAAAAAACTTTGCGATAACTAGTTAATTTGAGCTTTAACCTTGCGGTGAAGCATAATTCAGCAGTAGGGATCGAACCGCAGACCTGCGGCGCTGCAGTCCGTTACTGGTCGGCTGTCATTGGTTTTGATGAATACGAGTATCATTATTGGTCTGATGCTATGATTACTTTCATTAAAAGCTAATTTATTACACCTTTGAATGATCGTTAGCGGATATGAAAATATTTATGTGTTAATATATAATGATAATATATTTTATCGCACGCTTAATAATAGACCGGAATAAGTCAAAAATTAAGGATTCCCACTTTTATTAATAAAACGAACTAACTCCGATTGAAGAATCTAATCCCAGCCATGAAACAAACCACAATGGCCTATTGGTAGATCACCGCTCTCTTTTCTACAAAAGCACGCGAAAATAATTATGTTAAAAAAAGAAGTGGTATTCGTATTTCTAAGCAAAAATATTAACTGTAATATATACGATTTCCCGCTATCATTGTCATATATCATAATATAATTAATGTAAATTTATAATTCAATCAAACTTTGATATTATATAATATTATTTTATTGAAACACAGTCCAAAGTCTAATCCCTAGTCCACCCTCTTTTTTTTTTAATAGCCTCTGCATTTTGAAAATAGCTAATCGGTAGACCTACAAACGAATAACCAGGCAATCTCGGTCCTTTGTTTTGCCTTTTACACACGAAACAGAAATTAGAATTTAAATAGTCTTTTTTTATTGGACTGTGACAGAACAATCACGAGGCCCACCTGATGATTAAGCCGACTAACCTCTGCCTATAACATATGCATTTCGTACAATGTGACGAATTTCACTGTGCCCGTCACCTTGAGTCATACAGTTGTTCAGTCTCATGTGCAAGTGTTACTGTAATTTTAATGGCTCTCAAAGACTGCTACCGGAATACACTGTTAGGTGCTTGGCGACAGATTTTCTAATTGGTAGCTAGCCAGATGAGTATTCGCAAAATGCCCTACCACTATGCTGTGAAGCTCAATTAGGCGGTGGGAATCGAACCATGGACCTTCGGCACGGCTGCTGATAGTTATTATCGCTCTGCTTTCATTGCTTCAAATATAACAAATTACACATATTACAATCATGACAACATACAAATACTATTTGTCATTGTTTATTTGCATACTGTTGTAAATAACTTATTTCATTTCATTTCATAATAATGGCTTTCAAAAACAATATTACGCCTACAAAAATAGGTAAATGTAGTTTCCACAAATACTCACCACAAAAACCTGAACGCAAATTGCCTCCTATACCTTTTTACCATACCGACTTCACAAAGACACAAGACACAAATTTAAGGCCCACTCGTCCCGAATTTACATATTTTGTGTATCATATTACTGGGACAAAGGTGCAGAGGAGAATTTAGGGCCATTCCCCGGCAGGTCGGGTAATTCAATAACTTTGCCTTCCGCTAAGATAAGGCCTATCGATTTGCGATGTTTGCCCGTGAACTAGAGGCAAAGATCAGGGAGGTATTTGTAAAAACAGAGAGGATATTGTATCTGACAGTTGTTTGCTTTATAGACATTTTTCTTAAGATGGAAACCGATCTCTGAGCCGGGAGATTCAAAATTTTTACAGCATTTTACGCTTGTAGCTAGTTTCTGTAACCATACTACAAGACCATTGTGTTCATGACTTTCAAATTATATTTCTCGTATTATTCTTAACAGCTATTGGACACCGACACATGATTCCATAACATACTTATATTTTTGAAGCAGTGATGGCTCAGTGGCATTGGCTATGGACTGCCGTGCAGCAGGTCCATGGTTCGAATCCCGCCGCGGGCTTAAGTTTCACCGCATGGTGGAAGGGCATTTTGCGTATGCCCGCCTGGCTAGTGACCACCCTCAATTAGAAAATCTGTCGCCAAGCACCTAACAGTGTGTTCCGGCAGTCCTAGACAGCCAGTGAAATTACAGGCACATGAGACTTAACAACTATGTCTCAAGGTGACGGGCGCAGTGCAATTCGTGACTTGTGACGAAATGCATCTGTTATAGGCAGAGATTAGTCCGCTTAACATCAGGTGGGCCTCGAGCTTGATACGTCAAAAGAACATAAAAAAAAAACATCTTATATCATTCTTAACAGCTATTGGACACCGATACACATGATTCCATAATATACCCCTAAAACAGTCACTACTAATTAGTAGCAAAAAGCTGAGCTTTGTGACGGCTTGCGTTTATTTTACAACCTTATTCTACTGGTATCATCTAGTATTAATTAGATTAACTACGATGTACAGTATTCAGTTTAATTCTGTTGTATTTTAATATTTGGTTTTCTAACAGATGGCGTTAATAGTGCAATAAAATTATATCCAATGAATACAAAATTGTTAATGTTCATTATTGTTATACTTATGAAATTAATTTTTTTTTACAGATAACGCATCTTGATATGAAGGTTAATTTCTATGTTAAAGCACAGATCTATAGGCGTGATAGTTTTTCAGTAAAAGGGGCCACAACATGTTCAAGTTGTGTGATAGAGATAAGGTTCGCTTCGCTCACCCTAATTACATTTAATACAATATGTAAATAATTCAATCGGTACTAAAAAAATATATAATATTTTGTGAAAATTCTTCTCCGAATCTAGCGTTTACCGTGATCAAATACAACAGTTAGACGATCTAGCAACTAAACCAAAATAATAGTAAAATTGTGAACTTCCCGTCAAAGTGTTCAGCGTTTGCTTCAAAGTACCTATTCCCAATTCAATACTAAAAATTATGAAATAATTCATGGAAGTCGGGCTATGAAACTGAAGCCAAGAGTATTTTGAATCAGCATGGCACTGACTTCCACAAGCTATGTCTATTCTGTATAGAAAGTCGACGCCACTATATTTTTTTTTTAATTTTTAGCTTTTGATGCATATTTCAACTAGTTTTTAAGTTATATTAACTGGTATTAAATATTGAATATGATATTTAATACCAGTTAATATAACTTAAAACGAAATTGATTTATTTTTATCGTAATATCATCGAATCTCGGTCAACTTTTTATTTATTAAAAAGTCATTGGTTTTTTTTTCTCAAACACTACTGTGTCATATTGTATTAAAACTAAAACATAGGTTTATTTTTGTGTTTGTGGTACCATCTACCTCCAAGCAGTAAAATGTGTTTTGGTTCGCAAGGTACAGAGGCCGGTGCAATTACAGCCACATAAGATAACTTTATGTTTAAGGGTGATGGGGGCAATGCAGTTTGCCACTTGTAACGTACTGCATCTGATAGACAGAGGTTACCGCTTATACTGGGTGGGCGTCGTGCTTTTTCCATCACGATAGTATACAAAACTAAAGATGCAATAACACATTATTTCATCAAAACTCATTCTTGTTAACATCTTAACGATACAACTAGGTATTCTATGAAACGGAAACAGTCACGGTAAAATGCAGATTACCTATTGAACCGTCATTTTGGCTTCGAAATCGTGTAATATACTCGTGAAATATGAGTATCGAAGGTTTCAACGGTATAACGACGGTTTCTGAACGGAAGTAGCTTGTAAGTTTCTAAGTAAACCTATTTTAGGGATAGTTTGGAATGTATTGTTATTGGATTGCGTGTAGAGTCGAAGCAGTGATGGCTCAGTGGCATTGACTACGGACTGAACCGCAGGTCCATGGTTCAAATCCCGCCGCGGGCTTGAGCTTCACCGCATGCCCGCCTCGCTAGCGACCACCCTCAAGTAGAAAATCTGTCGCCAAGCACCTAACGGTGTGTTACGGCAGCAGTCCTTGAGAGCCAGTGAAATTACAGACACATTAGACTTAACAGCTATGTCTCAAGGTGACGTGCGCAGTGCAATGATTCGTTTTAGGCAGAGGTTGGTCCGCATAAAATCAGGTGGCGTTCGAGCTTGTTCCGTCACAGTAAAACAATAAGTAAATAAAGAAATATATAACTTTTTAACCGACTTGAAAAAAGAGGATGATCTCTATTCGACTGTTTTTTTGTACATAGTAATTAATGAAATAGTTGATACATGTATTCAATTAAAAATATTATTTTAATAATATTAAAACTGTTGTCTATGGACGCTCTGGCTTCAATTCTTGGGAAATAATTTTATCCGACCTCAAAATAATAAGGATTTTGTTAATTTGAAAGTATTTTTATATATGTACAGATTTTGATGTTTTATTTTATATTCGGAAGCTGGTGCTTGTCATGTGGACTCATTTAAATTTGAGTGAGATCTGATGAATAGGGATTGAGTTATCCCTAATAATATATAATGTGTATTTCATGTTTGAGGTCGGGTTTTTATTATTAAAATATTTTAAACGACTGTTAATTGTATTTTCGTAAATAAATGATTTGATTTCCATAAAAGGAAGATGTTCCCAATTCGAATATATTTTTTTTGTGTCAGGCTACCTCGCGTTATTATTTTACATTAAAAATAAATGGAACGACTTTCAATACTGAAAGGTAATAAATAACTTGTTAATGCTGGTACTATGTGATTCAAAATACTGGCTTCACATTACCATGGTCTGACTACCGCCAGTTATTTCATACTTTATAGAGTTAAAGTTGGTTCCATTATTTTCTCTCGCTTTAGTAATGCATGACATGATAAGGAATAAAGTGTGACATCCATCAACTAAGGCATAACTTGGGCATGACTCTGACTTAATGACAAGTGTCAATATGTCTCGGAAGTCCGAGTGACTAGGAATTGACTTTTAACTCCAACAATAGAAACAAGGTTGTACCATATTACATTATTTGAACTAATGTTCAAGTCGTATAAATCTAATTTTAAATTCAAATGTTAATGTCAAAATATTATTCCTTTAAACATACATATATACTGACTGCCTTGCCGCAGGTCCCTGGTTCGATCCCCACCGCCGGCTTGAGCTTTACCGCATGCTGGAAGGGCATTTCGTGATTACCCGCCTGGCTAGCTACTACCCTCAATTAGAACATCTGTCGTCAAGCACCTAACGGTGTGTTCCGGCAGCAGTTCTTGAGAGCCGATTGAGAGAATTTACAAGCACATGAGACTTAACAACTATGTCTCAAAGTGATGGGCGCAGTGCCATTCGTGACTTGTGATGAAATGCATCTGGTATAGGCAGAGATTAGTCCGCTTAAATACAGGTGGGCCTCGAGCTTGTTCCGTCACAAAGACAAAAAACAAGAACATAATAGTGTACTAACCCAATGTTGTCTTAGGTTTTCGCGATTATTACACATAGTAATTAAAATAACTTTAAACCGTTTAAAGTTGTTTAATTACTAAGTGTACTAACCCGTCGTTTGTGATTCTTACGTAGGCAAGATTTCAAATTGTATTATACCTAAATCTCCATAAAACCATTAATTTGATGTCAGAATTTCTTCCGTATACATATGCAGTAAGAAAGAGAAATTATGATCCAGAGAGAGATGGAAAACAATAATTTTTCCCACGTCATTTAATACGAGAGCTTACGATCGCTCGGCCTGCGAAATACGTTAAGCTCGGTTTGCTATTACACCGTGTTGTAATCAAAGCATAGTTGGAACAATGTTTTGTTCAATGTTGTTTAAAGTTTTGGTCCTCGCGATAATGGCCTACAGCAGAAGCGCCTTTTTATTAAGCTTTAGTGAAATAAATTATTCAACGTAGTTCTAATATTTTAAGTTATAGCAATTCTTAAGTTTCCTTATTGACTCTAGTTGGGGGAAATAAAGATGACCCATGGCCGACTCACATCTGTAAGACCTCTAGACATTATAAGCGAATACTGCATGATTAGGGAACGTAATAAAATTTCTGGCGGTAGGACAAAATAATTAGTAAAAATATATGTGGATTGCAGTTTTATACTAATAATTTCAAAGCGCAATAATAATACAATAATGATTCCTACTTTAACTTATGTTTTTATTACGTTATTATCAAGGAAGTATTTTATTTTAATCTCTTGGATACTGTATGGCCCACCCTGTTCAAATTAATTATGCATCAAATGATGCAGTATATTTATTATTATGGCTACAATTCTGTGTAAGTTGCAGCCACATTAAAATGTAAAGTCTGGTGGGAGCTGGCGAGATTTAATTTCCTAAAGCGAGGCGTTTTGACGCTCGCAGCGCTGGTAGAATCAATCCGTATTATTTTGCAAGGATTGGAAAACATAATGCTCCTTCGTTTATAGACAGAAATTAAGCAGCTTAAAAAAATATAAATATTTTTATAAAACACCTTGAAGTACTCCAAACGGTGGCAAAACAACATAGGATATGGTTTTATTTTATAATTAAGATACAAACGTCGACACGTCTAAATATTTTTTAGAACATTAAAAGAAGTGGTACAAGTAGGTGCTTTATTAAGTGGTAGGTCTCTTAAGCAAGGGTAGGGTCAAGTGTTGTACCTATGGACGGATGAACCTATGAACACTCGCAGTTCTGGGTGAACGAATCGATGAAAAAAAAAAATTCGAACGCATCCGTATAGATATTTTTCATGTTGGCAACACTAGCTAGCGGCCATTTTAATTTTATGCTTCGGAAAGGTGATATTGACATCGAAAGATTTCTTGCTCAAAAAGTAAGTTTTTTAACAATATTTTGAGCTTATTCTTGGTAAAATTACAAATGCTTAACATCTGTCGATGGTTAAGTCGTACTATTTGTTATTTTTTATTGTTTTTGCGCTAGTTTTAATAAAGTTTGCATTGTGTGTTGCATATCAAACATTATTTCTTTTTATTTTCACTCGATTTGTACCTGTGGACAACGTAGTGTTTGTACCTATGGACTGTCCATAGGTACATTAGTAAAGTCGTACCTGTGGACATTACATTCACTGGTGTAGCAAACATTAAAATTGCAAGGGTTGTATTTGTTTTTTTCAGTGCCTCGAAGTAAGACCGGCAAGAAGAGAGAACCACTATGTTCCGAAACCCTCACTGCGGCTGTAAAAGAAGTGCTAGACCAGCAAGTTTCAATTAGAAAAATAGCTGTAAAATATAAAATAGCAAAATCAACCATTTTTAAATATTTAAAAATGCATAAAAACACAGATTTTGACAATAAAACAATTGAACTGCTAAAACGCGACGTAAAAAAAGTATTTAATGAGGAAGAAGAGCTACAGTTGACTGAATATTTGAAAAAAGCCGCATACTTGTGCATGGGTTTGCAGACTAAACAAATGCATCAACTAGCATACCAATTCGCTATAGCGAAACAAAAATCAGACAGCTGGAAAAAACACGAAATGGCCGGAATTGGTTGGCTTAGGTACTTTCGAGAACGGTTTCCCCAATTATCACTTCGGAAACCAGAAGCGACAAGTCTAGCGAGAGCCACTAGCTTTAATCAAGCAAATGTCACAGCCTTCTTCAACAATCTCGAACAAGTTTTAAAAAAATACAGTTTTCCGCCTGAATCTATTTATAATATGGACGAAACTGGGTTATCTACTGTCCACAAACCCAGGAAAGTATTAGCTCCTAAACAAATACGCCACTTAGGACAGCTTACTTCTGGTGAAAGAGGAGTAAACACAACTATGATAGCTTGCATAAATGCCGTTGGAAACGCAGTACCCCCGCTTTTCGTGTTTCCAAGGGTATTTTTTAAAGACAATATGTTAAAAGGAGCTCCGCCAAGTTCAGTAGGTGCAGCTAATCAGTCAGGGTGGTCTACAGAACCAATTTTCAGAATGATTTTGGACCATTTTATAAATTTAATAATATAAATTACCAAGCCCTCCAAAGAAAAGCCCGTTTTGCTGATTATGGATAATCATGAGACCCACATTTCTATTCAGATTATTGAAAAAGCAAGAGAAAACGGTGTTGTCTTACTAACATTGCCTCCTCACACGTCTAACCGCTTACAGCCGTTAGATCTTAGTGTCTTCGGGCCATTCAAAACACATTACAATAGAGTTGCTGACATGTGGATGATCAACCATCCAGGTAAACCAATCACAATATACGACGTAGCTGAGATAGCCGGGGAAGCTTATGGTGTCTCATTCACGCCGAGAAATATAGTAAAAGGCTTTGAAGCAGCTGGAATATATCCATTTAACAGAGAGATCTTTTCTGAACAGGATTTAATGTGCTCATTTGTAACAGATCGTCCAGCCATAACAGAAGTTTCTCAAAGTGAGGTACCAGAGGCACTTCAAAATGTAGCTATTGAACTAAGTTGTGATAAACCAGCTCTTGAAACTCTGCAAAATACACCAAAAAAACACAGTTTTGGGCAATCTGCCGATGCACCTAGTTTCCAAACCCCAATCAAGACTATTGTCCAAAATATCACACCGGAATCCATTCGCCCATTCGCTAAAGCCGGGATGAGAAAAAACACTAAACGCGGTAAAAAAAACCTGGGAAAACTCGCACTTTAACAGATACTCCGGAAAAAAAACGCGATTTTAGGCGAAGCATTGCTTTAACCTGATAAAAAGAAGAAGTCAGAAGAAAAAATCGTAAAGAAAAGTAACATGAAAACACAAGACAATATTTCCACAATTCAGGATTTCTCGCAACCTGGACCTTCAAAACCTTATCCCACCGAAACGAAGAAAGTAACAGTACTTCAAGATCACCGTCTCTCTTGTTATGTGCAAAAAATGCAAAAAATATTCGAAAAACAAGAAGAAAATGCTCAAATGTTCATTCTGCCATCAAAATTATCACATCTTGTGTGTTCCTGCATCACACAAGGAACTGTTTGATTTCGATTCTGATGATGAAGGTGACCAGTTCGTCTGCGTTAACTGCTACGTTGTTAGCAATAACAGTGACGACAACAGTAATGATGATTTTGATGCTCAAACTTTATTTGAAGAATATAAACGTTTCTATTAATTACTTGTATGTCATATTTGTAATTCAACATAAAGTAATTATATTATAAAGTACTTCTAAGTACCTAATATTTTATTTTATTTATTTTAAAGCTTAATAATTTAAAATTAAATGCATCTGTCCTCAGGTACAACATAGTACACAGGTACAAACACCTCTGTCCACACGTACAAATGGTTGTTGTACCTATGGACAAAAGGGTATTTTTTTAAAAACCTTTATTATCTCCTTACGTAGAATAGTTATTAAACAATTGTGTTCCATTTAACAAGGCTGATTTATACTTAAAACTAGATACAATTTTCGTTATATGAATAAAAAATAAATAAACGAGATAAAAAATACTTTTCTTTCAATTCTGGAAACTGTCCACAGGTACAACACTTGACCCTACGTCTGGATGCATACCACATTGTCAAATGTTTTGCTAGAAATAGAAGTATACAAACGCTTAGTACGGGGTGACTGACCCCGTGACCCGATCACTGCAAAGTGTTTGAAACGTCGGGACAAAAATAATGATAAATTTACGTGATTTAAACCGTTTAAAGTTGTTTAAATACTATGTGTAATAATCGCGAAAACCTAAGACAACATTATACAAACAATACTTGAGGGTGGTAGCTCCCCCGGCGAGTATTCGCTAAATGGCTAAACCACCATGCTATTATGTCTGCCAACCTAATACAACAACCAAGACTGACGGCTTAACCTGCCCTCCGTAGCAGCACTTGGCGTAGGGCACGCTCAGTGGTAAATGCCTGTAGCGGTCCAAGTAATGACCGCAGCGGACATTGGTTAAGAGTGCGTAGGCAAGCTTTACTATGAGCGCTCCAAATCCGAAAGTTACCTTAGTTTCATTACAGCGTTATTTTGGTTGAAATCAGTATAAGTACCTGTAACAAATAAAAACGTATTACAATGCATACTAACTCACACATATATATATGTATTTACAGCCTTACTTATAAACGCTACTTAAATTTTAAACATTACTTAGCCGCTGATTAACAAATTTCTTACTCATAAACGCTACATAACTTTATCCAGTACCTAAGTACTGCTTAAATCAGCTGTCAATTTAAACACCGCCCCACCCTTGTTTAAATTTTAAGTAACAAGATGGCGCCCATATTTCTGATCAGCTGATTTAGTTACAGACCCACCAACTTATCTGTTCAGGTGGCAGAAAAAAGAACTACAACATTCCTTCAAATTGTGACAGTTCGTAGTTGATTTCCTTGACCAGTAGCGCCCTCGAAAACTGCACAGTTAAGTTGGTGGTACTATACAAAGAAAAGTATTATATTTACTTTTTAATTTCAAGATATTTAGCACTAGATACATGCTATTTGGCCATTTAGGTCATTCATAATACTTTTTAGTACAATGTTGTCAGTTTAAAATACGTTCGACCTCATTATCCATTGCATAACTAAACACTGTTTAGTTATGCATTACTTAGCAACTACATAGCGATGTTTTTATAAGTAAGGGGGTTAAAGTATATAGAGAATTACACACTGTATCAGCAATATTTGCCGTAAAAAAGAATATTGTTTAAGTCTTATGTCAATAATTGTTTATATCTTACGGAAATTGCCCATTTTATGACCCATATAGCCGGGGTAGTACAACGTTGAATTATAGGTGTCGCTCCATCCTCGTATGATGGTTAAAGAACGAGAGGAAAATATTGAGTTATGAGTCATTGTCATGTTAGCTCAGTCGGTCAGAGCATACCCCGGCTATAGGGGTGAATGACGTGGGTTCAAATACCGCACATGACTATAACTTGTCCTCAAATTTGTAATTTTGTAATGTATTCCGCAGAGCATGCGTTATTGCTCTAACCTAGTATGGTGAAATGGGCCCTTCGTATTGATTACCAGTATTACATAGATATTTTATCTATTAATTAGGTTAAGAATAAGAAAACAATTTTAGTCATCATCATCAACAGCCATGACATCCAATGTTGAACTAAGGCCTCCCTCTTTAACGAGGGTTTACCATCACCATTTGAAGCAGTGATGGCTCAGTGGCATTGGCTATGGACTGCCGCGCAGCAGGTCCATGGTTCGAATCCCGCCCAGAGCCTGAGCTTCACCGCATGGTGGAAGGGCATTTTGCGAATGTCCGCCTGGCTAGCGACCACCTTCAAGTAGAAAAATCTTACGCCAAGCACCTAACGGTGTGTTCCGGCAGCAGTCCTTGAGAGCCAGTGAAATAACAGGCAAAAATGAGACTTAACAAGTATATCTCAAGGTGATGGGCGCAGTGCAGTTCGTCACTTGTGATGAAATTCATCTGTTATAGGCAGAGGATACCGCTTAACATCAGGTGGGCCTCGCGCTTGTTCTTTCACAATAACATAAAAAAAAACCTTGCTCGGCAGGTGTCTAAAAGATGCAAGTTAAAATGACAGTTCTTGAGAAAACACTGCTGCCCCCCTTCTGCTATTTCTTTCGCCACCTCTTATGACTCCCAGTGGAAGATTTTGGGAGATGCAATTTATACTGGCCCACTGAGAAATCTTTATGACAAGAGGTTAAAACGATAAGACCACACTTTGATAAGCCAATGTAAAGATAATCTCTTTATATCTAAAATCACGTAGAATTCCCATTAATCGTTAGAAAGCAATAAACCGTGTTCAATTAAAAACTTTTTCACCTCAGAACGTGCGTTACGAAATTACCCCGATTTCGGAGTAATTACCCTAGTTTTGGGGATATTTCGCGTTACCGTTACCTAACTTGGACAAATCTAACTTTTTTATTCGGCTAACCTTAAATGTTGTTACACGTAATAAGTCTATTTAACAGCCAGTCCTATTTATTCTATGAGTAAGTAGAAGATACCTAATTACAGTAATTACATTAGTAACATTAGAACTTTTAGTGCTATTTCGTCCGGAGAAATGCTGGCACCATACCTATTTCCGTGGGTTGCCGGGTTAGAATGTCTCCCTCCACTTGCAACCGGTGGGTATCGTAAGAAGGCGACTGAAGGTATAATACCGGAAGGTGCATGGTGGTAGGGCATTTTGCGAATGCCCGCCTGGCTAGCTACCACCCTCAAGGATAAAATTTGTCGCCAAGCACCTAACGGTGTGTTCCGGCAGCTGGACTTGGGAGCCAGTACTTCTAAGTTAGCCTAAACAACATCTTCGACCACATCATCACTTACCATCAGGTGAGATAGTGGTCAAAGGCTAACATATCAGGCATAAAAAAAGGTGGGCAGCAGCGCCTTCTGAGGAACTTATATCTTAAACTGCGATCCCCAAGACGCCTGCCAAGCGTGGGGATTATGGCAAAGCACCGCTTAATGTGGGAGGCTGTGTCTAGCAGTGGACAATGCGGCTGATACAGTACAGTACCTATTTCGAACGTCAAGCAGTAACGTGTGTATGTATATATAACTGTTCTTCGGTTTGAAGGGTATGGATGCCAGTGAAATTACAGCCTCATGGTGAAATGCACTTGTGTCGAAACGCATCTGTAATAGGCAGAGGCTACTGCTTAACACCAGGTGGGTCTTGGGCTTGTTTTTGGTCACAATTCCATAAAAAACACACTCTCCTTCCAATAGTAAAAAGTATGTAATAACTTGTTGAAGTCGGTACCACGCTGATTCGAAACACTCTCGTTATTATGGATCGACTTTCACAATGTATTAAATATATGTATATAGGTAAGGGATGATGTGGTCGAAGGTGTTAACAGGCTTAACCAAGAATTACTGGCTCTCAAGGACAGCTGCCGGAACATACCGTTAAGTGCTTGGCGACAGATTTTCTACTTGAGGGTGGTAGCTAGGCAGGCGGGCATTCGCAAAATTCCCTACCACCATGCTATAACAACTGCCATCCTAAGACAAGAACCAGGACTGACCGCTTAACGTGCCCTCCAAAGCACGGAAGCGCTCAGAAGTAATGTCACTAGCAGTCACCTATCCAAGTCATGACCGCGACGGACGCTGCTTAACTTAGCTGATCGGTTAGGAACGGCTAAGTAAACTACGCTACAATCGCTTCAAAATGCATGTATGGGTTTCTCATTCTCATCTTATTAAAAAAAAAGTACTATTTTACTTTCTTATAAAACGATGGACATTATCTGAAATGCCCCCAGCCGACAGTCGCCTGAGCGCGTATATGTAATTATCAAGTATAACATCACCAGGCCAACAAGACCCGACCCAAGATTGCAATAAAAATATTCATATTATATTGTAATATAAGATATTCTAGTCTCAAGGAATCTCATACACACTCAATTTAAATACCGAGCTATATTAAACACATTTATCACAAACATCAAGGCATGAGGGTGAGTGCGCACTGTCGAGAAGTATGAAAATTTGGTCCATGAAAGTTGCAATGGACAATCCGGCTGATACAGCAAAACAATGTTGTTTTGCTGTATCAGCCGGATTGTCCATTGCACTGACACAGCTTACCTCATTACAGAGCGGGGATAAGGTATGGGTGATGGGGGGAGGGGGGGTTGCCATATACATACATTTTCGTATTCTATCAACATTATGAAAATCATTAGTGGCAATAATTGCAGAACTATATTGAATCACATTTGCAACATTACGATAAAAAAATATTCTAACGTCTATTATGTCTATATAGCCCACATTATCGTGATAACAACAAATGTTTTATAATCGATTCTTACACTAAAAGAATTTATATAAAAATATAAAAAAATACGGTAAAAAACAGTTCTCAAGACAGATTTTTTTTTTTAAATCTTGTAGTTCTTATTTAAAACAATGTTTTGTGTGATTCTCGCGCATTTCGGCTAAGACTTTCTTAACTATACATGAGTTGTGAACCCCAAATTTACTAGACGAATGCAAAGTAGTTGCTGTAGTCGCTATCAGTCTTGCACTTCCGAGCGTTCGATAAATACGTTGCCACTAATCGTGTGTTTTTAGGAAAAAGTTGTGGACTATATGCCTTCCTGTGTCTTTAGATACTGCGCTAATTATACAGGCACTGTAAGAGATAAGAAAATAGTGTCATTTCACGCGTAAGTATTGGTATTATTATTAAAATAGAAAATATCGTCTTTTTGTTTTATTTTAGGCGATTGTTGTCACAATGAAATGGATGAGCGAGATGTGTGGATTGTTTTTGTGTGAGAGTGAAAAAGATCGCAGCGTAATGGTGATCAGAACTATTCGGAACGTCTCGTGGCGGTGCGGTGGTAACACAAATTCTTTGTATAATTATCTCTTTCGAACAACAGATATGACGCATAATATCTGAATATTCTATCCTTGTCATTACAAACTGCATAATATACATGTGCATAGGTATGACGATAGGTAAATTCTAGTTGGTTTTGAGAGCAGTGGTGTTCGGATATAACTACCTGCTCTATGTATTTCAACTCTCTGCATTTCGGACGAAAATATTACCGTAATTGTAAAACACTCTAACGTGCACACGTTAGGGTGCACACTGAAATAACCTTTATTTATTTGGTAGTTAGTTGTATTCTCGTAATAACTAATAGCGAGGCAGCTATTAATGCTAGAAAGCACGTAGCGATATCAATACAAACGTATCTTCGTCATATTTTAATCTGTTAATGATGGGGCCTTTGTTCGATGGTGCACTTTATGGTCGTGGATGATAATGGTGATGATTATTCAACTTGCAGTATTAATTCAAAGTAGCATGCCGTACCATCAGTCAAATAAAAAGAAAATTATTCTTAGTTTGTCGCGATTATTATACATGGTAATTAAACAACTTTAAAATGTTTAAATCGCTATATAAATCGCGTAACTCCGTGACCACGACCACTGTTTGAATCGTCGGTACAAAAATAATGATAAATATACCCGATTTAAACCGTTTAAAGTTGTATGATTGCTAAGAAAGTATATATGTCTAATATAATATAAAAAGTTTTGCTAAAGCTTTTAAACCCAGCTTTACGGAATCGGCTAGTAATTATAACTCAATTCAGTGCGCAACTACCCTAACAGCATATCATCACGTCTTACAGATTCCTACATGAGCGAGCATTGAACCCGCAGCACCATTATAGCAAGAGAATAATAACGACTGTAGTCTAGGTTTTTAATATATGACTATCCTTTGACGAACTCTGATGGTAAGTGATGATGCGGCCAAAGATGTTATTCTGGCTAACCTTGAATTACTGCTTCTCATGGACGAATGCCTGAACACGCCGTTAAGTGATTGGCGAGAGTTATTCTACTTGAGGGTGGTAGCAAGCCAGGTGGACATTCGCAGAATGCCCTACCACCATGCTATAACGACAGCCATTTTAAGGCAACACGAGCACGCTCTGTAGTAAATGCTAGTATCGATCACCCATGCACGTAAAGACTGCAGTGAACGCTGCTTAAGAGTATAGTTCACGGAGAGCATTCCATACAAAGTTCGTTATATTTTAAATACAAAATATTCAACCTCTGTGAAACTTTGCATGGATAGCTTTGAGCC
The DNA here is from genome assembly GCA_963890685.1 of Plagodis pulveraria. NCBI lineage: Eukaryota > Metazoa > Arthropoda > Insecta > Lepidoptera > Geometridae > Plagodis > Plagodis pulveraria. The sequence goes on from OY982972.1 coordinate 21,261,424, forward strand.
TAATATCTATGCTTCTGATTTGCCAGATTTCCGTGAAATTAAGTATATTCAAAAATAATTTGTAAAAATCGTTTTGTATGGGAATTGTTATTTTGAATTTTGGGATAACATAAATAATAAATCGCAAAACTGGCAAACCAGATATTACGCTCAGCAATATGCGCACAAAATTTCACCGAGTTTGAACACTTGGTATTTAAAATATGACGAAACTACGTTTGTTTAAAAAGCGCTCAGTGCACTCTACTCTTAACCTAGGTAATCAGTTAAAAATAACTAGGCATGCTATAAAAAAGGTAGACAAACTGCTTTTCTACTCAATGTACAAAACATTTGAAACGCTAGTAGCGAAGTTTACTTAGCTGTTCTTAACCGATCAGCAAAGTTAAGCAACGTCGCCCGCGGTCATGAGTTGGATGGGTGATCGCTAGTGATATTACTACTGAGCGTGCACGTGCTTCGGAGGGCACGTTAAGCCGTCGCTCCCGGTTGTTGTCTTAGGATGGCAGTCGTTAAAGCATGGTGGTAGGGCATTTTACGAATGCCCGCCTGGCTAGCTACCACCCTCAGGTAGAAAATCTGTCGCCAAGCACCTAACTGTATGTTCCGGCAGCTGCCCTTGAGAGCCGATCACATCATCACTTACCATCAGGCGATGGTGATCAAGGGCATACAAGCAATAAAAAAATACAAATAAACGATTGATTGATAATTTATCTCTACGCATTTTTCAAATCGAATCAATCATTTATTTGTCAGGATACACATAATTTTTACAGTTTCAGGTGTTATAAAAATATAGGTTAATGTATTCAACCTGCGGGCGTACAAATATTAATATTTTTTACTGTATTACTTATATCAGCAATTCAACGGGAACACTGCCAGCATGCTGGGCACGCTGCCAACCGGTAGTAGGCTGGAGTATTTGGACTGCCTATGAGTCTGCAATGACTTGTAGGTTGTCTATATGCTTTTATTGTAGTAGCTGTAGTGTTGTATATAGTTCGTAGTATTTTGTTAATAGGGGCATACCGCGCCGGTAAAATAAATAACAATCCGGGTAAAGGTTTTGTTTTCAGGTATCTTGTTATAAATGGTAATAGCCATGATATTTTTATTTCTTAAATAACTCTTAGCAACTAAGGCGATATAATAAGATTTAATATAGCTACGAGCAAAACATCACTTCATCCCTGAGAATAACTGTTCTTTAATTATCTATCTATATCTATAACTTAATTATAATATTAATATATAAATATTATTATAAACAGGAAAATTTGTATTTTTATATGTAACGAATGAACTTTAAAATTACTAGAAAGGTTTGAAAAATTCTTTCTTTTTAAGAATCCTACACTATTCCTGATGAAAATGGACAATAAAATATTTTCAAAAACATTCTTCCTTATGAAAACTTCGATAATATAACCTAACGTGGGAAAAAAAATACCAAAAATATCGTTATATCGCGTACGCTGCGGAAATTGTTGACAATAGATCAAAGTAATGTAATACAACTTTATAGAAGACATGAATATCTACAAAAAAGGCTAGAATACCATAATGTCTAACTATTACGGTTATGTCACAATAACTTTTTTAAAGTGTTTCATTTTTATTTTTTGTTAAAAACCCGTGCAAAGCCGGGGCGGACCGCTAGTCATTCCATAAAACACCTTATACAAGTTCAATGACCCTCAACGCCCCGCTATCATCTCACTCCTTCCGCCTCTCGTAATAAAAGAAAGAATGTGGGCAAGCATCTCCATCATAGACCGGCCAAGTCAAAGTTCAAACGGCAAGAACTAAGTAGGTGCATATTAAACTTGAAAACATTTTTCAGTCGCTATGCTCCATTGAAGAATTTCCTTTTCTATTTAGTGGGATTCTATTGGATCTTTTTGTTTGAGACCGAGAAATAAAAAAGTGGAAGTTTTATTTATGGGTTGGGTGCAGGCTTGTAGGAAATATTTGTCGTAATTAACATGCAGCTGCTTGGAAGAGACCGGGTTTAGAGATAAGATTTCGATTTGTGTCACTTCCTTTACTATTCGATCAAGAACTTAGTTCTTACATGATAAAAACGGAAATAAGTAACTAATTGGCTTTCAATTTACAAGACATCTTATTTATATTAAACGTAATTAACAACAGCGTGACATAATTAAAACGTAACGTAAATAACAACAGCGTAACATTCCCAAAACCTTTGCGATATTTTTTGTATACACCGTGTCCCAAAATTCAACGATAAGCCGGCATCGGTGCATGGACCTACTCATGACTCCGCGGAAAAAAATAAAAAAAAAATTATAACTGTTTTTTTTAATTAATTACAGAGACTTTTATAAATTTCATCGATATTCGATACCCATTATGCTATTTTCAACTACCATGACCACAATTTTTAACATATTTTTGATATTTTTTGTGCATTAGCAACCTAAGAAGGACGGCTATCTACCACAATCCTTTAAAATTACAGAAAGGCTGTAGTTATTTTACAAAAATCAGTAAAAAAAAATTTTTCTTATAATTTTCATAGATTTTAACATTCTATGCACTTTCTATAGTCTGGGTTAGAAAAAAAAGTATGGACACTACCATGGCAAGTTTTATTAAAAGTTGGCGCAACTTTATAAAAGTCTCTGTAATTAAAAAAAAAAAGAGTTATAATTATTTTTTTATTTTTTCCCGAGTAGTCATGAGTAGGTCCATGCACCGATGCCGGCTTATCGTTGAATTTTGGGACACGGTGTATATAGATAATAATAGAGGAATATGATACCCTCGACGAACTCAATAGGGTTTTTCTTATGCTAAAGTTTGTCAGAGTTGTATGAATAATTAGGTAATGACTTCGTTTATTTATTATATTTATATTATTCTCGGTTATTTAGGTTTACTGCATAAAAATAGTACAGAAACAAATTTTGCACGCCGTTTAGGTAGAGTTTTGTTAAAACTCTATTATAATGATATAACAATTGTGCAATATTATACTTAAAACTTTACCAAATAAATCCTTTGTAAAAAACTTTTTAAATCCTTGATAATTCTTTAAAGTTTTGGCGGGCGCAAGATTTTTCTTCTGTTTTCTTATATCCCGAATTCAAGACAAAAGAGAAGAGAGGGAGTACAAACTGAAGTTTTCTCAGAATTAAGATAGGATACTTAGTGTAAGCCTGCCTGGTTGACTACCACCATCAAGTAAAAAAAATCTGTCATCAAGCTTTGAAACATCTGTCCGAGAATTATACGTACTTGCAAACGCTGTTATAAGGTTTCGCTTGCTTCGACAACACAATATATACTGTACTGTATCAGCCAGATTATCCACTGCTGAACACAGCCGCCACTTTAAGTGGTGGTTTGCCATAATCCCCACGCTTAGCAAAAGTCTTCGTGATCACAGTTTAAGATATTAAAAAAAACCTAGTTTTTACTTTTATTCGCCTCTCACGACACCCATAGGTAGCAATGGGGGTGATTCTCTAGCCCGTGGGGTGTCACGGGGCAATATATAACACCTTCAGCCTAGTGATCACTATCAAAATGGTGAGATTTTCTTCAAAACGTAGTCCTTGTTTATCAGCAATACAAAAGATTTTCTCGAGAAAATTAATTGCATAGGTAAGTAAATACTTCGTTATAAATTCTAGCTGCAGAGCAAATTATATGCACCGGAACTTTTCTTATTAAGAATCGATGGAAGTCCATCGTAGTCCGCCAGCGCCATTATAAACTTAGAATACTAAAATTGTCATCAAGTTTTTTCTTTCTTCGCACTTTTAATTATCACAGCTGCTTAATTGGTCCTGGAAATGACGTAGGCACAACAGTAGGTAATGTCAATTTATGTATTATGGTTAACTAATTTATCACAAAAAGAGCTTGCTATTGAAATCTAGTTGTAGCTCCATTTTTATGGTATCGTAATGTAGCACGGGTCCCACTTGGTGTTAAACTGTAACCACTTCATAAAACAAATGCAATTTTAGTAAATAATATGGAAAAACCCATGTGAATAAGTTAAAACAGTTGCAGTTTTAGTAAATAATACGGAAAAACCCTTGTGAATAAGTTAAAACAGTTGCAATTTTAGTAAATAATATGGAAAAAACTCATGTGAATAAGTTAAAACAGTTGCAATTTTGGTAAATAATACGGAAAAACCCATGTGAATAAGTTAAAACAGTTGCAATTTTAGTAAATAATATGGAAAAACCCATGTGAATAAGTTAAAACAGTTGCAATTTTAGTAAATAATACGGAAAAACCCATGTGAATAAGTTAAAACAATTGCAATTTTAGTAAATAATACAGAAAAAGCCATGTGAATAAGTTAAAACAGTTGCAATTTTTGTAAATAATACGGAAAAACCCATGTGAATAAGTTAAAACAGTTGCAATTTTAGTAAATAATACAGAAAAAGCTATGTGAATAAGTTAAAACAATTGCAATTTTAGTAGATAATACGGAAAAACCCATGTGAATAAGTTAAAACAGTTGCAATTTTAGTAAATAATATGGAAAAACCCATGTGGTTGGGCAGGGGAGAAAGCTCGAGCGGTGAAAGGGAGCATTGATGCATCATAAAGGGGCCCCTTAACCTTACTCACTGGGTTGCAAGTCCCAGGCACCTTGACTTGAGCCTTTTCCTCTGCAACGCTATGGACCCGGCACCCGCACGGTGAATCTATCCAATGCTAAGTAAATTCGTCTAAAAGCAATGACTATAATTTCGACCGTATCCGGTAGTATTTTGCAAGGAGAGAATGAGACGCATGCGTCTTGCTTGCATTGTCTTCTTAACAGTTGGTAAGCGAGACGTCAACATGGTCAAAACTATAGTTTTACCTATGTTTCTTATTCATGTGAATTATCTCGTATTATTTACTAAAATTAGTGTAAAACACAGGTTAATATAATAAAACAGTGGCATTTTATCACAAATGGCATACTGCACTGCGCCTATCACCCAGAGTCATAAAGTTAAGTCTCATGTGCCTGTAATTTCACCGGCACCCTTCAAACTGAAACACAACATAAGAGCATATCTGCTTGGCGGTAAAAATTAATATGGTGGGAATACTTCTCCGGACGAACTCGCACTAATAGTTCTATTAATACTGTTGTTTCTGTTGCTCCTACAGTAAAAATCACTCAGATAATTTTTTTTTAATGTAAGTGTGACGAAACAAGCTCGAGGCCCACCTGATGTTAAGCGGACTAACCTCTGCCTAGAACAGATGCATTTCATCACAATTGAGGAATTGCATTGCGCCTGTCACCTTGAGACATAGTTGTTAGGTCTCATGTGCCTGTTATTTCACTGGCTCTCAAGAACTGCTGCCGGAAATACCGTTAGATGCTTGGCGACAGATTTTTCACTTGAGGGTGGTCGCTAGCCAGGCGGGCATTCGCGAAATACCCTTCCACCATGCGGTGAAGCTCAAGCCCACATCGGGCTTCGAACCATGGACCTGCTGCGCGGCAGTCCATAGCCAATACCACTGTGCCATCATTCCTTCAATTACTGCTACTTGTATGTCTCATTTTGGAATCTCATTCAGAATCTTCTAATTACCTTCTTCAGCTGAATCTGAGGTACTAATTTTAAGACTGCAATATTTTAATCTCGGTCATTAATCAGACTCTTGTCTCCACATTTCTATGGAGAAATGTGGAGACAAGAGTATGATTAACACGGTATGGAACCGTTAAAATAAACTAATTAATCATAATCACATCTCAAAAGGCCTCAAAAAGGGAAGGCCGACGTAGGTTACCATAATGCTCTAGAAGGCGCTGCTTCTAGAATTTTTCCTTGGGTCGCCTCTTGAGACTTCCACATCACGATATGCAAGGTGCAATTCTAGGCTAACATTATGATATAAAATAAAAATAATAAAATGAGCACAAAATAAGCATTCTATGCTATGGTATTGGAAGGCCAGGGGTTAAAAGCGCTTAGTTCATTAAACCGGGTTGAATTCTCATCTGAGATGAAAATTAATAAATGATAAGTATTTATAAAAACTAGTGACTTATAAAAAGAAATGGCTCGTTATGAGTGCACCTTTATAACCAACAATGATTAAAATATATTTTATAAAATTTACGATATGTATAAGTAAATTAAAAAAAAAAATCTGACTGCAAATAATTTATTTTCGTACAAATTAAAACTGCAAATTATATATTTCTGGAATTCGTTTTGAAATTTTTAAAGCTCTTCATTTTGATACACAACTGGCGGGTTTACAAGAAAAAAAAACCTCATAATATGGCGTCTAAAATCCGCCAGATAATATTCATTTTCATTTCCTAGTGTAACTTGCCCGCCGTATCAAGAAAAATATAATGATATCTAATACATTAAAATCGGTTAATCCATTTATAAGTTATTGCGAAGTAAAGAAAATCACGAATAAACATAACATGAACACTGAAAACATAACTCCTCCTATGGTAATAGCTTTGGATTTAAATTGGAGCCTTTACATCCAAAACCTATATTGAAGCAATGATGGCGTAGTGGCATTGGCTATGGACTGCCGCGCAGCAGGTCCATGGTTCGAATCCCACCGCAGGCTTGAGCTTCACCGGATGGTGGAAGGGCATTTTGCGAATGCCCGCCTGGCTAGCGACTACCTTCAAGTAGGAAATCTGTCGCCAAGCAACTAACGGTGTGTTCCAGCAGCAGTCCTTGAGAGCAAGGGAAATTACAGTCACATGAAAGACTCAAGAACTATGTCTCAAGGTGACGGGCGCAATACAATATATGACTTGTAACAAAATGCATCTGTCCGGCAGAGGTTAGTCTGCTTAACATCAGGTGGGCCTCGAGCTTGTTCCGTTACAATCAAATAATAAAAAAAACATTTGATGAATTTAACGCTTACTTTAATTTAAAGCCTTATACGTTGCAGGAAAATGAGAGTGAGAGTATACAGATGTTTATAAATTAGACCCATCTAGGGTTTAATTTATACTTAGCTATAATACTAATCTTTATACTCAGTAATAAACATTTAAACCATAAAATAAATGATAATAAATGTAAATATAAATAAATAAATATGTAAATATGATAAATCACCTTCGATTGACACTGAACAGTGATGTTGCAGTTATTTAAACTTCTAGGTCTAGGTATTGACTTTTAAGGAGGTGTTCGCTCGTAGCGAAGTTTGCTTATCTGTTCTTAACCGATCAGTCAAGTTAAGCAACTTCCGCCGCGGTCATGACTTGGATGGGTGACCGCTAGTGACATACTTCTGAGTGCTTCCGTGCTTCAAAGGGCACGTTAAGCCGTCGTTCCTGGTTGTCGTCTTAGGATGGCAGTTGTTATAGCCTACCACCGTAGGGCATTTTGCCTTTTGCCCGCCTTGCTAGCTACCACCCTCAAGTAGAAAATCTGTCGCCAATCACCCAACGGTGTATTCCGGCAGCTGTCCTTTTTAGTTATTCTAGGATAGCCTGAACAACATCTTCTGTAATGTTTTTGAACTATGTATATTATTATAGGCCCAGGCAAACTTCTTACAAGAAATATAAACTGAACCTCTTTGAAATAATTTTAAAAAAGTCGATTTTTAAGCACTTGTGCTTTAAATCGGGCTCCTGTGCATAAAAAGTCGTTCTAGTGCCTTTAGACAGGGCTTTCACGAGAACTTTTCATCTAGGTTAGCCTGTACAACATCTTCGACCACATCATCACTTACCATCAAGTAAGATAGTGATCAAAGGCTAACCATCAAGCATAATTAAATAAAATAAAATATTAAACCTCATTCAAGATCAAGAATGTATTCCGTTGAACTGGGCGGTATAGCCCCAAAAGTGAAAAAAAATATGGCCACTTTGCTACAGCTGATAATCCTATATTTATATGTCAACCTGTCATCTTTAAAGTCTACATTAAAAGTTTTTCTGTTTTCTACGACAGTAATCCAACAAATTGAAAATTTGCTACTATGTTTAATGTTCTATGATAAATAAGGCCTATCACATTTTCATAGTATAACAAGTGACTTTCATCCCCTTTCCCATGGGAACCACGCCGAATTTCAAAATACAATGCCCTTTTTCGTAGTATAAACTCAAATCGTGCTAAGTTTCAATGAAATTCATTCAGTAGTTTTGGCGTAATGCGCGGCCACGATACAGACAGCAGACAATAATAAAAAAAAATACAGCTTTGGCATCAGTATCAGCTCTGTTGCACTAATTTTTTTCCAACTATCTTCAATTTACAGATATGGACATGTCACAGTATAGAATAGAATATGTATAGAAGTTAACTGCATATAATTAAACCCTTCTTGTGAAATTGGGCCTTAATATATTAATATATAAAGATTAATACATGTTTATGAAACTACTCTATACTCAATATTGACGCCCAAATAGCTGGTTTTTATTTTTAATAATTATCAAACTGCTTCAACACCCATAAACTTTTTTTTTTTTTTTTATGCTTGATAAGTTAGTCTTTGAACACTATCTCACCTGATGGTAAGTGATGATGTGGTCGGAGATGTTGTACAGGCTAACCTAGAAGACTTCTTAGAAACAAATTCTTTTGATTGTTACGCGTACCCCTAAACAAGAAAATTTAACTTTCGTACTTCGTTTATATCCGTAAATAATCCAATCTATTCAAATTATATCCGTATCGCCGGAAACTCAACAGAATTCCTTTATAATTATTACAAATTGCCTATTACAGCACTTCTGCCCTTAGAATTATTCTAATTTGCATAACCGTAAATTTTCAAACAAAACTCGCTTCTGTACAAAATGTTTGGATTCTTTGAAAGTTCAAAAGCACTTAAGCTGATAAATTAATATTATTTAGATTTATTTTAACGCCCAGGAAGATTATTTAAATAATTAGTGGTAAAAGATGCCCGTTATTATAATTTTATTGGGTACTTTAGAATGTGCTAAATTGCCCAATACAATTATTGCGACGATAAAATTTTCAAAATATATAAACGGGACCAAAATCTGAAATAGTAAATTGCGATGCAATTCCGGAATGAAGGTAGTCGTAAACGAGGGGACAACATTTAATGCCGAGTTTACAATAACCTTTAAATAATGTATAGATTCAGGCGTTACTTTGCTGAAATAATATATTATTAAAAAAATTGATAACATTATATTTATATTATAATAAAACACTTAACAAAATTAAAGTGTATCTAATGACAATTACGTCTAATTTTCTGTTAAGCCGACGTGACGTCACTAACACCACGCAGCGAAACCGGAAGAATTTTCAATGCGTTTCGCTTCTAGACGAAGCATCCTCAGGAGGTATTAACTTTTCGAGAACATAGCGGTGTCGGATCTTTTTCAGTTTCTGAGCTTAAACTGATTTTTAGTTATTAATGATTAAAACACAATGATAATCACGCTTAAATTAGAAGTTTTAGAATGTGAAAATCAGTACCAAGAAAATATCAATGCCGAATCCCTTATCACCTTGTTGTCCGTCGGTTTGTCAAAACCCTTTTTCTCAGGAACATGTGGAGGTATCAAGCTGAAATTTATATCAAATACTCAGGTCTACTGTCCCTTAGACCTGTAAAAAAATCAAACTTCTAAGTCAACGCAATCAAATGATACAGCCGCTTATGCCACAAATTTTCTAATGCAATTGGGCTAATAACTTTTGCATCTATCTATTCACACTAGAACGACTTTTTATGCACGGGAGCCCGTTTTTAAGCACAATTGCTTAAAATCGATATATTTTTTTCAATTGGTTAAAAGAGGTTCGGTTTATATTTCTTGTAAGAAGTTTGTCTGGGCCTATAATATTACACATAGTTTAGAAGCATTAAAGAAATACCTTGATATGTTTTTTTAGAAACAGAAACACTCAAAATAGAACGTTGTTTGTTACAGAATTACATATTAACGAGAGGAAAAATTATAGTAACGTGCACTATAATGTGTCCACTTGTAAATTTGTATTTTATTAATATTATTAAGCAGGGCATCTTTAAAAAAAAATAAAAATAATAACTTAAGATATGAGTTTCAATTAAAGAAAAATACGTATATTTTTGTTAATTTCCCCCCAATTGAAGTGATTGTCTTAGTGTGTAACTCGTGCATAACCTTTAAAACTAATAAGGTCTTTAGTATTTCATTCATATTCATATTAAAAATCACACTAATATTATGAAGGCGAAAGTTTCTTTCAATATTTGTTACTTCTTCACGCTCAAACGGCTGGACCAATATATATAAAATTTGGTAAGGTGGTAGCTGATGCACTGGATAAACACACTTATACTTTTCATTATCGTCATCCATCATCACGCAGGTGAAACCGCAAGCCGTAACTAGCATCATATATTACAAAAACACAAATATACGATAGGAACAATTTAAGTCATGTGCGGGATTCGAACCCGCGTCCATCCACCCCTTGAGCCGGGGTATGCTCTACCCAATGGACCTAACATGACATGACGTCATAACTCAAATCTTTCCTATCGTTCCTTAACCATCGTATTGGGATGGAGCGACATCTATAGTACCACTTGCGTTGTACTACAAACAACACCAATTTTGCAATTGGTTTTATACTTGTGACGCAACCTTATAATTTTAATATTGTTAGGTTTGCAATAACTAATATACGGTGTATGTTTGTGTTTTTGTAATGTAATCCGCATAGCAGGCGTTATTGCAAACCTAACAATATTAAAATAGCATCATATATTTTTAAAAGTTCACGTAAAATTTTAGGTATAGTGTTATTATGAAACATGATAACCTTTCACGCCTTCCACCGAACTAAATTCATCGATATCACAATATAGTGTGAAAGCTCCAAACTTTGAGAACATTATTGTGTGGGCGGAAGCTGTCACAGAACGTCGCTTATAAGAAACGACGTGAGCAGGTGTTATATGGTAAATTATATACTGAGAACTAAATCTATTTGAAATTTATTTTTAATGTCTGTGCAGGCAGTAAAACTCTTTGTATGCGTTCATCCAGGAAAGTACTGTCATCATACCTATTTCTACCACCACGCAATAAACTGTAGACTTTAGACTTACGGAGTGCATACGCTTTATAAAGAATCAGGACATCAACAGCTCAGCCGTGACAGAACATTTTCTGCTATCTGCTGATGGACACTACATCCACTTCGACAAAGCTTGGGTCTTGTTGAGATGAAAGTTCATCGTGCCTCGAAAGATCCGAGAATCTATTGAAATTAGTAGGCGTCCAAACTTAAATAGAGACAGAGAATGTTTCTTGTCACCTAATTGGAGGCCGTGTCTTCATGGATCTGATTTGGATGCTAAGTACGGGTCTAGTGGAGATGTAGTGAGCTCCTTTGCCAGCCGGGATTTCACCAGCGACGAAGAGGACTCACATCAGAACTCACCGACAAGACCAACTGCAACCCACCCCTCGCACCAACCTAGGACGTCACTTGTAAAAGACCACCGGTTGTTGTTGAAATATTATTTACTAAAAGGAGTGAAAAATAAAACCTGTACTCCCGTTTGAAAGGTATGGTTGCCGTTGAAATTACAGGGAGTAGTATAGTTCGCCACTTGTAACCGCACGTATTACAGGTAGAGGGTACCGCTTAACATCAGGTGGGCCTTGTGCTTGTTCCTTGTTGTTATATGACGCAATTTAGGTTATAATTTCGAATAAAAATGTAAACAAAAGTGTTGCCAGACATAAATTTTAGGTTGTTTCCAAAAATGTGCAGTTTTTAATAGTCGGTTCGTATAGCTGTAACATTATATACTTTATATCTAAACAAGCGTATGTGTATTAGGAAAACCTAGGGATTATCTTATCTTATAGTGGAAATAACCAGTAAAGAGTTTTGCAACTAATCATGTTTTAGTTAAATTTAATGCATTATAGTTATAGTGCAATATCTTTGTTATCACTGCAATTATAGTAGTTAGATAGTTCGACCAAGAAATTTGATAATTCTTATAAAAGTTTGCAGGTTAAAAGTTATTACAAAATTGTCCCACAGTTGGGCAAAAGCCTACATTTTGATGACTAACGAAGACAATAATCGACCAAGAGCGTGTCAGGACACGCATATGATATGCTCCCGTCGCAGATGCCGTAGATAAATAGAAAACCATTTAACGAGTATTGTTGGTTCTTAATTTTATTAACAATTTCTCAAAATTTAACAGTTATAAACCAAAAATATTTTGGGAAAAAGTCCTTCAAATGACAGGAACGGTTATTTTATTATCACAGAATGCTCAAACCAATTTTCGTTTGATGATTTTAGTATAATCTATCTAACGTAAATAATGAAATTCTAGGTCTAAAAGTTAGAAATATCGACTAGGCTACCAAAACTTTCACAGGAAAATAGTTAATTAGCAGTATTTTTTAAAACACTCCCGTGGTACTTGTTGTGTTATTGTTGTTAATCATTTCAGGTTTCCAATAAGGAGTGCTTATATGATGATTGGCTATCCGCCGTTAGGAATAATCGTTAGAACCTAAAAACCCTATTTTAACATTTTTTTTCGGTAAAATTGTAATGTTTTTTTCTAATTCTGATTTCACAAATTGATAGAGATATGTGTAAAAATAATCGTAACTGTGCGCTATTTATTGTCCTAGAGAACGTAAAATCTAAAATATCTTAAAAAAAATTGCGAAACATATTAAACAATAATCGTGAAGATTATGCAATATTATAATAATATTGCGCAATATAAATTATATTTATTTCGAAGTATTATTACGAACAGATTTTACTGTATATTTATTTATATCTACAAAATTTTTTCTCCCATAAATCACACAGTTTAGTTATTTTTGATTTCATATGGCAACACTTCTATCGCAAACATTTATAAAAGTGTGGCTTCAGTTTGATGTTTTACGAGCCTCCGTCTTTTCTTCTATTTTGTCAGAGTTTTGAATATAGATTTTAAAATCACAAAATTATCAACTACAACACAAATATTTTTATTTCGTGGATCCAAAATTTACAAGAAGATTTAAATAAATATATTGTTTCGTTATCATAAAAGTCTAGCAGACCGCATCTCTCTTTATTCATTTAATATTTTTCTATCAATATTGTGGGTATGCGAGTATAAGTATTTCCAATGACAAAGCAGTTAGTTGCTTTTCGACTGCGGAACAGTGCGTTCTAATTAAATTCGTAGAGTCCTGTTACCTGTATGAAATTAGTGTCTAATCGCGTCATTTCATTAAAATATCGGCTGGTGTTAGTGAAAAGCTCCGGAGCATATATACTTGCGTTGTGAATACATATATAACAAGAAGAAAATCGGCGAGAAAGACATACAGGCATACCCAGGTACGTACTGTTTTATATTGTCCCCGGCACCTCGTAGTCCCACAAAATCTTACTGAGTATTTTATTGCGATTGTCCCAGTGTAGTATTAAGCCACTAGCTATTTTGCTTTGGTGCAATTGCTACATATGTCCCGGATAATATAGTACATAGTACAAACCTATAGTTTATTTTAGGAAAATATACAGTTTACATTATACAACGAATTCATGAAAAAAATCATTTTAGCCGAGACGTTTAACAGCCCAAGCGAAAGATGAGGGCTATCAGCCCTCATCTTTCGCTCGGGCGGCTGAAGTCAAGGCGAAAATGAGCTTTAAGCTCGAGTCACACATTCAAATTTTGATTCAATTGCGAGGTTATTAAATATTTTTATAAACAAATTGTCTAAACTAATATAACGAAGAGGAAATATTCGATTGCTTGTTTGTTTGCATTGAATAGGCTCTGAAACTACGGGACCGATTAGGATGAAATTTGGTATGGATATGGATGGCGATAACCGATATACCCGCGGGTGGAGGCCACGGCCGGAAAGCTAGTTATTAATACATTTATCTTTAATTTAAATTGAAACTGAAATGAACAATGTTCTATTTAGAGTGTCATTGTTTCGATAAAAGCCATATTTGAGTCTTTAATAATACCCTTACTATTATTAAAGACCCAGGAGAACTTCACCGTGAAACCTGAACCTCTTTGATCCAATTAAAAAACTAAATGATATTTATCCAGTTCTGCTTTAAAAACAGGCAACACTAGAGTATAAAAGTCGTTTTAGTTCGCATATACCTGGCATAAAAAAGAACTTTACGAGCATTTGAAGAGCAATAGTAGATCCTTCACAAGGGCTTAAACTTATGTACATAAAACGAGTAATTTTAGCCGAGACGTTTGATAGCCGGTGACAAAGGCGAGGGAATTAAGAATGATTTCTAAAATAAAAATAATTAAATAAATAATTATAGATCCCATCACTGAGCAAGTAATGTCTCATTGGAAACTTCATTTCAGATGACAGCTTTGACAGCTGACTTAAGGTTGAACTGGACGGTCTATTCTCCATACAAACGTGATCACTCCCTTATTTGAGATTTTAGGTGCCAGCATTTTGATCACGCGTTACATCGAACAAGCGCTCCGATAAATTTTGTAAAATACGATGAGCCCCCACGGACCCAACGTCTCTGCACGAAATGGCTCAAATTAGAACATTAAAAGCGCAACACGCGAAATAATTTAACCCATTGGCATCGGCGATAATGATAACAATAGAATTTCATTCATAACTAGGACATAATAGTGGTCCAGTACGATGCCAACTTATGTAAGGCATACAGAAATTTTATGAACCAGCGATGACACTTATAAGCCACGAATGCGCGACACTCCATATTTTTTTGAGTAGTGATTTTTTATGGTATAGTTAACTGTAGGTATGTTATTATAGCGTTTACACCCATACTGAGACGTAGCGTACAAACAAAGCCTACCCGTGAAAATGCGCACCAATAATTTACCGTGGAGGGGTGTTCCTTCGTGAGTGAGGTCTGTACCAATCAGAAAGTATTGGATAGTTTAGGTAACAATGCAATAGACGCATTGTTACCTAAACTATGCAATAATATATAAGATTGTAAAATTTATATATTTTTTTATTTATAATTTATAAATATAAAGTCAATATAAATTTACAATGATTAGATTACAAAATTCAGATTAAATTTATATTAAAAAATATATATTATTCCTAAAATTAATTAAATAAGCCACGCCTGACCGCACCGGGTGCAAAGGTTCCTATAACTCTGGCGGCATTGCCGCGTTGTATTTATGGCAATGGCCAATCTTTGCACCAGGTACGATCTGGAGCTGAAGTTCCCGTCTTCTCCCTCAATCTGTGCCCTATTTCGCCTATCAAAGCGTTATTAATTATATTTTTTTAATAAAAAGAAATTTATATAAAAATATATAATAGTAAGTATTTTTTTAAGAAAATTGTGTTGTAATTGGTCCATGTTATATTGGTAAAATCAATAGTGGCAACAGATACAAACGACCCGTACCAACTTTTATTTTTTTTATGCCTGTTAGGTTTTGCTTTTGAACACTATCTCACCTGATGGTAAGTGATGATGTGTCCGAAGATGTTGTTCCGACTAACCTTAAGTTACTGACTCTCAAGGACTGCCGGAACACACTGTTAGGGGCTTGGCGACAGATTTTCTACTCGAGTGTGGTAGCTAGCCAGGCTGGCATTCGCAAAATGCCTGCTGAATAAAATTAATAAATAAAAATAACGAAATAAACTCAGGTACATTAATAAGAATAATTTATATACGCGATGCATGCGTCATTGCAAAAGTAAAAATATTAAAATTATACCTGCTACCTTAAACATCACTCTTAAATATGTTTAAAGTAATTATAATAAAATGAAACAAACAAAAAAGGCATTAGTAAAGCTGTCAGACTTTACATTAAAACAATTTAACCGTATAAAACAATTTAAAAGCTCTATATCCAAGCATAATCTCTTCATTAAAAAATCAGTCACGCATTCCTAACTCTCGTGCAAATAAGTAGAGTATTTGAATTTATTCATAAAGCGGAGGTTTTATAAGGATTTAGTAGAGTTCTGGTACAGTATAAGTAATTAGCAGTAACTCAACTTTCATTTTAAAAACCTAACGTGGATTGCACTCATTTTTCACGTGAGTAAGTTAGATGGATCCGGCTTTGCAAAGTGAGATGTAAACGTGTAAACCAGCCAGTAAACCAGCTCTCCTTGAAGAAGACCACTGATTCTTGAAACTATAGTCGGAGCTCAACTTTTGTTTATTATAGAGGGCAGTGCTCTTAATGCCGCGCAAGTCATCAGTAATCAGCACCATATTACTAATTTTGTTTGCTCTCACGATTAACCTTTTGAGATCTATCCGATTCTTTAGAAAGATCAATTTCATACAAGCACATACACTTTATATTATGCAATGAGTTTTACACATCGCAAATAAAATAACATTTCATCATTTACTAATAATAGTACCACAAAAAAAACCCACAAGACAAAGCATTCCCCTGTTCAAGCTGCATACATTTCCAGGTTTAGGTCAACTCGGCATTTTCGTGATTATATGATAAAAAGATGGTGTAAAAGGCTAAACCCATAAAAGGAACTGGTTCTGAAGGACAGCTGCTTAAACACTCACATAGTTTCTTTTAATGCTCTTAGAGGGACGTCACTACCGAGGCAAATATTGACAAAATGTCCTGCTACCATTAAGCCCGCGATGGTACGACTATTCAATAGTGTGCAAACACTACTGTGATTAGATGTGAAAGGGGCTGTAGCAAGTGAAATTACTGGGCTAACGAGACATAAGGACTATCGTCACAGAGTGATGAGCGCGGTGAGCAGAACGCAGATGGTGACATCACATCTGTTATAGACAAGCGTGACCGCTTACGCGCAGGTGGAATGGTTCGTGTAGAATAAAGAAGTGTCACTTCATAAAATAAAGAAATAAGACTTTTTTATTTTGGATTTGTTTAAGTTGAGTTACTGTTTCTACAGCATGTAGGTCGACCGGAATGTTCCATTTCAAGCGATCTCATGTAGAAAAGCGTGAAAATAGTTTACATATGCATGCATGTGGTTTTACATCAGCTTCACACACACTCAGTACATGCTAATGTGAAGTGTGTTCCAAGGGATTAGAACTTAAAATACCATGTACAAACGGAAATTATTTCCTCGGTAATTAATTAGTAACGAGTAATTTAAGTAGGATGTTTTGTATTTACATGATTGCTGGCATTTATAATTTTGAGACGTTATTATGGCACCAGTCCCCCGTGGGGTGCCGGGATAGAATTGCGCCTCCCCATGTTATCCCGTGGGTGTCGTAAGAGATATGGATGTCTCTCTGTGATGGATGACTCCATAGTCATCAATCATACTGGGAGGTGGGCAGCAGCACCTTCTAAAGAACTGCCATCTTACACTGCGATCCCCAAGCCGCCTGCCAAGCGTGGGGATTATGGAAAATACCCCCTTAATAGGGGAGGTTGTGTTCAGCAGTGGATGAGTTGGCTGTTACAGTACAGTTAAGTACAGTCCAGTATGAGTAAAAAGACGAGTGTTGTATATGAATTTTGATCAGCATAGACTGCCCTGCCGCAGGTCCATTGTTCAATTTCCACCGCCCCGCCGATTTGAGCTTCACTGCATGGTAGAATAGCTTAAGTAAGCGCCACAGCTACCAAAATCATGTAGACAATCTGTCGCCAAGCACCTAACAGGGTGTCCAGAAGCAGCCCTGAGAGCCAGTATATAATTATGTAATTACAGGCACATGAGCCTTAACAACTGTCTCCGGGTGATGAGAGCAGTGCAGTTGGTCACTTGAGATGAAATGCATCTGTTATATGCAAAGATTTCTGCGATATTGTTTTATTCGCAGATGATGCCTCTCTGATTTTTAAAGTAGATAGGAAAGACAGTGAACTGACGCATGTAAATAATGTACTATCTAAGATTTGTAAATGGTTTGCCGCTAATAATCTTCTCCTAAATTCAAAAAAGACGAAATGTTTAAAGTTTTCTTTACAAAATGTTCCTTATGTTGAACCAAACATAAAGCTTGACCCAGATAAACTCCCTATTGACAAAGCGACAGTCTTCCTGGGAATCAAAATGGATTCCACTTTTCAATGGGATCCACATATACATGATCTCTCCGGAAGACTTAGTTCTGCTGCATATGCAGTTCTTAGGATAAGACAGTTAACAGACGTAGCTACTGCTCGCCTAGTTTATTTCGCGTACTTCCACAGTATTATGTCGTATGGCGTATTTGCTGTGGGGAACTGCTGCTGAGATAGAGACAATCTTTATCATACAAAAGCGTGCAATTCGAGCCATATATAAAATGGGTCCTAGGGAATCTGTGAGGAATCTTTTTAAAGAAATTGATATTTTAACTTTACCAAGTCTGTATATATTTGAAAATATTATGTATGTTCGTAAAAATTTGAGTAAATTTAAATTAAACAGTGACAATCACGATTACAATACTAGGAATAAAGATAAAATAGCGGTGCCAGGTTTTATATTAGCAAAGACAAATAAAAGGTCCTACTTAGGTAATTGTGTGCGGTTTTATAATAAAGTTCCTAAACATATTACAACGCTCACAGAAGGGAAATTCAAGTTGCATGTGAAAAACATATTGATTAAAAAATCCTACTACACAGTTTCTGATTACATAAACGACAAAAATGCCTGGACAATTCCGCCTCCGCCAAGCTATTGCCTGTCACCTACATAATTTAAACAAATATTGTAATAACTCTATTATATAGTATGTATGTAACACATTGTTAAAAGATGTTTAAAAGAATGGCCCCGAGTTTCTTGCCCGTTCTTCTCGCAGTGGCTCTATACAATTTATTTGCTGAACGTGGCAGTACAATGTAGAATATTTCAATACTAAAATTTGTAATTGACCTTCATAAGAGCGTCGTAGACGCCTAAATTGAATAAATGATTTTGACTTTGACTTTGAGAGGTTACCACTTAAAACTTAGTGGCCATAATACTAAGCGTTAGGCCACAAAACAAAAAAAAATATTGATTTGTAATGATGAATAGAAATTATATTTGTCGAATCGCTCGTAGCGAAGTTTGCTTAGCTGTTCTTAACCGATCAGCAAAATTAAGCAACGTCCGCCGCGGTCATGGTTGGATTGGTGACCGCTAGTGACATTACTACTGAGCGCTTCCATGCTTCGGAGGGCACGTTAACCCATCGATCCCGGATGTCTTCTTAGGATGGCAGTCGTTAAATCATAGTGGTAGTGCATTTTGCGAATGCCCGCCTAGCTAGCTACCCCCTTTAAGTAGAAAATGTGTCGCCAAGCACCTAATGGTGTGTTTGGCAGCTGTCTTTGAGAGCTAGTAATTCTAGTTTAGTCTGACCAACATCTACGACCACATCAACACTTACTATCAGGTGTGATAGTGGACAAAGGCTAACCTATCAAGCATAATAAAAGAGTAAAACAAGGTTGTGCGTTGAGCCTTCTTCTATTAAAGTTAAGGTAAGAGTCACAACTAGTGAAATAGACCTCATGAGAATCGGTACAACCATGTGGGTTTAAGCTTATTGAATATACGACGACTGTATCGAGAACATGTTTTGCTAACGAATAGCCACTCCCGCACTGAAGAAGGAGATGCTATATTCACACACTTACATCGTGCACCGTGCACCATCTGAAGCTCTTTATTGATTATTGAGGCTCATAGGTGCCAATGCAGTGAAAATATAAAAATGATCTTACTCTATCGAGTAAAACCTATTTATAGACCTATCATCATCAACATATAACATGCTGTATCACCTCGATTGTCCATTGCTGAACACAGCCTCCCTCATCATGGGGGTTTGGCCATAAACTCTACGCTTGGCAGCCTTGTTGATCGTAGTTTAAGATATCAGTTTCTCAGAATGCGCACCTTCCGGTATTTTACCTTTGTCGCCTCATACGACACCCACGGGACATATAACATACATTGTAATATATATTTCAAGTCTATTTTAATGGTTTTAAGTATACAATTATCCGAGTATTAATTTAACCCTATATTTGTTAAATTGGACCCTAGTGTAAAAAAAAGATGATAAAACGTCAAACTGTCAGGTATAGACAAAAATTTATGCCGGCACTGAGATGTAAAACTTTAGAGTGGCCAGTTTTGTTTAAATCGATCGTGTCTAAAGGCAAAGTGTCTATGGGAACAGCACTAACACATACACGTTGTACCACACCATAAAAAGTACCAGAAGGGTCTTTCCGCAAAATCAATCCAAAAAAAAGCTACTTTAACTAAGAAGCAATAAAGTGCACTTCCTCTCGCAAAACACGGAGTACCAAATATTTATATTCACCTACTAGGCATCTCTCTTTCTTACACATAGCCACGCATAGTTCTGATCTCTTTTGACGTGGCACACACCGTATAATAATCCGATCCGGACAAATACACTGATGTACCTGTAGCTTTGTATCTAAAGTGTGGAGTGATCAAGACCTGGTTATGCCCACTTAGCGTAAGGATAAGGAAATGTAAAGAATATTTATCCGGTAAGCTATAAAGGAAAATAATGATACTAATGATATGGTGTTAAGAGTGCCCTTTGATATATAACTTTTCGTTTTCATAAATTTTATGATCAATCTGTGCAAAGCTTTTGATATAATTCACTTAGAAATTCTCCACAAGAGTAAAGTCGCTAAAAGGTTTTCAAAGCTTCCAGTTTATGAATAACCAGAAAGATTTATGTGCTGCCCTGTGTCAGAACGATTTAACTCCTATCTAATGCTAAGTCGGTAGCTTTTTAGTGCCATATGAAGTTAAGAAGTTTGTAAAAGATGACAAGCTTTTAAAAGTGTCATAGCATAGAAAAACCAATGATATATCTGTTGGTTTTCAATATATTTTCAGTGGCCTAAGCGTGAACTGTCGCCTATGGTGTCCATGATGAGCGATTCGAATCCCAGAGAAGGTAGTTTGGGTTTCGCCGGATGACAGAAGGGCATTTTGCGAATACTGTCTGGCGATCTAATACGGTCTAGGATAAAATATCAACTACTACCTCGTGATTTGTAGTATTTAAACAACTTATCGGATAATATCGTGTATATTTATCATCTTTTTTGTCCCAACGTTTCAAACACTTTGCAGTGATCATGGTCTCGGTGTGAGAACCCATGAAAAATAGTGATAAATACACGCGATTTAAACCTTATAAAGTTGATCACTGTGAAATAATTGCGAAAATATAAGCCAACTTATAGTTTGGTTTTGGCAGTTGATCTTAAGAGATTGTGTATTCTAGGTCACGTTTGTTAACGATCCTTAACCGCTTAAAAGGTTCAAGGGCTAATCTAATTAGTTGTAACAAAAACAGTTTTTACAGTTCTTTTACTCTCGATGTGATTGGTATGTGTGAGCTCCAAAAACAAACCGGTGAAGCGCATGTTGGACTTACGTATGGAGGGTTAGATGTATAGATAATATTTTACTACAAAATTTAAAACGAGAGCGATATTTTCCAAATACGGATGGAAACGAGAGTTACTGAACCAACATGATATATATTCCTTAAACATCTATTCAACTAAAATTCTTACAACCCTTTTAACTCTGGATTAAACATATTATAAGGAATGTTACATATCCTACTGTTGCGTACCGTAAAGGTTGGCTACGGGAAGCGAGATAATTCTGCACATTGGGCGCGCAACAGGGCTCCTTTTCATCTCAAGCCCTTACCCGAAATATTTACTACAAACGAAAGTTTTTCTTAGGAGGATTGGCGTCAGGCAGAAGGCCAGCCATATAACCAAAATTTCTTACAGTTATGTGCTTATGTGGTATGTGATATGTACTATTATCACATCATCGACAGCCATGATATGATATTAGTACATATCACATACCACATAAGAACATAACTGTAAGAAATTTTGGTGAACAATGGGCTACCTAATTTCTGATGAGTCATCGGGGATATAATATATTGGGCGGTGCAATTCTTAAAGCCAAAGTTAAAAACATTTTTCTATTATGAACGTCAAATGCAATATTAAATAATAGGATATTCTACTGCTGCGTTCAGCAAAAATATAGAGCCATTCGAGAAGAATAGGCAAGAAACTGGGGTACATTCTTTTGTATATGTTTTTACTTCTTTTCGATTTGTAAATATTTTATAAAATTATTACAATACTTATTACATAGGTCCTGGTCTGGAACCTTACGACGGTGCTGTGTAAGTACACCATATACTAAATAATAGTAATAAAACCTTGCTTTACTTAAATAAAACCGGTCAAAAGATACGACAACTGTAAAAGCAGTCTTAGAGTAACAGAGTATGTAAGATCTAATTTACCAAGTTTTCATGCATAAAATGAACCGGAATTTCTTGTAAAGTCTAAGAACTGAAATTTCACTGAACTTTAAATCACAAACAGCTTTTCTGACTGAAAGCGATTTAACATTTCAAAAACTTAGAGACGTTGCACTGTTGAAACCTGGATCCTAATTTCGTGTATTTTTAGCGGGAAATGAATGGAGTACCTAAAATGTTGGTATTGATATTTTTTAAATATCCAGAGTATATACAAACAGTGATACAAATTTCCCGTGCGGTGCCGGGTTAGACTTGCACCTCCCCATATCATCCCGTGGGTGTCGTAAAAGGCGACTAAGGGAATTATTGTACTGGAAGATGGGCAGCAGCGCCTTCTAAAGAACTACCTTACACTGCGATCCCCAAGCCGCCTGCCAAGCGTGGGGATTATGGCAAACACCCCGTTAATAGGGGAGGCTGTATTCAGCAGTGGACGATCCGGCTGATACAGTACGTGCATATACATACATGTATGGCGAATTGCCTACCTAATAATAATATAAAAGTCGAAGTCAAGTCGAAGTTTTTTATTGCATTTATATACACGAAACCCATTTGGGTATTGCAATATTACCTATGAGTGACATGGTATCATTGAAAGGTACAATTGCCTGGAATATCAAGTATACGTTTATGGTAATTTTTAATATATTTTTAAATAATGTGATAATATTAAATTCTTAGTTATCGAAGTTAATATAGGCATGAACAAAATCAATTCAAGTACTTCTTTTAATATATCAACTTCTGTGTACAGGTACATAGAGGAAAACAGAAGCATCTTCCACTATTTTGAAAATTACAACTTGTTAATATATTATTGCCGGTAACTGTACACATTTGAAGATATTTTTTAAGATATAACTTTTAATAATAGGGGAAATATTATTATTATAATATGATATATTTTTTTATAACAGGAAGCAATAGATTTACAAATGGGTGTTTTTGCATAAAAAGTAAAATACAAGCGTCAAGCATAGAATAATTAGAATCCAATATTAAAGTTATATCAATGAATAATATAAACAATGCCACGTGCAGGTCGGACCCCACTAAAAAGGTTTTTTTTTTATGTTATTATGAAGGAACTAGCGCGAGGCCCACCTGTTGTTAAGCGGTATCCTCTGCCTATAACAGATGCATTTCATCACAAGTGACGAACTGCACTGCGCCCATCACCTTGAGATATACCTGTTAAGTCTCATTTTGCCTGTTATTTCACTGGCTCTCAAGGACTGCTGCCGGAACACACCGTTAGGTGCTTGGCGACAGATTTTCTACTTGAGAGTGGTCGCTAGCCAGGCGGGCATTCGCAAAATGCTCTTCCACCATGCGGTGAAGCTCAAGCTCTTGGCGGGATTCGAACCATGGACCTGCTGCGCGGCAGTCCATAGCCAATGCCACTGAGCTATCACTGCTTCAAAATCTTCTTCGGAATTCTTATTCTGAAGATTTCATAATACATTCTGTGTTAGTAAAATTAAGATTTTCGTGCCTTGAAGACATAGATAAAAGTATTTAACGGTTTGTGACGTCACGTCGGCTTAACAGGAAATTAGGCGGAATTGTCACTAGATATATATAATTTTAGAGAATTTAAATTTTAAAGATATAAAATATTAAAGATTTTTTAAGTGTTTTATTAAATAATTAATTTGATGTTTACTTAAAATACTTTTAAAATATTTGTTATTTTAAATATAGATTTCCGCAAAGTAACGCCTGAATCTATTCATTATATAACGGGACTTAATCGCGATAAAACATCAAATGCGGGTAGTTGGAGAAAATACCCGCCCTTCAAGACGTTGACAACTTGACATCCGCCTCTTCAGTCCGCCCGTGACCACCACCAATGCAACTTGGAAACGTCGAGGTATATAATGTACATGTTATGTTTTGATTAAGTCCCATTAAAAACTTATAACATTCTGTGTTGGTAGGAACCTTCGGTGTTTAAGTCAAAGTCACACTTACTGTACTGTACTGTATCAGCCGGATAGTCCACTGCTGAACACAGCCTTCCCCAATACGATATGGGTTTGCCATAATCCCCACGCTTGGCAGGTGGCTTGGGGATCGCAGTTTAATATATCAGTTTCTTAGAAAGCGCTGCTGCCCACCTTCTGGTGAGTGACCCTTAGTCGCCTCTTACGACACCCACGGGTAGAGATGGGGGGATGACATTCTAGCCCGGCACCCCACGGGTTGTCGCACTTGGCTAGTTTTTATTATTTCACGGGTTGTGACTCTTTCCTATACTTTAATAGAACAAGGCTCCACGTACATACCTTGTATTAGTTTTTTTTTATTCCTGATGGGTTAGCCTTTGGCGACTATCTCACCTGATGGTAAGTGATGATGTGGTTGAATATGTTGTTAAGGCTAACCTAGAATTACTGGATATCAAGGAAAGCTGCCGGAACACACCGTTAGATGCTTGGCGACAGATTTTCTAATTTAGGGTGGTAGCTGGCCAGGCGGACATTCGCAAAATGCCCTACCACTATGCAAATCAAGCATCCTTTTTGTATTCACAATTGACTGTTAAGAGAAATCCAGATCTCGTTCAAAAAAAATAACTAAATTACAAAGAAGCTTTAACAATGTGAATCCCGTATGAATTTGATTAAACTGGCATAAAAGGGCAAATATTTAACATACCCTGTTTGCTACAGGGGTTTATTAAGGGTTAATTTAAATGCCCATGGCGGATCAAGATGGCTAATCTCCTTTACCGTGGAAAATTAAAAAGGGATGAGAAAAAAACGGGTCGTAGGTCGGATTCGGGGTAGGTCGGTAATCTGAAACGTAAAGAATTTAATTCTGTTTTATTACAGACTTATAACATGCATTGTAGTGATGTTTTAGATATATACGTTAAAAAAAAAGAAAAATTGTTTTTATTTATATTTTTATTGACGCTTGTTACTTACGGGATCAATGGTCATTCACTGTCAATGCAATCATCAAGATAGGAAAACACTTTTCAGTCATTGGAGTGTAACTCAAAAACGGCTTGACCGATTTTGATGAATTTAAAATGAGACTACACTTGTAGTTACTGCTTCAGCCCGATTGTCCACTGCTGAACACAGCCTACCTTATTTAGGGAGGTTTGCATAATCCCCATGCTTGCTGTGGGGAGCTGCTGCTGAGATAGAGATAATCTTTATTTTACAAAAGCGTGCATATCGAGACATACATGAAATGGATCAGGGAATCACTGCGGGAACTTTTCAAAGAAATTGATATTTTAACTTTACCAAGTCTGTATATATTTGAAAATATTATGTACGTTTGTAAAAAAAATAAATTAAACAGTGACAATCACGATTACAACACTAGGAATAAAGATAAAATAGCGGTGCCAGGTATCAGATTAGCAAAGCAAATAAAAGGTCCTTCTTAGGTAATTGTGTACGGTTTTATAATAAAGTTCCCAAACATATTACAACGCTTACAGAAGGGAAATTCAAGTAGCACGTGAAAAACATATTGATTAATAAACTTACTACTCGGTTTTTTATTACTTAAATGATAAAAATGCTTGGAAAATTTCGCCTCTGTCATGCTATCACCTGTCACCTACGTATTATAAACAAATATTGTAATAATTTTTTAATTTAGTTTTTAACACATAATTAAAAGACGTTTAAAATAATGACCCCTAGTTTCTGGCCCGTTCTTCTCACGCTGAACGTGGCAGTAGGTACAATGTAGAATATTTCAATATTATAATTTGTAACTGACCTTCATAAGAGCGTCGTAGACCCTCTTGACGTCGTAAATTGAATAAATGATTTTGATTTTGACTCTGACTTTGATCGATATTTTGGATGTTTTGTTATTATATTTCGATTTAATCGAGAATCTATAAGTGTAAAGAATAAGAAATAGTAAATTTATTATTTTATTTATATTCTTATTCCTTAAGACTGGAGGGAAGTCTCGATTTTTCATACAAAAAGAGAAAAAAATTCTACCCCCCTAAACGATCACCAATTGTATTATTTTTTCCAAATGTTATAGAAGTTATCAATATCCAGGTTTGTAGGTTTTGATTTGTATCATTATATTAAAAGAATTTGAATTAATAGGTAAGTATTTAAATACCGACATTTTCTCAATACTTGTATTGTATCTCTAGTTTGTGAATTAATTTTTTGAAAAATAATAATAAATAAAGAAAAAAGAAAACCTATAAACTTAGTTTATTTTATCATTTAAACTAAGACCAAAATTTTTAGATTTGATTTATGTTTTCTCCCAGAACGCAAATTATGCGCAAATTCTAAGTCAAAACTTGAAAAAGCTGCGATTGCCCTTATCGCACTATTCTGTTCGGGCGTTTAACGGCGAGACAGCATCTCTTTGTTAAAATGCCTATTTTTCTGTAAGAGCTTCTCTTTCCGTTCCTCTTAATTTGTAGAATAAGCATTGCAATTCAACGGGGCAATGCTGCCAGCATACTGGGCACACAGCCAACTGGCAGTGGGCTGGAGCATTTGGACTGCCTGGGAATCTGCAATGACTTATGGGTATCTAAATACTTTTATTGTAATAGCTGTAGTGTTGTACATAGTTAGTAGTATTTTTTTAATAAAGGCATACCGCCGGTTATTTAGACAACGTAAGTAACATAAATAAAACTGTGTAAGGTCGATTAGAATCGATTCAAGAATCTATTTTATGGACGAGAATTGACATTCTGTCATTAAAACCGCTTCTAGCCATCAAAAGAATGTTATGTCCTAGTTATGTGAGTCCTACAAATCAACATGTAAATATTATCACAGGAAGGTTACATTGCAAAATTACAAATATATGATAAGAAAAATTTAAGTTATGTGCGGGATTCGAACCCGCGTCCATCCGCCCCTTTAGCCGGGGCATGCAAACCTAACAATATTAAAACAGGAAGGTTAGTTTGAATTACTGCAACATGACGTGTATACGAAGTTGTCGGAGAGTTTAGTCAGCACCACATGAAATGTCTCCTACAGATGTCGCGATCATGATATAGTATTCACAAGGATATTTAGTTCAAGTGTTTCAAACACTAACGTATGCGGCTATACTATACTAATTTTGAGCTACTTGTCCTATGATTAATTCTGTGCTATAAGTGTCACAGATTAGGAAACTGTGTCACTCATCTGACATATAACACACATTTCTAGTTGTCAGACGGTTAACAAATAGTATATTAAAAGAAAAAAACCGCTCCTCACACTGAAAAGTGTGAAAAGTTACCATGATGATTTAAGCGCTCGTAGCGAAGTTTACTTAGCTGATCTCAACCGATGCGCGGTCATGAGTTGGATGGGTGACCGCTAGTGACATTACTACTGAGCGTTTCCGTGCTTCGGAGGGCACGTTAAGCCGTCGGTCCCGGTTGTTGTCTTAGGATGGCAATCGTTATAGCATGGTGGTAGGGCCTTTTGCGAATGCCCGCCTGGCTAGCTACCACCCTCAAGTAGAAAATCTGTCGCCAAGCACCTAACGGTGTGTTCCGGCAGCTGTCCTTGAGAGCCAGTACATCTAGGTTAGCCTGAACAACATCTTCGACCACATCATCACTTACCATCAGGTGAGATAGTGGTCAAAGGCCAACCAATAAGGCGTAAAAAAAAAAAAACTTTCAGAGCTCGATATCATCTTGATCTGAATATCCACAAGTTATTTGACACTTATCTGTGATCGTTTGTTTTCTTACGGTTCCGTACATCAAAAGGGAAAAAAACGGAACCCTTATGAGATCACTTTGTTATCTGTCTGTCTAGACCATTTTTCTCAGGAACGCATGAAGGTATCAAGCTGAAATTCATATCAAATACTCACGTGTCATAAAGTCCTTTAAAGATGTAAAAAATTCACTTCTAAGCCAGCGCAATCAAAAGATACAGCCTGTTATACCGCAAATTTACGACACTCGCAAGGGACTCAAAACTTTTTTTTTCTTTACTTTCCGTCTACTTAGAATCTTGAAATTTTGTACGAAGTAACGTCTTATGCATAGATAAAGGAAAATGGAGAAAAGCATACATTTTTAGTTACATCATATAGTAAAAATAACTTAAATAATTTTAAAATTTCATATAGGAATGAAATACCATAACTTTTACTTATACGAGTATGCCAACAGGTTTGTATGGAACACTCGATGCGTGAGTCCGACTCGCACTTGCCCGTTTTTCTTTAGTTATACTTAAATGGGCAAGTTGTTGACAACCTTGTTCTTGAAAGCGAAGATTAAACGTTAGGAAAATCACGAAAAAAATCTGTATGTATATATATTATGGTTATAATGAATAATAAATCTTAATATAGTTATATTAAGATTCACGAGTTACTTTGCGGAAATCATATTATTAAAACACTTAAAAATATATAAAAAATCTTGTGACAATTCCGCCTTATTTACCTGTTATGCCGACGTGAAGACACAAACGCCACGCAGCCATACCGGAAGAATTTTCGAAGCGTGTCGCTTCTACACGAAGCATCCTCAGGAGGGCTTGACTCTTCGAGCCTACGATCGAAACGTCTCGATCGTCGAAAATTATTCCAGTTTGGCTGCGTGGCGTTAGTGTCGTCACGTCGGCATAACAGGAAAATTTTATTAAATATTAATTGAATGTTTTCTTTTAATATTTTCGAAATCGGTATTTGTTATTATTATTATAGTTATAGACAAAGAAAAAACGTCAACCAAGTTTTCAATTGAACCTACTTCAAAATTACAATTCGCCTTGAACATAAAGAGAATAAGACGCCTTGATCTGTATGCCCCGAAATAGGAGTGCCATTAATAATTGAAACGATATCCTTGTACATACCCGTTTCGGGGAAAGACGACCCTTGATTGCAGATTAGTTCATAGTACGCAGAGCTTAGTTTAGAGAGCTTATATATTATAGAGGTTTCCTCAATACTGAGGTGTGGTTGTGATCCAGTAAATGCTCGATTTATCTTGGTTAGGTACTAATGTACTACTAACATAACAATACAAACTAAATACATCACTACAGCTACTACAACGAAAGGTTTTCGGCAACATAAAAGCCATTGCAGGTCCACTGGCAGTCCCAATGCAAGAGCCTCGTAGCGAAGTTTACTTAGCTGTTCTCAACTGATCAGCAAAGCTATGCAACGTCGCCCACGGTCATGAGTTGGATGGGTGACCGCTAGTGACATTACTACTGAGCGTTTCCGTGCTTCGGAGGGCACGTTAAGCCATTGGTCCCGGTTGTCGTCTTAGTATGGCAGTCGTTACAGCATGGTGGTAGGGCATTTTGCGAAAGCCCGCCTGGCTAGCTACCACCCTCAAGAAGAAAACCTGTCGCCAAGCACCTAACGGTGTATTCCGGCAGCTGTCCTTGAGAGCCAGTACTTCTGGGCTAGCCTGAACAACATCTTCGACTACATCATCACTTACCATCAGGTGAGATAGTGGTCAAAGACTAACCTATCAAGCATAAAAAAGCCTACTTCTAGTTGACTCAGCATGCTGCATTGCCCCGTTGGATCGTAATGCTTATTTAGTTGAGCCAAATACACTTTGAAAACAAAGCATTGTGACGACCTCCAGGGCTCCACGGGCTCAATGTATCTACAACAAATGGCTCAAATATGAAACCACTACCTAGATTAGCATTTCCACCGCTTGAGTTGCTCCGCCGAAGTAACGGCGCCCTCACGTTTGTTTCAGAAAGATGTGACGCCGCTAAAGTGTCAACGCACGTAGCGTCCTACACTTAAGAGCCGCCCTAACCATAATGTACAACTTAGTTACATAGAGATATTAGTTACCTTCATAAGAGCGTCGTAGACGCCTAAATTGAATAAATGATTTTGACTTTGACTTTGACTTTAGAGATACTCGTAATACGTTTTTCATCTCAGAAGCTCAAAAAGGTTTTGTTTATCATTCCAAATGTTTGTGGATATGTGATTCGCTGGCGTGGTTTATAAATTCTTACTCTAAAATAATTTTCTATCAATATTTTACTAATTTTATTCGCAGTAGGCCTTTTTACTTGAAATCAGAACATGGTGCACGCATCAGGGCCGCTACTACAGTTCAACTTAGTTTCGTTTTTCGTGTTTCGAGCTACACTTTAGGCAACTAAATTGAATTTGCGGTTCGATGTTCGTTGTTTCATATAGTCTATGGTCGGATCGCATCGTTCATCATAAACCTTGCCCCGCTATGGAATTCCCGATACTACTCTAAGAAAGCTATAATGCCTCAATCAGATTTAAGTCTTAAGCTGAAGATATTAAGAACAATTTCACATAGAAAGAGTATGAGAGTCCTAGTTAAATATCAACGAGAGATGTCGCTACTGTTCTATAAATATCAGGTTATAAATTAAAAATCACGTTTTCATTTTTGTTCTCCATACGTATTTATATCTTCTTTAGCATTCGTGTTCTTTCTGCATATTTAGAACTCGACTTATACTACTTTTAAGCAAACGAATAAATTATAATTTCATATTTGGAAAATGTACAAACCATACGAATCCGATAAAAAAATGATATTCAGGATTTACGCAGGCAAATGTATGCAAGTCTACGCTACGAACGAAGTTTAACAAAAGTGAGCCAATACGTATTTTACGGATACCTTTCTTTCGGACCCGAAGTTCGAAACTTCGAAGAATTAGAGTAGAGGCCCAGTTCCGTTGGTCTTGGAATGGAAAGAAACAAACAGATCAAGTCTCACACACGCCTCGTGGCGGCGACAGACTGCAGTGTTACGCTTTCGATGCATTCTTTCATTACAACTTACGTTGAACAGTAGTCGCGCACGCACTATACACGTTGCACCCTTTATTATCAGGAGATATATTTTCTCTTTAGAACTGGTAATGACGTGACAACTGACATACTGACCTTGCATTGTGGGAATTGCTCCATGGGCCTGCTGACTCTCCATCCCAAGAGCGGTGGTATGCTGACCAGCGCGCTCATCAGCCACACAGCTGCTATCATGACAGCTGCGCGCGCTGGCGTCCGCTTTTTGAGATAGTCCACCGCCTGTGAAAGATAAACATTGGTTTGTTTCTGAGAGATTTTAGAACAACGATACTGAACAGTGTAATTGTAAAAATCGTGGTGAATTATTGAAACTTTGTTGAAATTATAAAGATTGTATACATATCATGTACTAGATACATGCGTAATGAAACAATTATTTATGTTTATGACGTTTTGTAAAATGTGCCTCATTGATGATTAACGTTGATGCCTTATTTGGGATTCCGTAATTAAATATATATGCTTATTACCAATTCCTAAGATTTATTTATGGAATCTTTTGTGATCGATATCTTGAAGTCAATTGTAGTTTAGAATGCCCGTAACAACAACAGTTTACACCTCAAATCCGAAAAAAACAATATTTTAGTGGATCGATTTAGGCGTTATTTTGCGGACATCCATATTTTACAATAACAAATATTTTAAAAATATTTTAAGAAAATATTAAATTCACATTTCAATAAAACACTTAAAAATATATCTTTTGACAATTCCGCCTAATTTACCTTTTAAGCCGACGTAATATCACAAACACCACGCAGCCTAACTGGAAGAATTTCTTGATCGTGCGCTCTTAGAGTCAAGACTTCCCGAGGATGCTTCGTGTAGGAGCGCAACGCGTCGAAATTCTTCCGGTTTGGCTGCGTGGAGTATGTGACGTCACGTCAGCTTAACAGGAAATTTAGGCGGAATTGTCACTAGATATATTTTTAATTGTTTTATTAAAATATTAAATTATGTTTTCTTAAAATATTTTAAAAATATTTGTTATTGTTAAAACAATACTGTTATTTTTATCTATGACTAGCTTTCCAGCCGCGGCTTCGCCTTCGCGTATTCCGGTTATCGCGCAAAACCATTAACCTCTATTTGGGCAATTGGATAAAAAATATCCTATATCCAAATTTCATTCAAATTAATCCAGTAGTTTTTAAGTTTATTCCTTGCATACCAAAATACAAACCTTTCCTTATAGATATCGCACTATTAGACTTTAGAAAACTAGGCTTGTAGCAGCAGTTCGCATATGCACGCCGCGAGGTTTAGCATCAAAACACGCATATAAATGTTTCATTTTACTACAGCTTAACCAATAGTATACCTACTTATGACGTGGGGGTACCGGGCTAGAATGTCACCCTTCCATTGCTACCTGTGGGTGTCGTAAGAGGCGACTATAGGTAAACTACCGGAAGGTGGGCAGCAGTACCTACTGAGGAACAGATATCTTAACCTGCGATTCCCAAGACGCCTGCCAAGCGTGGGGTTTATGGCAATTCCTCCCTTCATTCATAGTGGAGGCTATGTTCGGCTGATACAGTATAGTAGTATGAAATCTTTTAAATGATGTTTGTAGAAAAATGTTTTCCTTTTGTCCCAATTTTCTATGTTCTTTGTGACATTTCAAGTTAAAAAAACTTTAGTACTCATATGATACTTGTCTTGATCTATAACCGCAAATTTTTCAAACATACTTCGCAAAATGAACAGCAAAATTACAACGAGAAGAAAATATATAGTTATGTACGGGATTCAAACCCGCGCCATCCACCCCTAGAGAATGCTCTAACCGCTAAGCCAACATGACATGTCACGCATTACTCTAATTTATCTTTTCGTTAACCATCGTATAGAAATGGAGTTCAAAGTTTTATCAAACGTCATTGTATAATACCAAATTGATTTAAGAACAACGAAATGTTGGAATTATTTGTTTATGTATTCGAATTTTGATTAAATTTGATATGATAATGTATGTTAATTAATAAATTCAGTTACAGAAAATATACTTACGTGAAGAATCAACAAATTCAGATTTAACTGCGCCACTAAAAATAAAAGTGGTCTTACAGCAAATTAATTTTCATAAATTAATTTCATTCTAAAATTCAGATGCAAAATCAATTCAATCTGTTCTAGCAATATTGAGATATGAAAATATCAATCTCATAACTTAACAAGTTTCACAAATTCACCTCTACAAACGATCTATTTCTCTGCAACAACCTTTCATTTTGACTGACATGGACGGCAGATGACGAAAATGTCAAAGAATAAAGCTTCCGTTCTACTGCAAGCGATGTTATGTTTTTATATCTTTGTTTATTCATGTATATAACATGCAGTTTGGTTAACGTAAACAAATCGTTGCGTGAGCATTGAAGAAGTGAGAAGTGAACCCTACACTTATTTTATACAAATTTAATTATCTATAACTTTGGTTTTGTGATAGGATGCGACACTTTGGAATTTCAAGGTCTTGGGTTAGATATCTGGGTCAGGTAATTTTTGGGGTTTTCTAATATTTCTAAATTTACAATAGCAGTTTGATGTCTTATATTAAAAAAGATGGCAATATGCTCGCCCCCTGGCACCATGTCCTTTTCGACGAGGATTTGAAAAAGTGGGATGTTTTTTGTTCGTATCTCTGTATTTGTATACAACGAGGTTAAGTTTTTTTTTTTTTTTTTGTATGTTTTTCTTTTTTTTACCGTCGGTATTCCTTTATTAGCAAAATACTACGAACTATATACAACACTAGAGCTACTACAATAAAAGCATTTAGATACCTATAAGCTATTGCAGACTCGTAGGCAGTCCAAATGCTCCAGCCCACTACTAGTTGGCAGCGTGCCCAGCATGCTCGCAGCATTGCCCCGTTGAATTGCAATGCTTATTCTTTGAGCCAGATAGATGCCAGCATTTTGATCACGCGTCGCATCGACCAAGCGCTCTGATAAGTTTTAGAAAATACGAAATGATAATAAATAATAAAATATTTAATAAAATTTTATAATATAATTTTTCTTTTTTTTGTATGTGAGTGAATGTAGAAATTTCACTAGCAATATATGAACGAAGCATTGCAACCCTTGCAGTTGCTCTATTATTTTTTGCTGAACTTGGCAGAAGAGTATTTTCATAGAAAACCTTTCAAACTGATCCTTATAAGATGGCTCTTTTATTTTGGCCAACATGAAAGTTAGGTACACTCTAGTGGGATCGTAGTATCATAAGTTACATGTAAGTCATTGTTGTAACTTTATTTTCATGTAATTGATTTTATAACTTGTCCTTTTCAGCCTTTCTTTTCAGCCTTCCCGGTGAATCGCCGGAGTTAAGCATTCAAGACAGATTGTCCAGGTGGAAGGCGCCTCTGCTGAACGATCCCTGCCTGGGCAATCTGGAATCTTAATAGCATATCTTCGACTGGGTAGCCAACCTGAAAGACTTTCTTGCCGACTCTGTAACTTACGCTTTTCGTAATGAAACTCAAAGTCTGTCAAGTGACACGTGTCAGTTATTGCTGTATTATAAAGGCTGTCAGCCGACCCTTTACAAGTAGAAGGAATGGTGTTTCGTTTCTGATGAACTCAGTAGAGCGTGGAAATAAATTTACTTTATTTTTTCGCCTTGTCAAGCTAAAAGTTTGTCAAAGGAAACATGATTATTATATAAAATTCTTAAGATGTAGTCATCTTAAGAATTTTATATAATAATCATTTTTCCTAAAACAATTGAAAAGTTTCCTTTTGATGCTTGAATATCGTTAAAACCTTGACGCAGACTGATAATTTCGACACCTCTCCTTTTTTAAACATTACTAAAATGGAAGCAATATCTAATAATAAAAACGGTAGTAGGTATTTAAACTTAAATTTTATCCATATTGCGAGAGTATTTTTAGAATCTTTATATTTATGATATGAAATTGTTTTTATTTTACATTTGCATCCATAAAAATATATAAATTATTGTCAGTAAAATAATTTTCAAAGTATTAAAACCAACAAATTAAATACAAAATCATTGAATAAATAATAAATTAAGTGATGGGAGTGTGCCACGTTTTGTGCAATGGGCTAGCATACAACTCTCGTACAGCAGCCATCTGCATGTTATTGGAGCGAAGTACCTATATTTTTATATAAATGCATGAACATATTCGTATGCTTAGCATATCATGGACTCAACATCGCACTAACATTTCCATACTTGCTGAAGTTAAAGTCAAACAACGCCTTTCTTCCATTGTATAGGGTCGCATTTTCAGTTTATTTGGACATTTTTCGCGGCAAGGAGCCATGTCTGTAGAACGCCTTGTAGAGCAAGGAAAAACGGCAAAAGAGCTCGCGGCAGATCACCCATGCGTTGGAAGGACCAAGTGAAGGCTGCTCTAGATCGTCCACTCCACGAGTGTACCAGGAAGACAGCGGTGCGAGAGGAATGGCCACGGATTGTGAGGCGTGTCACCACTCCTGATGTGACGACCACGACCAGGAGTGTAGCGACTAAGAAGAATGAACGTAATATATCCGGGATTCAGCGTATGAGTACGAATTTGATGGATCTATTTTGAACAATATAAGTCTTAAAACATCATATTAAAACGAATTTTTATGCTTGATAGATTAGCCTTTGACCACCATCTCACCCGGTGGTAGGTGATGATGTGGTGGGAGATGTTGTTCAGGCTAACCTAGAATTACTGGCTCTCAAGGACAGTTGCCGGGACACACCGTTAGGTGCTTGGCGACAGATTTTCTACTTGAGGGTGGTAGCTAGCCAGGTGGGCATTCGTAAATGTCCTACCACCATGCCTAAATAACAAAAAAAATAAGCGTTTATGTAATATTTACAATAAAGGTTTAACTTTACTTCGGAGTACTAAACTGGAACAAATTGTAAAGAAGTATCAGTAGTCCAGTTAAGAACTGGTTTGTACTCCAGTAGGCACCCTAGTAGTGGAGTAATATGTTATATGAAACTAAGGAAGAGCTATCTGAGGTTTGGTCCTAAGAAGAGGTTTTGAATAGTCGTAATCAGTTTGCGATTAAATTAGATAATCATTTTCGATTTGATTCCATAACATTTAAGTACCAACGAATACATAATCTTTGACCTAAGACGTCGTAAGAGGCGACTAAAGGGATAATACTGGAAGGTGGGCAGCAGTGCCTTCTCAGCAACTGTTATCTTAAACTGTGATCACCAAGACGCCTGCCAAGCGTGAGGATTTTGGCAATTACCCCATGATTGGGGAGGCTGTGTTCAGCTATGGACAATACGGCAGAACAATAGTCACCAAATCACGCTTCAAAAAAGAGGGAAAAATTTTCTATTTTTAATTTTTAGCAAAGGACGTGCGTTTACTTAAATTATGTTTTCTTATAGTAAGCCTTTTCATTTCAGTACAAACCCTCAGAGCACCTATTCTCATCAGCATTTTTTCATAGAAAAAATTAAACCAATATGTCCAACTCTCCATATGAATTTGGGAGGCCGCATGAAATTTTGAAAACCCTATCTCGTCCCAGATTTCCCTCCGGAGTATTACTTGTGAAGCTGAGTTTATTATTCACAATTTTGCATATTAATCGTAGGCGTTGATATAAAATATACAGAGGGTAAGTCTAAGGTGTATAAGTTGAGATGCTAACGGCATCTTCGTGATCGTTACTCTTCGTTATGTAATGTTTGCGTGATTTTGGCAAATAATTTAGATCTGAGAGATAGATAGGATAGATTAGGTGCCTACCAGTACTAAAGAAAATGTTAATGTAATATATTTTATTGAAACATAAGTTAATTTTAATTTGTTAACAATTTCGTGACTATTTTTTTTTAATGTTATTGTGAGGGAACAAGCTCGAGGCCCTAACTAAGTGGACTAACATCTGCCTAAAACAGTTGCAATTCATCGCAAGTAACGAATTGCACTACGCCCGTCACCTTGAGACAAAGTTGTTAAGTCTCATGTGCCTGTAATTTCACTGGCTCTCGAGGACTACTGCCGGAACACACCGTTCGGTGCTTGGCAACAGACTTTCTACTTGAAGGTGGTAGCTAGCCAGGCGGGCAATCGCAAAATGCCCTTCCACCATGCGGTGAAGCTCAAGCCGGCGGTGGGGATCGAACCTGGGTACTGTGGCACGGCAGTCCATAGCTATTACCGCTCGGCCATCATTGCTTCAAAGCCTATATACCTATTATCATATACATCGAAATTCTTTAAGTATCCACGATACGGGCCTAGAGCCCAGTGTGGAGCCATTGTTTCTTAAGTTATAGTAAATCGTTTAATTTTGGTTCTAATTAGTAATAGAATTTCTTAAGTATCTTTTGTACATTCTAATTTTGGCAAATAAATATATTATTATTATAAAGAATTTTTTTTAATCAATTGTAAATGTAATCTACGCTAATAAATCTAATAATACGCGTGTATTATTTAAGGAATTATTATTAATATTCAAATACAATGCACTTTGTTTATGAATAAATAACAGAACTAGATACATAGGATAGATATGATTTTCAACAGTTTTCTAACTAAAAATAACAAATATTTTAAGAAAACATTTAACTAATATAGCAATAGTTAAAAATATAAAATAATACTAGTGACAATTCCGCCTTCTATTAAGCCGGCGTGCCGTCGTAAACGCCACGTAGCCAACGTGGAAGTATTTTGGCCAAGTTTTGATTCTACATGAAGCATACTCAGGATATCTTGACTCTGGGGAGGTCTTGCTACCAACTTCAAGTAGAAAATCTGTTGCCAGCCAATGGTATATTTCGGCAGTTGTCCTTGAGAGTCAGTAATTATAGGTTATATAGTCTGAATAACATCTTCGACCACATTATCACTCACCATCAGGTGAGATAGTGGTGAAAGGTTAGATAATAAGATATTAAAAAAGTACAATACCTAACTTGTTAATAAAGGTAAAGTTTACAATAAGTTCAAAGTTAAAATGAAATTTGTAACTACAATCTTAAGTAATAATTTACAAGTTCATAATAAAGTAACGAGTAAAAGTTATAATTTATATAAAATTTTCAGCTGAAACAAATAAGAATCACTTTTAAGTCTTCAAGTTAAAATTACTTTTAATTCAATTTATACAATAGTTCCAGAGTTCAACGTAAAAAAAATATAAGTTATTAGTTTTGGTAAACAGGTCTGACTAATCAGCAGTCAACACCATAACAGGTTTGTTACCATAAATTTGGGGGGAGTGATGTTACCTTCGTGGAAAAGTGCCATTCAGGCTTTTAAAGCAAAATTGATTGTATAAATTGACGTCAATTAAGTTTTATATACGTATTTTGAAGCAATGATGGCCGAGCGATAATAGCTATGGACTGCCGTGCCGCAGGTCCATGGTTCGAATCCCGCCCAGAGCTTGAGCTTCACCGCATGGTGGAAGGGCCGCTTTTGCGGATGCCCGCCTGGCTAGCGACCACCCTCAAGTAGAAAGTCTGTCGCCAAGCACCGAAAGGTGTGTTCCGGCAGTAGTCCTTGAGAGCCAGTGAAATTACAAGCACAATGAGACTTAACAACTACGTCTCAATGTGACGGGCGCAGTGCAATTCGTGAGTTGAAGTCATGAATTGCAACTGTTATAGGCAGAGGTTAGTCCACTTAACATCAGGTGGGCCTCGAGCTTGCTCCGTCACAATAACATAAAAAAAAAAAAAAAAAAAAAAAAAAAAGGTCCCTGGTTCGATACCCACCGCAGGCTTGAGCTTGACCGCATGGTGGAATGGCATTTTGCGATTGCCCGCCTGGCTAGCTACCACTCTCAAGTAGAAAATCTGTCGCCAAATACATAACTGTGAGTTCCGGCAGCAGTCTTTGAGAGCCAGTGAAATTACAGGCACATGAGACTTAACAACTGTGTCTCAAAGTGACGGATGCAGTGGAATTCATGACTTGTGATGAAATGCATCTGTTACAGGCAGAGGTTAGTCCGCTTAAGGTGAGCCTCAAGCTTGTTATGACATAAAAAAAAGTTGTTATTTTCCATGTACCTGTAATGTCACCGGCACCCACACAATTCAAACCGGAACACAGTAATGCGAACATTGCTGCAACTGCTAGGCGGTGGAATCTGAATCTGAAGCAGTGAGGGCTTAGTGGCATTGGCTATGGACTGCGGTGCAGCAGGTCCATGGTTCGAATCCCGCCCCGGCTTGAGCTTCACCACATGGTGGAAGGGCATTTTGTGAATGCCCGCCTCGCTAGCGACCAAGTAGCGATCAAGTAGAAAATCTGTCGCCAAGCACCTAACAGTGTGTTCAGGCAGCAGTCCTTGAGAGCCAGAAAAATTACAGGCTAATGACACCTAACAATTGGACGTCTCAGTGTGACGGGCACAATGCAATTCGTCGTTGACGAAATGCGTCTGTTATAGGCAGACGCATTTCGTCGACGACACAATAACAAAAAAAAGGTAGCACTTCCCCGGATGTACTCGTTCACAAAGAGTCCTACTGCTACTAAGACAAGAGTCATAGACATCATTAGTAATTGGTGCTCTCGAAACAATATAGTACTTAACAGAACGAAGTGTTGCCACATTAAACTCTCTACAAAGTTAGTTCCGACAACGGCCACTGTTTACCTGGACATAGCACCAATTACCGAAGTTTCAAACGAGATTCGTGTTGCTCAATTGACACTATAATAGACTTTTGCAAAATTAGTAATAGTATAAAACTAAAAGTAGTGTGGCAATGTTTTTGACTAAGCAAACAAAATCCTTAAGGATGCTGAAATATCTGTATTTTTTTTAGAGATTTTTTTGCTATTTTATAAAAATGAAAATAAATGATGAAGAGGTTCAGGCGTTACTTTGCGAAAATCTATATGTAATAATTACAAATATTTTAGAAATGTTTCGATCTTGCACTCGAATATTCAAGACTTCCTGAGGATGCTTCGTATAGAAGTAAAACGCGTCGATAGATCTTCCTGTTTGGCTACGTGGTGTTTTTGACGTCGCGTCGGCTTAATACGAAAATTAGGCGGAATTGTCACTTGATATACTTACATATTTTTAAGCGTTTTTCTATAAATATTTTTTAATTTTTTGTTATTATTATTGTGGTAATGAATATCTATATAATCTAAAACTACTTGCTGTTTAAAATATCTTCTAAAGTAAAGCAAAATTTATGAAAATCCGGCCATAATGCTTCCTTGTCGTGCTAAAGACCCCGAATTGCTGATATGTAATACTTATTATATATGCAAATTTTCAAAATTATAATTTGACGCGAACATTTGTAAACCTGAGGAAACGAAGGAAACTAGGTTAGAACCATGGCTGAAGCAAGCGATTAAGATATTTCTAAGCAAAGCGAGAATTTCAAAGATATGAAACGCAAAATTACTGTGCTCCTCGCTCCGAAAAAGAAAATAATGCACCAAACGTTGCTTAAGAATGGAAATGAATTTAGAGTTATATTAATAATCAATGTTTATTTACATTAACAATAAAAGCATATTACTTAGATTGGCTACATTGAATTTTAACTTACTTTTGTAAATGTGTTAAAGATTCCAAATTAAAAGCTTTTTCACGCT
The DNA here is from genome assembly GCA_963890685.1 of Plagodis pulveraria. Classification (NCBI taxonomy): domain Eukaryota; kingdom Metazoa; phylum Arthropoda; class Insecta; order Lepidoptera; family Geometridae; genus Plagodis; species Plagodis pulveraria. The sequence goes on from OY982972.1 coordinate 21,302,209, forward strand.
ATCGGATATAAAACAGTTACGCGAAAATTATGCTAAAAAAAAGTTTGTGAGGCTGGTTTCTGGACTTTGCAACTATATTTAATATAAGTCTTCCTAACACTACTATTACATGGGGCTACTTGTCATGCTAAAAAACATGGGTGGGTAGTATTCACACATACGCCTTCAGGAAATACAGTTGATGTTATTCTTTTTATTTAGAAACAGACACAAGTTTAACAAAAAAATTACTACACACAGAAAACAAAGGAAACAACAAAATGTCAAAATAAACAAAACGACCGAAACTATCTCGGTTTTGGCCATAAAACGATCTCTTGGAATGGTCCCAAATTTCCTCAGATATGGAAGTAATGCATAAAATATACATATTCGACAAATAAAGTCCTAGATAGTCACACATAAGTACTCCTCTCCTTGAATCTTGATAGTGGATCAGTTTGTATGAAACTTTATGAAGATAAGGAAATAGGGTCTTAAGGCCAACCTTTACAGGCTCCAGGGTGTTCTTAAAACAATAGTTGTATACCATTTTTTTGTATATTGTACAACATCGCACAAACTTACGGTATTGCCATAGAAAAACCAGATAAGTAGCTTGACTTTTGAAGCAGTGATGGCTCTGTGGCATCGGCTATGGACTGCCGCGCCTCAGGTCTATTCGATCCCCGCAACGGGCTTGAACTTCACCGCATGGTGAAAGGGCATTTTGTGAATGCCCGCCGGGCTAGTGACCACCCTCAAGTAGAACTTATGTCGCCGAGCTCGTAACGGTGTGTTCCAGCAGCTGTCCTTGAGAGCCAGTAATTCTAGGTTAAGCCTGTTAAATTCGACGAAATCATCACTTACCATCAAGTGAGATTGTGGTCAAATGCTTACCTATCTGCAATATAAAAAAAAGACTTCATAGAGCGTTACCAATCGCGGCTTGTATGTGTGCGCACCGTACGCATGTGCCACAACACGCACACTATGACTAATATCTAGCATGCCCAGAGGGCGTAAAGAAAACTTATCAGAATGCTTGGTCAATGCGACGCGTGATCAAAATGCTGGCACCTATTTGAACGTAGAAGTATTGCAATTGCAGCATTCTGCGCACGCTGCCAATAGGTAGTGGGCTGGAGCATTTGGACTGCCAGTGAGTCTGCAATTACTTATAGGTTGTCTAAATGCTTTTATTGTAGTAGATGTAGTGTTGTATATAGTTCGTAGTATTTTATTAATAATTGCATACCACCGGTAAAAAAATAATTAAGGACAATAAAATTATTAACAATCATAAAAATCACAGATACCTATAGAACTAAAGATATTGATCCCCAATATACAGACTATACAGACATTTGAATCTTCCAGTTGAACTACTTCTCTGGTTTTTTTACTATGGTATTACTGTAATGTTGTATATTCTCAGAGATTCATTTTCTTTTTACTTTCTTATCTAGAGATGCTGAGTCCGATAGCGGGATAAAGTAATATTGTTATTGCAATGAGATTTTTTACAAATAAATTTTCAAGTGAAGTCTAGAGCTGAAGGCTATAAGACTACAAGGGTCCTAAAAACAAACCTGCCAAAATATGGGCTTTGTCTACCACTTCAGGTTATATACCTTGGAGTGATTAGTATATATTTCTCTAATTTTCTTGCAAATAGAATCCAGGTTTTCGTACTAAGCGTTCGTAGCAAAGTTTGCTTAGCTGTTCTTAACCAATCAGCAAAGTCTTAACTTTGCTGATTGGTTAAGAACAGCAACGTCCCCCACGCAACGTCCAGCAACGTCCACGGTCATGAACTGGATGGGTGACCACTAGTGACATTACTACTGAGTACTTCCGTGCCTCGGAGGGCAAGTTAAGACGCTGTCAAATGCTGATTTTTTGTCACAATCGGACTACGTGGGAGCGAAAGAGAGGCAGCGATGGTGAAATCACGATCAGTTTAGGTAAAATCCGAAAGTAAGCTTGATAACACAAAACTAGGAACGTAAATCGAAAATCTAACTTTTCTTATCCCTCTTGATAAAGTTTTTCTATTTTATTAACATAGTTTCATACACATTCATACGTAAATAATTTAGATATTTATGTTACAAGCCTAATTTAGAGTCAACTTTGCAATTTTATTCTATCGAGAAAATTGTAAGGAAACGTGTTTCGGTCTTTTCTTGGCCTTAGATAATGTGATCAAGATTAACATATAATTTTCTTATTGCTACAAACTAAATACCTTTTGCTAAAAATCTCTTCAAGTAAAGCTATTTAGCACTTGTCAGCGCCTTAAGCACTCGGTCCCGGTTGTTGTCTTAGGATGGCAGTCGTTATAGCACCTAGCTAGCTACCACCCTTAAGTAGACAATCTGTCGCCAAGCACCTAACGGTGTGTTCCGGCAGCTGTCCTAGAGAGCCAGTAATTCTAGGTAGCCTAAACAACATCTTCGATCACATCATCACATCAGGTGAGATAGTGGTCAATGGCTAAACAAAATTGTGATATTCCACAGGCTGCAAACTCATTATTTGGCGTGAGGGTTTTTAGATTGAATGATAAGATTGCACCATAAGCGAAGCGAATAAACAAACCTGAGCCTGAGAGTTTCAAAGCTACAAGACGCAACATAAACACAAATTTTACAATTTTAACCTCACTACTAGCAAGGAAAATGTGAAAATAATACGAATAATTAGTATTTATTAATATGGCTTAGAAGTAAAACTGACTATAATTGGTTATATTAAAGGTCAATAACAATTTTGTAACTGTTGCTCAATAAAAACCTTTTTCACGCTCACAGATAAAATTACTTTAGCACGTAAATTTGGCAAACAAAACATTTTCAAGCTGTTTACAATTTTTTATCACCCAAACAGCAGAATCCCTCCCCAGAACTGTAAGCAAATGCAAATTCGACTATAAAATTTACGAGCGAGAACGCATAGCTATCATTCGTCAAAGTGCATTTCAAATTTCACCATTAAACAGTTAGTGAATTTCGTCGGTTTTCAAACGCATTAACTGCTTCATACTTTGTAAGTTTAATATGTTTAGCTTTTAGCTGTGGAGTTTTACGATGTCTTGAATAGTCTGCAATATAGTTTAATAGCCATGGTGAATCCAAAACCACTCTTGTGAATATCAACACAGAATAAATCAAACACTTTGGGCTGCCAGCTTAGTAAATCAAATTAATAATTTCCTGGGATATAGGACAGAAACAGTTGAGATTAATAATAATAATAATGTTTATTTGACATATTTCTTAGGTGGTAGGTACTTACAAAACATTAGGCTTTGGGTTGTACTATTTGTACAAATGTACAGCAACTGTATGTATAGCTAGATTCTTACAACCTTACTAAGAGTTCAAGTGTTTTAAAATATAGAGAGATACTGGCCACGCGCGAGTTAAACCTGGCTCTTTTAAGATTCATAATTGCAAATAAAAAGTTAAGAAATGCAAATAAAAAAGGTTTTTATCATCAAATTCACATTACAAATCGTTATTTTCAGTATATGTTGGTTAAATAGAAAATATATGATTCCTGATAAACAGAAATTACAGATTTCAACCTAAATAAGTTTTAGAATAGATCCCACTAAGCCAACATGACATATGAGTCATCCTCATTCGCTTGCCTGGTCGTTGCGTGAACTATGTTAAACAACGTCCGCTGCGGTCATGACTTGGATGGGTGACCGTTTGTGGCATTACTACTGAGCACTTTAGTGCGACGGAGGGCACTTTAAGTCGTCGTTCCCATTTGTTGTATTAGGATGGCAGTCGTAATAACAGGGCGAAAAGGCAGACTAGCTAAATTCCACCTTCAAGATAAAAATCTTGTTACCAAGCATGAACCCTCAGTTCCGGTAGATGCCCTTGAGAGCCAGTTAATAAAACTAGAAAACGACTTACTCGTTATATTTTGTAAGTAATTATGGGCCAATGGCTACTGACTGCCACGCTTTGAATCCTATCTCGTTGATCTAGAGCTTCCACGAATAAAAATTTTGCAAATGCTTTCCTGGTCTACCACCGCATTAAATAAAAAATCGATCACCAAGCACTTATCGGTATTATATGGCAGATGTCTTTAAAAGCAGGGAATCCTTTATTAATTACCTTACCACCATGCTATAATGACTGCCATCCTAAGACAACAATTTGAACCGACGGCTTAACGTGCCCTCCGAAGCACGTGCACGCTCCGTAGTAATGCCACTAGCGGTCACCCATCCAACTCATTACCGCGGCGGACGTTGCTTAACTTAGCTGATCGGTTAAGAACTGCTAAGAAAACTTCGCTACAAGCGCTTTGAAACACATAAACATTTGTTGCAACAAAAGATCATAGTAAGAGTCGGATTGATTTGTAAATTGTAGAAATTGTACATTTATTCCTTCGAAATGATTTCGAACTAGTTTTTATTCCTTAAGATACAAGGATGATTATCCATTGGCCGACAGTATATTGCGCAAACTTCATAATGTTTATACACAAATCTACATATGAATATTGCATCGTAGCAATAACCTATTTCCGCCAAACAGTGGTTAGAATAAGTCGAGCGATGTTATGATAGAATGGCAAATAATGTCGAACGCAGCTAAAGATGCAAACGTTGGCTGGAAGTGGCTTTTTTATTAAGTGATTATATTACAGAAATAGTACAAAGCCCACATGGTGTTGAGCTACAACTGCCTGTAAAAGATGCATTACGTGACATCTGACAGCTCTCCTTGATAGCCAATAATTCTAGGTTAAGCCTGTTAAGACCTTCGACCACATCATCACCTACCATCGGGTGAGATTGTGTTCAAAGGCCTACTACTGATCAGATCACTTACCTATCAGAAAAAAAAAACGGAAAAACTGTACTGCGCTTATCATCTTGAGATATAAAGTTGTTAAGTCTCATATTCCTATAACTGTTTGACCTGAAATGTATTTCTCGTTAATTTTTCAACTATTATTAACGTTACCCGAGTAATTAAGGTTAACGATAACGCGAGTAAGTGGATTTAAAAAAAGATCCTAATCTATTTTTCTATCCCAAAAAATAATAAACAATCTGTAAAACTATTGGTGTCTCTTAACTTGGCTGTCAAAGTTGACTATTTAAAAAACTTCACTATTTATTAATCTGAAATTTCGGTAAATTATGTACCGACCATATCTTCTATTTGATCAACAAATTTTTAAATACTCTTAAATTAGATTACTAATTAGAAATACAATTCCGTACTTAAAAAAAAATATTACCAAAAGAAAATAATATATAGCGACAAATCCGCTTAATTTTCCTGTTAGCCTACATGGGCCGAATTCGGCAAAATCGTCACTCTATACAGGGTTATTGGTAAAATGCTAACAACCTCATAGGGTTGATTTAATATATACTTTTTAATTTTTTAAGTGTTTTTCAAATATTAATTTAATGCTTTCTTTAATTTTATTATTAAATTATTAATCCAGGCCGGACGGGCAGCACAGTTAAGTAATAGGGTTCCGTTTTCTAGCACTGAAACCCAAAATAACACCGTAAGCCTGAAAAAGTCTCCTAAGTAAGAAATATGAAGCCACATCCAGCATCCTATATATCTCACCGAGTGCGTCTGACAGCCCTCAGAATGGCGCACAGCCGCGATAAATCAAACGAAACAATTCGACACTGCGAATGAGGCCGGCAGTATTAATGTCGATTCTTACTGCATTCTTGTTTGTTAGTATCGTGGGTTTACTATATATCCACACAAAAACGAGAAATGTTTATTTAGAGATATTGACGCGTACACACTTAGTTGTGTATCAACGAAACTCCATATATCAAACACTGCCATCAACATTCAGATCCTTCGTAAGGTAGTCGTCCCTGACATAGAAGGAAGAGAAGATGCTCCTCATAACTGAGAGAAAGGTGGTGCGAAAAATACTCGGTGTAGTCAGTCCTTTATTAGCATGTAGTTTTTTTTTATATATGTTAGCCTGTTACCACTATGACCTCCTGATGGTAAGAGATTATGCGGTCAAAGATGTTGTTGAGATTAACCTAGAATTATTGGCTCTCAAGAACAGCTGCCGGAACACACATTTTCTACTTTGTCAGATTTTCTACTTGAATATGGTAGCCTGGCGGGCATTTGCAAAATATCCTACTAGCATGCTATAAAGACGGCTATCCTAAGACAACAACCGGAGCCGACGGCTTACCATGCCCTCCGAATAAAGACTATGAACTGGGTCTTTGATCTGTGCCTCCGAAGCACATGCACGCTCAGTAATAATACGGTCACCCATCTAAGTCGTGATCGCAGCGGACGTTGCTTAACATGATTGGTTAAGAACGGGTAAGTAAAACCCGCTACGAACGCTTCAAAATTTAATGACAAAAAAAAATGGAATATCTCAGTTTTGAAGGAGAATACAGAGTTATGCGAAGCGTAGATCTCTTCAATTTTCTGTCTTTTTAATGGTGTCTTTTGAACCATATATAGGTTTCAGTTGAAATTTTCAGAATGTTGTAAGTTACCCAAGCAAAAAGGGTATTTATATTAGGTCCTTACATATGAAATTGGCGTTTTTCGTACTGGCCACTTTAATCACGAATTTCTCCTCTTTGGTAAGGAATTCCAAATTCAAATTTGTACAGCTATAGACTCATGTATTTGTGCTTCGATGATCGTCATTCATTTGTTTTTTTTCTTCTGTTTTTTTCTGTTTGCGTCACTCATTTTACAAAATGGAAAACCTTAAATATCGCATTATTTACGAGTACGAGTTCCGCCGTGGCACTAGTGCTGCGGAAACAACTCGAAGGGTGAATGATGTGTATGGCGGTCGTGTTGCAAAAGAAAACACAGTTCGTTTTTGGTTCCAACGTTTTCGTTCTGGAAATTTCGACCTGCAGAACAAGCCCCGTGGACGGCCTGAGACTCAAGTTGATAATGAAGAGTTGAAGGCTATTGTGGAAGCGGATCCATCGCAAACCACGTCCGAGTTAGCTGCAGGCTGCGATGTTAGTGATAAAACTGTTTTAATTCACTTGAAGCAAATTGGGAAGATTAAAAAGCTTGAAAGGTGGGTACCTCACGAATTGACTGAAACAAACCGGCAAACGCGCGTCGACTGCTGCGTTACATTACTAAACCGGCACAATAATGAAGGTATTTTAAACCGAATCATTACCTGTGATGAAAAATGGGTTCTTTACGATAATCGGAAGCGCTCAGCGCAATGGTTAGATCCTGGCCAGCCAGCCAAATCCTGCCCCAAGCGAAAATTAACCCCAAAAAAGTTACTTGTAAGCGTTTGGTGGACTAGTGCCGGTATTGTTCATTACAGTTTTTTCAAATCTGGCCAGACTATTACGGCTGATGTCTATTGTCAGGAATTGCAAACCATGATGGAAAAGCTAGCGGCTAAACAACCTAGGCTGGTCAATCGCTCCACGCCACTGCTGCTTCACGACAACGCTAGACCACACACTGCGCTACAGACGGCTACTAAATTAGAAGAGCTTCAATTGGAAAGTCTAAGACATCCTCCGTACTCCCCGGACCTTGCTCCAACAGATTACCATTTTTTTCGAAATTTGGATAACTTCTTGCAAGGGAAAAAATTCAACTCCGATGGGGCAGTCCAAATCGCCTTCAAAGATTTTATTGATTCCCGTCCGACTGGTTTTTTTAGTAAAGGGATCAATGAACTACCTATGAGATGGCAAAAGTGCATAGAAAATAATGGTTCATACTTTGATTAATTAAATATATTATATTAAAAAATATTCGACTTTTTGTTCCTCCCATACAAAACGCCAATTTCATATGTAAGGACCTAATATTTTGAAGTTCCAGCCATAGATGTCTAAATTCACCTTATCGGGGTTATATATTATGTATATTCTGTTTAACCAAACACTGTTATCGTAAGTAATTTTACGATAATCTCAAAGTTACAGTACCCATTTAGCTCGGATTAACTCTGCAAACAAGGACATATCCTATGTTTGAGATTCAATGAATGACGCTGTTTGCGCAAATATTTGGCTTTAAGATTATGTTTCGCAAGTTCTCGAATTTCAAAGTTTTGGAAACAATATTGAATTTATATAACTTTCTTAATATTTATTTGGTGTAAGAGGGCAAACAGGCATTTAGCTCTCCTGGTAAGTAAGTGATCATCGTCACTCACTGTCATCTGAAATACTAGGCCTTGGAGAATGCGTTGCCGCTTTTTGAGGAGTATGCTGAATAACTCATGTCGATGTAAGTAGAGTGTTGAGAGTAGTAGAGCAAAACAGAGCGTTTTACTCTCTAAAAACCCTTTCACTTTTCATAAACATCTCACTTATACATTTCAATATCTACATCTACACCAATATAATAAAAATATAGAAAACTACTGGATAGATTAGCATCCTCCATTATACCTGAGAAACATAGGCTATATTTTTTTTGTTAAATACCTTAGCAAAGCTGGTGCGGCCGTAACGTTAATATTAGAATGAAAATTAAAATACGTCTCTGATGAGTCTCATGAGTCACAGAGCGCATAAAGTAAATTTTATCCAAACGTACTCTCAATATGTAAGTTTTTAAGCTCTGAAAGAGATAAGTGGTGGATATTTGAGGCAGAACTTTCCATACAAACGTAGTTTGGTCATATTTAATACCAATTATTGTCTAACTTGGTACTATTTTGCATACTTTTACAATTTTTCACCTTGCGACTAATATCTAGGCTCCTGTTTGATTAATTTAAAAATAAAGTTTTTCTATTGATATTAATCGCTTTCTATGAGAAAAATAATGAATAATATTAGTATGAAGAATCGAAGCAGTGATAGCTCAGTGGCATTGGCTATGGACTGCCGTGCAGCAAGTCCATGGTTCGAATCCCGCCGCGGGCTTGAACTTCACCGCATGGTGGAAGGGCAAGCGAATGCCCGCCTGGCCAGCGACCACCCTCAAGTAGAAAATCTGTTGCCAAGCACCTAACGGTGTATTCCGGCAGCAGTCCTTGAGAGCCAGTGAATTTACAGGCACATGAGACCAAACTACTATGTCTCAAGGTGACGGGCGCAGTCCATTTCGTGACTTGTGACGAAATGCATCTGTTATAGGCAGAGGTTAGTCCGCTTAACATCAGGTTGGCTTCGAGCTTGTCTGGTCACAATAACATAAAAAAAACTGGAATTACTAGGGTTATAGATATAAGACTTAAAAATGTGCATTCAGAGTTTCACAGAGCTTATACATTTAGTATTTGAACAATGACTTTTTGCATCGCAGTAGAGCATGTTAAGGATGCTCGTCTGGTCAACTAGGTACAACCTTCAAATAGAAAATGTGTCTCCAAATATGTATTCAGTTAGAAATAATTCGACCTGAGTAAAGCACGAAGTTCTACAGCTTTTATTCCATATAAAACCTTACATTTTATTATATAAAAAGCTAAAAATATTTTTGTAGGATATGAGCAAAGCTTGGTCCTAAGGTCGTATGTTTGTAAATATAATCTTGTCTTTACATGAAAAAGAATAGCCACGCGGTAGTCTCGCAAAAACTTGAAAATGGCGATTTAATTTATGCTTATTCTGTTTACTCAGCACAGGAGTGGTTTAGGATAGAAAATCTATAAAAAACCGAGAGCAACATCCGCTAATTAAAAAAAAAGCATAATGGGATTATGTTATAAAATAACAAATATACGAGAGAAAAAAATTTAAGTCATATACTGGATTCGAACCCGCGTCCATCCACCCCTTTAGCCGGGGTATGCTCTAACCAATTGAGCTAACATGTCAATGACATTATAACTCAAATCCTTCCTATCGTTCTTTTTAACCATCGTATTGGGATGGGGCGACATCTATAGTACCACTTACGTTGTACTACAAACAAGACCAAAGTCAAAGTCAAAGTCAAAATCATTTATTCAATTTAGGCGTCTACGACGCTCTTATGAAGGTCAATTACAAATTTTAGTATTGAAATATTCTACATTGTACTGCCACGTTCAGCAAATAAATTGTATAGAGCCACTGCGAGAAGAACGGGCAAGAAACTCGGGGCCATTCTTTTAAACATCTTTTAACAATGTGTTACATACATACTATATAATAGAGTTATTACAATATTTGTTTAAATTATGTAGGTGACAGGCAATAGCTTGGCGGAGGCGGCATTGTCCAGGCATTTTTGTCGTTTATGTAATGAGAAACTGTGTAGTAGGATTTTTTAATCAATATGCTTTTCACATGCAACTTGAATTTCCCTTCTGTGAGCGTTGTAATATGTTTAGGAACTTTATTATAAAACCGCACACAATTACCTAAGAAGGACCTTTTATTTGTCTTTGCTAATCTAAAACCTGGCACCGCTATTTTATCTTTATTCCTAGTATTGTAATCGTGATTGTCACTGTTTAATTTAAATTTATTCAAATTTTTACGAACATACATAATATTTTCAAATATATACAGACTTGGTAAAGTTAAAATATCAATTTCTTTAAAAAGATCCCTCACAGATTCCCTAGGACCCATTTTATATATGGCTCGAATTGCACGCTTTTGTATGATAAAGATTGTCTCTATCTCAGCAGCAGTTCCCCACAGCAATACGCCATACGACATAATACTGTGGAAGTACGCGAAATAAACTAGGCGAGCAGTAGCTACGTCTGTTAACTGTCTTATCCTAAGAACTGCATATGCAGCAGAACTAAGTCTTCCGGAGAGATCATGTATATGTGGATCCCATTGTAAAGTGGAATCCATTTTGATTCCCAGGAAGACTGTCGCTTTGTCAATAGGGAGTTTATCTGGGCCAAGCTTTATGTTTGGTTCAACATAAGGAACATTTGGTAAAGAAAACTTTAAACATTTCGTCTTTTTTGAATTTAGGAGAAGATTATTAGCGGCGAACCATTTACAAGTCTTAGATAGTACATTATTTACATGCGTCAGTTCACTGTCTTTCCTATCTTCTTTAAAAATCAGAGAGGTATCATCTGCGAATAAAACAATATCGCAGAAATCTTTGACCATGCAAGGCAAATCATTAATATATGTTAGAAACAGAAAAGGTCCCAAAATTGATCCCTGTGGTACTCCCATTTTTACCAATGAACCGGAAGAAGTATTGCCACTTATTCCAACCCTCTGTAGCCTGTCTGACAGATATGACTCTATAAGATTCAGAGCTTTTCCACGAATACCATAGTGGGAAAGTTTACGAATCAGAGTGCAGTGCTCTACACAGTCGAATGCCTTGGAAAGATCACAAAATACGCCAATAGCATCATGTGAACTCTCCCAGGCTTCCAGTATATGCGACATCAATTGAACACCTGCATCTGTTGTGGATTTGCTCTTGGTGAAACCAAACTGATTCTCATTTAATAAATTATGCTTGTTGAAATGGGATAGTAGTTGTTTGAGCATAATTTTTTCGAATACTTTACTCAACCAATTTTGCAATTGGTTTTATACTTGTTAATGATGGCACAACCTTATAATTTTAATACTGTTATATTTGCAATAACGCCTGCTAAAGAGGTGGATTGACGCGCGTTCGAATCCCGCACATGACTTAATTTTTTCCTCTCGTATATTTATTTTAATATAAAATGTAATTTTGTAAATTATAATAGGAAATGCCACTTCATATCTCTTTGCATCTGCGAATACATGGTGTTCGTGGTGGATTTATCGTTTGATAGCGCGGCTTTCGTAGTTGATCAATAACTACTAATCACACAAAAATACATAGAAACAGGACATAGATGTGACAGCTCTCATAAGAACTATTGATGGTGTTGATTTTTAAGTTTTGATTAGTTATTTTTAAGTTTTGCTTAGTCTACAAATATTATAAAAAAATAACATAGATAAGTCTTGGTTATGACAGCTGTCAAAATGTCATTTATTAATATGGATTTCATACTTAGGCTTATAGGACTTAATGTCGTACATATTTTTCAGTTTATAATTCATATTAAGACCAGAATTAATGAAAGTAACCTAAAAATATCATGAGTGACTGTTTTCAAAGTGATGGTTGATATTTTACTCTTCAGTACCACTAACTTGATGACTTAAAATTACAAAAATTGGTCTTGGGTGTGTCAAACTAACAGATGTCGAAGTGATTGTGGATGTCGTATTTAGCAGGTTAAATTCCTTTACGGGCTAAATTTAATAAGAAAATACCTAAACATGAATGAATGAATGGATTATAGAATAAAACTTGTTCGTGTGCTCGAAGAGTCAAGATCTCCTGAGGATGCTTCGCGTAGAAACAAAACGCGTCAAAAATTCTTCTGGTTTGGCTACGTGGCGTTTGTGATGTCATGAATGAATGAATTATTTATTTGTCAAAAACATGGGTATTATACATAGGTCTTGTCAAATTATGTCAGTATTTAAACTTTCCATCATGTTCTGCCTTGCGGCGTACAAATTTTAATTATATTAAATGTTACAGTAAAATACAATATCTTAAAACTAATGAGAAGCGATACAATGTCAAAAAATATAAACATTGAAATATATGAATTTAATTATAAAGCAGTACGTCATGAAATAATGTCCGAAGGTAAATCAATTAAATTACATATTACTTTAGTTTCACATCTAAAAAAGTCTTCAATGGAATAAAATGAATAGTGTTATAGCCAAGTATGCCTTTTAGATTTAAATTTACTTAAAGGTAAGTCTCTAATGTTTTATTGCCATACAATATAATTTTTTTTAATGTTATTTTGAAGGTACAAGCCCGAGGCCCACCTGCTGTTAAGCGGTATCCTCTGCCTATAACAGATGCATTTCATCACAAATGACGAACCTGCACTGCGCCTATATCAAGTAGAGCAATGTAGTCACGTAGGCTTGGCAGGAAAATTAGGTAGAATTGTCACTAGATATATATTTTAACTGTTTTTGTAAAATGTTAATTCAATGTTTCCTTTAGATATTTTTAATATATTTGCTATAACTGAATATAAGAATTGGGTGACCTTATCAAATTTACAGTTTGTCTTATTTTTTACATTTACGTTACAAATAATATAACAGTATCTATGTAATACGTTGCATTTATGAGTTCCAATTTCATTTTTGTACTAAATTTGACTTTAATATTATCTACAAATTAGACACTTGGGTGACAACTGTCAAACTGACAACTGATGTCGTAATTTTTAGTATCGATTTTATATTAAGGCTTCAAGTAACATAAAAAATACTGAATTTAATTTACTTAGGTTTGACAGCTCTCAAACTGACAAATCCTCTGATATCATCATTCCTAATCTTGTTCTCTCTAACACCAGAAATCCATTTCAACATTCTATTGTCTACCACGAATGCACTATCTTTCATCCGCCTCTTTCGTAAACTGACACTCGGATCCATGCGTTACAGCAGCTCGATGGTCTATTTTTTTCCCTTTACGCTACATGCAATACAATTTATTTGTCAGATAGTTTTAGACTCACCCATTTAATGTAGTTATTTTTTATGTAAAAGTATTTTTACGTAAGAAATACGTTCCCTGTATAATATGCCCAGATGAAGGCAGAAGGCTCGGCCCCTCTCATATAGAACCAAAATATGACTAGAAGTACAGTTTTTTCTATTTACGAGATTGTGACGGAGCAGGTACCAAGCCCAGCTCTACTTATAACTGATGCATTTCGTCACATGTGATGAACTGCACTGCGCCCGTCACCCTAAGACATACTGTTGTTAGGTTATATGTGTCTTTACTGGGTTCCAAGGACAGCATCCGGAACACACTGTTATGTGCTTGGGGACAGATTGTCTGCTTGAGATTGGTAGCTAGACAGGCGAGCATTCGCAAAATGCATTCCACTATATGCAAAACTACGAGTATAGTACCTATATTGCTTACCTTAGCCACAGAACAAAAAGGACTTAACCATGATAAAGCTGATCTAAAACTTTGGATTTCAAAATCAACACGTGCAGTCATAACTCGACACGTTCGAGCTAGCTTCCAGCTAAAGTATACACAACTTTGTACTAGTGCACGTCAACACAGAGCAATAACAACAGTAGAATAAGGCCATACAACAAAGTGCTTTTAGAAGTTAGTATAATCCTCATGCGGAACGACTATATACTTATGCCATATTTTTAAAATGTTCAGCAGTAAAAGCAATAACAAGAAATTTTTTTAAATTAAATTTTAGAAGGGGACGTTTTATTAAAATACTTATTGAGACGTAAGGATGGATATGAATATTAAATAATTATTATGATTCATTAGATTGAAAGCGCACGCCCCAGCGGCGTATTTACAAAGGTGAATGCAATACAGGCTCCCATAGCACAGCATTATTTTGCAAATGGAAAAACTGAAAGCCCGTACGAACCCAGCTACAACGTAGCTGTTTGTTGTGCAGACGTATTTGTATGTGAGAAGTAAATGAAAAGGCGAATTCAACTTAGGAACCCGTCATATGGCGTTATATTGCAAGTGACTTGAAGTTATATTTAATTGAACGAACGAAGAAATTATAAGTATCTTATACTAAGAATCAAAACACTACTTGTTGCATATTCATAAATTTTATTCCAGATAAAAACCAACATCAAAATATACGTTAACCAAAATTGATTGGATCATAAATTTACTAAAAGAACTCATCATGCTAATCTGTTCTGCACATCAACGACCACTGCTAAAAGAAGCTCAAATCGCTCGCTCAGCTCACGCGTTATGGCCGGGGACACTTTATTTATACCCATCCCGGGTGCGTTACAAAACATAATATTCTGTGTGTCTGTGCTGCATCCACCTTAGTATTTACGCACGCCAGCCTCAGAGATAGACGTCCACAGATTAAAAACCCAATCATTGAAAAAAAAACCATTTATTGTAAAGAGAAGACAAATTTTTTTTTAAATATAAATGGAACTTTCTTGTCACACTGAAAAGTATGAAATAACTTTTTAAATAGTAATTAAACAACTTTAAACGGTTTAAATCGCGTATATTTAACTTTTTTTTGTCCCGACGTATCAAACACTTAAGAGCCCTCGTGGTCACGGGGTGAATTGTTAAAGTTCACATTTTAGTGGTCCGAATTCAACAAGTTATTTCATACTTTTTAGTGTTATAAATCACTTAAATTCTGGTAAAAAAATATTTTTACCCTTTTTAGTGATAATTACTAGCTACACAATTGATTTTCACTCACCTTCATACTGGTCATCATCGACAAAACTTGCAACTACCAAGTCATCTAGGTATGTGAAACATTTTTCAGTTAGATGAATGCAACATAAAAACTAGTTGACCAATTTTGATGAACTTTATATGGGTTAAGGTCAATGATGTATCCTTTTCAATTAAAAAAAAGGACTATCAAAATCCAACAACTCTGTAAAAAGGTATGCGCGGGCATATATAAAAATATACGCATTGACTTGGAAACCTACTACTTTTACGAAAGTCGATTAAAAATAGAATCTCACTCGGTCAGTCAAAAGTTTTATGCATCTTACTAAGATCGTCGATCATGTAGGCAACTAGAATTTTCGCCACCGCATCTTGAAACAAAGATCTGGCACTCTAATGAACCGACTGACCGTGAATACACACAATCCCAGATGAATCCCCAACATCCGTAAAAGTAAACAATTCCAAACTGTATCAAGTCCCTAAAGCCAGCCGGCTGATTCGCTGGAACTTACAGAATAACTTCTAGAACTTCAAGTGGCAAGTTGTTTAGGTAATTTCGTTTATGGCCCTTAAGAGAAACGTGGATTAACGTTATAAAATACATGAGGTTTTCTAGAGAATATTTAAGATCTTATTAGTTACTTAACTACAGTTTTTTTTCCTAAATATGTTTTCCTATTTTGATGATTTATAGTCATTGACAATGAATGACTATGGGTCGCGTAAGTAGCAAGGGTCACTAAAATAGGTGTTGTTTTTTTACCTAAAAATGTTTTCAACACTCAAAAGTGTGAAATAACTTGTTGAAGTCGGTACCATGATAATTTCACCTTTTAAGTGACCTTTGCTACTTACGGGACCGATTGTCATTCACTATCAATGACTATATCATCAAGATAGGAAAACACTTTTCAGTTACTGGAGTGTAACTCAAAAACGGCTGAAATGATTTTGATGCACTTTAAATGGAACCACACGAGAAGCATCAACTTTCAAATAAAAAAAGAATCATTAAAATCGGTTTTAACCAGGCAAAAGTTCTGAGATAAAAAAAAACAGTCGAATTAAGTATCTCCTACTTTTTTGAAGTAGGTAAAAAAAACATTTTAGGAAAAAAATAATGTGACGTAACTAAGCACTAGACCCACCTGATGTAAGCAGTAATCTCTGCCTATAACAGACGCATTTCAACATAAGTGACGAAATACACCGCGCCCGTCACCCGGACACATACAGTTGTTAAGTCTCACGTGCACACTGTTAGATGCCTGGCGACAGATTTTATACTTGAGGGTGGTAGCTAGCCAGGTGAGCATTCACAAAATGCTCTTCCACCAAGCGGGAAGTTGGCGGTAAGGGTCGAACCATGGATCGGCACGGTTTCACATATTCATTCTCATTGCTTCAAAAAATAAAAATCAATTCCTTTCTTCAATGGTCGTGAGCTCAAATCTATTTTTGAATAACATGTCATACTGCATCCTTATGCATACTGTGTCATCAACCGAGCGTTTTCAATGCATAGAAATGTCATTTCCATCCGTTTTATATCTGTAACTTTAAAATGAATATTGGAGTTTCCAAGATGTTTTCAAAGTTAGCCTTCAGAGAAAAATGAGGTTGTCATTTTGTTGAATAGGGGATGAAAAGACAGACGTATTGGGTAAAATGAAATACAAATCTCAGACTCCTTTTGTGGAAAATCTTATTATTTTTAACTGGTTTTCGAGACCACGAAATTGTGTTATGGTCGGGACTGAAATGTGGTAATAGCAGATTAGTATTAAGTAAGATTCTGGACCGTATATAGTTTAGTTAAGGTTCAAATTCGATAGTTTAAGGCACTGGTGTCATTAACTTCATGGTATTATATAAAATATAAAGTATGCCATTACTGAAAACAGATTTCTAGAATTCCTTACGTCCAATAAAAACCGAACCTTTATGGCATCAGTGGCGTCTATCTGTCTGCCTATTGCAGCCTATTTTCTGTGAATTTACTGGATGTCAAAGTAGAACTTTTCATACCTTATAATAAAAATATAATTAAGTTAGTATTAATTTCTTTTGCAAAAAGCATCTACGAATAATTTTATAATAATTATTGGGTAATAAATCACAATCAATTAAGGGATTGAGTAATTTTTATTAGATTAATTCTCTCGTTATATCTAAATAATAAAATAAATAAATAATTTAATACGTCATATGAAAATATGACAAATTTGTAAAGCAATTTTCTTTACCAATAACTGATAGAAGTTTTTGGAATTGGAGCAATCAAAACTTTATAAAATCTTTGAAAAAAAGGAGAACTTGCATTTTTTAAACTAATTAACAGCCAACATTGAAATTAATTACAGTCCCGTGGGGTGCCGGGCTAAAATGTCACTACCCTATTGCTACCTACGGGTGTCATAAGAGGCGACTAAAGGTGACAAAAGGTGGGAAGCAGTGCCTTCTGAGAAACTGATACATCACACTGTGATCCCCAAGACGCCTGCCAAGCATAGGGATAATGGCGAACCCCCCATAATGGGGGAGAATTTGTTCATCAGTTGACCGTCTGATACAGTAATCTCTGTTCTTAATTCAAAACGCTGTCCTTTATCTCTAGAACAAGAAAATCTTAATACCTTTGTCACGTAAAAAAACTACAAATTTTGACAGTATAGTTTTATGTTACAGTGCATACGCGGATTCTGTGCATGCATACGAATACCACGAAAGTGCTGCTTAGCATAACTTGATTTTTACGTGCAGTAAAGTTGAGTTTCTTCCTTTTATTGTAAAAATATTAAGCACACTGCAGTGGTTATGCGGAGGCTGGTTCGTAGTGCTTTTAGATAAAAAAAAACGAGATGAGTACCGTTGTAACTTTTGTAAAACAGAGACTGACATCGGTTTAGGGAAGATAAGGTTCGCTCTAATGTCTCGGAATTGTACTGTATAAATGTTTAAATCAAAATTACATCCTATTTACAAATTATATTTTAATCTTGATCACACACAACAGCCAAGTTGATTCCATAGCAACTTTCTTAAAAATTTCCTTGATAGAATACATTTGCAAAATTTATTCTTAATTATTATGATTGTAACGAAAGCAAAACTTCATCATGAGGGAACTTAATAATTGCGTTTTTTTCGTGCCCACCTCACAAGTACACATTTTTGATCTAAGCTACTTGGAAGTTTAGCATTTGACAGCGTTTTAACGCTCTGATTACTCAGGTCACGGGGCATACCTAATATCAAAGGCAACATTTCCAAGAATGGTTGCTTGACAATCATGCATGGCATCAAACAGGCGGCAACCGTAGAAAGGAGGGCTTTGTGAAGCAGTGATGGCTCAGTGGCATAGGCTATGGACTGCCACGCAGCAGGTCCAGGGTTTGGATCCCGCCGCAGGCTTGAGCTTCACTACATGGTGGAACGGCATTTTGCGAATGCCCGCCTAGCTAGCTACCACGCTCAAGAAATAATCGGTCACCAAGCACCTAACGGTGTGTTCCGGCAACTGTCCTTGAGAGCCAATATTTGTAGGTTTAGCCTGTTAACACCTTCGACCACATCATCACTTACTATAAAGTGAGATTGTAGTCAAAGGCTAACCTAACAGAAATAAATTTAATAAGGCTCAGTGGCATAAAATCTGTCGCTAAGCACCTAACGGTGTGTTCCGGTAGCTGTCCTTGAGAGCCAATATTTGTAGGTTTAGCCTGTTAACACCTTCGACCACATCATCACTTACTATCAGGTGAGATTGTAGTCAAAGTCTAACCTAACAGAAATAAGTAAAATAAAAATTAACTATTTATGTTACAAAACATACAGATAGCTATATGTTTTGAAATGAAATTCTCGTGAGTTTCACATATATTTAAATATTATAAATTGTCAGTTATAAATCAGTTCCGGGAGTCGCCGGGAGCTCGCAGACGCAGCTGCGCACTCGCCCTGATGATGAGCATCTGATATGCTCGAAACCCGCGAGACGTATTCGATTCCCAACTGAAGTGTTTTTGGCCTTTTAATTTATAATATCTAAAAATCTATATTTTCTTGTTACATCAGGTTTGTCGTCAGCGAAACCATATTTTGATACAATATATTCTTAAATTGTTCTTTTTTTAGAGAAGACATATTGTTCTGACCCCACATGAGTAGGATATGAGCAAGAAGATGTTGCTGGTATAATTCGTCCACAGCTTTCTGTATAGAACAAGTAATGCCTGTGTAGCTGCGGCTCTCGCAATCAACAGACTTTGTCCCGGGTAACCTTGTTCGCAGTTTCCGTTAGTATCTGCGTCGAATAACTCCTTTTCATATTTATGTAAATTGTGTACACCATTTACAAACATCTGTGGTTATATTTACATTAAAGTGTATTTTAAGTTTTGCCCGTGTCGCACTTGGAAAATGTATTGGCTTGAGAAAATATGTAAGATCAAATTAAATTATGGTCTTAGAAATTTCCAATTCCATTTTTGACCACATCATCATTTATCATCAGGTCAGATAGTAGCCATAAATTAAAAAAAAAACACTTGTTATGTCATGTTTCAGTCATTATCAAGCAATAAGCCTTAGCAGAGCTTTTCAGGTCCAAGGTTCGAATCCCGCCGCAGGCTTGAGCTTCACCGCATGGTGCAAGGGCATTTTGCGAATACCCGCCTGGCTAGCGACCACCCTCAAGTAGAAAATCTGTCACTAAGCACAACAGTGTGTTCCGGCAGCAGTCCTTGAGAGCCAGTGAAATTACAGGCACATGAAACTTAACAACTAGTCTCAAGGTGACGGACGCTTTTCTTTTCTAGTCTCAAGGTGACGGACTCTTTTCTTTTCTCCGCCAAACGGAGCCCTTTTCACCTGGCTCCTACTTTCAGGGATGTATCCGTGCCGATAAGTAACCATCTAGACCTTCTTGGCATCTCTTTATCACCGACTCTCAATTTTGGCTCCTATATTGAGTCTAAAGCCCAGCTAGCCTCCAAAAAGCTTGGTGTTTTGGCTAAAGTGAGACAGTACTTCACACCGGGACAGATGCTTAATCTCTATCAAGCGCAAGTCCGGACGTGTTTGGAGTACTGTTCTCACCTTTGGGATGGTTCTGCCAAATACCAGCTGGAGACACTGGAAGCTATTGAGAGGAGAGCCAAGCGACTCATTAACGACGACCTTCTTGTAAGCAAGAGACTCCAGAGTCTTGAGCATCGCCGCAAAGTCGCATGTTTATCGGTATTTTATCGGATACATTTCGGGGAGTGTGCCACGGAACTGCATGATTTGATTCCACCATCCCCATTCTATAATCGGACATCCAGGGATACTCAGAAGCGCCACCGTTATATGGTGGATGTTCCATTTACCCGAACGAAGCGATTCGCTTCTTCATTCATCATACGAACCGCTAGGGAATGGAACACCCTGCCTGAGTCTGTGTTTCCGGTTAAGTACAATATGGGGGTCTTCAAAACGTGAGTGAATAGGTATCTTCTGGGTAAGCGCGCTCCATCATCGATCGCATCATCACTTGACATCAGGTGAGATAGTGATCAAGTGCTACCCAGTATCGAATAAAAAAAAAAAACGCTGTGCAATTCGTGACTGTGACGAAATGCATCTGTTATAGGCAGAGGCTAAGTCCGCTTAACATCAGATGGGCGTTAAGCTTGTTCCGTCAATATAAAAATAAAAGAGCAAGAGTTCCCCTGAAAAATATCTACCACAAACACAATATCTAATAAGCTCTGTCTTCTCCCAAGCGGACATTGTTTGCCTTCAACATAAACTAGAAGTGTAAACTTTATAATTTCGCTTCGCTTTTCTTCCTAACAATCTGTAAAATGGGGGGGATGGAATCCCAAAGGGGGAATGTCGGTTTGTGCAACAAATTGTAGTTTTCTACGACATTTTTAGTTTGTAAAACTTGTTTAGTTTTGAAATGAAAAGCTTATTACAGAATATATTTCTCTTTTGTTGTTAAACACAGATGAAGGTTCTTTGTAGTTCTGTTATTTCATGGGAAGTGATGATATGGTGAAAGATGTTGTTACTGGCTTTCAAAGAAATCTGCTGGAACACATATTAGGTGCTTGGCGACAGATTTTCTACTTGAGTGTAGTAGCCAGCCAGGCGGACATTTGCAAAATGCCCTACCACTACCCTACCATACTGTAAAGACTGTCATCATGAGACAACAACCGGGACCGACGGCTTAACGTGCACTCCAAAGCACGTGCACGCTCAGTAGTAATATCACTAGCGGTCAATCATCCAAGTTATGAGCGCAGCAGACCCTGCTTAACTTAGCTGATCGGTTAAGAATGGCAAATCAAATTTCACCAACAGCGCTTTCAAAAAATGTTATTATAATTCACCTTTTTAGATCAAACTACCATTTGAAAGTAAATTAACTATTAAAATAATTGTCAAACTTCAGTAGCTGTATAAGAACCTCATCTCTCTAACGAAGCCTTCGGCGCGGGGAAGGTTATAAAGTTCAATCAATATGTAATTAATGCAATAACTATGGGCGCCGAGCGCACCACTTTGTTACCGGAGTTTCTAGCTGAGACACCGAATAAATTACAACAAATGTAGGAAAACTTTATTAAAGACAGTTTCTGAACGCACGATGAATGAGTGAAAGGGAGAGAGAAGTATGCCAAATGAAAGAGAGAGAGCCTTCGCCAGAGCCTTTGCTTTCATTTACGCCATCCTACACATATATAGAATAAATAATAATCAAGAAGTGTAATATTTAAATATACGCATATAAATCCTGGATGAGGTAAGAAATGCGTATAAAAACGTTTTATTGTTATTTGAACAGTAACTTTTGTAAAGTCTAGGCCCTTTTATTATTCATAGAGGACTTGCAGTCTTACAACCAAAATAGTGCTATAATTAGTCCTATATTACTATTGTGACGTAAATGACGGGGACAAAAGATCTAAATGGGATTGCTAATTCAATTACTGTTTTTTTTTTTCAATACTTGAATAATAAAATTTTGTGACAGTGACATAAATCCAACTGTCACTGGATTATTTAGTCTGAAAAACTATATTTTTCAATAGGATTGTCAAAGTGCGCTTACATAGCTTGCACCATTTCATAAGGGAATTTAGTCATAAAAACATTTGACATTTGTATAATTTGACATTACATAAATTATTTGGCATATTCCTAACACTAAACACTCCATACAATATTGGTAAAGCAAGTAATGCTGTCCGTGGGGTGCTGGGCTAAAATGTCCCCATATCTACCCTTGGGTCGTAAGAGGCGACTAAGGGTAACACACCAGAAGGTGGGCAGCAGCGCTTTCTGAGGAATTGATATCTTACACTGCGATCCTGAAGACGCCTGCCGTAGACTATCCGGCTGATACAGTTCAGTATGGTGGCGCCATTTATAAAAAAATTCTACCGGCCAACCCAACCAGGAATTTTATTCACTCAATGAGGTAGTTTATTATTACACCCATTGTATTTTCAATTAACTAGACACATTTGCCGATTTTTTTTTTTATTTAATTGTGACGGATCAAGAACGAGGCCCACCTGATGTTAAGCGGACTAACCTCTGCCTATAACAGATGCATATCGTCACAAGTCACGAATTGCACTGCACCCGTCAGACATAGCTGTTAAGTCTTATGTGCCTGTAATTTCACTGGCTCTCAAGGACTGCTGCCGGAACACATCATGATAACACAACAATTAGATTTAGGTGAAATTCAATTCTTTATATTGCATTAAATGCATAGGTTTGTGAACTCAATAAAAGCATGTTAGAAATATAACCAGCTCCTTAGGCCCTACAGATCTAATATCACATCAAACTTCAGATATGTTACTACCGCCAATATAAGCTTAAAGTACGTAGTACAGTCTGATTGCTGGACCGAAGTGGCAATCAAGCAGCGAGCCCTAATTAAGTTGTTTCTAGGAGGCTAGTTTCCTATATTACGTACAGATAATTTTACACCGGTAAGGCTAGACTAGACGATGTGAAGCAAGAATTGTAAACGGCATCCAAATAATCTTTTTAACACACTCGCTCGTAACGGGCCTCTAAATGCACCGTTGCGTCTTGCCCGTTCTTCTCGCAGTGGCTCTATACAATTTATTTGCTGTACGTGGCAGTACAATGTAGAATATTTCAATACTAAAATTTGTAATTGACCTTCATAAGAGCGTCTTAGACGCCTTAATTGAATAAATGATTTTGACTTTGACTTTTCACTTTGACTTCGACTTTGACCGATTTTAGTGTCATAATGTAGTTTATTACGCAAGCGTGCTTTTTACTTTACCGCAATTGAGTATTAAATAGAAAAAAAAAACAACGTTTCCACACTTCTCAAAAAGGAGATTGTAGTTTGTTTTTCATATAAAAACAAACCAACAAGTTTTTAACCTACTGAAGTAGAACTTTAGAACATTTAATTATAAACCTAACCCAGATTATGATTGCTATTAAAAAGACCAGGAAAATATTTTCGTATCGAAATTTTCGTATTCGTTCCTCGCAAGTGTGTTGAAAAACGTCGTATGAACCTCGTGATGTCCGTGGGGTGCCGGGCTAGAATGTGATCTCTACCCATGGGTGTCGTAAGAGGCGACTAAGGGTAACAAACCAGAAAGTGGGCAGCAGCGCTTTCTTAGGAACCGATATCTCACTCTTCGATCCCCAAGACACCTGCAAAGCGTGGGGATTATGGCAAATCCCCCATAATGGGGGATGCAGTGTTCACAATGGATATTCCGGCTGATACAGTACATATAAGTTCAACACTATAGCTACTACAATGAAAGCATTTTGATAACCTAATAGTTCGTACAGATTCACAGTTATTACCAGTTGGCAGCGTGCCCAGTATGCTGGCAGCATTGCCCATTTGAAATGCAATGCTTATTCGTTGAACCAAATAGGGTCAGCATTTTGATCACGCGTCGCATTGTCCATCGCTTTGTCAAGTTTTGTAAAATACGATGAGCTCCCGGACGTCGCGGACCTAACGTTTCTACACCAAACGGCTCAAATACCGAGGTTAGCATACTTGCGCCGCTTGAGTTGCTCCGTCAAAGTAGCTGCGGCGCCTTACACTGTTGTATAATAACAAACTCAGTATAAATTAATATGGCCAGTAAAGCGTAAACTCGTTGTAAATGCCACTTGCGTTCAAACAGCTAAGTACTCTGCTTTGATAAGTTATGCTTGGAACGATTAGCATACGCTGTGCAGAATAAGGATAATATTTAACAGTTTTTCAATCGAATTATTCAGTTGGGATAAGGCTCAATAAGGACTTACTTCACAGATTCAACCGTAGTTTTTTTGCATTATTACAACAATAGGTTGTAGGTCATTTTATGAATGCCCGCCTGACTAGCTACCACTCTCAAGTAGAAAATCTGTCGTCAGCTGCAGCAGCGGGACCTGTCCTTGAGAGACAGTAATTCTAGGTTAACCTGATAACATCTTCGGCCACATCGCCACTTACCATAACGTGTCATACAAAAAATGAATTGTAATATATATATATATATATTACTATACGTATTTTAGAATCATAATACAGGCATTTATTAATGAAAGTCTAGGTCCAAAAAAGTTGTTCTTGTTATCTATGAAGCGAAAAATTAAAGCTTCTGTTTATATGTAGAGTGGTGTCAAGCATCTCTTTGGAGTCTTGAGTTCTTGGGTTTGATTTCGCAGTCAAATGGGAAACAAGTTTTTCTGATAAAGAAATTTCCTAGAACAATCTAGATCACAGTTTTACGTAGGGAATATATTGGACTCTAGAACACATAATACAAATATTAATAATTACCTATCTATTTAAAACTGTGCTCGGGACTGTGACAGCTCCAGAGCTATGCTCAATAGGTGGCATGATCCTCTTCCTCTATTTCATGTGGTTGCTTAGACTCATCTGTCTAAACTTTCTGAGATATATTCATCCCAATAAAAGAAGTTCAGACAAAGCACAGCGTAAAATAGAGATGTAGGTCAAAAAACCATGCTTTTCTCTATTTGTCTCATTCACGCTCGCCTATGTTACTTTGCGTGTAATATTTTTATTACACTCAATACGGTTGAAAAAACCATGGTTCCTTTTGCCTTCATTTTTACCTTGCGGTATGTTCCGTCTGAACTTCTTTATTGGTCAGAGGATATATAAACTGGTTCTTGTTATAAAATAGCTTTACTTGAACAGATGCGTGACAAAATATATTCCGTTTAATTATATTTATTAAAATATATGTTAAACTTAACCATATTTTCTAAGGCATTTCACTATTTCCGAAATATGTGACCATAAAATTTTCTCGATAAGATAAAATTCAAAGTTTATTCTAAATTACGCTTGTAACGTAAGTATCTTCATTATTCATGTATAGATGTGAATAAAAATACAAGAATAAAATAGCAAACCTTTACCGAGATAGATAGATCAAGATTTTCAATTTCAATTTAATAATAATGAGTTTTTTGTTGTTTTACCCAAACTGACCGTGATTTTGCCAACGCTACTCCCCTTTAACTCCTATTGAGTCCAATAGTGATATAATTTCAGAATCTGATGGCGTTTTAACACATAATTACTAACCAGCTAAAATTCCACTACTTTAGACGTAAAAATTTAGCTAGTATTAACTTAATATGTATATTTTATACTTTGTTGTGTAAGTATTTTATTAAGAAAACGTTTTCGTTTCTTACGACTGACCGTTATTAAAACACAACACCAGGAACTTTAACCCCACCTTTTAATTTAGGTGTAACATAAAATATTAAACTGAGCACAGTGTTGACAACAAAACATTAACAACTCTAAAACTCCAAATTAATTTCCGTGAAGCGCCCAAGTAACTTTTGAAATCCATAAAAACATCCCTGAATCAAATTACCCCGAAACCGTCAAAAAGTAACTTTTTATTGCGTATCAAATAAATTTTATCATGAAACGTAAAGTTTTATTTAATTTATACCTGTTAAAGTTTTAGAGCAAAGGAATAAACATTGTAAATGGGACTTCGGGAACTTGTTTAATATTGAACGATTAAAAGTATCACCTTAAAGTGGCCCTAATTCGTAATATTAGACGAGTGTCTTTTATATTCTTTGCCTTTTACGTTCTCAAAACATGAGATTGAATGTAATGTTTTTAAAGTAATAAATTAAACTTTTTTGCAATACCTTAGTGATAAAATTATATATATCTGCCAATTGTGCACTAGATTCCTTCACTAAGCTTCCATTTCTCTGTTATATTATATTGTGTGTGGTCGAAGATGTTGTTCAGGCTAACCTAGAAGTACCGGCTCTCAAGGACAGCTGCCGGAACACTTGGCAACAGATTTTCTACTTGAGAGTGGTAGCTATCCAGGCGGGCATTCGCAAAATACCCTACCACCATACTACAAGCACGGAAACGCTCAGTAGTAATGTCACTAGTGGTCAGCCATCCAACTCATGACCGCGGGCGACGTTGCTTAACTTTGCTGATCGGTTGAGAACAGCTAAGTAAACTTCGCTACGAACGTTGCAAAACTTGTGCTTTATACTATATTTATTCATAGTTTATGCCATAGTAATATGATAAAAAATACAATTCCGTATTTCAATTGCGTAACAGTTACGAGATGAGCTCTATAACGGCCTCCGTTAGTCGTTAAGATAACGCCGTCGTTACAACCTACAACTAAACTTGTTCTACTTACAACAGTTTTGTGAGACCGGGTAAAAATGGCTAGTAAAAATAAATATACTCTTACCTGCCTGGAGTATCTCACGCTCTATTGGTACTTTTTTAATTCTTTGTTTGGAACCATAACAATATTATGCTACTAACGTATAAGAATCGATGACACCTGCAGAAGTATAATAACTTAATCGCAGATGTCAACGCCCTCCTCCGAGAATTAAATACAAAGTTCCTTACTAAACAAAGTATGCATTAAATTTCAAGTGTGCGTGCATACAAACACCTTAATTAGTATATAAAATAAAATAGTTCGAAAATAATGAATAAACAATGATATAGAACGGGGAAAATATGATAATGACAGATAAATATGTTTGAAACAATGTGTATGAGTGTGAGTTGAGAAGGCATGAGGTTTTGCGTGTGTGAGAGAGAGGGAAAGAGTGTGTGTATGTGAGGGTATGTGTGAAGAGATTATTTCAATATTATCAAGAAATGTTCAGTATCGTGGTAAGAGACTGAAGCCATTTGATACATTTGCATTTATGTAAGGTAAGAAAAGTGAGATAAAAATGTTTATTTCTTCATTTAGCTTATTGTACAGCAACGAGCTAATATAATAATAATGGTGACCTGCTACCGCTGGTCCTTTCTTTTCAGCATTGCGTACATACTGTATCATACCTGCGTTTGTTATAGAAGGTATACACATGATGTGTTCAATTGTTTAAGGTTAACCATTAGTTTTAGAAAAAAATAAAATGACAAAGCTTATTTTTCATATGCTCCTTTGTTTCGTTATAGTAGACATACTGTACCAACCACACAGAAGTGGAATAAAAGTAGGAAGACAATAAAGAAGGCACTAGACGGAAGTAGGTATAGCAAAGTGGTTTATATCCGATATTTTCCAAGAAGGGAGAACATCTCAAAGGCATGCAACTCACGTTTCCTGATTGTCGTGACGTCGCCACTTTATGATTTGTGGAGTTGATACTGCGGTTATCCTTGATTTATATTTTGTTCCTTTTTATACTCTTCACAACAGCTATCTATTCGTGCATGTATTATATCACGAGTTTATAATTTTTTTTCCGCCACCTAAAGTGTAGGTTATGATACGGAAACAACATACGTGTTCACCAATATATAATATAAAACGAGGAAACATATTTTTCAACACCCTTGCTCGTAAAGTGAGCTTTATAATATCGTTCTTAGGGCCATAAACCGAACTATAATATGCACCCTCGTGCATAATAATATTATACACTAGTGCGTAATAGAATTATCCCTGCTAAGTTGAGTTAGTACATAACTGCAAATTATATGCGAGTAAACAGAGCATTTTCAATTTAACCAGGTAATACAGATTTGTAACATCAAAGAGGTTTATATGTGATTACAATTACATTACCGCGGCAAATGTATGATGGTTGATTAACCATCATACATTTGCCGCGCGCAAAAAAAACTTGCATGCTATTTTCCATAATTTTCGTATGTCTTTTCTATTGCATTCGTGCGATATATATATATATTTTTTCACACAAGTGTGTTAAAAAAGTGCGTATGAAACTAGTGAGCAACTTGCTCATTATACACTGGGCTGATTTACGCCTCGCCTATGGCTCGGGCTGCAACATACTGCCTCGTGTATAATGAGTAACTTAGCTCACTTGTATGATAATCTACTATAAAGTGATTGTTTGCAGATAAAGGTGTATTATAACATTTTTAACTATTCTATCGAAAAGTTTCTCGCGTATTCATAAAATTAAAGTATCTCGCGTTACCCGTGAGACGACCACCGGTCGCCATACTTTCTGACCCATCAACACTATCCATTGTTTAATGCATCTTGCACAGATGCAGCAACTCATAACTTTTTAGTAGTGTTTGCAAATCACGTAGATTTAATAAACAAATGTTTAAAAATATTTTTGAAAACATTTAATAAATAGTTTAGTAAAAGACTAAAGATGTATTATTGAAATATATCAAGTGACAATTACGCTTAAATTTTCGGGTAAGGCGACATGCCACGTATAGCCAAAACGGAAGAATTGTAGATCTGTTTAGCTTCTACATGAAGTATTATCATAATCTCTTAACTCTTCAAGCGCATGATCGAGAATCAGCAGCAGTTTTGTTAAGGGAGGAAAAGGATGTTGTTTGCCACTGCCAATAATACGACTCCTCCGGACTTTGGACAAGAGAAGGCCTTCTATAGTCCTGAAGGGTGATCCAAATCACCCGAGATGGCCACAGAAGATGCAAAGTGCCGTCTACGTCCATCTCATGCAGGTGCCGACAACGCACCGCTAGAAGAATAAAAGTAGACAGCGGGCTCAAGAGCCTTCGCCTTGAGTCGTTGCCGAGTTGGGAAGATCGGAACTAGGTAATTGCCTCCGTACAACTGCAGTGTACTGTATACTATTGAGAATAAGTCCTACGGATATTGCCTCTGTGACTATTTGGAGAGACACTAATATATTTTAGCTTGAAGGGTGTCAGCGAGCTTTGCGTTTGATTGTGTAAAGAGCGATCGGCGGCTCAGCAAGCCTTTATATATGCATCGACGTGAATAATTGCCCCTGTTTGTTGGTCTAAATTGAAAAATTACCTGTTAAAAGTGACACTACTGCAATTTTAAAAGCTACAAAGAACAGTTAATGGTTTGTGCCTATACGAGGGACAACACATATGAAATACGAGGAGCACTGATGACATTGTAAAGGGGCCTCTTACTCTTTGTTGGAAGTCTCAGGCAATTGAGACTTGAGCCTCTATTTCTACAACGCGATGGACCCAGTACCCGCACGGTGTCTCCATGGAATGCTAAGTAATTCGACTCTTATAAAACGAACTGCACACGACCCAAAGCGCTGAGCTATCGAGAAACCGTCGACGTGTGAACTACGACGAAAATTGACACCGCACGTGACCTGCATTCACTTAACCGAAACTGCAGAGCTGTCGTGGCTTTAAAGTGAAAATGAAATAACACATTTAAAAATATATACGGTCATACCGGCATTATCTTCACTTAAACTTGTAATTGAA
Organism: Plagodis pulveraria; assembly: GCA_963890685.1. Taxonomy (NCBI): domain Eukaryota; kingdom Metazoa; phylum Arthropoda; class Insecta; order Lepidoptera; family Geometridae; genus Plagodis; species Plagodis pulveraria. The sequence goes on from OY982972.1 coordinate 21,332,212, forward strand.
TACTTACGTTTATAAATCTGGCACTAGGCCTTTGAAGAATGAACGGAGCACGCTGTTTCCTTTAGATTATGTTTATTGGTAATCTCATCATTATCTAGCAGGAGACTAGCCGCAACATCACAATTAATGTATCAAGATAAAATATATGCACAACATTCATTAAACAAATAATGACAAAAATCTTATATCCGTATTCAACCCAAAATTTTTTAATTTTAAGTATCATATTGACCGCGATGTCTAATCTCTCTCGATTCCCCGACATTTGAAGATTATGATGTGTCATATAACATCTGATAAATGCGATCCCAACATTAACCTATATCATAGAACATATAATAATCCTATATATACTAGATGCGACATCTCAAACGAGGATAGTAGACCAGTGCAAGTATGCCGGCCAGCATACTCTCCCCCACATGCAGCTGGGAACTCGTAGAGATTACACGAGCTTTACGTTCGGAAATTGTGTCTTCAAAATACACAATTGATAATACACAATTTTCGAACGAAAAGTGCGTGTTATCTCTACGAGTGCTCAGCTGCGTGTGGGGGAGAGTACACCGGCCTGCATACTTGCACTGGTCGAATGTCCTCGTTTGAGATGTCGCATCTAGTGTTTATAGGTCAATGGATTCCAATCGAAAATTATGTGTACATCGGATAAACTACTGTTTCACATCATGGCGATGGACTCCAAAATGAAACATAATTCGGATGCGATTACTCTCGCTGAGAAGAAACCAAAAAGAAACTCTAACGAGGTTAATCTTTTTAATATGCACTTTAATTTTATTGTCACTTACCTTACTAGACGACTAGATTAGACTAGAACTGTCAGGCGGCGCCACAGTCGCAAATGCCACTATGGATATTATTACTTATTAAATTAAAATAATATTCTATAAATTTATTATGTCGTAGCAACTAACACTATTAAATTTTAATGACCATTTTATCTTCAAGAACCAAAATTATATGCGCATATTGAACTGTACTTTATGGCTTATAAATTTTATGAATCGTTGTTTTGGCAAAAATGCAACGTATACACATTTTTATTCAAGTTGAATTTCCAGTCGTCAAAAGTACGAATACGCAATCAGTTAAAAGAGATAATATCTGTAAAACACAGTTGGTACAAAACGGTTGTTGTCCTAAAACGTTCCAGTTCTCAAGGACAGCTCATTTACACTAGAGCCCTCGTAGTGCCGTAGCACTGACGTAGCACGTAGAACACTGAGGCTACGAGTTTTTGTGACGTCATTGTTATGACGCAGTTTCAAAATGTCAGTACTGTTTATGCTGCGATAGTTGTACGATAAACACACACAGGTTTGTTCTTAGTTGTAAATGTTACCAAGAGGTTTTTTCCTGGTAGTCATTTTGTAGCCTTCTGACCATCTTAATAAAATCATATTAACCCAATACTACCTTGATGGAATGCACACTAGTTTGCATTTGCTTAATATGCAAAAACAAAATTGCAATACAAGGCTACAAGCTTTTGTGACGTCAGCATTATGGCGTCGTACAGTGACACAGCAATAAAATTTCTAGCGAAAAATGTATTGCTGTCTCATCTTGCTATCTTTCTTCCCATATTTCACTTGTGTTATTGGTACTATATGTTGCTCTAACGACACAAAATACAACACAGAAAACATATGTATGGTATTTTTAGCCCTACGTAGGCTTACATCTAAACATTTAGGCGATTTAGACTTACGTTTGGCATGAAGTAGCTACGGCTAATAGTTATTAGTACTTTGAAAATGTTATGGGCTTGAAATTCGTACTAAACTTCTGCGAAAGTACAATTTCTGATGTCGTTTGAAGTTAATGCAACCGAGCTGTACCTCAGCTTGCGATACCATTTCAGACAAAGAGATATGAAAAAAAATAAAGAAAAATAACATAAATTATTTGATTATATAAATTATGTACATGCATACTATGTAAATATTAAATTAACCAAATCCGGAGGTAGATATTCGCCAAAGAATAAAGGTCACCGACATGGTTTTCATAATTTGCAAGTTGAAGTGGCAACGGCCACGTTGCTCAACTAACTGATAACCGATGGCGTAGAAAGGTTCTCAAGTGGTTACCACATTACACTGGAAGACGTAGAGTTGGTAGGCCCCACCCGGTTGACTGACGACATCGTTAAAGTTGCTTGTAGCCAATGGTTATAAGCGCTATTAGCGGTTCTTTGTGGCGTTCAATGGGAAGGCCTATTCGAACATTTCGAAATCAGATTGAAGACTGAAAAAAGGGCAGGTCAGCAGTACCCTAAACCGACGCTTATGTATAAAAGGATTAATGAGTGTAGGTGAAGCGAAAGAGATTCGTAAGGCTCGTAGCAAGTGGAAATTGGTGGTATGTATCTACCCCTACGGGAAAGAGGCATGATATTATTTATAGTGTGTTGTTTTAATGTGTTTTAAAATTATTGATATCCAAATATTTTAATGTAGTAAGTATTTAAAGTAAGACCACCACTAACGTCAACATACAGAATAAGTGGGGTGTTGTTGCGTCACAGGTATCAATACTCATAATAATCTTAAATGCTGCTGTATACTACATATAATAGTTTTGAAGCGAAATTTACTTAGCTGTTCAACACTCAACCGTTCAGCAAAGTTAAGCAACGTCACGCGCGGTCATGAGTTGGATGGGTGACCGCTAGTGACATTACTACTGAGCGTTTCCGTGCTTAGGATGGCAGTCGTTATAGCATGGTGGTAGGGCATTTTGCGAATGCCCACCTGGCTAGCTACCACCCTCAAGTAGAAAATCTGTCGCCAAGCACTTAACGGTGTGTTCCGGCAACTGTCCTTGAGAGCCAGTACTTATAGGATAGCCTGAACAACATCTTCGACCACATCCTCACTTACCATCAGGTGAGATAGAGGTCAAAGGCTAACCTATCGGGCAAAAAAAGAAATAAAAAATAGTAATATCACAAAAACATCAGAGGAGTGAGAAAGGCGGCCAGTCATAAAACTGAAGCCAAATTTTCCCTTCCCTTCGCCATTTTAACTACCCGATATTTACAAACATAATCAAATTGAGATAAAAAGCTTTTTGTAACTCCCACGTAAAACCATCCCTTCTAAATGATACATAGAATAATAAATTCTCACATCTGGCGAATTTCCCTGATTTCCACATTATTCAATTGTCGTATTTCCTTTAAATTTCAATATACAGAAATAAAGCAGTAAGAAACATGTACTTTTTTAAACGACTGCCTAAAAATGGAGTGTTTTCAGGGTTTATGTATGTATATACATTTGTGAGTTTCTTATTTCAACCGTTTCTTCTAAACAGCTTTTTCGATTTTAATGTCTTTATGTGTAAATGAGATATCGTTAAATTTGTCTTGATAACCCAAGTGACACTTTTTATTTTAAAAAAATATTATCAACGTTTATAGTAGAATATTATGCTGACCACACGTAATGTGGGATTAGAATAGGGAGAAAATGAAGAGAGTTAATTCATATGCTGTATAGTTCCGTAGCAGTCCATCAAATTTCAACTGCTGGGATACAGGCCTTTCTCTCAAATAGAGAAAGTGCAAGAAGTAAAGCCACTAGCTAAAAATTAAAGCCTGCGCAAAAACCAGCGTACTCACTACGCTGGTTTTTGCGTAGGCTTTAGTTTTTAGCTAGTGGCACACTGATCAGATCGTACAAAGTCTTTGCTATAGCTTAACAAATGCCATCCTAAGACATCAACAAGGAGCAACGTATTAACCTGCTTCCAAAAGCGGTCAACGAGCTAAAGCATTAACCATTTCACTTTACGGTTTAGAAGCAATGATAGCTGAGCAATAACAGAAACGGACTGCCATGCCGCAGGTCCATGGTTGGATTCCCCACTGCTGGCTTGAGTTTTACCGCATGCTGGAAGGACATTTTGCGAATGCTCGCCTCGACTAGCTACCAGCCTCAAGTGGAAAGTCTGTCTAAGCACGTAACTAGGTTTATTTTACTAGATATAATAATAATAAATAGATATACTATTTTTCATGTTATTGTGATGGCACAAGCTTGAGGCCCACCTGATGTTAAGCAAACTAAAGTCTACCTATAACAGATGCATTTCATCTTAAGTGACGAATTGCACTGCGCCCGTCACTTTGAGACAAACTTCTTAAGTCTCAGTACATGTAATTTCACTGGCTCTCAAGGTCTGCTGTCGGAACACACCGTTAGGAGCTTGGCTACAGATTTTTCTACTTGAGGGTGGTAGCTACCCAGGTGGGCAACCACAAAATGCCCTTCCACCATGCGGTGAAGCTCAAGCCGGCGGTGGGGATCGAACCAGGGACCTGCGGCGCGGCAGTCCATAACTATTACCGCTAGGCCATCATTGCTTCTATCATATTGTACGTAACTAGATTCGTCACTGACGAAATGCATCTACTATAGGTAGATGTTGTCGCTGTCGACATGAAGTGGCATAGTGCTTGTTTCATCACAATAAAGAAAATGGAGTCATCGTTTCAAGCGTTTCATGTTACGGACATTTAAAAACATAAATTGGAAAACATACACAAATTTTGAAATCTGAGTTACTGTTAGTACAGTACCAACATATGATCGCTCCCTCCGTGACACACGTCAAAGCAGGACATAAGAGAGACGTAGAAACGAAAGTATTACCCTATTTTATCCTAATCCTACCATAATTTAGATTGACGGGTGCTGGAGTCTTTAAAAGCTTTTTAAATGTCTCGGGAAAGTATGCAGGAAAGACGATGTGTTCTTGATATTTCAGAATGTTTATTTGAGAAAATTAATGGCATATGGTAATGAATAGATTCAGGCGTTACTTTGCGGAAATCCATTTTTAATAATAACAAATATTTTAAAAGTATTTTAAGATATCATTTAATTAATTATTTAATAAAACACTTAAAATATCTTTCTAGGAGGTCTTGACTCTACGAGCATACAAGAAGCTCGATCGTGCGCTCGTAGAGTCAAGACCTCCTGAGGATGCTTCGTTTAGAAGCGAAACGCGTCGAAAATTCTTCCGGTTTGGCTGCGTGGCATTTGTGACGTCACGTCAGCTTAACAGGAAATTAGGCGGAATTGTCATTAGATATATATCATTTTTATAAAGTTTTTTAAAGTGTTTTATTAAATAGTTAATTAAATGTTTTCTTAAAATACTTTTAAAATATTTGTTATTATTAATGGCATATGTTACAGTAACAGAAATTGAATTTCAACGCAATGTTTTTATTCTTTTGATTGTTCTTATACAACAACAACAGTTAAATTTATTATTACATTTCATGGCTTGTTAGTTTAATTTCATCTAGGTACAGTTTCAGCGATGTTACATTCTCTAGAAAACTTAATGTCCCTTGTTTAACTAATTCACATTCCTCTGAAGACCCATGAACTAAATAAGTGAAACAACTTGCTACTTTAGGTATAGTTGTTCAAGTATTTCTGTATTCTGTAAGTTTGAGCGAAACAGCCAACGAACTTAAACGACATGATATAGTTAGTTCGAGTTAAGTCTGTGTCTTGGTAGATACCACATCATGATATTTAGCCTCGAAGCATGTGATGGGGTAAGGCGTGAAAGAACCTGCAGCAAGTATAACCACTGAGCATGAGACAGGAAAATTATGAGGTCTTGGAATGACGAGCGCAGTTTTATAAGGAAAGAGGATAGTGATAATATAACTGTAATAGATAGGCGTAACGCTTACGATCATACAAGAGGACTGGCCGGTGGTCCGTCTTGTTACATATAATCACGTCTATATTCTCCGAAGTGGTAGGCAAAGGTGTAACACCTACGTTTCGCCAATTAGAATTCGGTGCCATGTAAAGGGGCGAGCCTATTTCATTCACCGGGCACAGTTTCAGGGTCATACAAAATGTTTTCTCCAACACACTGGACGAAACACAAGAACATATTACGAATAATATATTTACGCTAACAACATCTAAGACACTGAACATATTGTACGAAACACTGGCAGGGCACAAAGATAGGATACAGCATAATGTCGAGCATCTAATATACACAACACCCTACTCACAACCACGTGAGAAGTAGCATGCTGCTCATATGGCGCACTTTTCCCTTAATCGCTTCTTAGATACCCAAGGTAAGAAATGGGGAGGTGATATTCTAACTCGGCACTCCACGGGTACATATATGAAATAAACATTATAGATAATTATTCAACATGGCAATCAAAGTGGTAACAGACAGTTTTTTCGGCTTCACTTGAAACATCTTCAAAAAACTAGCCATGAGCTATGTCATCGATGGAGTCTTAGATTATTTAGTTTAATGACTTATAAAATATTGTTATAAATAGGGTTTTCAATTTAATAAAGTGTAATAATGAATTTTGTCGTATATTTGCTTCTCAAAACTTCAATTACTAGCTAAAAGGTAACTCAAAACCATTAAATTTTTATAAACTACTAAATAATTTGGCACCACTTTCATACTTTGAGTTCTAATTACATTTTAAGAAACACAGACTTACTTAATACTCAGTCTTATTAACTTAAGAACTTAAAACAGTCTAATAAACAGCCTTATAAATTTATAATAATGTTCAAACTTACAAATAACATTCTTAGAAAAATCTGTAAATATTAATTGGAATTATTTTCATCAATATATTAACATTATAATCTTTTTGTTGAAAACATACTAATATTTCATAGAACACAACAGACGATATTAATAAACAATAAGTAGGAAATGTTTTACAATATTTTTCAATACCATATGTTCTATGGAAGATTAGCAATGAAAAAGATGTCGAAAAAATGTTAAAGTTCGAGTAAAAAGACGAGCTAATTTAGTTTTGCTTAAGTATCTCAGTAAAGAATATTTTAATACAAACAAAATTATTTACTTTTAATAAAATTTAAGCTTTTGTAAAAAATAAATTGTTACAGATGATTTCAGAACACTCCAGAAGGTGGGCTCCAGCGCTTTCTGAGGAACTGATATCTCATACTGCGATCCTCAAGATGCCTGCCATGCGTGGGGATTATAGCAAAACCCCCTAATAGAGGAGGCTGTGTTCAGCAGTAGATAATCCGGCTGATACAGTACAGTTCAGATGATTTCATAAGACTTTGTAATATTATCAGTAATCAATTGCGAATGTCTTGCCTTAGTAACCTTGCTTAGTTTGTATTGCCTACTTAAAGCTGTAAGCCGTACTCAAATTAATATTGGCGAAATTATTTTGCTTGCACGACTATAATTAATTTTAGCTTTGTTCCATTGGTCAGTTTTATATGTGGTTTTGTACAAATAGGTCTTCTGAAGTCTAAAATCTTTAATGAATTTTACGATTTTGACATCAGAAATTCTGATTGTTTTGACATCAATATTTTTACCGGTATTCATCAATATTGTTACAATCAATATTGTTAAGTCGTAGAATCTGTTAAAGTTAATTTCATTATCACATACTATTGGCCTTAGTATTGCCAGTCTTTTTGGCATTATGGATTAGAGCCATATATTGATCTGGGGTGTAAATGGGTCCTTTCTTCTCTCTACGAATATTATTCTTTGTTAATGATTGGACGCTATCTGCTTCGTTTTGGTTATGCCTACGTTTTAGGAACGTGTTTTAAAGATCTAATTGGTAAGGTTGAAACGGTATAATAATACAAGCTGAAAATGATAGTTTTTTTGTTGACCACAACAATTTTCGGAGATAAAAGTTATGTCTTAATTTAGTCTATTAAAGAAATTTTATTATAAAAGAGCACTTTAAAAAAAATTTACACACAAGAACCTATTTCATTGCAGACCCTTATGCCAAAAGAAACAGAATCATTCTCATCTTTAATATTGAAGATTGTAAAGTTATAAGTAGCTATTAAATTTACTTTATTAAAAAAAAAACTAATGTTTTGCCATTAACTTGGGTTTTTGGTCCTATTTTAGACTCTGTTACAACACTGGAGATATTATTTACTGAAAAATGAGAGGTTTTTAAATTGTCATTATGATCATTTTCCTAATCCTTCAGATGAAAGTTGGCTGATCAGGTTCAAACTACTGCTTTGTTTTCTATTAAATTATTTCGTTGAATCAGAATCGTAAAATATTTTTTAACTTCTGGAATCCATTGCTCTCTTAATTAATTAAAAAAAATAAGTAAATGTTTTGAACGTCTTCAGTCTGATTTCGGTACGTTCGCTTAGGTCTTCCCCTTCCAACATTTCCGTTCACTTGTCCCATGTATAATGTGAAACGCTTGTAGCAAAGTTTGCTTAGCCATTCTTAACGGATCAGCTAAATTAAGCGATGTCTGCCGCGGTCATGAGTTGGATGGGTGGCCGCTAGTGACATTACTATTGAGTGCTTCCTTGCTTCGGAGGGCACGTTAAGCCGTCAGTCCCGGCTGTTGTCTTAGGCTGGTAGTCGTTATAGCATGGTGTGGTAGAGTATTTTGCTAATGCTCATAAATCTAACTACGACCCTCAAGAAAAAAATCTGTCGCCAAGCGCCTGACGGTGTTGTCTTAGGTTTTCGCAGATATTACCCATAGTAATTAAACAACTTTAAGCGGTTTATATCGCGTATATGTATCATTGTATGCGTCCCGACGTTTCAAACACTTTGCAGTGATCGTAGTCACGGGATGACTAACGGTGGGTTCCGGCAGCTGTCCTGTAGAGCCAGTAATTTTAAATTAGCCTAAAGAACATCTTCATCCACATCATCACTTGCCATTAGGTGAGATAGTAGTCAAAGAGTAACCTATCAAGCATAAAAAATCCTGTTTAGTCAATCTCATTTCATTCATTCTCTCTACCAACTATAATATAATATATAAAGTTGGTCCAAACCATATTAACTTACCTGTCTCGATTTTTGTTACTACATTCTTAACATACAACATCGTTCCCTGATCACACTATTCCTTATCCTGTCACTCCGTTTGCTTCTCAATGCTCTCATCTCCACTGCATATTTTATTCTACTTTCATACTATTTCTGCCATACCCAACTTTCACTACCATACATTAGTGTTGGAACCAATACTATCAGCAAGTATAGCTATACTTAAGTAATTGCTTCAATTTTGAATTTGTCGCCACAGAGCAGACGTGAGATTTCACCTTAAGGTATGTTTATATTATCTAACTTGAATAGTACCTAGTTGGTGCTGTCTCACGCCGAACGCTTAAGTTTACAAGTTTGCTGCCTTGGCATTTAGGAATAATATGAACGAAATGTTACATAAACAGTGTCTATAACATAATTGTAGGATTTACAACTGTCCAGAGCTAAGAAAGTAAATGGCATTGTTTTGAATCTTGGTGTAGAAGTTTAGAAGAACTGTGCAGACGGTTCCCGTGGGGTGCCGGGCTAGAATGTCATCCGGTATCCGGTCCATCTCTACCGGTAGGTGTCGTAAGAGGCTACTAAGGGAACCCACCAGAAAGTGGGCAGCAGCGCTTGCTGAGAAACTGATATCTCATACTGCAATCCCCAAGAAGCCTGACAAGCATGGATTATGGCAAACCCCCCATATTTTTTTTTTATCACTGATAGGTTAGCCTTTGACCACTATCTCACCTGATGGTAAGTGATGATGTGGTCGAAGATGTTGTTTAGGCTAACCTCGAAGTACTGGCTCTTAAGGATAGCTGCCGGAACACACCGTTAGGTGCTTGGCGACAGATTTTCTATTTGAGGGTGGTAGCTAGCCAGGCGGGCATTCGCAAAATGACCTACCACCATGCTATAACGACTGCCATCCAAAGACAATAACCAACAATAATAGGGGGAAGCTGTGTTCAGCAGTGGACAATCCGGCTGATACAGTACAGTACGGAAGGTGAATAGGCGTTTCATTATTTTTGTTATTGTGACAGAAGGAGCACAGGCCCATATCTGATGTTAAGCGGTATCCTCTGCCTATAACAGATGCATTTCGTCACAAATAACGACTGCACTGTGCCCGTCACCCTAATACATACAGTTGTTAAGTCTCATTATGTGCCTGTAATTATACTGGCTCTCAAGGACTGCTGCCTGAACACACTGTTTGGTGCTTCGCGACCGATTTTCTACTTGAGGGTGGTAGCTAGCCAGGCATTCGCAAAATGCCCTCCAACCATGCATTGAGGCCAGCGGCGAGGATCCAACCATGAACCTGCGACACCGCAGTGCATAGCTATAACCGCTCGGCTATTATTGCACATACAAGTGTGCTGTGTTGCTCAATACACTCGACCCTGAATTGTGGTGTAAGCCGAAGGCAAGGGCCTTATGGAGCCGAGTGCAAAATTTAGACTAATACGCACATATTTTATACCCCCCTCCCCGCCCCCATTGCTACCTGTGAGTGTCGGATGAGGTGCCTAAATGTCAAATAGCGGATGGTGGGCAGCAGCGCCTTCTGAGGTTAAACTGCGATCTCCAAGACGCGTGGGGATTATGGCATACCCCCCCTAATGGTGGAGGCTGTGTTTAGCAGTGGACAATACAGTATATATTAATTAGAGACGTATGTCAATGGGTTCATTTTTTTTTGAATGCTGATAGTCCTGGCCTTTGACCACTATCTTGTCTGATGGTAAGTGATCATGTACTCGACGATATCGTTAAGGCTGACCTAGAATTACTGGCTCTCAAGTACAGCTGCCGGACCACACCGTTAAGTGCTTGGTGACATATTTTCTACTTGTGAGTGGTAACTATCCAGATAGGAATTCTCAAAATGCCCTAACACCATGCTATAACGACTGCCATCCCATGACAACAACCGGTTAAATGTTCCGAAGCACTTCCGTGCTTTGTATTAATATCGCTAGCGGTCATGCATTAAGTCATCACTGCAGCGGACGTTTCTCAACTTAGCTAATCGGTTATAAGAACGGCTAAGCAAAAGCTGTGATCTCATAGTTACGCTACGAGCGCTTCAAAACTTGTGACGTAATGCATCTGTTAAATGCAGAGGTTACTGTTTAACATCAGGTGCGCCTCAAGATTGTTCAGGTACAATCCAAGAAAAGAAAACAATGCTACCACTCAAAAGATTAAGATTTTAAGGTATAAGGCATGTGAGCTTTGAAGCAGCATTATTAATTAAGCAGAGGATTGGGAGCTACTTTACGGGCAAGTAAATACTTACTTTGTTAATACTTATTTTGATTTGAAAACTTTTACTAAATATTTTATTAAAAAATAAACATTTTTTTTTTATATATTATATTAATATTATTTCTGTTACATAATTTCCTTACTTCGAAGATTTAAGTTAGACAATTTATACATTAACTATACATGCAGCAAAACTGATTCAGAACGTTCTAAACCCTTACATATCGGTTTCATTAATAAAAGGACCAGAAGGATCACTCCACAAAGCCATTCCAATAAATAAGCGGCTCTAGCTACGAAACAATTAAGTGCACTTTAGCTCGAAAAGCACGGCGTACCTAATATATATATATCACCTACAAGGTCTCTCTGTCTCTATTTCTATCGCATAGCTCTGATCTCTTCTGACGCGGCACGCAACGTAGAATAATCCCGTCACACGTAATTCATAGCAATAGATTTTTGTTCAACCAGCCAAGTGCGAGTTCAAAATCGACCCGAATCTTAACTATTATTGTAATAAACATATTACTTAGCTACCAAGTTAATATATGGCAATGTATTGGTTCGAAGTGGCCTGAAAAATAATGGTCTCATATTAGTTTTGGTCATTGTTCTACAGAACATATCTAATATTACAAAACTACAAATTTACTAGATAAAAAATATAATCATGTGCAGACCTGCCGATCAGGCGTTATTGCAAACAACAGTACTAAAAATATTTAATTTGTACAAATTAAAGGGTTGTTACTCAGTATACCTACGAGCTGATTTACGGATGGACAGGTCAAACAGCAGAGTCGTAATAATTAAGCTCCATTTTTCCCTTTGGGCATGGATCACTAAAGCTTATTTATACCGCAAGCTCTAAATTAATGTAAGCTAGTTTATTCAAGCTACAGAAATATCAAACAGCCATTCCTGCAACGAGACATACTAAAACATAGCAAGCTAAAATTACAACATTGAATGCTGCCAACGCTGCATCCCAGCAAATCTCGTTTAATCAACGCCATTTTGTATACGCTCCGCCATTTTGCATACATTCCGCCATTTTGTATACGTTGCGCCATTTTTGTTTGGAGTTACGTCGGATTGGCGGCAAACTAGAGCAAACTGTCGTTTAATCTTTATCTGCATGAAGTTCGCTACGGGTTTCATTGAATAGATGTGGAACGAAGCTTAAAATGGAATACTCCGGCTTAACATTTAAGTCCTACATATAAATTAATTTAAACTACAAAATTACAAATATATGAGAGGAAAAATTTTAGTCATGTGCAGGGTCCATCAACCCTTTAGCTGGGATATGCTCTAACCAATTGAGCTAACATGATACAATGAGGTCATACCTCAAGTTTTTCCTATAGTTCTTTAACCATCGTATTGGGATGGATTGGGATGATCATTTACGAGTATAAAACCAATTGCAAAATTGGTCTTGTTTGTGGTACAACGTAAGTTGTACTATAGATGTCGCTCCATCCCAATACGGTGGTTAAAGAACGATAGGAAAAAATTAAATGATGACGTCATTGTCATGTTAGCTCAATTGGTTAGAGCATACCCCGGCTAAAGGGGTGGATGGACGCGGGTTCGAATCCCGCATATGACTTAAATTTTTCCTCTCGTATATTTGTAAATTTGTAATGTAATCCGCATAGCAGCCGCTATTGCAAACATACTGAATCAGCCGGATCGTCCACTTCTGAACACAGCATCCCCTATTAAGGGGGTATTTGCCATAATCCTCACGCTTCGCAGGCAGCTTGGGGATCGCAGTGTAAGATGATAGTTCTTGAGAGGCGCTGCTGCCCACCGTCCAGTATTAAAATACCGGACTTAACATCAGGCGGTAACACAGGTGAGGTTACACAGTTATGGGGAGGTGAAATTCTAACCCGGCACCCCACGGGGGTTCTAACCCGGCACCCCACTGGGGTAACCCGGCACCCCACGGGGGAAAAACAATATTATAATTAACTTAACTTATTTTAGTCACGTCGTTTGCAGAAACCCTGACAGATTAGAAAAGATGATGGTAATTGGTTAGGTCGACCGTAGAGGTAGACCGGTAGAGGTTACCCGTAGATCCAATCTTATAAAAAAAGCTCACTGGCCTGTCAAACTTAAAGATGGCTACCAAAGACTGAAGCACGTGGAAGGGACTAGTACATCGAGGGATCGACATTATTTCAGACTCGAGACGACCTTCAGTAATGAAGAGGCTTATGAGATATATAAATTCATATTTCTAGACCTACTTAAATAAATTCGTCGTAAGATTTTTGCAAATAGTTTCTTAAACATTTTCATGTAGATACATACTTGAAAAATGAATACTATTGAATGCTAACTTCTAGGTTAGCCTGAACAACATCTTCGACCACATCATCACTTACCATCAGGTGAGATAGAGGTCAAAGGCTATTCAATCAGGCAAAAAAAAAAAACTTATATATTCATATACCTAATGAATTAATATAACAATGAGAAACATTTATTTCACTTTACATTTATAAGTTTTTTTTAAATATTGTTTGTAATAACGCCTGCAGTTTTTTTTTCTTATTCCTGATAGGTTAGCCTTTGAACACTATTTCACCTGATGGTAAGTGATGATGTGGTTGAAGATTTTGTTCAGGCAAACCTAGAAGTACTGGCTCTCAAGGACAGTTGCCGGAACACACCGTAAGGTGCTGGGCGACAGATTTTCTACTTAAGGGTGGTGGCTAGTCAGGCGGGCATTTCGCAAATGCCCTACCACCATGCTATAACGACTGCCATCCTAAGACGACAACCGGGACCGACGGCTTAACGTGCCCTCTGAAGCACGGAAGCGCTCAGTAGTAATGTCACTAGCCGTCACCCATCCAACTCATGACCGCGGGTGACGTTACTTAACTTTGCTGATCGGTTAAGAACAGCTAAGTAAACTTCGTTACGAGCGCTTCAGTAGTAAGTAATGAACCTTATTACAAATGAAAATACTTTATTTGAAAACAATGATTTTTCAGACAGTTAAAAGACATGCAGAGCCCACACAAAAAAATCTTGTGTCGTGGCGATCTGATTCTTTCTCTAACATATCATATATCATAATATCGGAGTTTATTGTTATACGATATGGCTCCATATCATTAAGTATATATTTCAGTACCTTAATACAATATTTTTGGGGTGTGTGTGAGCGAGTAAGAGTTTTTTATTATTTATTTATTAAATTGTGACTGATCAAGCCCGAGGCCTACCTGATGTTAAGTGGACTAACCTCTTCCTATAACAGACGCATTTTGTTAATGACGAATTGCACTGTGCCCGTCACACTGAGAAGTACAGTTTTTGGTCTCATGTGCCTGTAATTCTTCTGGCTCTCAAGGACTGTTGCCGGAACACACTGGTGGTGACAAATTTTCCACTTGAGGGTGGTCCCTAGCCAGGCGGGCATTCGCAAAAAGCCCTTCCACCATGCGGTGAAGCACAAGCCCGCGGCGGGATTCAAACCATGGACCTGCTGCACGGCAGTCCATAGCCAATGCCACTGAGCTAAAACTGAGTTTGTGTGTATCTATGAAGTGCAATATATATAATAACTGTGTTGTTTGTAACTTCTACACGCTCAAACGGCTAGACCAATTTTAATAAAATTTGGTATAGAGGCGCTGCGCCATATTAACACATAGGATACGTTTCATCATCATCATCACCAGGCCAGGGTCACTGCGGGGTGCACTGTACTGTACTGTAACAGCCGACTCGTCCACTGCTGAACACAGCCTGCCTATTATGGGGTATTTGCCATAATCCCCACGCTTGGCAGGCGGCTTGGGGATCGCAGTGTAAGATGGCAGTTCTTTAGATGGTGCTGCTGCCACCCACCAGTATTTTTCTCTTAGTCGCCTCTTACAGCACCCACGGGATGACATGGGGAGGTGCAATTTTAACCCGGCACCCCACGGGGGGTGCAGCTAGTGTTAAATAAATCATAGGTTAACTTTTAGCAAATCTTCAGTTTCATCTTGGCTGAGATTTCTAAATCCTCTGTTTATATCGATTCTAGCTTGCCAGGTTGTTTGTGTTCTCAGATAAGTAATGACTTTACTTGTGTTGTTATATATATGGACCAGGAAACTCCGACGACGGTGTGCCAATTTTGTGTTCAACTTCTAATTGCAACTATTAATTGATGAAATATGTGACCTTTTTTTTTTAATTCGAAATAGGTTCGCGTTTGAGCACACCCTGCCTGATGTTAAGCATTGATGTGGTATAAGATGGAGCACGCTTACCTACAATAAACCTATTTACTCTCGATTTGAAGACACCCATATTGTATTCATCGGGAGAGACTGACCACGGTAAGGAGTTCCACTCTTTCGCAGTAAGTTTTTCAGTTTTCTTTTTTTATTTTTCACTTGTTCAAGTTTTACACCATTAATTATAATTTTAGACAATAGGTCCTTGTTATCCCTTTACCCAAAAGAATCCTTGTTATCCCTTTACCCAAATTCAAAATCATTTTTACCATATTTTGTATTACTAACGTTATAAGAAGCAACTTACCTTTTGACAGGGGTGTATACTCTTGACGGATTAAATTCTCTACCTTTCAAATCGTGTAAACCACTGTTTAAATCCAAAGATCAAACGGCCTCGCTTACGCCATTCCTACAGCTTCCTCTAACTCCCATTTTGATATTTCTATATGAATTTAATATGAATATTTTGATATAGGTAAGTATATAAAAAAATTTCACTATAAGTAGGTATATAAAAATATTTTTATAAATACACTAAAATATCATTAAAAATTTCTAAAAAAACATATATATAAATTAAATTTTTGTGAATAGATTCAGGCGTTTTTAGCGAAAATCCATATTTAATAATTACAAATATTTTAAGAAATCATCAAATTTATGTTCGATCGAGATTTCTGGGTCGTGTGCGTAGATTCAAGACCTCCTGAGGATGCTTCGTGTAGAAGCGAAATGCGACGAAAATTCTTCCCGTTTCACGTCACAAACGCCACGCAGCGTGGCGTTTGTGACGTCACGTCGTCTTAACAGGAAAATTAAGCGGATTTGTCACTATAAAACACTTAAATATACATATATATATATTTTTAAGGGTTTTAATAAAATATTAATTTAATGTTTTCTTAAAATATTTGTTATTATATTATATTTTTTGTGTCAAGTATATAAATAACACAAAAATTCATCTGGCACTATGTACCTCGCGCAATGCAATCGGTTCGGCTTATGATAAGCAGTTACTCATGCGGTGCATTCAACAGATCAAACCGCTTAGCGGGTCGTATGGTGCAAGGGATACGAAAAGGCGAACTAGTAACATTGTAGACAACATTATCAAGTTTGAGAGTATCACAAAATAGTTGTCTGATTTATATGAAAGGTAACACAATAATACGTATTAATGTTCAGAATGTATGTTATTTAGACGGAACCAGCTCGAAGCCCAACCAGATGTTAAGCGGACTAACCTTTGCCAATAACAGATGCATTTTACCACAAGTCACAAATTGCACTGCGCCGTCACCTTGAGACATAGTTGTTAAGTCTCATATGCCTGTAATTTCACTGGCTCTCAAGGACTGCTGCCCGAACACACCGTTAGTTGCTTGGCGACAGATTTACTACATGAAGGTGGTAGCTAGCCAGGTGGGCATTCGCGAATTGTCCTACCACCATGGGCCCTATCTACCTTATATTTTAATATAATAATATTTGCCTTAACGCTGACGAAGTGAAAACGACAAAGTGTTCATGTATTTCCTGTATATTGACAATATTACCTGTATGTTTTGTTAATTAACTTTGGCAGTCGCTGGTTTAACCTCATCGTCGTCAGGAAACAGAGGCACATTCCATAAAGCTCTGTTAGATGATCACTTCGAAATTATTTCGGATGGAAGAAGATAACTTCCAGCCAGACTTAGAACCCGCTGCCCCAGAATACCGTCCTGGTGCATTCCCAATTGTGCTTTGGAAGCGGGTGCTGGACAGTTGAATTTTCTCCATCCGCTTAAATGCACGTCTTCTTGACGTTAGCGACATCTACCCAAGTAGCAGAAGATTACTACCAGTCACCACATGACCACTATCACTGCAAAGTGTTTAAAACATCTCGGGACAAAAATAATGATATATATACGCGATTTAAACCGTTTAGACAATTTATCAAAACTGGCAAGTTGGTATACAATTAACAATGAACATCAAATCGATGAAACCATTTTTTAATTTGACTAGTTTTATTTATAAAAAGCATTGACCAATACTATGCGAAAACATAGAAATTATGTCAAATGGAAATAATGTGGTGTTTTCTATGCTATCCTACTAATATTTTAAACGCGACAATTTGTAAGTAAGTACGGATGTTTGTTATACTTTCACGCAAAAACTACTGAATGGATTTTGATTAAACTTTATAATAATATTTTTTACACATCAAAATAACACATTAGCTATAATTTATAAAGATATTATGTGAATTGTCCAAAATATAAAGGTAGATCTATCCGCAATAACTCTTTTATGTGTAAGACAGTTATTTACATGTGTAAAATATTTATTATCGCCAAAACAGTGAATTATAAATAATAGAAAAGATAACATTTTATTTCTAATGCATATTTGGTATTAACAAATGGATAGATACAAAAACCACAAAAATATGAACGTTAGAATACGCTCTGGGGTCAATCTGACCCCCTATCACCATGTGGGTGTAACCGCGGGGCGCTGCTAGATTTAAATAATACTAGTCAAAATAAAAAAGATGATCACTTCGACCCAACACCGCCAAAGTTGATTCTAAATCCACCACGAGTGATTCTGATTTCCGATCGTAAACCCTGATGTATCGATCGTTACGGATAATCGATAACTCATCGATAATAGCCTTAGTATAAACTCGAGTTTTAGCGAGATGAAAATAACAGACCAGCATACCAGGGCTCTATGAGTTGAAAGTACTTACGGAACATCTGATTTTAATATTTGATTAAAACTGCAGTAAATTGTAGACATATTTAAACAATTATTATATCGATAAAACTTGCGTTGTTCAACTGAGTACATTGATCTCAATATTTTATTAATCATGGAAATCTCACGGCTGGACTAAACAGGGTAAAATCAAACTATTCCGATGAACAAAGTTGGTTAAATTTATAAGTCTTTTTATTGTCTTTTAATTTTATTTGAAAATTGGTAGGACTTTTCAATAAAAGTTTGTATTGGTTAGTAATACCGCAGTGCAAGTATTCTGCATCCAAACAGTAGCGGGAAAACACTACTGTGTTTCTAGGTTCTGAAGGGTACAGTATCAAGATAAATTATTGGGTAAACGAGAGATAAGAAGTAACGCTTCCGAGTGACGATCGATTGAGCGCACTACATTCGATCTATTAGTGAGTTACTCTATCTAGGTAAATTAAGAATCTGAAGCAATGATGGCTGAGCGGTAATAGCTATGGACTGCCGCCCCGCAGTACCCTGGTTCGATCCCCACTGCGCGACCGCCGGCTTGAGCTTCACTGCATGGTGGAAGGGCATTTTGCGATTGCCCGCCTGGCTAGCTACCACCCTCAAGTATAAAATCTGTCTCCAAGCACCTAACGGTGTGTTCCGGCAGTAGTCCTTGAGAGCCAGTGAAATTACAGGCACATGAGACTTAACAACTATGTCTCAAGGTGATGGGTGCAGTGCAATTCGTGACTTGTGATGAAATGCTTCTGTTATAGGCAGAGGTTAGTCCGCTTAACATCAGGTGGGCCTCTAGCTTGTTCCATCACAATAACATACAAAAAAAAAATAACAAGGTGGCCAATTTTTCAGTCTAGAAATTTAATTAATTTATTTTATATTTCTTAAAACAGTCAGGTGAAAGAGACCTTCCTAGTCAATCTACTTAGAATGACGAGCCAAGCTCGACTAAAGTCTTTCAAAACTATCACCGAACCGATACTCTTTCAGATGCATTTAGCATGCACCTCGCCTCTGAAAGTATGCTCGGATGTTCATTTGACGATAAGAAAACCGACTTCGCTTGAGCTCTTTGAAATTCATGAGAGGAAAGTCCATTCGTGCAAAGATAATCTACACAAAAGAGTTTTGAGTATACAAAGGCACTCTATTTACCTACTAACTAAAGTGATTTTATAATATATTCATTTTTATAGCAGATTTTGTATAATATGACCACAATTTCACCTGATAGTAAGTGATGAAAAAAAAAACAGCAATGGGTTGCTGTGCAGCATGTCCATGGTTCGATCCCACCGCCGGCTTAAGCTTCAATAGAAGGAGCATTTTGCGAATGCTCGTTGGCTAGCTATCACCCTCAAGTAGGAAATCTGTCGTCAAACACAGCTCAATGTGTTCCGGCAAAAGTCTTTGATAGCTAGTAAGCAATTATGAAATTACTTGCCGTATCGTATATTCGAGAAAAAGCTGCATACACTATATTAAAGTAAATGTCAGTTTCCCAAACAGCACTCCCATGTTTCCCAAATCGAATCGACTTAAGTGCTAAATAGCTTTACGTGCAAAATGTATTTAGTTTGTAGGAATAAAAAAAAAATAATGTTATTCTTGATCATATTTTCTAAGGCCAAGAAAAGTCTTAAGGCCAAGAAAAATTACATTTGCGATTTCACCATCACTGGCTCTCTTTCACTCCTACGCAGTACAATAGTGACAAAAATTCAGCATTTGACAGAGTTTTATCCTCCCCCTTGAATCACGAAAGTACTCAGTAGCAAATGGCCCTAGCGGTCACCCATCCAAGTAGTACGAGAGCGAGTAGAGAATATTGTTTAAGCCTACGTGAATGAGGTCAGATATCTCTTACCCAACCGTTTAAACATCATATACATCATGACTGAACGAGATTTATGAAGTTTAAATGATTTGAAAATGTTTTACGTATAAATGATGCAACGTAGGTATTAAATTAGTTTCCCTCGCTGCCTACGCTACAACGTAAACATCCTAAGACGATATCTCTAGACTTGATAGAATCTGTATCTAGTTTAGAGTTTAGATTGCTTCACCTTTGCACCACTGACCTTAACCTTACGATCAACCTAGATACTGGAGGATGTATCGTGAAATGTTTTAGCCGGTTGTTACGCAGATTAGGCCGGATAACGTTTGTTGTATCTATCAAAATCGTTATACATGTTGCGATAACAAGAACGAAATGTCATTTTATATAATAACTGCTTTGACGGTTTTTATGAATATGTTAATCGACCAAGTCAGCACGCAGTGCGAACGAAGCGTCTCTGCTTCAGCTTACATATAAATGTTTTCGTATATCTAGTTGTTCTCCTCTACAGGTCGCATTCCTAAACTGATACTTTGTGAGCAGACTTTTTTGGCAGAACATCTTATTCATCCGATTAACTTAAAGGAGCCCAGGGTGTTAATCAAATCATAATAGAATTGCATCAGCTTTTGGGATGAACACCTAATAAATATAAATAACTTTTGTGTTTTGTTGACTCATACTAAAGAAGACGTAAACCAATAACCAATATTACTGGCTATACTTACTATGCCCATTAATAACCAATACCCACATAGCTTTTGTTTGCTACTTTTTTCTCTTTAAGGTTAAGCTTTCTTTTTTATCTTTTTTTTTCGCGCGTTATGTAGTATATATATTGAGCAATAATCTTATTAATAAGAGTAACTATAAATAGGTGAACAAATAAATATCATACGCTCCTTGTGATCGGAACGGGGAGGGGTGCAACAGAGGGGCGCGGCGTGCACTCATGGCAAATTAATATCATCAATTTTCAGAATATAACTATGATTTCTAGATTTTGTGGCCCATTCCCCCATCAACATGCGCAGTGAACCTCTATTCAATTCTAATCATGGTCAGACTCGAGGTATTTTTTTTTTTATGCCTTATATGTTAGCCTTTGACCACTATCTCACCTGATGGTAAGTGATGATGTGGTCTAAGATGTTGTTCAGACTAACCTAGAAGTACTGGCTCTCAAGGACAGCTGCCGGAACACACCGTTAGGTGCTTGGCGAGAGATTTTCTACTTGGTTTACAGATCTAAGAGGCACTAGTACCTATGAGTATATTGCATCCGTGGCAATGGGAGAGGAATTTGTACACACATTGTTTTATTCACGTTTAATGTCGTACTTGGCTGAAGTACTCTACAAAACAATTGATTACTTTTTGATGTTTTATGCCCGGTTCCAATATTGAACCATCCGCTATTTGCCATAGCATTCGCTAAAAATCAATAGTTTTTAGGGTTCCGTACCCAAAGGGTACGAACGGGACCCTATTACAGAGACTTCGCTGTCCGTCCGTCCGTCTGTTAGGCACTTGGCCACAGACTTTCTACTTGAGGGTGGTAGCTAGCCAGGCCTTCCGAAGCACGAAAGCGCTCAGTAGTAATGTCACTAGCGGTCACCCATCCAACTCATGACCGCGGCGGACGATGGTTAACTTTGCTGATCGGTTAAGAACAGCTAAGCAAGCTTCACTACGAGTGCTGAAAAAAAAACTGTGTTCCTAGTTGTCATAGCAATACCATGGTAACAGCTGGTAATCTGTTATCTCAGTTACCAGTAGTATTTGAATGAAACACTTTCGACTTATGTCTGGTCGAAAAAACAACCGATCATACAGAAAACGATCCATTTTTGCGTTATAGGACTGGAAATACTGGACATTAACTAAATGGTAGAACCAGTCCAATCGGTATAATTACCGATACTTACGATTTTGATGAACCAACCCACATAAATTGATTAGTTTGTCGCTCTATTTTGGTAGCACGCACGTATCGAATATCATTAATAATCTAAAATAATGGTTTATCTATACGCAATGATGGCCGAGCGGTAATAGCCATGGACTGTCGTGCCACAGTACCCTGGTTCGATCCCCACCGCCGGCTTAAGCTTCACCGCATGGTGGAAGGGCATTTTGCGATTGCCCGCCTGGCTAGCTACCACCCTCAAGTAGAAAATCTGTCGCCAAGCACCTAACGGTGTGTTCCGGCAGAAGTCCTTGAGAGCCAGTGAAATTACAGGCACATGAGACTTAACAACTATGTCTCAAAGTGACGGGCGCAGTGAAATTCGTGACTTATGATGAAATGCATCTGTTATAGGCTTGAGGTTAGTCCGTTTAACATCAGGTGGGCCTTAAGTTTGTTCCGTCACAATAACATAAAAAAACCACATAAAATAAATATTTTACATCACACAGTTATTATGCTTTTTAAAATTATAACAGTCTTCGAAAACGCCGAGCATAAAACTTAAGCCGGATAGGTGCAAAACTTTACCCAGTTAGCTTACCTAGTTTAAAGTTATACAGTTTGTTCTCGTTATCTTGGTGGTGATGGGTCCTAACGTTGTAGTCTTACCTGCAACAAATAAGTTTTACATTAGCTTGAATTATTACCTAAATATTATGGAAGAAATCCAGCATACTACACTAACATATTGGAAAATTTTATGAAAGATATGTCACCGTTGTTTTGGCTAGTATATTTGGTGTAATAAAAATCATATTCGCGTGAATTAAGCGCTTATAACGTTTTTATAAACACTCTAAGAGCTCAAAACGTAGAGCAAAAATACATAACAGTACTTCAACATCTGTATAGTAATATGTCAAGCAGGATCAAACTAGAAACTATAGGCCCGAGATTCCCAGTAAAGAAAGGAGTCAGACAAGGCGACTCCTTATCCTCAAAGATTTTTATAGCGATATTAGAATCCATAATAAGTAAATTAGACTGGAAGAACCGGGGTCTGTACGTCCGAGGTAAATACCTAAGCCATTTAAGGTTCGCTGATGACTTGGTTTTGCTAGTGGAATCGAGCCACCAACTACAATACATGTTAGACACTTTACATGTAGCAAGCCAGCAAGTGGGCTTAGAAATAAATATCACGAACCCAAAATCATCACCAACTCTATAAAAAGAATTATAACAATTGGCGATGAAGAATTAGAATATGTAAATCAGTATGTATATTTAGGAAAATAAATTGGTTTCAACAGGGATAGCAATTATCTAGAAGTGGAGATAAGAGTCAGACGTACATGGAATAAATATTGGAGCTACAAAGAGATATTTAAAAGCAAATTGCCTATAAAGCTAAAGAAAAGGGTCATGGACTCATGCCTCATTCCTTGCCTAACATACGCATGCCAAACATGGAAATTCACAAATAAAATAAATACATGCCAGCGAGGAATAGAATGCAGTATGTTAAACATCAAGAAAATACAGAAGATAAAACACACCAAAATCAGATCTAAAACTAAAGCAATAGATGCTTGCAGTCACAGTCAAAGGCTAAAGTGGAAGTGGGCCGGTCACATAGCTCGGCTGGAAGATCTTAGATGGACAAAAACAGTTACGATGTGGAAAGGCCCATTAGGCAAGCGCAGTAGAGGAAGACCATTTACTAGATGGGAAAATAACATTAAAAAAATTGCTGGCCCACAATGGGAAAAAATAGCCCAAAACCGAGAGAAATGGAAAGATTTGGAGGATGGGACTTCACCTGAGAGGGGTTCCAGGGAAAAAAGAAAACTTGTAACAGCCGACTCGTCCACTGCTGAACACAGCCTCCCCTATTAAGGGGGTACCTGCCACAATCCCCACGCTTGGCAGGCGGCTTGGGGATCGCAGTGTAAGATTGTATTTCTTTAGAAGGCGCTGCTGCCCACCCTCCAGTATTTTTCCCCTTAGTCGCCTCTTACGACACCCACAGGATGATATGGGGAGGTGCAATTCTAACCCGACACCCCACGAGGTGCACATACATACCAAGTAAATATTTATTTCCAACATAATTATCTATATATATATATGCTGTATTTAATGTGCTTATTAATAAATGTAAGTAGTAGGCGTAGTTAGGTACCAGTGAAATTTATCTTTTGTTTTGTTTTATTGTAAACTGGAAATAAAAGGCTATTTTTTTTATTTATTAACGTTTTTATGTCATAAATTAGACGTTAATTTGGTTTACAATGTTTTAAAATCGGAGTTTATTCAAAAATAATAACGACTAATTCTGAGTTAAACAAATTAAAGAATTTTAATATTGTTAGGTTTGCAATAACGCCTGGTATGCGGATTACATTACAAAATCACAAATATACGACAGGAAAAATTTAAGTCATGTGCGGGATTCGAACCCGCGTCCATCCACCCCTTGAGCCGGGGTATGCTCTAACCAATTGAGCTAACACGACATGACGTCATTACTCAAATCTTTCCTATCGTTCTTTAACCATCGTATTGGGATGGAGCGACATCTGTAGTACCACTTGCGTTGTACTACAAACAAGACCAATTTTGCAATTGGATTTATACTTGTAAATGATGACGCAACCTTATAATTTTAATATTGTTCGGTTTGCAATAAAGCCTGCTATGCGGATTACACAACAAAATCACATATATAAGATAGAAAAAGGGATGGATGGACGCGGGTTCGAATCCCGCACATGACTTAAATTTTTCCTATCGTATATTTGTGATTTTGTAAATTAAAGAATGTAAAAAAAATAAAACAACATTGAATTGAAGATTTATCTAGAATATTACGTCATACTCTAAAAACCCGCTAAAATTCCATTTTGAACTTCAACCGCAAAAATTATAACATCCATAAAACATAACTTTGTTGTAAACAGTTACAGCAATTCTCGCAAAGTTCTGAGTGGAGCAGACCAACAGGTGTTGAAATAATGACCATGCACCTTTACATTTAAATTTCATTCTGTAGTTTCGCCGGAGCTAAATGCATTTTAAATTTTTAGTTTGAGATGAATTGGCAAGCTTATTTGGCCGGATAGAAATATTTATGCCGAATAATTTTCTTGTCCGAGTGTTGTGTATGGAAAATATTTTACATATCGTTTGATATTGAATTTCTTATCGGATAAAGTTGAAATGCTTGAACATTTTCTTGTTAGGTAGAATTTAGATTATGGAAATAATATTTTATGCAAGGTTGCAAAGTTGTTATTCGGCGCGAGTACTTTTATTGCAACTGTGTTTTTTTTTAAAACGCTCGTAGCGAATTTTACTTAGCTGTTCTTAACCGATCAGCAAAGTTAAGCAACGTCCGCCGCGGTCATGAGTTGGATGAGTGACCGCTATTGACATTACTACTGAGTGCTTCCGTGCTTCGGAGGGCACGTTAAGCCGTCGGTCCCGGTTGTTGTCTTAAATTTGCAGTCGTTATATCATGGTGATAGGGTATTTTACGAATGTCTGCCTGGCTAACTACCAATACAGTAGAATCTAGCTACAATGACACTCAAGGAGTCGGCGGCATTTTGCCGTAGTTACTATCCGGGCGTCGCACAAAACGATCAAATAATCTTTTCTTTTTATCTATAACTGAGGCTAGCGGTAGCCTTAGACCACTCACTCACCTGATGGTTATTGATGATGTGGTCGAAGATGTTGTTCAGGCTAACCTAGAAAAATAACTGGACAGTTGCCGGAACACACCTTCAGGTGCTTGGCGACAGATTTTCTACTTAAGGGTGTTTTTTTTTGTTTTTTTTTTATGTTATTGTGACGGAACAAGCCCGAGGCCCACCTGATGTTAAGTGGACTCACCTCTGCCTATAACAGTCGCATTTCGTCAGCGACGAATTGCACTGTGCCCGTCACACTGAGACGTCCAGTAATTAGGTCTCATTAGCCTGTAATTTTTCTGGCTCTCAAGGACTGCTGCCGGAACACACTGTTAGGTGCTTGGCGACAGATTTTCTACTTGAGGGTGGTCGCTAGCCAGGCGGGCATTCATAAAATGCCCTTCCACCATGCGGTGAAGCTCAAGCTCTGGGCGGGATTCGAACCATGGACCTGCTGCACGGCAGTCCATAGCCAATGCCACTGAGCCATCACTGCTTCGAGTAGTCAGGTGGGCATTCGCAAAATGCCCTACCACCATTATAAAGACTGTCATCCTAATACAACAACCGGGACCAAAGGCTTAACGTGCCCTGCGAAGCACGTGCGCGCTCAGAAGTAATGTCATTAGCGGTCACCCATCCAACTCATGACAGCAGCGGATGTCGCTTAACTTAGATGATCGATAAAGAAGATCTAAGCAGACTTCGCTACGACCGCTTCAAAATGTTTCGAGGCCCACCTGTTGTTAAGCGGACTAATCTCTGCCTAATAACAGATGCATTTCATCACAACACAACAACCGGGACCAAAGGCTTAACGTGCCCTCCGAAGCACGTTCGCGCTCAGAAGTAATTAATGTCTAGCATTCACCCATCCCAGTCATGATCGCACGGTTGCTTAACTTAGTTGAACGACCAAGCAAACTATGCTACGAGCTCAAAAACACATACATGTACATTATATTAACATATTATTTAATTTCTCATTTACATAGCAATTTGAGATCAAAATTGCGGCACCAACTCATCGCAGTGCAAAGTGCACGCCTTCATTTCCGTCTCCGAGAAAGTTAAATTCAAATTGACAGCCGAGCGAACGTATCACCGAGTTGGCGCCGAGCGCCGTGTGTGACACTGCCTTTATAATTACCCTTACCATGGGTTCTCTTTGG
This sequence comes from Plagodis pulveraria, assembly GCA_963890685.1. Taxonomy (NCBI): domain Eukaryota; kingdom Metazoa; phylum Arthropoda; class Insecta; order Lepidoptera; family Geometridae; genus Plagodis; species Plagodis pulveraria. Next base: position 21,359,001 of record OY982972.1, read on the forward strand.
TTTCATTTTATTTTTGCCAAGCAAAGATTCGATGGAGTATTAAAGGAGTATTTTATATGTAGTAATATAAACATATAGTGTAATAATTTTATAATATCTTCTATACTTATAATAAAACTGTAACAGGTCCAATTCTATACATTGAAGATATTATGCGAAAAAAAAAATTGAGAGCACTCTGTAGCTGACACTGATGCCAAAACTATATTTTTTTTATTTTTGTCTGTCTGTCTGTCTTTCTGTCTGTCTGTATCCCGGCCGCGCATCACTCCAAAACTACTGAATGGAATTCAATGAAACTTAACACGATTTGAGTTCATACTACAAATAAGGTTATTGTATACTTTTTATCCCGAAATTCAGCACGGTTCCCTCGGGAAAGGGGATGAAAGTCAAAATGTACACTTAGTTGTAATTTATCAACGCGTAGTCCGATTTCAATTATTCTTTTTTTGTTAGAATAGTGACGAGTGAACTCGGAAGCCTACGGGCAGCCCGGTACCCCATGGGCAACCCAGCACCCCATGGGCTACTGAATGGAATTCAATGTAACTTCACACGATTTGAGTTCATACTACGAAGAAGGTTATATTTTACTGTTTATCCCGAAATTCAGCACGGTTCCCTCGGGAAAGGGGATGAAAGTCAAAATGTTACTTAGTCTAGGTAATTTACTGTCTATTACTGTCTTCTGGAAAAACAAGCTGGGAGTTATCAAACCCAAAGTAAAAAGCTTCTTTCTGAGCTATGCTTTACTAAGAGTGCTTCACCACAGACCACAGCGTTGCTTAATATGAGATAAACAGTGCTCAAATGTGAATAATTAGTTTGCAGGTACGGCAATCGCGTACGAAGTCGCAGGTAAAGCTAGTATTTTATATAATCTCATTCGGTAATATTCCAATTATGAAATGAAAGACAGGCTTTTACTGGCATATTTTATTTACATACTTCTTTAAGAAAATTAAAAAGGTAAATTAAAGCATTATTCTCCTAACAAAACAATGCTTTGAAACATTTTTTTAATAATTTTCGCGCTGGTTCCGAACCATAGATCAATAACAGACTTTTACCATTTTGGCGCTATTTCGTACATACGAATTTGAGTAATATTTTGTTAGATATAAATTTTGTTTAATGTAGCCATGAGATTAAATAAAGTAGTGTATGCAACTGCATATAATTAGGTATTAAAACACTCGTGTAATCTTATTTTGAAACTACACTCATGTTTTAATACCCTCTATTATATGCCTCTATTATATGAGTTGCATAAACTACTATTGTAACACTTTGTTAAAATACGTTTAAAAAGAATGGCCCTAAGTTCCTTGCCAATCGTCTATACATTTATTTATTTGAGCGTGGCAGCATTATGTATTTTTTCAATATTGAAATTTAAAATTGACCTTTATAAGATCGTCGTAGACACATAAATTAGGAAGAAAGTATTGGCGTGTCTGGCGATATGTTTTTTATAACAAAACACTACTAAATATAACATAACATTAAAACGATAGCGTTTCGGCAAGCATTACAGGCCTATAGGTAGTCCTAATGCTCTAGTTCACTATCAGTTGACAGCGTGATCAGAATGGTGGCAGCATTGCCACGTTGGGTTGCAATACCTATTAGTTGAGTCAAATAAGTGTAATCAGCATTTGTATAAGTTACACTTCTTCACATATTTATTCGTATATTTTTTTATTTTTATGCTAGATAGGTTAGCCTTTGACCACTATCTCCCCTGATGGTAAGTGATGATGTGGTCGAAGATGATGTTCAGGCTAATCTAGAAGTACTGGCTCTCAAGGACAGCTGCCGGAACACACCGTTAGGTGCTTGGCGACAGATCTTTCAACTTGAGGGTGGTAGCTAGCCAGGCGGGTATTCGCCCTACCACCATGCTATAATGACTGCCATCCTAGGACGACAACCGGGAACGACGGCTTAACGTGCCCTCCGAAGCACGGAAACGCTCAGTAGTAATGTCACTAGCGGTCACCCATCCAACTCATTACCGCGGGCGACGTTGCTTAACTTTGCTGATTGGTTGAGAACAGCTAAGTAAACTTCGCTACGAGCGCTTCAAAAATATACTTTCAGAGTAGTTTTGAAGCGCTCGTTGCATAGCTTGCTTAGTCATTAAATAAAGCAACTTCGCCTGAAATAATTTCTTAAGAGCGCTTTTTTTTTTATTCTTGATAGGTTAGCTTTTGACCACTATCTCACCTGATGGTATATTATGATGATGTGGTCGAAGATGTTGTTCAGGCTAACCTAGAATTTCCTAGCGCTTCCATTCTTCAGAGGTCCGTCGATCCTGGGATTGACGAACCTTGGAAGGACCAGTAAGGACAAGGATGGAGGACAAGAACAAGTCCTTATTGCCATGCTAGATAGGTAACTTCAAGTAGAAAATCTGTTGCCAAGCACCTTGTGCGTTCCGGCAGCTGTCCTTGAGAGACAGTTATTCTAGAAGAGCCAGAATATCATCTTCGACAACATAATCACTTAAAATCAGGTGAGAGCTAAAGGCTAGCCTATGAGCTATAAATAAAATAAAGTGAGTGAGAACACGTAGTAACGTTTGTTGATTGCATCTCAAGATCGAGTTGCAGTGAACTCTGATACGTGCAATAGAGATGAGTCGAGTTCTCGAATACGTAACGAGTTGATTTAATGCGCGTCGAGTTTGGATTTAATCATTTGCATACAATTGCTTAATCTTGTTTTCACAATAACAAATATTTTTTAAATATTTTAAGAAAACATCAAATTAATATTTTAATAAAACACTTAAAAAATATATCCAGTCACAATTACGCCTTATTTACCTGTTAAGCCGACGTGACAAACGAGAAAAAACTTCTCGATCGTGCGCTCGTAAAGTCAAGACCTCCTGTGGATGGTTTGTGTAGAAGCGAACGCGTCGAAAATTTTTCCGGTTTGGCTGCGTGGCGTTGGTGACGTTAAGTCGGTTTAACAGGTAAAGTAGGCGGAATTGTCACTAGATTTATTTTAAGTGTTTTGTTAAAATATTAATTTGATGTTTTCTTAAAATATTTTATAGATATTTGTTGTTAGTAAATATGGATTTCCGCAAAGTAACGCCTAAATCTATTTTTCTTATTTTTCATCTTCCACTATCTTCCACTAACTCAGATTAGTCTAGATGATTTTTTTACAGCTTAGTACTCATATAACATGTGGTAATATTAATATGTTTATACGTAAAACGTTTATTATATATACTGAAAACGGTTAAGACACATTTTTTTACGATTATTCCTCTAATGACCAGTTGATTATAATTTTGTTTGATAGATGTAATTTCAGAGGTGATCTATAGAAAATTTATCTAAAATTAGCGCCGAAAAGTGCTTACTGCTAGCGTAAAAAGATTTTTGATATTCGAACCTCTGTAAAAGATCCAAAAACTGTATTTACATTAGATAATAATAATAAAAGTAATTTTACTTTTAATTTTTAATATATATTATCACCAAATCACTACAATATATAAGCTGTTTTTCTTGCACCAAGTATTTTCATCACTAGTTAATTATAAGTTACTTTGCGTCTCGTACATTTAAATTTCTCGTTACACTCAGGATGCTTTATTTGAACCACTCGTCTCGCTCATGGTTCAATTTTTAATATCCTATAATCTAGGATCCTTTGCTTCCTAAGGTTTCAATACAGTGTATATCGTGAGCAGTCCTTGAGAGCCATTCAATTACAGGCACATGAAACTTAACAATTACATGTAGATGGGCGCAGCGCGATTATCACTGACGAAATGCATCAGTTATACGCAGTGGTTACTACTTAATATCATGCGCCTCGTGTGAGTTCTATCACTGAAAAAGTAATGTAATGTATCAACCGGATTGTCCACTGCAAAACACAGCCTCCCCATCAAGGGGGCGTTTGCCATAATCCCCACGATTGGCAGGCGTCTGGGAATGGCAGTGTAAGATATGAGTTCCTCAGAAGGCGCTGCTGCCCACCTTCCGGTAAATTTCGCTTAGTCGCCTCGGCACCCGCGAAAAGAGATGGAGAGTGAAATTCTAACCCGGCACCCTACGAAACTGTAATAATAAGTACTTACGCCATATTAAAAATTTGCAGTCTTAAATAACAATAACTATTTAAGTATATATAGGTTTAAAATACAAACATTGCTTCGCCAATATTCGACATTGTTTCAAAAACGCCAACGAAGGCTTGCGCAAAGTTTCCAACATCTCCAACTTTCAAAGTTGCAACTTACATAGTTTTGAGTTCAGCATTGTAATGTTCTACATAGTGTGCAGATGTTCTACTTAAAACTTACTTGAGTTTTTACTCATTTTTAATAAGTTGAGGAGTTTAGAAGGATCATAGATTTCAAGATTTTTCTTTCAGACAGACAGAAAAGTAACATTATTAGGTTTATGTTTAATGTATGGAACTCTAGACGTTATTCCCATAATAATAACTTTTTCCCTGATTGGTTAGCGCTTGATTAGTATCTCACCTGATGGTGATGATGAAGTGATGATGTGGTCGAAGATGTTGTTCAGGCAACTTAGAATTACTGGCTCTCAAGGACAGCTGCCGGAACACACTATTAGATGAATGTTGACCGATTTTCTACATAAGGGTGGTAGCTAGCCAGGCGGGCATTCATAAAATGCCCTACCATCATGCTATAACGAAGCCATCCTAAGTAAACAACGGGGACCGACGGTTTACCGTGCCCTCCGAAGCAGGTTCACGCTCAGTAGTAATGTCACTAGCGGTCACCCATCCAACTCCTGACTGCGGCGGACGTTACTTAACTTAGCTGATCGGTTAAGAACGGCTAAGCAAACTTCGCTACGAGCACTTCAAAATAGTATACGAGTATCTTTTCTTATTTTAATGTCTTGGCTAAAGTGTAAGTTTGTTTTATGTACTCGTTGTGCAATCTTCACCGGTTTATATTTTTAATAGCGGCCCGACCTGGGTTTTCACGCGTATTGAACAAATATTATAAATTATATCACATAAAAAGTAGTTATTGTGACATAACGGTAATAGACATATGGTTGTGCGGACTTTTATGTAGATATTAATGTCCTCTATAAAATTGTAGTACATCACTTTGCTCTATTTTCAAAAATTTCCGCAGCGTACGCGATATTACGATATTTTTGGTATTTTTTTTCACCCGTTGGTTTACATTATCGAAGTTTTTGAAAATATTCTATAGCCTATGTTCATCAGGGGTTCTAATGGTGAAGGAATGATTCAAATCGGTCCAGTAGTTTTGAAGTTTATTCGTTACATACAAAAATCTTTCCTCTTTATAATATTAAGTATAAGTAAAGAAGTATAGATATAGGTAGTATAGATTCTAAGTAACAATTCCGGTTCTGGCACAAAAATGTTTCGTTCCGAATATTTATTCTAATAAAATTTATTGTGACCTATGCCCACTATCTCGGTAGTAGCAGTTATCATACATAATATTAAATCATCCAAGTATAGAAATACAGTTTTCAGTTAATTTACTCCAACATTAGAACCACACAACGGATTTTGATAAAATTTAAAAGGGAGCAATTTGGAGGTATACTCAACCAACAAAAACATGGTATAATTAGTTTATAGGTAATTGTCGGACAAACCAAAAAGAAGTTTCCTTTGGCTGCTTTCCTTATAACAAGCCAAACCACGCGATTTCTTAGGATTTTAGCAATAGTTTCTAGGGGCACTATGTATCCTTTGACATAGCTTATATAGTTCACGTAACCTTTAATTATAATGTTCTTATACATATTTTTATTTCGTGATTTTTCCCACGAAAGCGCTGGCAAAAATTAATGGAAAACATTTATTTCCATTAAGAGGGGATTTGCCATAATCCCCTCGGTACTTATTTTACATTTAGGACAGAATAAAAAAGACCTTTAATCGCCTCTTACGACACCCACAGGTAGCAATGGGGAGGGGGGGCTGACGTTCTAGCGTGGTACCCCACGGGCATAGTTACATCAAAAACCCTGTGAAAACTCATGCTAGAGCTACATCACAAAACGTGTAATTTTTGTTACTATTTATTTTTATATTCAAGGTTTTTTTCTTAACCTAATGGCCGTATTTATTTATTACATAGCTTAAATTAGGTAAATAAATTATGTACATATTCCTAAATTTCCTTAAAACTTTCCTTTTAAAAGGATTTTGGTACATTTTGGAGCAGAATCGTAGAAAATAGTGAAAGAAATCATTCCTGTAAAAAAAACTAAGAGTCTATGATAGTTTCAGAGATAAAACTTTCTAGTTTGACAGCTGTTAACTAAATATATTTACACCACAATATCTACTTTGTACTAATAGTTTTATTAATAGTAACTTGTAGTAATAGTTTCCGAAATCAAACTCTTTAAGTTTGACAGCTGTCATCCGAAAAGTCGATCTTAATGACATATCACTTAAGGCCTCAAAGTTATTCTGCGTCTGCTACCCCTGAAACCTTTGATAAGCTCTGGGGGCCAAGAACTCCCATCTTAATTCAGTCTTATTTTAACCTTAAATTATTACAAATTTAATTCGCACTACCAAACATCACTAGAGTAAACTTACATTAGAACCTCAACGTGAGAGCAGACTGCATGCATTGAATCAAGTAATGCGTGCGATAGAGGTAGTCCTATACAAACATTATTGTTTCTTGACGGCCGCGGCACGAATCTTAGTATTAATATTTTAAACTTGGAATAATAACGTTGGTGTTTCATAATAGTATTCTAATAGGTGGGATTTGGGCCCCTGGATTCTATATTTTCAATCCTGGAATCCTTCACTTCATTAGAAGTACTCGCGCCAAATAACAACTTTGCATCTTAAAATAACATTTTTTTTGTGCTTGATAGGATAGCCTTTGACCACTATCTCACCTGATGGTAAGTGATGATGTAGTCGAAGATGTTGTTCAGGCTAACCTAGAATTACTGGGTCTCAAGGACAGCTGCTGGAACACAACACACCGTTAGGTGCTTGGCGACAGATTTTCTACTTAAGGGTGGTAGCTAGCCAGGCGACCATTCGCAAAATGCCCTACTACCATGCAAATTGTTATTTTATTCAAAAAAGTGTGATTTTATTCTAATTCCTAATTTGAATAAAATAACACTTGAAACGCGTATATGTTACATTCTATATATCCTTGCGTTTCAAACACTTAACAGTTTTCTCGGGCACGGAGTGATATGAGTTAGCTACACTATATGTAAAGTAAGGACGTGTCTACATCATAACAAGCACTCAACGTAAGATGGAATACACGTTTGGACGAAATAAGAAAAATCATGTTTTCCGCTTCCTCTCTGAACAACATTCCTACGAGATAAATCTAAATGATGGATACATTTATTAGATAATATTTTGTCGCGGAAAGAAAACTTAGATTGTTATCTTGGTATGTCGTTCTTTGATACTGTCTAGTACGTTGTCAGTGTAAGTTTTCTTTCAAGATGGACTCATACATTTATTTAAGAATTACTACAAAATATATATATCAGTTGCTAGCTTTTAAAGCGCTTGTCGCGCGCTTTGCTAAGCCGTTCTGAACCGAACAGGTAAGTTAAAAAAACTTGCAACATTTCCTCGTTGGATTGCAATGCTTATTCGTTGAGCTAATGCTGGCACTTAGAATTTTGATTACAAGTCGCATCAACCAAGCTCTGAAAATTTTGGAAAATATTGTTTTTAATGTTATTTATGACAGAACAAGCTCGAGGCCTACCTGATGTCAAGCAGACTAACCTCTGCCTAGAACAGATGCATTTCATCACAAGTGACTAATTGCACTGCACCCGTCACCTTGAGAGATAGTTGTTAAGTCGCATGTGCCTGTAATTTCACTGGCTCTCAAAGACAGCTGCCGGAACACGCCGTTAAGTACTTGGCGACAGATTTTCCCTTTGAGGGTGGTAGCTAGCCAGGCGGGCATTCGCAATATGCCCTACCACCATACCCTAACGACTGCCATCCTAAGACAACAACCGGGACCGACGGCTTAACGTGCCCGGCGAAGCACGTGCACGCTCAGTAGTAATGTCACTAGCGGTCGCCCATCCAAGTAATGACCGCGGTGGACGTTGCTTAACTTTGGTGATCGGTTAAGAATGGCTAAGCAAACTTCGCTACGAGCGCTTCCATTATGGAGGAGGCTGTGTTCAGCAGTGGACGCTCCGGCTGATACAGTACAGAAATTATTTCATAATGTGGGTTTTTCCATAGGATAGGTTAGATTAGAATTGGACCCCTTCATATCACCCTCTAGGAGTTGTAAGAATTAACTAAGGGAAAAATATCAGAAGATGGCAGCAGTGCCTTTTGAAGAAATGCCATTTTACACTGCAATCCCCAAAATACCTGCAAAGCTTGGAAATTATGAGAAAAGACCGCCATTGTTCAACGGTAGTCCTTATGGCTAATAAAGTATGATATTTATTTAAATTACCGGTTTTTACTGAAACAGCAAATAATTAAACGGATATACACACACAATGATACATTATGTCCGAACAAGGTCGCTCGTTTCTGTCTGATATAGATACTATGTAACATTTCTCTCAACCCTTCCAAATTAATTGTCCAATCAACAATGAACCTTACGCCCTCACACCAAGGTTCAATATTGTCCCCACTTTAGTATACCAGATATGCAATGATTGTATAATACAATAGATAAGGGTGTCATTCAACAAACCGATTCCATCGAACATTGACGTGTGCGGTGATGCCTGATAAGTTAAATCAAATCGCTGGAAAATGATTTTGTTGATGAAGGTTTAAAAAAGGAACGCGTAATTGATTGGCAGTTCCCATTATCATAAAGCTACTAGTTCATTTAACTTGGTATGATCACATCATCTTCTTAACCTTATTCATCATATTGTGGGGTCAATATTTTCTCAAATGAAGCTTAGAATAGAATAGAAAGCACTTTATTTGCATAACTTGAAACATTGCAGTAAAAATTAACACACATATTATTGTTATGTACACATAAGGCGGTCTTATAGCTTAAAGCAATTTCTTCCAGGACGATACATAAGCATTCTAGAAACCTGCTTTTTTTTATTCCTGATAGGTAAGCCCTTGACTACAATCTCTCCTGATGGTAAGTTATGATGTGGTCGAATGTGTTAACAGGTTTAACCTAGAATTACTGGCTCTCAAGGACAGCTGCTGGAACATACCGTTAGGAACTTTACGACAGATTTTCTACTTGAGGGTGGTCGATAACCAGGCGTGCATTCGCAAAATGCCCTACCACCATGCGAAGTGGATGTCGTTAAGGAAAATTCTGAATACCTATCCTGGTTAGCTACCATTCTCAACTAGAAAATCTGTCGCCCAGCACTGTAGCACTCCTGATTCAGGGACCTGAGTTCACCTTTGACACTAAAACCTTCAAAGATTGATGATTACACGCCTGGGTCCCGATCTGTGATGTAAAGACGCAATGATATGTTGAGTTTACGAAAAGGCGTTGAGTACAGAAATTCACTCTACCGATCTTGCGTTTGATTTGGTAAATTCACTCTAACGCGCACAAATGCGTTCAACGTTCAGTGAAATCATGAGTGTTGTGTTGGTGTCCTTCTGACTAGCTTTAGAGAGTGCAGTACGGTGATGTAATAGAAAGATAATAACTTCAGTATTTACTTATAATGTCTGTTCACAAACTGTATATAATATGATATTATACAACGCTCCAATGAAGCGCTCGTATCGAAGTTTATTTAGCTGTTCTCAACCGATCAGCAAAGTTAAGCAACGTCGCGCGCGGTCATGAGTTGGATGGGTGACCGCTAGTGACATTACTACTGAACGTGCACGTGCTTTGGAGGGCACGTTAAGCAATCGGTCCCGGTTGTCGTCTTAGGATGGCAGTCGTTATAGCATGGTGGTAGGGCTATTTGCGAATGCCCACTTGGCTAGCTACCACCCTCAAGTAGAAAATCTGTCACCAAGCACCTAACGGTGTTTTCCGGCAGTTGTCCTTGAAAGCCAGTACTTCTAGGTTAGCCTGAACAACATCTTAGACCATAACATCACTTACTATCAGGTGAGATAGTGGTCAAAGGCTTACCTATGATGCATAAATATATGATGCATAATATATATATATATATATATCTAGGTAGGTATGTTATATTAAAGAATAACCACTGATACGTGGATTCGCGGGCAAGGCGAGGGGACGACTAAATTCGCTCCACTCTGTATGCAATGATGCAATCTGTGTCACCACAAATGGTTCCAGGAATTAATTTACACTAATTCACAGGTTGACTTTCTCTATCTAGTGAATGCGTTGCTAGGCAATCTACGGCAGTTTTGAGTTGGTTGTTTTCCAATCCAAAAAATGTTTTGATCCGGTAAACTGCAGTTCCCTGTAGGAGTAGTCACACATTATTTATATGGCCAGATGTTTTAATGACTTATAGGGTGCGTACCATTAGCGTGAGATTCGCTAAAAACGATAAAAACGATCACACTCCCAAAAAGTTTTCCACATGGGTCTTGGCGTTATTTTCGCCTTAAACGCAACATCTAATGTCAAAAGTGACAGAAGTGGCATTCTTAGCGTTCTTATCCAAAAATGGAACGGGGAGAACAGTTACAAACGATCACGTGATCACAACCATAGACGCAGAATGTGATCAAAATTATCGAAAATAACGTTCTTAGCGACTAATGGAACATACCCTTAGTAACTTTACCGGACGTTCAAACACAATAGTTTGAACAATAGTTGAAGCAATGATGGCCAAGCGGCTATGTTAGTAGTAATAGTGTTTAACACCTTCGACCACATCATCATATACCATCAGGTGAGATTGTGGTCAAAGGCTTACCAAAAAAAAAGTACAACTTCCTCAGTATTCAAATGCAAGTAACAAAACGTTTCAACAACACGAGCGGACACACAGCCAATCAAATTAGCAAATCAAATTGCACCATTTGTTAAGCCATAATTCACTCCACACAAACTAGGTTACAAGCGTGCGTAGTTTGTGCATAATTAAGTTTTGAGTTCGCCGTCCGGGCGGACCGTGTGTGAATAGTGCTAATTACTGTGACACATACTGAATACAAATGCACACTGCACCACTCCATAACATCTTCCTTCCCTTATCCGATCTCGACACCAAGCACTTAACAGTGTGTTCCGGCAGCTGTCCTTGAGGGCCAGTAATTCTAGGTTAGCCTGAACAACATCTTCGACCACATCATCACTTACCACCAGGTGAGATAGTTTATTTATTTATTTATTTATTTATTAGGCACACAAAACAGGACAGCGTCAATAAAATTACATAAATTTACAATATGCATAAGGTTTTGGACAGGACAATGTCCCTAAACTATGTGTACACAGCATGACTATATAAAACAGTTTTAAAGAAATTTAGAAAAACAGTTACTTAAAATAGATTAAATTACATGATAATCGTTATAGTTACATAGATGGTGATAAGTGTCAAGTCACATCAAACTGCGACTTGGTGTCCTCTCAGTGGAGAGGATGGCCAAAATATCTTTTTTAAATTTATTATAATCTGGATTGAAAATATCCACATCATTGTTGTGATTTTCAAGAATTTCGTTATATTGGCGACACATTCGGACAGTGGGATTGTAGTAAGATGTATTATTAGTGTAAACTTGTAAAACGAATACATTTAAATTAGGATGGCGTAATCTAGGTTTAATAACCTAGATTACGCCATCCTACACTACACTAGTGTTTAGGCTAATAAGGGAAAGCAGGGAAGCTGAGTCAATAAAGGAGTGTAATATCTTATAAAAGATTGTGAAGTCGTAATAAGCTCGTCTCGTTTTAAGAGATAGCATATTAAACTTACGAAGTTTGTCATCATATGATGGAAGAGTCCGTTGTAATCCATACTTGTAGCATAACATACTGAGACACTTCTTTTGCACCCTCTCTATTCGGTCAGAGTGGACAGTATAAAATGGAGACCAGATGGAAGTGTTGTATTCTATGATACTGCGGACTAACGTAAAGTATAAATATAAGAAACTGCTGGATCGTTTGAAATTTCGTGTAGATCTAGATAAAAAGCCTAAAAGTTTATTGCATCTATTAATTATATAATCATAATGTTCTCTAAATGACAGTTTATCATCAAATATAATTCCTAAATCTTTAACGGTGTTTTTTCTTTCTAATGTTTGGCCCTTTAATGTGTAATCATACACAATTTTATTCTTTTTGTTTGTGAATGATATAATACAACATTTTTCAACGTTTTAGTACATTCTATTTTCAGAGCACCATTTATCAATTGTATTAAGATCAAATTGGAGAGAATCAACGTCAGCCAAGGTGTTGATGATGGTATAAACTTTTAAATCGTCTGCATAAAGTAGGCAAGGGGATGTAAGTTTATCAACTAAGTCATTAATAAACATTATGAAGAAGAGCGGGCCTAGATGTGATCCTTGAGGTACGCCCGAAGTAACTTCAATCATATTTGATACAAATCCCTTGACTGCTACAAGCTGACTTCTCTTACTAAGGTATGACTCTATCCATCGTAGTAGGTTACCATGTATTCCAAACGTTAAATCTAACTTGCGGCAAAGCATTTGGTGGTTAACTTTGTCAAATGCCTTAGAGAAATCAGTATATACACTATCGACCTGAGATGTTTTTGGCAAAAGCACGACATAAATAGTGTTTATATTCTAGCAAATTAGATGTTGTAGATCTTTTTCTAATAAAACCATGATTATTGATAGTGGTCAAAGACTAAAATATCATGCATAAAAAAAAACGCACTTATCTGGGATTGGTATTGTTCGATCCTTACATTTAGAATTGAGGGTGGTGAATGGGTTTTTTTTTGAAAAAGAAATGACACAACGGAGACACGTCTGTCAGTCTACGTCGAGCAGCCCCGTGGGTCGCATTTTTCGTCTTCACAAGAACGTTTTTTTTCATATATATATTTTTTTTAATGTTATTGTGACGGATGAAGCTCGAAGCCTACCTGATGTTAAGCGTACCTCTGCCTATAACAGATGCATTTCATCACGAGTCATGAATTGAACTGCGTCCGTCACCTTGAGACAAAGCTGTTAAGTCTCATGTGCCTGTAATTTCACTGGCTCTCAAGGACTGCTGCCGGAAGACACCGTTTGGCGCTTGGTGACAGATTTTCGACTTGAGGGTGGTCGGTAGCCAGGCGGGCATTGAATTGCGGTAAAGCTCAAGCCCGCGGTGGGATTCGAACCATGGACCTTCTGTGCGGCAGTCCATAGTCAATGCCACTGAGCTATCACTATATTCGCTCCGTGAGCTTTGTTTTGAACTACTGCCGTGCAGAATTATTTTTATAGATTTGGCGGTATGCCTTTATTAAACAAATACTACAAACTATAAAGAATTATTATTTGTGTATGTGCGTGTGTGAACTTTCCAAAGCCATCACTCAGGAGATATTTCATCCAGCCAGCCTATCTTGGGGACGGTTAGTATGGGAGCATTAAAGGTACATGGTGGATTTCTTTGCCTCCTCTTCTCTATTTGTTTGCATCGTCACCTCAGCACGTCATCATCATATTAATAGTATTCATACAGTCCACACAGCTCAATATATTGAGTGTTCGTATATCGAACAGGTATATATTTTCTCTAATAACATAAAGGAAAACACAAAATCACACATTCTATTTACATTAAAATAAAGGTTTTGACTTAGTTGTAAAAATGGTTTTGACGGATATCTGCTTGGCACGACCCTTCTTAGGAATGATTAAGTTTTTTTTTATGAGATTCAGACGTAAGCCTGAGGCCTAACTGGTGTTAAGCGGTAACCTTTGCCTATAACATTTGGTCAAGTGACGAACTGTACTGCGTCTGTTTGTTCAGTTTCAAGTGCTTAAAATTACAGGCTCTCAAGGACTGTTGGTGGAACACACTGTTAGGTGCTTTGCGACAGATTCTCTACTTGAGGGTGACCGGCGATCACTAGCATAATGTCTTTCCAATGTTTTTAAATGTGAAAATAAGAATTCCTAGGATCCGGATATTTTTGAAAATACATAATTAAACGAAAAACTGGCAAACCAGAAACACAGATGTTAGACTCAAGCATATGCTAATTTTCACCGAGTTTTAAATTCAGGAAAATTACGATAACTTACGAACTTAACATTGCTTATTTCTATTGTTCCTTAAGTCAGATACACCTATAAGTGATAGAGAATCAATTTTAGAATAAACTTTCGTAATTTAATACCCCTCTTTCACAACTCGAGAACATAAGTATCAAAAATATGTGTTTTGCTTACAACACATGAACAACAATGGCACGTTATCTGTCGCTAAGCACCTAACAGTGTGTTCCGGCAGCAGTTCCTGAGAGTAATTTTACTTACAGGCACATGAGACCTAACAACTGTACGTCTCAGTGTGACGGGCGCAGTGCAATTCGTCGTTTTTTTTTTATGTTATTGTGACGGAACAAGCCCGAGGCCCACCTGATGTTAAGTGGAATAACCTCTGCCTATAACAGACGCATTTCGTCAACGACAAATTACACTGTGCCCGTCACAAAGAGACGTCCAGTTGTTAGGTCTCATTTAGCCTGTAATTTGACGAAATGCGTCGTTGACGAAATGCGTCTGTTATAGGCAGAGGTAAGTCCACTTAACATCAGGTGGGCCTCGGGCTTGTTCCGTCACAATAAATAACAAAAATGTTTAATGTTTTTCAACTAAGAAGTACCAGGTAAACATAAGTCCATAGAATATGGCTATAAGAACCACAGGTGTTATTTCCAGTACAGCTTAATACGCTTCACTCATCGTCTCAAGAAGCATCTATTTTAGAAACTCATATATCATACGTGCATGACATACGAGTAAATATAAGACTGAGACTTTATGAAAATCGCTAGAAAGCTCTGAACATGACAATTGTAGGAAAACAAAATGGTACCAATTTTTTTGGAAACCTAACTGTTTAGAGAACCTAGCTTACCGAGAAGAATTCAAAATCATGCAGCTAATGACTTTATTCGTAAGTATATTTAATAAGTATTTGTATTTTGTGGATTCTATCAATGTCATTAAACATTACACTAGTTGACTTAAGTCTGACTCACATTTCGCCAGTTTTTTTATGTAACCAGATATCGGCCTACACTCGGAAATAAGGAGAATGCCGCTACGTTCTAGTTTATCTAGGTCAGCCTAAACTTACCTAAGGGGGCTTGAGAAAATCACAACTAGTTTTAACGACCCTTCACCCTTATCATTATACCTATTAACAAATCTGCCTTATTTAAAAAAAAATCATAAAATACCCCGAAACACACGATAATTAACACTGAGCACAGTCACCAAACTATGCAACTAACAGCTTCTATGGCTCACAATTGCGCTGTCACGTTGTATGCAAGTTGTATCGAAATGATGTAGTACACTGGGTGGTTTATTACTTTGCACTGTTTTATATAAAGATGATACTTGCTACAAAACGACGACGATACACTAAGTGCATTGAGTCCAAAGTTCAAATTGTATTCATACGAATCAAAGTGATGTAACTGACGTTTAAAAGGTTTATTTTGAAATTGCACTTTAATCACAGTAAAGACCTCCTCCTTGCGTCGTTACCTCAATGCTGAGGGTCGTGACCACCCTTCTGTATCACTTTCTCTCGCACGATCTTTCTCCATCTGTTTCTGTCTCTGGTGGTGTGGAGGGCGTTGTGTACTGAAGAATCAAGAGCGACGCGGATCTGGTCGGACCAGCGCAATGGGCTGCGACCACGCGGTCTTTTCCCATTCACTTTACCGGTAACGATAAGCCTCTCTCTGTTTCCATCTTTCCTTGCAATGTGACCGAAGTATTCAAGGACTCTGCGTAGACACTCAGATGACAGCCGCAAGGAGATTTTGAGTAAAGAGTAAGTAAAGACCAACACATATTTTATACTGTTTTTAACTTGTGTCCCAGATAAGTTTAAAATGTAAGAAAAACTGACTGTATCATTATTTATTTAGCTTTTCCATTGCACAGAAATGTTAACAGTGTTTCTATGTAGGTAAGTTAATTAAGTTTAATTGTCAAGATAACACTGTCACACGCTAATTATATAGTTTTTAATGATTCACAATAGTTTTTCACGTAAATAATGTTATTAATGAATTTTACAGAATTAATAAATACGGAGCCGACGTTGCAAGTGGCAGCGCCCTCTGGCTTTACAAACGCATTATGCGTATCTTAAACTTTTCAAATAACGCATTATGCGATATTTTAATTGTTATTTAATTTTCTACCTAGCGGCTGTTGTATTTTAAAGAATGTCTATGGCTATATTATATTTTAAATGCTCAACAATAATTAATCTGGTAATTTTAATTTTGTAGTCAGAAACATGCTGACAATATAATATGTGATACCACTTACTGTATAAAACCTTATAATACCATATCTTACGCTAATAAATCTCATTTCATTTCATTTCGAGTAAGTCTGTATTTATTTACATTCAAATATACGAGTATCCACATGAAGAGAATTTTCAAACAAAAAAACCTGCAGAGTATACATATCCTTCTATAGAATATCTATCACTCAGTACAATACGTGTATAATGACAGCTGACCAACGATCAATCACATTTGTAGGGATGTGCTCGTCGAAACTATATCAAAAGATGGAAAAAAGAAATGTATCCAGTAAATCATAAGAATCGGTGAATAGACCGATTTGGAATACACACATATACTTAAAGAGATTTTAGGATTGATAGATGATAGTGTAGATAATATTTTTTATCAAGCGAGCTGTCGTTGTCTTCTACAATTCGTATAAGATTTCTGATTAATTTAGAAGTTGATAACATCTCACAGTAATGAGACCAGAATTTCAGTTACGACTGCATCAGAAGATGGTTTTAATAATATATGATATTTTCATCTTATCATCATAGTCCCACGTAATCGGGGTCAGTATTTTTTTTTTCTAAAAAGATAAACGACAACACAAGATAAAGAGAACATGATTGTAATAATATGTAGAACTAATTACAACAAATGTACTCAAGATCAAATCTTATGATTTGATCTTGAGTACATTTGACAAAGTCTTAGAATGCTTCTGAAGGTTGTATCTGCTCTCTTTCTAAAAATAAGGGTGAATTTCTCCGTGGGGTGCTAGCCCAGACTTGCATTTAATGGAGAAGTCCTTTGGTCAACGGACTTCATGGCTATTGATGATGACAATGATTGTGAAGATGCCTATGGACACCTTATCTCGCTAGCTTTTACTTATCCGAATATATTTTATAGACTTTGTAAATTAAATAAAATTGTTTTGATTACTCTCCTTTCAATTTATCGATCAGAATTGAAGATATTTATACCAGTAATTAATTGTTAGCATACATTGTCACATAACAGCTTCCAGAAAGTAACCCAAAGACAAGCCATTCTATTTTGAAGCAGTGTTGGCTCAGTGGCATTGGCTATGGACTGCCGCGCAGCAAGTCCATGGTTCAAATCCCATTTTACGAATGCCCGCCTGGCTAGCGACCACCCTCAAGTAGAAAATCTGTCGCCCAGCACCTAACAGTGTTCCGGCAGAAGTCCTTTAAGCCAGAAAATTACAGGCACATGAGACCTAATAACTGTACGTCTCAGTGTGACGGGCACAATGCAATTCGTCGTTAACGAAATGCGTCTGTTATAGACAGAGGTTAGTCCACTTTACATCAGGTGGGCCTCGGGCTTGTTCCGTCACAATAACATAAAAAAAAACACGGAATAAATTGAGCCTTTTTTATCAAAACGTGTTTTAATTGACTAAGCCACTACCACGTAATTTAAAGTGACGTAATTAATGTGCAAATTTAATCGAACTTGAGCGGAATATGTAGTCTTGGAACTTCTTTCTAGTTGTAACATTATGTGCGTACCATTGTTAGTTTTCACCAGAGGTTAATAATATTACCTATTGCTTACAAATAACAATATCAAAATTAGTTTCTTACGGCGAGGTGCTAAATGATTTGCAAACTCTATTCAATACATTTGATTTATTAATGAGTACTATCAGAATATTATTATTTCATTTTCACAAACACGAAAGTACGTTTTAACGTGCCCTCCAAAGCACGGCGCTTAGTACTTAATATAGCCACTAGCGGTCAAATATTCAAGTAATGGCGGAAATGGCCGTTGATTGACTTAGTTCATCGGTTAAGAATGAGTATCAGGCTTCCTCGATACAGGCTTGCCTAGTGAGGAAATCAAAGAATAATACTACTTATCGAGATATATGTTTCTTCTACATTATACAACTGTAACAAACGTATGCTTTATTACTTATGTACTGTTATATCTGTATGTATTTTGCAGTAAAGAAAAACTTTTTGATTTTTTCATTTTCATTTTAAGTCTATTTAAGTTCCACTACAAGCATTTGTAATTACAAACAATAAAAACTAGCAAGCAATCTGTTCGTTCTCTCAAACTTGAAATAAGCCGCACTCTACTAACGACACAGGAAGTATTTTCAAATAATATATATTAAAATGTATGTATATAATTGCTAATATATAGGGTTATTTGAAAAATGTCTCCTCTTAGGGTTCTGCTAGTCCTAAGAAACATTTTGAGAAAAATGATTTTGTTGCTTTATGTGTGTAATTTTATTTGTTTTTGTCGGAATAAGCAACGAGTACCTCCTGATGTTAAAAGTCTCTTGTTATTTATTATTTCATATTTTTATTACTTTGTTCGATGTAAATATTCAAAACTCTATTCTATTGCGGTGCGGTCCAGTGTTGCCATGGCAGGCGCTCTTGGTTCGGAGACAGGCAAGAGCGCCTGCCGTTACATCTTCTTTTACAACGATACTATAAACTTAAAACAATAAGATTTTCTAGTACTATTGACACTTTTGAGTTCTGTGTCTCGTAGTAAAAGACAATGCCTACTCCGAGCCAAGAGAGCCCGCCGCGGATACTCTGGACCGCGCCGCGGTCCCTAAAAATTTTAAGGAATGGTTTTCTCAAAATGTTTCTAAGGACAAGCAGAAGTCAACCCTGTGGTTGTTAGCATTTTCCCAATAACCCTTTATAAACGAGCAGCAGATTTTCACCTAAATTTTGGTAATAACTTTCAATAGTAAACATTCGTAGCAGGAAGGTAACGAGGGAACGTTCATAATTCGCTTGTAACATTACGCCCTACAGGCTCTGGTAATGATGTTTGAGGCCTCGATTCTAACAGAAGAACCATAATGACTTTCTGATGGCATACCAATGAAATTACATAAATTTGCAAAGCTTACTTTGGTAATGTTGATTGTTCCAAATTAATAATTCTTCCACATAATGACATGATTCTCTTGATTTGTATTATCTCAATAGTTTCTTACACAATTCTAAAAATAAAAACTATACATTGATATCATAATATATTTTAGGGCTCATTATTCTTCCACTGCCAATATTTTTAACTTATCGCATATGTAGTAATTAAACAACTTTAAACGGTTTAAATCGCGTATATTTATCATTATTCCCCGTGACCACGATCACTGCAAAGTGTTTGAAACGTCAGGACAAAAATAATGATAAATATACGCGATGTAAAAGTTGATTACTATGTGTTTAAAGTTGATTACTTTGTGTAATAATCGCGAAAACCTAAGACAACATGATCGCATATGGTTGTTATTTTTGGTCCGAGTACTATATTTTTATCTGTACAGTAAATTGATTATAGCTACAACAGCTTCTAATTAATAATATTATATTTCTTAAGTTTTATGCTAAATTGAATCAAAAAACTTAAATCAAAGCTGATCAATATTATTATTGCCATGCCGTGCCGCAGGTCTATGATTCGATCCTCACCGCTAGCTTGAGGTTTACCGCACTAGCTTTAAGTAGAAAATCTCTCGCCAAGGACCTAACACTGTGTTCCGGCAACTGTCTTCTAGAGTCAGTAAAAATTACAGGCACTTAAAAGACTTAGCAACTGTATGTCTCAGAGTGAGGAACTGTATCTGTTATAATGAAAAGTTATATACTTATACTATACTTTTGACTAGACCGTACTCATTGATTTTGATAAGACCTCATTAGACGTCATGGTTACGGTCACATATTATATTCGATGAGTGATAAAATCAATTAATTTTTATATTGCATTGTTACGGTTTTTTTTTCAAGGTCTTGAACGTTCCCCGCTTTCTTATTAATCTGTTCTGCGCAAAGCGGAATGTCCATCGAACGTCAACTAATCTATGACCTTCGAAATTATGATAAGTAATGGCACTGTGTTGCCAGAAAATTGAATTTTCTCACTTAGCGGGTGGAGACCGTATGGGGATGTTTTTTTTTATACCATAGCTGTTATTACCAAAAAATCCGTCGCGGTGGAATCCCACCTCGCACGAAGCGGAACGGGTTGTTCGTCATCGCATTGAATGTAGGAGCCCCGGTAGTGTATACTTTTGGTCTCCATTTGAGTAAACTAAGGTTCTGTTGCCCATTTAGCGCCTTGTCCCTGCTTAAGCTCGTTCCAGGACCATGGCGGGAGTGAAACCCTGCTTGGCGACGTCCACTATTGCTCCTAGCGCAGTGACACGAAGTTAGGATTTCCCCTTCTTTTTGAGGAGGCCCTCTCTATAGGAAATGGGTATTTTGTTGCAGCAATCCTGGCATCCCTAGGCGCAGATTAATAAGGCATATTTTTATCTGAAAGTTTATCGGTAAGTGGCATTATCTGTGTTTTTGCCCCTTCCTCGACGAATGTTCGAAAAACTGTCGCCGCCCCGTAAATACGGCGGAAGAGCAGTTTTGGACTCTTTTTCGCCCAGCAACCCATGTAAGACGCTGCCTGCTGCGAGGTAAGTCTTGATTCCCGTGGCGTGCCCTAGCAGCTCTGGAGTTTGGCAATTGACAAACTAATTTCGATATTTTCAGGGTGGGACCGTCACCAGGACAGCGCTCCACTAAGATTCTGGACGATACATACCAGCTGAAATAAAGTCCTAGGAGGCGACTTTCCAAGTGTGAGACCAGAACGCTACAAGCGCCTTTCAACCTCCCAAAAGGTTAGTAAAGTGATTGAATATTTTCGGTGCAGTGTTTTCGTGCGAAGTTATAGGTTACGTTACAACGCCGTGGTCCCTAGGCCCGCGCCGTCGCTGAACCCGAATGTGCGAGCTTTCTCAAGTGACCGCGTGCCGAGTGTATGGATATTGGCCCAGTCGTTGCGAGCGAAATTCCGTGTTTTCCTGTGGATTGAGGCTGGCTGCGCCCGCATGCATCTTCACCACGTGGGCTAGCCACCCACGCCAAATCGACCGGTCCCTCTTTTGCGATATTGATGTCAACGCTTCATATATGCCCTTCACAGGCAGGTACGATTTTCACATGCGCACCCTTGCGTTTTCCAGGAGGTTCCTGGTTAGGAGGGGAAAACTTCACGGTTAGGGGTTGAAGAATAGCCACCTACCATAGCCCCCCAGCTCAGGCAGACCACCCGAGCGAACGGTTTGAGCAGTCAGCGCTCTGCTTTACGTCCCTGATGCAGTAGGGCTGCTGACCAATGCAGTAATTTCACCCCAAGGCTGTATACCGTCGCACCGATCCGGTATTTATATCTTTTCCCGGTTTTATATAGCCGGGTGGCGCCCTTTTCTTTATTTATCATAACGGTATTCACCTTGCACCTTATGCGACTCACGATTTTTCCCCTGAGATAACTAATTTTCTTGAGCAAGCTGGTTTATTACTATAATTAACTCTAAATATTAAAGCATTTTAATCTAGGACACTAATTGTATGTGGATCTACGTTGCTGGCACACAGAAATTATAATTGAGGCAATTTTATGTAATAATTAGTTCTGTGCTGCTCGCTCGCTCTGGGCATATTTTTGAAATGTTTTAAATTTTAATATACCTCCTATTCCTGGTGCTAGCGAGCAACCCCTGTTGTTAAGAAATGTGTTCTAGCCTATTTTTTCAATAACATTTACAATACAATTGTGTGTATGTTTGGAAAATAAATTTTTATATGAACTTATTGAACGCTCCATACCTACTGTTTTTATTTGTGTTTTAAAGCCTCTTCCTTTAGATAGGTAGTGTTAGGTTAGGTGTGTGGAAGCTTCTCTTCCCCACCTGGAGAGTTGCCACTTTTTTTTTTTTAATTTAAATATTTATTACCCAAATTTTATCATCAAACTATTAATGTAACAGCATGTTCACTTAAACCATATATATGTAACCACATATACCAACAAAAGAAAAAAAATAGTCTATCTTATAACGTAGGTACCAAAGATATATTATTTTATATGGGTTTTTGTTTTTGTAAGTAAATTCTGTGGAAGAACAAGCGTTCATAACAAAGAATAATTCCATTCGAGCCCTATCAATGTAGTAGAATAGAGCCCTGATGTTACCCATAGAACTTGGTTGTTTCAACTCAAAGTTAGAATATTGATTTTAGATTATGATGTGTTGAAAACTTTTATGATATCTGATGAGCATCGATATAGAAAGCCATTAGAAATAAACAATAAAGGGTTTTTTTCATGTATTGCCTACGGATATTTTGTAAGTATATACCACATCGTTAAGCCTGCGTATTTGCAACAGGGTAGGCGTTGAGATGTAAAACAAAAAATAGTATCTATATGTTTCTAGATATTGTGACGGAACAAGCCCGAGGCCCACCTGATGTTAAGTGGACTCTAACTAACCTCTGCCTATAACAAACGCATTTCGTCAACGACGAATTGCACTGTGCCCGTTACACTGAGACGTCCAGTGGTTAGGTCACATTATAGCCTGTCAGTTTTCTGAATCTCAAGGACTGCTGCCGTAACACACTGTTAGGTGCTTGGCGACAGATTGTCTACTTGAGGGAGGTCGCTAGCCAGGCGGGCATTTACAAAATGACCTTCCACCATGCGGTGAAGCTCAAGCCCGCGGCGGGATTCAAACCATGGACCTGCTGCACGGCTGTCCATAGCCAATGCCACTGAGCCATCACTGCTTCCAGGTCAATATAAGTGCCTACGAAGCAAGTTTACTGCCATCTAGTAGTAACAGTGCTATGGTAACTGAGATTTATGGAAAACAATTACTCATTTGACCGGTTTGAAGATCAAAGCCATTACTTATTATTATTATTACTTCGCGATTTAACCATGAAGATTAAGTTGCTACACCAGTTATACCATTACGTAAGAAGACGCAGAAGAAGCAATGATAGCGGAGCGGTAATAGCTATGGACGACCTTGCCGCAGGTTCCTGGTTCGATCCCCACCGCCGGCTTCAGATTCACCGCATGGTGGAAGGGCATTTTGCGAATGCTCGCCTGGCTAGCTACCACATTCAAGTAGAAAATCTGTCGCTAAGCACCTAACGGTGTGTTCCGGCAGCAGTTGTTGAGAGCCAGTGAAATTACAGGCACATGAGACTTAACAACTATGTCTCAAAGTGATGGGCGCAGAGAAATTCGTGACTTGTGATGAAATGCATCTGTTATGATTAGTCCGCCTAACAATAGATGGGCCTTGAAACATTTTGTAGCGTAATCTGCTTCGATGTTCTTTATCGATCATCTAAGTTAAGCGACGTCTGCTGCAGTTATGACTTGGATGGGTGACCGCTAATGACATTGCTACTGAACGTGCACGTGCTTCGAAGTACACGTTAAGCCATCGTTCCCAGTTGTTATCTTAGGATGGCAGTCGTTATAGTGTTATGGGCATTTGGCGATTGCTAGCCTGGCTAGCTAATCCCTCTCTAAATCTAACGGTTTGTTCCGGCAACTTTAATTAAAGCCCAGATATTCTAGATAGAAAAAAAAGCACATCAATCAGCTCTTGGCTTAAGAATCAGAACTATTCTATCTATACCAATGATCCTATTAATATTATCATATTCCTTCCTCAAAGCCCGGCAACGTATTCTCGAGACCGCTGGTGTTGCGGATGTTCGTGGGTGACGGTGATCACTTCCCACCAGGTGAGCTGCTTGCTGAAAATTGACTGAAAAGTGTTTTCCTATCTTGACGATGAAGTCATTGCCAGTGAATGACTATCGATCCCTTAAGTAGCAAGCGTCACGATAAAGGGTGATTTTTTTTACCTAAAAATAGAACCGATTTCAACACTCAAAGGTGTGAAATAACTTGTTGTAGTCAGTACCATGATAGTTCAAAAGTACCAAATATCACAATATTATGCGCATGGTTCCGACTTCGACAAGTTATTTCACACTTTTGAGTGATGAAGGCGTTCCATTTTTAGGTTAAAAAAATTCACCCATTTTAGTGGCCCTTGCTACTTACGGGGTCGATTGGCATTCACTGTCAATGACTAAATCATTAAGATAGGAAAATACTACTGAAATACGTCTTGACCGATTTTGATGAAATTTAAATGAGACTACAGGACAAACATCAACTTTCAAATAAAAAAATATTTGTCACAATCGTTTCAACCAGTAAAAGTTCTGAGGTAGCAAACATAAAAAAAACATACGAATCCTTTTTTTAAAGTCGGTAGAAAATGCCCTATCACTGTTATGATATTCAATGCGATAAGGATAGCTAGGTGTATAATACTTTGATGTTTTAATATCTCAAAGTCAACAAACTTAATCTAAAACTGTCGCTCAAGTTAATCCAAAGATCTTCCCATCACGAGAGCATCAAACCCAACCGCTAAAATATCTACACCCGGATCTTAGAACACCGGGATTCAAGTTCATCCGGATCCAACCCACCCGGATACGAGTTTATCCGGGATCTTAGTATATCCAGGTTAGATTTAATATCCATACAGAGTCTGCAGACAAAGATTAAGTCCACATGTATTATGTATTGTTCTGATGGTCTTCGAGAGACACACTGATGTAGAGAACGGCTAATAATACATTATTCTTGTTTTAAAATTGTTTTATTTGTTGAAGTTTATTTATACATGAAATTTTATTTTGTTTATTTTAAAATCAAGTCTTGAAATTATGTTTTATTTTGTATAATACGTTGATTGTCAATCTATGTTTTTTATTATGCTGTTTTGCTGCAGCAAACTGTCAGGAGTTTTTTTATATCAGTCGGCTGATTGCATAGGTATGTAATTATTGTGTTATACGAAATTATTGTGTTTTCATATAAAAAATATAAAGTAAAGTTCTTGTGAGTTTCATGTGTCTTTAAATATGATAAATTAACGCATACAGTGTCCGCTGGGAGCTAGCTGCGAGCCAGCTACGCACATCATCAGCGCACTAGCCCTGATGATGAGCATTTGATATGCTCGAAACACGGGTTGACATTATATATATTCGATTCCCAACACGAGTTTTTTTTGCAGGTTATTATATAACATTTGTATAATATCTTATCAAGTAAACATTTTAATAAAGCTTCTTAATTACATAATCGAGCCAATTATTACACTAGATTACCACGTTACCATGTCAACAATTTAACGTTAATAAACTGAGGTTTGACCTCTCCAAGCCCTTGATCAAGCTCTTCAGACGTCGCCTCAGGAATGTTTGTAGGAATTATCACGAACTCACAAAGTGTTTTCACAATAGCTTTTGTTTAAAAACAAAGGTCAAATTTAAGACAAAACTTTCTATCATAGGTGCCGTACCTTACTTCTGTAACGTGTCATTATATACGTACTGACATATCTTTACTATATTGTTAATATTGGAACGCGAGTTTGAATTTTGTACTACCCACGTGTCAGGTAGTTGAGCTCAGGGCGCCGTGTGTATTCGACTGATTTTCTGCTTCTAAGCGTGTCCTTCCACCAGTCTAAACTCTATTGTTGTCTCTAATATCTAATTTCTACTGTAGTAAAAAACATTTTTCGAGCATATTTTATTTTTATTTTATTTTATTGTGACTGAACAAGCACGAGGCCCATCCGATGTTAAGGTGACTAACCTCTGCCTAGAACAGATGCATTTCATCACAAGTGACGAATTCCACTGCGCGTGTCACTTTGAGACATAGTTGCTAAGTCTCATGTGCCTGTAATTTCACTGGCTCTCAAGTACTGCTGCCGGAACACGCCGTTAGGTGCTTGGTGACAGATTTTCTACTTGGGGGTGGTAGCTGGCCAGGGGGGCAATCGCAAAATGCCCTTCCACCATGCGGTGAAGCTCAAGCCGGCGGTGGGGATAGAACCAGGGACCTGCGGCATGGCAGTCCATAGTTTTTTTTTTTTGCCTGATAAGTTAGCCTTTGACCACTATCTCACCTGATGGTAAGTGATGATGTAGTCGAAGATGTTGTTCAGGCTAACCTTGAAGTACTGGCTCTCAAGGACAGCTGCCGGAACACACCGTTAGGTGCTTGGCGACAGATTTTTCTACTTGAGGGTGGTAGCTAGCCAGACGGGCATTCGCAAAATGCCCTACCACCATGCTATAACGACTGCCATCCTAAGACAACAACCGGGACCGACGGCTTAACGTGCCCTCCGAAGCACGGAAACGCTCAGTAGTAATGTCACTAGCGGTCACCCATCCAACTCATGACCGCGCGCGACAGTGCTTAACTTTGCTGATCGGTTGAGAACAGCTTAGTAAACTTCGCTACGAGCGCTTCAAGGCGCCGCTGCGCCGCAAGATGACCGCTCGGCCATCATTGCTTCAAAAATGTGATCGATCATTTTATCACTTATCGATTTATCAATGACCGATAGTGAATGATCTAAATTTTGATACTCTGTTCTCAAGGCTCTAGAGTGCACGGAGCGCTTTCCATCCAACCACCTGTAACCATCCTGATCCACCAATGTACACGTGCGATCGTCGGCACGAGCTGTTTTATGTTCCTTGGGATAACAGTATGGCGCGTTCCGAGTCTTCTTTGATTCCAATCCGACGCCATTTCAATTCACTTCTCACCGCCAAAACCAAAATTGATATAATGTGTGACAAATGGAATGTTACTTTTCGGTGTTTTTACAATATTGTGAGTCTCAAAAACCAATGGGATGCGTCCTATTGACATGATGTTTATTTGTAAATTTATTCAATTTGACATTTAATTATATGATAACACTTATTATTTTTGACATTTCATTACTTTGACAGACATTGATATAATTTGTGACAAATGCCATGTTACTTTTTCTGTGTTTTTACAATATTGTGAGAGTCTCAAAGACCAATGGCATCGCCTTAGTATTGACATGATGTTTATTGTAAATTTATTCAATTTGACTTTTAATTATACCATAACACTTATTATTTATCACACTTGATTACTTTGACATTTGATAATACAATGATTAATTAAAATATTACCGTGATTTAATTTTTAATGGTTTGTAAGGAACGTTTTTTATTGCAATTAATAAAATATTATCATTTTACAAATATAGTTTCGTCATATTTTAAATACCAAATGTTCAAACTCGGTGTAATTTTGCATGCATATTGCTGAGTCTAATATTTCTTAAGCTACTAGTTTGCCCAGTTTTTCGATTTATTATTTACTTTATCCCTTAATGTAAAAATAAAAATTCCTATACAAAATTATTATTTAAATTATTTTTGGATATACTTAATTTACGGAAATCTGGCAAACTAGAAGAATCATCAGAAGTTATCAGGCTCAAAGACATACAAATGCAAAGTTTCATCGAGTTTGAACACTTAGGACCTGTTTCAGAATGTTCGAGTAAGTTCCGGTTATACTAACCAGAACATAAAATAACTGAATGTTGCAGCGCGTTTCAAGCTTTAACCGATGGATATGCTAAATCGATGCCTGTGTTATTTATTAAATATGTTCTGGTTAGTATAACCGGAACTGAAACAGGCCCTTAGTATTTTAAACACTGTTTAGTTATCCATTACTTAGCAACTACTTAGCGGATTTTTATAAGTAAGGTGGTTAGTGTTTATAATATGACAAAACTACGTTTTTATGGAGAGCCACGAGCACACGAGCACTGTAGCCTTAATATTAAGTGTATATACTCGTATGTTACTTATTTCCAAGTTTGTTATCCGTACAGTCTGTATGTCAGACAGTTTAGCTCACGTCCCCGTGTGCGCTCGACTTATTGCCTGCTACCTAGTGCGTCATCCGGCTGTCTGCACTCCATTGTTGACTCGGATAATAATACGTACCTATCTATAATTATTATATAGGAGAGCAGGATATATCAGGATTTAGTTCTATATGGATCTACGTTATTCAAGCCACTTGGGGTATATAAGGCCAATACACATTATAAAATTGTATTCCATCAACGATTCAGTTAAATTTTTTTTTGGTAAGCCTTTTACCTCAACCTCACCTGATGCTAAGTGAGGTGGTTGAAGGTGTTAACAGACTTAACCTAGAATTACTGGCTCTCAAGGACAGCTGCCGGAGCACACCGTTAGGTGCTTGGCGACAGATTTTCTGCTTGAGGGTGGTCACTAGCCAGGCGGGAAATCACAAAATGCCCATCCACCATGCGGTGAAGCTCAAGCCCGCGGCGGAATTTGAACCATGGACCTGCTGCACGGCAGTCCATAGCCAATGCCACTGAACCGTCACTGCTTCTTAAATCTAACTAACTAAAAAAAAACTGTCTACCACGCTAACTAAGACAGATCGAGAACGATTTTCGTTTTGTTCAACGATTGCTTTGTCGGAAGATGGACGGCCTGCTGTCGGCTTGTGGTAACCGCTATAGTTTTGAAGCTATATTAACCAATACCAGTGGCAATGATAACAATTTTGAAGCATTGACTATAGACTGCCACGCAAAATATACCTAAGTAATTATCCAGATGCCCGTGGGATGCGGGGCTAGAATTTCACGCCCCCCATCTCTACCCGTGGGAGTCGTGGGAGACGACTAAGAGAACACCAGAAGGTGGACAGTAGCGCTTTCTGAGGAACTGATGACCTTACATTACGGCTGCCAAACGTAGGGATTATGGCAAAACTCCTATAATAGGGGAGGCTGTGTTCAGCAGTGGACAATCCGACTGATACAGTAATAATCCAGAATACCGAAGCATTTGACCACGACTAACTTAATAGTTGGTGAAGATGGAGCATGCTTATAGATTCAAAGTTCACCTCCAAAATGGAGATTATCAGGTTAATTATCAAGAAACAAGAACGTTTGTAAGTTGTTCCGTTCTTCTGCTGTTCGCTCTATAAATTTGGATAAAACAGAAGTAGTGTTTCCCTTTAAACTAAATAACTGATGGAGAACGGTGCACAACTGTCACACTGTCCCTTTCAACAGTAAAACAAACACTTGGAGCGTGAAAGGGACAGCATTTGAGAATCATGGTTTTTATGGTTTAACTGTATTTTAATTTTACAAAATCACAAATTTACGAGAACAAAATTATAGTTATGTGCGGGATTCGAACCCGGGTCCATCCACCCCTATAGCCGGGGTATGCTATGACCGCTTGAGCTAACATTACAATGACTCATAACTCCAATTTTTCCTCTCATTCTTTATTAAACCATCGTATTGGGATGTGTATCTTTATTATTTTATTTATCTAATTAAAAAGGATAAAAACGCCGTGATGTTTGATAAGAAGAAATGACAGAACAGAAATAGTATTGCCCTACGCATTGTTGTCCGATAATGGAAAGAAGATAAATGAGACTCAGACTATTTAAGACTGAACAGTATTTATGTATCCGGATAATCCGTATTCAAAATGGTTAATGCGGGATGGTTTTAACCATTTTCAAAATGTTCAGTTATTTCTGTGTCCAAATAGATTGACACGAACAAGTCCGCATTCCGCTTCGAGTATACTTCCAAATGATTACCTCCTTTCACGACAATCAACTTTTCAACTCGGGCTGAGACAACGAGCAAAGGCATCAATGTATTCAATCGTACCCTTGAACAATATTCAACTTTATGAATTCGTTTATAAGAATATTTTTTGTTTGAATATTTAGTTATTTTGAAACTTACTGCAGTAAGCTTTGGAGCATCTCTATTTCCGCGTTCTAACGTGGTAATATTACAATGCATTGTTGGTATTGGTTCGTATAAGAATATTGCGATTTTTTTTTAAATATATAATTTTTGTATTGTTATGTTTGCAATGACGCCTGCTCAGTGGATTACATTACAAACTTATAAATAAATAAAATAAAAAGCTTTTATTTCTTCCTTACAAATTATGACTAAAAATTATAATATACTAATCTATCCATTTTTTTTTTTTAACTAATACTTACTACTAATATAATACATTTACAACTTATAACTTAACACTTAGGTACATTATTTACTCAATTATTATAACTATCCTTTGAATTAATGTAAGGACCGCCTGTTGCGGTAAAAGCCTCCTCCAAACTTTTCCATTCTTCCCTTTTTCTCGCAACTCTTGCCCATAGTTTCCCAGCAACATGCGCAATATCATCGTCCCACCTTTTATATGGCCTTCCTCGTCTGCGTTTTTTATCCAAAGGGGTCCAGTTCGTAACGACCTGAGCCCATCTGTTAGCATCTAGTCTTTGGATATGCCCTGCCCATCTCCATTTCAGTTTTAATATTTTTTCTATGACATCATTAGCTCTAGTAATTTTTCTTATACATTGATTTTTCACTCGATCTTTTAGTTTGATATTTAAAAAGCTTCTCTCTAATCCTCTTTGACGAATTTTTAGTTTTTCGTGTTGTTTTTTTTGTTAAGGGCCATGTTTGGCAGGCATATGTAAGGCATGGAGTAAGGCATATATTCATAGCTTTGGTCTTCAGTCTGATTGGTATTGATCCCTTAAATATTTCCTTCATAGCCCAATACTTGTTCCATGTATTTGTTATTCTTCTTTGAATTTCTTTTTCGGTGGAATTTTTGAATGATATAAGTTGGCCCAGGTAGATATAATCTTCAACATAATCAAGGGGTTGTGAGTTGAGCGATATTGTAATTTTAGACTTATTTGTCATTACTTTTGTTTTGTCTCTGTTAATTTCTAAACCGGGTTCTTTGCTTTTTTGACAGAGTGTTTTTATCATTGTTTTAAGTTCGTTAGGGTTTTCCGATAATAGCACTAGATCGTCTGCGAATCTTAAATGGGAGAGGTATTTGCCATCAATTTTTATACCAACTTCATCCCAGTGTAACTGCCTAAAGATAGTTTCTAGAACAGCAATAAAAAGTTTTGGTGATATCGGATCTCCTTGTTTGACACCTCGTTCAATAGGAAAAATTGAGCCTGCAGACTCTAGTCGTACTCGCGCTGTACTCTGTCTGTATATTTCTTTTATGATGTCTATGTAATCTTTATTGATGCCTTGCTCTCCCAAAGCCTGCCAGATAATGTCGTGTGATATTGAATCGAAAGCTTTGGAATAATCTATAAAGCATATATATAGGGGCTTATCGTACTCCATATACTTTTCTATTATTTGTTTCAGAGTATGAATATGATCGACAGTGGAGTATTTTTTTCTAAAGCCAGCTTGCTCTACTGGTTGGTTCTCATCTACTAGTTTCGTTATTCTTCTGAGCAATGTTGCGGTGAAAACTTTGTATAAGCAAGAAATCAAAACTTATCGGTCTGTAATTACTTATTACTTTTGGATCTCCTTCTTTATACAATAGGACTATTTCTGAGCACATCCATTGTTCTAGGAGATTTTTCTTTTCAAGTATCAAATTGAACAACTTAGTCAATGGAGACACCAATTTATCTTTAGCTGCTAAAATCATTTCATTTGTAATGCCATCTGGGCCGGGGCTTTTTTCACTCTTCATATTTTTTATGGACATTTCTATCTCAACTTCCATGAAAGGAAGAGCGGGGTCTGTATTGAATGTCCGGTCGCATCTACTTAGTTCTGTGTCTAAACAGGTTTTGCTGTATAGATTTTTGTAGAACTGTGTGGCGATTTCCAGCATGTTGTTTCTATTAGTAATTATGTTGCCAGAAAAATTAAATAATTGTGTCATTCGTTGTTTTGTACTATTCAATTTTTTATATGCTTTTTTGACTCCGCCTGTTTTCTCCAAATAATGTTTTATTTTGCCTATTCTGTAGTTTTTAATATTTTTTAAATTTTTTTTATATATTACTCTGTACAATTTACTAAGCAGAATTTTCTCTTCCCTCGTTTTATGAGCTTTTTTTTTAAGATCATATTTTTGTATTTTAAGCTTTAATATATCTTTTGTGATAATAGTTTGTTTTATTTTTGAATTCTTTGTTCTTGAGTTTTGCGAACATTTTAATAATGTTTTTTGTAATTTATTATAGAATGATTGTACAGTTTCATTTCTTGAATGTGTGATTTCTTCAAATTCTTTTTCGAAAGTACTGTAATCTATGTATCGCTTGTAACTATTTGTACACGAGAGTGTACAAATAGTTACAATAATTACAGTGGCACGAGATTGTATTTTTTTCTCAGTTTTCAGGGTTAATCTAACCATTCTGTGGTCGCTAGGATGTAGTAAACGGCTGAGCACCGAAAGGTTCTCTACGTTTTCGGGTATATTAGTGGTTATAAAATCTATTTCATTTTTTACTTCTCCATTTGGCGATACCCATGTCCATCTTAGTTTATTTGGCTTTTTGAATATGGTATTTATTATTTTTAATCTGTGCTGTAGGCAGAACTCTACAAACATTTGGCCTCTCTGGTTTCTTTTACCAAACCCGTGCTTGCCCATTACTAGGTGCTCGTTCAATTCAGGTTTTCCTATTTTTGCGTTCATGTCTCCCATTACAATCATGTTTTTATTGCATTTTTCTATTGCCTTTTCCAAGTCATCGTAAAATTGTTGTATTTCAGGCATTTTCGCCGTTTCCGTGGGGGCATATACTTGTATTATGGAATATAACTTTTCTTGTATTTTAGTTTTCAGTATAACGACCCGTTCAGATATTGCAATAAAATCCTGCACAATTATAGTTTTTTGCTTCTTAACAAGAAAACCGACGCCTTTTTCACCCTTTGTTTGTCCGAAATAGTACAGAATGTAATTTCCTCTGTCCTCTATTTTATATCCCAGTCTTCTTACTTCTGAGATACCAATGATGTCCCATTTTATATCCGATATAGCATTTTCCAAGTCTGTTATTCTTATTTCATTAGCTAGTGATCGCACGTTAAAGGTTGCTAAGTAATATTTTTTGATGTTTGGGGGGTGGTAGTCTACTGCCCCCGCGGTGACCAACCGTTCTGGGGGAGGTTTGATTTGGTTTTCCATATTACTTTTTGTTGTTATGTTAGGGGCGGTATTAAAAGTTGAGTATTGGAGGGGCTGCGTTCGTTGCTAATCTGAGTCTGGTCCACCTGACGAATGAGCTGTATCATATTTTGGTGTGTCTTTATGTTTATGAAAGTACTTTGTAATTATTGCATGCCCTTCGCTATTATTTTTCACTTTAGTCTTCTTTGCTACATGTCGTTGCCCATGTGAATCATTTTTTTGCGCGTCAATGTAACCTGATTGATAAGGAGGAGTAGTTTCCAACTCCCTTTTTTTGAAGTTTGTTTTATTTGAGTTTTCTATTAATTGTAGTTTACTCATATGTTTTGGTCCTTTGACCATAAGTTGATCGTATCTCAAATAAGCAATATTTCCTTCCTTTCTCTTTTTTTGTAATTGGTCTTGCAATTTTTTTCTGTTTTCTAATATTTGTTGTGGAAAATCTTCTTTTATATACATGGTTTTGCCCTTTAGGTGGTATTTGTTTTTAAGCACATTAATTTTTTTACCATATGTGTTAAATGTTACAATGATGGGTCTTATTTTATTTTCGTCTTTTCTCCCCATCCTTCGAACCATTTCCATTTCATTTTTGCGACACTCTACTTTCATATCTACATTGATAATGCTTAAAATTTTTGCTTCTAATGTTTCGTAAGAACTTTCTGTCTCTTCCACAGCAAAAAAAATTATATTTCTAATTCGGATCTGTTTTTCTAGTTGTAGAAGTCTTTTATCTCGCTCAGACCCAACTTTTTTGAGGTTATCAATCTCTTCATAGATGGTGTTAAATTTATGGTCTATGTGTTCATTTATATTTTTTGTTATTCGTATTTCTAACTTTTTAAGCGATTCTTCAGAGTCTCTACAAATATCTAATCGAAGCTCTCTTATTAGGTGCTCTATATTTTCCATTGTGCTGCCCTCTGTATTGAACTAACGGAACTACTAACGGATATCTAATGTGAGGAAGAAGTTGTTGAAGGTGGTACTACAACTCTTCGAAAGATGTCACTATTTTACTGTGCTATTCCTGTAGTACAAGATTTTTCCTGTAGAGGTCGCTATTATTAGTATTTTAATCGACAATAATATGGCAAAATTTAAGATTAGAATGGAAATTTCTTCTATCTGATATCACCTTTTTACAAGTTCCTCGTTTAGTAGTTTTAATAAGTAATGCTTATATTACCTTACTATACAGCTGATATTGTTTCTTCTTCACAATTCTGTGTCTATTTATGCACCGATTTAGCCGAATTTTATTGTAATATTTCATGCATCTATTTTTCACCTTTTTCGTAGTTTATTCACTGATTTAGCCAATGATTTGGGTAACTAACACTTTTTGACTTCTGTTTTTACACTTTTACTTTTAAAACCTTCGTAAATGTAATTATTTAGAATTAAAATTCGCAGAGCAACTCGTAAGCTATGTTGACTGTACCGCGCCCTCTAACGGATCCTGACATTACAAACTTACGAGAAAAAAAAAATGTTTATGTGCGAGATTCGAACCCACGTCCATCTACTCCTATAGCCGGGGTATGCTTTGACCGACTGAGCTATCATGATATTGTCACTCAACCTACGTATGGAGATGGAGCGACACCTATAGTTGAACTTACGTTGTACTACAAACAAGACCAATTTTGCAATTGGTTCTGAACTTATAAAAGATGACGCAACCTTATAATTTTAATATTGTTATGTTTGCAATAACGCCTGCTCTGGGGATTACATAACATTTTTTTTTATGCACTTGTCTATATTATTTTTACTCGTAAATTTGTAATTCTGTTATAAAACTAAATATAGTTTAAGTTTGTCTTGGTAACATGTTATACTTATTAATATAAATCCAGCCCAAGAAGGGATCGGTGGCAAGCCGACCACGCAAAGGTGCACTCACTTTTGCGTGGTCGGGTGACAGGTTACTAAACTATGTGAGTGCCAGTGGCTTCTGCTATATAGATGTATGTTTTATGATAATACATTTATAAATATATTAAAGTAGAAATAATTTTATAGCAAGGTATTATTATTATTTCCTGAATTTAACGGAGGCAGAAGGCAATCTTTTTTTTCTACACTCTCCAAAAAGAGTGTTATTGGTAGTTTATTTTTAATTTTATTTATATCCTGACCACTATTTCACCCGATGGTAAGTGATGATGTGGTCGAAGATGTTGTTCAGGCTAACCTAAAACTACTGGCTCTGAGTTGAAAGCTTAAACATTTTATGTAGTTCGACATCCTTGGCGAGACAGCGACCCGCACTTAGCCGGTTTTATTATTGTTTGCTGTACACTAATAATTATTGTTTGATTTTTTAATTTTCAGAATGATTTCGCTACGCTTTTATATTTCCAAGTATGATTACAAGCACTATCGCGTGCTAAGCGAAAATCACATACTTATACAAATTATTAGAACACAAAATGTTTTGTTCCGGATGGGATTCAAACCCCTCCTCCGATTTCGCGGTGGATGTTTCTTCCTCTCGGCAAACTAACAGTGTGTTTTGGTAGCAATCCTATGATAGCCAGTAAAATTAACAGCATGAGACTTAACAACTGTGTGTCTCTTGACGACGGGCGCAGTGCAATTGGTAACATTTTTAAAGCAGCATTAGCATGGTGGAAGGGCATTTTGCGATTGCCTGGCTACCTACAACTCTCAAGTAGAAAATATGTCACCAAGCACCCAATGGTGTGTTCCGGCAGCAATCTTTCAGAGCCAGTGAAATTACAGGCATATGAGACTTAACAACGGTGACGGGCGCAGTGCAAATCGCCACTTGTGATGAAATGCATCTGTTCTAGGCAGAGGTTAGTCCGCTTTACATAAGGTAGGCCTCGAGCTTGTTCAGTCATAATAACGTAAAAAAAGAAAACTGAAACTACGTTTGTGTTGGAAAGTTGCGCTATCGTCCAGTACTCTGAATAGAATGATCTTCTCTCAGCTTTGAGTCTGCAGTTGTGTTGTCATTCGTATTGATACAAGCAACTCCTCAGTTTGCATTGAGTTAACGCGCCTCTCACTTCCGAACGATTACACCCTTTCACGATGATCAACGTTTCATCTCCTTGGACTGAGACAACAGACAAAGGCATCTTAGTATTGTATTGGGCAGTGAAATCTTCAAATGAATTATAATCTTAAGTTTATGAGTTCAGCGTGCATTTTCGTGCTGGAAGTTGCTAGTAGTGCAGTCTGTAAATGCTTTGAAAAGTTCCCGTGTCGTAATAAATGTCGTTACTTTAAAGTATTTGGATTGTTCTGTTAAAAGAAATCAGAACGTTCAATACCGATTGTAAGTTTTAAAAGAAAGATTTTTAATATCCATAATAAAAGTGTTTATTTTTGTTTAACCTCTTTCGCTGCGTCGTAGCGCTCGTAGTCTAGTTTGCTTAATCGTTCTTAACCGATCAACTAAGTTAAGAACGTTCACTGCGGTCAAGACTTGAATGGGTGACCGCTCGTGACATTACTACTGAGCGTTTCCGTGCTTCGGAGAGCACGTTAAGCCGTTGGTCCCTGTTGTTATCTTAGGATGGCAGTCATTACAGCATGGTGGTAGGGCTATTTGTAAATGCTTGCCTGGCTAGCTACCACCAACAAGTAGAAAATCTGACGCCAAGCCTAACCGTGTGTTCCGGCAGCTGTCTTTGAGAGCCAGTAATTCAAGGTAAGCCTCCACAACATCTTCGACCACATCATCACTTACTATCAGGTGAGATAGTGATCAAAGGCAAGGCTAACAGATATACAAAATAAAAAAAACAGCAATAAGCAAAAGGAATCGTAATGAGAATACACTACAGCCACTCTAATATCCTCTACAGACACGATAAGTTTTTTTAGTGTTTCTGGCCGTCCAGGGATGCTGAAATACCTTTCAGTGCTTTTAACTTTAATGCATCTGGGTACATCTCTACGAACATGGTGTTCCAGATGTATCGCTCTGGCGTGGTTAATGAGTGCTCTCTCTTTGATGGACATTAAGTAACATTACTCTCCTAAAACCGCTCACCTTCTGCGCGAATGTAAACATAACCTGTTGGTGCAAGTTATACGAACTCGCGAATTATTTGCCACGTAATAAACTAGTGAGTCTGTGAGCTTAAAAGTCTGGGACTGAAATATGTTTTTTTTTACATTTTACCCTACCATATCGCCGCCATTTAAAAAAAAATACAAAAACTGTATATATGGTAAACTCCATGTAACTATCGAACCCGCACACAAAATTTAACTAGAATCGGTTTATTAATGCGACCCGTAGAGGGGAAAATCCGGACATCTACTTGACAGATATACGAAACTATTTATGCCTAAGCTGAAATGAGGACGTTCCGCTCGCGCTTTATGCTCTCTCCGTAATAAAAAATACCTTTAAAGTCACCCGTGTTTTAATTTAATTTTTAGTAATCTCATTATCGTTAGTTATCCCTTGACCGCAATCACTGTAAAGTGTTTGAAACGTCGGGACAAAAATAAGCTACACTTCTACACTAATATTATAAGGAAGAAAGATTTGTTTATTTGTTTTTTGTATGCAACGAATAAACTTAAAAACTACTAGACCAATTTGCATGAAATACGGTATGGAAATAGTTTAAGACGCGGGAAAGGACATAGGATAGTTTTTATACAACTGCGCGGTAACCGATATACTCGGCCGGAAAGCTAGTGATAAATATACAATTATTATTTTTATTGTTTTATGATATTATGACGAAATAAGCACAAGGTCTACTTTGTTTTAAACGGTAACCTCTGTTAACACATGTATTTCGTCACAAAAGACGAACTACACCGCACATTTCTTCCTGAGACATTAAGTTGAAAAGTTTCATGTGGCTGTAATTTTACAGGCACCTTTCAAACAGAGACAGAGGCGTACATTATCGAACATATAAGTTATATAGTTTATCGAACTCACGGCAGAAGAATACACCTACTCAAACTTGGTAAACTTTGAACTTTTTTATAAGCACAAACGCTTCCGCTCATAACTAGTCCCAAACTACTTTCCTTACCGCGACTCCTCAACCAAAGGGAATTCTCTACAAGCTACAAAATCGAAACACCCGTTTTAAATGAAAGACAGATTAGGGGCAAGCCTATTGGGGGCTATATATTTACTGGGATTTACTAATGCCTTATATATCCAACGGGATTTATTTAGGTTCGCCTTGTGGTTGGTTAATGTATGAGGGAACTTGGCTGGCAGTTTTTTGTAACCTTCAAAGTGTTCTGTTTAGGAACCTTTAAGAAAATATAATGCTTTAAACATTATTTTATAATTTTTTCTCTCTAATTTAACATAAATAAATAAAAAAATAATACTTGTGAGCCCACGTTGTATGCGGGACAAATTTTTCATTTTACTTATGACTAGCAAAAACATGCAAATGTTGTAGAAGGAAAGATATATATTTTCAGCGGTACTTGAACTCGCAAGCAATTATGTCTCTATTGCAACTTACTCAACGGTGTATTGTTACTAAAGTAGCCATAATGAATACATAATGCTTATTTGGATTATGGCATTAATACAATTTCATAATGTCGACAGTCAAATTTTTACAAATTCATGGCGTATTTTTCGCAGCACTAATATGTAGAATATATTTATTGTATTTTTTTTTCGCCTTTTTTAACAACTCACTACAAACTAAATTCAACACTACAACTACTACAACGCTACTGCTTCTCTAGCTCACTACCAGACGGCAGCGTGCCCAGCATGCTGGCAACATTGCCACGTTGGATTGCAATGCTTATAATATAATGAGCAATATAAAATACCTCTTATTTTTCTTTTCGTAACGAATATAATTGTATAAATGAATACTATGCAAACAAAGCACTGTGTTTTTAATCCCAATATAATAACATTCTTATTTTAAATAAGAAACTCTCAATTCTATTTTTCACTCTCAGTCCATTCCACCTTATAACCAAAGGTATCCAATCTATCTGTAACCAATAGCCGTTTAATTTCAGCCGAAAAAACCCCGAACCAATTAGGGTCCCACTGATATCGTCCATAACTCACAGGTTCCAATCTTCTGACGCGGCGTAATAATGAAAATAATATTGTTAGACAAATGGTGGAGAGAGTCCAATCTTTGGCGAGTTCCAACCTGGATTAGGTTGATGGTGCAAGGGAGAAGCAAAATGCTTTATATCATTCCTCTAAAAAGTTTATTTTATTCTGTAAAAACATGAGTCAAATGCACTTTTAGTGCTTAGTGCGCCAACGCTAATTCGAGAGTTAAAGTCGGGTTAACTTGGTTTTTGTATGACAATTTTGACTTAATTCGAGTTTAACTCGCGTATTCCCGTTGGCGCAAGTGGGCCTTAATCTCTGTTTTGGTGTTTAAATTTAGAACACATCAATAAATTCAACCACCTCCATCTCAATGTATACAACCTCCTTGCACGAAATACTAAATACAAAATCATTGTGCAATAAATACTCGACATAAAAACTCCAAGGAAATATCGCTTCACAAGTTGACCAACTTAATAATATTGATATGAAAATTACTCGTTATTTTATTAATTGTTCCAATTTTAATGTGCATTGTAATTAACGTTAAGTACCTTTTCTTTTCTTCATTATATGTCTGTATTTGCTTAAACCTCTCATTTCGTCGTAGTCATGGAATAAAGTATAGTATACGACTCTTGAATGAGACAGATTATCATTTAACGGAAATAAGGCAATAGATATATGAATCATTCGCGTCGCTCAGGATTCTAACACTTGAATCAATCGCCTCGGTCGTGATTCAGTCGTTAGAATCCTTTATTTGCTCGTGATTAATCTATTGCCCTCGCTTTAAATCCGTCTTTAATTAACAAATTGCATAATATACTATTTTATATGGTAAAAGGAGAGCATAACAGAAAAAAAGTCTCTTACAGCTAAGATAAAATACAGATTTAAGCTCTTGACCATCATTTTACCTGTTGAGAAGTGCTGGTTTGGTTGAGGATGGTTTCTAAACATGCAAAAACATAAATCTAGGAAAATTCAGATAACCTTTATATTGGCAACTTTTTTTTTTAATTTTTTTTATGCCTGGTAGGTTAGCCTTTGACTACTATTTCACCTGATGGTAAGTGATGATGTGGTTAAAGATGTTGTTCAGGCTAACCTAGAAGTACTGGCTCTCAAGAACAGCTGCCGGAGCATACCGTTAGGTGCTTGGTGACAGATTTTCTACTTGAAGTAGCTAGCCAGGCGGGTATTCGCAAAAGGCGCTACCACCATGCTATAACGACTGCCATCCTAAGATGACAACCGGGACCGACGGCTTAACGTGCCCTCCGAAGCACGGAAACGCTCAGTAGTAATGTCACCAGCGGTCATCCATCCAAGTCATGACCGCGCGCGACGTTGCTTAACTTTGCTGATCGGTTGAGAACAGCAAAGTAAATTTCACTACGAGCCCTTCATCCCATTGGTGATATAAAAGTATGATAATATGTTAAAGTTTGTGACTTGCACCTGCTATAAGAACACCTCGCTTTGTCGATAATTTGTGAACGAAACGGAGTACCATTTGTGAACAATTCTAAGTATCAAAATTTCTTACTCATTTTGCCTAAAAATTGCACTCTCAGTATGAAGGAAATGTTTATGTTACTTTACACTTACAAAATTCTGTAAGATGGAAAAATAAGTTTCTACAAACGGGATGCCAAACCGCAACTACAGGTATCCAGTTCAGTCGCTTTAGCACTAAGCTATAGTAGCGTCCGCCAGTAACCTCGTCTTGTCCATCTGTTAATATTGCAGATGCGTATAGTACTTACTGTTTACTCCATGGGGTGCCGGGCTAGAATGTGACCATCTCTTCCCACTGGTGCTGTAAGAGGCGACTAAGAGAAAAATACCGGGAGGTGGCAGCTGCGCCTTCTGAGGACCTGTTATCTAATACTGCGATCCTCAAGACGCATGCCACGCGTGGGGATTATGGCAAACCACTGGTTAATGGTGGAGGCTGTGTTCACCAGTAGACAATCCGGCTGATACAGTATAGTTTACCGGTGGAATGCCTTTATTAAATACTACGGACTTTTTACAGCATTACTGTTACTCCAATGAAAGCATTTAGACAATCTACATGCCATTGACTCCAATCCACTAGCAGTTGGCAGCGTGCCCAGCATGCTGGCAGCATTGCCGTCGGATTCCAATGCTTATTCGTTGAGCCAAATATACTAACGTATAGTACTAATAATTTGAACCAAGAGAGCAATTTGAACCGGCGATCGCTCATTCCTGCTCCTTCTACCTGATTTACCGATATAATGAGACATAGTTTAAAATTGTCCTCTCATGCAATCTTATTTTTAAACTTAAAAAGAAAAACGACTATCAATAGTCAAGCAAGACATTTCCAAGTAGTTCTTTGCTTTTGCAAGCTTTGACTAATGTCAAGATTACAGAATTTCAGTTTACATACATATTCTTAAAAGAATATTATATCACCTATGGTAAAATACAAATAGAGTAAAGAATAACATTGTACATTTGATCGATTTTGGTCTTTTCTAATTATCTTTTCCTTAAATAGATTTTCATTTCAATAGTTTCCAAATTTCTTTTTATTTCAATAATAACAGCTGGTTCCGCAAATCTACAACATATTTTTTTAATGCTATTATGACGGAACAAGCCCGAGGCCCACCTGTTCTTAGCGAACTAATCTAGACGTCACCTAGAGACATAGTTGTTAAGTCTCATGTGCCTTTAATTTCATTGGCTCTCAAGGACTGCTGCCGGAACACACCGTTAGTTGCTTGGTGACAGATTTTCTAATTGAGGGTGGCAGCTAGCCAGGCAGGCAATTGCAAAATGCTTTTCCATCATGCGATGAAGCTCAAGCCGGCGGTGGGGATAAAACCAGGGTACTGCGGCCCGACAGTCCATAGCTATTACCGCTCGGCCATCATTGCTTCAGTTTTCATTTGTTACAGTTATAAGATTTATGGTGGCTTGGTGACCAGCTGACCATTATTCACTCACTAATTGTAGTTTTTGTTGTTTCTTTAATCATCG
The DNA here is from genome assembly GCA_963890685.1 of Plagodis pulveraria. NCBI lineage: Eukaryota > Metazoa > Arthropoda > Insecta > Lepidoptera > Geometridae > Plagodis > Plagodis pulveraria. The sequence continues at coordinate 21,401,393 of OY982972.1, forward strand.
ATTAGAATTATTATTATAAAAGATATAAAATAATGGTATAATATTGTGTGTGTGTAATATTTGTTAAATTTTATGTTTAATCTAATAGTCTGGATAGATTTTTATAACATTAGACACTGTTTTTGAAGTTGGGATAGGTATATTGAATGTTATCGTATATGTACTTCTTTGGTTAACACGTAAAAAATATAACGCTACAGCAGGCGTTAATGCAACGATTACTCGGGCGTTCCAAACACAAGTCAGTTAATTTCCCGACGTAATGCTTTATGCCAATTTCGTTAATAACATTTGTTTTTTGGTAAATGTTGATGTTGTTTATGATGGTAAAAAACCCGGCTAAGTGCTAGTCAGACTAGCGAGGGTTCCGTACAAACTTGTAGGTATATAAGTAAAAGTTATGGTATATTTATTGCTAAATGATATCCATAACATTTTAAAATTATTAAATATATTTTTATTTTTTGATGTATCAAAAGCTTTGTGTTTTCGCATTTTTTTCCTTTCTCTGTGCTAGAAGAAATTGCTTCGTACCAAATTTCAAGATTCTAAGTTCACAGGATTTTGACAGGGTTTTGATTCCCTTGCGAGTGTCGAAAATTTGCGGCATAAGCGGCTGTATTTTTTAATTGCGTTGGCTGAGATGTTTTATTTTTACACAGCTCTAAGGGGCGGTAGACCTAAGTATTAGATACGAATTTCTACTGGATACCTCCACGCGTTTCTGAGAAAAAGGGTCTTGACAAACAGACATACAGACAACAAGGGTTCTGATTTTTTCTATTGAAGTACGGAACTCTAAAAAACGAAACGGAAGGTTAATGTCTCTCAAAGACCGTTGCAAAAAACACTGTTAGGTGCTTTGAGTCATATTTTCCACTTGTGTGTAACCAGTCAGCGAGATTCAAACCAGGAACCCTCGGCGTGGCAGTCCAAAGTTGTTCCTAGTTTTATTAGGCCATCACCACTTCCAAACCCATTAAGCGTTTAGAAGTTTCTGACTTGCACCTCCGATATATAAAGCTTAGTTAGAAAGGAGCTATTTGAGCGGAAACATCCAGACGGACGGACTAATCCTTCATATATTGCTATATAATAAGAATCCGTTTGATCAAGTTGCAACAGAGAAAATATTGATCACATATTCTATAGGTGTTAAAGCACTTGTAGCGCAGCATGCCTTGTAGTTCTATGAGGGTTAATTTAAGGTAAATCAAAGTAGGACAAAACAATACGAAAAAACTTGACTTTCTGCTTCTACAAAATATTATAGACCTAGGTCACCATAGACGTTACATTAGATAGAAAGTAGTTAGACGATCAACACTACAACAAGATTTAACAAATTATTGGAATACAAAATTTTTTTTTTTATGCCCAAGGCGGGAATTGAACCCGCGTCCTCCGATATTGCGTCGGATGCCTATACCTCTCGGCCACTTCGACACGGCAATTGTATCCGAAATTTCATACTCCAATCGTATTACTTTAACCATCATAGGGGACGGTGAAATTTCGGCTACAATTGCCGTGTCCAAGTGGCCGAGAGGTATAGGCATCCGACGCGATATTGGAGGACGCGGGTTCAATTCCCGCCTTGGGCATAAAAAAAAAAATTTGTATTCCAATAATTTGTTAAATCTTGTTGTAGTGTTGATCGTCTAACTACTTTCTATCTAATGTAACGTCTATGGTGACCTAGGTCTATAATATTTTGTAGAAGCAGAAAGTCAAGTTTTTTCGTATTGTTTTGTGTTTCGTAATAAAAGATTTTCTGATTGAGGGTGGTCGCTAGCCAGGCGGGCATTCGCAAAATGCCACCATGTGGTAAAGCTCAGGCCCGCGGCGGGATTCGAACCATGGACCTGCTGCGCGGCAGTCTATAGCCAATGCCACTGAGCCATCACTGCTGCAAAAGATCTCTACATCCTACGCTCTCAGTCTAACATTTTTCAAAGAGATAACAATGCTTGGGCAAAATCCGCCTCTGCCTGCCGCATCTACGTTATATTAATAAATATTGCAGGTCAACGTCAATTTAGCTCTGTAAAATAGGTTTTTATCAACATTTAACGGCCTTTTTACTAGACCGATCTCCTGATTCTAAAAGGTTAAAAGGTTTGCATGGTGGTAGGGCATTTTGCGAATGCCCGCCTGGCTAGTACCACCCTCAAGTAGAAAATCTGTCGCCAAGCACCTAACGGTGTGTTCCGGCAGCTGTCCTTGAGAGCCAGTTACTTCTAGGTTAGTCTGAACAACATCTTCGACTTCGAGAAAAAAGGTTATAAACATTATTCCAAGACAGATCAATAGGGTATTTTTTTCTGTATAGGATGAGATTTAAAGCTCAAAATCGACCCTTTTAGTCAACGGGTGGCAGAGACTTGATTCTAATTTCAACGTAAAGAATATATCTGGTAAAAAAATCTGTAAGCCTATTGCTTGTTACGAACAAATACTAAATACGCCTTCTCAAACAATCTTTTCTCATCTTACATTCGCCCACCAAACTCACAATGTCGTTGAAAGCCGTTTCTCAAAGATAGAGATCTGTGGTCCTTCCTTCGGGCCCTTTTGCCCTTTTTGTAGGGCTCAAGGCGCTGGGAGAGCCCTCCAGAGGTGCTCGAATGTAACAAGTTCAATAAAATTAACTATATAGACAGCAGATGTGGGCCGGAACGCTCCGATGTGTAATCACACTTTTTGGTAACAAACTTTTTAGAGATCCGTGCGATACAGAGCAGAAGGGATGCAACATATAAGAAATTAATATACATGTTTTTATGGTTTCCGCGTGAAATAAATTAAACCAATTTTATGAACAGTGTCATTGTCTAAGGCGACGGAGGAGATTGCTGAATTTTTTTCGCAGATGGCGCTGTGCTTTTGTTACCAAGCAGGAGTTTTGTTTACAAACTAGTCTTTATTTTATGTATTTTGGGAGCTTCTTTGTTTAAACAAGAGTTTTCAAGTATTTGATGCTGTATAGTATTACTTGGCTTATGCGTCGACTAAAAGAGGAGTTTAGAAAACTTGGTGGTAAAAAATATGTAAGTCTACGGGTAAAAGTAGGTAAAATGTTTGAAACCTTTTCTTTCCAGTTGGTTTCAAAAATTTTACCTACTTTTACCCATAGACAAGGAATTACATATTTTTGTAGGTTATCATTATATCCATATATGAAATAAAGGAAAAAAGTAGACAGTCGTTCGTGGGGTGCCGGGTTAGAATTATTTCCCGGGTTTTTAGGTGCCGGGTTTAATCTGCAATCCTCAATACGCGACAAGGGACGTGGGGATTATATCAACTTCCCCCTTAATGGGGGAGGCTGTGTTAAACAGTGGACAATCCGGATGATACAGTAGTATATCAGGCCAAATGGCAAAACGGAGCCCTAATAATAAGACTCCGCTGTCTGTTTGTCCGTCCGTATGACTCGAGTCTCTAGCTCGTAAACGTAATGAAGACCAAGTCTGATATTTAATTATTTTGCGTAAAACATTTACAAATTTTTTATTAATATGTGACTAGAATTTAATTTAAGTTATTTATAAAAGAACTCTATTATTAATATGGGCATACATATCGTCAATTTTGACATTATGTTATTTTCTTGATTATAAAAATAAGAACACTAAGTTGTATTCTTTTCAATGAGGTCTCGACCTAAACTGATTTAGATGACATTTATACATGACTAACGATATTGTTTACTCTACCCAACAAAAAATAACCATCAAAATCAGTTCATGACACTACTTAACAGGGTGTAAAAAATATTTAGCTTTTGGCTCCCAATGCATTTAATGCGGGCTGCAAAATATCTACAATATTCAGGTTTGTAATAGAGGAGGACAAGCAGAGAGACGGCAATGTGTCATTAGTAGTCTCCGTTTTGTGGTACAGAACCCTAAAAAGGACTCAATTATATACGGAACCCTGTCCCTTTTAAGCATCGAACCCTCGCGCTTTATTTCGTTTTCATTTGACGGAAATAGAACTCGCTTCCTGAGAGATGGACGTACTGCTGATAGAGGGATGTTGGTTGTACTTCAACTTTGAGTTTCTTCGAGTTCTTTTTGTTTACTGAAGATTTTTTATAAAGAAAAATATCTTGTCGTCTAAATACAAATTAAAAATAACATGTGATAATCTCTTTTGTAAGTTGAATATGTTTGTTAATTTGATAATAAACAAGTATAAATTAATAATAACAAATATTTTCAAAATATTTTACGAAAACATCAAATTAATATTTTAATAAAACACTTAAAAATATAAAAATATATCTAGTGACAATTCCGCCTAATTTTCCTGCTAAGCCGACGTGAAGTCACAAACGCCGACGAGAGATTTCTCGATCGTGCGCTCGTAGAGTCAAGACCTCCTGAGGATGCTTCGTGTAAAATCGAAACGCGTCGAAAATTCTTCCGGTTTGGCTGCGTGGCGTTTGTGACGTCACGTCGGCTTAGCAGGAAAATTAGGCGGAATTGTCACTAGATATATTTTTATATTTTAAGTGTTTTATTAAAATATTAATTTGATGTTTTCGTAAAATATTTGTTATTATTAAATATGGATTTCCGCAAAATAACGCCTGAATCTATTCATTAAGAATAAATTAATTGAAAAGTAAAAAACCCGACTGCATAATCATTTATTTTCGTTAAACGTTTTATAGCGCATTCAAATTAAAACTGCAATTTATATATATTTATGGAATCGCTTTTAATCGCTTTACGTGACGTCCGAAGCACGTGCACGCTCAGTAGTAATGCCACTAGCGGTCACCCATCCATGTCAGGACCGCAGGGAATGTTGTTCGTCATCTAAACGTAGTTTTATCATATTTTAAATATCAAGTGTATAAACTCATTGAAATTTTGCATTTCATTGCTGAAAGCTATGCTAGAGGCATACATCTATGCCTTCAGCATAGATTTTAAAATTCAATGGGTCATCCATCCAAGTCACGACGCAGTGGAAGTCCACTGCGGCCTGACTTGGATGTGTGACTTGCATGACTTGCATTACCATTGAGCGTGCACGTGTTTCGGAGGGTAGGTTTAAGACGTGCCCTCCAAAGCCGTTTAAAATCATAAAAAAATCAAAAGAACGACTAAACGCACTACAAAAATACAAATACTTCAAAGAAACGCGTCTGTTTGAGAATATTTCTCCTATTCTTAGAAGTCGGTTATAATGTTTGAAAACATAAGTAATGAACCAGCAGCGCCGACTAAGCCCTAAAACCCTCAAGTACCTATAAACTTCATCTGTATGAAAAAGGCAGCATAAAGTAATTAAGTATTCCAAAGCATTGTTTATCTTAACTTTGCCTTAAATTAAGGGGAAGCGAAATCCGGGGTAAAGTTGGCGACACACACGGCTTAAGGGAAATTTGAATAATACATATTTATGAGGTTATGGGACTGAGTGGAGAAAGCGATTTGGTCTTTTCCAGTTTGACGTGATTACCTGATTTAATTTTCGAACTCTCTTTTATTCTTATCATAAGTTTAAGAAAACGGAAAATTCTCAGATCTCGTGAGTTTTGAACCTGCAACTTCAACTTACCGTTCTGTCTGTGAATAAACGTCATCACTGGCAATACACACTGGTTGAAGACTTTGGTCTTCAGGCTCTGCGGGATGTTTGTCGAGAAGCAGTCACTTGATTTCCCGCCCATCTAGCATATTGGATACTTCGGGCGACGTCTTTGTCGAAGCTTATATATATTTTACGCGAAAAGAAACACCGAGCATAGTTATGGACAGTTCATTGGAAGACTCTGACTTTAGTGTTATTAGTGGAGAAATATTACCGACCCTACAAAAATGGTAAGGACAGGAAGATGGTGTTCTTAAGGCGTACTCTATGTGGTTAGAAGAAACGTATTGTATAGCTATATTTACGGGATAGTTTTTTTATGTAACTATGAAGTGGCGCAATGGACCTTTCGCGCGCCTGCCCATTATTTGGCGTTAGTTGCATTATCACCACCATCCTTTCCAGTACTTTCTTGACACTGCAATGCGTTTATCTCTCCAAGACGTTAGTTCATATGTCACGTTTGCCCAGTCACTTCATTTACTACAGCGCCTTACTGCTAAACACTGTTACTTATTGCATACATATGCATAAATATATGCATAGTGGTAGAGCATTTTGCAAATACCCGCATGGCTAGCTACCACCCTCAAGTAGAAAATCGGTCGCCAAGCTCCTTACCGTGTATTCCGGCAGCTGTCCTTGAGAGCCAGTAATTCTAGGTTAGCCTGAACAACATCTTCGACCACATCATCTCTTACCATCAGGGGAGTTGTGGTCAAAGGCTTGGTTAGCCTTTGACCATAAAAGCATAAAAGAAGGTGGTCCAGAAGTTCCACGTCAGACGTCGCCAAATAGTCGACCGTTCGGCTGTGGGCGACGAGGAGTCGTCGTGGTGAAGGAGGATCCTACTGCGAGCTTGTTACTCTAGTACAGCGCCCTACACTTATAAGCAAAGATCCTAGATTTAATATCTTTATGCTTGCAATAACGCCTACTCGGCGGATCATTCACAAGAATATTAGAATTATAAGGTTGCGTCTTCATTTACAAGTTTAAAACCAAAGCAAAGTTGTTCTTGTTTCAAAGTCAAAGTCAAAGTCAAAGTCAAAATCATTTATTCAATTTAGGCGTCTACGACGCTCTTATGAAGGTCAATTACAAATTTTAGTATTGAAATATTCTACATTGTACTGCCACGTTCAGCAAATAAATTGTATAGAGCCACTGCGAGAAGAACGGGCAAGAAACTCGGGGCCATTCTTTTAAACATCTTTTAACAATGTGTTACATACATACTATATAATAGAGTTATTACAATATTTGTTTAAATTATGTAGGTGACAGGCAATAGCTTGGCGGAGGCGGAATTGTCCAGGCATTTTTGTCGTTTATGTAATCAGAAACTGTGTAGTAGGATTTTTTAATCAATATGTTTTTCACATGCAACTTGAATTTCCCTTCTGTGAGCGTTGTAATATGTTTGGGAACTTTATTATAAAACCGCACACAATTACCTAAGAAGGACCTTTTATTTGTCTTTGCTAATCTAAAACCTGGCACCACTATTTTATCTTTATTCCTAGTATTGTAATCGTGATTGTCACTGTTTAATTTAAATTTACTCAAATTTTTACGAACATACATAATATTTTCAAATATATACAGACTTGGTAAAGTTAAAATATCAATTTCTTTAAAAAGATCCCTCACAGATTCCCTAGGACCCATTTTATATATGGCTCGAATTGCACGCTTTTGTATGATAAAGATTGTCTCTATCTCAGCAGCAGTTCCCCACAGCAATACGCCATACGACATAATACTGTGGAAGTACGCGAAATAAACTAGCCGAGCAGTAGCTACGTCTGTTAACTGTCTTATCCTAAGAACTGCATATGCAGCAGAACTAAGTCTTCCGGAGAGATCATGTATATGTGGATCCCATTGTAAAGTGGAATCCATTTTGATTCCCAGGAAGACTGTCGCTTTGTCAATAGGGAGTTTATCTGGGCCAAGCTTTATGTTTGGTTCAACATAAGGAACATTTGGTAAAGAAAACTTTAAACATTTCGTCTTTTTTGAATTTAGGAGAAGATTATTAGCGGCAAACCATTTACAAATCTTAGATAATACATTATTTACATGCGTCAGTTCACTGTCTTTCCTATCTACTTTAAAAATCAGAGAGGTATCATCTGCGAATAAAACAATATCGCAGAAATCTTTGACCATGCAAGGCAGATCATTAATATATGTTAGAAACAGAAAAGGTCCCAAAATTGATCCCTGTGGTACTCCCATTTTTACCAATGACCCGGAAGAAGTATTGCCATTTATTCCAACCCTCTGTAGCCTGTCTGACAGATATGACTCTATAAGATTCAGAGCTTTCCCACGAATACCATAGTGGGAAAGTTTACGAATCAGAGTGCAGTGCTCTACACAGTCGAATGCCTTGGAAAGATCACAAAATACGCCAATAGCATCATGTGAACTCTCCCAGGCTTCCAGTATATGCGACATCAATTGAACACCTGCATCTGTTGTGGATTTGCTCTTGTGTACTACTTGTGTTTGTTGTACAACGCAAATTGAACTATAGGTGTCGCTCCATACTCATACGATGGTTGAACAACGAGGGCAAAAATTAGAGTTTGAGTCATACTGTCATGTTAGCTCAGTTGGTCAGAGCATACCACGGCTATACGGGTGGATGGACGCGAGTTCGTATAGCGCACATGACTACAATTTTTTCACTCGTTAATTTGTAATTTTGTAAAGTTCTAAGTGTTGAGATGGAATATATGACACTGTGGCAGTACCCACTAAGATGAACTCTTGCTGAAGAGACCTACCACCGGGTAGGATAGCTACGTATGTTTTTTTTTATTTTATATTTTAAAAGTATACCTACTTATTCCCTCCTATTGCACCCCTTACATCCAAAAGCCAAAAACACTCCTCCGTACAGAATATAAAACAGATAGCGTAATTATTCACGCACTGATAACAGTGAATTATTATGCTCGTCACAATTCTGTGAATCGTGATATTTTTGTTTTTTTCCTTTTACAAGTCGCGACTGACAACTCTGTTTTTCAGTACTTTTGACATGATTTGATTTGGTGTGACGAATGGAAAGAGGCGCTGCGACGTGATACAAAATCCGGAGTTTTTTTATGGACCAATCAATAAACATCACTTGTAGTGCCATACAAAATATATCTTCCTTATGGCACAGCTAAGCACATTTTTTAGACTAAATCTTTTGCTGTATAGTCTCTGGGTCGGTACTCTTTTTAGATCTTCCTTTTTATTATTATCAGTTTAATACAATTTAAAAAGTAGTGGTCGTCTTCCATCAGTTTTCCTGAAGGGAAGGGTGTTAGTTTATTCAATCTTAACACTAACGGAATTAAAAAATGGACTCACGTCCATTTTTTAAATATATTATTTTACATAAGTTTTTTTTATATATATTTTTTCTTATATCTAGTTCATCAGCTGGTGAAAGTCACATTAAACATAATATTTATATTTAAGTAAAATTTTAGGTTGAAGGGCCGGCCACTGGTTGTATGCACAATTAGTTGTTTAATCACCTTACAAAATAGTTTCATCGTATTTGAAATACTAAGTATTCAAAGTCGTTAAAGTACTGCATGAATGTCCTTAATCCTTCAATAAGGTGATCAGTAAAAGTTTTATTAACTATGGGCAGAGACAAAAACTAAAATATTAGGCAGGGGACTAGGCCATGAAATAGTAATAAGAATTTCACGAAAAACTTTGTATATTTTAACCTCGACGTTATCCATCAAGTTTGCTATCAGTCAAAGTCAAAATCATTTATTCAATTTAGGCGTCGTGCGTCCAATCTGTCCACCTCCTATGACGAAATCGTCCAAACTGCTCACGTTTTTTTATCCCGCGACGCCCCGTAACGTTTTTTTGTAGTACTAAGTAGTTTTCCATTACCTAAACATGTCACCCTAACATCCCCATACCCCAATATATTACCTATACCATACAAAAAATAACATTTTCATACATTTAGTTTGAGTGGATCAAACAGCGAATAAAAATATATTTTTCCAAATTTTGAGGTATTTTGTTTTTTAATCGAGTTTATTTGTGGCAGTCTCCAATCAACATATAAACTTCTTGGTACCAATGCAATCCTCATCATATTCTCTTTACGGGAAAAGAAATGAAAATAGACCTTTTCATGGAAAATTTTACAGGAAAATGGGTTTGAACAGACGACGAAAATGGCGGGAAACGGCATTTTTTATATATTTTTTTAATATTTTTTTTCCGAAACTATTCCACCTACAACTTTGTTTTTTTTTTTAATGTGTGTATTTATTATGGTTCTTTACCCATGAATAATACCAGATTGTAAGGATAAATATTTTATAAGTAGTAACGAGATTAAAACAACGCGATTTTTTTAAGAATTTTGGCGGGAAAACTGTACATTAGCGGATTTTATTTTTTTTCTCAAAAACTATACCACCTACGAATTTGGTTTTTCTTTTGATATGATTATTCAGATGTAATCTATACACTTGAATTGTTTCAGATGTTTAGGTTTACAGGTTTAAAAGTAGTTACGAGATTATTTATTACGTAAATTTCGATCGGTGAGTGTTTGCGCGGCAAAATGCATCGAGTGAAAGTTATTTTTTTTCATTTCATGATTTGAGTAACTTCTCGTTACCATAGAGTAATGCGGTTTATTTCGTTGTATAGCCAATGATAGTAGCTTACTAACAACGTTTAAATAATAACGATCGGATATATACAAGCTTCACACTAAACCTTTTTTTTAGACCACCGGAATTCCAGCCGTAACAAAAACAGGGGTCAAATAAAAAAATCTATAAAAAAAAAAGTTATCAATCCTTATCCTTTTAATTTCTTTTAACATCGTTATTGACTTATTGCCTATACAAATGCAAAATTACAGCTTTCTAGGTTAATTACTTTAGAAGTAGTTACGAGATTATTTTTAAATGACATAAATCTATACAAAATTTTGGCGCCAAAATGAAATTTGAGCTGGTTTCAGATTTCATATCAATTTTAAACATACTTTCTGTTATATCAGAATATTATGGATTTTTTCTCGCATAGCCAAGGATCCATCCTCACGAAAACCGTTTGAATTATGAAAATCGAACTTACGCAGATTTTATGGTGAATATGTAAACACGACTATTGACCGCTCTCCGGCAGGCCGGTTGGGACACATAAGGGAAATCCGGCAGACCGGTGGATACTCAATAGGGGAGACGCCTTATTAATTACAAATTTTAGTATTGAAATATTCTACATTGTACTGCCACGTTCAGCAAATAAATTGTATAGAGCCACTGCGAGAAGAACGGGCAAGAAACTCGGGGCCATTCTTTTAAACATTTTATATGTCTTTTATTTTATTGGTGATAAGCTAATCACTTTCTCATCTGGTGGTAAGTAATGATGAGGTTGAAGATGTTGTTCAGGCTAACCTAGAATAACTGGCTCTCAAAGACAACCACTGGAACATACCCTTAGGTGTTTAGCGACAGATTTCGTACCTAAGAGTGGTAGCTAGTCGTATAGGCATAATTACCTGGTACCATTCTAAAACGACTGCCAGGACCAACAATGTCTTAAAGTGCCCTCCGAAGCACATGCAATACCAAGTAGTAATACCACTAGCGGTCACCCATCCAAGTAATGACCGTAGCAAACGTTGCTGACCCACTTTATTAATCAAGAATGATTTTACAAGCCCAGCTTTAATAAATACAACTATATTTATATTAATAATCAATTTTAAATCGCAAAGTAATAACCCATTGGCATTGGCGATAATGAATTCAATAGAATTTCATTCATAACTAGGACGTAGTGGTCCTGACGATGCCAACTTATTAATATACTAGCTTTCCGGCCGCGGCTCCGCCCGCGGGTAAATCGGTTATGGCGCATAACCATTAACCTATTTTTGCGGAGTTAGATAAAACTATCCTTTGTCTTTCCCCGTGTCTCAAACTATTTCCATACCGAATTTCATCCTAATCGGTCCAGTAGTTTCAGAGCCTATTCAAAGCAAACAAACAATCAAATCTTTCCTCTTTATTATATTAGATTAGATGTAGAATTACTATATATTCACGTTATAAAACTCTTAAAAAGAAAAAAGAAATTAATCTTTCTGTTTATTACATCTCAGTCTATTTATTACTGTGGTAACACTATGGTAGCGGAAACTAACCCCTAATTACACACCGGATGTTATTAGGACCCTCTGAAAGGCCATTCATCCCCTATATCCGGCATGATAAGCAAGATTCGCTATCTACATGACTTGGGCTTTCAATTCAATGGTGATGAAGTCGCCGAATGGAATTAGGTATCTTGGTGAATGCCACCGGTAGCAGTTCTTTTTTTTTTGTTTTAGTAACACATAAATTGTTTTTTTTTATTTGCTGATAGGCTAGCCTTTTACCACTATCTCGCCTGATGGTTAGTGTTGATGTGATCGAAGATGTTGTTTAGGCTAACTTAATTACTGGCAGCTGTCGGAACACACCATTAGGTGCTTGGTGACCGATTTTTTGCTTGGTAGCTAGCAAGGCGGGCATTCGCAAAATACCCTACCACCATGCTGTAACGTCTGCCATCCTAAGACAACAGTAGTAGTAATGTCACTAGCGGTCACCCATCCAACTCATGACCGCGGCGGAAGTTGCTTAACTTGGCTGTTCGGTTAAGAATGGCTAAGCAAACTTCGCTACGAGCGCTTCAAAAAAAATGCTTATTCCATGAAACAGTAAAAGACAGACTTTATTTTTAACAACTATTTACTATTTTATATTCAACGATTAATCTTCTAACTATGCATTTAATTTCATATATACGGTCTAGTAGGTCAGCAAATGTGACCCTATTAAAATGGCATCATAATCGATAAAAAAGTTTTTAGCTACACTCAAATAACTAAATAGTATTTGCCAATATGTCTATACCTCGATATCATGGTTTCTGTAATTCGTGTCTACGGTGACCAGTATTGGGTATAGTGGGTAAGTGAAAATCGATTTTAGTAAGCCGTATGCTACGAATAAATTTATTCGTAGGCCGTATGTATCCATAAACAATTAAAGAAATGGTAAAAAAAAATGTTTTTATAAAACACTCAAATCGAATTCTTATACATAATTATGAAATAACTTGTGGATGACAGACCATTTTAATATTATTAATGTGAGGTTAATATTACTTGCTCAGTGTGTGAGGTCAGCATTTTGAACCTGGAAGGCGGTTCCGTTTTTTTTTTTAAATATATATCGTAATTTGGACGCGAGCAATTTGGTAATCTCACGCAACGGTGGCAGAGAGAATGCAAATGCGTCTTAATTTATAAATAGTTTACACCATAGATAAGTTTTGCATACAACGATGGTCTACCCTGGTCTAATTATATAAAATAAACGAGAATTAACTATAATAAAAACTGGAGTTTGAATTGCAAAAAATGCCCTAACGTAATGTGAGAATGACGTCACATACATTGTCTATCTCTTTCATACAACATCCACGTTAGATCCTGTTTCGGATATACACTTACGATTCCATTATGATATTATCTGTGCGAAAGAAACAGAAAACATATAAGAGTGAATGAATTGAACTTCATTAAAAAGTTCTAGGGGCTACCTCCAAGTGTAAGAGGGATAAAAAACATGCCTAACGGGGAATGAATTCTACTTCATTAAAAAGTTCTTAGCGCACCGCACCTTCCAATATTTTTTTAAATAATCTTCTTGGAATTAAATACACTCTTAACTACGAGTACACAAAAGTTTTTTGTTATAATAATGCTCTGCGGATCCAATACAATAACGCGATTAGGGAGTTGTTGCGAAAGTGCATCAAAAACTCTAGGTTAGCCTGAACCACATCATCACTTACCATCAGGTGAGATTGTGATCAAAGGCTAACATACCAGGCATAAAAAAAAATTGTTCACACAAGGAAGGCTTGACGCCATTTGCTGCAAAATTTCAGCTTCATTGCTAAACAGACTTCGCTCAAGTAGCGACAACATCCTAAATGCTGAATCAGGTAAGTTTGATTGCCTTTTTGGTATAGAAACTCATTCAGAGGACTAAATCACTGCTAGTAGTAGATGGCCAAGCAATGATGGCCGAGCGGTAATAGCTTTGGACTGCCGTGGTGACGTGCCGCGGTACCCTGGTTCGATCCCCACCGCCGGCTTGAGCTTCACCGCATGGTGGAAGGGCTTTTTGCGATTGCCCGCCTGGCTAGCTACCACCCTCAAGTAGAAAATCTGTCGCCAAGCACCTAACGGTATGTTCCAGCAATAGTCCTTGAGAGCCAGTGAAATTACAGGCACATGAGACTGAACAACTATGTCTCAAGGTGACGGGCGCAGTGCAATTCGTGACTTGTGACAAAATGCATCTGTTACAGGCAGAGGTTAGTACGCTTAACATCAGGCGGGCCTCGAGGTTGTTTCGTCACAATAGCATATAAAAAAAGTAATAAAGTGATTTCAACCAACTTATATAATATGTTGGATCAAGTTATATGAATATATACATTTATTACTATTATTATACAAGGTTATTGGTAAATGGCTAACAACCTATTAGGGTTGACTTCTGCTAGTCCTAACAAACATTTTGACTCTTTTTTTTGTGTTTTTGACGGAATAGTGTTGTGTCTTGTGCCTGTAATGGATTATTTGATATTTTTTACTAATTTGCTGGAGGTAAAAATTCAAAACTCTGTTCAAAGGGTACTCCATTTCAGTGCAGTCCAGAGACCACAAAAAAAAATGTTTGACCAAAAAAAAATTGTCTCAAAATGTTTGTGAGGACTAGCAGAAGTCAACCCTAAGAAGTTGTTAGCCATTTACCAATAACCCTGTATACTCTCAAGCTTGAAAAAAATGAAAATGGCAGATAAGTAAGTATTTAATAAATTTTGATCTAAGAACTTGTGTTAAGAGTAGTTACTAAACGAAAAAAATTAAACTAATTTATTAGCTGTCATGTATGACTTAAGAATATATGTATGTAGGTATGACTTAGGGACATATTTTCGGTGCAAAGTGGAAGTCAGACTCGCGCACGAAGGGTTCAGTACGTATCTACATAACATTAGACACAATAACTTTTGTTTTAGTTTTCACGAAGGGTACTAATACAAGGCACTGATTCATACAACCCCTTTTGTGCGCTAGACTGACTAGCACTTGGTTGATTTTTTGTATTTTCTTTTTTTTATGCCTGACAGGTTAGCCTTAGACCTCTGTCTCACTTGATAGTCAGAGATGTTTTTTTTTTTACTCCTGATAGGTTAGCCTTTGACCACTATCTCACCTGATAGTAAGTGATGATGTGGTCGAAAATTTTGTTCAGGCTAATCTAGAAGTACTGGCTTTCAAGGACAGCTGCCGCAACACACCGTTAGGGGCTTGGCGACAGATCTTCTACTTGAGGGTGGTAGCTAGCCAGGCGGGCATTCGCAAAATGCCCTACCACCATGCAAAAAATGCGATGATGTGGTCTAAGATGTTGTTCAGGCTAACCTAGAAGATTATTATAGCGGCAAAAGAAACGCGAAATAGAAAGTCACGCGAAATAGACGAGATAATTTAAAATTGTCTATACATCCTGGCAAAAGCAAGATGCTGCGCAAGGGGATATTAGGAATGGCAGCTTAATATCTATAATAAGTTTCCAAAATCTCCCAGACTACAACCAGCGCTGTAATAAATTTCACATTCTTCCGTTAGATATAAGACGACAAATTGCTGATGTAGCATACTTAATTAAGATAGCGAACGGTACAGTTGACTGTCCTGAGTTGCTTAACTTAGTGGAAGTGAAGGTATCAGCTGATCCTACTAGGAGACCGTGTGAACTATACACCCCAACAGTTAACTCTAATTACAGGAGAACAAGCTACTTGATAAGAGCAAGCCGTTGTTTCAATGACGTAGCATCTCGGCATGACCTTGATATTTTTAATACGTGTGTCGAGCAAGTTAAGAGCGTATTATCTAATGCATTTTTCAAATTATTCTATTCTTGTGTAAGTGTTGTATTATTTTCTTTTTTCAATGTTTTAGTCTATTCGATTAGAATAATTCTCTTTATTTATTAGTGAAATCTTTTAAATGGCCTTCAGCACCTATAGATTTTTAAGCTATTATATACCTAGCTGTAAGAATCTTTATTTATTATATTTTATTTATTAAAAAAATACATTTGAACGTTATTGCAAATATAACAGTATTAAAAATCCTTTTATTTAATTTAATTATTGTAATTTTCATGTAACTATTTCAGTAACTATTTTGTAATGTTATATAATATTTACTATAATCAAAAATATGATGTGTTGCACACCATGGTATACCACAGCGGTCATCCAATTTATGACACTCAATTTCTTTTAATGAATAAATAATAAAACATGTATATATAACCTGTGATAATGCAATAAAATATATGAATTTTAAATGCGATTTAGAAAAACATCATCTGTGAACATTTCAACTGTCTAATCAGAACTGTAACTAACCAGACGACCAGATTAGTTACCGGCGGCTCCAAATCTAATATATTTATACCTACTAATCACGCAGGTCCTTCAGCTCAGTTTTGTTGCCAACATGTCTGTACATAGTTTATATGTATTTTATTCACACAATGATCCTCTGAAGAAGAGTTGATCATCAAAGTGACCAAATTCAGATAATCTCCCTCATAAAGACTTTGCTATAAAATTATATACATACCACTCAAAGACCAAAACCAGTAGCTACCCTAATCACCTGGTTCGCACCCTTTCCATTAAAGGTAATAAAGGTAGTTCTCTTAACAATTATTTTCTACTAAAACTACCAACCCATTAATGGTTTCTGTATAAACCGATAGACGAGGGCCATGAAACAAGCGACGAGAGTAAAAAGCTCCTTGCGTCAAAGCGACTACGCTGCTACTTTCCATTGGAAAAAAATAATTGGAATGGTCATGGAAGGGTAATGAATGGAAAGTTTCCATTCATGACGGTGAAACATTTCGCATGCCTGCCTTATTAGCTGCTACTCATGTTTTATGATCGTGATAATAACCTTCCACATTTTCGATACTAAACTATAATCTTGAACAGATGCAGGCGTTACTTTGCGGAATCATTAAATAATAATACCATTTAACCCATTGGCATCGGCGATAATGATAACAATAGAATTTCATTCATAACTAGGACATAGTGGTCCAGTACGATGCCAACTTAATATTTAAAATGTATTTTATGAAATCATCGATTTTATGTATGTAACGGCAATTATGTAACGGAACAATTCAATGGAGTTACGAAGATTAAAAATGAAACGTTATGATTATTTAGATCACTATTAAGTTCAGTACTAGAATCGATATTGCTTTGTATTTGATAATTCATTTTTAGAACGGTTAACACCGAATGGTGTTATAGGTGTCATGGCGGCCGGATGGCTGTCGAAGTCGTTCACTTCCTCTCTGATTTGTGCTGATTTTTGCGCGCACTTTTTGACGGACAACCGAACGTGATGGACGTTTGCAAACCCATTGGCTCTTAATCCATTTAAATCGACGTGAACCTTTGTAGCTTCGCTGTAATAAGTTTCTTGTAAATTACAATTGTGATCATACGATATTCTCTGGCTGTTATTTTGTGAAAATCTGCATGGGCACGCCCATAAAGGACTACCAACCTGAGTACATAACGGATCCGTCTCCAGGGACGACATATCGACCGCTCGGCATTCCGTTATAATATAATATATAGTGGCAATTACGTGAAAATTCCCTGATAAGCCAACATGACGGCAGGAACCCCATGTAGCCTGGACAGAATAGTGTCCACGCATTTTACTTTTAAACGAACCATTTTGTAGAGGCATTTACTCTTCAAGTGCACGATCAAGACAATTCTCAAAATTTTGGATATTATTAATTTTTAAAATATTACTAATTGGTCTATCCACGCAACAATGTTTACACGCAAAATTGTTTGACTTACAAAGTCAACCACAGACAACAGAATCATAGAAAAAGAATCATAGAAAAGATAGAATCAAACAAAAGTTTACTTCGTGCAAGGTCACAAGGCATAATAAAATAATGTTGTGAATGTATGTAAATACGTAAACACAAAACCACGCTTTATTGGAAAGAAATTACTTATTTTTAGTGTAAGCGTATTAAGGTGTAAAAAACTGTATTTGCTGTAGACGACAGCTGCACCGCTAAAACACTTGGAGCGTTTGACGCTCGACGCTTAGTTTCGTGGCCTACGTGTTACAGGTTTAATCTGCGCCTCACAATGGCCAAAAATATCCCTAATTTTAGGCCCAGGGGCTGAGGGAAGCCATTACTATCAATATGTTGATATTATCTGTATGGTACAGCCGTAGAACTAGAGTACTGTAAAATGGCCAACCTATACTGATTTCTGAACATGCAAAAAAAGTATATAACGAAGAGGATTACCTATATATATTTCGATAGAATTGTAAGTTAACAAGGGCCATCTAATTACCATTTACCCATTACTGAATTTTTGGTACGAGTAGAGAGTTCTTTGTACAAGTTCGTCCGGGAAAGTACTGCACCCTATTTCGACCGACAAGCAGTAATGTTTACATTACTGTGTTCCGGTTGGAAGGGTATGGGTGTTGGTGTAATTAAGAGCACATTAGACTTAACGACATTATGTCCCAGAGTGATCGGCGCAGCTCGCCACTTGTGACGAACTGCATCTGTTATAGGCCGATGTTACCGCTGAACGCCAGGAGGGTCTTGAGTTTGTTCCATCACGATAGAAATAAAAATAATATGTAATTAACTGACGCACCTCTATCAGGAGAAACTTGTCAATCACCGTACCTGTAAACAAGAAAAAATAGTATTATATTTTTGATCCGGATTAGTAAGAAAGAAATAAACGTTTCAGAAAATAAATACATTGAAAAATATCTAAGTTTAAAAAGTATCTGGTAAGTATGTGATAAAAAAAATTTTAATTATGATAGCTACGTAATTAATCAAAAAAATTCAATACGTTCGTCGATTGACGTAAAATATTGCTTTGGAATCTTGATTTCCTGAGTTCAAGACCAAGTTGTTGGGTTTTTCTAACTAATAAATGTGATGACGGTGCCAGGTTTTAGATTAGCAAAGACAAATAAAAGGTCCTTCTTAGGTAATTGTGTGCGGTTTTATAATAAAGTTCCTAAACATATTACAACGCTCACAGAAGGGGAATTCAAGTTGCATGTGAAAAACATATTGATTAAAAAATCCTACTACACAGTTTCTGATTACATAAACGACAAAAATGCCTGGACAATGCCGCCTCCGCCAAGCTATTGCCTGTCACCTATATAATTTAAACAAATATTGTAATAACTCTATTATATAGTATGTATGTAACACATTGTTAAAAGAATGGCCCCGAGTTTCTTGCCCGTTCTTCTCGCAGTGGCTCTATACAATTTATTTGCTGAACGTGGCAGTACAATGTAGAATATTTCAATACTAAAATTTGTAATTGACCTTCATAAGAGCGTCGTAGACGCCTTAATTGAATAAATGATTTTGACTTTTGACTTTGACTTTGACTTTGATTGTATCGTAACTTAAGTGTAAGAAGTTTTGCCTTTGGTTACATTGTCAGCCCCGTGGGGTGCCGGGTTAGAATTGTACCTCCCCATATCATCCCGTGGGTGTCGTAAGAGGCGGCTAAGGGAAAAATACTGGAAGGTGGGCAGCAGCACCTTCTAATGAGCTGCCATCTAACACTGCGATCCCCAAGCCGCCTGCCAAGCGTGGGGAATATGGCAAATACCCCCTTAAAAGGGGAGGTGTGCAGCAGTGGACGAGTCGGCTGTTACAGTACAGTGTCAGCCTATCTGACGCTAAAACTACTTAAGAACACTTTTGTTGGTAGCAATACCCGCTACCGTTAAATCATCAATCACCATTTCAGTAGTGGCATGCTGCTCATAAGGTGCATTCTTTCTTTTCGGCGAAGATAAAACTTAATTTTTTTAAGGAAGAAATTGTCTTTAATGCCTACTATTTATTTATTACGTATGGATGGCCGTTCGTTGTTTATTTATTTCTGTTGTAATGTGTGGTGTGGTGGCTATTAGATGGTCTTTATGGTCCCCTATTGGTGCCCGCTCATTCAGGTGTATATCAAATTACATTGTTTTGTACCGGGGTCACATTGAAACGAGCTGATACTGAAACAGTATGACCTTTATTATATAGGTACTTATAACCTTTTGAGATTATCATACCTTAGCGGTAAAACGAATCAATCTGCAGTTTGTTCATATGCCCGTAAGTCACAAATCTCTAGCTGGTAATCATAGGACATGCGAATGCTCGGCTGGCTAGCTACCATCCTCAAGTAGAAAATCTGCCGCCAAGCATCTAACAGTGTGTTCCACTTCATGGCAACATTCTTTGTTAGCCAGTAATTATAAAATTATTAACAACTGTATGTCTCAGGGTGAGGAACTGATATCTAACATTGCGGTCTCCAAGACGCCTACCTAGCGTTGGGATTATGGCAAACCCTCCATATTGTTGTTCAGCTGTGGACTATACGGCTGATACAGTATGGCTGTTGTGTTGTACATACAATAATTTTGCATGGTGGTAGGGCATTTTGCGAATGCCCGCCTGACTAGCTACCACCCTCAAGTAGAAAATCTGTCGCCAAGTACCTAATGGTGTGTTCCGGCAGCTATTCTTGACAGCCAGTACTTCTAGGTTAGCCTGAACAACATCTTTACCACATCATCACTTACCATCAGGTGAGATAGTGGTCAAAGGCTAACCTATCAGGAATAAAAAAAAATATATAAAAAAAACAACAAACATTGTAAAAATTTTACAATAAAATGTTACAATATTATTTATAATATCAATAACAAGGTTATTTGAGCGAACTAGATATGAGAACCTCATGTAATATTAAGATATATAAAAAAAAAACTAAAAATGCAAGATTGTGAAGGTGAGTATGTCTTTTATAATACGTGATTATGATGGAATGCTGGTAGGATCACGACAGTAAACCAAAGCTCTGTGAAAGTCCTCTGAGCTTATAAATTTAGCGTTCCATTTGGAAACAGACGTCAGGCCATTAGCATGTTAGAAATAATGTGGCTAGCATGTTAGAAGTAATGTCGCTAACATTATTTCCAACATGCTGTTAACATAACTTCTGTTTACCACCTGCCTTTGCATTACTAACAGCACAATGATTCGTGGTGTGCGTGGAATGTTTGCATCATAACGGTTTATTCTATGAATGTATAATATGTAAGTATTATACGTGACTGTGTATGATTTAAATAATATTCTACCTAATAATACTGGTAAATAATAACAAATATTTTTTAAATATTTAAAGAAAACATCAAATTACTATTTTAATAAAACACTTAAAAAAATACCGATTTTTTTATAAGAATTTTCGACGCGCTTACGAAACGCTTCGAAAATTCTTCCGGTTTGGCTGCGTGGCGTTTGTGACGTCACGTCGGCTTAACAAGAAAATTAGGCGGAATCGTCACTATATTATTATAATTTTTAAGTGTTTTACTAAAATATTAATTTTATGTTTTCTTAAAAAAATTTAGAAATATTTGTTATTATTAAATATGGATTTCCGCAGAGTAACGCCTGAATCTATTAATACTGGTAGACCTATTCGACATCTCGCTCGTGACTAATTTATCTTCTCTTTCTAAACCACCGTGTGGGGATGGAGCGATATCTATAGTTCAACATGCGTTGTGTTCGATTCCTGCCGCGGGCTTGAGCTTCACCGCATGGTGGAAGGGTATTTTACGAATGTCCGCCTAGCTAACGCCCACCCTCAAGTAGAAAAATCTGTCGCCAAGCACCTAACGGTGTTTTCCGTTGGCAATCCTTGAGAGCCAGTGACATTACAGGTACATGAGACTTAACAACTATGTCTCAAGGTGACGGGCGCGGTGCAATTCGTGACTTGTGACGAAATGCATCTGTTATAGGCAGAGGATAGTCCGCTTAACATCAGATGGGCCTCGAACTTGATCCGTCACAATAACATCCTATTCCGAAAACATAAAAAACATATCATCTAGAATCAATTTAATACTGAGCCTAAAGCAACTGAATCATCCAATTTACCCTTTCCCAAATTTGTTATTAGGTTATACGCCCAAAAGTTTTCTAATACCTCACCCTTACCGAAAAAAAGTTTATCCTCAAGAAATAACTCCATTAATCATCATCAATTACGAAGACTTGGCGTTTCTTGCCGCTGAATATTAATATTACTTATATTACAATACTATGCTATCTGCTATATGCTTTGTTTTTTTTTTTTATGTTATTGTGGCGGAACAAGCCCGAGGCCCACCTGATGTTAAGTGGACTAACCTCTGCCTATTACAGACGCATTTCGTCAGCGACGAATTGCACTATGCCCGTCACACTGAGACGTCCAGTTGTTAGGTCTCATTAGCCTGTAATTTTTCTGGCTCTCAAGGACTGCTGCCGGAACACACTGTTAGGTGCTTGGCGACAGATTTTCTACTTGAGGGTGGTCGCTAGCCAGGCGGGCATTCACAAAATGCCCTTCCACCATGCGGTGAAGCTCAAGCTCTGGGCGGGATTCGAACCATGGACCTGCTGCACGGCAGTCCATAGCCAATGCCACTGAGCCATCGCTGCTTACTCGTAAAAGGAGGTCTTAGCTGCAATTAGGGCATAGCATTTCTTTTACTTGGTGGTACATCAATTAAACGTATTTTGCGGTGCCAGGCTAGAATATCCCCCATCTCTACCCGTGGGTAGAGTAAGAGGCAACTAAGGGTAACACACCGTAAGGTGGGCAGCAGCGCTTTCTGAGGAACTGATATTTGACACTTAGATTACCAAGACGCCTCAAAGCGTGGGGATTATGGAAAACTCCTCTTTATTGGAGGAGGCTGTGTTCAGCAGTGGATTATCCGGCTGATACAGTACAGTACAGCAATTTGCGAAATACTTGCGTGGCTGCGTGAATACTGCCAGATGCAACACTGATACTCATAGTCTGCGCTGCTATATCTTGCGAATGGCTTATATCTATACTTCTATATCTATACCAATATTTTATAGAGGAAAGATTTGTATTTTTGTGTTTTTGTATGTAACGAATAAACATAAAACTACTGGATCAATTAGAAATTTTTTTTACCATTAGAATCCTATATTATACTTGATTGATGAAAATAGGCTATAAAATGTTGTCAAAACATATGTTCCTTTGTTATTTTATTTTTTATATACCCGTGCAAATTCGTAGCGGGCCGCTGGTCCCTAATATTTTTGAAAGTCTACACTGATAAAATTCAATCAAATGCACTTGAAAAATTTGCCACACTGCTATCAAAATTGCTCAATTGGACGTCTCGCAGAAAATCTGTCGCCAGGCACCTAACAGTATGGCAGCAGTCCTTGAGAGCCAGTAAAATTACGGGGACATGAGACTCAACAACTGTTTATGTCAGGGTGACGGCTGCAGTGTAGTCCGTCACTCAGGAAATGTGTCTGTTATAGGCAGAAGTTATCGCTTAACATCAGTTGGGCTTGGTGGCTGTTCGGTCACAATATATTAAAAAAAATGAAGTAATGGGAAGAAGCTCTCGATTCTCTTACCACCATTTTTTTTAAAGTTATTGTGACGGATCAAAAACGAGGCCCACCTGATCATAAGCGGACTAACCTCTACCAATAACAGATGCATTTCGTCACAAGTCACGAATTGCACTGCGTCCGTCACCTTGAGACATAGTTGTTAAGTCTCATGTGTCTGTAATTTCACTGGCTCTCAAGGACCGCTGCCGTAACAAATACAATGGAAGTTTTGGGAATCATAGTCCCGGTCTTTGGTGTACCCATCGGAAGAAGACTCGCCCAAGGCACACAAAATAAAAACTGAGTGATTATGATAGTTCATAGTTCATAAATATTTATAGGTAAATAATTAACATGTCATATATGGGTACAAACACAAAATAAATTTTAACAGAATTAAAGACAGATAAGACGTTAAATCTCTTACAATAAAATTAATTATAAAATGTGTATTGTCAATTACTTATAAAACGATTATCAAATTATTAAAATTAAAATTAAAAATATACTTAATTACAAAATTATTTAAGTTAGATTTAGAAAAAAAAAAAATTATATTTGAATGTCAGGTACGTGCTGAGCATAATAATTTCCTCTTTGAAATCAATTCATAAATCTTTTGTTATTAGCTATTAGTAATGAATTAATTCATTCTGAAATAAACTTATTTCAGAATACAGATTAAGGCGTTACATTGCGGACTTCCATATAAACATTATATTTAACAAATATAATACATTTTAAAATGAATTCTTTATCGGATCAAAGACGAATGCTCGACCTCTCATTTCTTTTTAAGCTTGCAAATGGTTTATTGTTGGATACACCTGAATTGTTGTCTGTGTTAAGTTTTTCTGTCCCATTAATATCAAAGAGGGCATCAAGTTTTAATTTACTCGTTGCCATAAAAAAAAGTCAAATTTAGGCCATAATGCACCACTTATTAGAATGATAAAACAGTACAATGACATTTCGAAGAACAATGCCGTGGACATTTTTAATGGAAGCGTTTGCAAGTTTAAGACAGTTATACTTAATCAATCTTTGTGACTTTACACTTAAGTAGTAGATATATTGCAATTCTGTTTTGTCAAATGTTACAACTCGTTTTTTTTCTTTTATTTGTGTTCTCTTTAACACCAAATTATTTCAAAATTCCGTTAGTATTACTAATTTCTAGATGTAAAATCATAATCAAAATTGTATGTCGCTCATTTTTGCATGTTGTCTTCCTCTATAATTGTAACGGCACTTAACATGTTCTATATTGTACCTTACTTGTAGTTTGAAACGGTGTACTTTATGTTGAGGATCAAATAAATAAATAAATATCACTATCAGTCTCAATCGTGTGCTCGAAGAATCAAAACCGGTTTAGAAAATTCTTCCGGTTTGGCTGTGAGGCGTTTGTGACGTCACGTCGGCTTAGCAGGAAAATTTCCTTTTTATATCTGTCAAGTGTTTATAAATTTAATGTTTTCTCAATATAAATTTAATGTTTTCTTAAAATGTTTTATAAATATTTGTTATTATTCTTAAAAGATTGCATCGAGCTAAAATTTCGTACATCTTCTGGTGGTCTATTGTAGACTGAGGGAAACATTAAATGCCTCAATGAATTCGCCAACCACCGAACCCGCCCTTTGGCCACCCAAAATCATTTATTCAACTTAGGTTTCTACGATGCTCTTATGAACATTTTTTAAATTTTATAGACACAGAGAATAACGGGCAAGAAATTCGCCCGTGGGTATATCGGCTATCGCACAAAACCATTAACCTCTTTTTGTGCAGTTGGGTAAAAACTATCCTATGTCCTTCCCCGTGTCTCAAACTATTTTCGTACCAAATTTCATCCTAATCGGTCCAGTAGATCGTTTATTGTGCAAATCCATTAACCTCTTTGTGCGCAGTTGGATAAAAACTATATTTTGTCCTTGCCCGTGTCTCAACTATTTCCGTACCAAATTTCATCCTAATCGGTTCAGTAGTTTCAGAGCCTATTCAATGCAAACAAACAAACAATCAAATCTTTCCTCTTTATTATTATATTAGTTTTTTTTTTATTATTTATACTTTTACACTACAGACTCTGGGTCCGTACTCTTTTGAGGTCTTCCTGAAGGGATGGGTGTTAGTTTGTTAACACTAAAGTGAGTCCATTTTTTTATTTTAATTGTATACTTTTTTTTTACATATATCTAGTTTGTTAGCAGGTGAAAAATTAAAATGTATATAGTAAGTATTTTTATTATCCTAAGTTGAAGGGGCAGCCACTGGTTCCGGCGTTGCCCTTGATGATTGTAGATGAGCCCTTACGACCCCTTCGTCCCGGTTTTTTATAGCCATTTTTAGGTTGTAGTCACAAATTACTTTTTCATTTGCCTCTGTTGCCCGCCTCATGAATCTGCCAATGGCGTCCGAGCTGTCGTCTGCGTAATAAATGCAGCGCTTTGAGTGTCGTGACACTGCTACTACTGCGTGTGATACGCTGTCTCGGAGCTTGGTGACTTTTCCCTCATCTGTACTATGATCATTGTCTCGTACGTCAAACCCTGCGCTTCGTGTACTGTCAAGGTGCATGACCCTGTACCAGACCCATATCTCTTGCCGACAAGTGAGGCTTTTTCCTCCTGTGTCAGCGCGAGAAATAAGGTACTCTGGAGGTCTGTTGGAATGTTTGCACCGGTGTAACGTTCTAGCGTCAGGGAATGAGTTTGGGATCGCGATGAGTATATGGATACACTTCGATAAGGGCGTATGCCACATCCATGCAATTTCTGTGCGTGCAAAACAACTGTTGGGTGATGGAAGATTACCGTATCGTATATCGAAGAGATTTTCTCTTTCGATATAGGGCAGTTGGTTAACATCTCCGATAATATTAGTTTAGATAATTAGATAAAATTATTACAATATTTGTTTAAATTACGTAGGTGACAGGCGATAGCTTGGCAGAGGCGGAATTGTCCAGGCATTTATGTCGTTTAAGTAATCACTAGCTATCGTCGCCATCCTCTTTGGATTGGAAATGTTCATAATGCTAATTTAATGTAACTGATATATCCTATCATATCGTATATTATACGAAGAACAAAACAATTGTCAATAATTCACAAAAGGTAATCCAGTGGTTTAATGAATGCATTATTCAAAGCAAACTAATCTAGGCTGGTTATACTAATTTACAATTCTGCGTGCGGTTTCAATGCAATGCTAATTTTGCCTAAGTTATTATGACCAGAGATTAAATCATATTTTTTGATGCAACATAGTTATTTAAGTTTTATAAAATTAACACATAGAAGTCGTTTAATATGTGTAAGATGACATATTTGAAAGCACTTCTACGTGATACATTTCAGTTTTTTCTTAAATTAATTTATTGACTTTTTTATATGCACGGAAGCGCTCAGTAGTAATGTTACTAGTGGTCACCCATTAAAATCATGACCGCAGCGGACCTTGCTTAACTTAGTGTGATCGGAAGCAAACTACAGTACGAGCGTTTCCAGACTAGACACTATGCCGTTAAGGCTTGGAACCACGCCAATGACCTTGAGGCACTAATTCTATGGGCAAGCCCAGGATGTTTTAGGTAAAGTTTTAGGAATGTAATGCATTTTTAATGTACTATATATAATAAAATAATTTTTATTAAAATATTTGACAAATGCATATTATGTTTTTTTTAAGCTATACTCTTTGTCAATAAGAAAATTAATTTTCGTGCTTTGTTAGAAAAAATCACAATCTTCGCATGGTTCCAACTGCGTTAATCAGAGTTGCCATTATAATATAATTTCTGTTCATCTAATAACAATAAAATCTTAAAAAATCATATATATCTCACATCTTGTAGATACAGAATATTTTTTCTCATTATTAGAAAATTTGGTGGAATTGTCACTGGACATCATTATTAAGTGTTTTTTAATATCAATTTACTGTTTCCTTAAAATATATGTTAATATAAAATGTAAATTTCTGCAAAATAACGCTTGATCTAGTAATTTAAACAATTTGCATTAACGCCTGCTAAGAAAATACGCTTAAAAAATAGAGGAAATTATAACGCGATGAAAAAAAAAACTACGAACGGGATCCAAACCTACAGTCATCCGTCCACTTACGAATTCCAGTCGTAGTTTTAATTCTTCCTGTAATTGTAATTTTGTTGTTTTTTCTATATAAATCAATTTTTCTTCGTTGCGACAACCACTCATTAATATGCATCGATATTAATAAAAATAAGGAAGATAGAGTATTTTCTAATATCACAACAATATGTGGAGAAAATTTAACACACGCACCTAATGCACACAGCTACACTTCCTTTTTTTTTTTTTAGGGAGGACATAGATGCTGACTACCGCTAAACGGACGTCCAGCTCCACCGGGTTTTGGGCGAGGGGAGGCCCTCTTATAGCCCAGGAGGAAGAAGTGCCCAAGGCACTTCTTCTGAGACGGGCGTATAAGGCGAAAAGCGCCTTATACCTCCGTCTCCTGCGGGCGCCGAAAACGCCACGCTACTATCGGGAGGGGTGACAGCGAGCTCAAGGGCACCACTGTGGTTCGGACCTCGGCTTGTCTCGCTGCCGAGAGACAAAGGGGGAATCGGAACTAAATGCCCCGGTACAACTGCAGTGTTGTACCGTTGAGAATGGGCCCTATTGAATATTGCTCTGTGACTATTTGGAGAGACACTAATCGGGACTTTATTTTTGCCTCGAGCTCGCCGGCGAGCTCGGTGTTTGATTGTGTAACCTCTAATTACCTCACACCTGGGGATGTTACCGGGACGACTTGCGGACAACGCTAAAGCTGCCAACGTAATGGCTGCGATGGGGTCATCCGGGTCGTCCAATACCTGCCGTGGTCGGCGACGGGGAGGTTTGAAGTATGGGTCGGATGAGGCAGTCGAATAGTTCGCTGCCTGGACAACCAGAGGGTTCGGGTGGTGGGGGGCTCGATCAAAGTGTCGGCGGACGCAGCTCTTATTGAACTGCGCTAAAGAGGGAAGTTTTAGGTCGCAGTGCAACGCGGCGCTCCGGACGTACCAGGGAGCGCCGGTTGCCCTGCGAAGAAACTGGTTTTGGAGGGCTTGAAGCTTATGTAGGTGGGCCTCACTAGCATGACTGAACACTACGGATGCGTACGTCATGATGGGGCGGATGCAAGCAGTGTAAAGTGTCTTCTTGTTACTAAGAGACATTTTACTTTCTTTACAGATTAGGGGACTTAGGCGACCCATGACAAAGGCCGCCCTGTTACGGACAGTATTGATGTGATCTTTGAAGGTGAGATTCCGATCAAGGGTTACTCCAAGATATTTGATTGTTCTCACCCAGGGAATGGGTTCATCGAGCAGAATTAGTGGCTTCGGATAGCGGGGGCGGGTTCTCTCAGTAAAGCACATAGCTGTGCTTTTAACTGGATTGACCGCGATGCGCCATTTTCGGAACCAGTCCCCGATCTCGGTGATGGCCCGTTGAATGACGAAATACGTCTATCTATTAATATGCCAGCCAGTGGAATAAATGGCGGTATCGTCCGCGTATTGGGCTATAAAAACGTTGGGTTGGGCGCGAGGGATGTCACTGGTATACAGTGCGAAAAGGATAGGTGATAGCACTGAGCCCTGAGGGACTCCGGCTCTGACTGGATGGGGAGTGGAAAGGGTGCCTTCCACGCGGTAGCGAAAGCTTCTGTCCCTTAGGAAGTCTTGTAGGGTGAGCACAAGACGCTCTGGCACGCCAAAGTGGTATAGCTTGTAAATCAAGCCGTTGTGCCAGACTTTGTCAAAAGCTTTCGCTACGTCGAGGAAGACTGCTACCGTCGATTGGGGTTTGGGTTTCTTATTGAAACCCTCAAGGATGTGCTCCGTGAGGCGGTGCACCTGTTGGACGCATGAGTGTTTAGGTCTAAACCCAAACTACCAAACTACCAACAAAAAGTTGGTATATACTAGATTGTTTTATATAAATTGTAACCTAAATATTAAATTAAATATATATGTATAAATCTTAATGTTAAGATAAGGAAGAGCGGGTCTACCTGGCACAGGTATTCTATACTTAAAAGGTAGTCCCCACCTCAAATTTGTAAAAATGTTCAGATAAAATAAAAGATTTATTATTATTATTATATTATTAAACTGCTCATTGGGAATAAGGCGGTGTTCCCGGGCATGGGACTGGAGACGGTTCGCTAGGTTCGCGGTGCACCTGTTGGACGCATGAGTGTTTAGGTCTAAACCCAAACTGCTCATTGGGAATAAGGTGGTGTTCCCGGGCATGGGACTGGAGACGGTTCGCTAGGATCCGCTCGTAGAGCTTCCCCAGGGCGCTGAGGAGGCTGATGGGACGGTAGCTAGTGGGATCAGTGGAGTTTTTGCCTGGTTTGTGAATGCCAATGACATTTGCACATTTCCAGGTGTCAGGGAACTCACAATGGTTCATAGCTACACTTCCATTGGACATGATACGTTTTAATAACAAAGACAGGAAGACAAGCATGCAGTAGACGCACATACGCACACTACTGAGACTATGGAAGAAAGAGGATAATGACTGATACTCAATCAGGAGAGGTCGTCTGATTTGACATTGCTATGTTTTTTTTTATGCCTGATAGGTTATCCTTTGACCACTATCTCACCTGATGGTAAGTGATGATGTGGTCGAAGATGTTGTTCAGGCTAACCTAGAAGTACTTGCTCTCAAGGACAGCTGCCGGAACACACCGTTAGGTGCTTGGCGACAGACTTTCTCCTTGAGGGTGGTAGCTAGCCAGGCGGGCATTCGCAAAATGCCTTACCACCATGCTATAATGACTGCTATCCTAAGACGACAACCGGGACCGACGGCTTAACCTGCCCTTCGAAGCACGGAAACGCTCAGTAGTAATGTCACTAGCGGTCACCCATCCAACTCATGACCGCGCGCGACGTTGCTTAACTTTGCTGATCGGTTGAGAACAGCTAAGTAAACTTCGCAACGAGCGCTTCAACAAAGTTTGAGGTACGGGTGCCGTTTCTCCTATTTTTATAGGTCCAACGTTAATCTAAATTTAAATTTTTAGATTTTCTCAAAAACCCATCAAAAATATGTATAAAATCTCTTTTGTTTCTATCCTTTAAACGACGCATGACAAAACAAATTCATAATTTACAGAATAGGCTTTATTCCCTTGTCGGTAAGAATATACAAAAGGATTAATTAAAAATTCGATCATTTCAGGTGATCAAAAATAAAGCACAAAATAAACAGGCGCCTTTTTACTTGGTTTATTTTATTGTGGGAACCAGTTACCCTGTTTTGGATTTCGAAG
Organism: Plagodis pulveraria; assembly: GCA_963890685.1. NCBI lineage: Eukaryota > Metazoa > Arthropoda > Insecta > Lepidoptera > Geometridae > Plagodis > Plagodis pulveraria. The sequence goes on from OY982972.1 coordinate 21,432,040, forward strand.
CGCGGAATAATAATTTTCCATTAAAATAGGATAAAAATGTTTAAAGGTTTTGAAGCAGTATAGACGTAACAGGTTAGTCATGAAAATGGAAACTCTAGAGTGCAGCTGCCGGACTATACATTTTTCATAGGTCATAGATGCTGACTACCGCTATACGGACGTCCAGCTCCACCGGGTTTTGGGCGAGGGAAGGCCTTCTTATGCCGAGAGACAATGGAGGAATTGGAACTAAGACAATGGGGGAATCGGAACTAAGACAATGGGGGAAGCGGAACTAGCTGGACTATACACCACTAGATACTCATTAAATAGATACAAGCGCGATAAAAGCATTACGGGATTAAGTAATACGGGATTACAAATTTATGAATTTCTCGCCATAGGCATTTGTTTCCTGGACCTGCAAAAATTTGTTACACTGTCTACTTGAGGGTTTTAGTAAGCAATACGGGATGACTCACGTGAATAAGTCAGATTACCAACCTATATGTGGTAGGTCAGGTGCACTACGAGCTGCATGCCACTTGCTGTGTGAAGAAGAGACGTCAGCGGGCGTCCCGAGGTCACCTTGGAAAAATCCACCGAATGTCGTCGAAACTACATTCACTGCTATCTAACTAATGCACTTACGCTATCCCGTATTATTTATACAAAAATGAGTAAAGCGTCTCTGTTTTTGGGCAAAAATGCTTAGATAATGTCAGTCCGGATTTCCGAATTTCCGGTTGTTGTCTGTACGGGTCACATTTTTCAACCAATTCTCAGGAAATTTTATAAGCAGCATAATTTACAAGTTAAAAGGATTTTTTGTCTATTAAGTTTTAGGAAATTTTTCGTTACGATGGAAACGTGGGGATTAAAAACGTATAAGTACTAGTAATAATACTTGAGGATGACTAGCTTACCAGGCGACTACTCAAAAAGTGCCCGAACGTCATAAGGGTTGGTATCTAGGCACTTGGCCCACTGATGAGCAATAAATAAGTAGAGCCAACAACTAGAAACGATTACGCTAAAAGACATTGAAAAGGTAGAATGTTTTATAAAAAACCTAAAATCCTTACTTGAATGTTACAATACCTTAGACGAATTCTTCAACGATAAATTCAATGATATATAAATAGATCGTTCCGTTCCTACCATTGCCATACCCTTATAGGGTCATATGTATATCAAACACAAACATGTTAAATAAGACCTGCATGTAGCTACATATGTTGCAATAAACAATTGAGTATTGAGTATTTGGTGATCAGCGAGTTGCTATAATAGTATTTTTTCTAACAGTTTTCTCGCTGAGCTATAAGCGAGCGAGAGAGAGCAACAGGCGATTTCTCGTCCGCTAGCTTGGGACAGCCTAGTAGTACAAGTATACATATCTACTAAGCGAGACTCTCTGTAAGAGATTTATTTTTTATTACCAACCGAGCATCTTTGAGCGAGTATAGCTCTTATCGCTGCGGATAGTGGAAAGCTAGCTCGTTGGCAGGGTAAAACAGCGATCAAATATTAATATGTGCATATCTTTCGTTGCCAGGTCGAACTGTATCTTTTGTGCGTGTTTTAGCCAAGAAAATAGTTGATAGGTACGGGAGTTTCTCGCCGGCATGCGATGTGGGACAAACGCCTAACGTACCTAGTACTACATTGATGCGAAGTTACAAAAGTAACCACAAAGTTAATAATTTCACTGCCTGTGCGATGTCCCAGGTTTCTTTCATATATTTATTGACAGATTTATCGATTTACAATGATAAACCAATACCTCCTACGATATATAAACCACACGTGAACGGAATATTGAGACAATTGCAAATCAGTGTTTTTCATCGTGCTGCTACGGCAAGTGGACATCGCTACAAGATATGTTAGCGGATGGTCTGATACGCAGTATATGCAAAATTAATTCAATTCTTATTTAGTCCAGTGCGCATTTTGTTTTCTGAGAGACAGTAATGCAAGGCTATAGCCTGAACAACATCTTCAACCACATCATCACTTACCATCAATTGAGATAGTGGTCAAAGTCTAACCTATATGGCTATAAAAAAGTACTCATTTCATCCAGTACCCATTTTGTCTAATACGCATTTTGTATAGACGCATAACGCTGCTCTATTTCCAGTGATCTCAGCGCAATCACACCTTTTATACACATATCACCGCTTGTCATCTGGTGCCTACAAAATGTGTATTATAATGTCTGTCGTGCTAATGACACGAGAGCGCTTGTTACCGACCGGGTTCAGCCCGGAAGTCAGACCATGTACCTATTAATGTACATGTTACCCCTACTACAGTACTCTTATTCATTATTATTTAATTATTTGTAAAAGAAATAATTTTTTAGTAATATATCTATGTCAAGTAAGTACTTATATGTACAGGCTCGGTTCATGGAACCAAAATGATCAAGTCTAACGTAGTCTTGAAGCAATGATGGCCGAGCGGTAATAGCCATGGACTGCCGTGCCGCAGTACCCTGGTGCGATCCCCACCGCCGGCTTGAGCTTCACCGCATGGTGGAAGGGCATTTTGCGATTGCCCACCTGGCTACCACCCTCAAGTAGAAAATCTGTCGCCAGACACCTAACGGTGTGTTTCGGCAGCAGTCCTTGAGAGCCAGTGAAATTACAGACACATGAGACTTAACGACTATGTGTCAAGTTGACGGGCGCAGTACAATTCTTTACTCGTTACGAAATGCACCTATCTGTTATTGGCAGAGGTTAGTCCGCTTAACATCAGGTGGGCCTCGAGCTTGTTACGTCACAAAAACATTAAAATTAAATTGAAAAAAATCAACATTAAAAAAAAAAGTGTTCCCAAAATGCTGGCCGCATTGCCACATTGTATGGCAATGCTTATCCTCTGTGCAAAGTATATGCCAGCATTTTGGTCTCAAGTAGCGTAAGTTTGATTCGTCTTTGAATAAAAGTTTTGCGCTCGGTCCCCACAGTCCCAGCGTTTCGACCCCAAAAGGCACAAACATGTAACAACTACTGAGATGACTATATTTCCGTCTTTTGAGGCCTTCTGCTAGTTCAGCCGCCGCACCGGCCACTTTTTGGGTTGCGGGAAGATGAGAAGGTGCTAAGATATCGACACATTTTTAGTAATTTATCTATGTCAAGTGAGTATTTATATGGACAGGCTCGTTTCATGGGACCAAAACGATTCTTACATCAACTACGCATTATTATATAGGGATAACACAAATACTACTAGTCAGATCTCACGGAAATGTGTACGGGCCACATGACTAGCACCAGTTTTTTTAATATAAAAAATCATCTCATCGGTACACTCTATGAGATGACAAGCGGTGATTGCGCTGAGATGACTTGAAATAGAGCAGCGTTTGTATAAAATGTGTATTAAACAAAATAGGTACTGGATGAAATGAGTACTTTTATTTATTGTCATATAGGCTAGCCTTTGACCACTATCTCAACTGGTGGTAAGTGATGTTGTGGTAAAAAAAAAATGCATAAAATATCTTAATATTTGATCGCTGAATTTTTACTCTGCAGGCGAATTAACTTTCCACTAGTTTATCGCAGCGATAAGAACTATACTCGCTCAGAGATGTTCGGTTGGTAATAAAAATTAAATTTCTTACAGAGACGTGCTCGTAGCGCAGTTTGCTTAGCTGTTTTTAACCAATCCACAAAAAAAGTGAGTCTAATTGAGATCCTCCTTCTGTTTTTGAAGTCTGTTAAAAATACACAATACACATAAAAATACGTCATGCCTACCCCTGAAGAAATAGTCGGAGTTTTAATATTGTTATGTTTACAATAACGTCCACTTGGCGAATTACATTACAAAATTACGAGGGAGAAAATTACACTCATAACATAATTGATTAGTCTTGTTTATGGTATAACTCAAGTTGAACTATAGTTGTCGCTCCATCCCAATACGATGGTTGAAGAAAGAGAAAAACATTGTATCATGTTAGAGCATACCCCGGCCACAGCCTGGACACTCGACTCATTTTCTATACAAAAGCCACTACACAAATGTTGTTTTTGTACACGCGTAAATGTGTGCGTGAAGTCTAAGGTTGTCATCGTATGAATAATTGTTGTACATATCTACATAACAATCTTTTGATGCGGTTATTATGACTTATTAGATTTCATAGGTTATGCGTACCTTACCTACCTTCAGAAAAATTCAAGCACAACAATCCAACATCATGTACGACGTAGGAATATGCAACACAACCGAGTAGGTAAACATTACTTCACATTTCACTCCATGACTTTTACAATAATAGATACCTACACTATACAAAAAGTATCATTCCAAGTTCACATTTTATACAAGTAATGTTAATAATTACAATCACAATAATACGTAATTTATGTTCTTCTCGTATAATAAAAAATCATTATTCACAATATACAATCCTTTTCTCGATTAGTTGAAAAGCAACTGTAAACAACACAAGAGTACCATTCTCAACTTTTAAAATTCTCGTAAAATCGACACGCTTCATCGTCACGTCATCGCGCACGAGTTGCGCGTCCCGTACTCAAGTCAGCTTAGCGACAGCTCAGAATCGGTGGCGGGGTGAGGAAGACTCGTTTTGGTGGGGGGAGAGGAGTGTCCATTCTATACGTAGTATTATTATAATGTTCTATGCCCCGGCTACAGCCTATATTTTTTCTCTCGTAAATATGTAATTAGTGTTTTGTAACACTAGAGCAAATCTTTTTATGTCTCATGTTGTTCAATCCCACTGTGCTCAGAAGTTTATTTAGAATAACTACTACACTAAGAAACAACTATGCTCACATGTTGGACAAATGACTCCGAACTAACGAAAACCGAATCGAACCCAGGAGAGTGTAGCTTTTTTTTTTAAATAATACATATTTTCTCATTATTTTTAATATTGTTAGGTTTGCAATAATGCCTGCTATGCGGATTACATTACAAAATCACAAAAATACCATAGGAAAAATTTAAGTCAGATGCGGGATTCGAACCCTCGTCCATCCAGCCATGTCATGTTAGCTCAATTGGTTAGAGCATACCCCGGCTCAAGGGGTGGATGGACGCGGGTTCGAATCCCGCACGTGACTTAAATTTTTCCTATCGTATATTTGTAATTTTGTAAGATATTCTCCTTTTGAAAGGAAAACGAAAGTTGCTGAATATCTATTGTTTTCTTGTACGAAGTGTACAAACGAGTTGTGATCGAAAACTCTTAGTAGTTACTTCCCTGTTTATGACACACCACTTCGGATGTCACATTGATTTCAAAAGCCACTCACAAAATTAACATGGAGCACTAATTATAGTAGTTAATTAAATTCCGCCGTTAGTACTCTGCAATAAGATCGAGATTTGTACAACAGTATTGTGCATATGAAAATGATTTTGATGATGTTAATTTTGATTTGTCTAACATGAATGGATTATGTCCATTTCAGTTGGCAACTATGTTAACACTATTGGCATATAAGTAGTTGGTTATCTATGGTACTAGCTTACTTACAAGAGATGCTATTCCATACACCGTGTCGTATAGTACCACCAACTTAACTGTGCAGTTCTCGAGGGCACTACTGGTCAAGGAAATCAACTACAAACCGTCACAATTTCAGGGTATTTTGTAGTTCTTTTTTCTGCCACCTGAACAAATAAGTTGGTGGGACTGTAACTGAATGACAGCGGGGGTTTAGGAGGAGCGAGGACGACGAGAGCCGTCATTGGTCTTTATTTTAATCTTAAAACCTTCCATTCATGTTATATGTACTTCGTTTTGATGATGTGGTCGAAAATGTTGTTCAGGCTAACCTAGAAGTACTGGTTCTCAAGGACAGCTGCCGGAACACACCGTTAGGTGCTTGGCGACAGATTTTCTACGTGAGGGTTGTAAGCCAGGCGAGCATTCGCAAGCACAGCGTTTCGAAGCGTTTCCGTGCTTCGGAGGGCACGTTAAGCCGTCGGTCCCGGTTGTCGTCTTAGGATGGCAGTCGTTATAGCATGGTGGTAGGGCATTTTGCGAATGCCTGCCTGGCTAGCTACCACCCTCAAGTAGAAAAAATGTCGCCAAGCACCTAACGGTGTGTTCCGGCAGCTGTCCTCGAGAGCCAGTACTTCTAGGTTAGCCTGAACAACATCTTCGACCACATCATCACTTACCATCAGGTGAGATAGTGGTCAAAGGCTAACCTATCAGGCATAAAAAAAAAAAAAAAGTGATGGCTCAGTGGCATTGTCTATGGACTGCCGCGCAGCAGGTTGGCAGTAGGCTTGAGGATCGCAGTGTAAGATTGCAGTTCTTTAGAAGGCGCTGCTGCCCACCTTCCAGTATTTTTCCCTTAGTCGCCTCTTAGGCCACCCGCGGGATGATATGGGGAGGTGCAATTCTAACCCGGCAAACTACGGATTTTTTGGTATAATTTATTTAAATTTAATAAATTCTCCACATCACTAATTTGTATAAACTACCTATGTAATATGTAGGTATACTATAGCAAATCAAAACAACGCTACCTACAGACACGACTTTTATGATTGTTAATAATGATCATAATGATTTATATCTAGAAAATATTAACATCTTTAAATAAATCAATATTCACAGCGGCTGCGTGTACTTGTCTTCGATCTGGTAAAAGATCACGGAAAACACCATTAATATCATAAAACTTAATAACATAGTGATGTGGGAAGAAGGTTTATTATGTGTAGCAGGGATACGAAGAAACCGGGGACATTCAGTTTAGTGTAGCGACACACATGCTGAACGTACGGCGCCGAAACTTCGGCGACTGAATTATCGGTCGAGTATTCGGTTTGCATGACACACCAAACGCGCTGAACAGTTGGAATTAACACGTCTAGTTTTGCGGCGAAAAATTTCGTAGTAGCGTCATCGTTGGTCGCTGTTGTCATTTTGTGAATAATTATCGCTTGCCGCCGCCGCGCGCGCCGCGCATTGAAAACGTGCAATGAACGTTTAACTCCACTCGCCGAATTTTCGGTCGCGTAACGCGTCGCTTGATGTGTCTATACAAAATACTTTGAATGCGTTCTCACCGAAACAGTCGCTAGACGAAAGGTTCAGCCCCACGCCGAGCGGAACGTAATTTCGGCTGATGTGTCGTAGGATACGTTAAAATAAAAACACCGCGAGCGTATTTACCGGAACTTTCTGCGCCGTGCCTTCGGCAGGTGTGTCGCTACACTTAGTGTCAGCACTAAGACGTACTGTACTTTATTAGCCGGATCAACAGCTGAAGGGTGAACTGGCCGGTCAGTTCTCCATACGAACGCCGTAGTGTAATCACTCCCTTATTTGATAATTTAGGTTCAAAACAAAACACGATATCGATTAATCTCTTTATTATCTATGCTTGTATCGTAACATTTTTTTGATAAGATAATTCACTTGAGAGTTATGAGCCTTGAAACATTTTCATATAAAGTTAACGAGGCTCATAACTTTGAACTTAATTATCGTTTCAAAATTTCGTTGCGATATACAAGCCTAGATAATGACGAGATCTATCGATATTATGATTAGTTCTGGACCGGAAACCTCAAATGAGGGAGGGATCACCCTACGACGTTTGTATGGAAAAGTGACCGGCCAGTTCAACCTTAAAACAGCAGTTGGTGCGATGAGCACGTGACGTAGTGCGGCCTCGACTACCGCACTCTAGAAACGCTATATATTTGTCATAGTGTGAATGCTGTGGCGCGTGCGTACGGCCACGCACACAATCAAGCCGCGTTCGATACCACTCTGTGAAGTAAAACTACTTGTCTGATTATAGTATGACTTAACTTCGTCTAACCAAACTACTGAACATGCAGCGCTTGACTGCACATTGATTAAGAGCTAGATCTCTTATTAGTCTATGATTGCAGATAGCGTGGCATTTAAATGAAGAAATATTTTCTGCTTTTCTATTATTACGCTATTATTACCAATTTATTCCTTTGAATAACAAATTACTTTACGTACACGATTATTGAATTGTTATTGATGTTCAGGTTCCCATTTTGATGAGAATTCTGTTTTCGCATTATTAACACCACTCCGTAGGCGCATAAATATCGAAGCCCTACTTAAGTAAGGTGTACCTTATTTTTTCATATATTGTTCTTTATACAATTTAATTTTAAATCTATATAACATCATATCGAAAAACCATTGGGTTTGTCTCGATACTCTAACTCACACCGTGCGCTTAACATTCATTATCACTAATAAGAGATTAAAATAACACTATTCATCCGTGAACTTACCTACTAAAAAGTGTAGCAAGCACCTATTTTAATATCTGCACAGAATATATACTAGTAATAAATAGATTCAGGCGTTACTTTGCGGAAATCCATATTTAATAATAACAAATATTTTAAAATATTTTATGAAAACATCAAATTAATATTTTATTAAAACACTTAAAAACCAAACAGGATACAGCCAAACCGGAAGACTAAGAAGCCAAGACCGGTTTGGCTGCGTGGCGTTTGTGACGTCACGTCGGCTTAACAGGAAAATTAGGCGAAATTGTCACTAGATATATTTTTGTATTTTTTAAGTGATTAAAATATTAATTTAATAATGAATAGATTCAGGCCTTACTTTGCGGAAATCCATATTTAATAATAACAAATATTTTTAAAATATTTTACGAAAACATCAAATTAATATTTTAATAAAACACTTAAAAATATAAAAATATATCTAGTGACAATTCCGCCCAATTTTCCTGCTAAGCCGACGTGACGTCACAAACGCCACGCAGCCAAAGCGGAAGAACCTTCGACGCGTTTCGCTTCTACACGAAGCATCCTCAGGAGGTCTTGACTCTTCGAGCGCACGATCGAGAAAGTTTCTCGATCGATTTGTTATTATATTAATTTGATGTTTTCCTAAAATATTTTAAAAATATTTGATATTATTATATAAGTACTAGTAATTTATATATCAGTATCAGGATATCAGTATAGTTCAGTCTAACAGATTGTGCGATCTCTGTGTCTGTTAACCATCGGTATATCTGTACTTATGTACAAATATACCAATGTTTGGCAGTTGTCGCTATCACCATCACCTCCGTATTCTTTACTCACTGATATAAAGATATAAAGAAGTTTTATTAGCCCTTCAGTAATTTTTTTTACAGGCAAGTCCAAATTACATTTAACACATATAACTACTTAAATAATTCTAATTAGGTCTATGTAAATAAAATTTATAATCGTAATTTTTTTACACTTAATATAGTTAATAATTTACAGTTATCACGTTTTCACTTGTCCTAAGAACAAAGATTTTACAAGCTGCATTGGACATATATTCTTTTAATGTGTAGAATGGATTGTTTTCAAAAAAGTTCTTAAGTTTTAGTTTGAAAGAACTATATTTTAATGTGGTCAAGCTTTTTGGTAATTTAAAAAACATCAGTATTTTCGAATAACGACCTTGTTTCTGTACTTTAGCTAATCTGATTTTTGGTACAACCCGAATTTCATTATTTTTTATAATTAGCTTTTCGTTATTACGCAGATTGTAAAGTAAAAATTATGTAGGTAAGGTAGCACTAATGTAGGGTTGGTGCAACAACAAATATACAATAAAATTACACTACATTACAATAATATTGTTAATGTAAAGTTTGTGAGTGGGGATATGAGTGTGTGTTTTTAACTGTTTCATACTGAATCATTTGAACCGATTTGGATGAAACTTTGAAAACCTTTGAATAATGGTTTGGTCCAGTATTAACACATGAATACTTATAGTCATTCTCTACGCGAGTGAAATTGCGAGACGCAGCTAGTATAAGGCTAATATATTAGGCCCTTATATTAGTTCTGTAGAAGTGGATGGAAACCGTTTTCTAGTACAGAACCTAAAATACTTTGTAAAACAAACATCAACATACAAAACATAGATATAGCTATTTAAATGACAGTGCATTTGTATTATAATATAACAGAACCTGTAAGCAAACATATCTCACACATACCATAAATATTCTATACCATGACTGCAGAGCATTCAATTCAAATATTGACAATGCAACCGAAATCTAATTCTAAGTAAATAAATCCGGTTCGCACCGCCTCGAACCACCTCGATCCGGCTGAAACCAGCTTTCGTCGATACTACATCAGCTTTTCCGCATATATCTGGTATATTTCAAGTATATCAAAATTTATTTAGCCGTTAAGTTTGGAGCTCGTGTGAGGTGTTTATTAAGGGATGGCACGATTGATTATTGTTAATGGGTTATAAGATTTCAGTTTTTAATGTACCGTAGGCAAAGGGCAAAATTAAGCCCTATTATGATACTTAATTGTCTATCTATCTGTCCGTCATTATGTCATATGGGTTCCTAGCTCAGAAACATTTTTTTTTTAATGCTTGATAGGTTATCCTTTGACCACTATCTGTCTAGATATGTGATCGAAGATATTGTTCAGGCTAGCCTAGAAGTACTGGCTCTCAAGGACAGCTGCCGGAACACACCGTTAGGTGCTTGGCGACAGATTTTACTACTTGAGGGTGGTAGCTAGCCAGGCGGGCATTCGCAAAACGCCCTACCACCATGCTATAACGACTGCCATCCTAAGACAGCAACCGGGACCGACGGCTAACGTGCCCTCCGAAGCACGGAAACGCTCAGTAGTAATGTCACTAGCGGTCACCTATCCAACTCATGACCGTGGGCGACGCTGCTTAACTTTGCTGATCGGTTGAGAACAGCTATGTAAACTTCGCTACGAGCGCTTCGAAGTTACACCTAAAAATACGTCATATCGTATCTTATGACATAGGGTTGTTACTCTTTAGAGCACAATAAACATACTACGAATATGTATTTATTTTTATTTCATACTTGACTATTTAGGTCAGTTTTAGATCATATTTGTTCAGGGATTTGTCTCTTCTAGTTAGGAATATGAAAATTCAGTGTTTAATATACGATGAAATATTATACTGTTTTAAGTTCATGCTTTTAAATCAAAATTCTGTTCAATAAATTGGACTGTAATGTATCAGCTGGATTGTCCACTGCTGAAAACAGCCTCCTCCATTAAGTGGTCACATCATCACCACGCTTGATCGTCGGGATCGCTTTATAAGATAACACTTCCTTAAAAGCGCCGCTTCCCAACTTCCGGTATTTATTCCTTCGCCTCTTACGATACCCATGGGCAGAAATGGGGTGTTTTATCCCGGCACTCCAAGAGGGGATAAAATGTAACCTAAGCACTTTCAAAACAAAATAGCACCTTAGCTTACAACCAACATTACAATTTAATTTGGTAACTTCTTGGTAATTAATTTAATTCTACTTCTCTTATAAGCATTGCAATTCAACCACGCAATGCTGCCAGAAAACTGCGCACGCTGCCAACAGGTAGTACTGTATCAGCCGGATTGTCATTGTGAAGAAGGGGTTTGCCATAATCTCCACGTTTGGCAGGCGTCTTGGGGATCGCAGTGTGAGACATCAGTTTCTCAGAAGGTACTGCTGCCCACCTTCCGGTATTTTACCTTTATCCGCGTCTTACGACACCCACAGTTAGCAATGGAAGGGTGACATTATAGCCCGGCACCCCATGGGACAAGCACCTAGCGGCAGCATTCCTTAACAGCTAGTAAATTTAGGCCATGAGACTTAACAGCTGTAGTTCTCAGTCTCATGATAGCACTGCAGTGCATTTTCAGACGAAATGAATCTGTTATACGCAAAAGTTACTGCTTAACATCACGAAAGAATCGTGTTTGTTCGTCACAATCCTAAAAAAACTTTACTTACTATAAATCCTGAAAAACAGTTATAGATTTTGTGCCTACCTCATATAATTGAGACAAGGGTAAGCAGATGACGATTAATTAACCACGCCTACAGCTAAATTTCAAAGCTGTTACAAATCACTGCACAAAATGTCGCCAGAGCGTTCAATTGCGCATATTGTGCACCTCGCATTGCCGTATAAACCGGTATTAACCGGTATAAATTCGAAATGTTACGGTCAAATAAATCCGGTATATTTTGGCTTGATACGTGGTCAGTCGTACGTGTGTTATGTTGGTAATTTAGGGTAAAGCATCTGCTTTACGTGCACGCATATAAATGTAGTACCATAATTACATGATTAGTTATAAAATAGACGACAAGTGTTATTAGCGCAGCTTGTGTAGTTGTAAATAAGACAGATCAGCTAAGTTAAACAATATCCAGATCCCTGGTTCGATCCCCACCACCAACCTGAGCTTCACCGTATAGTGTAAGGGCATTATGCGAATGCTCCCCTGGCTAGCTACTACCCTAAAGAAGAAAATCTGTCACCAAGCACCTAACAGTGTGTTCCAACAGCAGTCCTTGAGAGCCAGAAAAATTACAGGCACATGAGACTTAACAACCGTATGTCTCGGGTGCAGTGCAATTCGTCACATGTATTTGTAATAGGCAGAGGTTAATCCGCTTCACATCAGGTGGGCCTCGTGCTTTTTGCATCACAATCACATAAAAAAACGTCCGCCACGGTCATGACTAGGATGGGTGACCGCTAATGACATTACTGCTGAGCGTAGCCGTGCTTCGGAGCGCACGTTAAGCCGTCGGATTAGGATGGCAGACGTTAGCATGCGGTGACGGAGGATTTTGTGAGTGGCCGCCTAGCTAACTATTATCCTCAAGTATAAAATCTGTCGTGAAGTATTCCGGCAGGTGTCGTTGAGAGCCAGAAATTCTAGGCTAGTCTGAACAATATTTTCGAAATGTAGTCGAAGATGTTATTCAGGCCTCTTACCATCAGGTGAGATAGTGGTCAAAGGCTAGTCTATTAGCTACAAAAAAAAACACTTAGATACAGACTTAGATGTCGCAAAGCACTTAGATAAAGGTGTGTTCCGACAGCTGTCTTTGAGAGCCACTAGTACTAGGTTAGCTTGAATAATATCTTCGACAGCATCTTTACTTTAAATTCGGATGATTTTCTGGAACAGAATCGTTCAAAGCAATAAAAGGCCTTGCGATTCATGTAAGTCCAATACACATCGTTGATGGTGGTTGCCATTTACCCCACATGCCTGCTTTGATGAGACTCGTATTACACAATCACTCGTATTTTTAACGTTGCTTTATTAAACACATATGAACAAAATTCAAATGTTATAAAACCAAAGACTAATTAAAGAACAAATGACTGAAAATTAAAACAGAAATTCCAAACTTAAGTAAAATTAATTTAAAATTAAACCTTATGTTAAATAAAATAATTTTATCTAAATGGCCAGTACTGTAGAACAGCAACTCATTTCATAGGTAAAAACATTACGAACCACAGAATATAAAACCAAACTCCATAACAGTTCTATGTTTCTAAATGAGAATATTATTTAAAAATTTCTCCTTATCTTTTTACGAAAAAAGCAGACACAAGGTACATAAATTCTTTTTAGAGTTTTGGTACTAGAAAATGGGACCAAAAGTCAAAATTCAAAATCTTTTATTCATTTTAGGCGTCTACGACGGTCTTACGAAGATAAATAAAAAAAATTACTATTGTAATATTCAACATTGTCCTACCACGTTCAGCAAACGCAGCGTTGTAAAGTGTTTGGGAGCTTTATTACAAAACCACACTTTTTATGTTATTGTGACGGAACAAGCTCGAGGCCCACCTGATGTTAAGCGGACTAACCTCTGCCTATAACAGATGCATTTCGTCACAAGTCACGAATTGCACTGCGGCCGTCACCTTGAGACATAGCTGTTTAGTCTCATGTGCCTGTAATTTCACTGGCTCTCAAGGGCTGCTGCCGGAACACACCGTTAAGTGCTTGGCGACAGATTTTCTACTTGAGGGAGGTCGCTAGCCAGGCGGGCATTCGCAAAATGCCCTTCCACCATGCGGTGAAGCTCAAGCCCGCGGCGGGATTCAAAGCATAGACCTGCTGCGCGGCAGTCCATAGCCAATGCCATCACTGCTTCAAAAAAATACTTACTACTTGCTGCTTACACTGCTTCAAAACATACTTATTTACCCAAAAAGGACCTTTTACTTGTCGTGTAGAAATACGCGGATTCAACTAGCGTAGCAGTTACTACACCTGTTAACTGTCTTACCAAAGGAAACTTTATAACCACCCTGGAATTAGCAAAAAAACAATTACAATGGCGAGTGAAGAGAAATATTTATTAAAAGAATTTCACCTATGTGTCACATCGGCATAGAACATATAATAATACTTGACATTGGATACAAACTACTTGCATGTTTTAAGACAAAAAGTAGCTCGTTTGTGAGCGCCATCTAGCAAACCGTTAGGGTACTAACTTTATTAGCACCTTGCTATTTCTTATTGATATTCAATCTTTAACACATACATACATGCAGTTATGAAAATACCTTCAAAGCAGATTTGTTGCCAAAATATTCGCACAGTTTTTTTTTCATCTATTATTTTCGCATGGTGGAAGGGCATTTTGCGAATGCCCGCCTGGCTAGCGTCTACCCTTAAGTAGAAAATCTGTCGCCAAGCACCTAACGGTGTGTTCCGGCAGCAGTCCTTGAGAGCCAGTGAAATAACAGGCAAAATGAGACTTAACAGGTATGTCTCAAGGTGATGAGCGCAGTGGAGTTCGTCACTTGTGATGAAATGCATCTGTTATAGGCAGAGGATACCGCTTAACATCAGGTGGGCCTCGCGCTTGTTCCTTCACAAAAACATAAAAAAAAAAAAACTAAACTATTATCCCCTGAAGAAGAGTTATCCCTTCAAAGTGATCAAAGTCATATAATAACCCCTAAAGTTCAAACTCTCGTATGTGTAAATGAATGATTGTATTTATATTTATAACGGATTTTGTATTTGCATATAGGAGTGGTTTTTATATAACTTTACACTTGATCTTTATCCACACGCAATATCCATTATCCGGTTTCAATTACCGCGCACGGATATAAAATACCGCTTATATTTAATCCGGTATTAACGGTTAATACTTTAAAAGCAGTAGGGAATATTCGAATGTAGGTTATTCTGTAATTCAAATGAAATCACGATGATGTCATAAAATGAATGCCTATGGGTTTAAAAATGTTTTTCTTTAGTTTTAAAGTTGGACTCGCATGGTTTGTACTTTTTTCATCAAGTTAGACAAGACAATGATTAAAAATTTTAAAAACCTGATTAAGTTCTCTTACTGGCGTAGTCAATTAACGTTCAGTGCCTGCCAAACCTGTGCAGCAACAGCAACACCCCATTCACACGGACGTGAGTAGTAGCGTGCTACTCATGATCACATTTTACGGCAACAACGGCAATTTTTTTTTATTGCTGATAGGTAAGCCTTTGACCACAATCGAACCTAATGGTAAGTGATGATGTGGTCGAAGGTTATACAGGCTTAACCTAGAAAATTGGCTCTCAAGGACAGCTGCAGGAACACTCCGTTAGCGACTTGGCGACAGATTTTCTACTTGAGCGAGGTCGCTAGCCAGGTGGGCATTCGCAAAATGCCCTTCCACCATGCGGTGAAGCTCAAGCCCGCGGCGGGATTCGAACCATGGCCCTGCCGCACGGCAGTCCAAAGCCAATGCCACTGAGCCATCACTGCATCAAAATTTAATTTCTCATAAAAAAATGAATTCTGTTTTACTCGTTCTGAAATTGACATGTTAGTGTCATAATCGTCGCGTCAAAACTGTAATATATCGGGTTCTATTCCCGAATCGGCTAAGAATTATTGATTTTCAGTAGATCTTTGAGCGTTTCCATGAATAGGATCCATCCTGACACTTTGCAGCCAGACTGGTTACGCACTGTGCGATTTCAAAGAAATTTCCGGAACGAACTCCCAGATTAGGTTTTCCCCAGGTATGGGCCATCGTATGAGTATCTTCAAGACGGGGTTTGGCTGGTATTTGAAGGGTTGGCATCGCACAAATGATGCCCCTGGTGTTGCATGCGCTTATAAACTTCTAACCACTTTCCATCAGCTGCGCCGTACGATTGTTTGCCACCTTTGTGGTATAAAAGGACATGCAATATGGTCTAAATATCAATAGGTAAAACCTAAAGTGGAGTGGACTGGGTTAGAATTGTACCTCCCATATCATCCCGTGGGTGTCGTAAGAGGCGACTAAGAGAAAAATACTGGAAGGTGGGCAGCAGCGCCTTCTGGTGGATCTTTTTAAAGAAATTGATATTTTAACTTTACCAAGTCTGTATATATTTGAAAATATTATGTATGTTCGTAAAAAATTGAGTAAATTTAAATTAAATAGTGATAATCACGATTACCATACTAGGCATAAAGATAAAATAGCGGTGCCAGGTTTTAGATTAGCAAAGACAAATAAAAGGTCCTTTTTAGGTAATTGTGTACGGTTGTATAAAGTTCCCAAACATATAACAACAGAAGGGAAATTCTAGTTGCACGTGAAAAACATATTGATTAAAAAATCCTACTACACAGTTTCTGATCTGACTTAAACGACAAAAATGCCTGGACAGTTCCGCCTCTGCCAAGCTATTGCCTGTCACCCACATAATTTAAACAAATATTGTAATAACTTTATTACATAGTGAGTATGTAACACATTGTTAAAAGATGTTTAAAAGAATGGCCCCGAGTTTCTTGCCCGTTCTTCTTGCAGTGGCTTTATACTATTTATTTGCTCAACGTGGCAGTACAATGTAGAATATTTCAATACTAAAATGTGTAATTGACCTTCATCAGAGCGTAGTAGACGCCTAAATTAAATAAATGATTTTGACTTTGACCTTGACCAAGACGCCTGCCAAGCGTGGGGATTATAGCAAATACCCTCTTAATAGGGGAGGCTGTGTTCAGCAGTGGACAAGTCGGCTGGTACAGTATATTAGAAAACCTAAATATTTTGTTGTTTTTCCTGCTTACCCGTACGGGAATATAAAGGCTTTGTTTAACAAAGTTACTTTGTTATAGTCTCCTGACATACATATTGCAGCGAGCGATTCTCAACACAATAAAGTGGTGACAAAACACGCCAACGCGCTCTACAATAACTGCAGGTACCTACTTATTACAATTTGAAAGTGATATGAAGAATCAATAGTAGTGCCCCGCGGATATCGTTTTGGCGTTCCGTACGATTCTTTTCAGAGTAATAATGTAAGTAGGGCTTATCATTATAATTTTTTGCACATAATATGTGGGATCTGAACAGTAATGTTTTCTCTAAGAGCTACAAGTGATAGACGAGCGGTATACTGCTGAGCCATGTTTCTATCTCCACCGTCATGTCCATCTGGCTAGCTACCACACTCAAGTAGTAAATCTGTCACCAAGCACCTAACAGTGTGTTCAGTAGCAGAACTTGAGAGCCAGTAACCTAGGCATAGTCTGTTTACCATCCTCGACCACTTCATCTCTTACCAAAAGGTGTAGTGCTCAAAGATAAAAAAAAAATTACTAAAAAATGGAAACGACTTCAACACTCAAATGTGTGAAATTACTTTTTGAAGTCGGTACCATGATGGTTCAAAAGAACCTATTATCACAATATTGTGCGCATGGTGCCAGTTTCGGCAAGTTATTTCACGCATTTGAGTGTTGAAGTCGGTTCCATTGTTTGGTAATATATTTTAAAAGTTATCCGCGTTTTATTTAACCCTAGATTGATTAATTGGGCCTGAGTCGTTTAATGTTTGTTCTTGATCAAGTTATCGAAATTACTACGTTTTTCACATGTATTATATTTTAAACTTTTCATATTTTTGACAGGTTTTTGGGGTATATTAATTAATTATGTGCATTGATGTTCCATAACTTTGCAAGATGATACGAATAATATTCGGTAAATATATTCTCGCGAATACAATTATCTTATAGAATTGTTTATAAATCTAGAAACCAGAGTGATATAATTGGTTTATCTTTTTAAATATTCAATTGAGGTTTGGATCTTCCTCCACAGACGTGAGTTCAGACATTATTATTTTAAACCATTAAAATAAGAATGAAATTTCGTACTAAGATACATCACCACGGCAGCTCAGATTAAGTCAAAATCACAAGGACGGAACAACCGTTGGTTCCTATCAAAAACCAGAACCTCAATCTTGGTTATGTAATGAAAACCTGTGTGTTTAAATGGAATATACATAGTTGTGTTATAGCGGTAGCTTTTTATTAAATATTTGAATGGATACATTATAACTATTTTGGACTGTGCTATATTTTTTTTCTTTTGTTTATGTAATTGTGACGGATCAAGCATGTTTTTTATTAGGTGACGCGCGCAGAGATTTCGACACAAGTCACGAATTGCACTGCGGCCGTCACCTTGAGGCATAGTTCTTAAGTCTCATGTGCCTGTAATTGCACTGGATCTCAAGGACTGCTGCCGGAATACACCGTTAGGTGCTTGGCGACAGATTTTCTACTAGAAGGTGGTCGCTAGCCAGGCGGGTATTCGCGAAATGCCTTCCACCATACTTTGAAGCTCAAGCTCGCGGCGGCATTCGAACCTTGGACCTGCGGCACGACAGTCCATAACTGAGCCATCACTGCGAAGCAGGCTCAGTGGCTTAATTTTGGCAGTATCTGTATAAATAATAGTACATGTAAAGGCTAGTATTATTTCTAATCACATAGATTACTAATGAATTATCTGTACCTACTCACAGTAGGTTAGATTATTTTTGCTCTTATTTTGTGTTTCTTCATGTATGTCTCGATACCTCGTGGTAATTACTGGTTTTATGCACATATTACAACAATCCACTAGAAAAAAAAAATTGAATTTAAAAAGATAATCGACGCGTAGCAAATGTTATACGCCCAGCACTCTTTACATTTTTTATAGCTGATAGGTACGATTTTGATCACTAACTCACATGATGGTAAGTGATGATGTGGTCCAAGATGTTGTTCAGGCTAACCTAGAATTACTGGCTCTCAAAGACAGCTGCAGGAACACACTGTCAGGTGCTTGACAACAAATTTTCTAATTGAAGGTGGTAGATAGCCAGACGAGCACTCGCAAAATGCCCTACCCCCATGCAAAAAAGGTTCTTTAAAACAACCGAACTCTACGACAAAAGCGTCAATAATAAACTCTTTTTATATTGAACCCTTATCATACAGCCTTCTCGCACCTAACAAGTTTTATTTCACCAAAGGAACAATAGTTTTTTCCCACATTTTTTTTCTCGTGGAAAAACCCGAGGGACCTTCCAGTCTACGCCCTTTACAATGATATAGTGGGCTTTTGAATTATACATGTGCCTGCTTTTTGCCTTAAAACGCTGTCAATGTTACTGATATTGGTTTTTTTCGTTTTATTTTTCTTTTCTTGTTGAATTCCTAGTATCCGACCCAGTTTTGTTTTTGTTATAGTTTCGTCAGCCACTGTTTTGGTATTATATTCGATTATAACACCACGTGTGTATCCCCGAATGGTTAGGAAGAGGTATCTCAGCACCTATGCGTCGCCAGACATTTTTGTTGTCCCATGTAGTTTTGAAGCAGTGATGGCTCAGTGACATTGGCTATGGACTGCCGCGCAGCAGGTCCATGGTTCGAATCCCGCCCAGAGCTTGAGCTTCACCGCATGGTGGAAGGGCATTTTGCGAATGCCCGCCTGGCTAGCGACCACCCTCAAGTATAAAATCTGTCGCCAAGCACCTAACGGTGTGTTCCGGCAGCAGTCCTTGAGAGCCAGTGAAATAACAGGCAAAATGAGACTTAACAACTGTCTCAAGGTGATGGGTTCAGTGCAGTTCGTCACTTGTGATGAAATGCATCTGTTATATGCAGAGGATCCCGCTTAACATCAGGTGGGCCTCGCGCTTGTTCCTTCACAATAACATAAAAAAATAAAAAGAAAAAAAAAACAATTAATAAAGCGGCGAATCAAATCTGTTTGATAAAGATCATCCAGAATACTTCAAAATTAGAAATGAAATTTTTAAACGGCACAAACCGATTAAAGCTTACAAACTCATTGATTCAATCTCCTTTTCATAATGAAATTCACGAAAGAAATATGTTCAATATCTTTTATATATAACAAATGACAAATTTTAATGTGATTCAACGGGGCAATGCTTTCTTTTATGTTATTGTGACGGAACAAGCTCGAGGCCCACCTGATGTTAAGCGGACTAACCTGCGCCTATACAGATGCATTTCATCACAAGTCACGAATTGCACTGCGTCATCACTTTGAGACATAGTTGTTAAATCTCATGTGCCTGTAATTTCACTGGCTCTCAAGGACTGCTGCCGGAACACATCGTTAGGTGTTTGACGACAGATTTTCTTCTTGAGGGTGGTCGCTAGCCAGGCGGGCAATCGCAAAATGCCCTTCCACCATGCGGTGAAGCTCAAGCCCGCGGCGGGATACAAAACATGGACCTGCTGCGCGGCAGTCCATAGCCAATGCCACTGAGCCATCACTGCTTCAAAACCTGTGTCAAATGGTGAATAGTATAGTGTATACTATTAATAATTCTTTCTCTTTCACATTCAGATTCAGATTCGGATATATTTATGATACATAACTGCACACCTTTCATAGAAATGACAAATATCCTTATAAAGTATTTAACTGAGGCTAATAATGTACTTGAGCCATTGCTTCGCATTATAAACGAAGTGTTCTGATTAAAATTGTGATTTCTGGAAAATGTTAATGGCTTTCATAGGAAACGTAGCAAATTCCATTTACCTCTGAAGTTACCTCGGATTCCCCGTGGGTTATCGGGCTAGTTTTTTACTTTTTGACTAGATTACTTTTTTATAGATTTTGTATTTTTTTATAGGAAGGACATAGATGTTGGCTACCGCTGTCAGCCGTCCAGCTCCACCGAATTTTGGGCGAGGGAAGGCCCTATCATAGCCCTAGTGGGGGAAGTGCCGAAAGCACTTCTCCAAAGACGGAGGTAGAAAGCGAAAAGCGCCTTCTACCTCCGTCTCCTACGAGCGCCGAACACTCTCCGCTACTAAAGGAGAGGTTGACAACGAGCTCAAGGGCACCACTGTAGTTCGGACCTCGGCTTTTCTCGCTGCTGGGAAACATTGGGGAGGGGGGGGCGTGGGTCGGAACTAAATCCCCCTGTACAACTGCAGTGTTGTACCGTTGAGAGTGGGACCTAAGGAAAATTACTCTGTGACTATTTGGAGATACACTAATCGGCACTAGAGACACTAATCGGGACTTTTTTTGTATAGACGCAGACCGTACTTTTAAAGCATAAGACGTCTTTTCACTGTCATCTCTTCTGCAAAAATAATAGTATATAAACATTTGTTTTTGTGAAACAAATTTTTTTTACTCTATCATGATGGAAGAAGCTCATGGCCCACCTGTTATTAAGCGTTAACTTCTACCTATAACATATAGTACACATTCGTTACAAGTGGAAAACTGCACAGCGTCCATCACCCTGAGAAAAAATTGTTAAGTCCCGTGTGCCGTGTGTGTGTGTAATTTCACCGCCACCCATACCCTACAAACCAGAACACAGTAAAAAGTGCTTGGCGGTTAAAATAGGTATGGTGGCAGTACTTCCCCAAACGAACTCGCACAAAGAGTTACTACACACACTACTGCTACTATAGTAGCTACTGCTACTATAAGTTCCTCATGTACTCGTAACAGGCTTCGAAGGGAAAATTAGCAGAAGCACATTCTGAAGTGAAGAGTTAGCACTTTATACGATCCCCAAGACGCCTGCCAAGTGTGAGGTTATGGTAAAACCTCTCTTATGTGATAAGCTTTTGTTCAAAGGTCTTCCAGCTGGTTACAATGATGATGAAGTATTAAGAATATTTGAGATGTTTGTAACGAAAATTTTAGAATAAATTCTTATATAAAGAATTAAATGTTATGCCTAAACTTAACTGCCAGTGGCAAATCTGATAAACAGATGTAATTTTAATATTTTTCACCTCGGATCATAATAGAAAAATTAGGATTCCGCAGACGTTTCCACGACGATTTATTAATGGCGCCCGTAGGGGTATCACCCACCCCTTTTCGTAGATTTATTGTACACGTTTAGGGTTACCACTCTTGAAAATTACCTGGAAAATAAAACTTAACCGATTTCTCAAGGGAGCGAGCACAAAACACTTGTTAGCAACATACAAAAAAAAAACATTTTATTTGTAGACTTACAAAACAACCTTTCAGCTGATTATTTGACTGAATTCTGTAACCGGTCACCAAATGGAAAGAAGTGACTTCCTCGTCTGTAACCAGTAATATTTAGTACTTTAAATCAGAAATGTATTCCGCGTTTTGTAACCAGCATTTTTAACCAGTTTCTATTGGGGTTTTGGATTAGATTATAAAACATCGATATAAGGGTGGGGGCGGGTGCGGGGGCATGGGTAGACCCCCCCTGTGAAGGAGAAGTTGCGATCCCCCCCCCCTTCTGACATTTGTTTTTTTTTAATTTATAACCTAACTCCGTCTTATTACAAAACACAGACTAAATCAGGGTTTAAACCTAGACCAACAAGTCCAAGTTTGTTGGGGTACTAAGCAGTTAGTGCTTGACTTTATTACAAAACGCAGACCTATCGAAGACCAGTTAGTACATGGTTTATATATTGATCATAGATTAAATACGAAAAAAGTTTATTCTCTTTGACTCCATTCGTTGACGACGTTCCG
Organism: Plagodis pulveraria; assembly: GCA_963890685.1. Taxonomy (NCBI): domain Eukaryota; kingdom Metazoa; phylum Arthropoda; class Insecta; order Lepidoptera; family Geometridae; genus Plagodis; species Plagodis pulveraria. The sequence goes on from OY982972.1 coordinate 21,454,714, forward strand.
TGTATTACGGAATATAGATTTAGAATTACTGTTCCCGTTTAAAATATAAGTATATTAGCTTTCGAAAGCATTTTGTTTACTTAATTTTTTATCAATAAATAATCTAATTCATGAAAATCATCTTTGTTACAATATTTTCAAGGTTGTTAGTTTTTTAGTTAGCAAAGAGACTTGCGACAATCGGAGCGTAAATAAGAGGTTGCGTGACGCGCGAATTTTAAAAGTTACTTTTATTGATTGTTGTATTACTTACAATAAACAAATCCAAAAAGCTTTCAAGTGCTTCTTAATTCTTATTTACTGGAACAAAGTACTTATGCACAAGTGTTTTGTTACGACGCACTGTTGCACGTCTGTTTGTGTTAAAATGGACCAAGATAAAAAGCTGACAAGGGGAAGAAAAAGAGTGCCGAAAATTGGACTTCCGAAGAGAAAGTGAGTTTTGAAGTGCATTATTGTTTGTACGTTGTCAGCCTTACTTAATTTCCTTAAATAATCCTGACCATCCTAACTTCATCTCTTTCAGGACATATTTGGCAGGTTATTTCACAGTCGGTGCATATTTTAGAAGATAAGTCCACAAAAACAAATATTAATATTTTAAAGGCGAAAGAATGGAAAAGCATATTGGCCAAGTAAGTTTAATAATTAGTCTCCTTGGACTTATGAATACGTACATACTACTGTAGTCTAACTTGTGGACAAAATATGTAATAAATATAGATAACTTATCTTTCACTAAGTTCACAATTTTGTCGCCGAAATCTTTTGTAAACCTATATTTGTATTTAAAATCCTCGTCACTTAGGTCAAAGGGGTTCATGCGATGTCTAAGCTTATTAGGTTGCCGGGTAGCCTCTAACAACTCCAAATCGTCTAAACCCATGTAATCTAAGTTGTCCAAATACATTTTTCTTTATAAACACGAAAAATTTGTAATATAATTCGTAACAAATATCAAGATAATTTTAAAATCACTTTAAAATGGCGAATTTGACAGCTATCTTTAAGGTTAGTACCATAGATAAACTAGGGTCATCGGAAAACTAACTTTAGACCATAGATGATTCTTGAATCAACGATAAACGAGGTTTTGTAATAAGGATTTTACTTAAACCATGGTACTAACCCAGTACTATCGTTAGACCACAGTTGGTCTACGTTTTGTAATAAGATGAACTATTAGTCCGACATCTATTTTAGGGGTGAGGGGCGGTGCGGGGGAAGGGTACAGTCTGTAAAAGGGAAGTTGCGACCCCTCCCCCCTGTCCTCATATTTAAATATTTATTCGAAATTGTCTAAACATACCTATTTTTTTATAAATACAAACATTATAATTGTTATTTATTATTATAATTATGTACAAAAATATCCTCAAAAAATGACTGCATGGCAGCCCTACACCAGGTCCCTTATCTAAAATTAATCCGTGATTTCACGCGAAAAACGATTTTTTATTCTAATACGGTGTCTTTCTACATTAGACTCGGGTAATTAAAAATGAAAATCCAATTAGGTCTGTTTGGTTGTCATCTGTGCTACTTCCGCCATTTGTAATTACTGCGGAAGTTGGAATTAGAATGCAATTTTGTTTTTGAACGAAACCTTATGGAGGTTTTAGGTGGGAAAATCGGATAGTGACATCTTTTTTTATTGTATTGTATATGGCTAATGCATATATTTTTTTGTCGTTACTGAATTGTGTAACTTTATTACTTGATCATGATTGTAAGTGAGTTACAAAGTTTTTTTTAATATATAGCTGATTGGTGATCTTACCTGCTTTTTATGTTTTTGTGACGCATCAACCTCGAGGCCCCCCTGATGTTAAGCGGACTAACATCTGCCTATAACAGATGCATTTCGTCACAAGTCATGACTTGCACTGCGCCCGTCACCTTGAGACAAAGTTGATTAGTCTCATATGTGGGTGTAATTTCACTGACTCTCAAGAACTGCTGCCAGAACACACCGTTAGGTGCTTGGCGACAGATTTTCTACTTGAGGGTGGTCGCTAGCCAGGCGGTCATTCGCAAAATGCCCTTCCACCATGCGGTGGAGCTCAAGCCCGCGGTGGGATGCGAACTCACCGTTAAGTTCTTGGCGACAGATTATCTACTTGGTAACTAGCCAAGCGGGCATTTGCAAAATGCCCTACCACACACTGGAACACATTCAGTTATCGACTCCAAACTACAACGCGCAGTAATGTTGATATATTATTGCCATATTTTTTAAATACTTATTAAAAATGAAATGAGAGCAAATAATGGTTCTCATTTCATTTTAGAGAAGTATTTATTTCTTGTATTTTTTCCATGACACATATGTATGATCATAGCTATCCGAACCTGCATAGTATGGTATGAATATTTTCGAGTTACAAATGATTTGGGTATTACGTTTTCATGGAAAATCCGGCCTTCACCAGCCTTATTGAATTAAACAATCAAATTCTCAACTTTGTCGTGCAAAATGTTTGCTCAAAAACATAAAAGGGCGTAATAATAAAATATAATTAACTTATCCGACACCGTTTTTCATCGCACTTTCCTCCCCTTTGATCTTTCTTTTGGAAACCGAAGGAATCTACAGACGTTCTTATTCTGGAGACGGATTTTCCTTAATCATCCAAGTGACTCTGGTTTCTGGGCGATTTAATTCGATTTGAATCAGCTCTATAACGTAATAGGCGACTTCAGTAGTTAACGAATTCTGGCAAGCCATGTACATATACTCTGTTACAGTGACTAAAGTTGTATCAAAATGTACGATGCATATTTTATTGCCGGTATGCAATTTCATCTTTACCTTGGTTTGGAATTGATCTTAAGGCGAAAATGAAAGGTAAGTCCAGTTGATTTTCTGCTTTAAGCGGTCGCTCGCACGTCATCTATTTAGCAAGAAGTGCTCCAAATCCCAAACAAGGCACGTTGCCTTACTATTATTGCCTGATCATATTTGCGAGCTTAAATAGTAGTTACGTTTTAGTAAGTGCAAATAACCTTTACTCTCATAAGCCTTAATTTTAATTACTGTTTGAAGAAATGGACCATGTAAACATCTGTATGAACTTACATAATAACTAATAAAATTCATTTGATACCTGGGTAGCAAACTACAAGATACATAATGTTGTCTTAGGTTTTCGCGATTATTACACATAGTAATTAAACAACTTTAAACGGTTTAAATCGCGTATATTTATCATTATTTTTGTCCCGACGTTTCAAACACTTTGCAGTGATCGTGGTCACGGGGTGACCACGACAGTCGGGACAAAAATAATGATAAATATACGCGATTTAAACCGTTTAAAGTTGTTTAATTACTATGTACAAGATACATGTTCCAGGATATATTTATTTCAAAGCTTAACACGCTTTCTTTTCGCCTGGAAACGTATCTAAAAACACATCGTTTTTGTGTGTTGCTCTCATCATTCGCCTAAGCTCTGCTCGAGCACTGTTTTCTACTTGAGTATGGTAGCTATTACCAGATGGGTATTTACTTAATACACAACCAACCAAACTCCGAAAAAGCGGAACGACTGTATGAATGTGCCCTCTAAAGCACAGAAATGCTTAGTAGTAAATGACACCAGCGGACACCAACTCAAGTGATGACAGCAGATAACGTAACTTAACCTTTATTTACCACCATTTACTATTTAAGCGGCTTAATTCGTCTAGTTATGCTCCGCTACAAGTCTAAGCGTATATGTTTTATTTACATCTGCTTTCGATAAATGTAGACACACCACGCGTTTTCACTAGCTACCATCTTGACAGATCTTTCTAACATCCCTCATTCTTATCACATTCTTCATTGACGCCTATTTGTTAATTATACTCATGATCTGGATCTTTTAGAACTACTTAACATCTCATCTTCCTCTGGTATCTGAATCATTTACTTAGTTAGATTCTGATCGCCATAAAAATGTAGTAGACAATTGCTGTCGTAAATGGATTCAGACAAACTGATGGTTAAGTAAGCCTCTGGCTTACAGTGACTAAGTTTTAGTTCTAGCGCGTTATCACCTGTATAAGTGATGATTCAACTAGCGTTTAAAGTATTCCTATAGAAGATTATGCGGGACGTAGTTTTTACACTACGGCAAAATCTACGACTAACGCTGTATAGGTGCAATTACAAGTCAGGTTGACCAATGGCATCAGGGCCTACCATTGATATAATTTTGTACCCAGACTTCAATTTATTGTTTCAGCAGTTACATTATGAGAATGTTGAAATTAATATATAGCCTGCCTGATGTTACATTCATCACATCAACTGGAATGTTCAGAGTTGAACAAGGTCTTCTCCATTGGGAGAGATTTGCCAAAATCCCCACGCTTGGCGGGCGTCTTGGAAATTAGTTCTCCAGAAGGCGCTAATGTGAGAGTGACATTTTAGCCCACTGATGGGGGAGATACCGTGATAGTTACTGCTTATATTCTTTATAAGTTATGTTCTGAACGTTTGATATTCATATCTCTTGATTAACAAAACAAACTGCACACTAACCATAACGCCATTTCAAGCTCACAGGTAGTCGAAATGCTCCAGCCCACTACCTGTTGGCAGCGTGCCTCGTTGAGCCACCATAAGATCACCTCCCAGCCCCCATAGACACAATGTCTTAACACCAAAAGGCTTAAATATGTAACGACTACTGATATTACCATATTTGCCTTGTTTGTTTCAGAAAGATGTAACAGCGGTGCTAAAGTATCAACGCATGTAACGTCCCACATTAAGGTCCGCCCACACTTTCATGGACACAGAGTCATACCGTCAGGTCTTTTACCAACGTCACGCATTAGACCATTCGTTTCGAGAACAGCTTCAACATTATTCATGATAATTGATTATTTTGAAAGTGAATTATGCTATTGTGAGCATCATGCAACAACCATCGTCAATGTGGCCAAAAGGATCTCAAGGTGGATGTCTGGAAAGGCTTTAATGGCGGGCCATAAAACTGCAGCCAAAAATTTCACCACACATTCTTGGTAATCGACGCCACGAACATTTAATGAGTGTAAAACGCAGAAGATTTAAAAAATAAAAATTCTTAGGTAAGTATTATATAGTCCTAATTGATAACGATTAAACAGTGCTTTCGAGTCGCGCGATGAAAAGATCATGCTTTGGTCCAACAAGGTGTCATGGTAGATCACATGATACCCATTGCCACTTGCGTTCCTGTAGTCGTTCGATGTTGTATGCAGAACTAAATAGGACACTAAAAAAAGAGCTTTAATTGCACGTTCGCCCCATCAAATCCATCGCAAGATCATTCCTTTGCTCGCGTGATGGCTCGAGTGCTTCAATGACGACAATTAACTCAGTCAAGAAACCACGTTTTTTGCAAAAGATATTTCCACGCCATGTATAAAATCTCATCAGTTGCTCGTACAATCGTTGCCGATTCGCGCCTCCTTACATACTGACTGTACGGTACATTGTGTCGCGCGCCCGTTAGCGGTAAACGCGGTCTGAATACAGATATTCGGGTATTTAAACGAGAAGCTTTATCATATTAAGGGCCTGGCCTACCACTTCCTGATTAAAATTATCTAGGGGATTATTAATAGTACTTAATAATTGCTTGTTATCTGCTTTTCGTGGTGTGAAATACGAAACTGCGATTAAAATAATGTTCCATTAAATTAGAGATGTTTGATGCCGTACATAGTTATTTCGCACCTAGATCTGTCCACTCGGAGAAATTTTCTTACTAACGTTATATAAATGTACCTAATAGATAAAATTTCTAAAGCATTCCCATACTTACGCGAGTAAAAAGTTAAAATCGAATACCTACCAAGTGAAAGTTTAGTTATTTAAGAGTAAAATTTTGGTCCCAAAATCTTTGAAAACATTTCTAAGTTACCAAGCAACAATGAAACTTGTTTTAGCTATATGAGATATTTTTGGTAACTTCAATTATATACATAACTCAATGTCGCCCAACATCTCGTTTGGTAATTATTGCCTTTCAAGCATCGATACTTTATTGGAAGATCGTAAAAGCAGATTATGGGACAATTAAAATCCTGTCAGAGGATGTAGTTTTAGAACCACTGCTATTCATGCAACAGAGAAATGTCCTTGTGATTTATGGTAGCGTGGTACTTCTGCTTATTGTTCTAAAAACAAAGGTCATACATACGTGCAGCACATTCATGTCTTGTTAGATTATTTCATAAAGTGTAGCAGAAAATAAAACAATTAGACATTTTGTGGCAAGCCCCCATCCTCAAGTATAACACTAATGAGGTATTGTTTTTGCTGTGTGACTGGGGACCTGGGTTTCTTAAGAGGAACGGGAAGAAAAACTGAAAAATATGTATTTTAACAAAGTGATGCTGTCTCGCCGATAAACGCCCGAACAGAATAGTGCGATAAGGACAATTGCAGCTTCTTCAAGTTTTGACTTAGAATTTGCGCATAATTTGCGTTCTGGGAGAAAACTTTTCTCCTGTAGTAAACATTAATCAAATATAAAAATGTTGATTTTATTTTATAATTGACATAATCAACCAGGTTTATAGGTTTTCTTTTTTCTTCATTTATCATTATTTTTTCTATAATAATAATTCACAAACTAGAGATACAAGTTTTGAGAAAATATCGGTATTAAAATACCCATTAATTCAAATTCCTTTAATATAATGATAAACATCAAAACCTATAAACCTGGATATTGATAACATCCATAACATTTCCAAAAAATTATCAAATTTCGGTGATTTTGATGAAATTTCGAGACTTCCCTCCTGTCTTAAAGCTATGCATCATAAGTTATTATATCTAGGTAGGTATAGAGTATATATTGACTTAAGATATAATCAGTTGTGCAGTAGGAATCCAAAGAGCTGGGTTGTTCAAAGAGTTTGAATTTTCATTTCAACGGCTTTTGGTAGATTTTAATTAGAATGTAGCTATAGGGCAGATTGGTTGCATCTTGATTCAATCTCGGTACACGATGGAACGTTTAAGGATATACATCTCTCATTCCTTCAGTAAGTTTGAAATGGAGCTAATAACAGTGGACTCATATCGAGCATGACATATTAAAGTGATACTGATGACACATAATGAACAGGATACAAAGCGTTTATATAAGTTTAGACAACAAATTACTGTATCAGCCGGATAGTCCACTGCTGAACACAGCCTCCCTTAATATGGGGAGGGGGGCCATAATCTCCATGCTGGGCAGGCGGCACACAGTGTGAGATATCAGTTCCTCAGAAAGTGCTGCTACCCACCTTCTGGTGTGTTACCCTTAGTCGCCTCTTACGACACCCACGGGTAGAGATGGTGACATTCTAACCCGGCATCCCACGGGTAACAAATTATTGTACAAATTCAATGTTGTCTTAGGTTTTCGCGATTATTTAACATAGTAATTAAACAACTTTAAACGGTTTAAATCGCGTAAATTCATCATTATTTTTATCCCGACGTTTCAAATACTTTGCAGTGATCGTGGTCACGAGGTGGGTCAAATATAAGCGATTTAAACCGTTTAAAGTTGTTTAAGTACTATTCATGATGCACGTTCATATTTCAAATGTAAAAACTCCTTAACGTCATAAAAAAAAAACAATCCCCCGTAGCCACGATTTTAACTTTTACTTAAACATATTTCCATACAGTTTTTGATAAACAGCGGTAAATGATTATACACTCTGATGCTACTTACAGATGTACTATTAATATATATATTGTAGTAGTACAACATTTTGGTAAAAATATATCGTTTAAACTACTATTATAATATATAGTACAAGTTTTTGGTAAAATATATCGTTTATGTATCTATTACGTAAAATAGTAATTGACTAGGTCAATGAAAATAGGACGGAATTCTGCCATAAGCGTATAATATTCCATATTATGTTTCATTAATGCTGACTTCACCAAACGTGAGATAATGGCCAGAAAAAGGAGACGAAGAGAAGAAGATATTTGAGCAGTTTTTTTTCAACTAAATAACCGTAATAACTAATGTAATGTTCTGAAAATAAACACATGGTAAAAATAGCAGACTAGCCCCAGGTCGTGACTTTGTCTACCATCCAGCCCGATACGACCCCATAAAGGTCGTAATAAATTTAACGTCCGTTACATGTCGTTACGGACACCATTACTGACTCGCTGGCATTCCAGCTGTGTAATTATGACATCGTAAACTTTGTTTAATTCCTCGGTCACACTGTTGACAATGATATTAACTAGTGTTTTTTTTTCAGAATGAGCTTTTACTCGTATTAGAGTTTTGCCTGAAAAGCAGATGTTTGTACATTGAAGAAGTGAGTAAAATACTCTATTGTTATGCTGTGGAGTGAATCTATAACTCGGCAGGAATTTTGGTTAAAGACAAATAATAGGTTCTTCTTAGGGAATTGTGTTCGATTATTTAATAAAATAAATATTTGAAATTCAATTAACACGTGATAAATATTTTGATCATGAAAACCTACTATATAGTTGGGGTGTATAGTCTCTAAAAGGAAATTTTTGAACATGTATTTTAGAAAGAGTCGCCTTACAGATAAAAAAAATATATGGTACTAGCTTTCCGGCCGCGGTTCCGTCCGCGCGTATGTCGGTTGTCGCGCAAAACCATTAACCTCTTTTTGCGCAGTTGGATAAAAACTATCCTATTGTGACCAAATTTTAAGTTTATTCGTTGCATGTAAAAAACAAATCTTTTTTTATGTCATTCTGACGGATCAAGCACGAGGCCCACCTGATATTAAGCGGACTAACATCTGCCTATAACAGATGCATTTCGTTTTAATATTAGTATAATGTATAGATATAGATTAACAAACTATATCTATACAAAAACTATGCCTGATCCGAAAATACAATTCCATATACCTTATTTGGTCTTAAGATAGAATGAAATCATGAATATTAGTCTGAAACTTCGCTTCATCAAAATTTGTGTCTATAGAGTAAGCATAACAAGAAAAAATATACAAATGAATTGAAAACCACATTCTTTATCGAGTCCTTAAAAATACTCATATCGCAAACGCTATAATGCGCAGTGAGCAGAACTGTGTCACCGAGATTAAACCACTACATTACCCTAAAATATTATTCAAAGTATAGAAGTACATAAATATTTTATATGAGCATAATATTGGCACAGTAATTTACGAATGTGATATTGGAATTGGGAGAGCCGGCAAAGTCCATGAAGCGATGATTTATCGTATATTTTATTGGTTCTATACGCGAAATGTGTAAAATAAATGTCGATGTATCGATTAGTCGAACGAATCGAAGCGCTAAAAGTGGAGCTTCCGTTGTCGTTGTATGTTCAAATTATTTATTATTTAATACTTTTTTGCACAAAAAAACTATGTACAAAAGAAGAACTTAATGCTAAGGCATTATCTACCACTCATCCAGCGAGGGTGTTTGAGAAGGTGTATGTGCATCAAGGGGTGAATAAATAGGTTAAGTATGCAAAAAGGAAACTACAAGAAGTACAGAAGAAAGAAAAAGGAAATAAGTTGTAATGATAACTATAACTACATATAGTAAATAAATGCATAAGTTATATAAAATATGATAACAATTTTTATATTGTTAGGTTTGCAATAACGCCTGCTATGCGGATTACATTACAAAATCACAAACATACGATACGAAAAATTTAAGTCATGTGCGGGATTCGAACCCGCGTCCATCCACCCCTTGAGCTGGGGTATTCTCTAATCAATTGAGCTAACATGACATGACGTCATGACTCGAATCTTTCCTACCGTTCTTTAACCATCGTATTGGGATGGAGCGACATCTATAGTACCACTTGCGTTGTACTACAAACAAGACCAATTTTGCAATAGGTTTTATACTTGTAAATGATGACGCAACCTTATAATTTTTATATTGTTAGGTTTGCAATAACGCCTGCTATGCGGATTACATTACAAAATCACAAACACACGTCATGACATCATGTCATATTAGCTCAATTGGTTACAGCATACCCCGGCTCAAGAGGTGGATGGACGCGGGTTCGAATCCCGCACATGACTTAAATTTTTCCTATCGTATGTTGGTGATTTTGTTATGATAATAACTAAAAATAATAATAATAGTTAAACATAATAAAATTTGCTGTAAAATAAACCTATATAGCCATGTTCACAATAAAATCAAATGAATAAAGCGGGAAAATTATATCAAATGCAACTAGAACAATATTACGGACCGACAAGGAAATTTTACTCTAATAAAAACCGTGAACTGACATTTTAAAAGTAGCTTTTGAGGGTGATTTTCTGATATTGACCGGGAGTTGATTTCACAATCTCACGCCCATAACAATAAAAGATTTGTCCATGTTCACATGTTTTTGGACCAAAATGTTTTTTCTGGTAGGTGGATAAGCCTTTGACACAATCTCACCTGATAGTAAGTGACGAAGGTGTTAACAATTACTGGCTCTCAAAGACGGCTGCCGGAACACACTGATAGGTGCTTGGCGACAGATTTTCTACTTGAGGGTGGTAGCTAGCCAGGCGGGCATTAGCAAAATGCCGTGCCACCATGCTATAACGACTGCCGTCTTAAGACAACAACCGGGACCGACGACTTAAAGTGCCCTCCGAAGCACGGGAGCGCTTAGTAGTAATGTCACTAGCGGTCACCTACCCAAGTAGTGACCGCGGCGGAGGTTGTTTAACTTAGCTGATCGATTAAGAACAGCTAAGCAAACGTCGCTATGAGCGCTTCGAACCAAAACTAGTGTGGAATGAGGACATAAAGAAGTAACCAATACTTTTAGTTTTTCTGTGTTCAGCAAAAACTAAAGTAGCTCATATCTTGATATAGATATGCTACAAAAATACATAAATATTCCGAAGCACTCAGACGACCTCCAGTCGTTCCAGTGGCTCGTTCAAGTGGCTAAGCTTACCCGATTAAGGGTATAAGATCCACATAATCTTTTGGAAACCACGGCGTAAGTGGTTCCTATGTGACACACAGACAGAAAAGCTTGTTAACTAAAACATATATATGTATAACTGGTGGCTCTTTGAGCTGAAGGCCTTGTTGCCTAATTTTTTTATACGTTTTCATACCCTAGATAAGCGACACTGGATTGCGGCCAATTAAAAATAAACTTGGTCTTAATATTTAGGTATATGTATTTAATGCATATATATCGTATTTTATATTTAAGTATTCTATGTATAGTGTGTATTGATTTTATTTTGTTGTAATGTTTCAATATTATTATTATTCTATATTTTTTGTTGCACTCCGTTCACAAGTATGCGTTTTCCTGTCCATCCAAAGGTTGTCTGTAAGAGATTCTTTTACCGATAAGACCGCCGATTTGCCATGCAATGATATTTATTTGTAAATGAATAGTTTTTTTTTTGGCGGTCTGCCTTTATTAAACAAATACTACAAACTAAATACAACACTACAGCTACTACAATACTACAGCTACTACAGTAAAAGCATTTGGACTCATAGGGAGTCCAAATGCTCTAGCCCACTATCAGTTGGCAGCGTGCCCAGCATGCTGGCATGTTACATTTTACATCTATTGCTTTATATGATAATCATTGTTTTTGTAAATGTATTGTTCACTTTTTACTATTGTTGGTACGAAGAGTTATTGTGTCGTAACTTTGCTGCTAAACTAACGTGTCTTTGTAAACAGCACGTAGCCCACCCGGAGCCATTTGCGAATTTCGATCGTGCACTCGAAGGTTCCAGTCTTCCGGGTGATGTTTTGTGTAGAAGCGTAACGCGTTGAAAATTCCATCATCTGGGCTACGTATTTTCTGGTATAATCCCTTCTGCGCCTCTTACTACTCGCAGAATAAGATTAGAGGAGTTGCAATTTTAGCCCGTGGAGCTAATAATTAACTCATTAATAATAACAAATATTTTTAAAATATTTTACGAAAACATCAAATTAATATTTTAATAAAACACTTAAAAATAAAAAATATATCTAGTGACAATTCCGCCCAATTTTCCTACTAAGCCGACGTGACGTCACAAACGCCACGCAGCCAAACCGGAAGAATTTTCGACGCGTTTCGCTTCTAGTTTCTCGATCGTGCGCTCGAAGAGTCAAGACCTCCGGAGGATGCTTCGTGTAGAAGCGAAACGCGCCGAAAATTCTTCCGGTTTGGCTGCGTGGCGTTTGTGACGTCACGTCGGCTTAGCAGGAAAATTGGGCGGAATTGTCACTAGAAATATTTTTATATTTTATAAGTGTTTTATTAAAACATTAATTTGATGTTTTCGTAAAATATTTAAAAAATATTTGTTATTATTAAATATGGATTTCCGCAAAGTAACGCCTGAATCTATTCATTAACTCATTAATGATAAGTGCAACAGTATGGCGTGTATGAAAATGTCATCACCTATGGCAGAGCAAGTTCGCCAGCATGCTCGCCACCTCCTCAGTCTATCTATCACGTGTCGTTTGCATCATAAAGAGCGTCAGTAAATATTGCCGCCGGGTAGTAAACACAGTTTTACGTCATTTCACATGACGAGCGCTAAACAAGCACCACGTTGGAACGCCATGATTTTAGAGCATCGCAAAAATTTTATAGAGGAGAAATAAGGAAATTTATGAAAATTTTGTGACAAACGAAAATAGGCTAATTCTGGAGGCCCTACGCAGGAATCTATAGATTAATTGTATTGTAATGTGAATAGTAATTATTTATTCAAAGAAATTGCACACACAATATTTTTCAGGTTAGATATAATGTAGGTACACAATTAAATCAATTGGCCAGAAAACTTGTACATTTGAAGCTAGAGTATCTGCTGCTGAACTAGGCTGATCTGTATTTCAGCGTACAACGCCCCTTCCCTTATATCGGACTGCTACTAGCCTCTACTTAAATATATAAAACAATCATATATGATTTACCGATCTTTGCTACCACATGGTAACAAAACAATGTATGAAATTAATTACGTAGGTATATATGCTGCTTGTATTAGACTTCTTAAACTGGTGTGGACAACATGTGACCCATAAAACCCATGAAACTTAAAGGAATAATTTATAAGGACATCGTGAGAACTATCGTGTAAGAGTGTTGGATCAGAAGAATACGTTAAAAGAAGAATACGCAGGTGTGTCAGAGATGCGAATATTAAAATGGAATCGGGGTTTAACTAGACTGTATTAAACTGGTAATGATTAAATCAGAGATTAAAACAATGAAAACAATGATCGTGAATTGTCACTTAGAATACATAAGTGCCAATTCACTAATGTTATAACAGAGCTTTCAAGTCAGAGTATTACGCCTCCAGAAAATGGTGATCCATGTTTTACAGTTTTATGAAGCGTAGGGAATGTGTGAAGGTGTAAACCCTTCGGACCCCTAAATCTAGTAGTGTTGCCCTTTGAGGTGAATATCGAAGGGGAAATGGCGAATAACAGTAAAATGTTATGGGGTTTTCTTGATCATTTGGGTTTTTTCACGTAGTCCTTGAATGTGTAATTTTGTGTATGGGTATTTGGTAATGGTGTGTACGGTAATGCTCTGCCCAAATTTACATTATATGGAAAATGTGTTGAAAGGTATGTAATTTTATTTAATAATAAAATTATTTTGTAAGAATCGCGTGCGTTGCGTAAAATGTTAGAATTATTGGTGTCTTAGGTTTTCGCAAACATTAAATAGTAATATTCTACTTTCGGGTCGGGCCCGCGGCGGGATTCAAACCAAGGACCTGCTGCGTGGCAGTCCATAGCCAATGTCACTGAGCAATCACTGCTTCCCACTGCTTCCTCTTTGGAATAGTTTGATAAAAACAAGTTTACATGCTTGTAATATAAATCTTATATATTCAATCTATCCTATAATATAATTAAGATTGATTATTGGAACATGAACATTAACTATAACCCTAACAGAGTGGAAAGGTTACCGTTTACGAACTATATGGGCAGTCCATTCATGACCTGTCTATTGTCGCATATCTCGGTCGCAAGAATGTCTTTGTCTCGTACACAAAGTCCTTATTTGTTTGACATAATTTTAGTTATTTATGAACTATGGCTACATACTTTTTAGGACACATAGCGAGAATTTGGGACACTAATTCTAAGTCTACGTATCAACCCTTATATTTTTTTATGTTATTTTGATGGAACAAGCACGAAGGCCCACCTGATGTTAAGCGGTAACCTCTGCTTTTAACACATAAATTTCGTCACAAGTGACGAACTGCACTGCTCCCGTCACCCTGAGACAAACAGTTCTTGAGTCGCATGTGCCTGTAATTTTGCTCTCAAAGACAGCTGCCGGAACACACCGTTAGGTGCTTGGCGACAGATTTTCTAGCCTGAACAATATCTTCGACCACAACATCACTTACCATCAGGCGAGGTAAAAAAAATGACATCACAAACGCCACGCAGCAAAATCTGTAAGTATTTTCGACGCCATTCGCTTCTACCTGAAGCATTCTCAGGCGCTCTTGAATGTGAGCGCACGATCGAGACTAAATTAAAATGTTATTACCTACCTACTTACTAAGTAACAATCAGAATACTTATTATAAAGATTTTTTACTGTTGTCTTTAAAAAAAAACAATGTTGTTCAATACTACTCCTGGCTTTTTTGTTTCTCATCTCTTTAGCCATTCCTGTACATCATCAATGACATCGAGTAGTTCCCTTGAGCTTGTTGGTAGCCCCTATGGGAACCTCCTCCCTTGGAAACAGTTAAGGTCACTTCAATCACAGCAGCCTTGCCTTTTTCCGAACATTATTGTAAATATACGTAATTAACGGTGATTACTTTTACTTTATATGTATGTCATTATATAGTAAGAGGAAAGTTAATTGACACTTTACGACTTAATTTTACTATTATACGTGATTGAGGAAAGTTAATATTTACATCATAGAAGTAATTTTCCATTCACGGCTAATTTTATGTTATTGTGACGTATCAAGTTCGAGGCCCACCTGATGTTAAGCGGACTAACCTCTGCCTATAACGGATGCTGTTACGTATCCGAACCGTCGCTGTCTAATGCCGTGTAAATGTCATCGTAAAACGTCAAGCAAATCTTTCAACGTCAAATATATACGTTATAGCCGTTAGAAAATCTACGCTTCATCATCGATCTGTATTGTATTTAATTTAATAAAACCCTGCAAATTTTGGAAATAAAATAGTTTTCATTCGGTATAAGAAGTCCTACCACCCAGCGACCCAGCCGTTACAGATGCATTTCGTCACAAGTCAAGAATTGCACTGCGGCCGTCACCTTGAGACATAGTTGTTAAGCCTCATGTGCCTGTAATTTCTCATGTGGCTTAACAGTATTATAAACTTTACCTCCAAGGAAAATTATTTAACTGTGTTTTTATCTTTACTCAAAATATATTCTATTAGTAGTTTTTATGGCATTGCGACGGAACGAGTTCGAGACTCACGTGTCGTTAAGCGGTAACCTCCATCACCATGAGACATACAGTTTGTTAAGTCAGCGACAGGTCCCCATTCGATCCCCACCGCTGGCTTGAGCTTCACCGCATGGTGGAAGGGTATTTTGCGATTGCCCGCCTGGCTAACCACCCTCAAGTAGAAAATCTGTCGTCAGGCACCTTACGATGCTTTCCGGCAGCAGTCCTTGAGAGCCAGTGAAATTACAGGACATGAGACTTAACAAATATGTCACAATGTGACGGGCGCATAAAATTTCACAGGCATCCATACCCCTCAAACCAGAACACAGTAATGCGAACATTACTACTTTGCGGTAGAGATAGGCAAGGTGGCAGAACATCTCCGAAGAACTCATTCACAAGGAAATATACTAGATACTGATATATCTAATTTGAATTATTTTCAGCGAATGTTGTTTAATGTTTACTATATCCTTTCAATAAAATGGACACAAAACAACGTCGATTTTGGTCAATCGTGTTCCTTAATTTAGAAATGGTGGGCATAAACCTGTTATTTTTTAGGTTTCCGTACCTCAAAAGGAAAAAACGGAACCTTTATGGCATCAGTTTGTTGTCCGTCTGTCTGTCTGTCAAGATACTTTTTCTCAGGAACGCGTGGAGGTATCAAACTGAAATTCGTATTAAAATCTCAGGGCTACTGTAACGAAAAGCATATGTTTTTATTGTTATATCACATAATAAAAATATTCTTCATAATTTTAAAACGTTTTGGTTTTCATTTAGTAATATACATACCATAACTTTTACTTATATACCTACAGATTTATACAAACCCCTTGGTGCATGATTTTGAACAGGGCCGGTTTTTTTGGAAATAATCTAACATTTTCGTATCTAAAACTGCGGCAATTTATATTTTTCTCTTTGTCTCATTACTGAGTTAGTCATGAACAGGTATATTAGCAACAAAACTACATTCAAAACTAGATGTATATATCATAATCTATTCACAAGGTTTCTATACCCAATTTTCATTGTTACCGAACGGGCTCTATTTCGATACCGGTTTATTCAGTCCCAGTTCCGAATTTTGGATTCATGAACGGTTTTCGGCAGTCAATGCACGGCACGCGGGTGCTTTTACATCGACCGATGAACATATTGTCGTGTCAATCTGACATTTGTTTGACAAAGATTTCAGCAACGCAAATCAACAGAATAGATTTAGAATAGATCATGGCTTGTGCCAAAAGCCAGAAATATGATGTCTGCAGAATGCTTCTAGAAATAGCTGATTGTTGTGTTGTTCGGTAAAGTCAATTTATTTATAAATAAGAAGTCAAATGAATGAAATCAAGAAGTAGAATAATGTGTATATTAAATTTCACAATGATCTCTACCAATTTTCTCAGTTATTTTAAACATTATTGAAATTCTATATTTTATTGCAATTCACATATTTAATACAATTATTAGCAAAAACAGTAAATTAACTTTTCATTTCTAATTTTTTTTTTGTATTCTCATGCATACTTACATTTGGCCAAATTTCCCTATTTGCAAAAAATGAGTGCATTTTTTCGTATAATTTACTCCATTTTGTATATTATTATTTTTAAGTAATATTCTTTTTTTTCGCTTACCTTTATCCATTTAATGTTCCTAATTTCTGTGTTCTGACTTGTGACCTTTCTTAATAAATAAAATTGACTATATATACAAACTGCATTACGTTCTATTATCGAAGTTAAGCTGCATAGCTATGGGCGTGTTACCACTACCAAAACGAAATATATTTTAAATAACGTTACGTCGTTTAATCGTGTGATTGTAAAAAGATTTAATTCTAGTTGCGCCCGACGAACTTGGCAGGCATCGACGTTATTGAGGGTGCAGCACAATTTTGTACTATAACAGTTACCTATTATTAAAAATTAGGTTGCTGTTTTTATATAAATTTAATATAATTAATAAAACATTTCCTTTGATATTAGGCTAATACCTTTCGAATAACTTATTGTTTGTGATGATCAAATAAATCGATTTAACCCATTGGCATCAGCGATAATTATAACAATAGTTTTTCATTCATAACTAGGACATAGTGATCCTGATGATGTCAACTTAATAAAAAAAAATACTTCTTGATTTCGTTTTCTAAATTTAAATAGAACGAGAACGACATCTATAGTAAGAGAATTTTAAATACAGAACAGCACTTATATGACTTAGGACTAGCACTCACCTGAGTTATGCTCCAATAGCGATCCAGCGATATGAGGCACAAATTCATGATAGAAGCAGTACACAACAACACATCCATCGCGGAATGTATTTCACACCACCAGAACCCAAAAATCCAATACCCCATCAGTTCATTAGCCAATGAAAACGGCATTATCACTAAACCAAGAAAGAAATCTGACACAGCCAACGACGCTATAAACCAATTCTGTATGTTCTTCAACGCTTTTTCTGTCACTATCGCGATGATCACAAGCATGTTTCCCACAACCACCATTATCATTAGAACTGTCACTACCACTGAAGCTATGATGATGTGGGCGGGGGAGTACCCACTTGGATACCAGGTCTTCAACACCAGGTTGATGGTGGTATCGTTTGATATTGTCGTATTTGCATCGGAGGTGTTTGTCATCTGCAGAGCCAGGAACTCTTCCTGACTCATGTAAGTTGGTACCAGAAATGTAGAATTCAATCCTAGGGATCCATTGAAGTGCGTAGGTAGTGTAGTTCTTGCGAGCAAAGTAGTTGCATTCGATACCATCTTGTTTTCTAACCGGTTTGCGGCAGATTTTTATATCACAATCTCGGGTGCGGCGAATATTGACACATAAATTTAACGGTTAAAAAGTCGGCTAATTTCTTGTAAAATAGTTTACGTAGGTATTTGGCCCCGTAATGTGAATAAGTAAAGTATTGCCTATAGGAACGGAATTATCGAAACTAGATTAAATATTGATTTTATTTACTTAATTATACTCAATACCCGTTTTATCGAACTTTGTGTTTTAAGCGTATTTAATTTTAAATTATTCTTAACTAAATTCGAGATAAAATATAGTTGTAGTAATGTCGACCGTGCACTATACCTATCTAATATTGCTTTTGAGACGGAAACGATGCCGAAAAAAATAGTTACACCAAAAATTAAACAGCAAAGTAAACTTTAAAAACACTCGCGACGTATATATTACACACAAAAAAGCGCATCTAACCACTATCGAAGCGTTATAACGGATTTAGTTTATTATTTTATACAGTTGTTTAAGCGGTATCGCGTCATCGTGCCACTGCCTTTCTTCGGTCCCAAAATTTGTCAGAGATCGCAAACATGTTTTATTAAAATTAATAATTTTCACGTCGTGTTTGTCACATCATTACATTAGTACTGTCATCGTGGTCGCGTGACTGACGTGTTTTAATAGACAATCATTAATATCTGGTCATTGTAATCTAATGTTGCGTGTTTTGTCCAAGGCGGGCTTTGAAAACGGTTATTTTCTTGATTGCAGCTCTGTGACGTAACCTGTAACAAACATAACATAGATAAATGTCTAGTTTAATAGCTAGCTGGCCAGCTTGTGACTCTGTTTGACTTTTTAACTGATAAAAATGATAATATTTGTTTGGTATATGAGTATTTATTCTTATGTTGTCGGGTCAGATTAAGGTATTTTTTTGTTTCAAGGTAAAAAATATTTTGCATTAAATATAATTTCTCGTTAAAATTAAAGCATTTTTCCTATCTTATGTAAACCCAGAAATATACCTAAATTGGTAAACCTTACACACCTATACGATTACAGAGTTTTTTTGAGATTGCTCCATGTTCTTCTTTCATGTCGTAAGAGTCAAGTAAGGAAACAATGCAACATATTACCACTCACGTCAAAAGAAAGATTTTATTCGTGATAATGATGGACTAAGCACGAGGCCCACTAAGGTTAAGGTAACCTGTGCCTAAAACAAATAAATTTCGTCGCGAACTGCAGTGCGCCCGTCACCTTAAGACACAATAATTGTTAAGTATCATGTGCCTGTAATTATACTGGCTCTCAAAGACTGCTGCCGGAACATACACACAGACAGAGTGACAGATTTTCTACTTGAGGCTGGTAGCTAGGCGAGAATTCGGAAAATGCCTTTCCATCATGCGATGAAGCTCAGGACCTGTGGCAAGGCTGTCCATAGCTATTTGGCTATCATTTTTTCTGAAGAGGTGCTGTACATAAACCGTATGGCACTTTTCCATCTTAACATCCTTTTAGTAGGTACGCATAGGAGTATTCCCTTGCAGGTTTGGCGCAAAAGCAAAAAGTTTTTTTTTTTCCAAATTCCAAATTATTTATTTGCTAGATACAGGTACATTAAACAGGTCTTATGTTAAAATTATGTATTGCTCTATATCTGAACCTGCAAGGCGTGCAAATTATGGTAACAATACCCATATAAATTACAAAATTATTTCATTAAACTATACAATTACATTAATATTATTTAATTCCATTACTTAATTTTATACAATATTTGAATTACATAGTATCATTCATGTCCATACAATGTCCTATATTTTATCATTTAAAAACTTCAGTTTATGTGTTTTTAAAGAAATATTTATATTGACCCTTTATAAAATGCGATAAGTGTAGGAAAATACATAGTAGGATATACAGACATAAATCAGTTACTGTTCATATATATGGATAGAAAAGCGTTGATAGGAAGACTTAACAACTAAATCCCACGACACAATAAATTCATCAACTGGCATCCTTCACGAACTAAACAGACGCCTGCAATTCCTCATTGTGGAAAAGTTCCAAATGTTACTTTCAATTTCTTCAACTCGACAGGCTGTATTATTAAGAGTGACACTGTTACATCTTATTACCTGTATTTTTCTCTGAATGCCCGCGGGAAGTGTCGATTACGGTATTTTGTGCGAATAAAAAAAACTGTTGACTACTCCATGAGAATATGTGCTATTGTTATAATGTTTATTGATGCTTCATTGATTTTCCACCTTTAATGCACATTGCACAGAGTTCTACATAATTCATGAAGACGTGATCAACTTTTTGAAGCGCTCGTTTCGAATCGTGTTATTTGTTATTAATTTAACAACGTTCCCTACGGCAATTACATGGATGGGTGACCGCTAGTGATATTAACTACTTAGTGAAACACGTGTTTTGGAGGGCACGTCAAGCTAGTGAGTACTGCTTGTACACTTAGGATAGTAGTATCCTACCACCATGCTATAAAAATAGTTATAGCATGGTAGGATATTTTGCGAATGCCACCAGGCTAGCCACTACCCTTAAGTAGAAAATCTGTCGAAAAGCATCTAATGCTGGGCAGCTGTCTTTAAGAGCCAGTAATTCTAAGTTAGCTTGTATAACTTCAATAATTGTTACAAACTATACTAAAAAAACTAATAAACACTTTATTAATAATTGTTACATTATACGTCAAGTAGCATATTGTAACTTATCTATTAAACATTGATCTCTTAATAAGCAATTTTTGTTAAATAGATGCAAAATGTCAAGTTAAATGCATACAAATTAGTCACATATAACATTTTTAGTAATACCAAATAAATAAACAATTGGATTAAATTAATATGATTTCGATAAATTATTTCTATAATTTATAGAGATTCTAAACAATATCAATATATATTCAATCCGCAAAAATACAACGTTGACCACATTGCAAACACAACCAAAAAATATTATATTATAAGTAAAACATAATATGATACCAGCTGGCCGCGCCGGATCGTACGGGTACGTATAAAATTGAAAAAAAATGATAATATTATATAGCCTATGTGCATCAGGGATAATGTAGGAATCTAATCGGTGAAAGAATTTTTCAATTCAGTCCAGTAGTTTTTATGTTTATTCGTTACTTACAAAAATACAAATCCTACCTCATTATAATATTAGTACAGATAAACAGTAAAATATATAACAATGTATAATATTACAAAAAGTGAATTCTATATATAACAATGTAGAATATTTAAGATCGCATGACGAACAAGCCTGCCGGACGGACGAACGGTGCCAATTAGCTCAATCAGAACGGTTCATTTTTTAGCGCGTTGGGCGCATCTACATCAGTTGCATAGTCATTGGTTTAATGACATCAATGAGTCTATTCATTAGCCGATTAGATGTTAATGTGATTTCTGTCAAGCTGACAGCTTACAAGCTGTCATTATTCATTGTTAGCATTTTTATTAACTACACAGCGACTTTGCTGTGACGTAGAGCGTTGCGATGGAATCTCAAAGTACTGGGTTCGATAACCAAATCATTTCGTCGCGTATTATTTCAATATTTTGTGCAAATCTTTTTTTTTATGCTTGATAGGTAAGCGCACCACTATATCACCTGATGGTAAGTGATGATGTGGTCGAAGATGTTGTTCAGGCTAACCTAGAAGTACTGGCTCTCAAGGACAGCTGTCAGAACACATCGTTAGGTGCTTGGCGACAGATTTTCTACTTGAGGGTGGTCGCTAGCCAGGCGGGCATTCGCGAAATGCCCTACCATATGTTATAACGACTGCCATCCTAAGACAACAACCGGAACCGACGGCTTAACGTTCCCTCCGAAGCACGTGCACGTTAAGTCGTAATGTCACTAGCGGTCATCCATCTAACTCTTAACCGTGGCGGACGTTGCTTAACTTTGCCGATCGGTTAAGAACAAACAAACTTGCAAACTTCCCCAGGAGCGATTCAATGTATGCAATCTTATGTCGATCTTGTATAGGCATAACGATGTTTGACTTATTTTGTGTATAAATAATTGCACAACTTTTGAAGCGCTCGTAGCGAAGTTTACTTAGCTGTTCTCAGCCGATCAGCAAAGTCAAGCAATGTCACCTGCGGTCATGAGTTGGATGGGTGACCGCTGGTGACATTACTACTGAGCGTTTCCGTGCTTCGGAGGGCACGTTAAGCCGTCGGTCCCGGTTGTTGTCTTTGGATGGCAGTCGTTATAGCTTGGTGGTAGGGCATTTTACGAATCGCCTGGCTAGCTACCACCCTCATGTAGAAAATCTGTCGCCGAGCACCTAACGGTGTGTTCCGGCAGCTGTCCTTGAGAGCCAGTACTTCTAGGTTAGCCTGAACAACATCTTCGACCACATCATCACTTACCATCAGGTGAGATAGTGGTCAAAGGCTAACCTATCAGGCATAAAATAAAAAAAAAACAAATCAAGTGTAAGTTCCATATAGATATAAAGGGTACTGGGTGTTTATAAAAATGTATGCCCTTTTGTTATATTCCTATGGGATTGAACCGGAACAAGCACGACCACCACTTGATGTTAACGCCTATTTGCACATTGATTAACCGACTTCCAAAATAGGGAGAGGCTCTCGCTTCGACAGTTTTTTTTTGTGTGACCTCAGAACTCTTTACAGCGCGTATCGATTTTGATATTTTTTTTTATATTTGAAAGCTGATGCGTGTCATGTGGTCCCATTTAAAGTTGAGTAAGATCTGATGAGAAGTATTTAACGTATCCCTAATTATGCGTATTTTATGTATGATGTCTGTTTTTGTTTTGTTAAATCTTTTAAGTGTTTAGTGTGTGGGTTTAGTGCTTAGTACTTAACACGTTTGGACAACAACAGCTTAGAGTTTAGTGATAAGTTTTAATATCGTTAGGTTTGCAATAACGCCTGGTATGCGGATTACAATACAAAATCACAAATATACGATAGGAAAAATTAAAGTCATGTGCGGGATTCGAACCCGCGTCCATCCACCCATTGAGCCGGGGTATGCTCTAACCAATTGAGCTAACATGACATGACGTCTACTCAAATCAATTCAAAAAGGTTGCGTCATCATTTACAAGTATAAAACCAATTGCAAAATTGGTCTTGTTTGTAGTACAACGCAAGTGGTATTATAGAAGTCGCTCCATCCCAAAACGATGGTTAAAGAACGATAGGAAAGATTTGAGTTATGACATCATGTCATGTTAGCTCAATTGGTTAGAGCATACCCCGGCTCAAAGGGTGGATGGACGCGGGATTGAATCCCGCACATGACTTAAATTATTCCTATCGTATATTTGTGATTTTGTTATTTTGTGATAAGTGTATAGTATCTCTGTTTAGTAGCGAGATCATTTTTTTTTCGAAGTAGCCACGTCCCTCGTATCCCTCCTTCACCTTCACTCTCGCTGTGCGTGTGTTTGCAGATAGACGATTATAGCCCAGCTTATAGGTATGGGGTAGGTACCTATCTCATTTTTAAATAATGGCAAAGTGGAATAAAATTCTCACCTATCAATTTTTGTAAGAATATACAGGGTTATTGGTAAAATGAGCGCCCGCCGCGGCAACACTGGATCGCGCCGCGCACTTTGAATAGAGATTTGAATATTTACATTGCGCTTAGTAATAAAAAAATATGAAATTTTAAATTACAGACACAAGAGTTTTTTAACATCAGGTAGTCCTCGTGCTTATTCAGTCAAATACACATAAACAAACACAAAAAAAAATTAAAAAAAAGTTTGTTAGGACTAGCAGAACTCAGCCCTAAGAGGTTGTTAGCATTTTAGCAATAACCCTGTATATAAAATCAGAACGTAAATATAAAAAAAATGACATTACAAATTAAAGTATTACAGTATTCTTATATTTTCAATACTGCCACTCCATTTTATATTTCTTACAAAATTGCGAACGCGTTTGTCCGTTCATTTTAAATGAATAGCTTGTCCAACGTCGTTAGGCGAGATCGATACTAATTTACTTTTTTTTTTTTATGCCTGATAGGTTTATCCTTTGACCACTATCTCACCTGATGGTAAGTGATGATGTGGTCGAAGATGTTGTTCAGGCTAACCTAGAAGTACTGGCTCTCAAGGACAGCTGCCGGAATTTCTACTTGAGGGTGGTAGCTAGCCTGGCGGGCATTCGCAAAATGCCCTACCACCATGCTATAACGACTGCCATCCTAAGACAACAACCGGGACCGACGGCTTAACGTGCCCTCCGAAGCACGGAAACGCTCAGTAGTAATGTCACTAGCGGTCACCCATCCAACTCATGACCGCGCGCGACGTTGCTTAACTTTGCTGATCGGTTGAGAACAGCTAAGTAAACTTCGCTACAAGCGCTTCAAAACTACTAATCACAACAGCTAAACCGTATTGGACACTAGTCACACAAAGCACAGTCACTAACCACTAATCACTAAACAACGCTACTATACTCTAATCACAGTGCAAACAGGCCTACCTCTACATAGGACAGACGCATTTTGTTTGCTCTGCCCTCGTCACCCTGAAACATTCAGTTGCTAAGTCATAAGTGCCTGTCATTTTACTGGCTCTCAAGGACTGCTGCGGGACACACTATTAGGTGCTTGGCGACAGATTTTCTACTTGAGGGACAGGCGAGCATTGGCATTCCGTGGCGGTGGGGATTGAAACATGGACTTGCGGCTGGGCAGTCTATAGCTATTACAGCTCCAAATCACTGCTTCAAAATGGATAAAAGATACTTGCGTAAGTAAGTACTCACAACTTGTTGATTCCTTATTATGCACTAACTGTACCTACTTTATATAAATTACTTTATATTCTATTTTGAAGCAGTGATGGCTCAGTGGTATTAGCTATGGACTGCCGCGAAGCAGGTCCATGGTTCGAACCCCGCCCAGAGCTTGAGCTTCACCGCATGGTGGAAGGGCATTTTGCGAATGCCCGCCTGGCTAGCGACCACCCGCAAGTAGAAAATCTGTCGCCAAGCACCTAACGGTGTTTTCCGGCAGCAGTCCTTGAGAGCCAGTGAAATAACAGGCAAAATGAGACTCAACAACTGTCTCAAGGTGATGGGCGCAGTGCAGTTCGTCACTTGTGATGAAATGCATCTGTTATAGGCAGAGGATACCGCTTAACATCAGGTGGGCCTCGCGCTTGTTACATCACAATAAAAAAAAAACCGGTATTCAGTACTGTATGATCTGCGTGGCGACCTTCTGTATTCTTTCAAGCCACACTGCCTTACAAACAAGTTACACCCCACGTAAGTAAATTATGTGTTAACATTAATAATAGCGACATATTTTTCTATGTCGTCGATAAGTCATTCATAAAATTATCGTTGGAACATCTATGCTTTTAATTTGTCAAGGAAGAGTAAACATAGTTATGTTTGACAAAGTCAAACACACGGCTGTCTTTCAATGTGTCAAATATAGTCACGATAACGTTGTGCTTATTAAAACTAATGTATTTTAAAAACTACCTTCGTTAAAAGCTATACCTGATTATGTATACATACTTATATAAAATGATTTACGCCCGTGTAACGCCAACCAAACATGTCACCCCTACTTCAAAATAACTAGAACCTTACACTGCGATCCCAAGACGCATGCCTAGCGTGGGACTTACCCCCCTTAATGAGGGAGGCTGTGTTCAGCAGTAAAAAATCTGGCTAATACTATACAGTATTATAGAGTATTGCTAATACTACTGCGTCATCGTGATGATAAAACCAGTTGAAGTCCTCATTAGTATTAGTTTGATCATTAATTTTCTTCTGGCAAGTGTGATGTAGAACGTTGTCGATTAATCGCGTGAGCTTTAGTCATCGTCACATTCTCGACTCCATATCGCCCTGGTCTTCGTCTCGAGATGCAGTCAAGTCTCGAAGAATTTAACGCACTCGTATTACGATATGCTATCGCTTTATTCAAATATTTTGTCGTTTCTTGTTTTTCGTCTGTTTGCCTGTACCTTCTCAAGCTAATATACCAACAGTTATCAAAGAAAAACAAAAATTCTTCCACAAATTTTGCCATTTGTCTTTGTATTTTTTCGCTGAAACCTTCTTTGTACACTTTCCTAGTGACAAATCATATTCTAAAGCCCACTTGCGCCAACGAGAAAACGCGTGTTAAGCTCGAATTAAGCGTTAATTACCATACAAAAACCAAGTTGACCCGACTTTAACTCTCGAATTAACGTTGGTGCAATAAGCACTAAGTAAACTTTTTTTGCACTATTTAATTTCTAAGGACCCCGGCCGTTTAGATAACTTCCTATGGGCTCATGTTTGCCTGGTACTTTTAGTTTAAACGAAACTTTCGGTGTTTCTGTGTTTATGTTTTTTTAATGTTTAACTGATGCGACGGTCAGGTCAGCCACCTGATGGTAAGAGTCATGCCATTTGTTTTAAACATGTTTTGTTATTCTTTTCATATCTAATAATAACAAATACTATTAAAATATTTAATGAAAACATCAAATTAATATTTTAATAAAACACTTAAAAAATATAAAAATATATTTAGTGACAATTCCGCTTAATTTTCCTGCTAAGCCGAGGTGACGTCACAAACGCCACGCAGCCAAACCGGAAGAATATTCGACGCGTTTCGCTTCTACAGGAAGGATCCTCAGGAGGTCTTGACTCTTCGAGCGCACGATCGAGAATGATTTTTTAAGTGTTTTATTAAAATATTAATTTGATGTATCCTAAAATATTTTAAAAGTATTTGTTATTATTAAAAATGGATTTCCGCAAAGTAACGCCTGAATCTATTCATTATCTTTTAATATCATTTGTTTATATATTTTTTTTGTTTTTCTAGTATTTGCATATACTCGTGTGCATTTACTAACAATCTTCAAAGAAAAAGAAAGATACAATTTTGCCATATGTCTTAGTTTTTTTCGCTGAAACCCTCTGCGGACACTTCCAAGCGACAAATCATTTACCAAGACTTTTTTATCGTACTATTTAATTTCATTAAGGATAAGGCCATTTAGGTAACTTCTTACGGGTTCATCTTTGCCTGGTACTTTTTTAGTTTAAAATAATCTTATTACATGTCCCAACCCCACCTGATCATCAATGATTGAATCACCCTCAACACGCCTATCTATTACGGTGACAGTTTCACCATCCTTATTGTTACTGACACTGCACTGCACTCATCACTCCAAGAGGTTAATTTTTGTCTAATTTTCACAGTAAGTTTAGGTGCTGAAGTGGGCATTGCAACAACTAAAATTACGCGCAGTTATTAAAGTTAATCACACCGTATTTGTACACTCCTGCTTCGAGTCAGAATATCTGTGGTGGTACTCACCAAGACGGAATCTTGCTGAATTAATTGTTTGATACCAGTTATACAGTAGGTTCAATCTTGTTCTTAATAAACGAGTAGAACAAACATAAGTAAGGGAGTCTCCCTTGTGGGTCATCAAGAAAAAATATTCTTAAATTCTAGAAATTTTTAATATGATGTCTAGTAGGTATAGACCTATAGACTCGTCCCATATTACAAGAGAAATCTGTTAAAACGTGGGTGTTTATACCCTCTGGCTCTGGCTTTAGATTTTGGTATACAGACGTGGTGGTGTTCACTTTTAGCGGCAGTTTAAATATATATCGAAGTCGAACGCGACAAAGTGCAGTTTTTATTGTCCATTGAACGCGATGGTGACTTGAACGATAAGTACGAAGAAAACTGTCCGGGACATCCCCTGCAGTGGGAGCTAATGGGCAAACACATTAGCGTCCTCTAGCGGTGGTATGAGAGCTTGGTTTTACAGCAAAAGCTGGGTTTTATTACAGAATTCTTAATAGTTACTGCGTACAGAATGGCCACTCTCCACTTCTGGGATAGCGCCGCGCTGCAGTCTTAAATGTTGTTGATTTTGTTTCAGTTACAAATATGTATAAATAAGAAAAAATATACAATAAATATGTTTAAATTAGAAATACGATGATATTTAACCGACTTCACAAAAACAGGAGTTTCTCAATTCTGTTGTGTTTTTGTATGTTTGTTACCTCCTAACTAGGAACAATTTATTTTGTACGATAGTGCCTTCGTAAAAGCCCATCATTGTGAACGAATTTTTGACCAAAAACTTAATTAATGCCATCGAGCAACCACCTTGTTTACTAGATATGGCTCCAGCTGTTTCATAAATGTTTTGCTGATTGGATCATTCGTTGGCGTAAGTGTAGGTGTATCGTTTCTAGATGAGCATACTTAGAAGGTGATTAAATAAATTTGGATGAATATTTAAGATATTTTGTATTATTGATCTTTTCCCGGTTCTTCTTTGACAGAAGTCGTATTTACTAATTTAAATGCATATAACTTCTTGTACTGTCCAGTAGTCGAAGATGGTTTAAACTTGACGGAAAATTATTTTTTCCTGTTTTAAATACAAGTCCTATCTACATTTTACATAACTTATTTTTATATTTATCTGTATGTATGTATATACGGTTCCATATCTTCTTTTTTTTATTGCTGTTAGGTTTGCCTTTGACCCCTATCTCATCTGATGGTAAGTAATGATGTAGCCGAAGATATTGTTCAAGCAAACCTAGAATTACTGGCTCTTGAGCTACTAGTGTGTTCCGGCAGTAGTCCTTGAGATCCAGTAAATTACCAACAGGTAAGCCACATGAAAGTTTGCTCTAGTATCCCATAAAAAAAAATACAGGCGCATAAGATGAAACAACTTTATGTCTCGGCGTGACAGGCACAGTGCAGTTTGTCACTTATGACGAAATACCTCAGCTATAGGCAGAGTTCAACCCTTAAAACCAGGTGGCTAGTACTTGCTCCGTCACATTCATATAAAAAAAAGCTTGAATGTTCGTAAACTTTTTATTGTGAATTTATTTGTACGTCGCAGCCATTTTAATTCCCAAAGGATTTTTTTCTGTTTTTTTTTGGCTCAATAACGAAAGGTTAGGTTCGAACCGATGCAGCGCTGTTAAAAAAAACAGCTCAATCTAAGCTATTCAGCAACTAGACTGGTCGGAACTGCCTTTTGACAGCTGACTGCTCGAATTGCTTAATTATTGTGAACCGGCAGTCACTTGCGAAATGCTTGTAACGAGGGAACGCTGCCAACTGGGAAAATAGTTTTGTTAACTTGGTTCTGTACATAAAAGTACTTCTTATTTTATCAGGGTAGATTTACAGATATCAAGAAAAAAAATGTAAACGGGAACCGCAAAATTGACAATGTGAACAATAAAACTGTAAATGGGAACAACAAATATGTAACAAAATTACAAATATACGATAGGAAAAATTTAGGTCATGTGCGGGATTCGAACCCGCGTCCATCGACCCCTTTAGCCGGGGTATGCTCTAACCAATTGAGCTAACATGACATGACGTCATAACTCAAATCTTTCCTATAATCTATCCTATGGGGTCGTTTGGGTTCTTTTATTGTACCTATTAGATATATAAACGAGAGTAGAAACGAACTAGGTTTTTTTATGTTTACGATATCAGATACAGGGTGCCGGGATAGAATGTCACTCCCCCCATTTCTACCTGCGGGTGTCGTAAGAGACGACTAAAGGTAACATACCGGAAGGTGGACTGCAGCGCCTTCTGAGGAACTGAATCTTAAATTGCCATCCCCACGACGCCTGCCAAGTGTGGGGATTATGGCAACTACCCTCCCCCAAATGTAGACGCTGTGTTCCGCAGTGGACAGTACGGCTGTTAGAGTATAGTACTTACAAGTAGTAGACTTATTTGCTTAATTCAGTGTTTCTTGACACATAATATTGTCTCAGTGTCGATAGGGCAAAAGTAATCAGGCATTTATAGGGAATCGTAAACGATTGTCAGATGCATTATCGGAATGAATGTAATCATAAATTAAATCTAATAATTTCACTGTTACATTATTTAGTAATTGTTGAACGAAAATCTTTAAGGAAAATCTGAATACTTTTATTCCTTATTTTATTACTCCGTTCAAGGTCACTATTATCTGAAAAAGTTATCTAAAGAAATCACTTTAGTGAAAGAGGGTATACGGATCTCTAAAAAAACAGCAAATGCTGGACTTTATTTCTCGTAAAGAACCCACTGGGCTGTCGGCTAATTAATTGGACGAGTTGACCGGCAGTTGGCTGATTGAATAGTGAAGGGAAAATAGTGGTAATATTTATTATATCGATATCAATCTATAAAAAAATAATATATCGTCTTAGTTTGAGCCATGAAGCATATAGTGATGATATTTATTACATCGATATCAATCTATAAAAAAAAATATAACGTCTTATTTTTTCTTTCGGCTTTCGGTCTTATATTGTTAGGTTTGCAATAACGCCTGCTATGCGGATTACATTACAAAATCACAAATATACGTGAGGAAAAATTTAAGTCATGTGCGGGATTCGTCCGGGGAAGTACTGCCACCATACCTATTTCTACCGACAAGCAAGCAGTAATGTTCACATTTCTGTGTTTAGTTTGAAGGGTATGGGTGCCAGTGAAATTACAAGCACATGAGACTTAATAGCTTTATGTATTAGAGTGATGGGCGCAGTGCAGTTTGACACTTGTGACAACTTGTTCTCAACACCAGGTAGTCCGCGTGCTTGTTTCATCACCATAACGTAAAAAAAAATGGCAATAAGTTGTTTCAATGAAAAGAAATGTGTAATTATTATAAGTTTTGTAGAAATGGTGTCAGTGAAAAGACGTCTTATAATATATAAGTACTGTCTGCGTCTATACAAAAAAGGTTAAAATATTATCGACTCCGACATATTAACTGCCGCATGCATACACTAGTTTTCTACCCACAAAACCGCTCAGCGAATTATGTTTACAGTTGTTCTACGAAGTGTGTGTTTGCTAATGTTTAAAGGTACTCCTAACTTGAGTAATTTCCGGTATTACCATGATTGGTTTTACTTTAATTTACTTATACTGAAACATGTTTGTATGCTGATTGTATTTTGGGCTGTTTAGAGATATTGTTCGGTACGATCAACTGCGGGTCGAGTTTCTGAACGTCTCCTTAGCATATGTCGTCTTCTCTCAGGTTTTGAAATCTTACTCTCGGGACAATCTTTGGCACGATTGCCAATAGATTAGCGGACCGGTATCCCGGTCCGTGGCGGGTAGATGTACGGTACGATCAATTGCGGGTCGAGTTTCTGAACGTCTCCTTAGCGTGTGTCGTCTACTCTCTGGTTTTGAAATCTTACACTCGGGACAATCTTTGGCACGATTGCCAATAGATTAGCGGACCGGTATCCCGGTCCGTGGCGGGAAGATGTTCGGTACGATCAACTGCGGGTCGAGTTTCTGAACGTCTCCTTAGCGTATGTCGTCTACTCTCTGGTTTTGAAATCTTACTCACGGGACAATTTTGGTTTTGAAAAGATTTGGTGAAATTGGTTACTTTTTTTGTTTGGACAGCTCGTGCTATAATTGTAATTTATTTTGGGGGGATATTTGGGGTTGGAGCCCCTCGCGCGTGTTTGTTTTTGTGTGATTGTTGGATTTTTGAACATTTTGAATTTGTGCTGAAACTTTGAAGAATCGTAAGAAGAAAGAAGATCGGAACTACCAGCCATAGCCGTGAGTAACCATTTAATATTCACTTGGCCAATTGTATATTATTAGGGACACGCTAGGCTGGAGTCGTCGACGGAAGAATACCGAAAAAATATTGTATTTTTCGTCTTTAGCCCCGTGCAATCGCGGGCGAGTTGGGATTCAAAAAGCAGGTTGTCTAGATAGAAGACTCTGCGTACAATGCCTATCTAGGCAATCTGGAATCTTAACAGATGTCAAAACTTAAAACCATTGTTTTTTTTTACTTTTCACGTGCTTATTAGATTATTGCATACTCGCAACCGGTTGAATGGGTTTTCAAGAAGTTTGAAGGATCAAAATTATACTTTGATTATGTCATCTATACTGATATTACTACTACTAGTCTACCAAAAATGGCACATTGGTTTCATTTTGTTAAAAAGTACCTAAGAAAAGTTATCAAAAAAAAATTACCTCGAAATGGAACCGACTTCAACACTCAAAAGTGTGAAATAACTTGTTGAAGTCGATACCATGATAGTTCAAAGAACCTATTATCACAATATTGTGCGCATGGTACCGACTTCGAGAAGTTATTTCCACACATCTAATTTCTAATTTTATTTTAATTTGGACTTGATGAGCATGTAATGTATTATTAATATTTTATGTGTTTATGATAAAAAATACTAACAAAATGGATCATGTTATCTAAGAATAAATATTATTATTATTATAAAGTCGGTTTTATTTTGAGGTAAAAAACAATTCAGACTTTTTAGTGGCTCTTGCTACTTAGGGGATCAATTGTCATTCACTCTGAATCATCAATATACGAAAACACTTCAGTTATTAGAGTGTACCTCAAAAACGGCTCTACCGATTTTGATGATATTTAAATGAGACCATAAAGGAAACACCAGCTTTCAAATAAAAAAGTGTCATCAAAATCGGTTCACCCAGTGGAAAGTTCTGAGGTAAGAAACATTAAAAAAAAAATTGTTAACCTATTCCTTTTTTTAAGTCGGATTACAAAATAGGAATTATATATGCGTAAAGTAACAAAACCAGGAAATGGGTAAGTTAACTAAATAAAATAATTAAAGCAACGTGACGTTAGCATTCAGGAACGCAATGTATCCTTAAATGATGCAAGAATAGATTCCGTTAAATTTTTTTGACTGTTTCTAAAGAAAGCTCTCTTTTTAAGCACGGTAATAAATTATAGAGATAACAATTGAAAGTGAATAATTATCGACACTCCCCTCCCTAGGCAGGTGGCCGAGTTTCGTTTTAATTGATGGAGGTACTTTTTGCTCCATCTCCGCTTGGTGGCGGATATCGATTTGCTTTGCTACATCACTAGTTGGAGAATAAAATAACAAAGTTCAATGAATTAGTTGTATTATACAGGTAACCTGGAAATTGCTAGTGTACTATGTAGGTGCTGTCTGTAAAAACACAACAAGAGCAAATTAGCTCTAAATTAACTTTTTTTTTATTTGTTGCAAGTGGCTAATGCTTGCTCTATACGATGAAACTATTCTTAGTAACAGTAGAAACTCTTTGTTTTAGTTCGTCCGTGGAATAACTGTCACCATACCTATTTTATTGCCACCAAGCTGTACTGTGTGTGTGTGTGTGTGCATTATTATGTTACTGAAGGGTATGGGTGCTGGTGAATTACAGGCAGACATTACATAAACCTTAACAACTTTATGTTACAAAAATACAAATTTACGAGAGAAAAATTGTAGTCATGTGAGAGATTCGAACTCACGTCCATCCACCCCTATAGCCGGATATGCTCTGACCGAATGAGCTAACACCCCCATACGATGGTTGAAGAACGAGAGCATAAATTAGAGTTATGAGTCATAATGTCATGTGTAAATACATTCCTTTAATTTTTCTCTATAAATATAGCTATGATTAAATTACGCTTGCCACAAAAAATGCCACAGCTAACTTGAACATTAGCATAAGCTAATCTATATAATTAGTTTAGTTTGTACATAACACAATTAGACCACCGTCCCTTCCCACCGGGCAAAAACATTTATATCTTCAGGGACCGATATAAAACCCCCATAACTTCATATATCAAAACCCGGACAAAAACTTGTCAAAGCCGATACATACCACCCGCCATGATCGTTGTCCATCAACATGATGGTACACCATTATCAGAGTATACCCGGGTAGAATACCCGGCTGGAACCCGAATAATTTGTCAAATAAACGACTGACTATTGTTTTTGGGGTTAAAAATGAAGGTACCATCTGAGTAGGAAAATAGGTTTGTATCATGTAGGTTCCAATCTAGATTTTCATTTGTTTATTGATATTTGTTGAAGCAATGTTGGCCGAGCGGTAATAGCTATGGACTGCCGTGCCGCAGTACCTTGGTTCGATCCCCACCGCCGGGTTGACATCATTTCACGGTGGAAGGGCATTTTGCGATTGCCCACCTGGCTAGCTACCACCTTCGAGTATAAATCTGTCACCAAGCACCTAACGGTGTGTTCCTGCAGCAGTCCTTGAGATCTAATAACCCAGGCGGGCATTCGCAAAATGCCATACCACCATGCTATAACGATTGCCATCCTAAGGCAATAACTGGGACCGACGGCTTAACGTGCCCTCCGAAGCACGTTCACGCTCAGTAGTAATGTCACTAGCGGTCACCCACCCATCTCATGACCACGGCAGACGTTGCTTAACTCAGCTGATCGGCTAAGAACAGCTAAGCAAACATCGCTACGAGCGCTTCAAAAGCTGCGCTTATAAAAAGTAAGGGTAAATACCTGAAGATCGGCAGTGGCACCTTCTGAGGAACTGCTACACACTGCGATCCTGAAGACGCCTGCCAAACATGGGTATTATGACAAACCCCCCCTCCCTTGATGGGAGAGGCTATTTTCATCAATGGACAATCCCCCTTATACAGTACATGAATCTCAACCAAAATTAAACGCAGCCAAGATAAGAAAAGCCTTAATATTAATGCAAACCGTCTCCGACATTAATAAATGAAGAATGAAGACGCAGTTGTCAGTTCGGGCTGCTGAGTTTTAATACTAGTAATACAGGTAAATCTTAATTACTGGCAACCCTGGCAGGGCTGCCAGCACCACTTTTTATCACTACGTTTGCTACAGTTTCAATTGAGAAATAAAAAGACTGGTAGATGGGAGGGTGCTACCATGGGTCATTTTGTTTTTGAAATCGGAACTAAAAAACTTGAGCGGTGTCAAGGGACACCCGGATGGGATGAAGTTCCTTTCGAATAATTTGTGAAGGAATTCTAATATATTTTTTTATTTCATTTTTAATTAAAAAAAAATTATTAACAAATATAATGTAATATAAACTTAATATTAACTTAAACAAAAATAACTGGCTGGTTTTCTTTGAGAGAGAGAGACAGACAGAGAAACATGCGCACGCCGCACGGCTTACAGCTACAGCAAAAGGTGTCGTTAAAACTTTTGGTCTTAATTTTTTCCATCTAGCCCTCTTTCGCAACGCGCGATAAGGAACTTCGTTCAAACTGTGTGACTTTGAAAATTATAATGAACGTTTATAAGGTATGATCAAATCAAATCATTTATTTGCATTTTACTTGAATACATATCACATAAGATCTTATATCAGTGGTTTAGGATACAATGTATTTAGTCTGCAACCAGACGTGCTAATTTTTGTGTAGGTATGTATTAAGTACTTAAATATTACATTTTACAAAATTCTTTACATTCTTTAATAGTGTGAAAACAGTTGATAAGAAGTCAGCGAGTGAAAGAGCTTTGTTTTGTTTGTTACCATCCAATATTTTGATTGTGTCAGGTATACAGTTATGAATGGATAAACACATATTGTATTTTTTTATATATAAATCTTTCTTAGCACGAGTTTCATACAATAGATTGGTTAAGTTTGCCCTTTTTTTACGTATAAAAACATCACCACGTTTCCAAAAAAGTCAGGGTGTTTTTTGGTGAAGACACACAGATCCTGTTTTAATCTGTCTGATCATGTATTCATATATTGTCAAGATGATCCTTTCATTATCAATAATAATTTTGTTTACTGGTAGTATAAAAATAACTTGAAAGAATGTCTCTTTTTATTACTGTTAAACTAGCTTCTGGTCGCAATCCGTTAAATTTTTCTAAATAAAAGAAAAAATGTAAATCAAAAATACATCATAGCTATTTTTTCTGTCAAAAAAATTTAAACTCTATCCAAATCCTATAGGAATCGGAATCTCTGTCCAATGAAAATAAAAATTAATTCATTCACACGCCTCTTTTTATCTTTTATATAAGAAATAACAATTCTAAAATAATAACTTAACGGAAATAGTTCACTTTAAACTCACTTTCGTAAACTTTAAGTTCCAGAGTTAATAAAAGTTGAAAAATTAAATGCAAATTTTAAAACTTTCTCAATTACACCTCATTCTTTCGATAGAGAAACGAGAACCTATAGTGACTCCTAAAATATGACTAATTGTGAAATCGATCGAGAGCACGTAGTACCCCCATTCCGTGTCAGAGCGAGGTTACTCACGGCCGTTTCAATTAGTGAGACGCGGAGCGTGCACTTGTTGACAGATCGGTAACGTCGTCAAATGAAAATATTACTTCATTCGTTACCGGCTTTCCATTAAAAGTACTTCAATCATTAACATTCAAGTTTTTTTTTTTTTATGTTATTGTGACAGAACAAGCCGAGGCCCACCTGATGTTAAGTGGACTAACCTCTGCCTATAACAGACGCATTTCGTCAGCGACGAATTGCACTGTGCCCGTCACACTGAGACGTCCAGTTGTTAGGTCTCATTAGCCTGTAATGTTTCTGGCTCTCAAGGACTGCTGCCGGAACACACTGTTAGGTGCTTGGCGACAGATTTTCTACTTGAGGGTGGTCGCTAGCCAGGCGGGCATTCACAAAATGCCCTTCCACCATGCGATGAAGCTCAAGCTCTGGGCGGGATTCGAACCATGGACCTGCTGCATGGCAGTCCATAGCCAATGCCACTGAGCTATCACTGCTTCACAGATTCTTTACGAAAAAACATATCAAGCGAAGCACTCTTAGCGAAATTTCCTTAGCCGTACTTAACCGAACAGCTAAGTTTAGCAACGTCCGCCGCGGTTGAGTTGGATGGGTGACCGCTATAGATAAATGAATATTTCTCTAAGCCACTAGTGACATTACTACTGAGCTTGCACGTGCTTCAGAGGGCATGTTAAGCTGTCAGTTATAATCTTAGAATGGCAGTCATTGCAGTATAGTGAGAGCATTTTGCAAATGCCCGCCTGGCTAGCTACCACCCTCAACTAGAAACCACCCTTTTGAAGCAGTGATGGCTCAGTGGCATTGGCTATGGACTGCCGCGCAGCAGGTCCATGGTTCGAATCCTGCCCAGAGCTTGAGCTTCACCGTATGGTGGAAGGGCATTTTGCGAATGCCCGCCTGGCTAGCGACCACCCTCAAGTATAAAATCTGTCGCCAAGCACGTAACGGTGTGTTCCGGCAGCTGTCCTTGAGAGCCAGTACTTCTAGGTTAGCCTAAATAACATCTTCGACCACATCATCACTTACCATCAGGTGAGATAGTGGTCGAAGACTAACCTATCAGGCATAAAAAAAAAACTTTATTTACAAATTCAATACTACAGCCACATTGTAAACCATCATCGTATTGAAATTCTACTACGCTCACTTAAAATGTAAAAGGTATAAACCAGTTTAAAACAGTAACCCGAATAAGCACATTTTTATTCAAAAGGGTTAACTATTTGTTGGCGAATGCACGCACTCTGCGCTACACTCAATGAGCAGTTTCGGGAATAACGGTGCCACCGGCGCAGCAACACGCTGCTCTAACGTGTAATTCAAAAAATTTTTGTTTTTTTTTTTTTTTATGCTTGATTGGTTAGCCTTTGACCACTATCTCACCTGATGGTAAGTGATGATGTGGTCGAAGATGTTGTGCAGGCTAACCTAGAAGTACTGGCTCTCAAGGACAGCTGCCGGAACACACCGTTAGGTGCTTGGCGACAGATTTTCTACTTGAGGGTGGTAGCTAGCCAGGCGGGCATTCGCAAAATGCCCTACCACATGCAACGTCTCTCAGCGTTGATTATAGAAGAGCTACGAGGTAAATAATAAATGCTGAAGGTTTTATATAATAGACTAGGTATATTGGACATGCTAAATTTATATCGCTTTTATTACATGTAATTATATAGGCGGGCACATGAGACTTAACAGCTATGTCTAAAGGTCACGGGCGCAGTGCAATTCGTGAATTGAGACAAAATGCAGCTGTATAGGCAGAGGTTAGTCCGCTTAACATCAGGTGGGCCTCGAGCTTGTTCCGTCTCAATAACATTTGAAAAAATTATAATGATAAGAACAACACATAATAATCTGACAAAAAAAGGGGCATAGACATTTCATCCCATAAAACTTCTAGATTGAGATTATATTATTTTTAATGTAATATACAGCTGATAGGCTGGCTAGCCTTGGCCACTATCTCACTACCTCACAAGTGATGATGTGGACATAGATGTTGTTCATTACCGGCTCTTAGGACAAGCTGCCGTAACACACCGTTACGTGTTTGGCGACAGATGTTCTACTTGAGGGTGGTAGCTAGCCAGCCGGGCATTCGCAAAATGCCCTACCACCATTTTTTTATTTTTTTTTGTTTTCGCTGGGAAAAATGCATTACGCATGCCCCTCCATCGGGGGATGGAGGGGGGATGTGGGACTCCCCGGTGTGACCGGTATACCCACTAAACGACCCAGTGGCATTCCAGCATCGTCTGTGTGGAGAAGGACTGAGAGACGGCCAGAGCCTTTGCGTCCAGTCCCTCTTCGACGACCGCCCGCTTTACAGCGGGGCCTACACGCCCCTCCAGGCAAGAGGGGCCCGGGAATGACCAGGAATGCTTGGCCATTCCCGCCCGACGGAGGTGGTGAATAGGTGCAATGCGAGAGAAGGTGCCCCCGCGCCTTTCTCTCGCTATTCACCACCGGGTGGGAGAAGATGTCGATTATTCAATCGTCTTCTCCCACCCCTTCTTCGTCTGCGCAGTGGTGCCGCAAGGGGGTCTTCCTCCCTTGCGCGCTCTGCCGCCTCCTTTTGCGAAATCACTTCCTCGCAAAAGGAGGCGACCGCTGCCCAGGACCCCTCGCTCTCCAACATGGCGTTGACCACGCTGGGCAGCGAGAGATCCGGCCCGACTACCTCGACCAAGCTGCGGCGCAGCTCGGACCACGAAGGACACACCTCGAGGGTGTGCTGCGCCGTGTCCTCCACCGCGGGACAATGGTGGCACGCAGGTGCCTCCTCCCTTCCAATCCGGTGCAGGTAGGATCCGAAGCATCCGTGCCCGGATAACACCTGCACCAGACGGAACGAGAGGAAGCCGTGGGACCGCCCGAGCCAGTCTTGCAGAACTGGCCCGAGAGCGTCCAACGTTTGGCGACCAAAAGCAGCGGCGGCGAGGTCCTCCGTCCAATGCAAGACGACTGCGTCCCTCGCCTCACGCCGGACGGTCTCCCGCTCCTCCAGGGTACACCGCAAGCCTTGCGCCCCGCCGTCCACTCATACACTCTGGCGAGCACTCCCGCCTCAAGCTCCCAAGGAGGGGTGCCAGCCAGAGCGCACGCTGCAGCAAACCCTACCGAGCGGTAGGCCCGCGCCACCCGCAGCGCAATGGCCCTTTGAGGCCTGCGGAGAGAGGATGCGTTCTCCCTCCTACGGAGAGAGTCGGCCCAGATAGGGGCACCGTAAAGGGCCATGCTCTTCAAGATGCCGGCGTACAAGCGCCGGCATCGTTCTCTGGGCCCCCCCATGTTAGGAAGGAGCCACGAGAGGGCACCCGCAACCTTCAGCAGGCGCGTCGACAGCCCGCTGAAATGCGGGCCGAAGCGCCACCTGCTGTCGAGGACTAGGCCCAAATATTTCATTTGGGCCTTCACCTCGATCCTGACGCCCTCCACGACAATGTGGGCGTCAGTGGAAATGCGATGCCGAGGCCCGTGGAAGAATACGGCCTCGGTCTTTTGAAGCGCCACCTTCAGACCCAGGCGGCGGATCCTTCCCGCGACTAGGGTGCCGCCAGCCGAAGCAAGACTTACCGCCTCTCTAAAGTCTCCTCCCCGGGCGGTGAGAAGAGTGTCATCCGCATAGCAGATGACACTCGTGCCAGGGAGGAGACTTCCCCGCAGCAGCC
The DNA here is from genome assembly GCA_963890685.1 of Plagodis pulveraria. Lineage (NCBI taxonomy): Eukaryota > Metazoa > Arthropoda > Insecta > Lepidoptera > Geometridae > Plagodis > Plagodis pulveraria. Next base: position 21,494,849 of record OY982972.1, read on the forward strand.
AGTCAAATCCGATGTTCCACAGGAGTGGTCCCAAGACAGACCCCTGTGGAACACCTGAATCCGCATTGTAACGGCGGAGCTGGCCTGCGCGATCTACTAGGACTACAGTTCGGTCCCTCAGGTAGTCCGCCAGGAGACTCCGCAAGTACTGAGGCACTCCATGGTAGCGGAGCGCCTCCAAGATTGTCGAGTGGGGGACGGAGTTGAAGGCATTGGCTATGTCAAATGACACAGCCAAAACTCCGCCCCCTGCGTCCACAGCCTCCCGCACTTGGCCCCTGAGTCGGGCCAACGCGTCCACATTCGAACGCCCCCTTCGAAAGCCGAATTGGGCGTCCGACAGGTCTGGCCCGACACTCTGCAGGTGGCCATTCAGCCTGTTGGCGATGATCCCCTCGAACATTTTACCGACCTCATCGAGCAGAACGATGGGCCGGTATGCCGAGGGGGAGTCCACCGGGCGACCTTCCTTTCGGAGAAGGCACAACTGCCCCTCCTTCCAAGGTTTCGGGAACCTACCAGATGTGAAACACGCGCTGAATAGGTCCCGAAACCTCTCCTCCATTTGTAGGGTGGCAATGGCCACCACCCGGGCGGGGACACCATCCGGCCCCGGGGCCGTCTTCTTCGTGCGGAGGCGGAGAGTCTCCCTTTCGAATTCCGCCAGCGTGACTGGAGGAACCTCCCCCTCCTCCAGTGGAGCCGCTCCCTGTGGAGGATTCATCACTGGAGGGGTGAAGTTGGTCCCGTTCGGAAACAGGGACCGGACCACCCCATCCAGCAATGTCGGCTCGAGGGTTTCCGTCAGCGGGGGACCAGAGGGGCGCAGTTTGTTCCGCGCCGCCTGATATGGTCTCCCATACGGGTCCCTGTCGAGGCCCTCCAGCATTTCGGCTCTCGCCGCGTCATCGGCAGCACCCATTGCCGACTTGAGGACCTTCTTCGCCTCAACGTACGAAGCGTAAAGAAGGTCCTCGTTGGCCTCATCCCGCTGGCTGCGCCGTCGACTCCTCGTGTATGCCCTCCTTGCTGTCACACAGGCGGCCCGGAGCTCCGCTAGTTCCTCTGTCCACCAGTAAACGGCGCGATGGGGAAGCGGGCGGCGAGACCGAGGCATGCTGGCGTTGCAAACCTCGGTCAGGGACTTCCTGAGCTCGACCGCTGCGGAGTCCACGCCCAGGCCTTCGAAAGGGGGTGCGAGCCAGTCCTGCACGAACGCCGCCTCCATTGCCGACTCACGGTCCAGGCGGGTGAGAGCCCACCGTGGAAAGGGAGAACGGCCTGAGGGGACCGTCCTCCGGGGGCTCTGGGTGGAGATTTCGAACCGAACATATCGGTGGTCCGACAAGGTCTCCACCATCTCCACCCGCCAGTTCAAGACGCGGGCAGCTAGTATGGGGGTGGCAAACGATACGTCAACCACTGACCCTCCCCGTTGCCGCACACACGTCTGGACCGTCCCTCTGTTGAGGAGGGACACACCGGAGGAGGCCGCCCAATACTCAACGACGCGACCCCGGACATTGCAAGACGCGGCTGGGTTACCCCAGGCCACCGACTTGGCGTTAAGGTCACCTAGAACGGTGACCTGACGCGGCGCCGCCCTACCGACAACGGCGGTGAGGATTTCGAGAAAGTCCTCGAAATCCGAGAGAGGGCGGTTTGGGGAGAAATAAACGCCCACGAAGGCTATATCTCCCCACGCGGCGGCCACATATCCCGGTCCCCTCTCTAGAAGCGAGAGGGGAGGGGAGTCTGTGGAAGACCGCGACATCATTGCAACCAAGCCATCCCGATCACCCAGCCAACGGCCAGGGATCGAGTATGGCTCGGCAACCACCGCCACGTCCACCAACCACTCAGCTATGGACTGCATCAGCAGGTCCTGGGCTGCTTTGCAGTGGTTGATGTTCGCCTGGAGGATGCGATGCTCGGCCCTATCCATCATTCGGACATCGCACCCCCCTCTACAGCCGCCGGAGTTCCCGTTTCAGGGACGGCGGTAGCTACGGCAGGCTGGGTCAGCGCCTGCGCTTTGCCCTTCTTGAGGGGAGGATTGCAGTTTCTCCCCTTCATGACGTGTTCCGCCGGGCGGCCAATGGCAGCACACACCGCGCAGCGTGGCGTGGTGGCCTTGCAGGTGGAGGATTTGTGCCCCTCTTTGCCGCAACGGTAACAGCTGTCCGCCCTGTCCACCTCGGACGGGCAGAGGGCCCGTGTGTGCCCGATTCCGAAGCACTTGAAGCAGCGCAGAGGCTGATCTTCAAGTACTCGGACTCTGCAAGAGCTAAATCCTACAGATAGCCGTCCCTTGGCGAGGGCGGCCTTGGCCGCGGCGACTGGGCACTCGAGGCGAATGGTACCCATGCCGCCGCGACCGGGACGGATACCCCGACCTTGCACCGCTGCGACATCGCAGCCCCCTACTGCTGCAACCGCCGCCACCACCTCCTCTTTGGTGACTGAATCGTCCAGATCTGTCACCTCCAAGGTCGCAGACTTAACGGGCCTGACTACCTTCGCCGCGTCCGCGATGACCTCTTTTAACTTCGTTGCAAAGAGGTCCGCGTTGGTTCCACCTTCAGCCCCCGGGAACTCGAATATTCGGGCCCCAGCTTGGGTCCGACGGCACGTGACGCCTCCGATCCCCAGCTGGGTGGGATCGGCGCCAGCACGGGCCCGCTTCAGGACGGACTCGTAGGTCTCGCCCCGCTCCGCAGCCTCCATGGTGAGTGTCACTACAACGGCCGCGGTTTTGGGGGGAACCAGGGGCTTAGGTCTCCTCCCACCGGCAGGGGCCCTTTTGGCTGCAGGAGCAGCGGTGGTGGGCTCCGGGGCCGACTTTTTCCCCTTACCATTCCCCTTTCCCTTGCTGGTCACCTGGGACGGGCAGGGAAGGGTGTTCACGGGTGTGGCAGGGGAGGCGGCCGCCTTTTTCTTGGCCTTGCCCTTCCCCTTCCTAACCACCTCCGTCCAAGATTGGTTGGACGGGGTGGAGGAAGGTAATAGGGCGTCCTCCTTTTGGGAGGATGGCCCCGGCTCATTCGGCCTCTTGTCCGCCGCGAGTGGCGGTCTAGTGCGTCGCTCCGGTAAGAGCCTGTCCTCGATGCCTGCGAAGCAGGCTCTCGTGAAGGCCCGTTCCTCCATGACAACCTTGCGGATGATATCCTCTAGGTTGGAGGAGGAGGAGCCTTCAGCCGCTGGTCTAGGGTCAGCCTGAATTGGCTGGGCCGTGGCCTCAGCCAGCTTTCCGTGCAGCTGACTGACTTCCAACTGCAGGCGGTCGACCTTCGCCTGCAGTTGCCGCGTTTCTTCGGTTGAAGTGCGTTGCACCAGCTCTCGTATTATGCCGCGCATACTCGCGGCCCTGCACTTCAGGGACTTCTGGAAAGTCCCTTTTAGGTTGGAAGACTTAGAGGCGACCTCCACTATTTCCTCCTCGTCCTCCTGCGCCATGCGCTCCAGATCGGCCAGGGAGTGGTCCGCGTAAAGTACGATGGACGCACCGTACCCGGACTTAGCCCGCGTGGTTCGCGCCTGCTTCTCCTTAGCGGCGACCTTTTCCTCTAGGTCCTGCTGGAGCTGTACCCGCCGAGCCAGGTTCAGCTGGCGTTGAGCATCTATGCCCTACCACCATGCCATAACGACTGCCATCCTAAGACGACAACCGGGACCGACGGCTTAACGTGCCCTCCGAAGCACGGAAACGCTCAGTAGTAATGTCACTAGCGGTCACCCATCCAACTCATGACCGCGGCGGACGTTGCTTAACTTTGCTGATCAGTTGAGAACAGCTAATTAAACTTCGCTACGAGCGCTTCGCGTTCAAGTAAAGTTGTTGAGCACATGTCAGCGCCTTAACGTACGATTGAGCCTATAAAAATATAAATATACCATATCTACTTCAAAGAAACTCTCATCCTCTGAGCTAAAATCTCATCATTTGAAAGTCTGAACGTTTCATTTACAGTTTCAGCGCTTTAGTTTCCGGCGGATACAAAAGGATCAGGTGAGAATAACGTCATATTGCATTGCAGACAAATTTTGAGTGAAATCTCGTCTCTATTGTTTTGGAGATCGATCGTCTTTGTTTCATTGTATCGACAATGTAACGATGCAAATGTTAGCAGAATTGGATTCGAGTAGTTTTAGAATTGTTTGCGAATATTGAAGAAATTCGTTGGAACGAAAGTTTCTTGCTTATATCTATTTATTTACAGGAATACCTACAACTTTCTTTTACAGTATAGTATTAAAAATAAACACCATTGAGCCATTTAAAGGTCCTCGCGTAACCCCACAGGCACGGTACGGGTAATAATGTCATTAAATTTCTATATATTTTTATATATATCTTTAAATCTTATCTTTTTTGAAGCGCTCGTAGCGAAGTTTACTTAGCTGTTCTCAACCGATCAGCAAAGTTAAGCAACGTCCGCCGCGGTCATGAGTTGGATGGGTGACCGCTAGTGACATTACTACTGAGCGTTTCCGTGCTTTGCGAATGCCCGCCTGGCTAGCTACCACCCTCAAGCAGAAAATCTGTCGCCAGTGTGTTCCGGCAGCTGTCTTTGAGAGCCAGTACTTCTAGGTTAGCCTGTACAAGATCTTCGACCACATCATCACTTACCATTAGGTGAGATAGTGGTCAAAGGCTAATCTATCAGGCATAAAAAAAAAATGTTTTACTTTACAAAATTACAAATATACGATTGGAAAAATTTAAGTCATGTGCGGGATTCGAACCCGCGTCCACCCTTTTAGCCAGGGTATGCTCTAACCAATTGAGCTAACATGACAATGACGTCGTAACTCACATTTTTCCAATCGTTCTTTAACCATTGTATTGGGATGGAGCGACATCTATAATAGTGTATATGAGTACATCTTGCGTTGTACTACAAACAAGGCCAATTTTGCAATTGGTTCTATACTTGTAAATGATAACGCAACTTTAATATTCTTATGTTTGCAATAACGCCTGCTATGCGAATTACATGTTTTACTTATTGAGTTTGTAGCTGTAAGAACATTTTATGTTAATCTGGATCACAATAATTGTCTATGGTCAAGTTTGGTTCCAAAACATGTTTAGCTTGAATTTTCACGAAAAATAAAACTGAACCGATTTTGTTATCTAATATTATTGTGACGTTGCACGAGGCCCACCTGATTTTTAGTGGTAAACTCTGTCTTTAACACATGCATTTCGTCATAAGTAACGAACTGCACTGCACTCTTTACCTTAGACAGATGACTCTAAAATACTTACGCTTGTAAATAAAACTTTGTTTATAAATTATGTATATGTAGAAAAATATAACAATGAAATAGCAAAACCTCATCGAAAGGGACAAAGTCAATTAAAATTTTCTATAACCATCTTTTGCCTTACCATCAGATGACATTTTCATAAAAGGCTAGCAATAAAAAGCTCACTTAGCTTTTTCTTTCAGATGTTTTGTGAGTTGCTGAAGTACCGCATCCAAATATGGTTCTTATATTCCTGCTCCGTGGTTTGCTTCGTCTAGAGCCCCATCGGACCTTCGTTCTCATATCCGGTCAGATAATGGCGAAAATACACCGTATTTCTGAATATCTGTGTTCAATCGGTCTGCAAATACTTCATAGAGTCTGAATACTTGCTAGAAGATATTACTGTTAGTGATAAGGTCGCTCTTAACACTATTTTTGTATAATGAATACATTCAGGTGTTACTTTGCGGAAATATATTATATTAAATAGTAACAAATATTTTTAAAATATTTTTAGGTCTTGACGACGAGCGCACGATAAAAAAATTTCGATCGTGTAGAATCGATACGCGTTGAAATTCTTCCGGTTCGGCTGCGTGGCGTTTGTAACGTCACGTCGACTTAACAGTCAGAATTGTCACTAGATATATTTCTTAAGTGTATTTTTTAAATATTGATTTAAAGTTTTCTTAAAATATTTTAAAAATATTATTTATTATTACTATTTTTGTAATTTATTAAGAATATCATATACTACATTCATATTTTGAAGGCGTAGTCTCTTTCTAAAACATGTTCCTAATTCGCCTTTTGATGACTCACTTCATCTAATATGCTTAATTTGTTGTATGGTGTATGAAATATTATCTATACCTATCTCTATATCTATTTATTATTACTAGATGGTTAATATAACCTACTCATAGCCCACTTATGTGCGGTCGGCACAAGAGGAATATCTTTCGCGTTAGTGTTATACTAACTACCTTTCTGCACACTGTCATGTTGCTCATATGCATGGCCGTCATATACATATACATACGCCTTTTTCCCTTACTGGCTTTTTACCAAGTGGAAAGCAGAGTTTGCTAGACAAGCTGTCAGAGAGCCATTCTTATCTCGTATAGGCTGATGTCCGGAATGTCTTTTTTTATGTTATTGTGACGGAACAAGCCCGAGCCCCACTTGATGTTAAGTGGACTAACCTCTGCCTATAATAGACGCATTTCGTCAACGACGAATTGCACTGCGCCCGTCACACTGAGACCTACAGTTGTTAGATCTCCTGTGCCTGTGATTTTACTGGCTCTCAAGGACTGCTGCCGGAACACACTGTTACGTGCTTGGCGACAGATTTTCTACTTGAGGGTGGTCGCTAGCCAGGCGGGCGTTCGCAAAATGCCCTTCCACCATGCATTCTTCGGTATAGTGTCTTGTCCTGAGCTGTACTGACCACGGGTTATCGTGTCTAGGTGTATACCTATCCAGAAAACCTCTCAAGCTCTCAGAATCTCCGGTTTTGATAAGATGATTCTGCCATCGTCAATCTTCAGCTTCGTCATAATGACTTTCTCCTTCAGACGAATTTGTTGCGAACACTTTGGAGCCTTGGTTACGCTTAATGCGATCGGAAAGCACGCAAGTCCTGTCGCAGTGCTTTCGAAATTCATCTATAGTTCTTGTTATATTAAGCCGGGAACTATACGACATAAGTATAAAAGAGCTCAAGGTCCTTTTATGTGGTGCCGAATCTGCAGTCTGTACCAATAAGTCTATATTAAGGATTAGGGTCACACTGAATACTTATCATTTTAATAACGTTGGACGACGGCTGCCTTCGTTGGAATGTCACAAGATTTGGCGCAAGTTACAAGAGACTTTTTACTATGCTGGTTTTTAATTTCGACTTGATATAAGACGATAACTGCTTCATAGCATGTCTTCCTAATTCACTTATTTGTGCAATAGAATAAATAAAATAACTCATCTTGAGTTCCATGATGAATTCAAGATTTGAAAATATTCCAAAAATTCAACCGACATAAATATCTTTATAATTATTGAAGCGAATCACAACTTTTCAGGAAAATGTGACCTGTAGAGAAGGACAACCAGAATCTGGGCAGACATACAAAAGCATTTTTGCCCAAGTTGAAACAAAACAATTACCTTGGAAATCACTAAGAATGCCCGGTTTTACCGCCTTGATCAGAGTACCAAGAGGGAATTTTAATATTGTTAGGTTTGCAATAAGGCCTGCTATGCGGATTACATTACAAAATCACAAATACACAATAGAAAAAAATTTAGTCATGTGCTGAATTCGAACCCGCGTCTATCCACCCCTTGAGCCGGGGTATGCTCTAACCAATTGAGCTAGCATGACATGACGTCATAACTTTCGCGGGTTCGAATCCCGCACATGACTGAATTTTTTCCTATCGTATATTTGTGATTTTATAATACCAAGACGGAAATTTGAAATGTTTTATGTAAATGAAAATGATAGGAGGCTAGATATACTCTTACTTATTTTTATTAAATCCGCTCAAATATAGACGACAATGCAGGGGAATACAAAACGTGGATTTCATAAAATTTCTTTTGCTTTGTAATATAAACAAATAGTTTATTTTTTCATATTATTAAAGATTTTTATAGGTTAGTGTAAGAATATGCCCGATTGATTATTAGATTTTTGCACCTTTCTTCTCCTGGGACTTTGATTAAATGCAAAAATAATTCACATAGTTAAAATGTACAAACAGTAAGATTCCAATAAATAAGAAATTTAAAAAAGTTTGATAGTGAAGAAACAAACAAAACGTAAGTAATAATTAATGATATTTGATATTAAATGCTTGTGATATCGTATGATTAGCGTAATTTTTTAATAATTATATAAATGTATTAATTTTAACTAATTAATCAATGTTGTGTGCTTTATATTAATAACGTTTTCTAAAATTATGTAAATATTAAGTGTAAGTGGTGACTGCCATACTTATTATAACAATTATAAATAAAATAAATATGTATTTAAGGCTAAGTGTACAGTGAAAAAGTGATTTTACATTTAACTGTACCGGCCGCTACATCTCATAGCTTATACCACTTACTACTAAAGGAGGACTAAGAAGGGCAAAGGGTGGATGACGTCACAGTCTTTATCAAATCTTTTGACATTTTTAGAAACGATGCTGTTACGAACGAGCCCATTAACTTGCAAATATATTGAGTTGGGGAAAATTAATTTAGGTCTGGGACATTTCAGACTTTAGTCGTATATATACATACTATAGGTATGTGCACAATTTGTAGGGTTCGTTGGCAATGAAAAGTTACTTAAGATAGGTTACTGTCATCAAATTGGCTTTCTCAATTCGACCCCCAAGCTTCATGTTTACAATTTTAATATTGTTCTGATTGCAGTAACGCCTGTCATGCGGATTACATTACAAATATACGATAGGAAAAATTTAAGTCATGTGTGGGATTCGAACCCGCTTCCATCCGCCCCTTTAGCCGGGGCATGCTCTAACCAATTGAGCTAACATGACATGACGTCATAACTAAAATCTTTCCTATCGTTCTCTAACCATCATATTGGGATGGAGCGACATCTATAGTACCACTTACGTTGTACTACAAACAAGACCAATTTTGCAATTGGTTTTATACTTGTAAATGATGACGCAATCTTATAATTTTAATATTGTTCTGATTGCAATAACGCCTGCTATGCGGATTACATTACAAAATTACAAATATACGATAGGAATAATTAATGTCATGTGTGGGATTCTAACCCGCGTCCATCTACCCCTTGAGCCGGGGTATGCTCTAACCAATTGAGCTAACATGACATGACGTCATAACTCAAATCTTTCCTATCGTTCATTAACCATCGTATTGGGATGGAGGATTCCTATAGTATATTTGTAATTCATGTTTACAAGTTTCGCCAATGAGTGTGAAAGAAAATATGAAAAGTACGGAGTAAGAGAGATCGTTATAAAATTTCTCTTCAAATTTTGAAACTCAAGTAAAGCTTACGTTAGGTTGTCTTCTCAGTTTTAAGGTTTTTTATTTTTGCAATGACGCGTGCTCCGCGGATTACATTACAAAATTACAAGGAGAGAAAAAATAGAACTGTAACCGCTAAGACAACATGACTTCTAGGTTAGCCTGAACAACATCTTCGACCACATCCTCACTTACCTTTGGGTGAGATAGTAGTCAAAGGCTAACCTATCAGGCATAAAAAAAACATATTATGCAAGTCTCTAATTTGTGTATTGATTCTTAACAGTCGTATGGGTATGGAGACGAATCCCGCACAAGACTATTTTTTCCTCTCGTTTTAATATTATAATGTATTTAACCGTGGCAAAAAGAAAGCGTTTATATCATAACTAAAGTCTGGTTTTTAATTCGAGATCAAAAATGTAAACAAAGATATGTCAATATATGTCATTGTCAAACTGATAGGTCAGGGTGTTCAAAAATATTCTCACAAGTGTGCCTATTAATAACAAAAAAATCTTGCACTAATTTTTTCAGGCTTGAACATATGCGTAAATATGTACGCGCATATAAAAGTGTTTTATTGTTTCATAATAATGCAATAAATTATAGCATTAAATATAGTTTTTACATTAAATGCTCCATCCGTTCCCAAAATTAGAAAAATTACCAAGTACTTGTAATTTTTTTGCACGGTTAACACCTTTGTTTACATTTTTGATCTCGAATTAAAAACCAGAGTATAGGTGCATATTTTTTTATTGTATCGCTCTGCATTCTAACAACCCGTTAATGTTAATGGTCTTTGCCACCGTTAATGTGCCGGCTATTCTTGAGCGGAACGGTATTGCACGTGATGATGGCAAGAGACCTGACGGAATGACCTTAACTCCCTGGAGTCGTGGAAGGCCGCTAGTTTGGGATGCCACTTGCGTCGACACGCTTGCGGCGTCTTATTTACCCTCCACCTCCAGGGGCAGCGGCAGTGGCAGCAGAAGGCTCTAAAAGGCGGAAAAATGAGAGTCTCGGCGAAGGTTACATATGTTTGCCTTCTGGAGTTGAAACATTAGGTCCGTGGGGTCCAAGCGCATGGACTCTATATAAAAAATTATCAAAGCGGCTGATAGAAAAGACAAAAAATAAAAAAAACAACCTGTATGATAGTAAATGTCTATCAGTATCAGTTACTTCGAAGCGCTCGTAGCGAAGTTTACTTAGCTGTTCTCAACCGATCAGCAAAGTTAAGCAACGTCGCGCGCGGTCATGAGTTGGATGGGTGACCGCTAGTGACATTACTACTGAGCGTTTCCGTGCTTCGGAGGGCACGTTAAGCCGTCGGTCCCGGTTGTTGTCTTAGGATGGCAGTCGTTATAGCATGGTGGTAGGGCATTTTGCGAATGCCCGCCTGGCTAGCTACCACCCTCAAGTAGAAAAACTGTCGCCAAGCACCTAACGGTGTGTTCCGGCAGCTGTCCTTGAGAGCCAGTACTTCTAGGTTAGCCTGAACAACATCTTCGATCACATCATCACTTACCATCAGGTGAGATAGTGGTCAAAGGTTAACCTATCAGGCATAAAAAAAAAAAAAAAAAAAAAAAAAAAATCTAAGCAAACTTTTTTTTTTAATATCTTTGTGACTGGACTAGCCCAAGGCCCACCTGATGTTAAGTGGACTAACCTCTGTCTATAACAGACGCATTTCGTCAACAACGAATTGCACTGTGCCCGTCATACCGAGACGTCCAGTTGTTAGGTCTCATTAGCCTGTAATTTTTCTGGCTCTCAAGGATTGCTGCCGGAACACACTGTTAGGTGCTTGGCCTTCTACCATGCGATGAAGCTGATGAAGCCCGCGGCGGGATTCGAACCATGGACCTGCTGCACGGCAGTCCATAGCCAATGCCACCGAGCCTTCACTGCTTCAAAAAACATGTTAAAGAGAAGTAATATTCGTATCGTCGCCGAACGTATATGTTAGTAACGCATCTACGATCTTATTGTGCACAGCTGTGACCTCAGACAACACAAAATGTTAAGAGGTAGCTCTGCGAACAGCGAAGTCAGTTCGGGTAAACTATGCCTGGCCGTGTACATGCATGCACACGCACACACTTACAACGCTTTATGAGAAATCATAAAATATATACTGAAAATACCAAGTTTTATAGTGAAAGGTGTAAGAAACAATTTTCAAGAGATGAAAAGCAAGTTGAAGTCACATTCCACACGTTCTCGTAAGTAACTTGGTCGGTAACGTGATAACGTCGCACACATGCTTAGAAAACTGGCCTGACTCGTGGTTCGCAGAGTTCCGTCTCTACTTTTTAGGGTTCCGTACCCAAAAGGTAAAAACGGGACCCTATTACTGAGACTTCGCTGGCCATCCGCCTGTCTGTCACCAGGCTGTATCTCAAGAACGGTGATAGCTAGATAGTTGAAATTTTCACAGATGATGTATTTCTATTGCCGCTATAACAACAAATACAAAAAACAAAAAAAAATAATTATTTAAGAGGGGCTCCCATACAACAAACTTGATTTTTTTACAGTTTCTTGTCCGATACTAATAACGGTGACAGGTAGATGCTTTTACTATTTACAGAATATTACGGAACCCTTTGTGCGCGAGTCCCACTTGCACTTGGCCGGTTTTTATTTGAACTAAGGCTGTGACCTATTGACATGACTTCTACACTACGAATAAATCTTCACCATTAAGAACTCGAAATTGTCATTATGAACATTTATGTTGTGTAACATAATTACTTGCCAAATGAAACATGAATAAACCGTACGAATCTATTCTTAAAAAACAATAAAATATATAGCCAATAGTAAATAAACATAAATAAACCACAATCTCAGCTGCAAAAATACGTAGAGAATTCAAATTCCATTTCCCGCAAAATCCTGAGGCTGTTCCGCGATTTAACTATGTAATAAATAAGCCCCACCCGATCTGGCAACCCGATAGAATGACATACAGCCCGCAACAGAAGCTAAGGAGAGATCTAATTACTATAAATTTATGTCCTCTTAATCCTACCAGATATTTCTCCAAAAAAATGTAGCTTATCACAAGTTTTTCACGACTGTTTCACCAGCACTTGCTAAATGATGATGTTGTCAAAAGGTTAAGGTTAAACCGAAAGTGGGAGCTCTTAAAACATCTGCTAGAACACACTTAGATGAATGACGATAAATTTTCTATTTGAGGGTGGTAGCCTCTAAGCGACCATTCTCATAATTCCCTACCATTAATTTGGCGACGCTCAAGTCTACGCCAAGATATGAACCATGGACTCCCTGGGTCTAGAGTAATTGCCATTGAGTCACTATTGACTCAGTAAAATAAATATTCGATAGTTCGATGGAATCATGCATGTTCGAGTCTCATTTGCGGAGTTAATTATATTATAAAAATGTTGTAATTAAACAATAATCTGTCATATTATAGCAGAGATATATGTATTATGAAATGATTATCTAAATATCACACTGATATTTTGAAAGCGCAAGTTTGTGAATGTGTTTGTACTTTACGTTTGTTACGTAATGGGGTACTTTTCATCATCATCATCATCCATCTGGCTATAGAGATGGATGGCGCGGGTTCATTTCGAGTTAAGAGGGCCTTTCCCGGTCCGTCTATCTTCAAAGCGAGCATGACTGAAAAGCTTGTTTTTTTTTATCTTTTTTCATCTTCAGCGCTTAGCATTCAACTCTCCGTCTCACTTCTTCCCCCGCATACCTCTTTCCGCAAACAAGCAAGTGAGAATGAGATAACATTTAACGAAAAATAGTGTGCGTAAACTTCATAAAACTTGATCCAGTAATTACGTGTTTTTCAATAAGCCCTTTAAGTTTCTAAAATAAATGTTTGTGATTTAGAATCTCCATTATATTTGCGAAGTTTCTATCAAAATATGTTCTCTACTTTTACAATTTATAAGTATCATCACATTTGCCGAGAGTACAGGTAAAATTTGTGCAAGAAAATAGATTTTTGGAGACTTATATTAAAGTTGTTTCTCCAAATTTAACTTTTTTGTTTGCTTAAAAACCTAGATTAGTGCACAAGGTACCTATTAGCTCAAAAGTTTAAAAGAAAGATCTGTTATCTGTGATATTTCAGTACCCGTATCTCTCATTCTATGATGAAACACAACCGGACAGGGCGGCAAGGGCCTAAATAAGGGATTAACATTTGCTGATGGCTATAAACAAGACGGACGGTCTCGGAATATCTGATCGGTTGGATTGAGACGCTGTACCAACTCGATTTTGCTGTTTACAATATTATGGAAATAACTTGCTTTACATTTTAGTCCCAAACTTGTTCTGTCAGCGGATTTGTCGCAAGGCATTTAGTTATATCGTGCTGCTGTCATGCTCCCTTGAATCTTCTTCAGGCAAGATAAAATAATATTTGGGAGCGCTCGTAGCGAAGTTTACTTAACTGTTCTTAGCCGATCAGCAAAGTTAAGCAACGTCCACCGCAGTCATGAGTTGGATGGGTGACCGCTAGTGACATTACTACTGAGCGCTTCCGTGCTTCGGAGGGCACGTTAAGCCGTTGGTCCCAGTTGTCGTCTTAAGATGGCAGTCGTTAAAGCATGGTGGTAGAGCATTTTGCGAATGCCCGCCTGGCTAGCTACCACCCTCAAGTAGAAAATCTGTCGCCAAGCACTTAACAGTGTGTTCCGGCAGCTGTCCTTGAGAGCCAGTAATTCTAGGTAAGCCTGAACAACATCTTCGACCACATCATCACTTACCATCAGTTGTGACTGTAGTCAAAGACTAACCTATCATGCATAAAAATATATATATATTATAAGTAATATTTCAGGAACAACGTGTTTGTAGTACAACGTAGCTTAAACTATAGGTGTCGCTCCATCCCAATACGATAGTTTAGTAACGATAGCAAGAATTAGAGTTATGAAGCATACCCCGGCTATAGGGGTGGATGGACGCGGGTTCGAATCCTGCACATTACTATAATTTTTTCTCTCGTAATTGAATTGTAATTTTGTAATGTTATCCGCAGAGCAAACGTTATTGCAAACATAACAATATTAATATTTCAGGATAATAAAAAAAACTATACGCGTATAAAATCAAACACGTGTAAAATTGTACGTTTTCAAAAATACCTGCTTAGAAAATAAGTATGAGCTGGAATACCATTATGTTCTTTAAAACTGAACTACCTTGGGAATGAGTCACAAGTCGAATTTGTTATTCCATTCTTTTAACTAAACATTAACCGTACAACCGGCGGCCGCAGTCGCGTGCATATATCAGTTCTCGTTTCAACCATTCGCACTTCGAGGTGTGCGCGTGGAGTACGATTCAATACTTCTTCGTGTTTTTTTAAGTAATGTTTACATAGTATACTGCCAATCTGGCAATTTTTGTAAATCCTTTCTGTCCGGTTGTCTGGAACAAATTGCTTTAAGTAATACGACATTTGTTACATAATTTGTGTGTTAATTTTCACTGCAATGCCAAATAAGAATGTAACTCTCCATCTGTACCCGTGGGTGCCGTAAGAGGCGACTAAGGGTAACAAACCAGAAGGTGGGCAGTAGCACTTTTTGAGGAACTGATATCTCATACTGCGACCCGCCTGCCAAGGGTGGGCATTATGGCAAACCTCCTCTTGATGGGGGAGGCTGTGTTCATCAGTGGACTATCCGGCTAGTACAGTACAGTACCACCTTTCACTCCGCAGATGCAGCTTGTACGCGTTTGTGTGGCATAATTATAGGCAATGCAGACTGATGACGTTTTGAAAACCGAAATAATCTGAATAGCTCAGAAATTCTGGCCCATGCCTCTTGCAGTAACTTTTTTGCCTTTTTACCCATTTTGCTGAACACATGAATGTAATCTTATTTTGTATACTACATGAACTTGACTGTGACTATTCCGGCAGCGTCCCATTGAAGCGCTCGTAGCGAAGTTTGCTTAGCCGTTTTCCCGTCATGAGTTGGATGGGTGACCGCTAGTGACATAGTAACATTATTACTGAGCGTGCACGTGCTTCGGAGGGCAGATTACCTAATCTGTCGGTCCCGGTTGTTATATAGGATCGTGGTAGGGAATTTCTCGAATGCCACATTCAAGTAAAAAATCTGCCGCCAAGCACCTAACGGTGTGTTTCCGCAGCTGTTCTTGATAGCCAATAAATCTAGGTCAGCCTGACAAACATCCCTAATAACATCGTCACTTACCATCAGGTGAGATAGTGGTCAAAGGCTAGCCCATCAACTATAAATAAATAAAAAAACAATCTAGCCAGTCCAACTTCCCAAAACACATAAAGTGCAAAATTTTCTAGTTAATCTATATCTATACATCTTGTCCACACAGTAAGACGATGTATTGAGGTTAAAGCTGTTCTAAATCAATCCCCATCGTTGAAGTAATGAGTTGAATTTGAGGTTTATTATGCAATTGTGTATGATAAGTTGCGATATCAGACTGTAAAGTTTCGGTTCATCCGGTTGGTTCTGGTTCATCCGGTTGCTGTCCGGGTCAGTCCATCTGGAAAGTTCCTCGCGGCAATCAGTCTACTGCTGATACGCTACATTTGTAGTATATGGTAGTATAGGAAAGCGGTTGAAAATATTTTTTTAGAAATGCAGAGGTTGTAGGTTTCATCAAATCTAGACACTAATTTATTAAAGCCGAGATATTTAATATAGAATTATATATTTAGCTTTACACATTCATGATTCGATCACATAATCACTCATCGAAGCGCTTGTAGCGAAGTTTACTTAGCTGTTCTTAACCGATCAGCAAAGTTAAGCAACGTCACCCGCGGTCATGAGTTGGATGGGTGACCGCTAGTGATATTACTGCTGAGCGTGCACATGCTTCGGAGGGCACCACCCTCAATGAGAAAATCTGTTGCCAAACACCTAACGGTGTGTTCCGGCAGCTGTTCTTGAGAACCAGTAACTCTAGGTCTGAACAACAGGTGAGATAGTGGTCAAAGGATCACATAAACGAGGCATTAAAAAAGCACTTACCAACAAATCAATTTTATAGTCAAAGACTGATACACAGTGTAAAAAAGTACCGCTAAAGTTTCCCATTTATGTAAGTACCTACTGTATTGAAGGTTGGATAACCTATTTGATTTGTTGATTGATTCCCCTAATTACCAGATTAACCGGATTTCAATAGTTAATTCCACTGCCCTCTGGATATTCAATAACTAGTGTTGCGGTTTACCGGCTCACACATGACTGGGTTATCTAGAATTGACTTGGGATACCACCATAGTTTAGATATTAGTTACTAAATGTACCCACTGCTACCGATTTACAACGAGAAATATGAAGTAATGAAGAATACTATGATTTTATTTTTATTAAATAAAAAATATGTAATGAAATGATTCAGGCGTTACTTTGCGGAAATCAAGAGAGAGATAGACGATAGAGTCAAGACCTCCTGAGGATGCTTCGTGTAGAAACGAAACGCGTCGAAAATTCTTCCGGTTTGGCTGCATGGCGTTTGTGAAGTCACGTCGGCTTAGCAGGAAAATTAGGTGGAACTCAGATGAAAGTGACAAATAAATAAAATAAAATCCATTTATTTCACAAAATGTCCACAGTACCCATTTAAATCAACTATTGTTAATGACATTGGATTAAGTTTAGTTAGTTAGTACATTAATTAATATTATGATTCATTAAATTAATATTATGGGCATAGAGGTCCTCTAATATATATATATATATATATATTAGAGGACCTCTATGCCCTGAAATACAAGTGAAGTGACTTTTGATATGCATTGAACCAATTTGGGTATTATTAATGTTTTATATTTTCTAATAGACATTTGTAATAATAACAATTGAAATTAATGAATCATAATATTAATTTATGTACTAACTAACAAAACATAATTATATATATATATATTAGAGGACCTCTATGCCCTGAAATACAAGTGAAGTGACTTTTGATATGCATTGAACCAATTTGGGTATTATTAAATATATATATATTTTCATTGTATATGCATAAAGATTTTTTGATGCTACACAGATACCAGTTTAACGGACGGTTAGACGGAAGACGGTTATTTATTGTAATTAAACAACTTTAAACGGATTAAAGCACGTATATTTACAGTCACCCCGTGACCACGATAACTGCGGTATGTGAAACTTCGTGACAAAAAAATAATGATAAATATACGCAATTAGAGCTGTTTAATAACTATGTGTAATAATCGCGAAAACCTCAGAAAACATTACGGTTATATATTTACCTGCTTGAGGTCCTAAAGGACAACAGAGGGCAAAATAAACCTCATAAGCAGCATGCTACGATATACGCCAATGTGAACAGGGTGCTACTAAAAATTGTGCAAGGTTCTTTACAATCTAAACGACCTGATTACCTAACATGTGAGTAATAAAATTACAGTTCTACAAAGACCACAATCTTCTTTGAATAGATTCCGCACCAGTGAGTACACAATTCGACTCATTCCGGATATTTCTCATTACATACTAGCATCCCAATCGAAGGGTATCAAACGCCTGTTGGGTAACGATAAAAGCGGAATATTCGTACTTAATAGCTAAAACCGGTATTGCCTTCCGCACATAATAGTTTGGTCCGGAATGGGTAATAAAGCTAAGTAACCTTACCAAGTGAATTTTAAAACTGATTATAAAATTTTATTGAGTTTCAATATGCATGAGGGAGATATGTTAATTCAATGGTAAAGTGGCACTTAATCGGAAATGTTGGGCTCTAAAATGTCCTTCTTATTTGAGGGGCTGTACAGTGCCTGGCATAGCACTATAAGGACTGTTCAATTATCCTATTGTGCATATGGAAAAGGTGACTTACTAAATTTAGGTAGTACTGAGCAGCATGCCAAAGATAAGGTTGACGTGAGTAGGGTGTGGCTGAACATTATAATTATGATGTTAAGTAAGTTCAGAGGCATAAATCGTCATAGCTGTAACACAGGAAATACTAGCACTAATACTAATAAGCCTCCTAAACCACACTTGATACTATCACTAATATTATGAATGCCAAAGTTTGTTAGTGTGATTAGATTAAAGCCAAAGTTTGTTAGTTGTGAGTAAGGATGTGAGTGTTTATGTCTGTACAACGTCCGGAACACACCGTTAAGTGCTTGGCGACAGATTTATGCTTGCCTAGCGGACATTTGCAAAATGCCCTACTACCATGTTATAACGACTGCCATCCTAAGACGACAAACGGGACCGACGGCTTAATGTGCCCTCCGAAGCACGGTAGCACTCAAGAGTAATGTCACTTGCGGTCACCCATCCAACTCATGACGCGGCGGTAAATTTGCTGATCGGTTAAGAACAGCTAAGAAAACTTCGATTTGAGCGCTTTTAAGGTGTTTTATATGTTACAGACATTGACCTATATATACTAGACGCGACATCTCAAACGAGGATAGTCGACCAAGGGTTCGATTCTCTTAGCTATTGAAGGGCGTTAACGCAACTTAATTGCATGAAAATTGTAGTTTTTGACAGTATCCATAGTCTGCCCGCTATTTAGGTTCGATCGCAAGTCAGTGGCTTGCTATCAATAGTTTTTGACATATTTGGTATTCTGTAAGCTATTTTGTTGTGATTGCGTAGCTACAGTGGCATAAAACATTTTGGAGAATAATAGATAGAAAAATAGCTAAATGACTTAAATATATTTATTTAACGTATTTTTTGCTAGAAAACCACTGTATTGTTGTTTTAACTGATGCTTGATTGATAGGTGTTTTCATTATTATTTCAGTAGCAACATTTGCAAGCCATAGCACAGCCATACGATAGCGACGCGATTGCTATGAGAATTGGGGCCCAGATTTCTAGTATTTACAGATGTTTTTAACTATGTGATATTTACCAAACAGCTCAAAGAGCTTATTCTGATGTGTAGTGGCCAACAAATATCCTTAAGAGTGTAATCAAACCCGCTCCTGAAGAGAGACATGACCGTATCAAAGAGAATTTCACTGCAGAGCTACATATACCAGGAAACCGGCGCGACTCAATGGAACTATCTATAGATTCCCTTTGATCATCGAGCCAAGGACTAAATCACGATTATATATACATGGTATTAATACAGGCTGCTTCTAATTTGGGATAATATAGCGGGAGGTTGAATAAATAACTAACATTTAAAGTACTTTTCTTTCTCTCTTGAAGCGCTCGTAGCAAAGATTGCTTAGCTGTTCTTAACCGATCAGCAAAGTTAAGTAACGTCCCGCCTGGCTAGCTACCACCCTCAAGTAGGAAATCTGTCGCCAAGTACCTATCGGTGTGTTCCGGCAGCTGTCCTTGAGAGCCAGTAATTCTAGGTTAGCCTGAAGAACACCTTCGACTACAATATAACTTACCATTAGCCTTATTGTATTTGTATTTGTTTCTATGTACTAGGCATAATATCTATTGTAAAGATAGAAAATGGAGTTAGTAATTCATAATATTTGTTTTCCAAAAGATTAAAATGGCAATGGATGTTACGGCAGGCGAACGAATAATTTACAAAAGAAATATCAGAATGGTACCCCTGAGATGGTAAAAGGAGTAAAGGGCGTTAACAAAAACGCTAGGAAGATGAATTAAAACGAATCGCCGGTCCAGAATGGATGCGGATTGCGAGAGATAGAGAGTTGACAATCTTTAGAGGTCTTTGTCGAAGGACAAGCTGGAGAGGAAAAATAAAAATAAATCGATCGTCAGTAACATAACATCCAAATATTGTTTCCTAAGTAATAAAGGCTAAGTATATTTTATTCATTATATTTTAACCTACGAATAAATAACTATTTCTTCGTAGATTTTAACTGTCTTAAGTAGAAAGTTTTTTTTTTTTTTTTTTTTTTTTTTTTTTTTTTTTGTTAGAAATGCAGCACAAAAAGAACAATCTACTCTTATTCGGAATACAAGAAGGAGATAAAGATGAAATTAACCTCGTTTTATCCATGAAAGAAAAAATTAATTCATATCTTTCATTGAATGTTCAGGAACAAGACATCGTAAAAGCATATAGAATTGGCATCTTCAAAACCAACGGCACTAGACCGATCCTTATTAGCTTTACAACTAATTGGAGAAAAAATGAAATTTTACTAAACAAGAAAAAATTTCCGAAAGGAATATATGTAAAAGAGGACTTCACCAAAGAAATTATAGAAACAAGAAAAGGGCTCCAGCCTAAATTGGAAGAAGAAAGGAATAAAGGTAACATTGCCTACTTAAGAGGCGATAAACTCATAATTAAAAAACAAAATGATATGAACCGCGAAAA
Organism: Plagodis pulveraria; assembly: GCA_963890685.1. Classification (NCBI taxonomy): domain Eukaryota; kingdom Metazoa; phylum Arthropoda; class Insecta; order Lepidoptera; family Geometridae; genus Plagodis; species Plagodis pulveraria. The sequence continues at coordinate 21,515,471 of OY982972.1, forward strand.
GAGGAAAAGAGAGCCTTCTTCGTCTCCCAACTTGGAACCTAACACACAGACCATTTCATCCTCTTCTACAGCTCCCAAGAAAATTTCGATAAATGCGTTTGATTACTTGGGTCGTGCGAGAAGCAACTCGCTAAATTTACCCAAAGAAAAGAACAGTAGCTAGCAACTAAAGAAGAACGAAAACCGGAAGAACAAAAACAACACCAAAAACGATAATACTCAAATAAATTTTAAAAACCCTTCCCCAAGCCGACTGGTCACCGTGGGGAAGCATGACCACAACCCTCCAGTAAATACAAAAGATAACAACAAACCTCTCAAGATAGGAACATTTAACGTAAGATCTCTCTCCTCAACAGAAAAATACTTAGAACTGATATACTCACTACGAAAGATTGAAATTGATATACTAGGACTGACAGAAGTTCGAAGAATGGGCTGTAACATAGAAGAACACGTTGATTACATATTTTGTTACAAAGGTGAAACACCAGGCCTATACGGAGTGGGCTTTTTGATAAAAAAGAAGCATAAAAATAGGATACTACATTTCTCAGGCCTTTCTGAAAGAGTCGCACTACTGCAAATTGAAATAAACAATAAAACACTATCCATTATACAAGTATACGCCCCAACCGAGAGAGCTTCACAAAAAGAAATGGATATTTTCTACAAAACTTTACAGCTAGCACAAGATCAGGCAGGAGAAAATGTACTTGTTGTTGGCGATTTCAACGCGAAAATAGGCCAAACCAAAGAAAAAGACAACTTGATACTTGGGAAATTTGGATACGGAAATAGAAATGACAGAGGTGAATTACTAATACAATATGCTTTAGAAAATAAACTATCAGTCATGAACACATATTTCAAAAAGAGAAAAAATCGTAAGTGGACATGGCTTTCTCCTGACGAAAAAACGAAAAACGAAGTAGATTTCATCTTGTCAGATACACCAAAAAATATAAAAAACGTTGAAGTTCTACACGGATTAGGATTTAGATCTGATCACCGCTTAGTAAGAGCAACATATATAACAATAAAAGAAAAAAAGAGTCGGATATCATTCCAATCGCAACCAAACTCACTTAAAACAGCAGAAGACATTACCCGATACCTCAAAAACTTGGAACTAAACATAGAAGACCTGAAAATACAAGACGAAGAAGAAGATATCCAAACATTCTACGACAAATTAGAAAATATCATTAAAAGAAGTATGACACCAAGACGAAACAATGAAAAAATAAATACTACAGAAAAAATCCTCAGCAAATCTACACAAGATCTTATAATGAAACGCACAGAAATTTTGAGAGAGAAACAAAAAACGAAAGCAATGAAAAAAGAACTGAGTACATTGTACAAACTAACTAACAAGGCTATCAAACAAGACTATAAAAACTACAGAAATAAGATAATAGAAACTAACTTACATAAATATAAAAGTACAAAAAAAGCATACAAGCAACTGACTACACACAAAAAGTGGATCCAAAATCTAAAAACAAATTCAAAAGAAACTAAAACCAGACAAGATGTCATGAACTGTGCTACTAAATTCTATAGACAACTGTATGAAAAAGAAACAAACAAACAACTAAATCTAAATTCTCTGCCCCTCAAAAAATCACGAGAAAGCCAGGAAATTACTAACTATAACGACTTAACAACAATTACTGCCGCAGAAGTTATAAAACATATACAAAAATAAAAACAGATAAAAGTCCTGGGCCTGATGATATTCACAACGAAGCTTTAAAAACTGGCGTCACTCTTCTAGCACACCCACTCTCCTGCTTGTTTAATAAAGTTTTAGCTTCCGGCCAGGCACCTATACAATGGAAGAAGTCTGATATTATCCTACTATACAAGAAAGGAGATCCACAAGACTTAAGTAATTACCGTCCAATTAGCCTCCTCCCAAGCGTGTACAAATTATTTACATCGATCCTACAAACCAGAATGAGCCCAATGATTGATAGCCACCAGCCGATTGAACAGGCGGGATTTCGTCCTGGCTTTTCTACAACAGATCACATACATGTCGTACAACAGGTTATAGAAAAATTCAAAGAGTTCAATAAGCCCCTATATATTGCATATATAGATTACGCCAAAGCTTTTGACACCATTTCCCAAGACTCTATATGGGAAGCCCTACAAAAATGCGACATAGACGAAAATTATATACGGGTGCTGAAAAATATCTATGAAGGCAGCTCCAGCAAAGTCAAATTGGAGAAACGCGGACCAGACATACCAATCTGCAGAGGAGTGAGACAGGGAGACCCTCTATCGCCTAAGTTATTTTTAGCAGTGCTACAAGGCATCTTTGATAATATTCAATGGCAGACAGAAGGCATAGATGTAAAAGGTAAAAGACTGACACACCTAAGATTCGCTGATGATATTGTCCTCTTCGCAGAAACGAGTAAAAAACTAGAGAAGATGATCCAATCATTAAGCAACGAAAGTGAGAAAGTAGGTCTCAAAATGAATGAGGAAAAAACTAAAGTAATGACAAACAGCATCAAAACCGCAATAAATCTGAAAGGGAGACCGCTAGAGTATGTAAACAACTATATATACTTGGGAAAACTAATATCATTTGGAGATAAATGTGGAGAGGAAGAGATCGAACGAAGAATAAACCTGAGCTGGAAAAAATTCTGGTCCTTAAAAGAAATACTAAAAGGCAATGCCCCACTGCACCTCAAAAAGACAGTTCTAGACACTTGCATTCTACCAACCCTCACTTATGGGTGCCAAACATGGGTCTACAACACTAAAATAAAATCCAAACTTGTGATGTGTCAAAAATCGATGGAGCGAAGTATTTTAAAAATCAGAAAAATTCACAAAATAAGAAGTACACACATAAGAAGAAAAACAAATTTAGTAGACGCTTTACATTACGCTCTGAAGCTAAAGTGGCGATGGGCAGGGCATTTAGTAAGATACAAAGACAAGAGATGGACTTCAGAGACAACTAAATGGAAAGGACCACTGGGAAAAAGAAGAAAAGGTCGCCCAATAAAAAGGTGGATTGACGACATCATAAACATAGCGGGAAACGATTGGATGACCAAAGCCAAAGACAGAGATACTTGGACTAAGCTGGAGGAGGCCTATACCCTGACAGGGGTTCCAATACTTGAAAAAGCGTAAATTCAGATTTATAAAAAGTTAATATTAAATGTTATTCAATACCCTAATTAAAACTTTGTAATATTTAAGATGTATTGGAAATAAACAGGCTTATTATTATTATTATTATTATAAGTAGAAAATCATATTTTCCCATTATAAAGGTTAGATACATCAGTTCATTCTTTAGAAAAAAGAAACTCTTTTAGGATCACTTGGGTTCTTAAATTAAAATGATATGCCTTTGGCCACACAATCTCACCTAGAGATAAGTTATGATGTAGCCGACAAAATAGTATGATTTAATAAGAAACATCGAAAATTCTAACAAAGTCACATGTTTTAAGAGAATATTTTGGTCTTTTAGTGCATGAATTTTGACATTTTGTTAGTCCTTATCACCCGATGTCTAATTATTATCCATCGGGTACAGTTGTAGTCTGCCCAATTAATTTCAAATTGAGAATGTCACTCACCTAAGTCCATAGTGACCAATAAAACAAAACATAAACACAGAGCGTTCATAAACCAGTCATTTCTAATATTTAGTACCCAGTCCAGTTTCACAAACTAAGCGGATTCCCAATCAGATCTAATTCCCAAACAGCTCCAACGGCGGTTCCCAAACAGCCCCAAGGAATGATCATATAATAAACAGTTCCTTTGGGACGAAACAACCTGCCAACTGTAATTTACAACTGTTCATTGGAGTGTTATTGATGACTTCATTTTGCACTTGACTTCGCCCGCGTTGATTTCAGTATTATTATTACCCCAAGATAACTAAATAGTTGCCGTGTGAGCATTTAAGAACTAAATTTAAGTCCAAAAACAAATAATATCCTAAGTCCCCGGAAGGACTTAAAGATTTAATTGGCAAATTTTAATTTTACGAGACGATTGCCATGTGTTTTTTTTTCTGAGAGGAGCAGGTTCTTAATTATTTTTGATAAACCCAAGAAGGCCTTACGAATTTATTTATCTTCTTGTGCCGCTTGAGTTTAGTTATTGTGGAAACTTTCAAACAATTGAAGTATATTATTATTAGTAGTAGATTAATTTTTCAAACACTGTAACTTTAGTAGACCCGTGCACGAGAACACGATCACTGCAAAGTGTTATCACAAACTAGTGAAATCCGTAAAGTTGTTTATTGTTTATGTGTTTTAATCGCTAAACCTTAGAAACTAAAACACAGCATGTTGGCATTTTTGCATGGTGGAAGGGCATATTGCGAATGCTCGCCTTGCTAGCTACCACCCTCAAGTAGAAAATATGTCGCCAAGCACCTAACAGTGTGTTCCTTGAAAGCCAGATAAATTACAGGCAAGTGAGACTTAACAACTGTATGTCTCAGTGTGACGAGCGCAGTGCAATTCGTCACATGACGAAATGCATTTGTTAAAGGCAGAAGTCGTTCCGTCACAATAAATAAAAAAAAAATATGTTGTAAATTTACCGTATTTAATCATATTCCGTTAAGGTACTGAAATGAAACACTTCTTTCGACAGTAGTAACTTATAATTACTTCCACAATAATATATCTGTGCAGATTACTGTGGAAGTATTAAAGATGTAGATATAGACCACAAAAACTTAATCTTTACTAAGTCTTGACTGAACCAGAGCTCAGCACGGAATGAGCCTCTAAAACTGCCTCTACCTCCGAACGTCATCTTTCTTTGTAGAAATCAAATCATTACTTATAAAATTAAATATTCTTACTGCGAGTCCAACCAGTTTCCGTCAATTGAACACCTTTTAAATAAATAGTATCAATAAAAATACTGAAATCATGACAGTATGTGACAAAGAGCATTACTGTAAAATCAGGAGTCCTTCAAAGATACAACATGCATAATGATATCCTTAGACATAAGTTTGTAAGTATGTCTGCCTTCATACTTCAATGCGGATCAAAACAATAATTTAATCAGCATCAATACTTCCTAGTTCAAAAGACCTCTTTCTTCCTTTGACCCAATAATAAACCCAATATGCCCACTTTTCTCAACTATTACTGAACCCTCCTTAACAATCTAAAGAAATTCCACGAAAACACGTCCCTCACCACAAGAAAGGTCCTAAGTGGCTAAGCTTAAAAAGATATACCAAGTTTTTCCAAGAACAGCCTAAAACTAATGCAATAGGAAACTATTCAAAAACGCTGCCCTTATGTTTCCTCTACAGGGGTTATAGGGGACATCACATATTGATAAGCTGACGCGGGAGCGATTTGCAAAGTAATTTTACTGATCGGATATAGAGTTAGACAGAATAACGAATAGCTCAGCCAAAATTTTTATCACTGTCATGGATAGTAGTTGTTTTATAAAAAAAATAACAAATAAATGGAACCGACTTCAATACTCAAATGTGTGAAATAACTTGTTGAAGTCGGTACCATGATGGTTCAAAAGTACCTGAAGTATCACAATATTGTGCGCACGGTATCGACTTTGACAAGTTATTTCACACATTTGAGTGTTGATGTTTTTATGTTCCATTTTTTTGGTAAACATTCTTTTTACTCTTTTTAGTAACCCTTGCTACTTATGGGATCATCAAAACAACAATAACTGTAAACTCCAATGAGTGTAACTCAAAAACGGCTAAACCGATTTTGATGAAATTTAAATTGGACCACACGGCAAGCATCAGCATTAAAATAAAAAAAGAATCATTAATATTGGTTAAACGGTGAACATAAAAACAAACAATAATAATAGTAACATACTAATTGTGTTCCTCCTCCTTTTTTTGAAGTCGGTAAAATTTACGGTAAGAATTACTAACGTAGGCAACTTTTGTTGGAAATTCTTCTATACATATCGTTCTATATTGTTCCACCAGCAATGAATATCAAGAGAGTTGACCTCTGGGCCTTATGACAAGGATGGTTTATTATTGCAAGTTAATTTATAGTTTCAAACTTCTAACTTTCATTACTTTAAACTTTAACTTATCATTTTTTTTAATTTATATCATGGTAGAGAATTTTGCTAATGCTTACGTAGCAGCTACCAAGTAGTAAATCAGACACCAAGCACCTAACAGTGTGTTCCGTGAACTGCTAGCAAACAGCTCTAGACAGTTCTATTACTGGACAAACTAGACATAAGACGTAACTTCTCCGATTGCTGCAATGGCAGTGTCGAGAATAACACTGCTTCTGTAATTGTTTTTATGTTATTGTGACGGAACAAGCTCGAGGCGCACCTGATGTTAAGCGGACTAACTTGTGCCTATAACAGGTGCATTTCGTCATGAGGCACGAATTGCAATGCGCCCGTCACCTTGAGACATAGTTGTTAAGTCTCATGTGCCTATAATTTCACTGGCTCTCAAGGACTGCTGCCGGAACACACCGTGTGGTGCTTAACGACAGATTTTCTACTTGAGGGTGGTCGCTAGCCAGGCGGGTATTCGAAAAATGCCCTTCCACCATGTGGTGAAGCTCAAGCCCGCGGCGGGATTCGAACTCTGGACCTGCTGCGCGGCAGTCCATAGCCAATGCCACTGAGCCATCACTGCTTCAAAATGATTGTAATGGTCAGGCGTTACGCATACCATAAGGCAGGTGACTTCTCAGTCTCAAACATAAAGACAATTATTTATATTCAACAATGACGACTACTTTTTACATAAATAAACAACTTCAAACAGAAAATGCTTAATAAAGTAAATAAACTAACCCATCGCATACAGTTGTTTTTAATTAATTATAATGAATTTTACATCGCATGTAAACATGTAGTCGAAGCCAAATATATACGCATTAGGTATGACTAAAATACTAATCGTCATATTTCACTGAATTTTAAATGTTCCCATTTAAAATTAACACGAAAAGCTACTAGCCTGCGAATATGAAAAAAATAATCTTCTAAATCACATCAAAACCTAGTAAAAAGTTATGATATGAAGTAAAACACAAAAAATACATAGTAATTAAACAACTTTAAACGGTTTAAATCGCGTATATTTATTATTATTACGTTTTGAGAGTCACCCCTTGACCTCAATCACTGCAAAGTGTTTGAAACTTCGGGACAAAAATAATGATGAATATATGCGATTTAAACCGTTTAAAGTTGTTTAATTACTATGTGTTATAATCTCGAAAACCTAAGACAACATTACACAAAATATACATTTGCAATGAGAACATCTTTATTTAATTCTATTAAAAAACCATAACTGTCTTTACCAAATTATAAATTAACGAGAGAAAAATAGCAGGCGCTATTGCGCTATAACAATATTAAAACAATGACTGTTGAGCATGTCATCCATTAACTCCCTAGGCAATAACACCAAAACTACTTTATACACAGAAGTAACAAGGTATACCATGAACAAGCAGACATGTTATGTTAGCTGGTCATTCATCAAAACGCGACATTGCGTGTCGCTTCGAATGTGAAGGTCACGAAAAGCTGGAAATACTCGTACTCGCAACTTTTCATAAATGATATTTCTTACATGTCTCTTTATTTCTTTTACTTTGTTTTTGTAAAAATAGAAAATCATTGTTTCTGAACAGTGAATTATTTCGACGTGAATACGTCTTTAAAATTGCTTCCATAGGGACGCAATTAAAAAAAAAATGATATAAAGGGTTATTGGTAAAATGCTAACAACCTCTTAGGGTTGACTTCTGATAGTCCAAAAAAACATTTTGAGTTTTTTTTTTGTGTATTTGACGAATAAGCACGAGGACTACCTGATTTTAACAGTCTCTTGTGCCTGTAATTTATTATTTCATATTTTTTATTACTTCCGAGCAAAGAGCACCCGTGAAATAATAAATTACAGGCACAAGAAACTTTTCATATCAGGTGGTCCTCGTGTTTATTACGACAGATAGACATAAAACCTCTCAAAATGGCAACTACCCCCTAAATAGGGGAGGCTGTGTTCAGCAGTAGATGATCCGGCTGATACGGTATACTGTTCTGTTTCTGCCGGATAGTCCACTGCTTAACATAGCCATCTGGGGGGGAGTTTGCCATAATATCCCGTTTTTTAGTACGGAACCCTAAAAATGTTTGTCCCAGTTGATTTTGCCCAAAGTCAAAGCATTAATATAATGTCTAATCCAAGAAAATCCATCGGGAATGCAGTCTCCTGCCCCGATTTGAACTAAACATTTGCAATTTTAAGCATTTAAGATTCAGTTTCATGTTTAAAATCGGAAATAGAAATGGCAATGGCCGCCCTTGCCGATTTTTTTGGGTTCTCGTGATATTAATCCTTCCATTTTGCAAATAATTTACCAATTTCAAAATGCGTTTTAGTATTTACGGTTAATCACTTCATTTCAGTCGGGGGTGAACTGAATATATTATTAATTCCTAATGTTGTCTTAGGTTTTCGCGATTATTACACATAGTAATTAAATCAGTCACCCCGTGGCCACAATCACTACAAAGTTTTTGAAACGTCGGGACAAAAATAATGATAAATATACGCGATTCAAACCGTTTAAAGTTGTTTAATTATTTTTTATTCCTTTTTCAACCAAAACTCCGTCATGGGTTCTTTTTAATTATATTATAATTATCTGTACCACGTGGTTTTCAAGAAAAAATGTGACATATATAATATTTCAGGTACTAAACAATCTGTATACTAAATTACATCAAAATCCGTTTTGCCGTTTGAGCTTAAAATAGAAACAAACATACAAACACACACAGACTTTCGCCATTATAATATTAGTGTAATTAAATTAAATTTTCTTTTTATTGTACGAATGATTTGACAGGCTCATATAAGGGTGACAAATTTTAACCCTTGTCCTTAAAACCATCTCATTTTAAGCTTTATCTTACATCTAATCGCCCTCTTTTCGCGCCCTTTTCACGCCCTTTTTTCATTACGCTTGTTATGTGATTTGGAGGGTTACCTCCTTAACAATATCTGGTAAGACCTGTTTTTTATTTGATAAGAAATAAATAAACACCTTATGAATAGGCTTCTAATTTGTCAAGGCACTTGGTAGGTACATATACTCAAAAGACGCTCCATACTAAAATGCTAAGTTATTATCTCTGTATATGATTTTATTATGAATTAGTTAAATTCATGTATAAGTATGATGTAAAATAATTGAAGACGCCAATAGGACTGATATGAAATTCAATAAGGTGTAATAAGTGTACCAAAAATACGAGGGCGAAAAATTTTATTTTTACCGAAGGGTCAAATATTTCTATAATGTACATAAAAACTAACGTGAGTTGACATAATTATTAACTATTATACCGGCTAGCACTCACGGTGTTTGGTCGTAATCTCCGACCGGTGTTCGAGCTGTAAAGATGCTCATTCTCAAGGAATGCGGGCAGCTTCGAGGGCTGCTAGACGCGCACTGCGGGCCGCTGCTCGCAACGCCTTCTGCGAAACTTGAGGAACGGCGGGCAGCAATGGTATCGCAGGTAGGGAAGGGGTGCGTGCGTCACTGTCGCTGTCTTCACTGCACTCGTCAAAAGTATGTGTAGGGTCTCCGCACACTATAGCAACTACGTCTGATTCGCGGGTGAACAGTTTGGCACTGGTCGAGGCACAATTAAGCACCGGTTTCCATGCAGATGGTAAAGTCCAGCCACCGTCCCTATTAAAATTTGGATGACGATTTATTTCAATAGCCTCACGTACTTTCCGCGGCACAAAATACTTTTCTCTCGCTAGTACGGATGCCTTATCAAACCGTATGAAATGTTTCGTATCTCTAATCAGGGCGTGCTCGGCTATTGCGGATTTCTCAATCTCTAGGTTTTTAATGCACCTGACGTGCTCTGTCAACCTCGTAGCGATGTTTCGTCGTGTTTTCCTCGAAGCTGCCCGCATTCCTTGAGAATGAGCATCTTTACTGCTCGAACACCGGTCGGAGATTACGACCAAACACCGTGAGAGCTAGCCGGTATAATAGTTAATAATGTACATAAAGTTCAACAACCTCATTGAGAGCACATAGTGTCTTATTCAATGGCTACCCAGCTTTAAGAACACTACAGCTGAGCTCTGAGAATAGCCTCGTCAGCTACGAATTAAAATGTAATAATATTAACGTCAACCTCAAAAATAGCCGAACGCAAGTGTTACAGCGGCGGACGTGGTATAAAAAAGTGTTCAGTGCGGCGCGAAAACATAGTTCCGATCCCCTTGACTAGGTCCAATTCCCCCACTGTCTCTCGGAAGCGAGACAAGCCGAGGTCCGAACCATACTGGTTCCCTTGAGCTCGCTGTCAACCCCCCCGATAGGAAGCGGTGCGTTTTCGGCGCCCGCAGGAGACAGAGGTATAAGACGCTTTTTGCCTTCTACGCCCGTCTCGGGAGAAGTGCCTTCGTGCCGGGCTATAAGAGGGCCTTCCTTCGCCCAAAATCCGGTGAAGTTGTATGTCCGAAAGCGGTAGACAGCATCTAAGTCATCCATAAAAAAAAGCGTGACAACATTAATGCGACGCAAGCAATCGGATGCGATCAGTTCTAAGTGCTAAATTAATTAACTATTCCAATCGAATTTGGTAGAACGTGTTTTGTTGTGAACTTGATGAGTCCGAAATCAAAAAGGTAACTGTATGAGAATTAAGGTACAAGTTGGTAGCGGACGACATGAAGCTGCAGCAAACGACGTGTCGCAGCGACACTACTGGTTTCTACGTATTTCTATGAAATTCCCTCCGTAGTTAGCGACATGAAGCTAGCGACCGCGTCGTCTGCTGCTGCTGCGTGCAGTCGAGTACCAACTGGTACCTTAACGCTTCTTTACATATTTATTAGTAGCTCATCAGGATTGTGACGCAAGTTCCGCGACGTTCCTAGGGTTTTGATATAATACAATTTATGAGATCTCAGTCTACTGTAAAGCACAAGCAAACGGTGTGTTCCAGCAGCTGTCCATGAGAGCCGGTACTTCTAAGTTAGCCTGAACAACATCTTCGACCACATCATCACTTACCATCAGGGGAGATAGTGGTCAAAGGCTAACCTATCAGGTATAAAAAAACACTATATCAGCTCTTCATATTACGCAAATAAACTTTCATAGTAGATTATGATACAAGTGAGCTAAGTTGCTCATTATACACGAGGTTGTGTGTTGCTCGAGCCGTAGGAGAGGGTGTAATGCTTGATTACATATAAACCTCTTTGATTTTACAAATCTGTTTTACCCGGTTAAATTGAAAATGCTCTGTTTACTCGCATAAAATTTGTAGTTAGGTACTAACTTAACTTTGTAGGGATAAATTACCCGATTAAATTGAAAATGCTCTGTTTACTCGCATATAATTTGCAGTTAGGTACTAACTTAACTTTGTAGGGATAAATTACCCGATTAAATTGAAAATGCTCTGTTTACTCGCATATAATTTGCAGTTAGGTACTAACTTAACTTTGTAGGGATAAATTACCCGATTAAATTGAAAATGCTCTGTTTACTCGCATATAATTTGTAGTTAGGTACTAACTTAACTTTGTAGGGATAAATTACCCGATTAAATTGAAAATGCTCTGTTTACTCGCATATAATTTGAAGTTAGGTACTAACTTAACTTTGTAGGGATAAATTACCCGATTAAATTGAAAATGCTCTGTTTACTCGCATATAATTTGAAGTTAGCTAGTAACTTAACTTTGTAGGGATAATTCTATTACGCACTAGTGTATAATATTACTATGCACGAGGGTGTTATAGTTCGGTTTATGGCCCTAAGAACGATATAATAAAGCTCACTTTACGAGCAAGGGTGTTGAAAATATTTTTTGGGTATATATAATGTTAAGAATATACTTTTTATCGCTTCTCGCTTCGCTTATCAATGCCCCAGTCTACTCATTTATTCCAGCTTAACGCTGACACGGTCCGGATTCTGCCTGTCAGAAACTAGAACCCATATCCAAAACACAAGATGGATGAATGTACATAACATAATGCGAACAATATCGCGAATGAATACGCAATATTGTTTTATAATTTCGTTATGTTATCTTATGGGTTTCTATTTTAATATTTTTTATTTTTGCTATAAAGCATGCTCTGCGTTACATTACAAAATTACAAATTTACAAGATGGAAATATATATTCAATGTGCGGGATCCATCCTCACGATGCTTAAAAGAACGAGAGTAAAGAGTTATGAGTCATTGTCATGTTAGCTCAGTCGGTCAGAGCATACCCCGGATATACGGGTGGATGACGCGGGCTCGAATCCCGCACATGACTATAATTTTTCCTCTCGTTCATATGTAATTATGGGTTTCGTTTGGATCTTTACAAATACATTTTTATACCATGCCATAGCTACAAGTATGACTTATGGTGTTGAAAACAGAGCTTTTAATATATATAAATATGTATATTGATTTTAATGACACCGAGTTAAACATGACTGACGGAGCGAGCCCTAAGGGTGGGCAAAGCGTCTTTGTTGCAGTTTCGGCAAAAATGCTCGCATTTCTCAACCGATTCTCGTGAAAATTTGTTAGAAGTTTCGATAACTGTACAAATTTATCGTCGATCTAGTGTTTAGTTTTTTTTTCTAAACCACGTACAAGACTTTGCAATTGAAAACATGGTGATAAAAAAATATATGAATTTGAAGTTGAAGCCACTTTCTATTGATAATTTTTGAGTATTTTTTTTCCAAAAATATAATTTTACGCCTACAAGATGTGACAAGTAATTTGCTATTTATCTTATAATTTTACTGCAATTCGATAAACAGAAACAAATCATGCAAAATATTATGATAAGATCATTACAAGGCCGACATGAACATGTTGTTAAAAACTCCTTAATTATTAATGAAAATAGAATTAGGTATAGAGTTAGTAGGCCCCCCACTAGGTGGACTGACGACATCGTTAAAGTCGCGGGTAGCGAATGGTTACAAGCGGCTAATTCTATAGATTAAATAAGTAGATGGAGTAGGAGTAAGATATTAAGTATTTTATTTATAGAAATAAATAATAAAGGCACCTTCAAATTTTAAAAAGTCGAGATTTTATGTTCTATCGCAAAAAAGAAACTAGTTACGAATCTGGATTTCCGATGAAATGAAATCTCTGATTTATAATGTAGTATCAATGATCGAAACCAATAATCATTGTATTTTTACGGGCTGATGCTGTGTAAAAGCGCGGTTCCACTCACAATTGGCCATTTTAAATCATAAAAACCTCTAACATAAACATTTAAATAACGTCCATTAGGTTAATTAACAAAATATTACGAAAATACAAAATTACGAGAGGAATTTCGCATGGTGGTAGGGCATTTTGCGAATTCCCGCCTGGCTAGCTACCACCCTCAAGTAGAAAATCTGTCGCCAAGCACCTAACGGTGTGTTCCGGCAGCTGTCCTTGAGAGCCAGTACTTCTAGGTTAGCCTGAACAACATCTTCGACCACATCATCACTTACCATCAGGTGAGATAGTGGTCAAAGACTAACCTATAAAGCATAAAAAAATAAATAAAAAAAAATAAAAAAAAAGGAAAAATTATATTCATGTGCGGGATTCCCACCCGAGCCATCCACCCTAATCCGCAGTAATCCACAGAGCATGCGTTATAGCATAAATAAAAAATACTACGAACTATAAACAACACTACAGTTACTATAATGATAGCATTTAGATCCCTATAAGTCATTGCAGACTCATAGGCAGTCCAAATGCTCCAGCCCACTACCAGTTGGCAGCGTGCCCAGCATGCCGGCATTGCCCAAATGGATTGCAATGCTTATTATTTGAGCTAAATAGGTACTAGCAGTTGATCACGCAATCGACCAAACGCTCTGATAAGTTTATTTTTATTTAACTGAATATAAAGTAAATACGAAATCAAATTATGAAATCCCTGTGCTCCAATTCAATTGGAAATTGATACAAAAAGTAACATATCAAACACAAGTGAAAAACTTCAAGGTATGTTTACATTACAGATCCTTTGAGTCGGCCTTAAAAAAATTGGGTTCGAACTTGGATTCCCTTTTCTTTGGCTTCCTTTGTGAAACTTTTATGTTAGACAAATCCACTAAAATTGATTGGAAAATATCTTTCTTTATATACTTTTGAGATGAAAAAGATTCGAGGAACTTCGTATGCTGAATATAATTCTCCATATAATATTATTATCCTCTTCCAAAAAAAAATAACAAGGTTCTCAGACCACCGCTATATTTATAATGAAGCCTTTTTTACAGGATTATCCAATCTTATATATCCTTTTTTTGTTGGATAGAGTATACCTTCAAGTTGGTTTCGTTTAAACATCATCAATTACGGTGGAACATTTTTTGAAGAACACTCAATTAACAAGCATTGCAATTCAACGGTGCAATTCTGCCAGCATGCTGGGCACGCTGCCAACTGGTAGTGAGCTAGAGCATTTAGACTGCCTTTGAGTCCAAATGCTTTTGTTGTAGTAGCTGTAGTGTTGTATATAGTTCGTAGTATTTTGTGAATAAAGGCATTCCGCCGGTAACAAGAAATAATATGAAACAAATTGCCTTTAATTATAATTTAGGATAGCTTTCAAGATATATTTTATGGCCGCTTATATGTTTTCGTTCTCCTACAGCTGCATTATAATTATTGCAATATGTGACAACTTCAAAAAATTTGTGAAGTTTGATATTGAAGTTTTAAGGTAGAAGTGGTCACTGCTTTAAACTAACGTCGAATTCACTCCTATATTTAAGGCTTGAGTGCACGTAGCGCTTCCATCCATACAAACGTACTTTCGTCATATTTTAAATACCAAGTGTTCAAATTCAGTGACATATATAAACTTGATAAAATTTATAATAATTTATTTTTTGTTTCTTGTACCACAAATACTTAATACCTTCACAGTATTATTCTCCTAATTATAATTTTTCTTCTGAAAAATGTTGCCCTGCTCATGTTTTATAAAATTACCTTTTTTTATAAGCACTTTTAGTATTTAAGCTAACGCGCGGACGTCCGTGATGTCACCGCCAGTCTCAACGGAAGACCAGCGCTGGTTGTCCGCAACTAGCATTATGCTGAGTTGAGGCTGGTTCGTGGCAATACTATCTTTATATTGATAACTACAAATAAGTATAATAACATATAATTTTTTTAATATTGTTGTATATGTAATTGATATTTCATATCCTTGAACCTAATATCTATGCTTCTGGTTTGCCAGTTTTTCGATTTATCAAATGATATTTTACCCCTAAATGTGAACATAACAATTCCGTTACAAAACGATATTTATGTTTTTTTTTTCATAGTTAAATTTACGGTAAACTGAATACACCAAAAGTTTAGATAGGATATGCATGAAAAAGTTCACCAAATTTTTATAATTCGAAGTCACTAAGGTTTGAAGACCAGATCTAAGCAAGCATTTTTAAATAGGTCTTCATTATCTAGGCTAATATCGTTTAAAACACCTAAAACCTATGAAGCGCTCGTAGCGAAGTTTACTTAGCTGTTCTTAACCGAGCAGCAAAGTTAAGCAACGTCGCCCGCAGTCATGAGTTGCATGGGTGACCGCTAGTGACATTACTACTGAGCGCACGCTCAGTGCTTCGGAGGGCACGTTAAACCGTTGGTCCCTGTTGTAGTCTTAGGATGGCAGTCGTTATATCATGGTAGTAGGGCATTTTTCGAATGCCCGCCCGGCAAGCTACCACCCTCAAGTAGACAAGGTCACCAAGCACCTAACGGTGTATTTCGGCAGCGGTCCTTGAAGCCAGTACTTCTAAGATAGCCTGAACCACATCTTCGATTACATCATCACTTACCATCAGGTGAGATAGTGGTCAAGAAACTTATCAAGCATAAAAAAGTACCCTTTGACTGTATGAAAAGTGACCAGCCAGGGTACTCTTAAGCCTCTAATTCAGAATTTAATTCTAAATATACATATAACACGTGTAGGGTCTTAAAACATGATTGGAACTAAACCTGGCCAGCCGGAAATGATTACTGAGTAAGACCCGTAATAAGATTTACATCAAACTTGTAGAAGGCTTTTAGAAGGGCCGTTATAATTCCTGGTACCTCCCATACTGTAATAGACGAAAGTTTACCCATTACATTTACTTACAGTACATAGCTATAGGTGTATAATCTGCACAATATTATACACCTATAGTTATGTGTGTAATTGTGAAGTGTTCGCAGGTTGATAGGTTAGCTTTTGACTACCATCTCATCTGATGGTAAGCGATGATGTGGTCGATAATGTTGTTCAGGCTAACCTAGAATTACTAGCTCTCAATGACAGCTGCCGGAACACACCGTTAGGTGTTTGGTGACAGATTTTCTACTTAAGAGTGGTAGCTTGTCAGGCGGGCGATTGCAAATGCCCTACCATGCTAATTACTGGCTCTCAAAGACAGCGGATAGCTGCTGGAACAACCATGGGTCCTTGGCAACAGATTTCCAACTTGAGGTTAATTACAAGGTACTCTGTACCAGAACTAGGGCCTAATTATATTACTTATTAGGTGCAAATAAAATCTGATTTAAATCTTATAAAAAAGGCAGTTTAGCGATTACCTACATTATATGCATATTTATTACTAACTAAGGTGGTTTGTGACTGATGGACATAACTAACAGCTTTTATTAGTAACACATGTCAATACGTAACCAAAAAACTATCATTCTTCTATGATTCCCATAAGATTTTGTAAGTAACCAATACATCAGCTGTTTGATCTTATACCGGCATCGCGATTCTATCATCGTTCCTCGCGTCACCGGTTAAAAGCTCATCCACACATAATCGAGTCCTAGAAGTCCAGCTCGATTTATGCGCTCCTTCTTACCACATAATTGCAAAATGTGGAATGATCTTCCATCTAGCGTTTTTCCGCAGGGCTACAGTATGCATTCCTTCAAAAAAGGTTTTTAAAAGAGTTTTACAGGGTCGGCAACACGTTGGTAACGCCCCTGGTGTTGCAAATGTCCATAGGCGACGGTAACCGCTTACCATCAGGTTGGCCGTCTGCTTGTTTGCCAATCCATTACATAAAAAAAACATAATTACATACATTACATACATAATTGGGACACTAGTGTCCAGTGTATACGTACGCAGTCCAGAATCCAGAACTGAAACTGCCACTTCTAAGCTAACAAACATACATACATTTACGTTTTCTTACTAATATTTTGAGTGTAATTAGAAAGAAGTAGTGCGTACTATTGTTATTTTTTTCTGTTTTGGCTTTCCAATTTACAGATACGTTTTTGATCAAAGATGGATGAATTTTATTAAATGACTGTTAAAGTCAAAGTTAAAGTCAAAATCATTTATTCAATTTAAGAGTCTACGACGCTCTTATGAAGGTCAAATACAAATTTAAGTATTGAAATATTCTACATTGTACTGCAACGTTCAGCAAATAAATTTTATAGAGCCATTGCGAGAAGAACGGGCAAGAATCTCGGGGCCATTCTTTTAAACATCTTTTAACAAAACATACTTACTATATAATAAAGTTATTACAATATTTGTTTAAATTATGTAGGTGCTTAGCGGCAGAGGCGGAATTGTCCAGGCATTTTTGTCGTTTAAGTAATCAGAAACTGTGTTGTAGGATTTTTTAATCAATATGTTTTTCACATGCAACTTGAATTTCCCTTCTGTGAGCGTTGTGATGTGTTTGGGAACTTTATTATAAAACCGCACACAATTACCTAAGAAGGACCTTTTATTTGTCTTTGCTAATCTAAAACCTGGCACCGCTATTATATCTTTATTCCAAGTATTGTAATCGTGATTGTCACAGTTTAATTTAAATTTACTACATTTTTTTACGAACATAAATATTATTTTCAAATATATACTGACTTAGTAAAGTTAAAATATCAATTTCTTTAAAAATATCCCTCAGAGATTGTAGTTTTATAGTGCGACCGTACATTAACATCAATCAATAACATGGAGATGTTTGACGCTAACAGATATTTGCCTGTTAAGATTAGACCGGAAACTTGGCAGAAATCCGGCCAAAACAGCATAAACCTCATCTCGAAAATAAATCGCCAAATTACATTGAATGAATATATGATTACTGAGAAACATTGATGTTTGTTTAATATTAGCATACTTTCCTCACCTTGGTTTTATCAATATTAGCTACGTAAATTGAATATCCCAGTTATCTGGAATTATATTACCTACGTTATATATTACACCGTATTATTATGTTACACCGTAATGTAATTTTGAAGAAATATTACAGGGTTATTGGTAAAATGCTAACAACCTCTTAGGGTTGATTTCTGCTAGTCCTATGAAACATTTTGAGATGTTTTTTTTTGGTTTCGAAAAATAAAATTTTTCGAATCGTGTTTTTTTTTTTTGGGTTTAATGCATAGTCCGAGCCAAGAGCGCCCACATTGGACCGCGCCGTGGTCTCTTTGAATAGAGTTTTGAATATTTATATCGAGCAAAGTAATAAAAATATGAAATAATACATTACAGGCAAAAGAGACTTTTGACATCAGGTGGTCCTCGTGCTTGTTCAGTCAAAAGCATATAAAAAAACACAAAAGAAAGTTTAATTTTTTTTTTTTTTTTTTGTTTAACAATTTTTTTTTTCTGAAAATGTTTCTTAGGTCTAACAGAAGACAACCCTAAGAGGTTGTTAGCATTTTACCAATAACCCTGCATATTTTCAAATGAAAACATTTAATTTAATTTAATCAAGTGGAACTTTTTGGCAGGTGAGGTGTGTTGTGATGTAGGAGCGCTTTCTCAGGAATCTGAAAACCTTACTCGAGCACTGCGGTCCCTGAGATGCCTGCAAAGCGTGGGGATTATGGCAAATCCCCCTTTAATGGAGGAGGATGCTGTAATTGAAACATTAAGAAAGTCATAATAAATATTTATATACATAATTTTTAAGTTTTATCCGACAGAATTTATTTTCATGTGTGAGCGAGGATGAATGGGTGTGTGTGTGTGTGTGTTTGTTACTATTTTACGCTGAAACAGCTAAACCGGTTTGGGTGAAATTTAAAATATATCTATATATTCAGTTTTATCCAAACCTGCACTGCGCCCACCACCTTGAAACATACATCTCATGTGCTTGTAATTTCTTCGTAAATTTGAATTATTTACTTGATAGGACTACTGCGGGAACACACTGTTTGGTGCTTGGCGACAAACTTTCTACTTGAGGGTGGTAGCTAGCCAGGCAAGAATTCGCAAAATCCGCTTCCACCATGCGGTGAAGTTCAAGCCGGCGGCGGTAGGGTTCGAATGATGGACCTGTGGCACGGCAGTTAGCTATTTCCGCTAGGCTAGCATTGCTTCCGAAAATAAACAATATTAGTGTGATTAGTCCCTTATGGAATGTAATTTATTATCAAAACTCGTGTCCCCATTAAAAATAAAATAATTATTTTGTTAATTATAATAATTACATGATGGTGTTACTATATTAATTAAACAAATGTCAGTCCTCTGAGACGTAATCAAGATACAATAACTCATTTTAATGATAATTATTATGGTTGGCTTACTTTCTTAATTTATTTTTGTTTATGTTTGTCTACATAGGTAGGTATTGTATTTTTATGTTGCTGTTAGCCTTTTAATTAGTTGTTTTTTATTTAAGCTTCTCTGGTTACGTGAACCACGCACCTAGTATACAGGGTTATTGGTAAAATGCTAGCAACCTCTTAGGGTTAACTTCTGCTAGTCCTAACAAACATTTTGAGATGTATTATATAAGATATTTTTTGTGTTTGTTTATGTGTATTTGACGGAATAAGCACGAGGACCACGTGATGTTAGAAGTCTCAAAAAGAAAGTATGTTTTATTAGTTAGGTCGATGTAAATATTCAAAACTCTATTTAAATTGTCCGCGGCGGCGCTAGTGTTGCCGCGCTCTTGGCTCGGAGAGACTCAAAAATTAAAACAATAAGTTTTTCTAGTACTGACTGGCACTTTTAAGTTCTGTGTCTCATAGTAAAAGAAAAAGGATTCCAAAACCCGTTCTTGCTTTCATTAGAATACTTACATTCTTCACAAATTTCATAAAAGTCAACACCATGACAAATTTAAAATATTGCAACATCGTTGATTGTTTATGGTGATAAAGGTTTATTATATTTTGTTCGTTACTGTTATTAATGTTAATCCCACATATTTTGAAACCTAGTTTCGTGAAATTGGCTCGAGGTCCCGATAGCTCGGCTATAGTTTTTTTTTTTTTTTTTTGACGTATCAAGCACGACGCCCACCTGATGTTGAGCGGACTCACCTCTGCCTATAACAGATGCAATTCGTCACAAGTCACGAATTGCACTGCGCCCGTCACCTTGAGACATAGTTGTTAAGTCTGATGTGCCTGTAATTTCACTGGCTCTCAAGGACTGCTACTTGAGGGTGGTCGCTATCCAGACAAGCATTCGCAAAATTCCCTTCCACCATGCAAAAGATTCTAGCACATCCGGTAGTATTTAACTACCGGATGTGGTAGTGTGTGTTATTTAAAAGCTCGGGACGCACTCGTTGCCATGTCACTTTGCATAGTCGTAGTTATTTATGTCAGTGATATTATTATCGAACTTGTTTTCTTCTTAGACACGAATCCATAAAAACACTGGCATTCAAAGCTTATAAAAAGTCACGTATTCCATCACAACTCAAAGCATTCGTTCCAAAAATAATGTACTTAGAAACACGAAATATATCAGGTATAAGGAAAAGCAACTGTCACTCGCGAAATGGCGTCAAATACGTCAGAAAAAACGCGAGCATCGGCGACGTCCTTTTACATGTAGCTGGGAGATATTTTATTTGGCAACACGCCGGCTCCTCAGAAATATTGGGTGCGGTCCAAAGATGAGAAGGAAGCGATTATCAGAAATATATATATCAGTTATGTAAAAGTAAAAAAAATATATAAATACATGGCACTAAATTTTGATTCGATAAAAATTTTATAAAGTATTGCTATACTTTTTTTTTTGAATCAATTTGCTTAACAATAACTTGAGTGCCTATCATGCACATTTTATTTATAATTTAAGAGTATTTCGCAATTATTGTTTCTACTTTTTTTTCTAACCGCGCCATATGAATTAAGTAGCGTCAAGCGCTGAAAGCGTCACGCTAACAAACATGAGAATATATTATCTTGTTTACATCTTTTTGAGCAATATTACCACGAACTGTTTTAATTTAATAATTAAATGCCGCCGGTATGCCTTTAATAACTAAATACTACAAACTATTTACAACACTACAGCTATTACACTGAAAGCATTTAAGCAACCCAAAGGTCATCGCAAGCCTACAGGCAGTGAAAATGCTCCAGCGCACTACGAATAAGCATTGCCATGTTGCTATATCTACATTTATAATAAAACTGTTACAGAACCAATTCTGTACATAGCAGATATTTTGAAAAAAAAAATTTGCGAGCTCTTTGTAGCTGCCACTGATGCCAAAACTGTATTGTTTTCGTCCTAAATTTTCGCGATTATTACACATAGTAATTAAACAACTGTATGGACAGGGGCCCTTCTTAATCCCCGTAGTCCAATACCACTTTGTGGCGCCACTCCACTCGTGGCGTATTCGACTGGGCTCCTGGAATGTCACAGGAAGACACCAGCCGATATATGTGCTACTAGGCACGTGTGTATAAAACGGCGGGAACGACCTACCCTCGGACTACGTGCTAGTCGCTCCGTTAAAAAGAGAATTATTGCTAAACACCCTAAAGCTAGATAATTGATCAATCAGCTAACTATACGGAATTAAATTAGGATACGTTCTATGATCTCGATGGTGAAGTAGTGGCCCGCCGAACAGCAATCCGTTGCTCGCCCTTTCACTAATCACTGAACGCCTGGCGTCCCAATTAACAGTCACTCACACACAAAACAGCAATGTTTATCGTCACTAAAATAACAGACCGCTGTTATAATTCACCCGGTCGCTGCGACCCTAGTTTTACGCACACGCGAACACACCGCTGCTCGAAGTCGTACTGACTTTAAAACCAAAAAGAATGCATCGGCGCCGGCCGCGCGCACACGTTTACAAATCAATCGCAGATAACACGGACAAGATTCGCGTCCGCGCGCGCTCAGAAACAGACTCCATTGTTTACCTTTGTTTACCGAACAACAACTTTAAACGGTTTAAATCACGTATATTTATCGGTATTTTTGTCCTGACGTTTCAAACACTTTGCAGTGATCATGGTCACGGGTCACCCCGTTATTACTATGTATTTTTTTATTTTTGTCTCTCTGTTTGTCTGTATCCCTACCGCGCATCACTCCAAATATGCTGAATGGAATTCAATGAAACAACACGATTTGAGTTTATACTACGAAGAAGGTTATAGTATACTTTTTATCCCGAAATTCAACACAGTTCCTTTGGGAAAGGGGATGAAAGTCAAAATGTATACTTAGCTGTAATTTATTAACGCTTAGTCCGATTTCATTTTATTTTTTTGTTGGGATAGTGTAGTAGTAATTAATATATCTGTAATTATTAGTCATCATATTTGGAGATAATGTATACAATACATTATTTCCAAATATGATATCAACTTCTATCGTATGCTAAGCTCTCATTTACAAATGCTAAGAGCACAAAGAACATAGTTTTTACTGGGTAACACACCAGCGCTTTCTGAAGAACTGATATCTCACACTGCGATCCCTAAGACGTTTGCCAAGCGTGGGGATTATGGCAAACCCCCCCTAAATGGGGGAGGCTGTGTTCAACAGTGGACAATCCGGCTGATACAGTACTGTACCTAATTATTACCAAAGCTACTTTATATTCTGCAATAGATGGCATCAACCTATGTTTTAGTAATAACTTCTCTTGCATATTAAAAATAACATAAACCTACCCACAATATTCTGGCTTAAAATGGTTCTTGTTCCTATTAATTTATACCGTAACTTATTTGAATCCGTGGACTGGATAGCTATGACTTGCAATACCGATTTTTTTTAAATCTACTTCAGGGATTCTTCCACAAGGCATGTTTGAAGACGTTTTATGATCTATGCTTATCTAGCTACGAAATCATTATGCGTCATAGTCGTAGAACAACGACGGTTTTGATTTTTTTTTTAAATATATTTTTGCCTATAATGAATTTTTATCGTGTACTTTAATGACCAATACCTTTTTTTTACAAATATTATTTAAAACAACACGGATACTGACTTGGAATACTGACGGATTTGATTTTTTAACGTAGTAAAACGACGTATTATTACTTTTGTCAGTGTACAGCGCTAACCCCCGCCCCCCGCGCCCCTCGGCGGCTCGGCGCATGATCAGTACCGCTTATGTTCTCGGCGAGGTTGCGCATGCCGCTAAATATTACGCTAGCTTATTTTTACAGCCTGATATGCTTTATTAAATATCCAAAATACTATCTTATGCTTGCCTAAAATTGAAAAAAAATATTAAGTATGTCGTCGAACCGATCCCTAAAAATATTAGCCCTAATAAACACATCAAGTAAAAGTGTGAGTAATCAACGAAATGCTGATTATTCAAAAAATGAGACTGAAGAACAGGTTTTTCACACGACCGGTAAGTTATTATTGTCTCTTTTAATATTTTATTTCTATTTTGTTTGTTTTTCTGGATGTATTCGTTTTTTATTGAACTTACGCCGTACAATGACGGTTAATCAAATCCGTCGTTGTTCGTGGAAATCTGAAGCAGTTATTTTTTTTACTTTTATTTATTATACCAATACTTATTTTCAACATAATATTAGTTTATACTTCATTTTTAATCATAAGCAAACTTGTTTTTTTTCCGGTGACGAATATTGAAATCCTACAATGTTCTACGTACGTTTAATGAACGTATGAAACAAACCGTCATTTTTTTACGGATGGTTGTGTGTCGAATGTGCACAAAAGACGTTGTTCTTTGAATATATTTTCTCACACGTCGTTGTTTAGTTAAACTTCGCAATTTAATTAACTTTTATGTTATTAAATTTTATCTAAGTTACTTATATTTTTTAATGATAATTTATTTATATTATGAAAATTTATTTTACAGTTGAAACGGAGCGTTATTCGCCATTACCACCAGGATCGGATGCAATTCTTTCGACCGAAGAAATGCAAGGCGTGTGGGATGATGTATTTTCTCATTCTGATCATCAGGAAGAAGCACTCACAACTGCCGTACAGGTAGAAAAATGTATTACTGAAGATGTTATGTTGTTACGGATCCTATGACTCCAATAAACATCGGCGATTGCCCGCAGTCTATGCAATCTGTTTACAATCAAGACTCTCCCATACCATTGACCCCTATTTTTAGTAATTTGCTGGATCAATCTACGATATCTACAGTCACTCAAAATAATATTGAACAGCCGGTGCAGAAATCTGATATACAAGATACTCCAGTCCCATCTCCAGTTAATAAACATGCAAAATGTGATGATCCTAGTTTTTGCTGCCAACACGACTCTGATGAGTATGCATGTCCATCAGTAGACACTATAGGTACTAACTCTAATTATCCTTCTCCGGAACCCGCTACCTTGTTCAAGAATAGGGGGAAAAAACGACCTCGAAATTATGACAATTGGGGGGATATAAGAGGAAAAAACTAAAAAATCAAGGCAAAACTTATTGCTCAAAGAGAGGGCGTACTATTGATGCCAAAACTATGGGCCAGCCATGTCAATGTAGATATAAATGTGCATCAAAAATTGCAGAAAACGAGCGTATTGAGATATTTACCAAATTTTGGGAATTAGGTGTAAGAGAACAACAATGGTTGTACGTCGCTAATTATACAACAAAACAGCCGAAGGCTAGGACATTCCGGAGGGAATTAAAACACCAAAGGGAGTATACATATAAGTATTTCTTGCCAAAGAAGAGCTCTAACAATGTCAGTTATGATAAAGTCAATGTTTGCAAAACTATGTTTCTGAATACTCTAGGTATTAGTGAACGTTTGACAAGAACTGCATGGACCAAGTACGATGGTAGCACAGCTGTAGAACAAGATATGAGAGGGCGTCATAAGAATCACAGAAAACTAATAAATGAGGAAATGCTACTGTCTGTGTGCGCTCATGTCAATTCTTTTGTACCGATAGAGTCTCACTACTGCCGGAAATCGTCAAAAAGACTTTACTTGGATGGTAGTCTGAGTTTTGCTCGAATGTTCAATATGTATCAGCAGTGGCCAGACCTGGATAAATATTCAAACAAAGCAACAAATCTTCGTCAGTACCGTGATATTGTAAATAGTCAATTTAATATATCTTTTCACATACCCAAAAAAGATACTTGTGACCAATGCCATATTTTTAAACAAAGTGAAAACCCATCTGAAGAATTGAAAACAGATTACAAAAAACATCAAAGGAACAAGAATATTGCCAGACAACTAAAGAACGATGATAAGGCAGAAGCTATACAATCCAATGGGACGATCTTATGTGCAACCTTTGATTTTCAAAAGGTGTTAACTTGTCCACATGGTCAAATGAGCATACTTTATTACAAACGCAAGCTTTCCTGTTACAATTTTACCATTTATAACATGGCCACTAAAGAGGGTTTTTGTTACGTATGGGACGAGAACGTGGCAAAGCGTGGTGCTAACGAGGTTGCTAGTTGCCTTTATGATTTTATTAAAGATTTTTCAGGAAAAGGAGTAAAAGACTTTAGGTTTTGGTCCGACAATTGTGGTGGCCAAAATAAAAACCGAATTATATTCGCGTTATATACGCTTGCAGCAAGAGAATTTGGGGTGACCATAACTCATCGTTTCTTAGAGAAAGGCCATACCCAAAATGAGGGAGATTCTGTGCACTCGGTAATTGAAAGGGCTGGAGAACACAAATTAATTTATACACCCGAAGAGTGGAAGGTATTGATTACATGGGCGAAATCCGAAAAGCCATATGAAGTGCGAGATATATCTCAGGATATGATTTATGATTTCAAAGAGCTATTGAAGAATAAAAATTGGACCAAAAACACTTCCAACGAAAAAATCGCATGGACTAAAATTAAAGAGGTGTATATTCAAGAAAGCCATCCCAATAAAATACAATATAAATATAATTTGGATGATGAATTCATGATTTTAATAACACGTAAGGAGACTAGAAACCGTACATTTATTCTTACAAAAGCCTATTTTGAACCGATCTCCATTTCTAAAGACAAATTTAGAGATCTGATGAATTTGTGCGAGACTGGGATCATACCCGCCAAGTAACATGATTATTTCAAAACCCTGGCACATGGTCAGACTACCATACTTGAAACTGACGACGATTCTGATTCTGAATGAGTAAAATTAATTATTTTAAGAGTAACATTATTTTGAGATTGATCAATAATTTTAATAATATTTTTTTAGTTAAGTATCTTTGATTTTTTTAAAGTTTGTGATCTAAAAACAATTTTATTGATCTCTTATTTTTAGTGCCATAAGATTTGGTTTTGTGTTTTTAAAGTCTATTTGTTATAGTGAGTAGTTTTTCATATTAATACTTTCCAAATGTTTGAGTCTGTAAATGATAATAATGTTTACATTTTAATAATGGTTACAATTTTAAAAGATAAGTAATTTTAAACCTAATTTTTTTATCCTAAATAAATACATGCTAAATAATGTATATTTTTTATTTGTTAACCCATCAATTTAAATCCGCCTATATTTTTTATGAAAATATCGTGGAACAACGACGCAAAGTACTTTGTGTCACTCAAGGTAAGAGAAAAATGCACAAAACAATGACGTAAAATAACATGCGACACATACATTTTCGTAGAACAATGACGCTTGTGATATTTTATGAAATTGGGTCATTATTTGAATTTATCTTTTACTTCATATAATAAAAGTTAAGCAACAGAAAAACATATCCAAATTTAAAGCTGATCGGATCAGGGGTTTTTAAAATATACCCTAAAACTCCATCAAAAAACTTTGATGTCATACTGTAAAGTTACTATTTTGCAGAACCGTCTTTGTTCTACGATTATGACGATAGTTACTACAAGTTGAACTAAAACACATTTTGTCAAAATTTTAAGATAACCTTTTGTGAAAGTTTTTTTTAATGTTTTGTGACAACAACCCCGACTTACCTGATGTTAAGTGGACTAACCTCTGCCTATAGAAGATGCATTTCGTCAACGATGAATTGCACTGTGCCCGTCACACTGAGACGTATAGTAGTTAGGTTTCATGTACCTGTAATTTTACTGGCTCTCAAGGACTGCTGCCGGAACGCACTGTTAGGTGCTTGGCGACAGATTTTCTACCTGAGGGTGGTCGCTAGCTAGGCGGGCATTCGCAAATGCCCTTCCACCATGGGGTGAAGCGCAAGTTCGCGGCGGGGTTCGAACCATTAACCAAGTGCACGGCAGTCCATAGCCAATACAACTGAACCATCACTGATTCAGATAAAATGCTTAATATTATAATACACAATATTGTATTCAGCTCCAGACGAAAATTAAGTACTCTAAAATCTTTGTTCATGAAAAAAAGCAACAATTCAGCGTTTGCCGTTTCACGCCGTCACTACAACCACACCCTTATCCATTCACAGTACCGCAGTTACTTCATATATTGGCTTCACTTAGTTTTTATTGGTACCAATGAATAGTAATACGTACGGACGATTTGTTTTTTTGTTATATTAATATTGAATGTTATTATTCCACCCGACGTAATAGGGTACTATAGAGTTATAGGATATATTGTTAAAGACATAATTCTATCTATAAATATGTTTATGCGATATGTAATATGTCGTTAAAGTTAATATTGTGTACCATCTTGTATTCGGGTTGTTTGTGTTGAAATTCCCTCGTTGATCGGGGGTCGTAAGGGGTTCCTTTTTATTTTTTGAGTTCCTGGGTTCGATAATTAGCATTTGGATTCTGAAACTAAAGGATTTTACAATAGGGACGCGCGAACTTTGACAGCGCATAGCGGCCATCTTGGTAAAGCGATAGCTGTCAAATTTGCCATGAACATAGATTTAGTCGTGACTTTTCACCATCGAACGCAACACGCTTTAAAAACGTATAAATTGTAAAAATGTATTATCAAAATCAGTGTTCTATACGCCTAACGTTCCGTGCATTGCTTCCAAATTATGCGTTCTTTACATTGCGTCGTTTAATGATGAAATATTTATTTTAAGGTTAGATGGTAGGAATCTTACAAACATGTGGTTCCAACAGGATGGCGCCACTTGCCATACAGCACGGGAAACATTAAATTTATTGAATGAGAAATTCGAAGGCTCTCATTCAAGTCATCTCGCGTGGTGGCTACATCAACTGGCCAACAAGATCGTGAGACTTAACACCGCTCGACTACTTTCTGTGAGGTTACGTGAAGTCTCTAGTCTATGCAGACAAACCTCAGTCAATTGCCGCCCTGAAGGCCAACATGACTCGCGCTCCTCGTGAAATTGAGCCCCATATATGCGACAATGTCATCCAAAATGGGCCCACCAGGATACACCGCCAACAGCGGAATCGCGGCTGCCATTTGGCTGAAATTATATTCCATACATAATGTCAGCGAATATCCTTTACAATAAAATAAAAATTGTGGCAATATCACTTAAACAGGTTTTATATTTTATTTTAAAGTTCGAGCGCTCTTATTGAAAAGCCCTTTATTTCTGGTAGATGACATTAGGCTCACCACCTATGTAACAACGTGGGAGATTATATCTGGCGAAAAGTAGGTTTTAAATAACTGGCCTAACCTCTAGGGGCAATATTGTATAATACAGCCGTGACGACATAATGATGATGAAAACTAAACGGATTAAATTAGGCACAATGGATTTAGTTTGCGTTAGTAGCGGTCAAACTATCTAGACTGTAGAGTATCGTCCGAAAAAACAAGACCGTATTTAATTAATAAAAATATAAATATTATGTACTTTGCACGTAATCTCAGTTTTTTAAATATATATATATATATATGTATGTTCGGAACGATGAGGCCTGGAACGGCACCTTAGCGCGGGCAAGGCTTATAACGGCCCCCTAGCGTAGGAGTCTACTCTTTGGTCTATGGACAATTTTGGTTTTGAAAAAACTTTGTGAAATTTGCTTTTAGCGAGCTCGTAGTAAAAATTAACTTGTAATTTGATTTTGATATATAGCCGCTTTTTTGTATATAATAGATCCGCGCGTGTTGTCTTATATAAAAAACATTTGATAATTGCCAACAGAAAAAAGTGGAGTGTTATGTTCGTGACCGTCATACCCCAAACGTAAGTACTTAAGTTAAGGTTTGCTGGCCAGTATAACTTTGATTAGGGAAACGCTAGGGTGATGTCGTCGAAGTAAGAAGAAAAAACATTGTATATGATCATATCTGTTATTTTCAGCCCCGCGTATCGCGGGCAAATTAAGATTCAAAAAACAGGTTGTCTAGGTGGATGACTCTGCTTACCATACCCGCCTGGGCAATCTGGAATCTTAAACAATATATATATATATAATATACATGCGTAGACCCTAGTACTTTTCGTTCGATTCTTAGTGCAGTGTCAGACAGGCAAATAATGATGTACTGCACAAGTCAGAACTAGGACAGCTTTTGCTGTGTCCGTCCGTACAAACGTTTAAGATTAAGTGAGTCTGAAAAAGGCAAATCTTAAACAGTAGTAGCTATGGACTGCCGTGCCGCAGGTCCATGGTTCTATCCCCACCGCCAGCTTGAGCTTGGCATGGTGTAAGGAAATCTTTTGCCTGGCTAGCTACGACCACCAAGTGTAAAATCTGTCGCCAAGCACCTAACGGTGTGTTCCGGCAGTAGTCCTTGAGAGCCAGTGAAATTACAGGCACATGAGACTTAACAACTATGTCTCAAAGTGACGGGCGCAGTACAATTCGCGACTTGTGATGAAATGCATCTGTTATAGGTAGAGGTTAGTCCGCTTAACATATAATATTCAAGAGAACATGAAAAATACTATGCCTGATCAGAAAACACGATTCCTCTCTTTCAACACAAAAAAAAACATGAATACAGCTCTAATATTTCGCAAAGATTTTGTTCTGTTTTTAAAAAGCTAGTTAATAAAAGAACATTTTTAAAAAATCACTCATGCTTTTTAGTTCTGTTTCGCTCTCTCGGTGTCTCTGTCCTCTTTCGCCCTCAGTCTAACATTTTTACTGAACTGTAGCTTTTGAACCGTAGTCACTGTAGTAACCGTAGCTGGCTAAAACTTTGTCATAATATATGTTATTGCAGTATCTCCAACAAATTGCCAGCGAGACACATATATTTCTTTTTGACACCTTCATTAGACAAAGCTTCTCTTTCCTGAATACTCCTAAGCACGCCCCTAATGCCCGTCTTATATGACTTAACTAATTTGTTAATGTTGCGATTAGGCGAGCATAATTAAAGCCTTTGTTTACGTCCATTTACCGAAACCACCTTAATTATAATATATTAACCTTAAAATAAGCTTTCTATGTTAAATATGATTACATGTAAATTTATAACCCAACGTGTTCCCGCTGCTGTAACCGTTTACAGCATTGAGAACGTGGACAGGTTTCCTTTGAAAGAGAGAGAAACTAGGTTTAGGTTTAAAGAAATGGTTTCCTTTCAAAGAGAGATTAACTATGTTTAGGTTTAAAGAAATGGTTTTCTTTCAAAGAATGAGTAACTATGTTTAGGTTTGTAGTAATGATTTCCTTTTAAAGAGAGAGAAACTAGGTTTAGGTTTAAAGAAATGGTTTCCTTTCAAAGAGAGAGAAACTAGGTTTAGGTTTGTAGAAATAGTTTCCTTTCAAAGAGAGAGAATGACTATGTTTAGGTTTGTAGAAATGGTTTCCTTTCAAAGAGAGAGAAACTAGGTTTAGGTTTAAAGAAATGGTTTCCTTCCAAATAGAGAGAAACTAGGTTAAGTTTTGTAAAACATCTGAAGGTGGGCAGCAGCACCATCTGAGGAACTGATATCTTATAAAGCGATCCCCAAGACGCCTACCAAGCGTCAGGATAATGGAAACATCCCCATTGATGAGGCTGTGTTCAGTAGTGGATGATCTGACTGATACAGTGCAGTACTTTTGTATGGAAAGCGCTACGTGGATTATATCTTTAATCCTAGTGTCAGATGCTTCTCATCGCTTAAAGTCTTGTAACATACGCAAACAACTGCCATTATATAATTAGAACCAAGGGACGAAGCATGGAAGCGCTCAGCTGTAAATGCCTCTAGCGGTGATCACATTAATAAAATAATCGTCAAGATTGAATAATCCAGTTATGCGTGTTTATACTTAAAAAAACGGCCAAATGCGAGTCGGACTCGCGCACCGAGGGTTGAGTAGAAGAGAGTTTATAATTTACTATTTTGCTTATATACGTAGGTAGTAGGTATCTAAAAATATTACATAATTTTTATTATATGATGTAACTAAAAATGTATGCTTTTCGCAATTTTTACTTTATAGCAATAAGACGTTTTTATTGTTGGATATTTTTATTATCAGACTTTTTTATTAATGGACTCTTTCATTTTTATTCATTGGCTTATTTTACTTTTTTGCCATTAGTCGTGCAAATCGTTGTTTCGTACCAAATTTCAAGACTCCGAGTTCACGGGAAGTACCCTGTAGGTTATGATTCCCTTGCGAGTGTCAAAAATTCACGGCATAAACGGTATAAACGGTATCTTTTGATTGCGTTGGCTTATGATTTTTTTAAAGGTCCAAGTAACTGTTGACTTGAGTAATTGATATGAATTTCAGCTTGATTGACGCGTTCCTGAGAAAAAGGGTCTTGACAGGTAGACATATGGACAACAAAGTGATCCTATAAGGGTTCCGTGTTTTTCCTTTTGAGGTACGGAACCCTAAAAAATTATCCTCGTTGACATAATAACGTATTCTTTTATGCTTAATAGGTTAGCCTTCGACCATTATCTTTCCTGATGTAAGTGATGATGTGGTCGAAGATGTTGTTCAGGCTAACCTAGAATTACTGGCTCTCAAGGACAGCTGCCGGAACACACCGTTAGAAGCTTGACGACAGATTTTCTACTTGAGGGTGGTATAGCTAGCCAGGCGAGCATTTGCAAAACGCCCTACCACCATGCTATAACGACTGCCATCATGAGACAACTACCAGGACCGACGGCTTACCTTGCCTCCGAAGCACGGAAGCGCTCAGTGGTAATGTCACTAGCGGTCACCCATCCAATGACGGCGGCGGATGTTGCTTAACTTACTGATCGGTTAAGAACAGTTAAGCAAACTTCGCTACGAACTCTTCAAACGTATTCATTAAAAATCAGTGAAGTTACACTCCCTCCGTGATACGTCATCCAATTGAATTGTCTTTAGAAAAAACATCTTTCTGCCACAGTCGTCGCGAGCCATTAGAATGATTGATAATCCTGAGCTTACCGCAGATTTGGAACCACTTAGTCTTCGTCCATTTATCGGCTCAATCAGTGTGTTTTACAAAGTCTACAATGGTGAATGTTCAGACGAG
Source organism: Plagodis pulveraria (assembly GCA_963890685.1). Taxonomy (NCBI): domain Eukaryota; kingdom Metazoa; phylum Arthropoda; class Insecta; order Lepidoptera; family Geometridae; genus Plagodis; species Plagodis pulveraria. The sequence continues at coordinate 21,548,169 of OY982972.1, forward strand.
CTTTTTGACCTCAGCCCTGAGGGTTTTTCGCATTGCTCTTCATCACAAGATGCTCCACAGTAAGATGTTTTAGACGTGTTTGTAGAAGCTTGTGTGTTTGTGTGTGAGTCTGAAACAGTCTTACACGATTGTATCTGCCATGAACCTGAATGATCTACCTATTGACACCATTTGCGTAGTTTTGCCCTGTGCCCGTGGGGTGCCGGGTTAGAATTTCTCCTCACCATATCATCCCGTGGATGTCGTAAGAGGCGACTAAGGGTAAAATACTGGAAGGTGGGCAGCAGCGCCGTCTAAAGAACTGCCATCTTGTACTGCGATCCCCAAGACGCTTGCCAAGCGTGGTGATTATGGCAAATACTCCTTTTATAGGGTAGGCTGTGCTCAGCAGTGGACGATCCGGCTGATACAGTACAGTGTAGTTTTGTCACATTGTTAGCAATCATAATTTTGATGAAAAACGGTAACTTTTCTTTAATTTTTTTTTTAAAATAAATAATTGTTTTACAAAAGATTTGTTATTAGCATTGAAAAAATACACAAAAGTTTGAAAAGACAATGCTATATGACTCAGTCTACATCAAGATGTAAAAATAGTAATTATAATAAAGTGGATATCAATCGTAGAATGGTTCCTTAAAGTATAGTTTAAATAAGTCAGGACAACTAAGTAAGTGCATATTTATAGAACTTGATTAATTTTAAAATTTTGCAAAAAAATAATTTAATAAAAGTCTTTAGTCTCTTTTTAATGTTTGCGCGTTATACTGTCACGCGTTGATGTTAAAAACAGTTAGCGTTGAGAGTCAGAGGCTGTTCTTTTTTTTAATGTAATTGTGACGGAATAAGCTCGAGGCCCATCTTATGTAAAGCGGACTAACCTCTGCCTATAACGGATGTAAAACGTCTCAAGTCACGAATTGCACTGCGCCCGTCACCTTGAGACATAGTTATGAAGTCTCATGTGCCTGTAATTTCACTAGCTCTCGAGAACTGCTGCCGGAACACACCGTTAGGTGCTTGGCGACAGACTAGTCAGGCACTTGCAAATTGCAAAATGCCCTTCCACCATGCGGTGAAGCTCAAGCCGGCGGTGGGGATCGAACCAGAGTACTGCGGCGAGGCAGTCCATAGCTATTACCACTCGGCCATCATTGCTTCACACAGAATTACCTAATATAACGTGTTACAAACAAGAAGAAAAATATCCCTACTTTCTTTCGTCTAAAAAAGTAAACGTACAAAGTGCAGAAAAAGTTTAGTTGAAAGCTGCCGTTGGGTTGTTTCTGTAAGTGCACTAACCGGTGGTGCATTTAAATATTTTACGTTCAATTTCATCCGTTGGAAGTTCAGTCCAGTGAATACAGTAAGGAAGATACCTAAGATTTGGTAGGCTAATCTAAGAATTGGTAGGAGACCAGTACTAAATTTTCATAAAATGGGCAAGTGCGAGAAGGGCCTATTGTTTTTCGGTTCCACATCGAGACAGTCCGTAATTATAGTAATTAAACTACTTTAAACGGTTTGAATCGTTTTTTTAGTCCCGACCTTTCAAACACTTTGCAGGGATCGTGGTCACGGGGTGATGATCACTGCAAAGTGTTTGAAACGTTGGGATAAAAATAATGATAAATATACGCGATTCAAACCGTATAAAGTAGTTTAATTACTATGTGAAATAATCGCGAAAACCTAAGACAACATTAAGTCCGTAGTTATTTTTATTGTTTTGATAAAAACTTAAAAATCACATTATAAAGCGGCGTTTTTAGTATTATAGTATACTTAGTGAATTTATCGAATAAGTGGAATGCGGATTGTCCACTGCTGAACACAGCCTCCCTCATTAAAGGAGGTTTGCCATAATCCCCACGCTTTAATCCATTGTAGTTTAAATTATCAGTTCCTCAGAAGGCGCCTCTGTCCACCTTCCGGTTTTTTACCTTTAATCGCCTCTTACGACACCCACAGGTAGTAATGGAGGGGGAGGGGGGAGGTGAAATTCTAGCGCGGCACCCTATGGGGTACGAGTAGAATAGCACAATAAAAGAGAATGTCGTAAGAAACTCGGCTGGTCAAATATTCATTTTCTGGATAATAATATCTTGTTTTGTTATGAAAACTAAATTGAAGCAACCTCACAGATGTGGGAAGCGGAAGAGGATCAGATGATAATTTCAGAACGCAAACAGTAAACTTTTGTTATAGTCCATATAACCCAGAGGTGTTGAAGGGTCAATGCAAATGGCAAGCTAAGTATATTCTAATATCATTCAAATCAAACCAGAGGCTCACTTTAGTAGTAGGATATTCTGCAATTACAAAAGTTGGCATTTGCTAATTTATTCGCTAAATTTGGTTCAAATTCCCTTACCTACTAGAACTTTATATGTCCGAGACACAGATAAAAAATTCAATAAAATTTAGAACCGGAATGTCTAGTACCCATTTTAAAAAGATTTGCTGAAGAGGGCAATTCCAGAAGGAAAATTACGTGTACTACGAGTTCTCTCAAATTACTTTAACATTTTATAGTTTTTTTATGACTGATTTAACAAAATACTACGAACTATATACAACACTACAGCTACTACAATAAAAGCATTTAGATCCCTATACGTCATTGCAGACTCATAGGCAGTCCAAATGCTCCAGCCCACTACCAGTTGGCAGCGTGCCCAGCATGCTGGCAGCATTGCCCCGTTGAATTGCAATACTTATTATGACTGATTAGCTTGACTTTGACCTCTATTTCACCTGATAGTAAGTGTGGTTTTGTTCGGACTAACATAGAATTAATACCTTCCAGGACAGTTGCCGGAACACGCTGTTAAGTGCTTGGTTACAGATTTTCTACTTCAGGGTAGCAGTTAGCCAGACGGGCAATTGAAAATTGCCTTACCACCATGATGTAACTGCCATTTTTATACAACAAGCAGTGTGTAAACACTGTTGTGTTTAGGTTTGAAGTGCACTATAGTAAGTGAAGTTATCGGGCTATTGAGAATCTAAAACGCATGTCTCGGAGTGTCAAGCGCAGTGCATTTTCACAGACATTGACACTGTAACTGTAATGAACAGACGTGATGTTTACTATCAGACACCGGCTTGTCCGTCTAGAAAATTATTAACTTATAAAAAAATAGAACCGACTTAAACACTCAACTGTGTGAAATAACTTGTGGAAGTCGGTACCATGATGGTTCAAAAGTACCTATTATCACAATATTGTGCACACGGTACCGACTTCGACAAGGACCACACGGCAAGAATCAGCTTTCAAATATAAAAAGAATCATCAAAGCAATAAGAAGAAGCAGTGATGACTCAGTGGCATCGGCGGTGGACTGCCACGCAGCAGGTCCATGGTTTGAATCCCGGCGTGGGCTTGAGCTTCAACGCATGGTGGAAGGGCATTTTGCGAATGCCCACCAGGCTAGCGACCACCCTCAAGTAGAAAATCTATCGACAAGCACCTAACGGTGTGTTCCGGCAGCTGTCCCCGAGAGCCAGTAATTCTAGGTCAAGCCTGTTAACACCTTCGTCCATATCATCACTTACCATCAGATGAGATTGTGGTGAAAGGCTTAACTATCAGCAATAAAAAAAATATTGTCTTGTATTGGTCGGAATCATACGCCAAGCTAGAATGTCATCCCCAGAATATCTAATAGGTATTTATACACAGTATTATATGTTATAAAAAGCTTGTACTAAACTTTTATTTTGTTTTACAATTCCTCACTTCCTCGGTGATGTATACAATCACTAGTGCCCAGACATAATTCCTTAAAAATTCCAATCTGTGTCGTCGAACAATTCTATTTCTACCGAGTAATGAATCAGTTTTCAAATAAAACTCGTACATATGAGAAAAACAAACAAAACGGTAACTGGTTACTGGTGCCATTGCATTGTTCGCGCAGTGACTTCGATATTGGTGAAGCTTTTTTGCAACGGAATTCCAAAAAGCTCTAAACCTACTATATGTTTTTTTTAGATTCGCTGCCTGATATATCTTCGTAAGTGGTCTACAACACAACTTACAACAACTTTCTTGTAGTTTTTTTTATATTATTGTGACGGAGAAAGCATGAGGCCCACCTGATGTTAAGTGGTAACCACTGCCTATAACAGATGCATTTCTTCACAAGTGACGAACTTCACTGCGCCCTGAGCCATATAGTTGTAGAGTCTTATGTGCCTGTAATTTCACTGGCTCTCAAGGACAACTACCGGAACACACCGTTAGGTGCTTGGCGACAGTAAGGTTTAAGAGTAGAGTTCACGGAGCGCTTTCTACACAAACGTAGTTTCGTCATATTTTAAATACTAAGTGTTCAAACTCGGTGAAACTTTGCATGTATATTCTTGAGTCTAATATCTATGCTTCTGGTTTTCCAGTCTTTTGTTTTTTTTTTATTTTATTCTCAAATGTCAAAATAACAATTCCCATACAAAATGAATTTTCAAATTATTTTTGAAAATGCTGAACTGAATTTTAAAACCAGAAGCATAGACATTAGGCTCAAGGACATATATGTAAAGTTTCACCGATTTTGAACACCTAGTATTTAAGATATGACGAAACTACTTTTGTGTGTAAGGCGCTCCGTGAACTCTATTCTTAAAGAAGTATATTATAAAATTAGACGTAAAGTCACTTACATCACGAGAACATGGTTAGATTTAAATATTTAATAGACATTCATCATCACAATTAACCGTATCAAACATTATAATGTAGCTATACAAAATAAATACAAATCAATTTAGTCACCCATCATTTATATAACGCATTCGTATCCTTATGGCTCCTTAATAAGGTACTGAGCTAGTTGCCTTTTAATGCTTTAAATGAGTTAACGATCTTTACATTTAAGGGTATCTTTATAAAGTTGCGCTCCTACAGAAGCAAGCATTTTTTTGTCATAATTTGCCTGAGTCTCCGGAAGAGATACATAGATGCTATAAGATCACTAGCCCGGCGAGTGCAGCGGTTTGAAACCATTTTTTGTTTTGTAAACTTAACCTTGTATGGATGTTCCTAATGAGAGTTTTACGAATAAATATACAAGTGTTTTATGTTCATTAGTTTCGTTTCAATGTATTTTGTGTCGATGTTAAATGGTCATTTAAAAATATATTTTTTTGTTATTACAAGTATTATTATAGATATGTATTCAGTTGATATTGTTTTCGTTAGTAATTTCAAAATAAGTGTATCTGTCTTTATAATATGTAGATATTAAAAAGGCTTAATCTAGAATATAAACTAGATCAATAAAAAAACACTTCCAATAATAACATTCTATTGTTTTTTTTTCTTGGTACTAGGTTTCAAAATGTCAGCTGTCCGTAAGTGATAGTGGTCGAAGGTCTTAATATGCTTAACCTTGAATAACTGGCTCTCAAGGATAGATGCTGTAACAAAACATTAAGTGCTTGACAACACAGTTTCTCATAGAGGATGTTAGCAAGCCAGGCGTGCTCTTACAAAATACTCTTTCACAGAATCGCAAACAATAGAGCTACTATTTTGTCACAAATAAAAAAAAAAATCATACCCGTTACACATTCAGTGGTAATGCTGTTTTGTTATGATGGTTATTCATTCAATATGTGAGACGTATGGAAGTGCCAGTATGACTAAAGTGTTGATAAAAACAAATCCGTGCGTGTCCGTTGCTGCCGCGGCACTGACAAATATTTCAGGATATAAGGGACAGCTATTGATGTACATAGCAACATAAGTGCAATTGTTTTTTTTAATAACACGCATTTGTTTGTTATTTGGATATACTTGAGCGCCGCGCGTGTAACGGAGTGTTAACCAACCCGTGGAGCAAACCCACAATATCAAACCTTCCAAAGCGGACTTTTTACACACACAAACGAGGCAGAGTTTTTAATTAAATCTCTTAAACAACACAAATTCGTTATGCTCCCTAATTACCTCTAGAGATTTTAGTTGATAAAATGGTAGCTTTGTAAACTAAATGCGACGTTTTACCCGCAATTCTTTCCCGGACATGTGTCTCTAACTTTATGACCATATGGATTATAAAAGTGAGTTAAACTAAAGCCTGGTTCCTCAACCAGCAGATAAGAATATCAGACTGATAAAATGTTAAATTACCTAAAATATATGAGCTGTTCTTTTATTCAACTTACGTTCCCTCTTTTTATATTAGTTGTGTGTGCATTTATTATTTCGAATAGTTTATACATTTTAATAGCAGTATTGCCATGGAAGTCGGGTCAGACAAACGACAAGTTTTGCTTTTGTGAAAGAAGTGATTAGTGAAGTTGAAAATGTGTATTTTTTTGAATTTTGGCACATATAGAGTTTATGTAATAACAAATTATAACATGTCTTAGTGAGATGTCTACTACAATGTGATTCTTACCTGAGCTGAAATAAAGAGTGAGAATAAATTATGGTGTATACTCTCGTAATTCCTTTTCTTCCCCTTCTAGTCTGATTGAAAAACTGGGTTTTAGTAAAACAGTTTTATGAGAATTATATGTATAATACTGTAAACTCGGGAACTAGTCCGGGGTCCAACTTACCTTACTTCAACCTTAAAGTATAAATACTTAGATTTGTACCATGTCCAATATGCAACAATAATGTTCATATTTAATAGACTTAATTGAATGCGTGCAGCCCGCTCTAACGTTGAAGTTCTAATGTAAATTTACTTTAATCGTATAGAGAAGTACAAAATAAAATTATAAATGTAGGGTATGACCTACGAATAAAATTCGTAGGGTATGACTGACTGAATTAAGAGATGGTAGCGGGCCCTCTGGTTTTTATATTGCTGTTTTGAATGTAGTAAAACGCATCTAATGTAAAAATGCACCAAAACAGAGAAATGACATTTTTTACACTATACTATGAAAAAACCGCTATGTACTCCGCTCATTACGCGTCTGATGGGCATTGTGTACTGCACACAAGAGTGCCGGGCTTGAATGGCAACCCTGTGGAGCTGCGGGTAAAATTCAGTAGATATTGTTATGAATAAATAGTACATAACATTAAAACCCACCATGTCTGCCTTTAAAAGATAAACAGACGTGTCTTAACATTCGCGTTTCACTTCACTTGGTTTCGTTGCAAAATAATAGGCGGTGAGCCTATTGCCTTCAAATGTAGACATGATACACTTCTGACTACTACATCAAATGTATTTGAAATACCCAATCACTACCCAAACCGGGGAGAAATCCAGGAACTCGAGGTTTCAAAGCGGCGCTATGACTCACACACCAACGGGGCATTAATGTTGCAGACACCTATTTTTATTTTCACTCCTAAGCTCTACGAGGCCGTAAAATACCAAATACACATCCAAACAGTGGCTAAAACCACTCGTTTCATAAATGTCTCCACAAGACATAAAAGCTATCCTCTCCGTAAAAGAAATTGTCAACGTCCTAATTCAAGGTCCAAATTACAATATCACCAGTATGGACATACAAATAAAAGTATCAAAAAAGTTTAAAATCGAACCATACCGAAAAACTTCCATAAAAGGCTTGTATTCAACAAATGAATATTCAAAAAAACATAGTCAAACCCTAAATAAAAAAAAGCCTTTGAGTGTGATTCACAATAGACGGCCGGATAAAAAATTACCGCGACTGTCATTCACAATTGACACCCAAATAAAATAAGAATTTGTCAAATTAAAATAAATCACAAATTGACCACCAATTAAAAAGATTGACTGTAATTCACAAATTGACCACCAATTAAAAAAGATTGACTGTGATTTACAAATTGACCACGAATTAAAAAAGATTGACTGTGATTCACAAATTGATCACCAATTAAAAAGATTGACTGTGATTCAAAAATTGACCACCAATTAAAAAAGAATTAACTGTGATTCACAAATTGACCACCAATTAAAAATATTTATTGTAATTCACAAATTGACCACCCATTAAAAAGATTTACTGTGATTCACAAATTGACCACCAAATCAAAACGATTGATTGTGATTCACAACTTCCAAACAAAAAAGAAATTTGTCTGTAATCCGTTACTGTTTTTACGTTTGTATGATTGTATCCAGAAGCAACAAACTGACCTAATAGAAGGGTATATTCCCTTAACAGCTTTGCGTCGCATTTTGATAGTGTGCGCCTGAAAAAGGTAACTCGGAACTTAATCCGAGTCGTACGGTAGCCACGTGGGATTGTACCCTAATTTTTAACCAAGATGGGCCAGAAAAATGGCGTTGTTATTGATTTTTATACGGTAATTTGCATGCTGATATACAAAAATCCGAAATATTTTCCAAGTTTTATAAAGTGATAAGTAATGTAGATCCGTGGGGTGCCGTGCTAGAATGTTACCCTCCCATCTTTCCCCGTAAGTGTCGAAAGAGGGATATAAGGGTGAAATACTGGAAGGTGGGCAGCAGCGCCTTTTGACTGCGATCCCCAAGACGCCTGCGATGCGTGAAAATTATGGCAAACCGCCTCTTGATAGGGGCTGTGTTCAGCAATGGATAATCCAGCTGATACACTACTATAATGTAAAACTAAAGCCAGAACATGTGACAGATGGTGCTACAGTTTTTTTAAACTTGTTTAAGTGAATACCCACAATAATGGTCACTGTCGAGATTATTTGCAACTGTGAGGTACTTGAGGTTTCTTTGCAGATATTTTTTTCAGTAATACGTACTTCATTGTTTGGCAGAAGTTGATAAAAATTAATTAGGTCTATGTTAGTCTAGCTTTTACCATAATCTTACTTTGAGGATACTTATTAAAATTTCTAACAAATTCAATATGTTAGTATGAAACCTACGAATAAATATGTAAAATGTAATTCAAGCTCAAAAACAGCAGAACGCAAACATTACCGCGGCGGGCGTGGTTTAAAAAGTGTACCGTGCATCGCAACAACATTACCTTGACGCGAGCAATCGGATGCGATCATTTCTAAACGCCAAATCAATATACCAATCCAATTGAATTTAGAAGATTGCACCTGTTTAATCAATATTGAACTTGATGAATCCGAAATCAAAGAGGAAACTGTATGAGAGTTACACTTCTTTACATATACGATTATGCTCGTAGTACAAGTATAAGACATATTCAATTTTCAATATTCTAAAGTATAGCCTATAAACTATGTAAAACTCCACAGTAGGTATATGTGGCTACGGTAGGTATCGAATTCGTAGCTCTTTGTAGCAATTGTTGGTTACACGGGCTACGCCACTACGAGACCCGAGCTTGCTACATAACGTAGCACTACGTTCGTGATGACTACAAAGTGCTAGAACAAATTCACATGCATACAGGTCTTTACATTACCTTATACCGTCAACCGTTTTAACCGTCATTTATTTAGGATTGGTTGGAAATAACCGCTTAATACCTACTTTTAGAAATCTTTTAGGTCATTTAACTATACCGAACCATCAGGCTCAGTATCCCGGAACTGCTGAGACCAGATTAAATAACCAAAATACTTGTACTCGAGGAAATCGCAGTCCTAATTGTTGTTTAAAGATGGCGGTTGTTAAGCTTTGTCGATGGCCTACAGGCCGGCACCAGGCCCGTGATATTGGTGGTGATTGTTATGTTTTTAAGTAACAAGAACGACAAATCGCTCTCCAGATGTCACACCTGTTAATTACAGTTGCAGGGTCATATTTTCTGCTTGATACTGCACTGTACTCGTCATCCCGAGAGGTTATAGTTGTTATGACCCGTTTCCTAGTAATTTCACTTCTTACATTCCCGTCAAAACAGTAGAATACGAGTATGCAAAAAAATCGGCTCAGTGGAGCGATCCTCAATAGCACAGTGGTTAAGGCACCCGAAGCGTGATATCGGAGACGTGGGTTCGATTTCCACTCAAGGGCGAAACTATGTACTCTTAAAGTTTAACGTGATTTTCGCCGCTTAGCACGCGATAGTGTTGGTTATCATAGAACAAATCTGCTTAGAGGCAAAATATCTGATAATGCGATTGTACTTATCTAGTCGGGTTCTTGATGAACAGTACCATCTAAAAAATTCCATATCTCTTTACAAAATTACAAGTAGCAGTTACAGCAGGCGTTATTGCAATCGCGGTAGAGTGCTCAAGCGTACCCGTTGCCCAAGCATTAAGGCGTTCTGTAGGAATACCGTGTGGTTTTTAGTCGGTAGGGGCACCAGCTGCTATAGTAGTAGTCCACCCACAACCCTTTGGTGGTCGTAAATGCGTAAAGGCATTTACCACACGCACAAAAAAGGCGTTATTGCAAACATAACAATAATATAAAATCCATATTTCTTTCTTTCACTCACTTTAACGGGAGAAAGGTTGTGAGAACATTATAGACTAATACGGAACCTCTGACATCGCTTATTGCATGGCTTGCAAGACAATAAGATTTAAGACTTGGCTTATTGCGGATCCCGGTCTGTTATTAACACAAAGCAACAAACATACATACAATATACTGAAACTACATTACGTGGTAAAGTAAACCTTAAGTTACGTCGTCTTAGTTCTCGCTACACTTAAATAATGAAAGCGCTATTTAAGATGTTTGCTTAGTGCATGTTTACTTTAGATTTTGGTTAACTATAGTATAAGGTACTTAATTTACTGTTTGTTTATTCACTAGACAACTTAAACATACTAGAACGCCCGCTCTAAGTGCTAAAACCACACACACTCTTACTCCTCTGCATATATTACTTATTACCCCCGTCTTATTACTCCTCTATTTCCTCTCTATTCAAAGGTTGTCTGGAAGAGATCGCGTTTAGTGATAAGGCCGCCCATTGCAACACTTGAATGTAATACTTCGTATTTTGTTTTATTGTAATGTAGTGGTGTGTACAATAAAGAGTTATCTATCTATATTTTATTTTATTTAGCTGGTTGCAATTTATATAATATTATTTTAATATTATTATTATAATATTATTAATACACGACTGTTAAAAAATAGGAGTTTTATGTTTCAGGGTTCATGTATGTATGTAAGTCAAGCATTTTTTTTCCACACGTCTCGCATTGGTTGGCTTTAAAAAACGAGTCCATAAATATAATGTACTAACTTTCCAGCCGCGGCTCCACCCGTGGGTATATCAGTTAACGCGCAAAACCAGTAACCTCTTTTTGCGTAGTTGGATAAAAACTATCCTATGTCCTTCCCCGTGTCTCAAACTATTTCCATACCAAATTTCATCCTAATCGGTCCTGTAGATCGGTTATCGCGCAAAATCATTAACGTCTTTATGCGCAGTTGGATATAAACTATCCCATGTCCTTCCCCGGGTCTTAAACTATTTCCATACCAAATTTCATCCAAATCGGTCCAGTAGTTTCAGAGCCTATTCAATGCAAACAAACAATCAAATCTTTCCTCTTTATTATATTACGTTTAGATAACTTACAGTTTAAATTTCAATGGAACGATAAAATATTTAACAAAAATAAAGAATTTGTAGTCGAGTTTTTTTTTTATATTAATATATACTTGTTACGGAATATGTGTCATTCTGATGGAATGTCTACCAAATAATAATAGTAAGAAAAAAATGATGTCCCCATACAATAAAAATTTAAAACGAAACTATTGTCAAAGTTTAACTAACTAGAGGAGGCCTATGCCAAAAGGCACACTGAATTGCGTTGATATTCTTTAAATAAAAATAGAGAAAGAAATTGTACCACTGTTCAAGCGAAATGTAATTCGGAATATAGGGCTTATTATTATTATATCGTCAAAGTTGAACATCAAATATAGGATTGTTTCACGTTGATAATAAGTACTTAATATGAAATATTTCATGTGTTTGTTTGCATAAAATTATGCTATGCGCAAAGGGGTTTCATGTTTATTCAGAATATATCCTATCCAACAAAATTTACGAATATGAAAGCAATAAGCAACGTTGCACTTTAAAATGTTTTTTTTAAGGATTTTTCTTTTTTTGTTCTATCAATCTAATCGGTTTTTATTAGATTGATAGAGCAAAAAAAGAAGAAATACGTACAAGCATCAATTTATTTTATGCTTTTGTTACGAACAAGCACGAGGCCCACCTGATGTTAAGCGGTATCCTCTGCCTATTACACATGCATTTCTACTTGTGACGAATCCCGTCACCCTGAGACATACAGTTGTTAAGTCTCATGTGCCTGCAATTTACAGTTGTAATGGCAGCAGTCCTTGGGACCCAGTTGGTCCCAAGAACTGCTGCCGGAACACAATGTTAGGTGCTTGGCGACAGATACTTGTGGGTGGAAGCTAGCCAGGCGAGCATTCGGAAAATACCATTTCAGCATGCGTTGAAACTAGCTAGCGGCGGGGATCTTACCATACACCTGCGGCACCGCAGTCTATAGCTATAACCTTTAGGCTATCATTGCTTCGAAATGTATGATTATAATCAAATATCTATCTTACAACAACAGATGCCAAATAACAGCAAAGTGCAGGTCAGACAAAGGCTAGGGGTCTCAAAAATCTTAAAAAAATACGATTTTTGATACATTCTCAGTTTTCGCGTCCAACTTGCACTTGACTTCACGAGTTGACGCATGTGCCAGCCATCGCCTTCCTCAACCATTTCTGAGGGAAGATGGCGACCCGACACACAACACCGCCGCTAGACAACACCTTTATGTGAGCATGACCGCTCTGGATACCCGTGCCAACGATTGCAATTATTACACATATTTATAATTTAGGACTACAATAAAGTAATACGAGTATACAGAAATTTGATTTTTTTGTCATTCTCCCACGTCACATTCTAGGTTACTGCTTAATCATATTCATTCATAAATACATTAAAAAATAACATTTTGAAGAAACATATTCAGTGTGATTTTAAAACCAACTACCTTCTATTGTTCAAAAAATACAACTAAAGGACAGATGCACAACTTAGTAATAGGGCGTTGTCTTGAATTACTCCCAAAACCTCGCTTTCCAGGACACCGCTCCGCATCTACCAAGTTAGTTTCACAACGCCGCGCTCGCCTTTGCATTCCAAGCTTATATATTTCTTAACTACAAGTGCCAAGAGCGCAAGATACGAGCACAAGCTATTGCAACCCATAAAAGTAAAAAAGCAGCTAGTTATTTTTTATCAGACAATTCCAACCCTTCTTTTCTCCACAAAGGTTAACAAGGCGGATTGTGTGGGAATGTTCGTGAAAACTGCGAGGCAAAGTTATCACAACTCGTAAACTCGATTTTTGTTTAAGAATAACTGAGGTACCTGCAGCCACAGTTAGGTCAGTTGGTTAACTTGATAACCTTTCAAACTTTTTAACGTAATGTTTTGATTTTTGCTACAGTTACTCCACTGAAAGCATAAAGGCGATCCAAATGCCATAGCAGGCGTAAAAGTAGACTATATATTCCAGCCCACTCCCAGTTGGCATCATGCTGGCAGCAATGCCCGTTGGATTGCAATGCATTTTTGTTAAGCCATTTTTTTATTTTTTTACTGATAGGTCCACAGTTACCATGAGGTGAGATTGTGCCTTTGACCACAATCTCACCTCATGGTAAGTGATGATGTTATCGAAGCTGTTAAAAGGCTTAACCTAGAATTACTGGCTCTCAAGGACAACTGCCAGAACACACCGTTAGGTGATTGGCGACAAATTTTCTACGTGAGGGTGGTCGCTACCATTCGAAAAATGCCCATCCACCATGCGGTAAAGCTCAAGCCCGCGGCGGGATTCGAACTATGGACCTACTGCGCGGCAGTCCATAGACAATGCGACTGAGCAATCACTGCATCAAAAAAAGCCATGCGTTGCATCGAAAAATAAAATGCCCTCCCTTCCCCTACAGGTCCAAAGTCAAATCAAACGGCTCAAATGTATAAGCACTATCGACATTAGCATGTATGAACCGCTTGAGTTGCTCCGCGAAAGTATTCGCGGCGCCAGCATTCATGTTAATATCAAAAAGACGAAAAAGAAGTAAAAGCCCGGCGGATGAAGTTGATAAGGCTGGCGTGGCGGGAAATTCGACCAGCACTTCAAGAGCAAGAGATGCCATGGTGAACGAGTGGATCAACTTCAATACCACACTGGCAATGATGGGCTACACAACATTTTGAGCTTACGCTTGGGTAAGCTTATAGCAAAACGAAAAACTAATAAATCTATAAGGTCGCCAGTATTTAAACAAGGAATGACCTATAACCAAAGACCAGATTCCCACAGAGAAGTGAGAATACGATTTAAGAATGCCAAACAAAACTCTTACTTTTACTGAGCAACTTTACTTTTAATTTTGAATTAGTACTTATTATTTATATTTGAGTATTTTATGTTTGCAAATTAGAATAAGCTTATTGTTTAATATAGCCTTGTGTAAATCTAATTATAGTATTATTCATATTTCATACTAGTAGAGATGAAAAGTTGTATGTTTCAGAAGCTAGCAAACTTTTAAGGACTTATACCATTAAATTTCTCACTGTGCTCAGTAGCTATGGGGATGTCCTTCGCTAGCTATGAGGATTTAAAGTCGCCACTCACCATACAACATTTTTTCTCACTTGTTGAACTCACTTATAAAAAAATACGTTATAAAAAAATTACATATTTTTTTTTATAACGTATTCACTCCGATACACGAATAGATTTTATGACTTGAAATGAAAAGTGCCACAGTGTGATAGCGCACATTGCCTGCTGGATTGCACGCTCACTCATACATTCAACATTTTGACGTAATCACATATTCATATTCAAATTTATTGATTCACCGTACGTTTCAAGCACTTTGTGTATACATTTACGTTATTGTATGTCCTTAGCTATATGCACATTGTATATGTCAAGAAAAGGATTAGCGCTGAAAGCGTTCCCCTACTGTTTTTTTAACTGTGGTATACCTTGAGTGCAAGAGAGTGTTACATGATAAAAAGGAAAGCCGTTTTTAAGGAAAATATTCATATAAAAAATACACTTGACTTACAAAACAAGACTTTATTTCTGGTTCAGCAGAGCAAGAGATTAATAGCTGTTATATTTTGATTGGCTATTCAAACCTGTCAATAAAAAAAAATATGACTTACCCAAATACTATCTCATCCACGAACAGTTGGTAAAAGTAATGACGAAGACGAAAACGCTAACGGGATTGAATGGAAACTGGCCTATAAGAACAGGTGCTGGACACACCGTTTAATGCTTGGCGATACATTTTCTATTGAAAGGTGGTCAGGGAAGTACTTGCAGTATTCTATTGCAAAATACTTTATAACTATATATATTTAGTATCTTTATAAAACCTGCGTCGGTACAGTCTTCTGCACTATTATGTATAGAAGGTTATTGGTAAAATGCAAACAACTTTTTAGGGTTGACATCTGCTAGTCCTAACAAACATTTTGAGATGAAAAATTTACGAGACACAGAACTTAAAAGTGTCAGTCAGTACTAGAAAAACTTACTATTTTCAGTTTTGAGTCTCGTAGTAAAAGACTATGCCTACTCCGAGCCAAGAGCGCCGCCACGGCAACACTGGACCGCGCAGCGCTCCCTTTGAATAGAGTTTTGAATATTAACATCGAGCAAAGTAATAAAAAAAATTAAATAATAAATTACACGCACACGTGACTTTTAACATCTCGTGGTCCTTGTGCTTATTCTGTCAAATACACATAAACAAAAAAAAAAATCTTAAAATGTTTGTTAGGACTAGCAGCAGCCAACCCTAAGAGGTTGTTAGCATGACCAATAACCCTGTATATTCATTCGCTAACTATCTCAAAAACATGCTGTAAAAATTGTTAGTCAAAACGTAAAAATCAACTGAAGGCAAACTGTGTATATGCAGTTGTATATCGAACCTTTCAATTTGTGGCATGGCACAGAAAAACAAAAACTTTTATTTTTTATTTAAGACTCCAGTTTAATGAGGAGAAAAAACTTTTAGGTCCCCAAAGCATCGTTAAAAGAAATCGTGGTAAGTACTAAAATCGGTGTCCTGGAAACTTTTTCTCTAAAACTCGGGAATTATTGAAAGTTTTAAGAATTTGGGAATTGTAGGGAAAACCATGTTGATTAAGGTTTACTTTAGTTTGACATATTTTTAAATATCCTCTAATCTGTCTTAATGAGGGATCAATTTGAAAATTACTTGAATATATTTCATCAAGATTTGGGATTATGCTATTTCAGTGACACGAGGGACGACAAAAGAACATTTACTCAAACAAAACTAGAATATGTATCAAACATTTTAAGCAATATGTTTTTAGTACCACCATGCTTTAATGACTGCCATCCTAAGACAAAAACCGAGACCGACGGCTTAACTTTAGGTTAGCCTTTGACTACTATCTCACCTGGTGGTAAGTGATGATGTGGTCGAAGATGTTTTTCAGACTAACCTAGAATTACTACCTCTCAAGGATAGCTGCCGGAACACACCGTTAGTTGCTTGGCCGACAGATTTTCTACTTGAGGGTGGTAGCTAGCCAGACGGGCATTCGCAAAATGCCCTACTACCATGCTTTAACGACTGCCATCCTGAGACTAAACCGGGACCGACGTCTTAACGTGCCCTCCCAAGCACGGTAGCACTCAGTAGTAATGTCACTAGCGGTCACCCATCCAACTCGCGAGCGCGGCGGACGTTGCTTAACTTTGCTGATCGGTTAAGAACAGCTAAGCAAACTTCGCTGCGATTTGTTCTCAGTGCTCACATGCACGCTCAGTGGTAATGCACTTACAGCTGCTGCGGTGCAGTGCTTGCAGTGGATGTCAGCAGTGTCACTTGGAATTGAAGCTTCAGGCTCGCCTTTGGTTGTTCGTTGGGACTGCATGGATGCGGGAAACAGCAGGACTTATGATAATCATCCACAGAAGGTATTGACTATGGACTGCCGTGCCGCAGGTACCTGGTTTGATCCCCACCGCGCTGGCTTGAGCTTCACCGCATAGTGGAAGGGCATTTTGCGATTGGCAGCCTGGCTAGCTACCACACTCAAACAGAAAATCTGGCATATAACGATGTGTTCCGGTAGCAGCCCTTGAGAGGCAGTGGAATTACAGGCACATACAACTTAACAAGTATGTCTCAAAGTGAAGGCGCAGTGCAGTTAGTGAATTGTGATTAAATGCATCTGTTATAGGCAGAGGTTAGTCCGCTTAAGATCAGGTGGGCCTCGAGTTTGTTCCGACACATAAAAAAAACTTAATATTAAACTTAATGCTCCGTTGACGGCTATGTTATTTAGGTCAGGTGTCCGATACAATACAATCATTGTATAATTAATAGATTTAGGCGTTACTTTGCGGATTTCATATTAACAAATATTATTATTAGATATTTTAAGAAAACATTAAATTAATATTTTAATAAAACTCTTAAAAATATCAATATTTTATCTAGTAGCAATTCCGCCTAATTTTCCTGTTAGGCCGAAGTGACGTCACAAACGCCACGCAGCCAAAGCCAAGCCTGAAGAATTTTTGACGCGTTTTGCTTCTACACGAAGCATTCTCAGGAGATTTTGACTCTACGAGCGCACGATCGAGAAAGAGAAGAAATTATCTCGATCGTGCGCTCGTAGAGTCAAGTCAAAATGATATATTTTATGACGTGTAGAGTATGCAGGAAGAAGAAGAAGCAGCGTGATGGCAATCAAACATTATCATAGAACGTTGTTTTGGGTAAACTACACTGAGATTTGGGTAAACCTCAGTTTCTCCACATCTCAAGTCAACATCGTTACGTCGACGCATAAACAAACCGTTTTGATATACGGAACGTGTCGCAATACATTCCATTGGCAGTATATCACCTAAACACTATTAAGAATCTTTAACTAAGTACCTGATCCGCCTTGACTTTATTTTCATGGCTTGTTCGCGATCCCTCGCGTTTTTTTGTCATATAAACCTCCAAATTCTATTTTATTTTAATAATTTGTCCCTTGCGTAATTATTTCTAATGTAACGAATAGGTAATTGGTGAAGTCGGTTCCATAATTTCGTAAACATTTTTTTTACCCTTTTTAGTGACCCTTGCTACTTGTGGGATCGATTGTCATTCACTGTCAATGACTATATCATCAAGATAGTATAATACTTTTCAGTTATTAGAGTGTAACTCTAAAACGTCTTTACCGATTTTGATGAAATTTAAATGGGACTACACGGAAAGCATCAGCTTTCAAATAAAATAAATCGGTTCACCAAGTCAAAAGTTCTGAGGTTACAAATATACACAAATACAAATTGAAATATGTTTATTCGTTGCATACAACAATACAAATCTTTCTTCATTATAATATAAGGTATAGATTGGTGAAATTTCGCCTGAGTCACCCTACTGTCTGTACGTCTGTCTGCGAGAGCCGTGACGCGCTCGTTCTCATTAGCTATTTGGCATTGTGAGCGAACCGAGGAAAGAAAATTCAAGTAACTGGGTGACGTACAGGGAATAAGCTTAAACAAACTGTGTACAGTATATTATGCAAAGTATTTTGAGCATTGTTGCCTAATAGCTTGCACAAAACGAGCCATGGAGATAGCTATCCTTATGACAAAATATTAAACTACAAATTGTCATATAAACCAAAGTTAGCCCTCAGAATTATGAACGTTGAATTTCCAGTGGGCATGCTCAAACAGCATTACTTGCCAGCAGGTGAGAAGTAGTACGTCTATTTAGCGTTTTGGTGTAGGGGCATTGCAGCAAGTGAATGTACTGGGCAAACGTTTCAGTAGAACTATGTCTCAAAGTGATGAGCGCAGTACAGTGCCAGGCAGATTGGTGACACTGCAACTGTTTTGAATAAACAACCAACCAGCTGGCGACTTATCTGTCTCATCACTTCATAACACTAAAAAAAAAAGCCTTTATAGTTGTACGGCACATTTCTTCTCTAAATTGTCTTTACGTTATCCAAAAGTCACTGTTAACCCTGAGCCCGGCATACCACCTGCCACCTGCTCTCTTACGGATGTGTATGCGTAAATGTTTTTGTAAACAAAAATGTATACATATAATGAATGTATGAATGTAATCGGTGACAGATTTAAGCGTGTCGGTAGTGACCATGTAATATATATATTTTTTTTTTCCTTTATTTTTGGCAACTATTTTTTTTTATTTTTTTATTTTTATGGGATAGGAGGGCAAACGAACAGGCGGCTCACCTGGTGGTAAGTGATCACCGTCGCCCACGAACATCCGCAACACCAGAGGTATCGAGGATGCATTGCCGGCCTTTGAGGAGGGAATATGCTCTCTTCTTGAAGGCCCCTAAGTCGTATCCGTTCGGAAATACTGCACCTGGCAGCTGGTTCCACATTGTGGCAGTGCGAGGTACAAAATGCCGTGAAAATCGCAAAGTTGTGGACTTCCAGACGTCGACATGAAATTGATGAAACATCATGCTTTGTCTGGACGTCCGATGGCGAAATTACTAACTAACTTCAATATAGTGATTATGGAATGTTGTGTACTACATAGGAACCTAACAATATACCTTTATTGAGCTAGGTAGCTAAATAGCAATTATTAATATCAGCAAAGTTAAGGTAGCATAAGAAATGCCAGCTTTCGAATATAAAAAAAAAACTGTACAACCTGTAAAAAAAACACCAGATTGTTACCTCGTATCTTTTGACATACAAAAAGTACAGTCTAATTGAGAACCTCCTTCTTTTTAATGTCAGTTAAATATAATAAGAATAATTAAATATAATAAGGCTACAGGTCTACGAACTCAGAAATTTTCAGATAGTTAGTTTCCTACGTAAACTTAGAGAAACGTGTTCAGACACGAAAATATAGTACAGACTTTGCAATATCAACTTGGCGCAGTGCCCACAACAGTGTGGTTGTGTTGATTGCTGATTGAATGTTGTATCTTCAGTTTACATTCAATTTCAACATCTCCACAAAATGTTTTAAAAAAATATTTTTGGACGAGGACAGACGATTTTGTATGTACGCTTTATATATTACTTATTTAGTTTCTCTTTTTTTTGGTTCAGTTTGTCTTTTTGAAGCGCTCGTAGCGAAGTTTGCTTATGTGTTCTTAACCGATCAGCAAATTTAAGCAACGTCCGCCGCGGTCATGAGTTGGATGGGTGACCGCTAGTGACATTACTACTGAGCGCTTCCGTGCTTTGGAGGGCACGTTAAGCCGTCGGTCCCGGTTGTTGTCTTAGAATGACAGTCGTTATATGGTGGTAGGGCATTTTACGAATGCCCGCCTGGCTAGCTACCAACCTCAATTAGAAAATCTGTCGCCAAGCACCTACCGGTGTATTCCAGCAGCTATGCTTGAGAGCCAGTACTTCTAGGTTAGCCTGAACAACATCTTGGACTACAACATCACTTACCATCAGGTGAGATAGAGGTCAAAGACTAACTTAACAGCATAAAAAAAAAGTTTCGAAGATCAATTACCCTACCCCCATGCTGTAACGACTGCCACTAGCGGTCACCCATCCAAGTAATGACCGCAGCAGACGTTGCTTAACCTAGTCGAACGATAAAGCACGACTAAAGCAAATTCCGTTGCGTCTTTTCAAAGTTTCTTGAGAAAAAACCATAAACAGAGAAATGAACCCGGAACTGAAGGATTAAGACATGCGCTTCATAACACTGGACCAAAGAGGCAGTGATATGCGTGTATATAATTACATATGTAGCAGATTCAAATCCAAGATTTTTTTTTTTTATCTATTTTTTAAGCTCTGTACTGTTTTCCTTTAAACAGCGCAGAGAGCACGGTTCGACGAAAAACTAAATGTTATTCTCTTAAATGTAAGTAGAAGATCTTTAGTTTTACTCATCTAACCTATTTTAATTTAAACAAGCCAGAATTATTATATTTAAATATGAGTCTAGACTTTAAATAATAAAAAATAAAAAATCTCCGATCCGTGGTCTCTTCGAACAATGTTTTGAATACCGTGCAAGGGAGACTTTTTTTTGGTTAGAATAGAACGAGTTAGCCATAGACATTTTTTCTGTTTAAATTGATGTTTTTAGGGATTTATTTATTTTTATATGTGATGGTTATAGATAGTAGTCAAACCACTACCTCAGCTGATGTTAAGTGATAATGCGATCGAAGTAATTGTGCAGGCTATCCTAGAATTACTGGCTCTTGAGAACAGCTGCCGGAACACACCGTTGTGACATATTTTATAGCTAGCCAGGCGGGCATTTACATAACCCCTTACTACCAACATGCTTTAACAACTGCCAGTCTAAAACAACCGGGACCCGTGCCTGCCGAAGCACGCCTGATTTAGTTGATTGATTAAGAACAACAAAGCAAACCACGCTAGAAAGAGCTAAGGAGCGCTTCAAAATGTTGTTGCTAATTAATTATTAATATCAAATTAACACGTCAAAATTGTAAATACAGAATTAATTTTATACATAGTTTCCCATCAAAGGGTTATTAACGCAAGCAAAAGCGTATATTAATGGGACCACATTAACATGTGAATTCCCTAATTTTCTACCCAATTTCAAAAACAATTTCGCCTTCATTCCGCTTCTATTAACACGTACATGCCACAGTGTAAGAACATACAGTAATCATAATTTAAATTGGTGTATTTTTAATCACATTTGCTCTTAGGATAACTCTTTTAGCGCGGTTTTTGTTTCTTGATACAGCTTTAAAGAAGGTGTCAGGCTGGAATATCACCTAGATGTTCCCGTAGGTGTCGTAAAAGACGAATAAGAGACAAATACTGGAATGTAGTCAATAGTGCCGCTTAGGAACTTAATACTCGCAGATAAGTTCCTTGCATAATTGGCCAACATGACTAAAAGAGAGCGTCAAAAAATAAAACATCTAAATACAATTATGCTTTCATAGAGTTGGCAGAATTAAATCCCAGAACATTGCATGTCCATATTACTATTACTGTGGTAACGGCGAGAATTGTCTTCGTTAATTAGGGTGCAGTTTGAACGTGCACAAAATCACACAATTGTCTCCAAATTTAGGAGAATTCGAGAATTAGGTGTTTTGGCTGGCTTTTCACTTCGGATAGTTTTGGGGAGGCTGCGGACGATAAGCGCTTTAGAGATTAATTTGAATATAGATTAGATTTGTCTATGACATTTTCTAAGACTAAAATTAATACAACTTAATTTTCATATTAATTTATTAATTCATAAGTTTTAGGTACAATTTTAGAAAAAATAAATAGTATGTCGTCCCGCTAAAACCTGTCTTTACATACGCATGAATACAATTTGCTGTTTTTTAATGTACTATTCATTTGATTTCAAATTTATTCTTTAATCACTATTCCTTAAAATGCGAAATCAAGGTATATAGGAGTTTAAATGTCATAACAATTAAAATATATATTATTATAATATATATATATATATATATATATATATATATATATATATATATATGTATATATATATATAATTTATTTAATATATATATTAATATTAATATTCATTAAAGTAATAGATTATACAAGAGTGCATAAAAGTAATTTAAGAATTTAGTCGAATGACGAGGGCTGATATCTAAGTAGAGGCTAAAGTTGTTTTTAGTCTCGAGTTATACACTCTGGTTTTCACCTTAATTGCGAGTAAACGATACAATGAACCTTAGACCTAACTTATTAACCTCTAAAAGCTCGAAATAACAAAGCTACCCTAACATATCGCGCATAACTAAAATTGGGATGTCTAAAAATATTAAAAAAGGCAGATTCTTTTGTATTTTCGAAGGCACAGTTCTTATTTTGTAAAAAGAAAACGGTACGTTTCATAAAGGAAAACGAAAAGGTCTTTAGTTAAAAGCAAACGAAGGAAATTGGCACTTTTTTAAATTTGTTAGTAGATAAAATATCTTGGGTTATATCTTTTCTAAAGTTGAGAAAATACTTCTGACAGAAGGTTTTTGAGAATTCGTTATATCTTAAAATTAATGTAAGTATCAAATAGTAACAGATAAATCTAGGTACCTATATAATTTTAGCGACAATTGCACCGAAATTTTCCTCTTAGGATCACCCACGTGACGCAATAAAGCATCTTCAAGCTTTTGATAAGACCTCTTAATGACGGTAATGCCGCAAATACATTGCAATTTTAAAGCACAACGCATCAAATAAAGGACTTAAATATGACTTAGTGTCTATACGTTATATTTAAATGCTTTGACGAAGCTAAAGGCATCCCAAAACTATTCCTACTTGATTAAATTACGATTCTAACGGCCATAAATTTAGATTGGAAACAGTTTTGTGGTGAAACTAACAAGTGGCACATGTGTAACCTAGCACAGATCTTTATGTTAAGTTGCTCCTTAAAAGCAGGTTCCTTTCTTAGTTTTAGCTTTCTTTGACCACATTATTGATTAACAACATTATAATATAAATCTACCGCCATAACATTCCATCACGAAAAATCAGTTATTTTTACACTGTGACACGCATGTGAACGAAGCGGCTGTCTTTTGTTGCAAGCGTAATTTTTCTCTCGGAGTAATGTACATACGAATTTTAATGCAAAAGCACTCTTTGGGAACGAACGAATTAGTTTGAGACTTGTGGAAAACTTTAATCACATAACACATATTACACGACTGTCCAAAAAAAAGAGAGTTATGTTTTCAGGGTTCATATATGTATGAATATATGTTGGTGAGTTTCTTTATGCACGATAATTTCTAAACGGTCTAACCGATTTTAATGTAAGATATACAAAAGACACTAGGTGAATAAAATAAAATAAAAAAAACAAATGGCAAATTATTAACACCATTTTATGAGATAAAAAATGATCTTTCTTCCAAACCTATCGGGTATCAAAATGAAGGGCTTTAAAACACAATTCCATAAAAATATATATATATATGTATATATATAACGTGCAGTTTTATATGCAGTGTAACGATAAAACGGTTAAGTAAAATAAATAATTTGTTTTTACTTATCCTTTAAAGTTAAGATGATGGACCATTATTGTCTTTTTGAGTTTAGAGATCCTGGATCTGCTGTTGGACTATTGCTTTGCGAATGGGCAACTTATTAATATTCTCTTTTAAAAATGTGTGTCTTGTGCATTAATCCGTAAGAACACAGATTCAAAAGAGCCATTCCTTTAGAATGAGCATGTCCAAAGGATAAAAGTAAATAATCCGTAAAAACTCTGATCAACTCGCTTCTATTATATCCTCTTTGCTGGCTTTTCGCTCGGCTGATTAGTATTACTAGTCTTAGCCACGAAACAACCTGTTTAACGTATGTAGTAACGTTACAGACAATGCGTGATCCTGTCGTAACAAATTTTCATTTTCGTTATTTATAGTGTGAATAAAAGTTGATGTTGAAGAAAAGTTGATCCTCCCAGCGCTAGCTGCCAGCTGCAAAATGCCATATCAACTTTTCTGACCAACTTCCATTTTTATTAAGTACTGAATAATTTGTTCAAGTTTTTAAACATATATGCAAGTATATTTTTCTCGTTACTTTTTTACAGTATTCTGCGCGTACGGAGGGTAATATTATTTTTGACAACTATAATTTACATTGTAAATCCGGAGCCTAGTATCGTGTCCGGTAAATAGCAATAGACTCGCTCATTATTATATCTAACTTTAAAACAGCTGGGAATGTTGGTGTACAGCTCCACCTACAAATTCTGCTATACCATCCCTCAGTTATTGAAACGTTTGTCACATCCTTGATTAATGGACAGAGTAGAAACTCAACGCTCATTAGTCAATGGTATTCTATGACGCGATATGTAACCAATGAGCGTTCTGTATCCAGTCCGTTACCTGATCAAGGCTGACAAACGTTCTAGAAACTTAAGACTTGTTTATTTCGAATAGTTTTCAGGCCTCTTTATAGAACCTGACTTAACCTGTGAAATAATAAAGATACTTCATGTAAAATATGCATGGTGCATGGTTGCATGGGAACTTTGCGAATGCCCGCCTGGCTAGCTACCACCCTCAAGTAGAAAATCTGTCACCAAACACCTAATGGTGTGTTCCGGCAGCTTTCCTTGAGAGCCAGTAATTCTAGGTTAGTCTGAACAATATCTTCGACCACAACATCACTTACTATCAGGTGAGATAGTGGTCAAAGGTTAACCTATGAGGCATAAAAATAAAAATTATTTTACTAACCAGAATCTCCCAGACTATACGCACAAAACGAAACGGAATGACTAATGGTGAACGAACTGAGAACGAATGAGTGAATGAAAATAAATGTGCTTTCGAGACTCAGCGGTAATTTTATTTAGCTAAACGCCAGAGGCGCTTTCCGCGCGCATTAGCCTACTTGTTGTTACGTAGTCGGCTAAAATATGAGTTGTTGTGTGTCTGGTGACACGTTTTAGATTTTCGGCTTAGTTAAATCTTGTGGTCTTTGATATATTGTTTAAACAGACAAACAAAATGTGTAGCCAAGCATGCATCGGCTCTTTAGTGCCAGTTAACAGGCTAGTCTTAGCCGGATAATATATTCTGACTCATCATCATAAGGGATGTTATAAAACTAGTGAGAATAGTCTTTCGGTAATAAAAACCTAGTAAAATGATGGTCGGGTCTTACTTTATTAGGATTCCACGTTGCAGTAACCAGTGAGCGAATTAAAAGTTTATTTATCATTATCAGCCTAAAATATGAATCTACGTTAGTACTAATATATGACTTAGTACTTATGTATGAGTACCTGGTTACTGGTAGTTTAGATTTTGAGATAAACGTATAAAAACCGGCCAAGTGCGAGTGTCACTCGCGCACGAAGGGTTCCGTAACTAAATATTCTGTATATAGTTAAAGCGTCAACCTGTCACCGTTATTAGTGTCGAGCAAGAAACCGAAACAAAAATCAAGTTTGTTTTATGGGAAAACAAACTTGAATTTTAATTTTATTTTTAGTATTTGTTGTTTACTAAAAATAAAATAAAAATTCAAGTTGCCCCCTTAAATATTTATTTTATTTTTAGTATTTGTTGTTATAGCGGCAATAGGAATACATAATCTGTGAAAATGTCAACTGTCTAGATATCACTGTTCTTGAGATACAGCCTGGTGACCGACGGACGGACAACGAAGTCTCAGTAATAGGGTCCCGTTTTTACCTTTTAGGTACGGAACCCTAAAAATTTACCTTTTTTTGTTTTGTATCAATAAATTTGACAGTATGTCTAATTCAAAATTGTGAATGTGCAAGCCTGCAGGCGACGAGCGCCATCACACTGCAGCACATATCAAACTGTGATTTCACAAAATCTGCATTTTGTGTTTCGGAGTGAGTGAAATTATTATATTACTAAGCGCTCGTAGCGAAATTTGCTTAGCCGATCTTAACCAATCAGCTAATTTGAGCAACGTTCACTGCGGTCATGACTTGGACGGGTGACCCCTAGTGATATTATACTACTGGACGCTTCCGTACTTCGTAGGGCACGTTAAGCCGTCGGTCCCGGTTGTTGTCTTATGATAGCAGTAGTTATAGCATATTGGTAGGGCATTTTGCGTATGCCCGCCTGGCTAGCTACCAGTTTTTTTTTTTTTGTGCCTGATAGGTAAGCCTTCGACCACTATCTCACCTGATGGTAAGTGATGATGTGGTAGAAGATGTTGTTTAGGCTAACCTAGAAGTACTGGCTCTCAAGGACAGCTGCCGGAACACAACATTACTTGCTTGGTGACAGATTTTCTACTTGAAGGTGTAGAGCTCAAGTAGAGAATCTGTCGCCTAGCTCTTAACGGTGTGCCCAGGTATCCTTGAAAGCCAGTAATTTTTGGTTAGCCTGAACAACTTCTACGACCACACCATCACTTACCAACAGGTGGTAAAAAAAAACCATTGAGCACACTAGTAACACATGTGTTTTTAAAGTAGGCGTTTCACACATTCCTCACTATACAAACATGCATACTCAAAACCCTGGTTATGTTTTTCGCCCCTCCTTAGCTCGAGAAAGCGGGAAAATTCCTATACTTTTTCCTTATTCTTCATAGACACATGTGGTCCCATAGACTTGTCATAAATTCAGCCATTATGGATTTATCCAGTTAGACTAACTAAAGTTCCTACTATGCTACAGTATAACCAATCTACCCTCCCTAATTCCTTGATTCCTACTACTTAATACAAACCTAAAACAATCACTATAGCCGTTCCGCTCTAATCTAACCCCGTGTCTTTCCGGCAAAAGTTTGGAATCAATTAACAGTATTTTGGCCCAGAAGTTTTAAGTACGGTTTGCGATTAGTGGCCCTTATTTGATTTGGGGCTGAAGTTAAAGGTGGAATGCTGTTGATGTGCGTATCGTTTTTGATACGCGGTGATCTTTGTAATACAGGAAAACATGTGTCAGCGGCATGTCAGTTGGTAAGGACTTAAGTATCCCAAATTTTTTAAATGAAAATTCTGGGTATTGTTTAGGCAGATAGTTTAGTGATGTGGTCTGTAAAGGTAAGATTATGCCGATCAAGGATCACTCCGAGATGTTTGGTCGTTCTCACCCAAGGAATGAGTTCAATGAACAGACTTATGGATTTCAGTTAGTGGCTATGGGTTTTCTCAGTACAATACTTAGCTGTACGTCGTTCGTCATTTACGGAGTCATCTATCACGGTGATGGAACGTTGGATAGCACATTTCTGTATAGCTTTGAACAGTCAGTGGAGAAGATGAAGATGTTATCCGCATAAACTGGGCAATTAGGACCTTAGGTTCATATAGTGGGATGCAGCTGGTGTACAGTTTAAAAAAAATAGGCGATAGCACGAAGCCCTGAGGGACTCTGGCTGTAATTTGGCGGAAGGGTGCCTTTTATGTGATAACGAAAGCTTCTAAGTCCCTAACGAAGTCATGTATGGCTAGACACACAAGACATTCTGGCACACCAAAGTGGCCCAGCTAGTAAATCAAGCCAAGGTGCCAAATAATACTTTGTCAAAAGCTTTCGCTACATCGAGGAAACATGCTGCCGTTCTTTGGGGCTTGGTATTCTTATTGCCCAGGTTTCTGGCATGTTGTGCCTGGTGCTCTTTATTCAGAGAGCTCTTCAGTACCAAAATGCTTCAGACTTAATTACGTGAGTTACAAAACATATGTACCACTAACATTGTTATATTTGTTTCACTAACGATACGCGACAGCGATACGCACCACGCAGTGTATCACAGCCTTAACGGAATTTCATTTGTAGGACAGACCACTTGTCACCATTAAGTGGGTACATGGTTTTTATTAAATTCCGAGCACAGTCTGGATGGAAAGGTGGGGGACATTAAAATAAGATCTATTATGTTAAAGGGTTGGACCCTTTTTCTAACACGTGCGTGTGTCGGCCATATTTTAGCTAAAGACAAACGTGGTAAGGTTATTGGTGGAATTCTTGAAAATATGTGTTAGATACACTGTACAGTCCCCGGCTGAATGATAAGAAGACTTTTAAATGCATATACTCCTGTTAGATGCCGTAAAAAGCGACTAAGGGAAGAATGCGCCGAACGGGCAGCGTTCCACGACTTATGTCAACGTGTTGCTGCTGCTTATTGCTTTTATTGCTGCAGAATAAGTAAATAAGTGGACATTTTACATCTCAAAGAGAACTTCAAATTTTCATTGACCGATTCGTGAAGTCCCTATAACTAATAAATATAAATTTATTTAAATATATCAATAAATTAATATTTAAAAAATATTCTTATACTTCTCAACTTTCTGCTAACTCAAGGTGACCTCAAAACGCTATGTTGTCTAGCCAGAATAGTTTTCGCCGCATACCGATTCTACACTAAGGATCTTCAGGAGGTATTCAATCTTGGAGTGCGTATCTTGTATCTTGATATGCTATGATGATAGTTAAAAGAACAAACAAGAAGGAACCTTTTTTTGGGATTGTAACGGAACTAGCCCGAGGTCCTCCCGGTCCTAAGTAACTACCTCTGTCTATAACAGACACCAGTGATAAACTGCACTGCGCGCTTTACCCTGAGATATAAATTTGTTCAGTCACCTGTGAAACTGGAACACAGTAATGTGAACATACTGTTTGGCGGTAGAAATAGGCATAACTACTAAACTAACTACCAAGATATGGTTGCCCAATATGGCAGATAGAGAGGCAATTTTGTGCAGCAGTGATGGCTCAGTGGCATTGGCTTTGGACTGCCGTGCAGCAGGTTCATGGTTTGAATCCTGTCGTAGCTTTGAGCTTCACCTCATGGTAGAAAGGCCATTTTGCGAATGCCCGCCTGGACCGCGACCACACTCAAGTAGAAAATATAACGCAAAGCACCTAACGGTGCGTTCCGCCAGCTGTCCATGAGAGCCAGTAATTCTAGCTTAAGACCTTCGACCACACCATCACTTGCCATCAGGTGAGATTGAAATAAATGAATTTCAATTTTAAGTACACTGAGAAAAACGACTTAAAGGCTTAAATCAAATTTGACCTTTTACCGTTGAATTGTAACTACGTAAGATGAATTCACAACTCTTAAGATAATTTTCACCAATCAATAAAAATGTACCATGTTTTATAATAAACACAACCGTCAAAAACGCCTTCCGTAAAGTATTTTCAGAATTGAACTTGTTATACGATAATAATTGCAGTATTGACCATAAAATATACCTTACTTTTACGGCGGTTTATATACGGCGATTATTACTATAACGTACGACTTAATCAGCCTCATCGAAAAGTCAATATTTAAGAAAGACCACAAAATACACCTTAAATGCAGACGAAAAGAAACATTCGTCTTCTCTGACCTCGTTTAACGCCTTCAAGTTGGAAGGCGTTTTTGTACGTATTTACGTTTGGTCGGTTTTTTGCCTTATACCGTATAAATTGGCCGTCATTAGGGCGCTTTTGACTTTAGATTTTTCTCAGTGTATCGACGAACGTGACGAAGGTTTGACAGAAAATTCAGGTGGAAGTAGGTATCACCAGACATCATATTATTTAAATGTTTAACGCTCTTATGAAGATCAATTACAAATTTTAATATTGAAATAATCTACATTGTACTGCCACATTCAGCAAAATAACTGTATACGGCCACTGCGTGAAGAACGGGCAAGAAACTCGGGACCATTCTTATAAACGTATTTTATTAATGTGGTACATACTATATTATAATAGTAGATTATGATACAAGTGAGCTAAGTTGCTCATTAAACACAAGGCTGTGTGTTGCAGCCCTAGCCGTAGGCGAGGGCGTAAATCAGCCGAGTGTATAATGAGCAAGTTGTTCACGAGTTTCATACGCACTTTTACAACACCCTCGCGGGGAAAAAAAATATATTGCTCGAATGCGATACAAACAACATATGAAAGTTATGGAAAATAGCGCGCAAGTTTTTTTTTGCGCGCTGCATTAGTATGATGTTCGATTACATTTAAATATCTTCGATGTTACAAATCTGTTTTACCTGGTTAAATTGAAAATGCTCTGTTTACTCGCATATAATTTGCAGTTAGGTACTAACTTAACTTTGTAGGGATAATTCTATTACGCACTAGTGTATAATATTATTATGCACGAGGGTGTTATAGTTCGGTTTATGGCCCTAAGAACGATATAATAAAGCTCACTTTACGACTAAGGGTGTTGAAAAATTGTTACAATATTTGTTTACAATACATAGGTAACAAGCGATAGCTGCCAGAGGCGGAATTTTTATATCATTTTTGTTGTTTAAGTAATTACAAACACCATGATGCTTGTTTATGACATTGACATTGATCATCCTATGACCTCTTTTGACCTTAACATTGCTGAAGCTACCCCAAGCGTCAACCCCATTAACCCAAATCAAAAAAACACCCTATCAATTATCCGTGTGAAAACACGAATTTTCATTCTCGTCCATCAATCCGTCAATATAAAAAAGTTGGGGGTAAAAAGACATTTTTCCCGTGTCCATTCCCCAAAAGCTTGGACGTAGATAAATTACTTGGGGGATAATGAACGCTGGCTATTTTACGGAATTAATGACTAAGTCTTGCCTGTGGCTTTGTCCGGGCCTGTCATAGATATTGATCTATTTAGGGTTACGTGAGAGAAATAGTCCCGTGGAGTGTCGGGCTAGAATGACATACCCCTATCTCTTCTTCTTGTTGAATAGCAGTTCCCCATCATAGGCAGCAGCGACCTTTGAGGAACTGCTGTCGTAAATTGCGATCCCAAAGCCGCCTGCCAATCAAGGGGGTTATGACAAACCCCCACTTAATGGGAATGCGGTGTTCAGCAGTAATCCGGCTGATACAGTAGGAGAAAAAAAATCTAATTGCTAAGTCGATTGTTTTGTATTTACAACGTTTATCACAAGTCCAGACAACTTTGGTTTGATTATTAATTGCAAATTCTATAGTTAATAAAATATAACTAAAACTGGCTAAGTTCACGTTGTATTTACCCTAAGGATCCTTGATATAAAAATGTCATTTAATTTGTGTCAAACTTACGTTAGTTTTAATCAATCCCTGATATAACTTTAAAATATGTAAGTACAATTTTGTTTGGGGTAAAAACAACATAGAAATGTATTAAGTATTGATACAGAACATTCATTTGCACAAAATTGACTCGCACAGTTACATTTTAAATGGTTCGACTATTTATGTATCACGTGTTACTAAGTAAAGATGTCGAAAATGTGAGATGGCTAGAACTAGCATCTCGAGCTTCTCGAAACAATGATGGCTCAGTGGCAGTGGCTTTGGACTGCCACGCAGCAGGTCCATGGTTCTAATCCCGCCGCAGGCTTGAGCTTCACTGCATCGTGGAAGGGCATTTTACGAATGGCCCGCCTGGCTAGCGACCACCCTCAAGTAGAAAATCTGTCGCCAAGCACCTAACAGTGTGTTCCGGCAGCAGTCCTTGAGAGCCAGTGAAATTACAGACACATGAGACTTAACAGCTATGTCTCAAAGTGACGGGCGCAGTGCAATTTGTGACTTGTGACGAAATGCATATGTTATAGGCAGAGGTTGGTCCGCTTACCATCAGGTGGGCTTCAAGCTTGTTCCGTCACAATAACATATTCTACATAAAAGTCAAAAGGGTAAAAGTAGATCTTCGGTTTAGTCTAAAATCTACTGTAGATAGCTCTAAGAAAGATGGTGTGGCCGAGGAAAGATGGTGTGGTCAGTGAAGACTTGAAAGAAATATTGTAGCCGTAAAGAAACGCACAATTCGGCAGGGAGTTTCATACCAGCGTGTTAGGTATTAAACACATTGAACACGTAGAACGAAATCGTTGCGAATTCCTGGAACCTACACGAGATACGGATGATAGTGCGCCGTCCTTTGCTTGTAAATAGGTCAATGAATTAAAACCAGAAAAAATACGCGACATTACACACCACTCGTTCCCCAATATATACGTATAAGCATAATATGCTATTTCGATCAATATAAATTCACAGAGATGAAACACTGTATCACGTTTCCAAGCTGTTCAATCGAGTCGAAGCAGTGATAGCTCAGTGGCATTGGCTATGGACTGCCGTGCCGTAGGTCCATGGTTCGAATCCCGCGGCAGGCTTGAGCTTCACCGCATGGTGGAAGGGCATTTTGCGAATGCCCGCCTGGCTAGCGACCACCCTCAAGTATAAAATCTGTCACCAAGCACCTAACGGTGTGTTCCGGCAGCAGTCCTTGAGAGCCAGTGAAATTACAAAAATATGAGACTTAACAACTATGTCTCAAGTTGACGGGCGCAGTGCAATTCGTGACTTGTGACAAAATGCATCTGTTATAGGCAGAGGTTAGTCCGCTTAACACCAGGTGGGCCTCGTGCTTGATCCGTCACAATAACATAGTATCATCCTAACTTTACTGCGTAGCTAAATTGTGTAACGAAAATGTCCGTTTAATACATTGACAGAAAAAACTTGAAGTCTACAAAGACAGACCCCTGTCCAGTTCCCTAGACGTAGACAAATGACCTCAGGGTAATGGAATTGCCTTTATTTTGGTAATTAATGGACCCTTGACCAACTTGTGGAGGAGTTTAATGGAATGATGAAACCAGTTTTTGTTAGGAGTTAGAGAAAATAGGTATTTTTTGCCACTTCGACATTGGTATCGATTTTAGAGTGACTTAGTCTGAAATTCTGAGACGATTTCAAGTTTAGACTCAACTTCATTATGTCAAAATATGAGTCTAGACTCAAACTCCATATAGTTCTATATTCACAGTCGAGTCCAGCGTAATGGATCACGAGCCAATGCTCAGCGGAGAATGAAACGGTCTGAGTCACCAAATCGGCTAATTCAGTCTTGTTCGAACGCGTCAAATCGGAGAAAAAGAGGTTGCGGTAGAATATTCTTATAAATCCGAAACCATAACAACATATAAGGGAGTTCCCACAATCACCTAAACCTACAATTTAACTACAACAAACACAACTGTTGTATTTTTAACGCCAATCCATGGGAACAACAAAACAAATCTTTCTCTGGAACATCAAATAAATCTTACCTATAAATAATTGATTATCCCTTTGTTTTATTCGACCTGGATGTTAACAAATGTCCACATTGTTTTCTTACTTATGTTCCACTTACGTGAGGTGGTTACAATATTATGTTTTGATTACACCTGTTTGAAATAGTTAAGTGGGCGTTAGTGGACCCTCTGATCGTCTTGTTCTCCTCATTGCCGAGGGTCGGATTCACTTTTGGAGTACTATTGTCTTGACAATGTCCCGCTACTTATGCCTATCCTTGGCAAGCAAGCAGGAAGCCCACCTGATTTTATACGGTCTAACATCTGCCTATAACAGATGCATTTCGTCGTCGTATAGTCGAAGTGTCGAATTGTACTGCGCCTATCACCTCAGGGTGTCAACTCAGGATTGTCACACATTGTTACAAGACTGTTACTGGAACATACTAGAACTTGGCAACAAATTTTATACTTGAGGGTGGTAGGTAGCCGAGCATTTGTCAAATGCCCTTCCACCATGCGGTGAAGCGTAAGCTGGCGGTGGGGATCAAACCATGAACCTGCGGTACTGCAATTCATAGCAGTGAATCCCTATTATTGCTACTCGGTCGGCTATTATTGCTTCGAATGTTCCTGTTCGTAAAAGGTTAAAGGACAGTGTTAAATTTAACTTAACGTTTTTAGTATTCAACTGCCTCAATATAGAACCAGCTGCTATGTGAAGTATTTCTAAACCGATACGGCTTAGGAGCCTTTAAAGAGAGAGCGTTCTCTCTTCAAAGGCCGGCAACGCATCCTCGAGACCTCTGGTGTTGCGGATGTTTGTGGGACGGTGATCACTTACTACCAGGTAAGCCGCCTGCTGCTCAATCCATATATCACATAAATAAATTAGGATAGGAGTTTTAAAGTTTTATACCATCTTAGATTTGAATATTTACAGAAAAAAATTGAAACATTGATGGCTCAGTAACATTGACTGCCGCGCTGCAGGTTCATGGTTCGCATCCCGCCGACTTTAGCTTGGTATGGTGGGAGGGCATTTTGCATACCGCCCTCCTGGCTAGCCACCATCCTCAACTAGAAAATCTGTCACCAAGCACCTTACGGTGTGTCCAGCAGCTGTCCTTGAGAGCCAGTAATTCTAGGTTAAACCTGTTAACACCTTCGACCATGTAATTTACCATCAGATGAGATTGTGGTAAGAAGGCTTACCTTACCAGCAATGAAAAAAAATATATTTTACATAATTTTAGGTATTTTCTGTTAATTTACAGAATTATGGCATATTTCATAATAACAAATATTTTTAAAATATTTAAAAATGTTTTCGCCTGAATCTCATCATTGAATTATGGCATATTTTATACGCAAATGTAACGGTATTTGCTCCTGTATCATAGACTACCCGCCAATAAACATTTTACAAACATAGTATCGGTACCGCGGAGTGAGTATTCCATCGTTGTGGAGCGAGTGACAATCTTGGGGATGAGATTGGCGTGTATCTTTTGTTATGGAATTTCGTTTGGGATTCACGCCGCGTTCAGAAATTTATAGAGATTTGTCCCTTTCGCGATGTTGAGGACATTGTTAGATATAGCCTGTAGTAAAAAGGGACGGGCGTGATTCAGTTAAAATATAAAGGTTATTTTTCTACACTAGAAATGTGTGGATCGAAAGAATGATAAGACAAGTGAAATTCGTTCTTTTTTGAATCAGTTAAGGGCGATTATAGCCTATGATGGGCTGTGTTGTCGCAGGTCCAGAGTTTGATCCCTATAGCTGGCTTGAGCTTCATCGCATGGAGGAAGGGCATTTTGTGAATGCTTGCCTGGCTAGCTAGCATCGTCAAGTAGAAACAAATTTTGCCAAGCACTAACTATGTGATCCAGTAGGTGGTATAGGTGCAGGTGAAATTACAGGCACATGAGACTTTATGCCTCAGGGAGATAGACGCAAAGCAATGCCGCTTGTGAAGAACTGCATCTGTTATAGTCAGAGGTTACCGCTTAACACCAGGTGAGCTTCTTGTTTGTTTCATCACGATATCATAAACAAACATACATCCATTCACTTCCAAACTCGTCAAATCGTATTCATAATATTAGTGTGATATATATGGAGTACTTTCTGAGGTACTGATATCTCACACTGCGAACCCAAGACGCCTGCCAAGCGTGTGGAAATCGCCCCTAACTGGAGGAAGCTGTTTTCAATAGTAGACAATTGGAATGGTACAGTATATAGCGATGAAATAGTTATTTATGCAACAAGAGAGCAAAGTCTGGTCTTTGTCTCTCTCTCTCTTTCTAATGGCGGGAAAGAGATAGAGTGTGAATGTTTCGAACTGTATGATTAACCCAAGGCGGAATAAACAATTCGCGGACATCGGAAAAAATAATTAAAAAGTAACTTTGTCTCACTCAGTGAGCAAAATCGCATTTTGCTTTCTGATTTCAGGCAGCAAAACCTACATGTTTGAGCTGCTGAAGTGAAAAATAAATTAAACAATAAAAATCTTGTATCACCCCCCAGCTTGAATAAATCACCCCATATCTAAAAACCTGTCGCCAACCGCATAAAACATTGCACACAAGCCATCTCAATCAACCCTTGTCTAGTTTACAAAGAAAAAGCGAATTATCCGAAAATCCTTAAGAGGTTTTCCGTGTCGGCTAGAATGACTGTTTTCTTTTTTTTCTCACAATAATATTAAGGGGGAATTACAACAAACACCTCTCAATTCATTATTTTGTAGCCGACTCTGAGTTGGGACACCCTTTCGTTTTGACAGCTGGTATACGTGAAGCTAAACATTTCATATTTTTTATTTTATGTTATTCCTGATAGGTTAGCCTTTGACCACTATCTCACCTGGTAAGTGATGATGTGGTCGAAGATGTTTTTCAGGCTAATCTAGAAGTACTGGTTCTCAAGGACAGCTGCCGGAACACACCGTTAGGTGTTTGGCGACAGATTTTCTACTTGAGGGTGGTAGCTAGGCGGGCATTCGCAAAATGCCCTAACACCATGCTATAACGACTGCCATCCTAAGACGCGGAGACCGACGGCTTAACGTGCCCTCCGAAGCACGTGCACACTCAGTAGTAATGTCACTAGCGGTCACCCATCCAACTCATGACCCCGCGCGACGTTGCTTAACTTTGCTGATCGGTTGAGAACTTAAACTTCGCTACGAGCGCTTCAAAATTATCGCTTTCATAAAAAAGTATGCATTATTAACTTTTTTTTTAATTTGGAACAATCGCTTTGCCGGACGTTCTTTGATCTGACACTCCAGTTATTAATTGTACGCTTAAAATAAAATGAACACAAAATATTTGATTTCCACGAATTGTGTTATTATTTCTACGAATTATGATTGAAATAATTGTTTATCTTGACAAGTTCTGGGTAAAGCTGCATCTCTTTTGTGTAACATTTCAGTGTCAATTAATTGTTCATAAAAATTATGATAAGCTCCACGTTTCTATTATTTTAATATTTCCAGGAGAGAATCATTCACTATATATTATGAAGTAATGACTAGACAAAAAAGATAAAAGTTTGTGAACCTGATGTATCAACCTCGTTGTAGTAAAGATATTTATAAAAGAAACCCGTATAATATGTGTATATATTTGTATAACAAGCTTCCAAGAGAGTTTTTATTATTAGAAGGACATACATTTAAGAAATGCATGAATGACTGGCTCATGCATAATTGTTTTTATGACATTAAGGAGTTTGTAGTTTATTGTGACAAACATGTATAAATATTTGCACGTCTGCATGCAGACTGATTACAATGACTGATGTACTCTGTAAGACCATTCCACGAATATTTGTACTACTGTGTAATGTAATCTTGCAAATATTTTTTTCTTATTCTTATAGTTTGTTCAAAAAGGGGAATGCAATTTTAGTATATATACGCCGTTTCTCCACTAACTTCCTCAAACGAAAGAACCTGGACTTATGGCCCTTTTTTATTGCTGATAAGTAAGCGTTTGACCACAATCTCACCTGATGGTAAGTGGTGATGTGGTCGAAGGTGTTAACAGGCTTATAACCTATAATTACTGACTCACGAGGAAAGCTGCCGGAACACACTGTTAGGTGCTTTGCGATAGATTTTCTACATTGAGCGATCACTGCTTCGAAATGGTCTTAGTCGTATTTATTGTATTGACATATGACAACTGTCAAAATGTCAATGTGGTACCAGTTTTCTAAGCCTGAAAGTGCTGACTTTTCATAAAAAATCTCGCATATTTTTTTCATTGTAATATTCAGTTGACAATACGACAAGCATATCTTTGTAGCCGTTACGTTTACGTGTTACAAACCTCATGTTTTTTTTATCACCCTTACAGCCGGATGTCTCCCGATTTCGTTATCAGGTTAAAACGTCCGCAGGCCCGGTAAAGGTTTTGTTTTTCATGTTGGCATTTCCTTTTGAGAGAAAATAAATAGCTAAATGGGTCGTTTATTTTCATATTTGGAGTATTTTGACACAGGTTTGTAAATAAAAAAGCAACCATAATTTGTATTTTTACAACTTATAATTTTTGTGTTAAAAATTATGTGATAATAAAGGTTTCTACGCATTTTCTGAAAACGGTAAAAAAAACTAAAACAAGAGCAAAATCCCTGTAAAAATTTACTGATTTATCACGCAGATTACTTCCTATTTCGTTTTATTTTTTTAAATAAAGAAGAAATAAAAATCGAGATATGGCAACACACACCGAAATCACAAGAAGGAACCGCATGCAACAGCTAGGTTGCTATAACTGTCACCGAACAAAGCAAGCCATCAAACACCCAACGTTTTTTTTTTTCCTGCTGGTCTTCGTACTAGTCGATACGTGTGTCAGCGAGATTATTCTAAAACAACGTTATTTACTTCTAATTTGTGTGGAAACTTTCAAATTCAAACTGATTTGTTAACACCTAACTGTTTTTATACCATTTAATCCCGGGAAGGTGGTAAGTTTTATGTTGTAACACCATTGTTTGTTTCGCCGATTCGCTTACTAACCTACAAGATGGAGGTCGAGGAGGTCCCGCCGAAACCCCCTGATCCACCTAATGACGCAATAATGAAAGAAACGCAATTTGCTTCCAAACGCCGTTTGGAACCAGATTCCGCTGAACAATCTAGTGCCAAAAAAACGGTGACGAGTGTGGATATGGCCGCAGCTTCTGTCCAAACATTGTACGTACACCCAAGCGTCGTAGTAGGTTCTCAGGCTTACTCAAACGTGGATCAAGGTCCCTTTATCGTGCATGTTTCCCGCGCCGAACCAGATCCTGCTGCAGGACTGACCATCCGCCCGATCAAATTTGGACAATTTCTGTTCAAAAATAGGATTAGCAATATATGTCCAGATGGTGTTAAACGCGTCGGCAGAAATAAAATTGCTGTAGAATTCCGTTCTCATTTAGATGCTAATGGCTTTATTGCAAACCCACTTTTAAGCCAGAATAAATATGTTGCTGTGATTCCTAACTACAACATCACCCGTATGGGTCTTGTCCGTGATGTCCCTGTGGATTTTTCAATGGAAGAGTTTGCAGAAAATGTAGACCTTCCCGTTGGATGTGGACACATTTTGAAAGCTCGTCGCCTCAATAGAAAAGTAATAAATGATGGCAAAGCTTCGTGGGTACCCACCCAAACTGTAGTACTGACATTCCGTGGTCAGATGTTACCGGAAAGGATTTTCTCTTTTCATACCTCCATGCGTGTGGAGGTTTACCAATATCCCACAATTCAATGCCTCAACTGCTGTAGATTTGGGCACATCAAAGCCCAATGTAGGTCAAAACAAAGATGCTTTAGATGTGCTCAGCCCCATTCAGGAGACTCTTGTGATGTCATAGAAAGCAACTCTACATGCTTGTACTGCTCAGGACGCCACTTTGCCTCCAATAAGTGCTGTCCAGAACAAAGTAGACAAATTTCCATAAAAAAGCTTATGGCAGAAGAGGGTATTTCTTACATGGATGCTGCTAACCGTTTACCTCAAGTTTATAAACGTTGTTATACAGAGGTGGCTCAGACCTCTACTAATCTCTCCGGACAATCAGAAATTCCCCCTCCCATGCACATCAACCCTACCGCTAGCACACACTCTTATACAAAAACTGTCTATGCCGCTCGTCCCCCTAGAGCCCCACTAGGAAAAACTTTCGACAAGGTGGCACACCAGGCGATTGTGGCAGAGGTCCCATCCGCTATGCCTAATGGTTGTGCTTTGCAAAACCCCCCCCCACCGGTACCATCCCAAAATGAGAACCTCATACAACTTCTTCTCAAGATCATAGTTGATCTGATTACCCACAACAACACAGCCATACCGTCCAACGTTGCCAGCACACTTTCAACCATTACATCTCTTCTAGGTCAATATGGACCAGGTCAATGTTCTGCAATGGAACAGCCGAAGTCTGCGTCCAAAGACGCATGAATTAATTCACCTTATATCCAAGTTCCACCCGTCAGTCATTGCTGTCTCGGAGACATGGTTGGTGCCTGGCTCTCATTTCAGAGTCTCAGGTTACTCCTGCCTTCGGGACGACAGGGCTGACGGGTGTGCAGGATGCGCACTATTAATAAGACGCACCATCCCCTTTGCCCAAATCCCTCTCCCTGCCCATTCCTCTGATATTAACGTCACAGCTGTTAGAGCTTTTGATATTTCCTTTGTATCTATATATATCCCCCATCCTAATGGTTCCTTAATCTCTGATCTTTTATTGGTTATCTCCTCTATCCCAGCACCCATTCTTGTAATGGGTGATTTTAACGCCCATCATACCTCTTGGGGCTCCGGACAGTGCAACGCATTTGGCCATCTTTTAGTAGAAATGTTTGATGAGGCTAACCTATGTGTGATCAATGATGGTTCTCCTACTCGCAGGGTTCGACCGTCTCAGAATCCAAGAAGTGTTGTTGACCTCTCTGTCTGTTCACCTTCCCTTGCCTCTCTATTGACATGGCAGACATTAAATCTCTCGTTTGGTAGTGACCACTTCCCCATTTTAATCTCTATTCCTAACAGATCACTACCTGTGTCTAATTATACCCCTTCTCTCAAATACAGGCTTTCTGGTGTTGATTGGTCAGCATATTCTACATGTCTTGAGCCTAAAATTAATGTTATTCCGCCTGTTAACTTCCTTGACCCTCTCCAATCATATTCAAACTTTGTTGAAGCGATTACATCAACAGCTGACAACCTTTTTCCCTTGAAGAAGTCCCCTAAATTTACTGTTTCCACTCCTTGGTGGAATTCCGAATGTTCCAAAATTGTTAGAGACAGAAATGAGGCAGAACTTAACTATAATTTATCAATGACCATGCCTAACTTTCTCATATATCAGCATAAAGCAGCAAAATCAAAACGATCTCTTTCATTAAAAAAGAAGGGAGGTTGGATTCGCTTCTGCGAAAATTTATCCCCACGAACACCCTCTTCTTTAGTGTGGAAACAAATCAAGC
This sequence comes from Plagodis pulveraria, assembly GCA_963890685.1. NCBI lineage: Eukaryota > Metazoa > Arthropoda > Insecta > Lepidoptera > Geometridae > Plagodis > Plagodis pulveraria. The sequence goes on from OY982972.1 coordinate 21,589,158, forward strand.
GATTCAGAGGTTCATACACAGATCAGAATATCACTTCTAACGACCCATCGTCATGGGCTGAAGCCTTCGCTGATAAGCTGGCCCCCCCATCAGTCCCTACTGCTGACTCTTTCCCAACTCCCCCTTGCCCTCTTCCCTCACTTGGTACATTTGATTCAGATTTTTCTTTTTCAGAACTTCAACTAGCTCTTGATGGGTTAGTTGATTCTGCCCCTGGAGTAGATGGCATCCCCTACTCCTTCTTAGTTAACGCTTCTTATAAATGTCAACAATATCTCTTGGACATAATACATTCTTTTTATAATTCAGGCATCATTCCTGATGCTTGGAAGACACAAATCATAATCCCAATTCCTAAACCAGGAAAGACTTCGGCAGATGCTAGCAGTAGGAGACCTATTGCCTTGTCCTCCGTTCTAGCTAAAATAACGGAGCACATGGTCAAGCATCGACTTGAATGGATTGTGGAAAGTGCTGGTTTAATTGCACAAACTCAAAATGGTTTCCGAAAAGGTTATAACACATACGACAGCCTAGGTATTTTAACAACAGATATCCATATTTCTTATCGTAAAAAAGAATATTTATTGGGAGCCTTTCTGGATATAGTTTCGGCCTACGATAATGTGTGTCTTCCGGTGCTCAGGAATAAATTGTTCAAGCTGAATATCCCTGTGAAGATAGTACGCTTTATCAGCAACCTTCTTATGGAAAGGACAATCAAAATTAAATGTCAGGGCACATATCTCCCTAATAAAACAGTTTGGAAAGGCCTCCCCCAAGGGTCCGTACTGAGCCCGCTACTCTATAGCCTGTACACCCATGATCTTGATCGTACAGTATTACCCTTTTTTTTTTTTTTTTTTTTTTTTTTTTTTGCGTGGGGAAATGCTGTTACGCATTGCCGTATGCGGGGGGGGCATACGGGGTATGACGGACTCGGCTAAAGGCGCCCATACCGTCTAAAACCCCACGGTGTTCCAGCGTCTTCGACTGATGACGGGGGGCGTGGGACCGAATTATTCTTACCACAGCCCCCGTCGACGCCGCTGCCCGCTGTAAAGTGGCGGGCCCTCCTCGGTGAGGGGTGTCAATAGGAACACCCCTCCACCTCGTGTGATGCCCCCCGAACACGGAGGGGGCATCAACATCGCGAGAGGACCTATCTCTGAAGGGTGCCGGATGCCCCCACATCCGACGGCCCAGGCCCTCTCAGCGGAGACGGAGTGCGGGCTCGATTAGCCCGCACCCGTGTCCGCGCTCTCCGGAGCGGAAGAGAGAGAGGGTCTCTCTCCCTCTCACGCTCCGCCGCCTCCCTCCGCGAGACAATAATCTCACAGAAGGAGGCTACTGCCTCCCAACATCTCTCATCGGCGACCATCCTGGCTAGGATGGTCGGCAATGAGAGATCCGTCCCAATGACCGCGACCAGAGCTTGTCGCGGTTCGTCCTCTCCAGGGCATGCCTCCAGCGCGTGCTGGGCAGTGTCTACTGCACAGCCGCACTGGTGGCACGCCGGGGAGGCTTCTCGTCTGGCGATGCGATGCAGGTAGCTCCCAAAACAACCATGTCCCGAGAGCACCTGCGTCAGCCTAAACGAGAGCCTCCCATGTCTCCGATTGATCCACTCGCGGAGAACGGGCTGAATAGCATCGAGGAGCCGTCGACTACTATTCCCCCTTTGAATGGACCCATCGAGGAGTCGTCCCTCCCACCTAGCGAGAGCCAACGCCCTAGCGTTGTTGCGCCAATGCGCTAACTCTCGCGGCGCCGGTCGCTCGTCCCGCTCCCGCGCTCGCACTCTGCGGCGGTAGACCGAGGCCAAGACTTCGGCCTCAAGGTCCCAGGGGAGAAGGCCAGCGAGGGCGCATGCCATCTCGTGTGAGAGTGTCCGATACCCCCGGCACACTCTCACAGCCATGGTCCGTTGAGCTGCAATCAGCAGGGCGGTCTCCCGCCGATCGAGCCTCCTGGACCATATGGGGGCTCCGTATAGGGCCATCGAGCTGACCACCGCTGTATAGAGGCGGCGGCAGCTGCCCTCTCCACCCCCAATATTGGGGAGGAGGCGACTCAGTGCGCCGGCTGCCCCCAACAATTTGGGGGACAGCCGCCGCATGTGCGCCTCGAACTTCCACCGGCTATCAAGGACGACGCCGAGATACTTCAACGTCGTCCTGACGGGGATGGAAGTTCCTCCCACCACTATGGATGAGTCTGCAGGTGGCGCCCTGCGGGGACCATGAAAACAAATGGCCTCCGACTTGTGGAGCGCCACCTCCAGACCGAGCCTCCTGATCCTGGCCACGACCATTGCGACTCCGGCCGTGGCGAGGATTGCCGCCTCCCTATAGGTACCCCCCTTGGCGGTGACCAGCGTGTCGTCAGCGTAACAAACGACGCCGACGCCACGAAGGCCAGCACCCCGGAGGGCCCAGTCATAGCCGACGTTCCACAGCAGGGGCCCTAAAACAGACCCCTGAGGGACGCCGCGCGCCATGGGGCTCCGACCCTCCCCATTCGTCGTCGGGAAGACTACCTCTCTATAGGAGAGGTAATCGCCGACGAGTCGGCGCAGGTACTGCGGCACTCGGTGGTACTCCAGACCACCGAGTATGGTGGTCCAGGGCAGCGTGTTGAAGGCGTTGGCGATGTCTAAAGACACCGCCAACATCACGCCGCCACTGGAGCACGCCTCCTCAGAGAGATCGCGGACGCGGGAGATAGCATCCAGCGTCGAGCGACCTCTCCGGAATCCGAACTGGGTGGGTGCCAAGTCCGGTCCCGACGTCTCGAGGTGTTTGACGAGGCGGGCAGCGATCACCCTCTCCAGCAGCTTACCCGCCTCGTCGAGCAGGACAATCGGACGATAGCCCGAAGGCTCGTCCGCGGGACGTCCCTCCTTCCGTATGAGGACGAGTTTGCCCCTCCTCCATCTCCTGGGGAATTTCCCCTCTCGAAGGCACCTGTCAAACAGGGCCCTGAGAGCGGGGGCCAGGTGCTCCAAGGAGAGAGCCCACACACGACCCGGTATGCCGTCTGGCCCGGGTGCCGTGTTCTTGGCCCTCATCCTGAGCACTGCTGCGCCAAGCTCCCCTTCGGAGACTGGGGCAGGCTCGTCCTCCTCCGCCTCGGCGAGATCGGTCGACGAGGGCACGGCAAAAGGCAGCGAGAAATCGTCTCCCGGAGGACCGGGGAACAGCCCTCCCACTACCCTCTGGAGAACAGCTGGTTGGAGCGAGGCGGTCACGGGGGGGGCCCATGGACGCAGCTTCTGCCGCGCCCATAGGTACGGGCGGCCCCACGGATCGCGCTCCAGCCCTTCCAGCAGCTCCTGCCAGGATCGCCGTTTCGCCTCGTCAATGGCCACGCGAAGGGTCATTGAAGCTTCTCGGTAGGCGGCATAGAGAGACTCGCTCACCTCCGTCTCCTGCCGCCTTCGCCTACGATACCGCTGGTATCGGCGGCGCCTCCGCACGCAGCGTCTTCGGAGTTCGGCAATCTCCTCTGACCACCAGTAGACCTGGCGTCTGGACCGTGGGGCTGTTGCACGCGGCATCGCGGCATCGCAGATACGCGACAACGCCGCACACAGTCCATCCGCCAACGCATCCACGTCTACGGGGTCACCCTCCTGAGGAGTGCCGTTCCACGCTTCTACAAGGGCCGCCTCCTGCAGCAACTCGGGATCGAGACGCTTCAATGCCCATCGCGGACCGATCTCGCCGGTTCCCTCCCTCACAGTGTCCGCCGAGGACGGGGAGACGCTAAACCGGATATACCGGTGATCGGAGAGCGTCTCCTCGTCAACCAACACCTGCCAGTCGCGAATTTGGCAGGCGAGGTCTGGGGTGGCGAACGTCACGTCGACGATCGATCCACCCCATTGGCGGACACAGGTGTGTTCACTCCCGGTGTTCACGACGCAGAGGCCCACCTCGGCCAACCACTCCAACACGGTGACGCCCCGCGGACAGGTCCTTGGGGACCCCCACGCCAAGGATTTCGCGTTGAGGTCCCCCATGACGATCACGGGGCGGGGGCGGGTCTGACCTATGAAGGTCCCCACCTCGCCGAGAAGGGCCTCTAGCTCGTGCCGGGGCCTATTCGGGGAGTGATACACACCTACGATGACGACAGGTCCCACTCCTGCCGCCACGAATCCCCTGCCTCTCGCAACCCCTACGAGAGGGGGGGACGGAGTCGGCGACTGTGTGGTGATAGCCACCAAACCGTCAAGGCCCCCCACCCAGTCGCTCCTGGGTGGGACCGAGTACGGCTCTGCAACCACCGCCACTTTGATGGACCGCTCCGCCATGCACTGCAGGAGTAAATCCTGAGCGCGGGCGGAGTGGTTCACGTTCGCCTGGAGGAAGGTTAGGGCCATACTAACCTACCTCCATGCGATCCGCTCGTCCTTTTTCCGAGGAAGACGGTCGCGGCTGGGCCTTGGCCTCAGTCGCGACGGCCCTTCGCCGAGCCCCTGACTTGAACGGGGGCTTGGCGCATGCCTTGCCCCCGGAGAGGTGGTCCGCTGGCTTACCCGCAGCCGCACAAAGTGAGCAGCGGGGGGCAGCGGAGCAGTCGCGGGCCTTGTGAGCCTTTTGACCGCAGCGGTAACATTCGTCGCTGCGGTCAACCTCAGTGTTGCATTGGGCTGCTACGTGGCCCAACGAAAGGCAGCGGAAACAGCGACGCGGCCTGGGGTCGAGGATGCCGACTCGCGCCGACACCCAGCCCACCAGAACGCGCCCACTGGCCGCGATCTTCTTCGCTGCGGAGACGGGGCAGCGCACAAACGCCGTCCCCATCCCCGCTGGTCCCCGACGTATCGGGCCGACGGCTACTGACGCCACGGGGCATTCGCCCAGGGACGCCAGCGCGTTTGCTAACTCCTCAGAGGAGGCCGAGTCATCCAGGCCGGTGACTCTCATGTCAGCGGTGGTGGTCGGCCTGGATATCTTGACCTCTGCTCGAACTTCATGGAACACTTCCTCGAGCCTCCCGGCGAGGAGGTCCGCTTTCGCGGCACTGTCCTCACCAGGAACTTCAAGGATTCTGGCTCCAGTGGCCGCCGTTCGGATGGTCAACGGCGGCACTCCCAACTCTCCGAGTTTTATTTTCGTCTTGGCCTCAGCCAAGACTACGCCGTAGGTTAAACCTTTCTCCGCCGCCCCCGGTTGCAACGTGATAACCACTGCTGCTGTCCTGGGGGAGCGGAGTCTGGCTGCGCCCTTTGTTTTGGGCGAGGACTTCTTCTTGGTAGCTGGTGGTGGAGGCGGGGCCGGTTTTGGTGTTGGCACTGAGCGAGTGGGCCCTTTCTCCTTGGGTCCCGGCCGCACCGCCTCCACTCCTCTGTCCCTCCTCTTGTCCAATCCACGTCTGGCCACTACGTGCCATGCCTCGGTCAGAGGAGCCGGGGCAGGGGCAGGCAGCAGTGCGACGGGCACAGGAGTGGGGCCCTTCGCAGCCTTCTTGGGCTGTGGTTTTGGGCCTGCCTTCTTCTTTGGCTCCGGGGCAGCTCCACGACTTGTGGTTGCGGCTGCTTGCACCCCAGAGCCTGCCTTCTTCTTCTGCACCGGAGCGATCGCCGGGGCAGCTCCACGACTCGTTGTCGCCGTCGGTTGCTCCTCAGACACCCTTCGCCGATCTGCGGCGAGAGGGGGCCTGAGGGTCTTCGCCGGCAACAGCCGCTCCTCCAAGCCCTCGAAGCGAGCGTTGATCATGGTGCCCACCTGCACCATGACCTTCCGCATCGCTTCGTCGCCCACTAGGGGCGTAGGGGGCTGAGAAGCCGGGGCCGCAGCCTGGGTCTTCCTCATCTCGTCCATTTGGCGACGGAGCTCCTTTAGCTCCGCCGCCAGCTGCTGGTTGGATTTGACCAGCAGAGACATCTCCTCCGGGATCGAGCGGGCCCGCGATTCCTGGAAGGACGCTTTGATGGTCATCGCAGCGTCCTTCAGGGCCTTCACGCAGGTCCCCTTTAAATTCTTGGACTTGGTGGCCACCGTTAGGACGGTGTCCACCGAGTCCAGAAGTAGCTTCTCTAGGTGTGCGGCATCGCAGTCGCCCAGCCTCAGTTTGGTAGCCGGAGGCTCCGGTACCTTTAGAAACTGGGCGGCCGTAGATGCCGCTCTTCTCTGCTGCAGCTCATCCGCCAGCTCCTTCTCGGCGATGAGTCGCAGCTCCTCCTCCCGCGCCCGGTTCAGCTCGGCCTTGGCTTTCGCCAGGCCGACATAATGGCCGGTCGTGGGCGCCCTCCCTTTGGCGCGTCCTTTACCGCGTTGCGCGGTTGGGACCTTTAGTGACGGTGAGGGGTCACTAAGGTCCCCATCGATCTCCTCCATCCTCCGTTTTCTCCTTTTGGGAGAACCGCGTGAAGACACGGTCTCCCACGTCATTGCATCGGAGTCCGTCTCCGATAAATTCGGAGACGGAATCCGAAGCATCTCATGCAGTGGGGCCACTCCCACGCCTGATTCAGACGCAGAAGTGACGCCCACTGCGTCCTCCTCGCTCATCTCCATTGACGCGGCGGCAGAGGTGGCGCTAGGATTGCGCTCTCGCTCTGCCGCGGCGTCCAGCCTCAGAGTGACTGGTCTGGCGCTGTCCATGCGCTCCAGTACCACTCGAGGTTCCCGTTTTAAAAACGGGACCAAGTCCATGATCTTGCCGGGTTGTCCATTTTTAGCAGAATCGGTGTCAGTTTGGCGTTTGCCGTGGTCGTTGGTGCGCGGGCCGGAGCCCGCGAAGCGGTTGATGCCCCCCCCAGATACGGTGGGGCAGCCTTCTTGCGAAGGGTGGGATTTACCCACCTGGGGATTATTATCAATCGCTGTTTTATCCATTGGTTTGTTTCCTTTTTGAAGGGGTGAGGTCCCCTGTGGTGCCCTCGTCGCCGGGTTCCCCCCGACTATACATCCCCTGTGCGGGCACCAAACATCGGGATTTGGAGTCGCATTGAGCCCGACAGGGTGGCCGAGTTGACCCTCCCTGCCGCGCCGCGAGCCTTGAAGGCCCGCCATCCCACGACCCGAAGGTCCGCTGCAGTCGCTGTTACACGACTGCCGTCCGAGTGTGCCCGACAGGGTGGCCGAGTTGACCCTCCCTGCCGCGCCGCCGGCCTTGAAGACTGGCCATCCCACGACCCGAAGGTCCGCTGCAGCTGCTGTAAAAAGGCAGCTGCCTCTCCAGATTTGCCCGACAGGGTGGCCGAGTTGACCCTCCCTGCCGCGCCCACCGTCGAAAGCGACGCCGCTCCTCCTCGTGCACGACAGGGGAAAACCTGTCGTGCCGCCAGCCTTGCAGGCCAGCCATCCACCGACCCTACGGGTCCGCTGTCCCTTCTCGGGACCTCACCTCCGCGGATGAACCGCCTGCTCATCCACTGTGCCCTATGCTAACTTCATAGGGACACGCGGAGAGCACCTACACGTCAGAATTTTAGCCAGCAGCCAACAAGATCCCATATAGAGAAGTTATTGACTGCTGCCCAGGGTGCACCGGCCCAAACGCTTCTGTACTCCCCGGATAAAACGTATCCGAAAGAGACCAGTAGCATTAAGGCACACGTGGAGGTATTCTGACCAAGCACCCCTACAGTATTACCCTAGTGTAATATTCTGCAATATGCTGATGACTTGGCCCTTTACACCTCTGCTAAAACCATTGATGAAGCTGAATCACAATTAAACTCTGCCCTTTCCCATTTGAATGTATGGCTCACCGAACATGGGCTATCACTTTCTGCCCCCAAGTGTAAAGCTGTAGTTTTTACAAGGAAAAAAAAAAAAAAAATTATCCCGCCCATAGAGTTAGTTGTCAATGACCAAATTATTCCACAAGATAGCAGTGTAAAGTTCTTGGGGGTTCTTTTGGACTCCAGGATGAATGGAGTGCCCCACTCTAATTATATCTCGAAAAAATGTGAAAACAACATTAATATTTTGAGATCTTTATCAGGTGTATGGTGGGGTGCTCATCCTTTCACACAAAAGCTTCTGTACAATGCAATAATTCGTAGTCACCTAGATTATGGAACTTTCTTCATTGACCCCTGTAATAAATTATCACTTGCAATATTTTCTAAAATTCAATCGAAATGCTTAAGAATAATCCTAGGTGCAATGAAGTCCGCCCCAATCAACGCCATGCAAGTTGAATGTGTAGAACCACCTCTTCATTTGAGACGACAACTACTGTCAGATAAATTCTTTTATAAACTTGCCCAAAATTCCTCCCACCCTATTTTGCCAAGGCTCAGACAGTTGTTAACCCTAGTTGAATCTCAAGGCTATCGCTCCTTACATGATCTACCTTGTCTTCTCCGCAGTTTTAAAAAATTCACCTCTTTGCCTCACCCTACACTGCAATTACCAGCAAACCCCCTTTTCCTTCTCCCCTATGAAGCACTTATATACCAACTACCAGTACTCTTAGACTTTGGTATAAATAAAGATTCTACAGAGGCAGACCAATTATTTAGGATAAATATGTCCTCCTCTTATGATGGTTGGTCCCCTATATTTACTGACGCCTCTAAGAAGGAAATTGGCAGCCCAGTAGGTGCAGCTGTATGGATCCCTTTCTCCCGTATAATATTAAGTTTTAAATGCCCCCCAGTTACTTCTGTATTTACTGCAGAATCTATAGCTATCCTTGAAGCAATTTCATTTATTAAGTCCCATCACTTAAATAAAATAATAATATTTTCTGATGCAAAATCTTGTCTTCAAGCTATCCTTTCAAACCCTTTTCGTTGTAAATCTAGGTTTCCAACAATTTTAAAAATTAGGGAAGAATTATTCAATTGCAAGCAAATAGGAATTGATATAATACTAGCATGGATTCCAGGTCACAAAGGAATAGCTGGAAATGAGTCAGCTGACTCATGCGCAAGGCAGGCAATCCAGGTTGGAACATCTGATCATTTTAAAATTTACCTCCATGACCTATGTGCAACAGTAAAGCCTCAAATGAATATTGCCTGGGCTAAGGAATGGCAAATTTCTAAGACCACTAAGGGTATATTTTATAGCGATATCCAGACAGATATACCAGCAAAACCTTGGTTCTTTAAATTTCGAAATGCAAGCAAAATTCCAACTTCAGTAGTATGTCGACTTCGGTTAGGACACGCATGTACTCCCGTTCATTTGGCCAAAATTCGGGTCAGGAATCACTCCTTGTGCGAATGTGGTTTGGACGAAGGAAACATTAACCACCTCTTTTTTGAGTGCCAGAAGCTGCGGCTATCACTCTATGATATCCTCCCTCATGAGATCCCCCGTCCCACTTCCCTAAAATCTCTCCTCTCACTTTGTCATACTCCTTTTGTGTACCTCCTATGTAAATTTATATCTTATAATAAGATAAAATTATGATTTATATTATTTACTAACTTAATATATTATATATAGATATATATATTTGTTATTTTTCTTACAGACATCATAGCTATATATTTTATTTTTATGTGTAGATAGAGCTGTGCTTATGTGATGTTTTTATTATTGTTTTAGATTATAAAATCTCTTGAATTTGGAAGCCAGCATTTGGATACTCCCATAAAACCATACCGTACCTACATTTGCAACAGATTATTCTCCGTCACTTGTCGGTCTAGTACACTCAGCACATGACATTGGCAAAATTGCGATATCGCTCAGTCGCAGAAGCCATAACCAAGAAAAGAAAGAAAACACCCAACTTTATTACACTTCCGTGTCACCAGAAATTTAATTAAATAACCCAATTTGATTAAAGTAACTTTAATTAAACAAACTGACAAAGTACTAAAAGCAAAACGCTTTAAAATGAAATTAAAATCAGTAGGTGCGGATCGGAAATCGTTGACGTCACTAAGTCTCCTCGTGCTGACCAAAAGTAAGACCTATCCTGAAGAGAACACGAATAATGCTCGACTGAAGGTTTCAGCTTTGATTAACATACCTAATTAACGTTAATTACGGGGACCGGGAGCTGTTAAGATAAGATAGTGCTGAATAAATCGAAATAATGCCGTCCTGTAAATAGACTGACCTTTTGCGAGGTTTCCTGCCTGATTTATTAATGATTGACGTGTGATTTAAAGCGCCTTTTAGTAGGAATTAGTAGATTGACAGAGAAAGGCAAAGGTCTTATTGACGAGTATATATATATATTAGCGATTTCCTGGCTAATTGACGTCTTTGGTTAGAAGTTGGGTACATTTAACTGGAGCATTAGGACGAATACGTCATTGATAAGTCCCGGACTGAATGATGGCGGAAATGAGAAAAACGATACTTTCATCGCTAGCAAGCGAATGAAACAGAACTATGGTATAATTATTTAAAGTAAGCGACACAATACAAATACATAAATTATTAAATAAGATATAGTGAACAATTTTTTTTTACCATTATCTAACATACTTTTAACACTGAAAAGTATAAAATTATTATATTTCATGCTTCATATTCACATGCATTATAATATTTAATACTGATCACCATCGAAGTCATCGAGATAGAACACCTAAACCTAATAATGTATTAACCGATTTTGATGAAATTTATATGGGAGTGCCTCAGAAGTTTACCCTATTCAATAAAAAAATGTTATCTACATCGTACTACGCTTAAAAACTTATGAGTGGTCATACATTAAAAAATATACCTGTTAAGTTGAGAAACTCCTCCTTTTTTTGAAGTAGGTTAAAAAAACTAATAAGCTTTAAACATTGCATGATTTCTTAATAACATATATTGATTTGCGTAGTAGGGTTTTATTGGATCAAAATTGAATAAAATAATTTTGAAACCCAATAGTTATTACGTTTAGCAGATTCTTATACTCCTTAATCGATCGAACTAAATGTTAAAAGTAAGAGATCACTTTATGGGATAAGTCCGGATTTAATACTATAGTTTTAATTTTTCTGCTCCAATTTTATGTTAATATTAATTATGTACATTAATATTAACTTAAATAACATGTAGTATAACATGTAACACATCAGCGGATGTAAACTTTATACATATAATATAAATCAAATAAATGTTTATGATCACGAGAACAATCAAAGAAAAAAATAATATAAAAGTAGCCGATTTTCACAAGTTATTGTACTTTACCTAACAAAAAAATAATTCAGTTTGGATAATCCAGTCAAATAATAGAAGTGATTATATAAAAAAATAATGATTTAACATATCTACGCATTCCATTGAGAGCATTCCTTTTCTTTTAAGTCACTTCAATATAAAATCGCATTTTCTGATGAGGCATAGTATTTTTAAATATCCTCCTAGTTTACACATTTTATGCCTATATATATATTTCTAAAATAATTTTACTCATTATTCTAAGTCCTAGAGAGCCCACTCTAGATTAGGTAAGTCTTTTTACCATCTTCAGGCAAGATTTTCGTCAAAAACAAGTCTCGGCAATAAAAAAAACTGCAAGGAGAAACTGAATGCTCCAAATGCAACATTTATGTAAAATCTATTTACTATAAAATCATTACATCCTTGATTATTGTATTTCTAAACCAACTGAAAACATATATGCATATAATTATCTCATTATATTGTAACAAACACACGTATGTACGTGAAACTGGTAATAGATCAAAAGCTATGTCTTTATATTCGGTATTGTAAATAAAGGATATGTTCAATTAACGTTCTTTGATAACCGAAAAGAGATCACTCTGTGTGAGCCATATGCCGGGTTGATAAGGCTCGATGATTTCGGTTAAATTGATTTCGGAATAATGGTATTCGTAATAGTGATGCGATTTACTTAAACGACGCTGAATATAACGATGTTATAGTTTATAAAACCGCAAACAATAATTGTTTTTTATTCCTTCAAGGAAACTGAGTTTCGTAACTACATAGTTGACAAAGAAGAAAGTATAATTAAATTTCGTAGGCAACTGATTTTCTAGTAGAACTATGGCTAGAAACCAGTTATTTGTTATGGAAGACCAAAAGCGAAAGCTAAATGGAGCGAATTATTCTTCGGATGGAACCATGAGCGAAGCGAGAGTAGTGAATTATTGTAAATGTATATCAAAGTTATGAGTAGAGTGCATGGAGCGCTTTATATACAAAAGTAGTTTCGTCATATTTTAAAGTACAAGTTGGTAGCGGACGACATGAAGCTGCAGCAAACGACGTGTCGCAGCGACACTACTGGTTCCTACGTATTTCTATGAAATTCCTTCCGTAGTTAGCGACATGAAGATAGCGACGCGTCGTCGAGCGGCAGACGGAAGTGTCGTCCGACCGCTGATCAGTAGAGCCACTGATGCCTGAGCAACGACACGTCGAGCGTGTTTCTTTTCAAAATAGATTTCTTTCATATCTCTTTTCAAATGGTTTTTGATCAGTATTGAATAAGTTCCCTCACTTGCTCTGCATTTAAGCATAGGACGTGTGGCTTTTCTTCTTTTTCAGTATAATTAAAACAAGTATTCTTCCTATTCTAATATAATATATAAAAACGTGTGATCACTATTCTTAAACACGTCAGACATCTTATTTGCCGGAGCACTCAAAACCAACTGGTTGCCATCTGCTGTTGCCGTCTGCAGTCGGGTTCGAAATCATGACTGCAGCGACATGACGCATGTCGTGTGCAGTCGGCTACCAACTTGTACCTTAACATACCAAGTGTTCAAACTCAATGAAATTTGGTATGCATATTGCTGAGCCTATATCTGATGCTATGCTAAAAATATATATGGTGTGCTAGTTTTTCGATTTATTTTTATTATATATTTCTAAATGTTAAAATAACAATTCCCATATAAAACGATTTTGAGATATATTTTTGAAAATACTCAATTTTACGGTAAACTAAAGCAAAGTATTAGGCCATACCTGCAAAATTTGGCCGAGTTGGAACACTTAGCATTTAAAATATAACAAAAATACGTTTGTATGGAAAGCGCCACAAGCACTCTTAGAATTGGATCTGTTACAGTTCTATTATAAGTATAGACATAGACTATATGATCACGATATATAGCTCAAACTATATGTACAACCTTTTAAAACTTCTTATATAATGTTGGATATAATTATGGTATTTATTATGTTATTTTATATTACCAAGTATAAGAACTACTTTTGTTAAAAGATGGCGAATTATAGACACATTTTGTCATAAAGGGTTGTTGAGGGTAGACCTGGGATAGTGCTTAATTGTTGAGTTTTAAGTATAAGAGATTAAAGTGAAGTGTATCGGCTAATTTGCTTATATTGCCACCCTGATGTTATACAAGTTCTTGCAAATTTGTTGAACCGTTTCAGCGTGAAGGAGATAAACATACACACTCACATATATAATTTTAGTGTGACCCCACATGTGTGGGAGGAGGGTATGAAGATGATATGACGTTTATGTTTCTAAATCCTAAACGGGTCAATTCACGCACGAATAAACATCAAAATAATTATATTTTGACTAACCTCGACGTAGTGTAGTGTGTCGAGGTGACAGTGATAAAGACAAAAACGAAAACCGAATGGGGGTAGATTTAAATCGCTCTCGCCGTGCCTCAAGACGATGACACCTGCTTCTTCAGTCTACTCGTGACCACGGTCAATGCAACTTGATCCAAACGTCGAGGTTAGTCAAAATATAATTATTTGGATGTTTATTCGTGCGTGAATAGACCCGTTTAGGATTTAGAAACATGAGCTTAGTTCACGTAAGTTTGAAGAATGATATGACGTTGTTACAAAACGTAAAACAACGTGATAGTCGCATAAACAGAGCAACCCTGGCTCGAGTGGTCTTTGATTGGACCCGTTTGCCGTCGCCTCCCCTGGGAAAGCGATCCGTTTCCCAACCCTTAAGGGTGTTGTTTTAGGGTACATTTTACCCCTTGACTGATGGATGTTTTTGAACCCTGAAATTCAGAGGCTGTAGGAAATAGACAATTTAAATTAACACGTGAATATGAACTATTGTTTTATTATTATGCTTTATTCTGACTGCCTTATATAACTTTATATGGTTGGTGTGTAATTGCGGCGCTTTGGAATATCGAGGTCCTTAGCTCGATCCCTGGGTAAAATAAGTAATAAGAATATTTGTAACCAAAAACATGGATGCCAAAACGTTTGTTAAGTTATGTTTTAGTTACAGTAATATATTTTACTATGGGAATACGAGAAACCCGACACTTGTCTGTGGTAGGTCGGGAGTGTAAACTAATTCTTCTGTCAGATCAGTCACTTGTAATTTTCTGGAAGCATATAAAATAAATCAAAAAACATCGTCTTTCATCTTCCGAACCCTTTAAAAAGTATGATGACGTTCTTGTCTCCTCTTTGTTATTTTTTTTCTTTGGAAGACTTGCCTTAGACTGCTATCTCACCTGATGGTAAGTGATGATACGGTCGGAGATGTTGTTAAGGCTAACCTAGAATTACTCGCTATAAAAGACATCTACCAGAACACGCCGTTAAGTGCTTGGCGATAGATTTTCTACTTGAGGGTGGTAGCTATCCAGACGTTTATCCGCAAATTCAGTACTACTATGTATTTACGACTGCCGTACTAAGACAATAACTGGGATCAACGGATTAACGTGCCCTCGGAAGCACGTGCACGCTCAGTAGTAAGTGTCACCAGCGGTCACCCATCCAACTAATGATCGCATCGGACGTTACTTAACCTAGTTCATTGGATAAGAATGACTAGGCAAGCTCCGCTATTCGTTTTTTTTATGCCTTGTAAGTTAGCCTTTCACTACTATCTCATCTGATGGTAAGTGACGATGTGGTTTAAGATGTTGTTTAGGCTAACCTAGAATTACTTGTTCTCAAGGACAGCTGCCGGAACACTCTGTTAAATGCTTGGTGACAGATTTTCTATTTGAGGATGGTAGCTAGCAAGGCTGGCATTCGCAAAATGCCCTACCACCATGAAAAGTTGTAAGAAATGACATATTGCAGATACATGAAATGGATAAGGGTGATTATAAAAATATGTAATATGTCTATTACCATCTTTTCTATAATTTTGCATGGTGGTGGGGCATATTGCGAATGCCTATCGGGCTAGCTACCACCCTCAAGTAGAAAATCTGTCGCAAAACACCTAACGGTGTGTTCTGGCAGCTGTCCTAAAGATCCAGTAATTCTAGCTTAGCCTGAAGAACATCTTCGCCCACATCATCACTTACCATGAGAGTGGTCAAAGGCTAACCTACCAGGCATAAAAAAACAAATTGCCAAAAAACCATTACGATACCATTGTAAACCAACTGAAGAACCAGGAGTCGAACCCGATTATCTAAGATTTCCATTTTTCATGTTCTGAGAAGCGGCGTAAATTCGCTCACTCAAAGCTAACCTTTACGAAAGCCCTTCTATAATAGATGAAGGTCACAGGCGCCGAGGGACATGTATACCTAGAGTGTCCCTTCATTGACTCCGTTTGCCCTAACGTCCCTCAGGAGAGCCGCCCTGTTTCCGGTTTGTACTTACCTACATACGAGTAAGTATATATATTATGGTGTCCTTTAAAGATTCAATTCTATCACAAGCTTGTAACGATAAAAAATAGAACAGCATTTTAAAGTTTCAATATCAATGTGCGCAGTTATGTGGTGGCTACGAAAAATCTTTATGCATATATGAGCTTCACCGCATGGTGGAAGGGCATTCTGCAAATGATCGTCTGGCTAGCTACCACCCTCAAGTAGAATGTCTATCGCCAAGCAACTAACAGTGTGTTCCGGCAGTAGTCCTTGAGAGCCAGTATTTTTTTTTTTTTTTTATGCCTTATAGGTTAGCCTTTGACCACTATCTCGCCTGATGGTAAGTGACGATGTGGTCGAATATGTTGTTCAGGCTAACCTAGAAGTACTGGCTCTCAAGAACAGCTGCCGGAACACACCGTTAGGTGCTTGGCGACAGATTTTCTACTTGAGGGTGGTAGCTAGCCAGGCGGGCATTCGCAAATTGCCCTACCACCATACCGAACAGCTAAGTAAACTTCGCCACGAGCGCTTCGATTACAGGCACGTAGTGAAACAAACACTGTGTGTTTCAGGTTGACGGGCGTAGACTGCGCCGCGCAGTGCAGTCGTAACTTTCGAAACAATACATAGGTATTTTCTAGGCAGAGCTCAGACTGCTTAACATCAAGTGGGCCTCGTTCTGTTGTTCTGTCACAATCCCTTCAAAAAAAGCTTCCCCCAAAGGAGAATATTATGCCAAACGCTTCTTGATTTGGCGTAATCTCCATGTTCCATCTCCAATCTTGGCAGGCATCTTGGGGATTGTAGTGAAAGATGGCAGTTTTCCAGAAGGTTCTTCTTTACAACTTTTACTTTTTAGGAAGATCATCATCAGCCAGAAGACTTCCACTGTTGAACATATGCCTCCACCATATAACGCCACAAAGAATTAATGAAAAGGCAATTAGCCGCTGGTAACCATTGCGCGCGACTTTTACGATGTCGTCAGTCCTCCTAGTGGAAGATAGGTGTCATTCTGCGGCTTCCCACATGGATGGGCCCATCTTGTTAGGTATTCTGCAGTAATAAATCAATCCTAAGCCAAGCACATTGTTTATGGTATTCTTTTAATTGTTTAGTTATGGCAAATGGTGTTTGTCTAGAGTCAAAGTTTTTTTTACCTACCTTCTTTTTGTTCGTTTCTACTATGATTCCGTTCCACTATGAACGGAAATGTCTGTCATTGATATCCACACATACACACATTATCCACACTGTACTGTACTGTATCTGCCGAATCGGATTCCGCAACCGTTCTCCTACGACCGATTTGCCATTGGACTGTTCGTCGACAAGATGATTCATTTATTTCCATTTCCCCAGCAGAGTCTTATCGACTTCGACTACAGAACCTTTCGTCAATCATCCATTGCTGAACAGAGCCCACTGTTAAGGGGGTATTTGCCATAGTCCCCACGCTTGGCAGGCGGCTTGGGGATCGCAGTGTAAGATAGCAGTTCTTTAGAAGGTGCTGCTGCCCACCTTCCATTATTTTTCCCTTAGTCGCCTTGTACGACACCCACGGGATGATATGGGGGAGTGCAACTCTAACCCGGCACCCCGCGGGGTACTTAATCCATACATATTATTATTATTGTGAGTAGTACATGTAGTTCTATTGTACGTTAAGTATTTTAATTTAAATCATCTGCGCTTCTGCTGCGCTTGTGCCGGCGTGCCCGCCGGTGTTTACAAGAGATATCCTCATATCATCGGACTTGGTGGACAACTAATCTGCTGGCCAATAGCTTCTGCTAAATACATCCAACAATAAGATTCGAAGCAGTGATGGCTCAGTGGCGTTGGCTATGGACTTCCGTGCAGCAGGTCCATGGTTTGAATCCCGCCGCGGGCTTGAGCTTCACCGCATGGTGGAAGGGCATTTCGCGAATGCCCGCCTGGCTAGCGACCACCTTCAAGTAGAAAATCCTATCAGTGTGTTCCGGCCGTCCTTTAGAGCCAGTAAAATTACAGGCACATGAGACCTAATAACTGTACGTCTCAGTGTGACGGGCACAGTGGAATCGGCGTTGATGAACAATACGATTGTTATAGGCAGAGGAATGCGTCTGTTATAGGCAGAGGTTGGTCCACTTAACATTAGGTGGGCCTCGGGCTTGTTCCGTCACAATAACATAAAAAAAACAATCCACTTATTCCCTGATCACTCTTAGACCACAGTTGAATTCCTAGTTACAGAAGACACCCGATCCTTGAGCCATGTTGACTTAGTACAATGGGTTCGTCTATGATAGATGGAGATATTACATTACTAACGTATACTGACTCCTTGTCTTCGCTGAAATTATTTCAAAGGAGTATTGTACTTCTGGTATGTAAGACTGATTTTAGTTTAAGTTGAATATATTACGTATAGGGTTAATTGTAAATTATTTTACGTAGGTAATATTAGTTGTTCGGACCGATCAACTAATCGGGCAATTGGAACGCACCCCTTTGGTAGTCGTCTATTTTGATCTGTAGATTTTTGTACGTAAAATTAACTTGAAACTTTTTGCTAATCACTCACTTGCACCCTTTGAATTGTACTTGGTAGCTTTTTTTTTGTTTGTAAAGATTGGTTAATTATGCTTTGAAATTTATTTTGGATTTTTCTCGTATTAATAATTTGTTACTTTGTCAATACTGTGCCGCGAGTGTTGTCGTCATTTGGACCTCTATTTGTGTTGGACAGTTTCAAGAGGAAGGTAGCACGGGAACGATCATCGCCGCCCTGGCAGTGAGTAAACTAAAAATTTTGATGGCCAACATGTTTTTATTTTTGTAACAGCTAGGTGCGGGCGACACGACTGCATAACTCTGTATGTTAATTAATATTTTACCTTTTTTTCAGCCCGGTGAATCGCCGGCTAAGTTAAGCATTCCAAACAGCTTGTCCAGGTGGAAGGCGCCTCTGCTGAACGATCCCTGCCTGGGCAATCTGGAATCTTAACATTAGTGGTATATATTTCCCGTGGGTGCCGGGCTAGAATGTCATCCCCCATCTCTATTACGTAAGAGACATTTAAAAGAATGGTCCTGAGTTTCTTCTAGCAGTGGTTCTATACATTTTTTAGCAAAACATGGCAGTACAATGTAGCATATTTCAATTAAAATTTGTAATTGACCTTCATAAGAGCGTCGTAGACTGATTTTGACTTTGACTTTGAACGCTAGTGACCTTACTAAAGAGATTGCACGTGTTTTGGAGGGCACTTTAAGCCGTCGACGGTCCTGGTTGTTGTCTAAGGATGACAGCTAAGCTCCGAAGCACTGATGGCTCAGTGGCATTGGCTAAAGACTGCCGTGCAGCAGGTCCATGGTTTAAATCCCGCCGCGGGCTTGAGCTTCACCGCACGGTGGAAGGGCCCTGTTGTAAATGCCCGCCTGGCTAGCGACCACCCTCAAGTAGAAAATCTGTCACCAAGCACCTAACAGTGTGTTCTGGCAGCAGTCCTTTAGAGCCAGTAAAATAATAGGCACGTGAGACCTAACAACTGTACGTCTCATTGTGACGGGCACAGTGCAATTCATCGTTGACAAAATTCATCTGTTAAAGGCATAGGTTAGTCCACTTAACATCAGGTGGGCCTCGGGCTTGTTACATCACAACAACATGAAAAAAATGCTAGGCCTCCAGTAGAAAATCTGTCAAGTAAAAAATAAATACTAAGTAGGTACAATAACTTATGTGCATATTTGCCCACATTGATATTCTCGAAAACAATCTATTATCCCCGCACAAAAACTTCAAGTATTATATCAATTTCCCCAACAGGTAAAAGCGAGGGTGATATTCACTTAGGTGAGAACCGCGCAAGAATGGGTTAAATTAAATAAAAAGGAAACGACCAGTCTCCGCGGAGTTCCCCACAAACTAAGTTTTGTTACAATTTTCTTTGTAGTTTCGGGAACTCATAACGGGTAACTGGCAACACAATAAAGGTGGGTTTCGTTATTAAAATTTTAAGACTAACTTTTTTTTAAATAATAATATTGTTTTTCTATTTATTTTATTTTTCCCCGTGAGGTGCCGGGTTAGAATTGTACCTCCCCATATCATCCCGTGGGTGTCGTAAGAGGCGACTAAGGGAAAAATACTGGAAGGTGGGCAGCAGCGCCTTCTAAAGAACTGCCATCCTACACTGCGATCCCCAAGCCGCCTGCCAAGCGTGGGGATTATGTCAAATACCCATTTTATAGGGGAGGTTGTGTTCAGCAGTGGACGATCCGGCTGATACAGTATTTATTTTATTGGGTGTCATGGCGGACGAATACTTGTGTGCCAAACGAGCAGCAAACACAAAACGTTGTCAAAATAAGGGAATGTGTATTGTAACTGTCCATTAAGTGCACAAATGGGCTTATTATTATGATTTACGCGTCGTAACCAAAAGAAGTTGAACTTATTTTTTTTTATGCTATTGTGACGGAACAAGCTGGAGGCCCGCTGATGTTAAGCGGACTAACCTATAACAGATGCATTTCGTCACAAGTTACGAGTTGCACTGCGCCTGTCATCGTGAGACATAGTTGTTAAGTCTCATGTGCCTGTAATTTCACTGGCTCTCAAAAACTATTACCGGAACACACCGTTAGGTGCTTGGCGACAGGTTTTCTACTTAAGGGTGGTAGGTAGCCAGGCGGGCAATCGCAAAAAGCCCTTCCACCATGCGGTGAAGCTCAAGCCGGCGGTGGGGATCGAGCCAGGGTACTGCGGCGCGGCAGTCCATAGCTATTACCGCTCGGCCATCATTGCTTCTTAAATTCTAAAGAAAGTTTGGTATGAGGTTAGCGACTGATAAAACTGTTTTTTTCATCCGAATCCGATAATTTCTACGTTTAAATCTCTTTTAACATGATGCTGACAAAAACGTTGTAAGCAATTCCAAAAAAATATATAAGTTAAAGCTGGATATGCGTTAATACCTTAATAATAATGCTACTGGCATTTATTATAACAATATTTATAAGAAAATGTAAATTATATTATCCAAAACTCGCGTTTATCATGTTTAAGTACAACAGCTAATTAGGAATGAGATCAAAATAAAATGAAATTGTGAATTTGCCGCTTTTATTCAGCATTCACTTGAACTAACCTACACCAAAATTTGTGTTGCCATAATTCATAGATTCAAATTTTAAATTGTAAAAAAGTCCATATGTAAAAGTAACAAATATACTTTTATATGGATTTCCGCATTGTTATAAATATTGATCAATTTATCGATCATGCACTCGAAGAGTAAAAACCTCCTGAGGACAACGGTGTCGAAATTTCTTCCAGTTTGGCTATGTGGCGTAGATGACGTCACGTCGGCTTAACAGGAAAATTAGGCGGAATTGTTACTAGATATATTTTGGTATTTTTTAAGTGTTTTATCAAAATATTAACTACATGTATTCATAAAATATTTTAAAAATATTTGTTATTATTAAATATGGATTTCCGCAAAGTAACGCCTGAATCTATTTATTATTTATATTAGACCATTCTTATGTTATCAAGAGTATGCTTACATTAGTAAGGTACGCGTTACATGGTTGTTCATAAAAAAATCTCACATCAAAAAGAAGTCTGCGCTCTCATGTTGCCTCATCAGAAAATAAAATATGTAAAATACTTTAAAATCGTAATAATAAAAACGTTTTAGTAGTACATATATTTATTGAGTGTTTTTCTTAACTATTAATAGTATCTTTTCTTAAGATATTTTTAAAATATTTGTTATTTTTGTGTTGCCATGTTTCGTAAAGATAAAATTTTCAAAATTTTCTCCCAATACGCTGTGATTGCTCTCTTTGTGAAGCTTGGTCGTGTGTGGTTATAATTTTGTGCTAGCCGCAGTTTTTAGCGCAAATTGCTCTGGGCCAGAGAAAAATAAATTGCTTTCAAGACTACGTGATAAACCTCAAGAAATTGGAAAAAGATTTTCATGTAAGCAATAACCATATTTTTTGTTTCAGTTCTACTAGTAATATGAAACATTTTATAAAATAAATACCGAGACTTACTCACGTTATATCTATTTTTTTTTTACTTCGACACTTGACCACTATCTCACCTGACGTTAAGTGATGATACGATCGCTGATGGAGCGCGCTTACCCAGAAGATACCTATTCACTCGCGTTTCGAAAACCCCCATATTGTACTTAACCGGAAACACAGACTCAAGCACGGTGTTCCATTTCCTAGCGGTTCATATGATGAACGAAGAAGCAAATCGCTTCTTTCGGGTAAATGGAACAACGATCATATAACGGTGGCGCTTCTGAGTATCCTTGGATGTCCGATTATAAAATGGGAATGGCGGAATCAAATTACGAAGTTCCGTGGCACACTCCCCGGCATGTATCCGATAAAATACCGATTAACATGCGACTTTACGGCGATGCTCGAAACTCTGGAGTCTCTTGCCTACGAGAAGGTGGTCGTTAATAAGTCTCTTGGCTCTCCTCTCAATCTTCTTTTAATAAAATTATTTGACTGTTTTATTTTTATCTTTTATTAGGTGTTTATTTTACGCCTGTTCAGTTAAACCAGGTGGTAGAAGGGCATTTTGCGAATGCTTGCCTGACTAGCTACCACCTTCAAGTAGATAATCTGTCGCCAAGAACCCTACAGTGGTTTCTGGCAGCACTCCTTGGAACCAGTAAGTTATTAAGGAATTACAGGCACATGAAACTTAACGGCTATATTTCTCAGGGTAACGAGGGCACGGTTTAACACCTTCAACCACATCATCACTTACCAACAAGTGAAGTAGTTGTCAAAGGCTAACCAGCCTAATGCTCAGATAACTAAATTGTTGCTGAATCATTTCGCTTGCTTGTCACAACGTGTACTGAAGTTTTCAGTAGTAGTAGTAGTTTTAAGGATTTTTCTTTCACCTTTTACTTTCCTTTCAAGAAGTTCCAAAACTGACCACAGAAGTTACACAAAAGGGAATTGTCATTCCATTATTCCTATACAATGTTGAACATTTGCGAACCGTTCATTTCGTTCACTCATTCAGCGGTATTTATCAAGGTTTGTAATTAAAACCGATTTCCTTTGAGCCGCTTCCGCGTAAAGATTCCGTTTTAGTGTTTGTTTTTATCTAAGACCAGTCTCACATGAGGTCGTGCTGCCGTATTTATTTGTGGTGTAATTTACAGATTTATTTGCGAGCTTTGCGACGTTTACTCTATTTTTAATGTACTTGGCTCTAATGATAGCCTGTTCGAATTGATGCGATGTTATTTATTATTTGATTTGTATTTTGTAAGACCGTATACAATTCTATCAAAACGTACATAGGGCGATTATGTAACTTGTTAATAACATATGATTGAAATCGTCATTGCGACAGAGTTAGTCTATAGTTACATATTCTATAGATATATATTCTATATCTACATATATATATATAATATTATTTATATAAACGACGAATAAACTTAAAAACTACAGGACTGATTTGGATGAAATTTGGTATGGAAATAGTTTGAGATCCGGAGAAAGACACAGGATACTTTTTATCTAACTGGCAAAAAGAGTAATGGTTTTGCACAATAACCGAAAAACGTGCGGGCGGCGCCGCGGCCGGAAAGCTAGTTAAAAATAAAAGGGTGATGAAAAAAACGATTATCAACACTGTGCACAAATTGAATGCTACATTTTCTAACAACATCGTTCGGAAACTAAATTTGGCATTTAAATGATATTTGTTTTTAATTCTGATACACCAAGCATTACTGCCTCGCAAACAACTGCCGGAACAAACATTACGTGCTTGATTGCTTACGTGAATTCTATTCAGTAGTTTTGGAGTGATGCGCGGCCGGGATACAGTCAGACAGGCATACAAAAATTTAAAAAAATATAGTTTTGGCATCAGTGTCAGTACAGATTGCCGTCAATTTTTTTTTAAATATCTGCCATGTATAGAATTGGATCTGTTACAGTTTTATTATAAGTATAGGTATAGATAGATTGTAATATCAAGTATGCATTTTGACATCTGGTTAATTGTAATCAACTTAATATCATAATTATTTATTTTCTCCTCATAAAAGGTTGGTGACATAAATATATGACGAGGTATAAAAACGTTTGCATTCCGACTCAATGAGAACCGGCTTTAAAAGGAGGCTCGAACGTTCTTAATAACATGATAAAGGAAGGTTAGAGGTTTAAAGCATCGCGAGGAAGGATTTAGCTTAGAAATGATTGATTTCTCAATGAATACAAATGAAATGTTACGCTGGAATTAAACATCTGGGAAGTTACTGCAATAAAATACAGTTTTCTGTCATGATACTAAAATTTACCAATTTCTATGTATCGCGGTGTCACTCGGGACCAAAACATGTCTGGCAAAACGTGCGTTTAAATACCTCTGCCTACCCGTCCGGGAAATACAGACGTGACGATATATATTCAACTAATCTTCGTAATCAACGTCACATAATCAAACCGGTTGAATTTTCGACGCGTTTTGCTTCTACTCGAGAAACTGTTATTATTACGAAGTGTGCGAGTCCAACTCACACTTGGCTGGTTTTATTTTAATGGGTAATATGCTGACCTTTGATCACCACTGATGATTTGTCAATGCTAGTAAACAAAGTTTGTTAGCTTACCTTAGAATGAGACATTTATCTCAAGGAGATCACCCGGAACACACCGTTAGGTAATTGGTGACAGGTTTTCTACTTGAGTGCAGTATCTGGAAAGAACCTGATAATCTTTGATAAAAATTTGCTCCACCACAATACACATTTCCAGAAATATACAAAATCTTTTTTATAAAACTCTTACAAAATTACGGTAAATAAGTATAAATTAATTACCAATTAAAAAACCCTACTGCACATAAATTTTTTTTAAGCGTTTCAGCGATTCTTTGAAATTAAAACTGCAAATATATTTATGGAATCTTTTTTGAAAGTCTTTTATTTTGATACCCCACTAGATGGGTTTGGGAGAAAATATTTTTTTCTTACAATATGGCGTTTAAGATCGAATTTTTTTTTTTATGGTGGAATAAAGGAACTCACAAACATACATACATGAATTCTGAAAACATAACACTCCTTTGTTTGGGTAGTCGGGTAAAAACCATTTTACATTTTGTTACAACTGACATTTTTCTTTGAAATTATTTTATGTCCCTCATTTATATTAGGTACCTACTTGTATGTATAATGTTTATAGGGCAATGAACCCGTATCATTATGTTTTCTAAACAAATTACCGTAATTTATTACCAAGCGTGGTGACAAATGATGTTTATTTGTATACTCAAAGAACAAGTATTATTTCATAAGGATATGGCTTATTCAGCCAATGGCAAAGCATAAAGTTTTGGTTCCAACTGTCACATTTCACATATACAATATTTCGCAAGCAATGTAATATTATACCTATTTGTATCTTTCGGGCAATGCTACCGACTACAGACAGCTATTAAATGTTTTATCAGAAAACTGCATAAATAATCTATCCTACTGGAGGATTGAATCAGGAACTTCGAGATGTCAAAGCTATGCTTGAGGAACTGGACCAACAGATTGTTTCAACAAATAATCATTTTTTTTTTCTATTCTTGTTGGATACAAGACTGCATTTGATACATCAGTGTGCAATAGTTTGGGTATTTTTCCTATTATAATGATTCCTAAATACATACTGAACGACGAAATTTATTTATAATCTCAAATATAGAATTTTAATAAAAAAAATCAACATATTTCGTAAAGTTTGTTGGTTTCCTTTGTATGCAGTGCAGTTTAAAAATATGACTTTACACATTTTAAAAATAAGAATTCAACTTGCTACACTCTTAAAAATAAAAAATAAAACATTTATTTTGTGCTATAAAAACGCCGAATTCACAAGGTGTCCAAACTAAAAAAGCAACAACACTCAAAAAGGTGCGATTGTTTCGCAATCTCCATTTCTGTTCTATTGTATTGTAAAAACATTTCAAGTAAGGTGATAAAAATTTAAGGTTTATCGTACTTTCACATAAGGTACCAATATTTGTTTCATATTTGTAACTAATAAAAACAAATAGGGCACTTTTTACGAGATTTTATTTTCATCACAGAACGTCTATAAGTTAAGAATCATTCAGACTAGACAGTGATCTAGTAGTGCCTAGGTAAATTCTATAATAATTGTTCGTTTTATAACGCTAGGCAGGTTAGCATCATAAACAAAGATAATATAACAAATGCGTAGTTCTGTACTCCATTCACCATTAGATTTTAGCAGTTTGGTGTTACCCAATATAACAAATTACAAGTAAGAAAAGATTTGAATAATTATTCAATAACCGTCACTAGTTCAGTGACGGTTATTGAAATTAAAAAGAACAATGTTCCCACGACCACATCCACAAATACTTCTAACATATCACGGTCTTCAACTCTAATGCCCTGCACTCACGCAGATATAATCACTCACTGTTAAATTATGTGATTTTATTTTAATTAAAAAACTTGAACAAAGTTTTCTCAACAGAGTTGTACCCTAAACTTTGTCGTGGTAGCCCTAAAGTTGACGCTTTTAGGTGTTTTGTTTTTTATATTTTTTCAAGCTCGGGGCAGCTTATATATGCTTATGTTTCGTTGGTGTAGTGTCATAAGTATCAAGTCCAAACCGCCCGATCCCAGGTTCAATCCTCGGAGTCTTTGTTTTATTAGTTTTTCTTCCAGGAAACTTTCAGTAACAGACTGGAGATCGAGATCTGCCACTATTTTAAGTATATGATAATATGCAAGCCCTCTATAACATAAGACTTAAACAGTTTTGGAAATATAGGTACCGATCTGTTTACTCACGCATGCGCACCCCTCCACATTTGCTCATTTGTTCGGGTAGGCCTCGTTTACATATACAACGTGTCCCAAAATTCAACGATAAGCCGGCATCGGTGCATGGACCTACTCATGACTACTCGGGAAAGAATAAAAAAAAAATTATAACTCTTTTTTTTTTAATTACAGAGACTTTTATAAATTTCATCAATATTCGATACTCATTATGCTATTTTTAACTACCAGGACCACAATTTTTGACATATTTTTAATATTTTTTGTGCATTAGCAACCTAAGAAGGACGGCTATCTACCACAATCCTTTAAAATTACAGAAAGTCTGTAGTTATTTTACAAAAATCAGTAAAAAAATGTTTTTTCTTATAATTTTCATAGATTTTAACATTCTATGCACTTTCTCTAGTCTGGGTTAAAAAAAAAAGTATGGACACTACCATGGCAAGTATTATTAAAAGTTGGCGCAATTAACCGAGATTTGAAAATGGTATTATATTGTAGGATAACTACTCACAAAATAAATTGAAACATAAAAAATGTTAGGCATATTCAAATGACTTTTACTGTGCCTTCCTTTGTGCCACATATTCTTGGAATTCGAATGAGACACACACGTGCAACATTAACAAAAAGTGTAAGTTAGAGAGAGATAGCTAGATGTTCGTAGTTAAATAACAATAGACAGATAGACAGCTCTTCACTGAAGAGACTGTCTATCTGTCTGTCCTTTGGGCTCTCGGATTCTTTGGGCATAGTACCTGGAAAAACGAAAAATTAAGAGGGTTCCTTACAAGAGACATGATTTTTTTTCTCTAATATTTTTATTTTCTTTGTCATAAATCGGCAATATCCACTCTTGCAACGGCGTCGAACTTGGTGCGATTATAATACACGCTCTAAAGCTCACTTCAAGTTAAGATGAAGGCGGACTAGGTCATATTTTTTATATGCAGTACTATTCTTGAAATAAAAATAAAAAACGGAACCAAACTTACACAAATCGATTACCTGCTTAGTTTCAGTCACCATACGTATTTATTTAGAGTACATTCACTTTTCAAGGATATATACATACATACACGCCTGTATTACCGAAGGGGTAGGCAGAGGTGTGTAAAAACCCACGTTTCCCAAATTCGGTTTTGGTCCCATGTGATAGGGGGCGAGCCAATTGCCATTCACCGGACACAGCTTCAGGGTCACTCAAATGTTTTCTCTAACAAGTGAACGAAGCACAATAACATGTGACATATAATATGTTTACGCTACCAAAATATAAGACAGGAACACAAGAACATATTTAATAAACCCCTGGCAGGGCACTTAGATTGTATACAGGCCTGTCGTGCATCTAATGCACACAACACCCTACTCACATCCCCGTGAGAAGTGGCATGCTGCTCATTTGGCGCCCTTTTCCCTTAGTCGCCTCGTACGACGGAAAAAATGGGGAGGTGAAACTCTAACCCGCCAATCCGCTCAATTTTATATCAACACGAGCTTTAAAAAAAGGTACCAAAATATTTAATTTCTCTAACCCAATGTAATACGTTTTAAATAAAATTAGAAACGTGATGTTATCAACAAAATAACATGTCGCAGGCGTCGCACCCCAGACCAAGCGTATACTTAATTTCGCCAGGAAAATGTTAAAACGTAAATAAGTCTGAGGATACCAGCGAAATTGGAAAAAGCGGGATTTTAGCTTAGCGATTTGAATTTTTTGGTGTATTTAAAAAGAAATGGATTTGTTATTAAACTGCTTTCTGCTACTTTTACACAAAAACAGCTTGTGTTTGTTTCCAAGGCCAAGAAATGGAAACATTATTTTGTGCTAGTTAGTCTGTTAACAACCATTTTTTTTTATTGCAACGGTACAAGTCCGAGGCCCACCTGATGTTAAGTGCACTAACCTCTGCCTACAACAGACTCATTTCTTACGACGAATTGCACTGTGCCCGTCAACCTAAGACGTACAGTTGTTAGGGCTCATGTGCCTGCCTGTAATTTTACTGGCTCTCAAGGACTGCTGCCGGAACACGCTGTTAGGTGCTTGGCGACAGAATGTCTACTTGAAGGTCGTCGCTAGCAGGCGGGCATTCGCAAAATGCCCTTCCACCATACTATATTTTTACTTATGTTTGAGTGATACCGCCTGATAAAACATTTTGAATGATAAGATTTATAAGTGTCAGTTTAGTACAAGAGTTCAGCTTGTACAGGCAGGCACCTAAAGTTTAAGGATTAAATTTACACTAGAAATTTACACTTAAAAGTTTTAAGTAATTATTCTAATTATTTAGTATATAAATATTTTTCTAATGATAACATTTATTTAAAAAAGGGATTAAATATAATGACCACCGTAAAATGCTTTGATACCCTTTGTTCTTTTACTAATAATTGTAATCAAACACCAAATGAAGTAAATTATCACTAAATCTCAGTCATATTTAGGTGCGACAACAAGTGAAGCGAAGAGGAGCGGGTTACTTGTGACACAACAACGCGAACGCCAGAAGAATTATAGTAAATTTAATTTTGGTGATCATTTACTACTTTTGGGTTAAAAATGATTTATTTGGAGTCATTTTGCTTAAATAGGATAGCGAGATGTTAAAATTTTGGTTATAAGTTTACAATAAAATGCGGGTTGAATTTTTGTGATCATTTACTATTTTTGTCTGCAATATGTTATATCTGGTGGTAAGTTAAACATAAGCCTTTAAAAAACTATTTTAAGTAAGCATGAAATTAATCGAGAAGATTATTCTCGATCGTGCTATTGATGAGTCAAGACCTCCTAAGGATGCTTCGTGTAGAAGCGAAACGCCTCGAAGATTCTTCCGGTTTGGCTGCGTGGGGTTCATGATGTCACGATGGCTTAGCAGGAAAATTAGGCGGAATTTTATCTAGATATATTTTTATATATGTTAAGTGTTTCATTAAAACATTTAACAAATACTGTACATTAAGACTAATAATCTAGACTACTTGTTTAGCAGATTCACTTGACATAAAACATTTCTTAGCTAAACTTGTTATCGGAATTAACGTTTCAACATTCGCAGACATATACAAGAAAATAGGAAAACCGGTAGACCAGGATAATTAAGATTAGGCTCAAAGATATGCATACAAAGAAATGTTTATACTGTTTATTTGCCTTTAACAAATCACTTGAAACAATAAACAACACCCACACTGTCTTTGCTCTCGCCAACTACCAGTTGGCAGCGTGCTCAGCTGAAGTAGCCGCGGCGACAGCCCTCACGTTTGTTTCAGAAAGATGTCACGACGCTAAATTATCAAAGATTTTTATTTTTTTTATTTTTTTTTATGCCTGATAGGTTAGCCTTTGACCACTATCTCACCTGATGGTAAGTGATGATGTGGTCGAAGATGTTGTTCAGGCTAACCTAGAAGTACTGGCTCTCAAGGACAGCTGCCGGAACACACCGTTAGGTGCTTGGCGACAGACTTTCTACATGAGGGTGGTAGCTAGCCAGGCGGGCATTCGCAAAATGCCCTACCACCATGCTATAACGACTGCCATCCTAAGACGACAACCGGGACCGACGGCTTAACGTGCCCTCCGAAGCACGGAAACGCTCAGTAGTAATGTCACTAGCGGTCACCCATCCAACTCCTGACCGCGCGCGACGTTGCTTAACTTTGCTGATCGGTTGAGAACAACTAAGTAAACTTCGCTACTAGCGCTTCTATTTGCGCTCTGCAAAACATTTTAGATAATCATTAAATATTTGAATAATAAAGTTATGTTATTTAAATAGTAAAGTT
This sequence comes from Plagodis pulveraria, assembly GCA_963890685.1. Taxonomy (NCBI): domain Eukaryota; kingdom Metazoa; phylum Arthropoda; class Insecta; order Lepidoptera; family Geometridae; genus Plagodis; species Plagodis pulveraria. The sequence continues at coordinate 21,619,314 of OY982972.1, forward strand.
GTGGTATTATTTTGACTCAGAATTTATTTCTTTGTTATGTACTCTCAATCCACGGAACTGTATCAACAAAAGTGACTCACATCGGTATTGCGACATCCCGCCGCCGATAATTCATGAGAACGCTGAGGAGGCGCTATTGCAACACCGGCATTTTTTTTTTTGGACACCGGCTTCGTTTAAGGCAATGAATCCAAATTGAATCACTTTAAGTTCTCACACCGAACTATCGTCACCTTACATTTTCTATAAATTAAAGTTATTAAATAAATTTCGGTTCTTTTTTGAGTCCTCGCACGCTGCCCGTTTTTTTTTTTTTATCGTGTGAAAAATGCATTTACGCATTCCCGTCCACCCCGGGGAAGGTGGCCGGGATATGTTGGGCTCGACACCAACTACTCCCACAGCAGCAAGTGCCCCTACCGACTAAATAACACACGGTGTTCCACCTCTACCGTTTCTCAGCGGGCCGCAGGGACGCTTTAGCATTCAACCACGAACCCGCCACGGTTGTCCGTTGCCGGATCCCTCCTGGGGTGCTACCCCTCACGACGTACCAGAACACATGGCACGTCGCTACCACCCGGGGACCAAGCCTGCAAATGGACGTCAGACGACCCCGCTTCCGACGCCCTAGGTCCCCCTGTGACGGGTCAGATGAGTAGCCCCGTCGCCTGCTACTTCGGCCGCAGAGGATAGGGAGAGCGGCGCCTCGCTATACCAACACTCCTCCTCCCCTGCGGCCCCTCCGCGTCCGTCATCCAACGGTGGCGGCCCCGCCGTGGCCACGGAAGGTGAGAGCGGCACACCGCGATACCGGCACTCCTCTCCCGCCGTGGCCCCTCACCGTCAGCTGTGGTGTCGCCCATACAACACCACAGCCCGCCTCAGATGCGGTGCTGCCCATACAGCACCGCAGCCTACCCGTTGCCGCTCCATTCTGGACTTAGAGGCAAAGCCCAGTGGAGCGGCCCCTCTGGGGCCGGCCGACTGCTCAAGCCAGCACGGCCCCTGGTTCCTCTTCGCTTCACCGTGGGTGACGAAGCCACGGCTAATAAGCCCCACCGCCACGACAAGGCGGGAACCCTTCGGGGGGCTCGCACGCTGCCTGTCCTAACTCCTTGTACATCGATTACTAATAGAATTAATATTAATTATATATTATATACTAATATTATAAAGATGAAAGATTTGTATTTTTTTTATGCAACACATAAACTTGAAATCTACCGGACCGATTTGGATGAAATTCAGTATGGAAATAGTTTAAGATCCGGGGAAGGACAAAAGATAGTTTTTATCCAATTGCGCAAAAAGAGGTTTGCGTGATAACCGAAATACGCCCTTTCTAAAAGCTATTTCTAAAAGCTAAGTACTCTATTAATTTAAAATAAACCATAATACTACTTTCATAACGCGCTACGCAAAAATTCTTAAGTCGTCATCGGGCCGGTTACACTATAAACACAAGTATCAGCAGGTCAAGCCCTGGTTAATTAATCATTAGTTAAGAGTCGCCGGAAGTGTTGCATAGTTGCTTAGTTCAAGTTTTGTCCCGCGGGAATTGTTCTCGTTATTGCAAAGTTTGGTTCATTTAAATTTCAATGACTTTGGCTTGGTTTGTAGTTAACTAGTTCAGAGGTGTTTGGGTTATTTATAAAAGAATGTTTCGAAGCATATTGTGGGCTGTTCCTCTAAGGAAGCGTAAGTTGGTCCACATAGCGGTGCCTTCTCCGCTCTGGTCTCATCCTTCGGTCGGGTCACTGAGTTCATATAATCCGTCTATACCAAGTTTTATCTAAACCGGTTCAGCCATTTCGCTGTGAAGGACTGACAAACACACTCAATGACAAACTTTCGCGTATAAATTAGTGTGCTTTTATACTCTGGCTTTATAAAACCTTCGATAATAATTATTACGCGTAATTTACACATCATTTATAGATTCTAAGAACCGTAAACCGCAAAGTCGTAAAATTAAATTTATTACTCCTTTCAAAGAGATTCCAACGATATTTAATAGTAAATATTCTACATATATTATTAGACATCTTTGATGGCTATTATTTCTCAGAAGTATCATTATTATTGTTCAAACTTCTGACCCATCTATTGCTAAATGTCTCTATCTATTAATTTGTTCAGTTTAATTTAGTGTTTTGACACATTAGTCACATCTTTCTGAAACCAACGTGAGGGCTGGCGCCGCGGTTCCAATACATAACGTGTTTTCGAATTAATTTTACGGAAATCTGCCAAACCAAAAGCATATATTTGAAAATATTAGGTTGAGCCTAATATTTTCAAATATATGCTTATAGACACCAAACATGCAAAGTTTCGACGAGTTCAAACACTTTAGTATTTAAAATATGACGAACCTACGTTTGTATGGAAAGGGCTACGTGCATACAAGCCTTATGCCGTCACCGTCGGTCTTGATTGTTGTCTGAGGATTGCATTTATTATAACATGGTTTTAGGACATAATTAAAATGCCTACCCGGCTAGCTACCTTTATCGTTCACGGTTTTCAAAAGAAAAAAATAAAACTTGCGCCAAATAACAACTTTGCAGGCTTGTATACTAAATCAATATATAGCATAATGTATGAGTTTTTATTAACAATCTGTTTAATTTTTATTATTTCTGTACGGGTTACTTAGCGCTACTCTGATTCACACTTCGCCAGCAACAAACAAACAAAACAGCAACCGCAGTCACTTGTTTGCAGTAAAAACTCCCGTACAAGTGCTAGTTATTATTTTAAATGTCCGCAAAGAATGTTCTCGAGCAAAAAACGTCTCAAAGGGTAGTTTTTACACAAGTAAATTTCAAAACTTATAACAATGTTCAGCGGGATTCACTCAAAGGAAGCTGCAGCTACGTTAATGAGTTGTAGAAGTTGTATGGCGTTGTTAACCAACATGCATAATTAAAAATCAGACCAAGTGCGATTAGACTCGGCCACCGAGCACCAAAAACACATGATGTAAAATTATCGTTGTTTTTAACCACATTCAAAAGAAGAGGAGGTTCTCATTTCGTGTTTTTTGTGTGTGTTAACATAACTTTTTACAGGGTGTACCTACTGATTTTGATGTTTCTTTTATATCTAAAGCTGGTGCTTGTTATGTGGTGCCATTCAAATTTGAGTGAGATTTGACGAGTAGTATTTCATATAAAATGAAGAGAGAAAAAAACTGTATACGATGGATTTGTTTATTTACTTTGAAGGTTGTGTATTTTTTTTGATATTTAAGCATTTGACCACTGCCGGAACACACCGTTAGGTCCTTGGCGACAGATTTTCTACTTGATGCGTTTTCGACGGGCATTTTATGAATGTCCGCCTGGCTAGCGACCACCCGCTAGCCAGGCGGACATTCATAAAATGCCCGTCCACCATGCAGACAATCTCAAGCCCGCAGCGGGATTCGAACCATGGACCTGCAGCACGGTAGTCCATCCTTATGTATTGATGTCCTTTTTAAATTGTAGTACATCACTTTGCTCTATTGTCAACAGTTTCCGCAGCGTAAACAAAATAAGGATTTTTTTGGTATTTTTTCACACGTTGGGTTACTTAATCGAAGTTTTCAAAAGGATCCCTAAGATTTGAAAATATTGTCTATACTTATAATAAAACTGTAACAGGACCAATTCTGTACATAGAAGATATTTTACTTATAATAAAACTGTAACAGGACCAATTCTGTACATAGAAGATATTTTGCAAAAAATAATTTGAGAGCACTCTGTAGCTGATACTGATGCCAAAACTCTATTTTTTTTTATTATTGTCTGTCTGTCTGTCTGTCTGTCTGTCTGTATCCCGGCCGCGCATCACTCCAAAACTACTGAATGGAATTCAATGAAACTTAACACGATTTGAGTACGAAGAAGGTTATTGTATACTTTTCATCCCGAAATTCATCACGGTTCCCTCGGGAAAGGGGATGAAAGTCAAAATGTACACTTAGTTGTAATTTATTAACGCGTAGTCCGATTTCAATTATATTTTTTTCTTAGAATAACGATGAGTGAGCCCGGAACCCCATGGGCAGCCCGGCACCCCACGGGCAGCCCAGCACCCCATGGGCTACTGAATGGAATTCAATGAAATTTAACACGATTTGAGTGAGTACATACTACGAAGAAGGTTATTGTATACTTTTTATCCCGAAATTTAGCACTGTTCCCTCGGGAAAGGGGATGAAAGTCAAAATGTTACTTAGTTGTAATTTATGAACGCGTAGTCCGATTTCACTTATTCTTTTTTGTTAGAATAGTGATGAGTGAGCCCGGAAGCCCATGGGCAGCCCGGCACCCCACGGGCAGCCCAGCACCCCATGGGCTACTGAATGGAATTCAATGAAACTTAACACGATTTGAGTTCATACCACGAAGAACGTTATTGTATACTTTTTATCCCGAAGTTCAGCACGGTTCCCTCGGGAAAGGGGATGAAAGTCAAAATGTACACTTAGTTGTAATTTATTAACGCGTAGTCCAATTTCAATTATATTTCTTTGTTAGAATAATGACGAGTGAGCCCGGAACCCCATGGGCAGCCCGGCACCCCACGGGCAGCCCAGCACCCCATGGGCTACTGAATGGAATTCAATGAAATTTAACACGATTTGAGTGAGTACATACTACGAAGAAGGTTATTGTATACTTTTTATCCCGAAATTCAGCACGGTTCCCTCGGGAAAGGGGATGAAAGTCAAAATGTTACTTAGTTGTAATTTATTAACGCGTAGTCCGATTTCAATTATATTTTTTTGTTAGAATATTGATGAGTGAGCCCGGAACCCCATGGGCAGCCCGGCACCCCACGGGCAGCCCAGCACCCCATGGGCTACTGAATGGAATTCAATGAAACCTAACACGATTTGAGTTCATACCACGAAGAACGTTATTGTATACTTTATATCCCGAAATTTAGCACTGTTCCCTCGGGCAAGGGGATGAAAGTCAAAATGTTACTTAGTTGTACTTTATGAACGCGTAATCCGATTTCAATTATATTTTTTTCGTTAGAATAGTGACGAGCGAGCTCAGCATCCCACGCGCAGGCTTGCACCACACGGGCAGCCCAGCACCCCATGGGCAGCTCGGCACCCCACGGGCATTTCGGCATCCTTATTTAGATTTGCCAGCTTGCTAAGATAAAATTCTAAAATCTGGAACATTCGACACAATCAATTTTTTTAACTATCTATCTTTTGCCGGATACATTTTGGAGACTGCGCAATGGAAGTGTACAATCTAATATATTTTTGTTCTACCGCCAAACAAGGAGAACCTCGGTAAAAAGATACCGTTTTATAACAGAAATTCCAAAGAAACGCACAAAGTACCTACTTTGCTTCAACATTTATTGTGCGAACCGCGAAGGAACTCTCTGTGTTACTTAACTACTGCCTTCTGGAAAAACAAGCTGGGAGTTATCAAACCCAAAGTAAAAAGCTCCTTTCTGAGCTATGGTTTACTAAGAGTGCTTCACCACAGACCACAGCGTTACTTAATATGAGATAAACAGTGCCCAAATGTGAATAATTAGTTTGCAGGTATATACGGCAATCGCGAACGAAGTCGCGGGTCCAGCTAGTATACAATAAATTCAAACACACCGTTAGGTGCTTGGCGACAGCCAGGCGGGCAGGCATTCGCAAAATGCCCTTCCACCATGCTGTGAAGCTCAAGCCCGTGGCGGGATTCGACCATGGACCTGCTGCGCGGTAGTCCATATCCAATGCCACTGAACCATCACTGCTTCGAACCTGTTTATTAACTCTAGGAATAGTGTCTCATTTTCTATTTCAGAATAAGAAATAAGTGTCCTAAATCGATATATTCATGCTTAGAGACGTCTATACCTCTGATGATTACCCCAACAGATTGCGCCATAGTTATTACGTAATTTACACATCGTTATGTAGCTACTGTAATCTTGTCTGTGGTTATTTCTTTACGAGATGATTATGTAATAAATCCTCGTTAGTTCACATTGTGTGCTATTTGACCTATTTACCGGCCTATAGTGATGTACAATACTCATTGGAAGGGCCAGTTTGTATTTAATTTTTTTAGAACTTTCTAGGCTAGAACTTCGAATGAGTTTCTTCTATAATGGGGTTAATTACTGAAACTATTTCACAGATGGCGTTGCGGGTTTGTTACCTAACAGAAGAGCAGCTGACAAATTGATCTTGAGTTTTCTGTATCTCATCAGCTTTTTAACACTAGCTAGGTCTTGATAAAAGTTATTAACTTTTCTTGATAGTTTTTTATTGGCCTACTATCTTTGGTGTTGATTTACTAAGTGTACCTACCATGCTTAGTACTATTGTTATATATAACGCCCTCAACTATTTAGATTATTCAATGAAGTTTCCTTTGTACATTAAAATCTCATAGTATTATACGAATTAACATTGCCATAATTTCGTATAAAATTCCAATTAATAAGTTTTTTATTAAATTACAACAAACATTGTTGAGGAATTACATCCGTTTCAGGACTAACAAGTAATTTGTAAACTAATTCTCGTCTACTTGTCGAGTTCAGGTGCAACACAGAAACCGTTATTTAATAGAATAATAACACTTCCATTGATAACAATCACTAAGAGCCATCTGGACGGTACTAATTTGACAGTGGGCTTTCCCATTTGAAGCGCTCGTAGCGAAGTTTACTTAGCTGTTCTCAACCGATCAGCAAAGTTAAGTAACGTCGCGCGCGGTCATGAGTTGGATGGGTGACCGGTAGGGACATTACTACTGAGCGTTTCCGTGCTTCGGAGGGCACGTTAAGCCTTCGGTTGTTGTCTTAGGATGGCAGTCGTTATAGCATGGTGGTAGGGCATTTTGCGAATGCCCGCCTGGCTAGCTACCACCCTCAAGTAGAAAATCTGTCGCCAAGTACCTAATGGTGTGTTCCGGCAGCTGTCCTTGAGAGCCAGTTCTAGGTTAGCCTGAACAACATCTTCGACCACATCGTCACTTATCATCAGGCGAGATAGCGGTCAAAGGCTAACCTATCACGCATTAAAAAAAAAAAAAGAAAATTACGAAATAAAAAGTTCGTAGCGTGGTTTGCTCAGCCTTTCTTCACAAAGCTCAAAGTAACGTCCGCCGCGGTCATGACTTGGATGGGTGACCGTTAGTGCCACTATTACTGAGTGCACGTGCTTCCGAAGGCATGTTAAGCTTAATTTTTTATTGCTGATAGGCTTGCCTTTGACCACTACCTCACTTGATGGTAAGCGATGTTGTGGTCGAAGATGTTGTTCAGGCTAACCTAGAGACTAGATTTTGTGCAATACTTTAAGACGCCATATTGCACCGACCCTTGTGTGAGTGGGATAAAGATAGGCAGATGAGATCCTCGCAGAAACTTTGCTATTTACAAGCAAAACAGACAGTCAAGTATATAACTGAACAATGAATTATGTCCAGTCGAAGTGGCCTAACCAAGCTCGTCCTGGTTTCGCTGCTAGGGTTTTAATCCACTAGAAACTAATAAGAAAACAGCAAATTAATATTTTAATAAAACACTTAAAAAATAAAATTCTATCATCTATTCATTACCACTAGACACTATTTTGGACTATATAATAATTATAAATACATTATGACGGAACAAGCACGAGGCTTATTTGATGTACGTATGTAAGCGGACTAACCTCTGTAGGGAGTCTGTCAGGGAGTATAATTTTTTTTTAATGTTATTGTGACGTAACAAGCTCGAGGCCCATCTGATGTTAAGCGTACTAACCTCTGCCTATAACAGATACATTTCATCACAAGTCACGAATTGCACTGCGCCCGTCACTTTGAGACATACTTATTAAGTCTCATGTGCCTGTAATTTCACTGGTTCTCAAGGACTGCTGCCGGAACACACCGTAAGGTGCTTGGCGACAGATTTTCTACTTGAAAATCTGTCAAATTGGTGGTCGCTAGCCAGGCGGGCATTCGCAAAATGCCTTTCCACCATTGGGTGAAGCCCAAGCCCGCGGTGGGATTCGAACCATGGACCTGCTACGCGGCAGTCCATAGCCAATGCCACTGAGCCATCACTGCTTCAAAAATTGGGCAGTTTACACCGCGATCCAAATCGACCCAGTTTACAAAGTTGTGGGCGAGTCGGACCACGCGGTGCGAACAGCTCCATTCTAATAGAGCTATTGGGTGATTGGGAGATTCACACCGCGGTGCGAACGCTAGAATATCAGCGAAAAGATTTTTCTACCTACTTCAAAAAAAGGAGGAGGGACTCAATTCGTCTGTATAATATGTATATTTTTTTTATGTTTGTTTCCTCAGAACTTTTGAGTGCGTGAACGGATTTTGATGATTCTTTTTTATTTGAAGGCTAATGTTTGTCGTGTTCTCCCATTTAAATTTCATCAAAATCGGTCAAGCCCTTTTTGAGTTACACTCCAATAACTGAAAAGTATTTTCCTATCTTGATGACAAAGTCATTGACAGTGAATGACAATCGATCCCTTAAGTAGCAAAGGCAATTTTTTTTTTACCAAAACATTGAATCGACATATAACTTGTAGAAGTCGGTACGATGCGCACAATATTGTGATAATAGGTACTTCTGAACCATCATTGTACCGACTTCAGCAAGTTATTTGACACATTTGAGTGTTGAAGTCAGTAAATTTTTTTATTTATTTTTTATTATTTTGTATTATCAAAAGGTTCGATGGATTTCGAGCCTTCTCAAGTAAATATCTTGTGATTACTCTTAATCCGTTCTCATAAACACTCGCAGGGGTAGCTAGGGGTTGTTATAAATTGAGGTAGTTTCCCAATTGAACCCTCTGTGGTTCAGCTGGATCTAGTTTTGAGAACATTTCGGAAACTCTCAAATTTAAACTATTTTGTAAGTGCTTGGAGGCGGCGACAGCCGAATTACGAACTTGAATAAGGATAACGTCTAAGGTCGGAACTAGTTTCATCATTTTAACCGACTTTTAACAAGGAGGAGCTTGAACGAGGTCATTTTGCGAATGCCCGCCTGGCTAGCTACCACCATCAAGTAGAAAACCTGTCGCCAAGCACTTAACGGTGTGTTCCGGCAGCTCTCATTGAGAGCCAGTAATTCTAGGTTAGTCTGAACATCATCTTCGACCACATCATCACTTACCATCAGGTGAGATAGTGGTCAAACGCTAACCTACCAGCTATCTAAAAAAAGGTAGGTAATGTGAAATTATGTACGTGCTTTACAGTAAAATACGTTATTGTCAATACATACATAAAATCACGCCTCTTTCCCGTAGGGGTAGGCAGAGACCACGGATTTCCACTTACTACGATCCTTACATATCTCTTTCGCTTCATCTACACTCATCAATCCTTTCATACATAAGCGTCGGTTTAGGGTACTCTATTCTATTGTCAATACAATTACTCAATATTTTACTTTTATTAAGAAACCTAAGTTTCACAAAAGTAACAAAGTATGTGAGCGTTCGTTTTAAAAAGTATTAATAGGAGTGACCTATTTCCGCTGGGATAGGGGAGAGTGGGGAGGATTGTAACAAATTGCGGCGAAGGCCTCTTTTGGCTTATTCGGGCTTATCCTGCTCCGATGGTGATTTATACGGGAAATCAATCTAATTTAGGGAGGCGGGTTTAAATATGTTTTTTTGGCTCTTTCGATAGCGGTCAAGGTAATGTGGAGTCCTTGAGATGTTTGTTTTTGGTTGAGCTGACCTTAACATCTGCTCTTACTTATTACTTCTGAAAATATCAGAAAAGAGGTAAATAAACAAGCTTAGCATGTATTTGGTATTAAATTAAAGAGAGCAAGTCTTTTTTTGTGTTAAGAATTGATCTGACTGACGGACAAATCACCGTATGGTAAATCTCTCGTTCAAATTCAAAATCATTTTATCAATTAAGGCGTCTACGACGCTCTTATGAAGGTCAATTACAAATTTTGATAATATATGAAACGTGCAACAAAAAATTCTATAGAGCCACTTCGAGAAGAACGGGCAAGAAACTCAGGACCATTATTTTAGCAATGTGTTACAAACTATATTACAAAATTATTAGAATATTTGTTTAAACATTTACAATATTTAGTTACAGATGCAGTGTCACCACCTTATCCTGCTTGTCTGCACTGCTCTCGTCACTCCGAGAAGTTAGTTCATATGTCTCGTTTGCCCAGTTATTTCACTTGCTACAGTGGCCTTCACGCCTCAGCACAGTTGTATTGCTGCTTCGAGGTTGGATATCAGACACTGCGGTGGTACCCACCAAGACGGGCCCTTGTGAAAAGACCTATCACCGGTATTCTATTGCAATCAGGGTGTCTAATGATCTCTACCTACCCTTTCAAGGCAACAGTCATGACGTTAATTCGTTGAACAAATTGAACTCCTTGAGTAATGTAGGATAATAGGGGAAGTTTGCTATCATCCCTGCGCTTGGCAGGCGTCTTGGGGATCGCAGTGTAAGATGACAGTTCTTTAGAAGTTGCTGCCTTTTCGTCACCTCTTACGACTTCCACACTACGATGCAACTATAGCCCAGCACCCAACGGGATTGTGATTATCTATGAATACGAGTAAAGAGGAAAACTTTGTATTTTTATATTTTTGTATGTTCCAAATAAACTTAACAATTACTGGCCTGATTTGAAAAATTCTTTCTTAATTAGAATTCTACACTATCCTTGATGAACATAGGCTATAGTATATTTTCTTAACGTGTGAAAAAGATAATGTAACCCAACGTGTGAAAAAGATAAAGGTTTTGAAGCAATGACGGCCGAGCGGTAATAGCTATGGACTGCCGTGCCGCAGTACCCTGGTTCGATCCCCACCGCTTGAGCTTCACCGCATGGTGGAAGGGCATTTTGCGGTTGCCCGCCTGGCTAGCTACCACCCTCAAGTAGAAAGTCTGTCGCCAAGCACTGAAAAGTGTGTTTCGGCAGTAGTCCTTGAGAGCCAGTGAAATTACAGGCACAATGAGACTTAACAACTATGTCTCAATGTGACGGGCGCAGTGCAATTCGTGACTTGTGATGAATCGCAACTGTTATAGGCAGAGGTTAGCCGTCTACTTAACATCAGGTGGGCCTCGAGCTTGTTCCATCACAATTACATAAAAAAAAAAGGTACCAAAAAAAACGTTATATTGCGTACGCCGCGGAAATTATTAACAAAAAACCAGAGTGATGTTCTACAATTTTATAGAGGACATCAATATCTACAAAAAAAACATAATACCATTTACAGTTATTACACAATAACTACCTATTTATGTGTTTCAATTTATATTTTTTATAAAAGAGCCGTGCAATGCCGGGGCGGACCGTTAGTATTTAATATAATAATAATGAATGGACTCAGGCGTTACTTTGCTCTTGTCTCGATCGTGCGTTCGTAAAGTCAAGACCTCCTGAGGATACTTCGTTTAGAAGCGAAATGCGTCGAATACTCTTCCGGTTTGGCTGCGTGGCGTTTGTGACGTCACGTCGGCGTAACAGGAAATTGGCGGAATTGTTACTTGATATACATAATTTTTATAAAGATTTTTTAAGTGTTTTATTAATGAATTAAATTTATGTTTTCTTAAAATACTATTAAAATATTTGTTATTATTAAATATTATAATATGTGAAATCAAAATAAATATTTTGATATGTTATAATAGGGACAGCAAAAGTTACGTTTTCGATTTACGTTAGGTACTACTAGTTTTGTGTTATTAAGCTTACTTTCGGATTTTACCTAAAGTGATCGCCATTTCACCATCACCTCTCTTTCACTTCTACACAGTCCGATAGTGACAAAATTCCAGCATTTAACATTCTCTTAACTTAACTTTAGGTGAGCCTCGTGCTTGTTCAATCACAATTCCATAAAAAAGTCTGTTTCTTGCAATAAATTCGTGTTAAAACATTTATAAAACATCTTTAATCCATTAAAAACGCCACGGCTAAGTGCTCTCTAGAATATATACATAGAATAATACGTAGTATGTACAGCATGCGTGTTAATATACTTGTCTTTTGAACCTCTCTCTCGTGGGATATATTTTATTCAGCATACTTTGTTACAGAGTTGTAGGGTTAATATACGAGACAGGATATAAATTTTTCTTTGTAAATTGTAGGTTCTACACACTTAGCAACTAAAACACAAATATGAACATTTTCGATGGTTTAGTTTCAGTTTTTGTTACCTGCCTGACCTCAACCCTTCTTCGGAATTGTCAGTGGTAATACTAATCTATTTGCATCATAAAAAAAAGATAACAATTGCATTTATATAATCTTATTCGGTAATATTCTAATTATGAAATGAAATACAGACTTTAATTGGCATATAGATAGCATATAGATATAGATTTATTTACATACTTCTTTGAAAATTAAAAAGTTAAATTAAAGCATTATTCTCCTAACAAAACAATGTTATAAAACAATGTTTTAATGATTAAAGTGCAATGTGTCCCGACCAAGGAGGTTTCAATTCAATTTAAGTGCACATTATCTGTGGTGAGCGCTGGTTCCGAGCCCTAGACCAATAACAGACTTTTTCCATTTTGGCGCTATTTCGTACATACGACATTGAGTAATATTTTGTTGGATAGAAATTTTATTTAATGTAGCTACCTATAGCCATGAGATTAAATAAAGTAGTGTATGCAACTGCATATAATTAGGTATTAAAACACTCGTGTAATCTTATTTTGAAAATAAACAACACTCAAAAAAACTACACTCAAGTTTTAATACCCTCTATTATATGACTGTTGCATAAACTACTATTAATTCATAAATGCCCTAATTTGAGTGCTTGTTATGCTACTTTCAGCGTGTATAAGTAATTATCACCATCATGCATTTCCTCACAAACTTACGCTAGTAAATTACACTAGTCATGCGGCTTCACGGTTTCGCGGTCTCACCCGCGTGGTGATGGATGATGATGATGATGAAAAGTATTCTATGTGCTAATCCAACGCCTCATCAACCTCCATACAAAATTTAATCAAAATTGGTCCAGCCGTTTTAGCGTGAAAAGTAACAAACTCCAGTCCACTCCAATTCCAGGGAGCCTCTTGAGTGCTTGTAATTCTAGATTAGTCTGAACAACATCTTCAACCATATCACTTACCATCAGGTGGAATAGTGGTCAAAGGCTAGCCTATCAGCTATATATAAAAATAAAAATAAAAACAATCCACTTAATATCTTTTTTTTTCCTATAAACTTTAATAAACTTACATAAATATATTTAAAACTTTTAGAATCTGTTATATGTATTTATGTAAATAGAAAGCCCGTGAGTTTTTCCAAAACTAAAAACAGACTCAAAACAGTTGCTAAATTAAACCAAGCAGGCTTTATGTAGCTTACTAACTTATCTGTTTCCCCAGAATTTCAATCTAAGGCAGAATCACTTGCGTAAATACATATTTACATAGAATTGACTTGTAAACGGGCTGTTTACATCTTCAAGGGCCTGAAAAATCGCTGAAATGAATATACAGCACTAGCGGCAGTCGTATTAGCAAAGGCATGGTTCCGTAGCAACAATGAAACATCCCGAGATGAGTCTCGATCGTGCTCTCGTAAAGTCAAGACCTCCTGAGGATGCTTCGTTTAGAAGCGAAACGGGTGGAATACTCTTCCGGTTTGACTGCGTGGTGTTTGTGACGTCACGTCGGCTTAACAGGAAAATTGGGCGAAATTGACATATATATATTTTTTTGATGAATTTCTCGTGAGTTTCACACATATTTAAATATTATAAATTAAACCGGCAAAACACTCACGTTGAGGATCGAATACGTCTCGCGGGTTTCGAGCATATCAGATGCTCATCATCAGGGCGAGTGCGCAGCTGCGTCTGCGGGCTCCCGGCGGGCACTGATGCTTGAAACCCGGGTCGACGTATTCGATCCCCAACGTGAGTGTTTTTGCCGGTTTAATTTATAATATTTATATATATATAGTTTATAAAGATTTTTTTAATGTTTTATTAATGTATTCATTTGGTGTTTATTAAATACATTAAAATATTTGTTATTATTAAATATGGATTTCCGCAAAGTAACTCCTGAATCTATTCATTGTGAAACATCCTGTTATGAGCTACAACAACCTGGACCGACGGCTTAACGTGTATATTTGTTCTGTGTTAACCTGCCACTGGCGGTCACCCACCCAACTTATGACCGCGGCGGACATTTCTTAATTGATCGTATAAGAACGAATTAGCTTCAAAAATAAGTTTCGTAAACATTAAAGAAGATCATGGTGTTCGCGAGTGTAAAATGATAAATTATGGGGCACCATTTCACTTGACTCCATATATAAATTAGATTTAAACAGATTAAGCATTGCAATTCAACGGGGCAATATTACCAGCATGCTGGGCACGCTGCCAACTGGTAGTGGGCTAGAGCATTTGGACTCATAGGTAGTATAATATATAGTAATGACTTATAGGTAGTCTTAATGCTTTTATTGTATCATTTTTTTACATATATTTATAATTAATTCAGTTATTTTAAAAGTATAATATATTCTTTAAACTCTCCGCGGATTTTCATGTTAAACGTGACTGAAAACTAAAATTCTAAAATGTAGCAACATCTACAAACAAAAAAAAACAACGCGCCAAAGACTTCAGTGTTCGCCTTCAACAGTTCTGTTGGCACTATATCAGCACGGTACCCTAAAACTGAAAGCGAAAAGTAGAAAGTATTTGAATGATATAAAAGCTGACCGTAAAGGAAAGCTTTTAGTCTAAGTTCCTATTAAAAATTCAGGAATCGAGTTGGCCATTTCAATGGCAGGGGGCAATTCTGCTATTTGAATATACGGAAAAAATACTTGTTAAAAATCTGTACTACAAAATCGGGTCATTTTCTTGGTGTGCCTGAACGACTTTACGTTTATAAGATTTTAATTTTCGCATTATAGCTTACTGAGGACAGAATGATAATGAATATATTTTTTCAACCACGAACGTTTTCTATTCAAACTTTATTTCTCTCATGTAATGTCTATGACACTTACGTATTCAAAAATATGTTTAAAAAATATATATGCACGTTGTAAGTTACCAATAGGTTAACGTTACTTTAATTTAAAAAGGGGGTTTGTTTTTCACTGCTTATGCTAATGAAAATTGATGATAAAGCTTTATCACTTGCTTACTTAGAAGAAACATATTCAAATAATTTAAAAACGTTTATATTCTGCATAGAAATATTCAACTAAGGAGATAGGAGATTTAATTTCAATATCTTTATAAGATTTTTAAGGAATATTTAATACGGGCCATGAATATTATATTACTAATTTTAATTTAAGAGCCATCATTCCATCTCTAATGAAGTCTAAAAGGTGTAACGGTGTGAAGGTTTAAATTTGCGCCCTTATAACTAGTTTCAGTGGGCTAGATAAAAAGGCGTTCTACTACTACAACTCGAAGATGAAGATTCGATCCCTGCTCAAAGCGAAACTTTCGAAAGTTTAAGGAGTTTAAATACTTTCCATCTTAGGGGCGTTTATTTATAATTAAATGTGCTTCCTAAACGTATATATTACGCATAGATATCATTTACATATACCATACAGCAAGCTATACCAAACACCATTTTTGTAAGATACAAGACATTTCATAGTAGTTCGACGCCTTCTTCTTGGGATAGTAGCATGGAAGAATGATTGAAGAAAAAAAACTTGATTTTGTACTATATGCCCGTGTGGTGCCGGGCTAGAATTTCACCCCCCTGCCGCCCTCCATCTCTTCCCGTGGGTATCGTAAGAGACAACTAAGGGTAATTAGAGGCGACTAAGGGTGTCGTAAGAGGCGACTAAGAAAAAGGGACTAACATTCTGGAAGGTGGCAGGCAGCATCACCTTCTGAGGATCTGCTATCTGACACTGCGATATCTAATATGCTTGCTAAACTTCGGGATTATGGCTATACCAAATAAGAGAGAAGAACCCTTTAAGGAGAGCCTGAAATCAGCTGTGTAAAATCCAGCTGATACAGTACAGTTGTACTATTTGCATTTAATAGGGAACAATCACATAACTCTTAATAAAGCACCATTACTTTTATAACATGTGGCTTGAAAAGCACAAATATGAACAACACAATGTTAAAGATGTCTTATTTCCGCTTTTACCGGCAAACTCTTAGCAGAATTGATATCAATATATATGGGGAAGTAGCTTATTCCTGGTACCAAAAAGTTATCGTTGATACACTTCACGAATTTCTAGAATTATAACTGGATATATTAGTAGCTTTTAGCGTAGTTTATTTAGCCGTTCTTAACCGACCAATTAAGTTCGGCAACGTCCGCCGCTGGATGGCTGACCGCTAGTGGCATTATTACTGAGCGTGCACGTGCTTCGTAAAGTACGTTAAGTCGCCGGTCCCAGTTGTTGTCTTAGGATGGCAGCTGGTAGGGTTTTTGCGAATGCCCGCCTGGCTAGTGACCACCCTCAAATAGAAAACTGGTTGCCAAGTACCTAATAGTGTTTTTGTCCTTGACAGCCAGTAATTACCATTAAGTGATAAAGTGGACAAAGTCTAGCCTGTAATTTACAAGCATGACGCTTACCATCGTGCAGGCGATTTACCCGCTTATTACTTTTAAACTACAAATATCATATATAAAAAACGACCCGTGTTTTCACGAAGAAATTATATCTTTTCAGAAAGAGGTAGTAGGTAGGTATTTTATAGTAAATAAACAACTTTAAACGGTTTGAATCGCGTATATATATCATTACTTTTGTCCCGACGTTTCAAACACTTTGCAGTGATCGTGGTCACGGGGTGGCTAATTGATAACCAAAAATAATCATAAATATACGCTACTTAAGCCGTTTAGAGTTGTTTAAGTACGATGTGTAATAATCGCGAAAACCTAAGACAACAAAGTGGGTATTTTGCTATTCTTAAGAAAACCAAAACGCTGGTGGGGTGAATTCTGAAAAGTTCCGAGTAATTTCGCGTCTCGATTGGTTGATTTATTTACTATCAAGGAAAAAGACATTTCTCGGAAATCCTGTGTACTTGAATTGACTGTGCTATATTAGGGGTTTATACGAGAAAACCACCTTACTAAGCGGAAATACTGTATACCGCGTAAACTATTTGAAATAAGGAATTATAACATTAAGTATATTTTTAAAGAATGGTTAAGGGTGAACGCATCGGTCACTTCTCCATACAAACGTCTACCTTATTTGGGGTTTTAGATCCAGAACTAAGCGTGATTTCTTCATTATCTGACATATATCGTTAAGAATTTTGTAAAAAGATAATAATATTGAAAATTGTGAGTTTCGAAAAATGTATATACTTATTAACCGAATTACTATGAATTTCCAAAATTATTTAGTGTAGAAATTCTTAGTCATTATCAAGTTTATCATTTAGAGAAAAATAATAGACGGAAAACTGGCAAACCAGAAGTATAAAAATTATTCTCAAGGAAATGCATGATAAATTTGAACCGAGTTTGAACACTTAGTATCTAAAATATGGTATATGCATGGTATATAAACTTATGTGAGAATTGTATACCTTAAGGTTATTTTTTAAAGTTAATGTCTTTAAAGCGTCTGCCATACAAACTTAGTTTCACTATATTTTAAATAACAAGAGTTCAAACTCAGTGAAATGCATGAATATAATTGGGCCTAATATCTATGCTTCTGTAATAGTCAGTTCTTCGTAAATTTAAGTATTTTAAAAATATTCGAAAAAACTGTTTGTATAGTAATTCTAATCGATAGATAGATATAACACTTTATTGAACTTTCTTATTACAATTAATAGTACCTAATTACAAAATATTTAAAGTTAAAAATAGTACAATACTCACATTTAGGGGAAAAATAATTAATAAATCTTAAAACTGTCAAACCAGACACTGGCAGAAGCATAGATACAAGACTCAGGGATAAACATACATTTCCACGGGTATCCAGAGCGGTCATGCTCACATAAAGGTGTTGTCTAGCGGCGGTGTTGTGTGTCGGGTCGCCATCTTCCCTCAGAAATGGTTGAGGAAGGCGATGGCTGGCACATGCGGCAACTCGTGAACGGGTGCTGCTAGAGGACACTGGTCTGCTCTGAATGCTAGTGCCAATGACTTTACCGGAAAAAAAAAACTTTTCTTTTAGCAATGTTACCTCTTAGAATCATGTATGTTATAAATGTTAAAATGTATATTAAAAAAAGTCACGGACCCTAGAGGCTGTGGAGTTTAGTTTAATAAATAAATAAAAAAAAACATACAATATTTTACCGCCTTTTGAGTTTTTCACACTTGATATTTAAAATATGACAAAACTACGTTGTATTGAAAGCGCTACGTATACTCTAGCCTTAACAACGTAACGAAGTCCCGAACCTTAAACCATTTGGTATCTCGGTAAATTCCTTCAATACTGTTTGTAATTGATATTCCACCTTAGGCTCCTTCCCTTTATCCCCCATTCTACTTTATCCCCCATTTGTATGCAAAACCATCCGGCGTAAGGAATCTAACTGGCTCCAATTATACTCTGCTGCAGTACTAATCCAGGATGCTCGGATCCTTAATCCTTACCATTCCACTGTTACCATGCTCTTAGTTCTGTATTTTGTTACGTAAAGTATATGTTCTTTTCTTTTGCAATAAAACAGAGAAACATAAAAAAAAATCATCATTGCATGCGAGTGAGCGAAAAAAACTACACAAAACTAAAATATTTTTTTTTTCATAATTTTTTTTTCGAAAATAGATTCATATGAAAAAGTGCTTTTTAAAAAAGAGAAACATTTTACCAGTACTGTGAAAACTGTTAAATGCTTGCTACATAATAATTTAAAATAAATTTTGAATCAGTCGAAGTCAAAGTGAAAATCATTTATTCAACTTAGGCGTCTACTACGCTCTTATGAAGGTTAATTACAAATTTTAATATTGAGATATTCTACATTGTAATGCCCCGTTGAGCAAAAAAAATTTATCGAACCACTGCGAGAAGAATGGGCAAGAAACTCGGGGCCATTCTTTGAAACTTTTTTTTTTTATGCCTGATTGGTTAGCCTTTGACCACTATCTCACCTGATGGTAAGTGATGATGTGGTCGAAGATGTTGTTCAGGCTAACCTAGAAATACTGGCTCTGGAGGACAGCTGCCGGATTACACCGTTAGGTACTTGGGGACAGATTTTTCTACTTGAGGGTGGTAGCTAGCCAGGCGCCCATTCACTAAATGTCCTACCATGCATAAACTTCTTTTAACAATGTGTTACATACTATATCTCATACGATTTACAATAAACAAAGTTAATCAAACGAAATTTTTGAGCTGTATGCAAGACTTCTTTTCCATCGAGATAAATTATATGAAATCGTGTTTTTTTCATCAAACATAGTAAGTATTTGTCATATTTTCTAGAATATTTTATTCATATAATACACTCAAAATTGGCCCTTTGATGACTCACTTCACCTTTTATAGTAAGCGATACAAAGCAGGCGGCAGAACCGCATTCGCCCGTGTGTATACATTAGGACATATCTTATGAAAATTGCTATAGAAAGACAGACTTCCCTGTCCGTCCGTCCGTCTGTCACCAGGCTGTATCTCAAGAACGGTGATAGCTAGGCAATAAAAATTTTCAGATGCTGTATTTCTATTGCCGCTATAACAACACTAAAAATAAAATAAAATAAAATATATATTTAAGGGGGCTCCCATACAACAAACTTGTTTTTTTTACCGTTTCTTGCTCGATACTAATAACGGAGACAGGTGGACGCTTTAACTATTCACAGCATATTTAATTACGAAACCCTTCGTGCGCGAGTCCCACTCACACTTGGCCGGTTTTTTTTTTAAATTTCGGATTGATGGACTGACGGAACGGACGCAGGGATAGCGGAAGCTTAGTAGTAGGATTCCGTTTTCTAGTACGGTACCCTGAACATTACATTCAACGGTTACTTTCTGCAACAATGCTAAGTAGAGGGCCGTAAAGTGCTCGAACAGTGTATTTTAATAACCTTCTTTACCTTATCATAATTTGTTAGTTCCGGTAACTTATGGACTACTATTGAAACTGTAGCTCCGGTCGTATTCAAGAGGGAGAACTAAAACTAAGTACAGACCTACCAACTTATCTGTTCAGGTAGCAGAAAAAAGAACTACAACATACCTTCAAATTGTGACAGTTTGTAGTTGATTTCCATGACTAGTAGCGCCCTCGAAAACTGCACAGTTAAGTTGGTGGTACTATACATTTCGCAACACAACTACATGAAATTTAGTAAGCAGTGCATCGACTTACCTTCTGGTGTTGCAGATGTTTGCATAAACACGATATTTACAAAAACACATTGTGTTTGTGCATGGCGGTAGGGCATTTAGCGAATGCCCGCCTGGCTAGCTACTACCCTCAAGTAGAAAATCTCTCGCCAAGCACCTAACGCTGTGTCCCGGCAGCTGTCCATGAGAGCCAGTATTTCCAGGTTAGCCTGAACAACATCTTCGACCACATCATCACTTACCATCAGGTGAGATAGCGGTCAAAGTCTAACCTGTCAGTCATAATAAAAGCACTCACCATAAACTTGTTTGCCTTCTCCATTTTTTTTAACAATGATATCCGACTGGTAATAGCTATGGACTGCCGTGCTGCAGTTCCATGGTTCGATTCCAACACCCGACTTGAGCTTCAACGCATGCTATAAGGGCATTTCCGGAAAACTCACCTAGCTATCTACTGCCCTCAAGTAAAAAATCTTTCACCAAGCACCTAACAGTGTGTTCAAATGACAGGCACATGAGACTTAACAACAATATCTCGCACTCAGACGGGCGCAGTGCAATCCGTAACTTGTGACGAAACGCACATGAAGGCAGAGGATACCGCTTAACATAATTTGGACTTCATGCTTCCCTTAAGCATGAAGATCTACCACCCTCAAGTTGAAAATCAAGCACCTGACGGAGTGTTCAGGAGCTGTTCTTGAGAGCCAGTCATTCTAGGTTAGCCTGAACAACATTGTCGACCATACCATCACCTAACATCAGGTCAAAGGCTAACCTATAAAGATAATGAATAGATTCAGGCATTCCACTAAAACTTTGCGAAAATCCATATTTAATAATGTCAGCTACATTAATAATTGTTATATTTGTCTATAGGAGTATGTGTATATAATAACTGAGGGTAGACGCTGCCCGCGTGTTCGCCGCCCGGTTGTGCTGTAGAAAAGTGAGGGTACACGTAAAAACGATACAACTTGTTATCGGGCGTCGACGACATGGGCAGTCTTTGCCTTGCAGTCGAGTGGGAAGGTTCTCCAATAAGCAGTAGCGTACCATTGCAAAAAGCTTTATCTTTGAAGTAATTATTTTGTGAGTGAACTATTAAATTGTGATATTTCACGTAAGTACAATGTGGTATTTTTTGAAACCCCATGTAGGTCTAATTTATGTAACCCCAATGTGGTATAATCTAGACCTTAATACGTATAGTTTCTAACAATAATAACATATATTTTAAAAATATTTTAAGAAAACATCAAATTAATATTTAAAAAAAACACTTAAAAAATATAAAAATATATCTAGTGACAATGCCGCCTAATTTTCCTGCTAAACCGACGTCACGTCACAACGTTTCTCGATCGTGCGCTCGTAGAGTCAAGACCTCCTGAGGATGCTTCGTGTAGAACCGAAACGCGTCGAAAATTCTTCCGGTTTGGCTGCGTGGCGTTTGTGACGTCACGTCGGCTTAGCAGGAAAATTAGGCGGAATTGTCACTAGACATATTTTTATTTTTTTAAGTGTTTTATTAAAAAGATTAATTTGATGTTTTCTTAAAATGTTTTAAAAATATTTGTTATTATTAACCTATAAAGCATAAAAAAACGCTTTAAGAGTTTTAACTTTAAACAACAAATAACAGGCAAAGGTACTCTATGAGCTTTTGTTACATGGTGCTTGCAGTGGAGTTTTTATTTTATTTATTTTGTTGTTGTATGCACCGGAGTAATCCGTGGAGAGCCGACTAGCCAACAGGTTTACTAGTTTAGCTTGCCGGACTTTGTAGTTGGTCCATCAATGACTCAATTCATCGACGTGTAAACGGTGCCAGTTCAATAATAAGTGCCACATACTTTCATCTTTATAGTTTCGTACTTTCATTTTTAGAGTTTCTCGATCGTGCGCTCGTAGAGTCAAGACCTCCTGAGGATGCTTCGTGTAGAAGCGAAAATTCTTCCGGTTTGACTGCGTGGAGTTTGTGACGTCACGTCGGCTAAGCAGGAAAATTAGGCGGAATTGTCACTATTATTTTTATATTTTTCAAGTGATTTATTAAAATATTAATTTGATGTTAAAATATTTTTTATTATTAAATATGGATTTCCGCAAAGTAACGCTTGAATCTATTCATTAAAATAATGTTTATTTTAGTGGAATACATTAGTCTTGGACTACGAATACATATAAATGTATTCGTAGGTCTCCTACGAATTTTGTTGTTGTGAGACGCTTCTTCAAGAATTAAAAATTTACGAGAGGAAACATTATAGTCATGTGCAGGATTCGAACCCGCGTCATCCACCGCTATAGCCGGATGCTCTGATCGACTGAGCAAACATTACATATGACTTATAACTCTATTATAACTAATTTTTCTTCTCGTTCTTTAACCATCATATTATTATGGTGATGGAGCGACACCTATAGTTCAACTAACGTTGTACTACAAACAAGACTAATTTTGCAATTAGCTTTAAACTTGTTAATGATGACGATATATATCGCAGAAACTAAACCAGTTAGAAATCTGTGAATTCTGCACATTATGTACTTAATCTATATTTAACCAACAGATACTATATAGGCTAATAATATCAAATACTTTTTAAATATTTTAAGGAAACATCAAATTAATATTTTAATAAAACACTTAAAAAATATAAAAATATATCTAGTGACAATTCCGCTTAAATTAAAATATTAATTTGATGTTTTCTTAAAATATTTTGAAAGTATTTGTTATTATTAAAAATGGATTTCCGCAAAGTTACGCCTGAATCTATTCATTATTATATAAACTGGTTTATAATAACCTACATTAGCAATCAGCCTCTTTAACGTTTTTTTAATGTATTGGGATATTGTGACGGAACAAGTCCGAGGCCCACCTGATGTTAAGTGGACTAACCTCAGTCTATAACAGACGCATTTCGTCAACGACGAATTGCACTGTGCCCGTCACACTGAGACGTACAGTTGTAGGTCTCATTAGCCTGTAATTTGTTTGTTGGTGAAACAGAGGCGTACATATACATGTAATTTTTTTATTCAAGTATTTCTATGCTGAATCCTAACACATTGCTGACTCGCACATAACCGATTTTTATTAAGCATCCACAGCAAGGGCACGAGCCAATCTGTCGACTTTTAAACTTTGCGGTGAGGTAGGTCAACCATTAGTGGATTATACCTTTAGCTTTAAAAGGTAGCCACGGCTGTACCAGCGGACTAATCCGGCAACGGATCGGCCCCTTTACCCTGGCTAGAGCGCGCCATATTGTTAATTTTTAACGTAATTGAATCGAGATGGTTAAACTAGAAGTTAGAAGTGCTCGTAGCGAAGTTTGCTTAGCTGTTCTTAAGCGATCAGCAAAGTTAAGCAACGTCCGCCACGGTCATGAGTTGGATGGGTGACCGCTAGTGACATTACTACTGAGCGTGAACGTGCTTCGGAAAGCACGTTAAGCCGTCGTTCCCGGTTATTGTTTTAGGATGGCAGTCATTATAGCATGGTAGTAGGGCATTTTGCGAATGCCCGCAGGGCTAGCTACCACCTTCTAGTGGAAAATCAGTCTAACCTAACGGCGTTTTCTGGCAGCTGTTCTTGAGAGCGCCAGTAATTCTAGGTTAGCCTAAACGACATCTTCGACCACATCATCACTTACCATCAGGTGAGATAGTGGCCAAAAGATAACCAAACAGGCATACCAGCTGTAGCAGTTTGGTAAATTCGAACTGTTTGTACGAGTTCGTCCGTGGAAATACTGGCACCATATCTTTTTCTACCGCAAAATTACAAATTTACGAAAGAAAAAGAATATGTGCTGGATTCGAACCCGTGTCCATCCCTCGATCACGGCATCACTTACCAACAGGAGTTATAGTAGTCAATAGATGAAAAAAACACGAATCGGACGAATGGCTCAACTTCTTGAAGTCGCTTATCTAAACTAATCTAAAAAAAAGGAAATATTTGATTGTTTGTTTGATGGTTTGCATTGAATAGGCTCTGAAACTACTGGAGCGATTGGGATGAAATTTGATATGGGAAATAAATTTGATATATAGTTTGGGATACGGGGAAGGACATAGGATATTTTTTATGCAACTGCGCAAAAAGAGGCTTTGCGCGATAACCGATGTACCCGCGGGTGGACTCGTGGCCGGAAAGCTATTTTTTTAATTTTGCAATAACACATGCTCTGCAGATTATATTATAAAATTACACATATACGAGTTAAATAATAATAGCCATGTGCGGGAATTTGTTTTATAATGTAATCCGCAGAGTATACGTTATTGCAATAATACATACATAAAAAAAAATATAGGGTTGCGTCATCATTAACAAGTTTAAAGCTAATAGCAAAATTAGTCTTGTTTGTAGTACAACGTAAGTTGAACTATAGATGTCGCTCCATCCTCATATGATGGTTAAAGAACGATAGGAAAAATTAGAGATATGAGTTATAGTCATGTTTGCTCAATCGGCCAGAGCATCTGACTATAGGGGTAGATGACGCGGGTTCGAATTCTGCACATGACTATTTTTCCTCTCGTAAATTTGTAATTTTTGAAGAAGCGTCTCACAACAACAAAATTCGTCCGAGACTAATTAAGAGTATTCATAAAATAAACTTTAATTTGTTTTTGACATGTAATTGATCGCATATATAATTAAAAACAAAACGCAGTCATATCGAGAACCTCCCTATGTGGAAGTCAGCTAAAAACACGGAACCGACTCCCATACCGAAGAGTACCAACAACTAAAATAACTTGTTGAACTCGGCACCGTGGTGATTAATACGCTCTGTACTGACGTTATCATGGGCCGACTTCCACAAGCTTTTTCACACTTTTCTGTACAGGAAGGAGTCCGATTATATTTTATTTTTTACTTTTTATGCCTGTTGAACACTATCTCACTTGATGGTAAGTGATGATGTGGTCGAAGATGTTGTTCAGGCTAACCTAGAAGTACTGGCTCTCAAGGACAGCTGCCGGAATACACCGTTAGGTGCTTGGGGACAGATTTTCTACTTGAGGGTGGTAGCTAGCCAGGCGGGCATTCGCAAAATGCCCTACCACCATGCTATAACGACTGCCATCCTAAGACAACAACCAGGACCGATGGCTTAACGTGCCCTCCGAAGCACGTGCACGCTCAGTAGTAATGTCACTAGCGGTCACCCATCCAACTCATGACCGCGGGCGACGTTGCTTAACTTTGCTGATCGTTGAGAACAGCTAAGTAAACTTCGCTACGAGCGCTTCTACATACTGCTTACAGTTCGATAGTCACTCCCTTCAATACTGGTCATCTTCTACAAGAGTCGCAATCACATCCTATGGCATTTCCGGTCAGATGCGTATGATTCAAACTCTTTCGAACCGCTCGTAGCGAAGTTTCCTTAGCCGTTCTTAACCAATCAGCAAAGTTAAGCAACGTCCGCCTTTGTCATGAGTTGGATGGGTGACCGCTAGTGACATTACTACTGAGCGTGCACGTGCTTCGGAGGGCACGTTAAGCCGTTGGTCCCGGTTGTCTTTGGATAGCAGTCGTTATAGCATAGTGGTAAGGCATTTTGCGAATGCCCGCCTGGCTAGCTACCACCCTCAAGTAGAAAATCTTTCGCCAAGCATCTAATAGTGTGTTCCGGCAGCAGTCCTTAACAGCCAGAACAAATACAGACACATGAGATTTAACAATGTGATGAGCACAGTGCAATTTGTCTCTTGTGACAAAATGCATCAGCTATAGGGAGAGGTTAGTCTGCTTAACATCAGGTGGACCTTAAGCTTGTTCCATCACAATAACATTAAAAAATGCGAAAGGCTGCTATTTAAAATTTCTCTTTCAGATAAACCCAATAACTATCCTAGTAGGAACCGAACCTAGGCCTTAAAACTCCACAGCACTTTAACCACTCGACCAACGACGCAGACTTGTTATTTACACAAAAGTAAATAAAAACTATCAAAGCTTTTAACTCTTTAAACAATTTACTACGCGCTTACACGTTCCTACAGTATAGTACCACCAACTTAACTGTGCAGTTCGCGAGGGCGCTACTGGTCAAGAAAATCAACTACAAACCGTCACAATTTGAAGGCATGTTGTAGTTCTTTTTTCTGCCACCTGAACAGATAAGTTGGTCGACTTTAGTTATTGCGCGCGTTATTTTTAACAAAATATAAACGAATAATCTTACTACGGCGTGATGCTGATGAATGATGATATAAAAAATAAAGCCGGTCATAAACCTGCTTTCCGCCCGTGTCTACGCCCACTGTTTCCTGGTTTCTGTTTTCAACTACATTGTATTGATACTAACAAGAATGTATCTACTGACATCTTAATTTAACTTTTCGCTAGTGTTGGTAAAATTGGAAAACTACATAGTTTGAGTGGAGACACGTAGGAGTTTCAAATGCTTACTCTAGTCTGTTTTTAGGGTTCCGTACCTCTAAAGAAAAAAACGGAACCCTTATAGGATCACTTTGTTGTCCGTCTGTCTGTCAATACTCTTTTTCTCAGGAGCGTGGAGGTATCAAGCTGTAATTCATGTCAAATATACAAGTCTACTGTCCCTTGGAGCTGTGAAAAAATCAAACTTCTAAGCCCACGCAATCAAAAGATACAGCCGTTTATGGCCAATTTTCGACACTCGCAAGGGAATCAAAACCTACAGGGTACTTCCCGTGAACTCAGAATCTGGTAAGAAAAAATTTGGTACGAAGCAACGTCTTATAGCACAGATAAATGAAAAATTGCGAAGAGCATAAATTATAATAAAAACATTTTTC
The DNA here is from genome assembly GCA_963890685.1 of Plagodis pulveraria. Lineage (NCBI taxonomy): Eukaryota > Metazoa > Arthropoda > Insecta > Lepidoptera > Geometridae > Plagodis > Plagodis pulveraria. The sequence goes on from OY982972.1 coordinate 21,646,473, forward strand.
ATAACATTAAAATATTATTATGGATTTCATTTAGCAATAAAAATACCAAAACTTTTACACATACCCACAGGTTCGTACGAAACCCTCGGTGAGAGAGTCCGACTCGCGCTTGACCGGTTTTTATTTTTATTTAGACGGAACAAGCACGAGGCCCATCTGATGTTAAGCGGACTAACCTCTATCTATAACAGATCTATTTCATCACAAGTTACATATTGCAGAGCGTCCGTAACCCTGAGACATACAGTTGTAAAGGCTGTAATTTTACTGGCTCTCAAGGACTGCTGCCGGAACACACTGTTAAGTGCTTCGTGACAGATTTTCTACTTGATAGCTTGGTAGCTAGGGAGGCGAGTATTCTCAAAATGCTCTTCCACCTTCATGGTGAATGCAGGTGAAGCTCAAGTCTGTGGTAGGGATCGAACCATGGACCTGCGGAACGGCAGTCCATAGCTATTACCGCTCGGCCATCATTGCTTCAATTTGAAGGAAACGCAGGGTTGTACATATCTGTAAGTTTTATTACTCTCTATTTAATATGTATTGGTAAAGTATACCATAGCAAATCAATGCGCAGCAACCTACAGACATGATTTTTATGGTGGTATGTGGGATATAACTATAAAATATAATATCTTTACTTTGAAAGATTTAGATAGAAGACACTTTACTAGCATTTATTCGGCGTGAAAAGCACTGGATTTTGTAACATGTAACTAAAACAAAATCTTACTGTACAACTCTTACGTCTGAAGCAGCTTCGTATATTTAAATGTTACTTGGAATACTTTACATGGCGTATATAGAAAAAGTCTAGAAAGTATACAGCAACATCTGCTAAGGCACCTTGCTTTCACCTGTACTCGTAATATTGCTAAAACAATCGGAAGTTATCCAGCAATTTTAAACCATTCCAATATGAACTCTCGGTCGGAGAGAAGACGCTTGCTATGGATGCTGAACTTGCTGTTTTTCGTAGCACTCGATGTCCCTGAAGTTCTTTCTCTTCTAAACTTTTCTGCGCCAACATTGTACACCATCCGAGTATCGATGTTTTACAAAACGTCAAATCCCAGGTAGGAAGGTGACGTCAATGACCTTATTGGGACCTTTCATGTCTACGTCTAATTGAGGTGTCAGACGTTACAGCCCTATTTAAGACGTCTAAATGACGTATAATGTCAGCTGTAACAAAGACGTCTTTTAATAACGTTTATTTGACGTACAAGACGTCACATCCGTATCTAACACGTCAATGATGTTTCGTATCTGACGATATAATAATGTCACGCTAATATATTTAATATACGTCTCTTGTTTTCGAAAATTTGACGTAGTAGGCGTCTTAGCCCAATCTGCCACGTCCAAATGTCCTATTTAATTAAAATTATATATATATAAACGCCGCGATACGACGTTTTCTTTACGTCGCTATACGACGTATTCTCGACGTCATGATATGACGTCTTGTACCCGTGACATTTTGACGTCATATATTGAGCTTACTAACGTCACTCCTGACGTAGATTACGTCAGTGGGCGACCCTAAAATGACGTTATAATTTCGGAAAGTTCCTACCTGGGATATTACAGACGGTTTTTCTAAGGCACCTTCAGTTTTCCTGCAGGAGTCAGACATAGAGGGAACAACTACCTTGGCCACAATGCACCTCTATTCATATTGGAATTCAATAGATAAAACACTAAGTATTCCTTGCATATGATGACAATTGTTATGAAACTATTTTATTATTACGTTTACTCAATTCTGTTACATATTTAATTTCTCCAAATTAATTCTGTAAAATTTTGATCTACAATTTCTTTTTGTCATGTTGTTTAATATTTATTTATTTCATTTATGCTTGATAGGTTAGCCTTTAACCACTATCTCACCTGATGGTAAGTGATGATGTGGTCGGAGATGTTGTTCAGGCTAACCTAGAAGTACTGGCTCTCAACAACTGGCTGGTAGGCATTCGCAAAATGCCCTACCACCATGCTGTAACGACTGCCATCCTCCATCTCTCTCTCTCCATCTCATCCAGACGATAACCGGGACCGACGGCTTAACGTGCCTTTCGAAGCACGGAAACGCTCAGTAGTAATGTCACTAGCGGTCACCCATCCAACTCATGACCGCGCGCGCGTTGCTGATCGGTTGAGAACAGCTAAGTAAACTTCGCTACGAGCGCTTCGCAATGTTACAAATATAAATTATCAACCTCTCGTTTCTATATTGTATGTGTGTTTTATCTCCTTAGAAAAATTAACGCACTCTTGGTCACTGGCGACTGACGAGGTGGCTTAAGGTGATAACAAGTTTTTTCTCATAAATTACTTTTTATAACATTTTGAAGTTGTAAATGCAAATTGTGCTGCGCTTGTCACACCGAGAAGTTAGTGCTTGCGCCTCGCCTAGTAATTACACTTATCTACAGTACACTCCGACTCCGACTACCCAAACACATCACTTCTCCGATGCAGAATATCTGAAACTACGGCGGTATCCACCAAGACGGGCTCTTTAATAGACCTACCTAGAAAATATACTTCAAAACATCTTCATAAATAACCCAAACACCTCTGAACTAGTTAACTACAAACCAAACCAAAGTCATTGAAATTTAAATGAACCAAACTTTGCAATAACGAGAACAATTCCCGCGGGACAAAACTTGAACTAAGCAACTATGCAACACTTCCGGCGACTCTTAACTAATGATTAGTTAACCAGGGCTTGACCTGCTGTTACTTGTGTGGTATAACCGGCCTAATGATGACTTAGGTAACAATAATATGGTGAAATTTGCGTGGTGCTTTTCATACAATTTGGCACAAATATCTGGTGGTCCTGAGTAATATAAGTCGAGCCAATTACCATCTCTCATACACAGTTTCAACTCTAGACAATTTTTTTTTTATATTTTTTTTATGTTATTTTGACGGAACTAGCTCGAGGCCCTGAGGAACCTGATGTTAAGCGGACTAACCTCTGCCTATAACAGATGAACGGGCCCTCCGAATGCCGCGCAGCAGGTCCATGGTTCGAATCCCGCCGCGGCCTTGAGTTTCACGCATGGTGGAAGGGCATTTTGCGAATGCCCGCCTGGCTAGCGACCACCCTCAAGTAGAAAATCTGTCGCCAAGCACCTAACGGTGTAATCCGGAAGCAGTCCTTGAGAGCCAGTGAAATTACAGGCACATGAGACTTAACAACTATGTCGCAAGGTAGGTAGACTTGTAACGAGATACATCTATTATAGGCAGAGGTTAGTTCACTTAGCATCAGGTGGGCCTCGGGCTTGTTCTGCCACAATAACATAAAAAAATGATGACGTAGTCTCGTCATAATTTATATATCAAGTGTTCATACTCGTTGTGCATTCATATCTTGGGCCTAAAATCTATGCTTCTAGTTAGCCAATTTAGTTTATCTCTGAATGTGAAAATACGTATTCTCATATAAAAAGATTTCAACATTTTTGAAAAAAAAATCATAAGCATTAATTGATGAACATTTTAGCTTCAAGGCATGCATGCACAATTTCAACGAGTGTGAACACATGGTATTTAAAATGAGACTAAACTCATAGTCTTAGAATAAAAGATAAAAACATTCTAGTTTACAAAAAGAAATATATATATATGTATGTATATATGGACTCACTTAGTTTTAAGATATAACACCTTTACACTAACCAACATCTAAGTGTAACAAGGCAATGATGAATGGAGAATGATTTTGTAAAATTGTTTAATATAATAAAATAATAATTAATCAAAAAAGAGTACGGACCAAGAGTCTGTAGCGCATTGTTAACATAATTAAAAAAAAACTCATCAAACGTCAGTGGCTTATCGCATTCATCAGAACAAAAACAATAAGGGTCCGTTTCAGAATGTCCTAATAAAGTTTCAAGTTGCTAACCAACACATAAAATAACTGAATGATAAAATTGACAGTTAACATGCAGCGCGTTTCGAGCTTTAACCGATGGATAGGCTAAATCAATGACTGTGAAACGCAAAGATAGTGTTTTATTTACTAAATATGTTCTGGGTAGTATAACCGGAACTAACTCGAACATTCTGCAACAGGCCCTAAAAGTATATACATGAAACCCATTCGGGTATTGCTATTATTGTGAACTAAGTTTGTGGTATGGAAAACGCTGCGTCCCTTAAATTTTCGCGCTGACTGTATTTTTTTTAACTTTGTGCAAATGGATTCTATGGTGTAACATTTTAAAATTATGAAAAATATATTTATTATCTGATGCAACTAAAAATGTATGCGTTTCGAAAATTTTCCATTATCTGTGATATAAGGCGTTGCTTCGTACCAAATTTCAAGATTCTGAGTTCACGGGAAGTACCCTGTAGGTATTGATTCCTTTCAGTTTCGAAAATTTGCGGCATAAACGGCTATACCTATCTATTGATTGCGTTGGGTTAGAAGTTTTTTTCACATCTCCAAGTCTACTGTCTAGTAGACCTGAGTAATTGATACGAATTTCAGCTTGATATCTCCATGCATTCCTGAGAAAAAGGGTCTAGTCAGACGGGAAAAATAGTGATTCTATATGGGTTCCGTTTTTTTTTTCATTTGTGGTACGGAACCCTAAAAAATAAAGTTACACGGGCAAAGCCGTGGGCGGAAGCTACGATAAAAAATATAACCTATTAAAATAACCCTGACATTGAATCTATTTATAGTAACGAATTCGAGCTCGACCTGAATCGTTACCCGGTGTTTTGTTTTATTACGGATGAAACTTTCTATTTATTGTTTGGTATTTTCATGTTTGCTTTGGTCGTTTAGTTTATGTGAAATATTTATGTAATATTTAGATAGATTTCTAACGGCTTTCAAAAAAGGAATAGGTTGTCTACTTCTTCGACTAAATGCTACGAATAAATATATGTAGGTATATGTCACCGGTTTATTGTACTAACCGTGAGTTTATAATATATCTAGATAGCTAAAGGTAATAAAGCTCGGGTGACTCCCGCTCCGGCTCTTTCCTGGTGCAAAGGATCAAATCAAATCAAATCATTTATTTGCTAAACTACATGTCACATAAGATCGTATAATAATGGTTAAGGATACAATGTATTTAGTCTGCAAGCTGACGCACATTTTTGTGTAGTATTTATTAAGTACTTAAAATGTATGTTTTACAAAATTCTTTAAATTCTTTTACACTGTAAAAACAGTTGCCAAGAAGCCAGTGAGTTAAAGAGCTTTTAAATTTGTTACCATCCAATATTTTGATGTCGTTTGGTATACAGTTATAAATGGTTAGACACATATTGTAAATATTTTTTTATATAAGTCCTTCTTAGCACGAGGTTCATACAATAGATTGGTGAACTTTGCCCTTTTCTGTCGTGTAAAAACTTCACCACGTTTCTTAAAAAAATCAGGGTGTTGTTGAGTGAAGACACAAATGTCTTTTATGTACATGCACGGTAGAGAGAGATGGCCATTGCTATCCAGCAGTGAGTGTTACGTACACTGGCACCTGGAACGCTAAGGGGCGGATTATTTTATTGACTCTACATTACCTGTAGTGATCATGCCTATTTATTTAATTAAATTATTTAAGGATTTATTAGTTGTGAATATTTTATAGAATTTGACCATAGTGATTTTACTACAATGATTGACCATAGTAATTTTATCGAAGTCGGTCAAATAATTTGACTGTTTTAAATTATAATAATTGAATAAATATTTACTTCATCCAACTTATGAAAATTGCGTTTGAAACTTTTTTGGTGTGGAAGTCTGTTTTTTATATACCTATTTTATTTTTATGTGTGGTACAACAGGACAATGTCATTTATTAATAGATTTGAAATAATCATTATCTTATTTTATTTAAAACTTTTGGTTTTAGATTGGTCCTCGATAAGTTTCATAATTGCACAGCAGTTTGGTTTTTAAATAAAAAATACTGAAAGAATTGTCATCCAAGTAAACGAAATTTCATAAATTTCTTACTTTTCAGTGGTAGAAATCTAATACGTTACTATTTCATTGAAGTCAATAATTTGACTCCGATTTGAACTCACTAAAGTCTACTTTATAGTAGTTTGCGATGGAGCGTGATTAACAAAATGGTAAGATTTAACAAATTTTAAATAAGCCTCCTCCATAAAGACCAGTAAACCTTCAACTCCTTAAAAAAAGGCTTAAGAATTTCTGTTTCAAAGACAACCTAGCCTTAGCACATTCACCATCTCAACTATTAGATCTTTCCAGTTACAAAGGCGCCTCCACACGAAGCCGTGCCCCTTCATATCTTTATAGTAGTTGCAACTACTACTGGCTACCCACACAATCATATTTTACAGTTGATTATTTTACTGTATATCCAAGCATTTACACCCACACTAAGACGTTGTGTACACACGAGACCTACTCGTACAAATGCGTAACAATAATCTACTGTGTGCATCATCGTGGTCAGAGCCCCAATTCTCTTAGCTATTGACCAAACGCCACACTACTGCGATGCTTCTGCGATCAAACTGCTGTTAATGTCAAGTTCGGTAGTCTGCTAATTCTAGCTCCTAATCGCGTCGCTATCGTATGGCTGTGCTATGGCTTGCAAATGTTGCCATTGAAATAATAATGAAAACTTCTATCAATCAAGCATCGGTCAAAACATCAATACAGTGGTGTTCTCACACACATTAAATAAAAATATAAAATCATTTAGCTATTTTTCTATCTAAAATTCTCCAAAATATTTTATGCCACTGTAGCAACGCAATCGCAAAAAATAGCTTACAGCATACCAAATAAGTCAAAACTATTGATAGCAAGCCACTGACTTGTGATCGAACCTAAATAGCGGGCAGACTACGGATACTGTTAAAAACGACGATTTTCATGCAACTAAGTTGCGTTAACGCCGCTCAATAGCTGAGTGAATCGGGTCCAAGGTATGTAAGCTTTAAGACTAGTGTCTTCATAACGCCTTCCATACAAACGTAGTTTCGACATATTTCAAAAACCAAGTGTTCAAACACATTTAAATTTTGCACGCATGTCCATGTGCCTAATATCTATGCTTGTGGTTTGCCAGTTTTCCGTAAAAATGTACTGCTAAAAATGTAGCTATATTATCCAGTTTGACCACTGCCAAACACAGTCTCCCCATTAAGGGGGACATTAATCTCCACGCTTTGCAAGCGTCTTGGGGATCGCAGTATAAGATAACAGTTCCTCAGAAGGCGCTGCAGCCAGACTTCCGTTATTTAGTCGCCTCTTACGACAACTACAAGTAGCAATCGGGGGTGAAATTCTATCCCGGCACCCCACGGGGACATAAGACTCATAACTCTAATTTTTCCTGCCGTTCTTTATCATGGTATGGGCGACATCTATTGTTCTTATGTTGGAACCTTATTAACGTTAGTTGAATCATAGATGTCGCTCCATCCCCACACAATGGTTAAGAATGAGAGGATAATTTAGAGTTATGAGTCATATGTCATGTTGGCTTAGCGGCCAGAGCACACCCCGGCTGTAGGGGTGGATGGCGCGAGTTCGAATCCTTACATAAACTAGATTTTTTCCTTTCGTTATAATTTTGTCTTGCAACCCGCGGAGCAAGCGTCATTGCAAAAACTAAAATAATAAAAAATTGTATCTGTTGTATGAACAGGTGAAACACAGGGACAGTACCTATATAGGGTCAGATTGACCGCATGTTGGGGGACACGTGGCACGCTCCCTTGCTATATCCGTGGGTTGAAGATATACAGGCATTCGAACTAAACATTGGTAAAAAATATCCGTGAAGTTCTATAAATACATAATACAAATCTGTTTTCAATTCCAACGTACTCGTACTAAATATTTCTGTTCTATTTTGCTTTGCTAATGTATAAACTGTGGGTATGAGTTTGATTCATACTCTTCTTCATCCGGCCCTTGTACCACACAACATGTTTTTTTCTGCCCACGTATTCAATCAAGGATGTTTTGCTAGTAGGTAAACGCGGGCATTGTAGCTCTATTCTCTATACTAGACTTTTGAAGGCTGTATTGAGTTTTGAATTTGGAACATTAATGTTCCTTTTTGCTCGCGAACCAAAATATCGAACGAATATATTGTTACTGGCCGGTTAGAATGCGCGCTAGCTGCATTTAAAAAAAAAAAAAAACGAGCGCATTACACATCTCCATTGATTGTAGTTAAGAGACATTTCGTTCACGTCAGCTATCCAACAAAAAACCACATCAAAATCGTCCATTCGTGTCAAACATATAACACCCTCCTTTTTGCATCGGGGAGTTAGAAAAGAGTTCCTCAAATAAATTATTAATAAAATTCATCAGTTTCTTTTTATAGGGGTTATGAAAAGTAGAGTGTATTCACTCGACGGCAAGACTATTTTTCCTCGGGCGTCATATATATATACTTTTTTTTTTACCGGCGGTATGCCGTTGTTAACCAAATACTACAAACTATATACAACACTACAGCTACCACAATACTACAGCTACTACAATAAAAGCATTTGGACTCCTAGGCAGTCCAAATGCTCTAGCCCACTATCAGTTGGCAGCGTGCCCAGCATGCTGGCAGCATTGCCCCGTTGAATTGCAATGCTTAGTCATATATTGATTCTTTTTTTTAAATCTTTCGCATTTCAGGATAAAATCGTGCTAAAAATTGTGTTTTGTTCTCCAAAAATACAATCTACAAGGTAATTAAAAGATTTAGGCGTTAATTTGCAGAAATTCATATTTTAATAATAATAAATATTTTAAGAAAACATTGAAAAGTCTCGAAGAATCACCTCCTGAGGATACTTCATGTGCGAAACGAGTCAAAAATTCTTGTCTAATCTACCTCTCACTTTAGTCCATCCATACCTCTTTGGCCATATCTATAAAGATATAAAGAAGATTTATTTGCCCTTTTGTAAATTATTTACAGGTAAGTCAAGGTACATTTAATACATAATTATACTGCTTAATCATATTAAATTCTAATTACGTTTATATAAATCATTGATAAAAATGTAATTATTATAATTTTTTATACATAATACAGTTCAATAAAATTTACAGTTATCACGTTTGCACTTGTCCTAAGAACAAAGATTCTAAAAGCTGCATTGACATGAATTCTTTTAATGTGTATCCGCCCCATATAACAAAAGGCATAAGATACCTATATCACGCAAGTCTTTTACCTACACTTCAACTTATTTGAAGCAATAATAGTCGAATGGTATTAGCTATGGACTGCCGTGCCAAGTTCATAGTACGATCCTAACCACCTGCTCAACTTCACCAAACAGTGAAGGGCATTTTACGAATGCTTTCCTGGCTAGCACCCGCCCTCAAGTAGAAAATCTGTCAAGCACCTAACAGTGTGTTCCGACAATTCCGGCAGCAGTCTTTGCTAGCCGGTATGTTATGAAATTGCAGGCACATGTGCCTTGAAAATTGTATGTCTCTGGGTGGTGGGCGCTTGTCGTGACTTGTGATTAAAGGCTTCTGCTATAGAGGCAGATGTTACCGCTTAACATCAGGTGGACTTCGCGCGTGTTCCATCATAATCACATGAAATAAAACGAGTGTGTAGTACCATTTATCTTTATTATGTCCAACTTCCTCTTAAATTCCATGTGAATTATTTTTATAAGCCTTTACGCATACTGAACGATAATATTGAAATTCTGTTTCATGGAAAAATAATTGGCTATTATAGGATTAGAACCCGCAACTAAACTTCAACCTCACTACAGCGTAGAAAAAGAAAGGCGCAAAAAATACTAAACAGAAAAAAAACATACCGTTTAATTGAGAACCCTTTTTTTTGGAAGTCAGTCAAAATGTTAATAAGCGTTTATTTATAGTGATATATAAAATAAAAACTTAAAACAACTGACAATATTAAATTTTCTTTTTGGAACTGTTAGGTTCGAATTTTATAAATTTTTTCCACGCTCATTTAGAACGACAAGCAAAACTTATTAAAAATACAATCTTCGAATGGATATAAAATATTTAAAACAGGGCCTAGAAAAATGGCGTTGTTTCTTCATGCTTGTATAAAAACAATTGAATTATTATTATAATATATTATTGATATATATATTATTAATAATATGTAAACACGCCAAAAAAAATCAATAGATATAGAACATTCTATCAATATTCTTCTTTGATAGAATCCATCGCCATCTCTTCCCGTGTGGGTGTCGTAATAGGTGACAAAGGGAAAAATACCAGATGGTAAGCAGCGCCTTCTGAGGAACTGGTATCTTAAACACGCCTGCCAAGCGTGGGGATTATGGTAAACCTCCCTTTATGGGGCAGCAGAGGACAATCCGACTGATACTGATATCAGAAGTAATTAAGGTGCAATGTCACGTCTCCAGCGAGAAATTCAATAGTTTAAGTTTTTTCGTGATCTTATCTACGTTTATAATAATCACCGTATTCGCGAATTTATAATAATATTACTCATATTATCTTTCGATTATGGCTAATCCCTTAAGGTTCAACTGGCCGGTCACTTCTCCATACAAACAGCGTAGGGTGATCACTTCCTTATTTGAGATTTTAGGTCCAGAATTAAGCATAATACCGATTGATATCGTCATTATCTAGGCTTACTTCTGGTTTCCATAAATTTAAGGATTTTCAAAAATATCCGTAATTTTCGTTTTGTATGAGAATACTTATATTCACATTTTTGGGTAAAATAAATGATAAATATAAAAACAGGCAAACCAGAAGCATAGATATTAGTCATAGATATTACATCAAAAAATTCACAAACTTTGAACACTGTATTAAAAATATTTGGAAACTGCGATTGTATGGAAAGCGCTTCGTGCACTCTATCCTTAAGTCGACACCAAACACAAATTCAGAATAATTTTCAAGACGTAGTTAATCGTATCATTTGCGAAAACAATTGAAAAGCGCGTTCCATTTTCCAATACAAACTGTAGTTTTATCTATTACATACTTATACAAAACAAATGAAATATTATATACTATGTTGTAGGTATGTATTGTATAGTTTACTTGAACTCTACGAATAAATTCTATAATCTTAATATTGTTATGTTTGCAATAACGTCTGCTATGCGGATTACATTACACAATTACAAATGTACGATAGGAAAAATTTTATCCTGCACATATATTTGTAATTTTGTAAAATTCTATAATCGTTCGTGCTCTATTATTCCGTGCTACGTCTACCAAGTCACCCGTTAACATAAGAATATTGGTCAATTTACATCAGCAAAACTTACCAATTGTTATATTTAATTTTAATAATTAAATATAAAATTATAAGTACTTTGTAACTTTAGGAATACATTTTTCTTAAAAAGTATATGCATCGAAACTTCTTTTAAACTAAAGGAATACAATTTTCTTCACACATTTTTAATTTAAATTTTACGATGTCTAATACATCATATAATTTTAACCCGTTTAAGAATGAATATCATACTTAGTTTAGTTTTAATTTACTAATTTAGTTTTTATACACATTTACTAACACTGCTATGGATTTTGAGTCCGAAATAAACTAATTGATTTTATCTTATTATAAGTTTTCTCAACAGATGCACTCCTTAGTTTTTTTTTTTTTATGTTATTGTGAAGGAACAAGCGCGAGGCCCACCTGATGTTAGGCGGTATCCTCTGCCTATAACAGATGCATTTCATCACTAGTGACGAACTGCACTGCGCCCATCACCTTGAGACATACCTGTTAAGTCTCATTTTGCCTGTTATTTCACTGGCTCTCAAGGACTGCTGCCGGAACACACCGTTAGGTGCTTGGCGACAGATTTTCTACTTGAGGGTGGTCGCTAGCCAGGCGGGCATGCGCAAAATGCCCTTCCACCATGCGGTGAAGCTCAAGCTCTGGGCGGGATTCGAACCATGGACCTGCAAAACAACATTTCAAAGTAAATAAAACTTTGAAATGTATACCAATTTTGCGTCAAGTTCGAAGTTTGGAACAGTTATATTTTAATAGAAAATTGGTGTTTAATTTAATAGTTACACCAAAGTTTAATATGGCATTGCAAAGTGTATTGACACCACAATATACAGCTTATAATATATTTTTTATCCCATCATGTTATGGGTTCCAAATTATATCATACACTGCCAGGCATTATCCTACTCTACTCTAAAGTTAAAATGTTCCTTATCTCTACTTCGTACAGCAATAGCTGTACAAATTAGGAGCTAGTAATTTTCAAAAGTAAAATATTATGCGTTTACATTCCTTACCTATATGTTTTAATATTTGACAAAATAGTGTAAGTAATAATATTGTAATATTTAAAAACCATTTGAAAAGCTAAAAACAATAATATATTTTGTTTCACTACATTTTACATTTATTTTTAACGTATCAAAGCAACCATAGAACAGAAGACGATAAAAAATATAAAATGATCAAATAATTTGACACAGTCGTACACAATTTTTTTTACGATATAAATGTAGTTTAATTTACAATACACTTTGAATACAACTTAAATAATTTGTAAATAAGTCAATGGAAATAAAAAAAATGCAGTAGCATGCTGGTTCTAATATATTTTCACGTGATCTTCAAAACTAAAATTTATTATTACGTTTAGTATGTTTAGATGTTAAGTGCACATGCACTCAACATTAACCAGTCGTTCATACCTGTAAATATAGCTATTGCGGATCTCCAATTGAAAGATACTTATGCATTAAATAAAATCAACGTCTGCACAGTCCTACCCTTCTTGCCCTAGATGTTATTTACGGCTAACATAGAAGTCACCCCTAAGCATCAACCCTGTAAAAATCTGGAGCGTAAAAGCGCGAAAATTTATATTGTACTTACGTTCTCTTCAATACACCCACATACACACACAATCACAGTAATCACATAGCACTGTATTTGAGATGGCACATTTATTATTTTAATTTACTATTTTTTGGTTAGGACACGATGTGTGACGCGATAGCAGCGGCTGCGACGTCCGACCGCGACGAAGGCGCCAAAACGACTGACCAAGAGAGATGATTGGGTTGCTATGTTAGTAGGGCGATCTCCGTAATAGGGTAAATTGAACATTTTACTGAACAGTGAAATAATTTGGGGGAAATTCCTGAATATATGGCTATGTTTATTATTTCAGTTTTTTTTTTCTTAATTGGAGATCTTAATGCAACCAGCTCTTGATTGCAATCCTTTCCTTGCCGCGGTGTTTTGAGTATGAAGACTTTAATATAGAAAAATATATATAAATAAAAGGTAGAAAAGTCATATTTTTTACCTTTTTATGCGGCAATTATCGTAAATAAAATTTCCATTGGACATTTTGAACTAATCAACGCATGTCGTGTCATGCCGCTTGGTGTCCCATGTTAGGTTCTCGCTGAAATCGACTTTGGTCAAAGGTCCGGAAGAAAGAAAACGCAGGACACCGCTACACAATAGTTTTATTCGTGTCTTTTAGTCTTTTAGTCAGATTAACATAAAACTGATATGATTAAGAATGAACATTATATATCTCAACCATCTTCAAACAATAACACTGTCTAGATTCGGAGCTGGAAGCCTAATTGTGGGGTCTCGCCCATCCAAAGTACCACACAATTACCATCACAGCATTTTTCATATAGTCGTAACTTTTTACTGATAGCTTATTTTTTTTGTCTCAAACTGAAATTTACTCTCGATTTAGTGGATTATAAGTCAACATAAGTCTCTTTAGTGGTGGATATTTTGACCACTTTGTTCATTTTCCTTTGGTTCAATAGGTATAGTAAAAACTCATCAACAGTCGTTATACGTCTTCCGTTGAACAGAAGCCTCTCCCGTGGGAAGTTTTCCTTTTGTCGCCTGTTACGAATCCCACGGGAAGATATGGAGTTCAATATAATTAATTCATGCGTTTCTTTACGAAATTCCATATTTAAAAATAAAAAATATTTATAGAAAACATAAAATTATTATATAGGAAAAAAAACTTAAAAAATATTAAATTGTATTAGTGACAATTTCGCCTCATTTCCTTATGCGGACGTCTCGATCATGCGCTCGAAGAGTCAAGATCTTCTGAGGATGTCTCTTGTAGAATCGCAACACGTCGAAAATCCTTCCGGTTTGGCTAAGTTCAGTTTATGATGTCACGTTGTCTTAACAGGAAAGGCGAAATTGTCACCAGATATAATTTTTAAGTGTCTTCATAAAATCCTAATATTTTCTTGTTTGTCTATTTGTTATAGTTATAAGTATAGAGTACAGATCTAGCCGGCAACCTATATGTTACTATACTAAGGGCCTGTTTCAGAATGTTCGAGTAAGTTCCGGTTATACTACAGAACATGTTTAATAAATAAAACACTATCTTTGCGTTTCACAGTCATCGATTTAGCCCATCCATCGGTTAAAGCTTGAAACGCTCTGCATGTTAACTGTTATTTTTATATTTAACAAATTATTGGAGTACAAAATTGTATGCCCAAGGCGGGAATTGAACCCGCGTTCTCCGATATCGCGTCGGATGCCTAAACCCCTCGGCCACTTGGACACGGCAATTGTAGCCGAAATTTCATACTCCAATCGTATTACTTTAACCGTCATAAGGGGACGGTGCGCGTTATTTTTATCATTCAGTTATTTTATGTTCTGTGTAGTATAACCGGAACTTACTCGAACATTCTGAAACAGGCCCTTAGTTTTATTTCAAACAAAGGTTACTATTACTAGGTACTATTTAATCAAATTTTGTTAGCCTATTGTTGTTGCCTCTTTGTATCCTATTTATAAATTATATTGTAACTGAAAATATTTGCAAATTATTTACAATAAATGGCAGAACACTTTAGTACTGTATCTGCCGGATTGTCTACTGTTAAACACAACCTCCTCCATTAAGGGGGGGTTTGCCATAATCCCCACGCTCAACAGGCGTCTTCCTGCTTCCAACGGCGTTCCTCAGAAGGCGCTGCTGCCAACCTTCCAGTATTTTACCTATAGTCGCCTCTTACAACTTAGAAGGGGTGATATTCAAGCTAGGCACCCCATGGGGCATTTTAGTGCTTGGTAATAAATATTCTGCTTCAAGTTAGCTAGCCGGCGAGCACTCGCAGAATGCCCTACCACGAAATCCTACTAGATTTATTTCTCGTAATGGTTGCGATATTTTCAAACCCAAATGATCATAATTCATTGAAACAGATATTCATGTTTGGTTGCTCTAGAAGCGTAAAGTAAACATGTCTCTCTTACTGAAATATTTATGACTACAATATGTATCTTGTTCAGTTTAGAACATTGCCTCGATTACCTCGCTTTTTATAGTTAGAGCGATATAAAGTACTATAAAAAAGAATTATTTAGCTTGCGTATAGTAATAAAATGGAATAGCAGTAAATATGTCTGAAGCATGTGTGTTAAATCTGAACCTCACATATTTCCTCAGTACATAATTAAAGTTTTTTATTTGGATCATTATCTGTTTACCCTTATCTTTGTGCTGTAAAATTTATGGCTTTGGTGTTATTTCTTGCTGCGTGCCTGGTGTCGACCTTTCTGGGAAATTTTTGTTACTAATATAATGTTATATTGGTAACGAAATCTTATTAGATAAAATAGCCTTTTTTTTATGTTATTGTGACGGAACAAGCTCGAGGCCCACCTGATGTTAAGTGGACTGACCTCTGCCTATAACAGTTGCAATTCATGACTTCAACTCACGAATTGCACTGCGCCCGTCACATTGAGACGTAGTTGTTAAGTCTCATTGTGCTTGTAATTTCACTGGCTCTCAAGGACTACTGCCGGAACACACCTTTCGGTGCTTGGCGACAGACTTTCTACTTGAGGGTGGTCGCTAGCCAGGCGGGCATCCGCAAAATGCCCTTCCACCATGCGGTGAAGCTCAAGCTCTGGGCAGGATTCGAACCATGGACCTGCTGCGCGGCAGTCCATAGCCAATGCCACTGAGCCATCACTGCTTCTACTAACCAGCCTAACTGCTATACTAAGATAACAAGCGGTACCAAGCCAAAAATGACCTCAAAATGGAACCGAATTCAACACTCAAAAGTGTGAAATAACTTATTGAAGTCGGTATCATGCAATTTCAAAACTACCTATTATCAAAATATTGTGCGCATGGTACCGACCGATATTTCACACTTCGAGTGTTGAAGTAAGTACCATTTTGAGGTAATAAGTTTTTTCACCCTTTTTAGAGACCTTTGATATTTAATAAAACACTTAAAAAATCTTTATAGAAATGATATACCTATATCTAGAGACAATTCCGCCTAATTTGTTGGCGTTTGTGACGTCACGTCGGCTTAATAAGAAATTAGGCGGAATTGTCACTAGATATATATCATTTTTATAAAGATTTTTTAAGTGTTTTATTAAATAATTAATTAAATGTTTTCTTAAAGAACTTTTAAAAGACCTTTGATACTTAGGGGATCAATTGTCATTCACTGTCAATGACTATATCAATTAGGTAAACAACATTTTTCGGTTATTATAGTATAACTCAAAAACGTCTTGACCGATTTTGATGAAATTTTAACGGGACTAAACTGTAAGCACCCGTTACAAATAAATAATTAATCATCAAAATCGGTTCACTCAATCGAAATTTATAGGTAGCAAACATAACAAAAAAAATGCAGTCGCATTGCCATTTTGCAAATTTTGCAAACGCCCTCCTCCTGAAAATGCCACTAGTGGTCACCCATGTGAGTGTGTGAGTGTGTATGTTTGCAACCCTAGCAAACGGCTAAGCCAATTTGGATGAAATTTGAAATAACTAGCTTAGATTTTGGTTTAACACATAAGATACTTTTCACTATCATCATTATCACTTTTCATTAAAGTCTACGTGGGTGAAACCGTGGGTGTTATATAATTATTTTATTTATGTAGAAATTATTTCAGAATTTCAGAATACACCTTCAAACCAAATATTAAGATTGATGGAGATGGCAATATGCGTTATAATCAAGTGAACGTTACTAGTGGGCTGTTGTTCATGAAGCGCATTGTTTGTCTTAGTCTACTTTTATGTCATCAGCTAGGAAGAAAATAAAGATTCTCATAGGAAACTTATAAAAAAAGTTTTTCTTTTTTATCTATATAATTGAAGCAGTGATGGCTCAGTGGCTTTGACTATGGACTGCCGTGCAGCAGGTTCATGGCTCGAATCCCGCCGCGGGCTTGAGCTTCACCGCATGGTGGAAGGGCTTTTTGACCGCCTGGGTAGCTACCACCCTCAAGTAGAAAATCTGTCGCCAAGCACCTAACGATGTGTTCCGGCAGCTGTCCATGAGAGCCAGTAAAATTACAGGTACATGTGACTTAACAACTGTTCGTCTCAGTGTGACGGACTCAGTGCAATTCGTAGTTGACGACATGCATCTGTTATAGGCAGAGGTTAGTCCACTTAACATTACGTGGGCCTCGGGCTTGTTCAGTCACAATAACATTAAAAAAAATCTAATGTTCGAGCGTATTCATTCATCTGAAATTCCAATCTAATTTAATTATTTGCGCGTCGCTTTTTCAACCACGCAAGAATGTTGGAAAATAATGGTGATGATGATAATGAAAAGTATTTTACGTGTTAACCCAGGATCTAAGTCATCTATATTCTTAGTTTCATTCAAATCGGTATAGCTATTTCAGCGTTAATCAGTAACAAAAACACACACTCTCATCGCTTAATCACAAACTTTCGTATATATATCTTATTTGTGTGATGGTGTGATAAACACGAATCAACTAAGTTTACAAAGACGATATATAACTTTTTTTTTAATTTACCCCAGTATTTCGCTATTTCTCCCCAGTTTGGGGAATCCTCCCTGCGCTGGCAGGCGCATTTTCCCGAGAGCAGCGGGGCGGGCGCCTGCGTGAAGCCCTCCCCGCCCGCCCAAAACTTAGCAGAATCGAAGTGACTAAATAGGCCTCTGCAACCCAACCGGACAACCATGTGGCCTTAACTTTTTAAAGCAATGGTAACTCAGTAGCATTAAGTGCGGACTGCCACGCAGTGCTCCACGGTTCGATTCCTAGGGCGGGCTTTAGTTTTTACGCTCCTACCAAGGAGAAAATGTATCGCCAAGAACCTTTTTTTACAGTTGATTTTTTTTACTGATACACCATCTCACCTGTTGGTGAGTGATGATAGTAAGCTTTTTTTCTATTATTGTGACGGAACATACACAAGGCCTGCTTATTACACTTATATTTCATCACATGTGACGAACGGCACTGCTCCCGTCACCCTGACACATACAGTTGTTAAGTCTCATGTGCCTGTAATTAAACTTCGAAACGCTCGTAGCGAAGTTTACTTAGCTGTTCTTAACCGATCAGCAAAGTTAAGCAATGTCGCTCGCGGTCATGAGTTGGATGGGTGACCGCTAGTGACATTACTACTCAGTGCTTCGCAGGGCACGTTAAGCCGTCGGTCCCGGTTGTCATCTTAGGATGGCAGTCGTTATAGCATGGTGGTAGGGCATTTTGCGAATGCCCGCCTGCCTAGCTACCACTCTCAAGTGCAAAATCCGTCGCACTTAACCGTGAGTTCCGGCAGCATTTCTTGAGTCTTTTTTTTTGTGACGGACCAAGCTCGAGGCCCACCTGATATTAAGCGGGCTAACCTCTGCCTATAAAAGATACAATTAATCACAAGTGACGAATTGCACTGCGGCCGTCACTTTGAGACAGAGTTGTTAAATCTCATGTGCCTGTAATTTCACTGGCTCACAAGGACTGCTGCCGTAACACACCGTTAGGTGTTTGGCGACAGATTTTCTGCTTGAGGGTGGTCGCTAACCAGGCGGACGTTCGCAAAATGCCCTTGCACCATGCTGTGAAGCTCAAGCCCGCGGCGGGATTCGAACCATGGACCTGAAAAGAGAGCATCCTCAGGAGGTCTTGACTCTACGAGCGCACGATCGAGACAACGGTTCTCGAGCTAGATATATTTTTATATTTTTTAAGTGTTTTGTTAAAATATTTTAAAAATATTTGTTATTATTAAATATGGATTTCCGCAAAGTAACGCCTGAATCTATTCATTACCAGAAAAACGTTTTGGCGTAGGAGGCGCGCGGAGGAAATTGGTGACAATAGAGAAAAGTGATGTACTAAATTTTTATAGAGGACATCAATATCTACAAAACAATTAGCAATAACATATGTCTAACTATTACAAATATGTCACAATAACTACTTCTTACGTGTTTCAATTTATAACTTTGCTAAATACCCGAGACAAGCCGGGGCAGGCCGCTTGTAGTATAAAAACAAAACAGCTTCTCGCCTGGATTCAATAAAAAGGTGGTGGTACCTATCCAAACTTCTCCTTCATCAGCATACATACATACATAAAATCACGCCTCTTTCCCGTAGGGGTAGGCAGAGACCACGGATTTCCACTTACTACGATCCTGACATATCTCTTTCGCTTCATCTATAGGTACTCATCAATCCTTTCATACATAAGCGTCGGTTTAGGGTACTTTTGACCTGGCCTTTTTTCTTCAATCTGATTTCGGAACGTTCGCTAGGGTCTTCCCCTTCCAACACTTCCGTTTACTTGTCCCATGTATACCTGTTTAGTCATTCTCATTTCATTCATTCTCTCCACATTTCCAAACCATCTTAACATACCTTTCTCGATTTTTGTCACTACACCCTCATTCACACTACATCGTTCCCTTATCACACTATTCCTTATCCTGTCACTCCGTTTCACTCCAATCATGTTCCTCAATGCTCTCATCTCCACTGCATTTATTCTACTTTCATGCTTTTTCTGCCATACCCAACTTTCACTACCATACATCAGTGTCGGAACCAACACTCCCCCATGAACAGCCAGACGAGCCTTTTTAGACACCTTCTGACTGTTCATAAAAGCGTGCAATGCTCCGTTTACCATGTTTCTATTTTCCTTCATCAGCAATCCTTTTTAAATTAGTGAGATAGTTCAATGACCTGTTGAAGTCAACGAGTCATTACTAAGTGAATACTTACTGTAATCTCGTGGAATATCTTTTGTTGTACTGTTGGTATAATTAGTTAACACAAAGCAGTGGGCGTCAGACAAATCATTGCTAGTTTTTATAGCAAGCTTTTGTGTAAAGTAATAGAAGCCTTAACTTTTTGTTATGGTCCTCTTGTTCTTTTAGTTCAAAAACCCTTTGTGGGCGACAATAAATCCGACGAAGTGCGAGCCACACTCGCAAACCTTGGGTTCTGTATCAATACCTTCTTTTTCTTCAGGTGCCTCTTCATTACTGGAGGTTGACCGTCAGCTCAGCGAACTTATGCTTATCCTGTTCCGATTTTCTTTTTATTCCGTACTGGGTAACACTTGACCACTATCTCACCTGATGGTGGTGACGACGCGATCAATGATGGAGCACGCTTGCCCAGAAGTTATCTATTCACTCGCGTTTTGAATACCTTCATATTGTACTTTACCGGAAATACAGACTCAGGCAGGGTGTTCCATTCCCTTGCTGTTCGTATGATGAACAAAGAAGCAAGTTGCTTCGTTCGGGTAAATAGAACATCCACCATATAACGGTGGCAATTCTGAATATCCGCAAAATACGTCTTCCACGCTGGGAATACTGGTCCATTCTCGTATGTTTTGCAACCAAGACTCTTTCCACCGTTCCATGCGTGCTCTTCCTTCTATTCTGCCCATCGCAATAAGTTTGAGAAGCTTCGTAGTATTTCTCGTGATGAAATGTTGTGTGGACTTATTCAGTTGTCTTTAAAAAAACTACTTATGGACACACACACGCATTGATTTGATTTAACACATAAAATTATTATATTTACTAGCTTACAACTATATTACTAACTTGGGCAGAGGTTCCACCTGAAGGGTATACTAGGGCTGAGTCTGGTGACTCCTGGAGTTATCACAATAGTACTGAGCACTTTTTTTTTGTTTTCAATTTTGGTAGCCACCGTTTATTAAGATAAATATACTGCTGACAACGCGTAAATAGGTTTGTGAGGGATTCGGGCCTAGGTCAGCAATATATTAGATGTAACAGAAAGACATGGCCGAGGTATACGACTATTCTTCGTTTGATGGCTTGCAACAATTCGCGGTACTTGCCGCCGCGCTGGAGTACCCGCACTTTGGAATTATTTGTGTCCAGCTAATTTTTATTTTTTATTTTATTTTTATTTTATTTTACAAGGAATACAAACAGCTGCTAAGACAATGATATAGCTAGGAGAATTTTGGTACACAAAAGCCTAATAATATTCACTTATGGAAACAATATCATGTAAGTGTCCCGAATATTATAATAACGGATAAAAATATATCCATATTGGTAACAGAATAAATATTATATATAAATAAATATTATACATAAATTATTACAATCTTATTCTATAATATATCATATTCATAGATGTATCATACAATTTAACCTAGAAGTGAAGTTCGATCATTACTATTTGAGTCACACCATCATAAAGATATAGTTACACTTTTCAGCTTCTTCAACCTACAGGCAACACAGCACGTCCAAGAGAACAAGTTAAATTAAGTAATGGAATATTTACTGACTTTAGTTAATACATTCCAAAACCCGTGCCATGCCGCCTGCACGCCAAAGGCAGGTGGTTACTTGCAAATACCAAAAACAATGACAAATTGAACATTGAGGTGACGAAAAATAGTACTATAAATGTATTGTAATATAAAAAAACAAATCAAAAAAAACGAATCAATGCCATACAAAACACAAGTAACGTAAGAATAGAAGAACTAACCAAGAAAAAAAATATCGTTGATTATATGTTTAAACATATTATGCTTTGTTGAAAACAAGTCTACTTTAATCGAATATTGTGTGTTAAAAATATGAGCAGTTCGCAGAAGGTAAGAGTTTTGACGATAAATACTGTCATAGGGAGGAGTATACAATTGTAAGCAGTTCCTACGACTAACAGATCTGTAAGGTGCTATTAGTTTTATTTTTAATGCGTAGCATTCTACGAAAGCACCACATCTCGAAAGCTTCCAGAAACTTCTAAATATTGTATTCTTTTATTTTTAATTTTTACTAATTATTGTACAATCCACTGTTAAAATATACTTATAAAAGTAAATGTTATGTAGAATTCCAAATAGTAACCTTTTTCGGTAAAAAAAAATTCAGCTCATTAACCCATGCGCATCGTAAAAATAGCAATAG
Organism: Plagodis pulveraria; assembly: GCA_963890685.1. Lineage (NCBI taxonomy): Eukaryota > Metazoa > Arthropoda > Insecta > Lepidoptera > Geometridae > Plagodis > Plagodis pulveraria. The sequence continues at coordinate 21,668,746 of OY982972.1, forward strand.
AAATAACAGTAGAAATGGACGATGACGTCCACTGCAGATACTAAGAGGTCCTATTTAGTATCGACTAATGCCTAGGCGTTAAACAGAAACTAGTTATCTTGAGGGAACCCTAAAACTTTAATCATTATTGGTTAAGTTAGGCGTTGATTGAATGCTTAATGACAATAGTTTTTTTAAGAGTACAGTAATTAATCTTTGTGTGTTCTACACATTATTTTTAACAGATTGTAGCTACTTCCGCCTACGGCTGAGCCCATTTTGAAGCGTTCAACTTTGTTAAGCAACGTCTGCTGCGGTCATGACTTGGATGGGTGACCGCTAGTGACAATTACTACTGAGCGTGCACTTGCTTCGGAAAGCACGCTAAGCCGTTGGTCCTGATCTTTAGAATGGCAGTCGTTATAGCATCGGCTTGTCCTTATTAGGCATCCGCCTCCGCCAAGCTATTGCCTGTCACCTACATAATTTAAACAAATATTGTAATGACTCTATTATATAGTATGTATGTAACACATTGATAAAAGATGTTTAAAAGAATGGCCCCGAGTTTCTTGTCCGTTCTTCTCGCAGTGGCTCTATACAATTTATTTGCTGAACGTGGCAGTACAATGTAGAATATTTCAATACTAAAATTTGTAATTGACCTTCATAAGAGCGTCGTAGACGCCTAAATTGAATAAATGATTTTGACTTTGACTTTGACATATTGATAGTGTCCGGAAAAGGTATATAACAGGTGTGTGTATTAGTTCACACCCCTTTTCGCATACACCCTTATTTGAGAATCACACAAGTAAAATACTCGGAACAGGGATACCTTGGAACCCCATACTGCAAACTTGTGAAAACAAAAAACAACTAAAACTTCTAGGTTAGCGTAAACAACATCTTCGACCACATCATCACTTACCATCAGGTGAGATAGTGGTCAAAGGCTTACCTATCAGGCTTAAAAAATAACTCAGCTTCCGAAACAAGTGAACAGCGTTTTAGGTAACTACTGACCTTGAAAATTCGTTAACTAGGGGAGGATGGGGTATTTTAATGATGCCCACCCGCCCCGGACGCGTGTCGTGTGTTTACTACATACAACAAGAGTGGTTTATTATACCTCATGTTTACCCTTTACCTTTTTACATAAATTATAATTATCATACGGTAAACATCTTTTTATGGTTCCGTTGGTACACAAAGGGTAATTCTGTTCTGTTCGAGCGTCTGTCTCTCACCGAACCTGAAATTCAGATAAATTGTGTAGAATGCTTCAATCCGTAATTTTTTTTTATGTGATTTAGTTGAGAAGTAACTAGCAGTACAAACCCGCATGCTATTTTTTATTTTTTTTAAGCTTGTTACGTTAGCCTTTTTAGCCCCTATCTCACCTGATGGTGAGTGATGATGTGGTCGAAGATGTTGTACAAGCTAACCTAGAATTACGGGCTCTCAAGGACAGCCGGAACACACCGTTAGGTGCTTTGCGACAGATTTTCTACTTGAGGGTGGTAGCTAGCCAGACAGGCATTCGCAAAATGCCCTACCACCATGCTATAATGACTGCCACCCTAAGAGAACAACCGGGACCGACGGCTTAACGTGCCCTCCGAAGCACGGAAACGCTCAGTAGTAATGTTACTAGCGGTCACCCATCCAACTCATGACCGCGGGCGACGTTGCTTAACTTTGCTGATCGGTTGAGAACAGCTAAGTAAACTTCGCTAAGAGCGTCTGTCTCTCACAGACCTGAAATTGAGATATACTGTGTAGAAAGCCTCAACCTGTCATTTTTTTCATGTGATTGTGGCAGTACAAGCACGCATGTTATGCGGCCTCTGCCTATTACAGATACATTTCGACACAAGTGACGAATTGCACTGCACCTGTCAGTAGATATACAGTTGTCAAGGCTCATGTGCTTGTAATATTACTGGCTCTCAAGAACTGCTGCCGGAACATAATGTTAGGTGTTTGGCGACAGATTTTCTACTTGAGAAACTTACAATAAATTACATGCATGGAATCAGAAATGGGATGTACCTATTTAAATTTTTGTTACGTAAATATAAGTAATAATACTCCGCTATTTATAAATTGATGATTATTTTTTTGTTTGGTAGAGTATAAGTCGAAGTACCTTTTGTCTTCATCAACATCTGTTAAGTATTACAAAATTACAAATTTGCGACAGGAAAAATTATTGTCATGTGCGGGGTTCGAACCCGCGTCATCCACCCTTATATCCGGGGTATTCTCTGATCGACTTAGATAACATGACAACGATTCACAACTCTAATTTTTCCTCTCGTTCTTCAACCATCGTATTGTGATGGAACGATATCTGTAACGAAACGACCCTGCCGATTGGGGTCCTTGACGTTACTCTGGGTCGGAGATGTAATATTGAAGACTCCGCCGTTAGTAGAAAAACGAGTGTGGTTCAGTGGTCTAGATCCCTATATAACAAGTACATACAGCACCTTACCTTAGCTATCCAGCCTCCACACGTGCCTCTTGAACTTTAAGGAAATGATATCTCGATGGCGTAGGGTAGGTTCCTTCTGCGCGGGCGTCTTGCCCGTGAGATTGCCTTTTTCGTGGTACACAGCTGTATATTATAACGTCTTCACTACACTTCACTCAGAGGACAACTATTTTGATAAAAGTTCTCGTAATTTATCGTTTTGGAAAGAAATACCGACGATTTTCAACTTGATGTAGTCACCGATGTACACGAGTTGCTTCACTTCATGAAGAATGTTCATGCACTGATTGCCGGAGCCAATCAGAGACGAGTAAAGGTACGTATGCTCTGGGTTACAGAGCCTTGTTATTGGTTGACCACCGAACCAACAAACAGAACGCGCTAATTTAAATATACTATTTAATGCAATAGAACGAATAGTGAACATACTGCCCACCAAAATATAGCTGATATTTTCAGGTTTCCAATGTAATAATAAAAAAAAAAGAATAATATATATATATATATATATAAAACGATATTAATATATGAATATGACTATGTACTAACACTAACTCGATGGCATACACTTAGACAATTTTAGTTATGATTCCATAGGAAGAGGGCACAACTTTACAAGAGGACGCTTGATAACGTTGTCTTTGGTTTTAATGGTTGCAACACGAACAATGCCGTCGAGGCCTGGATGTAATTCCGTTACTCTTCCTAAGGACCATTGCAATGGGGCTCGATTATCATCTTTTATAAGTACTATGGAATTTATAGATAACGGTTTAGATGCCTTTGTCCACTTTGCACGTTGTGTTAAAGAATGAAGATATTCATTCTTCCACCGAAGCCAAAAGTTTTGAAGAAATGATTGGATAAGCTGCCAACGGTTCAATCGATGTAGTTTAGTACCAAAGTGATCCTCGTCTGGAACGGTGGTTAGTGGTTCTAAAGTCAGAAAATGGCCTGGAGTGAGAACGTTTAAGTCATTTGGGTCAGAGCTTAGTGGGCACAAGGGCCGTGAATTTAGAACCGCTTCAATCTGAACAAACAGAGTGGTAAGTTCTTCAAACGTCAACACTTGATTGCCAACTGTACGGTATAAGTGCGACTTCGCAGCTTTAATCTGTATTTCCCAGACACCACCAAAATGGGCTGCGGAAGGTGGATTAAAATCGAATTTAATATGGTGGCTTTGCGATGCCCGCTCGAGTAGAGATAGATAATTGCTGGCACCTACAAAGTTTGTTCCACAATCCGCATGTATTACGCTACACCGCCCTCGACGACCTACAAACCTACGTAATGCAGCTACAAAACCTTCCGTTGTAAGAGATGACACGACTTCAAGATGGACGGATTTTGTAGCTAGGCAAATGAATAAGCAAAGATAAGATTTGTCTAGCTTGGCGCCGCGGTGAGCCCCTGCCTTGATTCGAAATGGTCCGCCAAAGTCGACACCAATTACAGAAAACGGTTTTATTTGCTTTACGCGATATGACGGCAGTTCGCCCATATACGGTTCTAATGGCTTTGGATGAGTTCTATAGCATCGGATGCACTGCGAGAGACAGTAGCGAATAGCTCGCTTCGCACATATCACCCAAAAACGTTGTAAAATTAAATATTGAGTAGTGTTATGTCCGGTATGGCAATGTTGACGATGAATCGATTCAATAAGTTTGAACGTAAAAGGATGATTTCCGGGGAGGAGAGCGGGATGCTTTTGTTCAAACTCTAAACCTGCTCGTGAGATTCTACCGCCTACTCTTAGTATGGCCTCTTCATCCAGAAATGGGTTCAGTTTACGAAAGGGCTTCGGTAACGGCTGTTTGGATAGAAGTTGTTTGATTTCGTTAGAGAACGATGTTGATTGGACAAACCTTACGATAATGAGCAACGATTGATGATTCTCGCCTTCGGTCAAAATTGAACCTAGTTTGCGTTCATCACGATTTCTCAAATTATTAATGAACCTACGAATGTAAGACACGATTCTAGTGATTTTATCAAGCGAAGAAAATCGGTTTAAAAGGTAATCAATGGGTGCAATTGGTTGGTTGTTAGCCTCAGTGACCAACACCATTGAGCTTCTTTCTTCGTTTTTCACGATGTCTTCTTCCATCTTTGTGGTCTTTGGAATCCTTTTCAAGCATGGCCAATGGTCAGGGGTTCCCAACAACCAAGGTGGGCCTGACCACCATAGTGAGTTGTGAAGCAGGTCCTGCGGTAGCTGCCCACGTGAACACACATCGGCGGGGTTATCATTTGAAGGGACATGATGCCAGGACTCAGTAGGTATGATATCCTGGATGTGACTAACCCGGTTCCCCACGAATGCGGTCCAACGAGATGAATGAGAACAGAGCCATGATAAAACAACAGTTGAATCTGACCAAGCATGGAGCTCACAAACCGGCAATAAAGATTGATATTTGTCACACACGAATTTAACTAAATCTGCAAGCAAGACAGCTGCACACAACTCCAATCGCGGTAAGGAGATTTTTTTGATTGGTGCTACCCTAGCCTTGGCGCACAAAGGCACGATTTTAACAGATCCATCATAACTTACGGCACGTAGATAAATAATTGCTCCATATGCTAATTCTGAACTATCACAAAAACCGTGTAGGTGGTATGATTTTACATTAGCTGTGGTGAGGCGTCGAGGTATTCTTAGCTCTTGAAGAATAGGGAGCTGATCACAAAAGGATTTCCACACTTCAGTGATCTCTTCAGGTGGTTCTTCGTCCCATAGAACTCCATTAATCCAGAGTTTCTGCAATAGACATTTTGCCTGAATGGTAAGGGGCGATAAGAAACCCAACGGATCGAACATTCTTGCAATTTCACTGAGAATGATACGCTTAGTACATGAACGGTTGGATGGTTTCACATCGAACAAAAACAAGTCTGCTACTGGATCCCATTTGAGTCCAAGCACCTTAAAAGTAGTAGGTTGACCATCAGAAAATGGTATATGATCAAGGAGACAGTATTCCTTTGACAAATCTGACAACAATTTAGGTTCATTGCTGGCCCACTTTCTTAACTCAAAGTGACCTAGGCTGAAAAGTTTAATTATCTGTGACTTGGCTTCTAGCGCCTCATCTAGAAGATTACAACCGGAAACGATATCGTCAACGTAAATGTCCGAATTCAGTATTTGTTTAGCCAAAGGAAAACAAGTGCCTTCGTCTTCAGCTAACTGTTTAATAGTCCTGCAGGCAAGGAAAGGAGCAGAGGAAACGCCATATGTAACGGTATTCAATCGATATTCTTGTAACGCTTGATTAGGCCCAGATCGCCAAAAGATTCTTTGGTAATCTCGTTGATCATCAGCGACCAAAATTTGTCTGTACATTTGACGTATATCAGCCATAAACACGATCGCGTGTATTCGAAAATTAAGGAGAACCCCAACTATATTAGATTGAAGTTTTGGTCCTGTTAACAACGTATTATTGAGAGATTTATTATTAGCATCTCTTGCAGAGGCGTCGAAAACAACCCGTAATTTTGTTGTGGTACTATCCGGTTTTAACACGCAATGGTGAGGAATGTAATACCGACCTAGGTTCAGCTCTGTCGTGTCCACTAAAGTCATGTGGCCAGACTTACGGTAGTCATCCATAAATTCAGCATATTGTGCATGCAAATCAGAGTCACGCGACAGACGCCGTTCGATGGCTTTGAATCGTCGAAGAGCAATTTCACGAGAGCCCTCAAAAATTGGCTCAATACCATCTCTGAACGGAAGTCGGACCACATACCTACCTGACGGATCGCGGAAATGTTCAGTGGCGAAAGCTTTCTCGCAGAAAGCTTCTTCTGGTGTGAAAGGTGAAGTCCTAGGTACATCGTCAATCTCCCAAAATCGTTGGACGATTGAAGCCAGCTCGTCCGATTTTGATAAAACTTGTAACAATGTGGAGGTGACGAGTGGCGCTCTACCTAACAAGAGCCAGCCAAAGACCGAGTTAATCGCGTATGGCTGATCAACCTTTCCCTTTATGCGTTCATTGAGAAGAGATTCTGCGAATATATCTGCGCCTAGCAAAATATCGATAGGTCCCGGTATATCAAAACCTGGGTCTGCTAAGGGCAGCGATTGAAGGTGAGACAAACCCACGGTATTAAGTTTAGCTACAGGTTGATCACCACAAATGTGCGAAATAACATGCATGTCAACATCAAATAACCTTTTATTGTTCGACGCGAGAGAACAATGTACGACGCCTGTAACATCGGCGGCAATGCCTCCCAAGCCATTGATGTTTGTTTCGGATGGAGCCAGCTTAAGGTTCAAACGGCGTACCGCCGCCTGAGTAGCAAAATTGTTTTGGCTGCCAGAGTCAAAAAGCGCTCGAAATGAATGATAGTGACCATTCGCATCTTGAACCTGTACTATAGCCGTGGCAAGAAGAACAGTTGTGTGGGTAAACGATTTGGTACTCAAAGGCGCAGGCAAACCTTTAGCAAATAGCGATATCGCTTGAGTTGGACTACTGTTTCTATCGCTAACAAAGTTCGATTTATCAGTTTCAATTTTAGTTTGATCATTATGAAGCAACGTATGGTGTTTATGTTTGCACTTCAAACATCTAAACATAGAACTACAATCCTTTAACTGATGAGAAGGTTTAAGACAGTTAAAACACCATCCCTTTTCGCTAGCAACGGACATACGTTCATCTACGGATTTGGCTAGAAAAGCTTTACATTGTGTAATTGCATGAAAATCTGCGCAGTATGAGCATTTCGACGCAGGCTTGCTGGTTTTATTTGTTACTGAGACCTTAGAATTATCTGCGATAAGAACGTGTGAAGTACTGGAATGCTTGGAGTTCGAGTTATAAATGGAAGGCTTAGATGTGTCCTTTATGGGATGTGTCACCCTAGAAGTTTCAGTAAAATGAGTATCGCGTACCAATGCCTCACACTTAGAATGTAAGAACTCTTTTAATTCTAAATAGCTAGGGAACTCAATATGAATACACCTTTCCTCGAACTCACGACGCATTTTCGAATCTAATTTTGATAACACGTGATAAACTATAACAAAATCCCACTGTGCAGTCGGTAGGTGAAGTTTTCGCAAAATACTTAAATTTTCATCGAGGCAGTCTAACGTCCTACGAAATTCATTCGCATTCTGAAGTTTGAAGTTAATATTTAGAATATCTTTCCAGCAAGTGAAGGCTAGTTCTCGTTTGTTTTGATAACATGCTACTAAAGCCGCGTACGCATCCAAATAGTAATCACCTGTCACTGGAAATGTTCGAATAAGAGCTAAAGGATCACCGCTCAACGAAGAGATAAGATAGTGGAACTTTTCCACATCTTTAAGTGAATGGCAATCATGTATAAGCGCATTGTACGTATCAATAAATTCAGGCCACTGTTTAATTAGTCCTGAAAATGTAGGTAACGATATTTTTGGTAGCTTAACGTGTGAGAATGACGAAGGCTTTGTCATGCCTTCACAATTATCCGACGAATTTATATTGCCCTTAACTAAATTACGACGTATCGACATGATATTAAAATATGTATCATCAAAACGAGTTCGCATTTCATCATCATCATCAACATCGCCATCTTCGGCACTTATAAGTTCCAAGATAGATAAATGTGTGTGCTCAAACTCAGTCGCAAATTCCTCAAGTTTGTCGCAATAAGAAAGAAATAAGTCGCATTGACTATTATCATCACTCGCTAAATTACCTACCTCAAGCGCTTTTGATAACCGGTTCAAAGCTATAGTACGCTTACGACGTAATGTCGGTAAATCTTGAACCGAGTAACTATCTACTCCCGCATATTTTGCTTTTGACCTACTCGCCGAACTAAGTTTACGTGTAGTACGCTTAGGATTGAATGACATGTTTACAATCACAGTGAAATCACAACAACGAGTTATTTACGTTAGATGTATATATAACTAGTATAGCCGTACGTATGAATAGCAGCTATAGATAAGATTCGACTAAGCGTCGACCGAATGATCACCTTTGTTTACAATGGCAAACGTTTACGTATGATGTGACCAGTTGAAAACTGACACCACGATTATTAGACAGATAGAAATATTGTATCGTATTTATTTAGTAAACCGTGATTAACGAATAAAAAACGTTACCGAACAATAATTATTCACAAGGAATAGTTATATACGTTTACATAAATCAGTTTGAATAAAGAAGCATTACAGCCGATAATTAGGTATATATAAACACCTTTAGAAGTAAGTTTGTTTATATGATCTGTAAAAAATTCTATATTCAAGAAATATATTTATTATAGATATAACTTGAAGTGAAACATTTCACTGTAAAACTCCAAGTCAAAGCGATCGTTATCAAGTTGCCGCGTAACAACTAAGTATGTAAAAACGAATGAAGTTATCGGAAGTGATCTGTAGCCCAAGCACGAACATTTCGATAGTCCGTAACGTAATCGTATCGAGTTCCTCGTACATTTACGCAGGAGGCGATGGTTGACAGTACGACGCATCGTTTGCTGGCTAACGTGAACTCGATAGGATTACAAAAGTGACGTCATCCAGCGTAAATCACAACAATCATACCTTTTTTCTAAGACCTAACAACTCATTCCAAAAGAGGTTTTAATTCTTATTTAGCCTATATAAGTTCCTCTCACTAAGCAAGTAATATTAAGAGTTGGCACGGACCTTGTTGCTTTGAAACTCAGATTTGAAGTTATTTTATACTGTTTTTATAATGAAAACTTTATTTCTAACACAATAATAGTGTTATTTGCGAGTGTTGTACTACTGATTCCCTAAAATCGATTAGTTACAATGAAATCGATTCCATTATAATCGATATAGGAAAAAAATGTAGATAAGTTAGGTTTATAAAATATATGTTAACGAAATATAAAATAAAACAAATATTTTAAACAGATGTATTATTCAAAATCATCAAAATATTTTATCGTACGATGTCGTCAGTCCACCTAGTGGACTGACTACATCGTACGATAAAATATTTTGATGATATGTGAAAGTCACGGGTAGCCAATGGTTACAAGCGGCTAATAGCCGTTCTTTGTGGTGCTCTATGGGGGAGGCCTTTGTTCAACAGTGGACGTCTTCCGGCTGATGATGATGATGATATATCTTCGCTAGTATCGAAAACCGTATTATTGAGGTCTGTATACATAGTTCCAAAGTAATGTGTGTACTAGAACATCTTCACAATACATATTTTTTTAATTTTCATTGTACATAACAGTTTTCAATATATAATACTTATTTTCTAATTGTCGTATAATGTAAAAGTAAAAAATAATGCACGTAAGTAGCACTAGTAAACTTGTCATCAAATGTTAACAATTATTATTATTTGTAGTTCAATCATAAAATGTAGTTTTGACGCACCTTTTTTAAGTATACAGCGTGTCCCAAAATTCAACGATAAGCCGGCATCGGAGCATGGACCTACTGATGACTCCTCGGAAAAAAATAAAAAAAAAATTATAACTGTTTTTTTTTATTAATTACAGAGACTTTTATAAATTTCATCGATATTCGATACCCATTATGCTATTTTCAACTACCATGACCACAATTTTTGACATATTTTTGATATTTTTTGTGCATTAGCAACCTAAGAAGGACGGCTATCTACCACAATCCTTTAAAATTACAGAAAGTCAGTAGTTATTTTACAAAAATCAGTAAAAAAAAAATTTTTCTTATAATTTTCATAGATTTTAACATTCTATGCACTTTCTATAGTCTGGGTTAAAAAAAAAAGTATGGACACTACCATGGCAAGTTTTATTAAAAGTTGGCGCAACTTTTTAAAAGTCTCTGTAATTAAAAAAAAAAGAGTTGTAATTATTTTTTTATTTTTTCCCGAGTAGTCATGAGTAGGTCCATGCACCGATGCCGGCTTATCGTTGAATTTTGGGACACGGTGTATATAGACTGTAGACTTTTAAAAACTTTTTTGGTGTAGGTAGTTGAATTATTTAGATATTTAATTTAATCTTGCAGCTGATCTATTTCATTTGTATTGCAAGAAGCTTCTTCTGCACTGTTTTGTTTTATTTATTGATTCAATTAATATTTTCTGCGTAACATATCCATATCTGAAATTACAATAAAAGTTTATTTAACTGCACTCGAAAGTTGGTTAATTTTAAAATCAAACAATTTAGAGTATAGCAACACTAAACTTACTTTACGTTACGTAAATATTTGTAATTTATATACAAATATAATATGTAATTACAGCAATTCGCATGACAACACATACCTACTTAAATTACAATAAACACCAAGCGATCATTAGCTCTGAAACAATAATGTAATTTCAATGACATATTTTCATCAACTCACCGGTTCTGGATCTCATGGAAATCTATTGTTTAAACATTTTTATTTGTGTTTCGACACCACAGACTTCGCATTTTCTTTACGATTTCCGTATTACTAGTAGTATAGTATTACATTATGACATAGAGAAATGTAATATACCAGAAAAAATATGATTAGTCTATAGCCATGACAGTCCAGTTGAGTTGTCAAGGAGACAATGACATCCCATTTGGTAATTTTGGACAGAAATCGGTGCACCTGCAATACTTTACCTTATTTTAAGGTTGGTGACGCTGGACAGGTTCCTCTATGATTGATATTCGTCAAATTTAGCTTTTTATTTGGTGAAAACCAAACATATTTTTTTCCGGTATATTACTTTTCTCTATGCGTTACTTGCTCAGTGAACCAAATTTTATTATAGCATCATTAGAGGTATTAAAATAAAACATTATATATAAATTATGAGCTATAAATTCTCAAGCCAAGAATCTACGCCACTGATAATTTACCTAGTATATGAATTACAAACAGCTACTATCAGAATTTACACCTTTAAACAGAGGGAGGAGTCTCAAGAAACCCTGAAGGGCCGCCACCCGGCGTGAAGTGTATTTTGCGCTAAATTTTATGGTGTTTCAGCAGAAAAACAGGCTATTGAGTTCAAGCAGTGTACCTATTCCATAAGTTCTAATTGTTCACTAAAGGTAATTCCCGACAGAACTTTCGTCTCCAGCGGTATTTTACCGTCTGTTCTGGGAAAGAAGAATGATGTGAAAACCTGAAGCGCGTAGTAATGTACCTACCTAACAGTTTTGCAAAGACAAACCGCGTAGCATTTCATGAATGCGCCGTTACTACAAATAGGGAGTGCTGTGGCTTGGTGTTGTTTTAAGTTCATATTAATTTTAGGATAATTAAAGTGTTTATTTTGTATTAGTCAGCTTATGGTTGGTTTTATTTTTTATTATGATTGTGTCTGTTATTACATTACCAAAAATAAAGAAATTACTTAACTGTTGGTGTAGTTTTGTCTTTTTATTCATCTACTTTCCTTTATTTTTAAGGAATAGTGTGGCAAAAGAGCATGATATCGAACTTACCTAGCCTATAAGATCAGAGGGGGAAGAAAAATGCTTCTCACGGCCCTGCTATAAGTTCGCCACCCAATAGTCTTTTATGCGCCACCAATAGGAGCACACACTGATCCATCTCATCATCACTGTTGTATGCTCAATGCGTGGCAACATCCCACTCACACCGACCTAAGTAGTGGCATGCTGCCACGAATTTTGTCTTAGTCGCGATTCACGACATCCAACAAGAGATCCTATTATCTCTAAGCCACGAACTGTTCGGTATATACCAATAAATGAAACGCACAATTGCACTTCGTTTATTTTTATTAAGAACCAATAGTCCAATAACACAGCTTCTACGTTTCACATTAAAATGTTCTTCTATGTAGTGGTTAGAATGTTGGCGAGAGCATGGTCATCACCTATGAGTTCGTATAGGTATTTAGTATGACAATCCGTTGGTATTCCTTTCGTGTCGCTGCCTGTGTTCCTCTAGTGCATTTGTTGACGGCTTTGGTTGATCTTGAAATGTTGAATGGATAGGTGATCTTCTGTGAGCCTAATTGTTTTCAATTTGACCATGCACAATGAAGAATTTCATAGAAACATTATTGCGCCGCAAGACATATCCAACGAGCGAAATTGGTGTAAATGTGGGCTGGAGCGGCGGAATATAGACGCTGTTTGATGCAGAGTTTTGGAAAATGTCCTGAATTGGGTTCATCGTACATTAGCATCACTTCCCTCTAGTGCCATAAATTGATAAATACCTACTTTGCGCCTGGTAAACGAAATGGTACATTACTACTTCTAATCTTGCTGCCATGTTTGTAACTCTTTTCATAGGTAAATTATGAATGAACAAACACATTAATAACATGAATTTTCGAAGTTTTATCACAATTGAATACGTTACGTCAGCCATCTGACTGAAAATTTCTCAGTGACATAACATTCATAGATTTTTGGCAGACCTTCGATAGCCAGCCTTCGAGCCTACGTTAGTATTAGGTTCGTGCTCGCGATTTCATACAAAACTTTTTACGTGACAAAACGTTCACGTTAAAATCTCGACACGTTAGTTGTCAAAACCCTTTTTTCTGCCAAAATTTAGTTCCTTTTACGCACTGTAGAGGCGCTGATCAAATCCTATACAAAATGGTGACATTTCGATACGTTTACGAAACGGTTACGATTTCGCAAATTATTCGTGCTTGGGCTACAGATTGTAATGAGCGAACGGATAATGCAGGAACACTGACTGAAGTGTACCTACCAAGAAGTTGTTAGAATACAGATAGTCGAATTCTTTAGAAACCGTCGAGTTTATTTAATAATGTACATACATCTACCCACTTACATATCATTGTCAGGCACCTGATGATAAACCGATGAATTACTAAGGATGCAGATTTTACCACTATGATAACATAACAATGAATTTTGTAAAGAGGTTTGATGTAGGTAGATCAGCCCAAATGTATGCCAATATATCAGTCGTTAGGTTGCACTAATTCACGAATGGTAACGAAAAATATCAGCTGTATGATACTGACGCAATTTTGAAATATGATTTTAAAAGTTCAGAGACGAGTCCCGGGTTTCGGCACCAAAAAGATGTAACGAAACGACCCTGCCGATTGGGGTCCTTGACGTTACTCTGGGTCGGAGATGTAATATTGAAGACTCCGCCGTTAGTAGTAAAACGAGTGTGGTTCAGTGGTCTAGATCCCTATATAACAAGTACATACAGCACCTTACCTTAGCTATCCAGCCTCCACACGTGCCTCTTGAACTTTAAGGAAATGATATCTCGATGGCGTAGGGTAGGTTCCTTCTGCGCGGGCGTCTTGCCCGTGAGATTGCCTTTTTCGTGGTACACAGCTGTATATTATAACGTCTTCACTACACTTCACTCAGAGGACAACTATTTTGATAAAAGTTCTCGTAATTTATCGTTTTGGAAAGAAATACCGACGATTTTCAACTTGATGTAGTCACCGATGTACACGAGTTGCTTCACTTCATGAAGAATGTTCATGCACTAATTGCCGGAGCCAATCTGAGACGAGTAAAGGTACGTATGCTCTGGGTTACAGAGCCTTGTTATTGGTTGACCACCGAACCAACAAACAGAACGCGCTAATTTAAATATACTATTTAATGCAATAGAACGAATAGTGAACAATATCTATAGTTCAACTTACGTTGTACTACAAACAAGACAAAGTATTCAATTAGCTTTAGGGCCTGTTTCAGAATTTTAATATTGTTAGGTTTGCAATAACGCCTGCTATGCGGATTACATTACAAAGCCACAAATATACGATAGGAAAAATTAAAGGCATGTGCGGGATTCGCACCCGCGTCCATCCACTCCTTGAGCCGGAGTATGCTCTAACCAATTGAGCTAACATGACATGACGTCATGACTCGAATCTTTCCTATCCTTCTTTAACCATCGTATTGGGATGGAGCGAAATCTATAGTACCACTTGCGTTGTACTACAAACAAGACCAATTTTGCAATTGGTTTTATACTTGTAAATGATGACGCAACCTTATAATTTTAATATTGTTAGGTTTGCAATAACGCCTGCTATACGGATTACATTACAAAATCACAAATATACGATAGGAAAAATTTAAGTCATGTGCGGGATTCGAACCCGTGTCCATCCACTCCTTGAGCCGGAGTATGCTCTAATCAATTGAGCTAACATGACATGGCTCAAGGAGTGGATAGACGCGGGTTCGAATCCCGCACATGACTTAAATTTTTCCTATCGTATATTTGTGAATCTGTTTCAGAATGTTCGAGTAAGTTCCGGTTATACTACCCAGAACATATTTAATAAATAAAACACTATGTTTGCGTTTCACAGTCATCGATTAAAGATTGAAACGCGCTGCACGTTAACTGTTATTTTTATCATTCAGTTATTTTATGTTCTGGGTAGTGTAACTGGAACTTACTCGAACATTCTGAAACAGGCCCTTAGCTTTAAAGTTGTTGTTTTTCTATTGTAAGAATGGCTCGTCAATATAATGATCTGTTAAAAAATAATCCAGATTTAGACGTATTTGATCCTAGTCTTGGCAGATATGTTAAAACTATAAAAGATCTTCTTCAACCGAAACCAAGTAATTCGGACACAACAGACATGTTGTGTCCGGATGATCTATCTCAATGTTAGTTATAATTATATATTGTGTCAGTTTCAGGGTACTAATCCGAAAATATCACTTTGATTTGCGGATTGGTACTTTCTTTAACTTCGTCTCGGATTTAATTTTACTTTTCTGTATACACATTTGTTGAATTACAATCCAGCTCAAAATTTGTATAACTTGTATAAATGAGGAATTGACTGTAATTTGATTTGTGTATCTAAATAAATAAATAAATGATGACGGCCTTTTATTTTGTGATAAGTTTTGTGAT
Organism: Plagodis pulveraria; assembly: GCA_963890685.1. Classification (NCBI taxonomy): domain Eukaryota; kingdom Metazoa; phylum Arthropoda; class Insecta; order Lepidoptera; family Geometridae; genus Plagodis; species Plagodis pulveraria. The sequence continues at coordinate 21,684,090 of OY982972.1, forward strand.
GTTAAAATTTTGTAAGAACGTCGTAAACGCCAAAATAAAATTATTTTTTTGAGTCAACACTCCCGAAATAATAACACACGTAATCGTCTGTCTGTGATTTCACTGACGCGTGTCTTTCACATCTGCGTACATAATGTACGCTGATGTGACCCTTATTTCAGAAGTGTTTTGTTTCAAAGTTGCATCAACAAGCAAGTGGTAATTTTGCGAACCCAAGCGCCTCAGACAAAGTAATTACTTCCGCTGTAAGTGCTTGCAATGCGTACATTGTTGCACCTCCAGCTCGGAACAACTTTGCTTTCAGTTAAAACTTCAGGACGATGCACTGCACTCACTTAATAGCACTAATCGAATTTACTTAGAACAAAATGTTTGAAGTGAAAATACACCCATGTTTTAATTTTGTAATGTAATCCGCATAGCTGGCGTTATTACAATCATAACAATATAAAAAAAAAAATACACCCATGTTTTTTTATATGTTCGCGCGCGGTCATGAGTTGGATAAGTGACCGTTAGTGACATTACTACTGAGCGTACACGTGCTTTGGATGACACGTTAAGCCGTCGGTCCCGGTTATCTTAGGATGGCAGTCGTTATAGCATGGTGGTATGGCATTTTGCGAATGCGAAGGCTATCTACCACCTTCAAGTAGAAAATCTGTCGCCAAGCAACTAACGGTGTGTTCCGGCAGCTGGCCTTGAGAGCCAGTACTTCTAGGTTAGTCTGAACAACATCTTCGACCACATCATCACTTACTATCAGGTGAGATAGTGGTCAAAGGCTAACCTATCAGGCATAAATAAAAAAAAAACTGTTTGTAACACTACCAACTATATATAACACAGCAGTTAAAACGAAGGCGCGTAGGCAATCTAAAAGCCATTGCAGGCCTTCGAAAAATCCTCATTGTTGTGTCATGAAGTGCTTATTGCTGATAGGTTTGAAGCAGTGATGGCTCAGTCGCATTGGCTATGGATTGCCGCGCAGCAGGTACATGGTTCGAATCCCGCCGCGGGCTTGAGCTTCAAAGCATGATGGAAGGGCATTTTGCGAATGCCCGCCTGGCTAGTGACCACCCTCAAGTAGCAAATCTGTCACCAAGCACCTAACTGTGTTCCGACAGCTGTCCTTGAGAGCCAGTGAAATTACAGGCACATGAGACTTAAAAACTCCACTAAACTAGGTATATATCTCAGTGACGGGCGCAGTGCAATTCGTGACTTGTGATCTACGAGTAATTAGTAGCATGTGATGAAATGCATCTGTTATAGGCAGATGTTAGTCCGCTTAACATCAGGTGGGCCTTAAGCTTGTATTAAAAGAAAAAAACAGTTTAGTCTTTAACCACACACTGACCTGATGGTAAGTGAAGGTATGTTCGGAAGTGTAAACAGGTTTTATACTAGAATTACTAGCTCTCAAGGACAGCTGCCGGAACACACTTTTCGTTAGGTTCATGGCAACAGATTTCCAACTAGAGGGTGGTAGCGAGACAGCCGGGCATTCGGTTAATGCCCTACTGAATACGTGTAGAAGCGTCAAAAATTATTCCGCTTGGTGGAACGCGACTACGTGGTGCTTATGACGACTGTTTACTATAAGAATATATTTTTTTAAGTATTTTTTTTTTTAAGTTAATGTTTATTTTAGATATTCGTTACAATATTTTAGATCAATTTGTTTAAAGTACGTACGTGTATTGTTTGTGTTGTTAGAAAATACATATTATACATACAAACCCCTTTTGATTGGAATAGGGTAAGGACCATGATGTATTCTGAGTTTCACACAATTGCTTTGTATAATCACGATACTACAATTAGAAATAGTGAAATAATAGGTGTAATTCGGTTTCTTGGATATCAATAAACAAATACAGGTTGGCTCAGTAAAAGCGAGATAGAAATAACTGTTAAAACAACATTTGGTATGACAAGTGAAATTAATGTTGATGGGTCTGGTGTTGTTTAGTTATAGTTGTCAGGAATCTCAAGGTTTGCATATTACTACAAAACATGTACCTACGCGTAGATTGTATCATCAGGTCTCTATAGAAGTATATAGACTTACTATCAGAAAATAAGTATAATGTAAATAAAAACTGTTTTCGAGTACTTATTGCGATCATATAAACTTACAATGAATCTTACTTATTTACCTAAAATAAAGTTGGTACTAATAAAAAAACGTTTACTACTTATTTTTATTAATGTACCACTACAAAAACAACTCAAACTATATGAAGAGACAATTTCTACAGCCAACAGGCGTCATAAGCACCACGTAGTCGCGTTCCGCCATGCGGAATAATTTTTGACGCGTTTTGATTCTACACGTAGCATCCTATTCAGTAGGACATTAACCGAATGCCCGCCTGTTTCGCTACCACCCTCTAGTAGGAAATCTGTTGCCATGAACCTAACGAAGGGTGTGTAATTCTAGTTTAAAACCTGTTGACGAGTTTGTAAGAAGTGTACATAAGAAACTAAAGAGAGTGATAACTTCTAACACCGAAAAGTATGAGTAGGACTTGTGGAAGTCGGGCCATGAAAATGTGAGCTCAAAATTTGAATATTTTTTTATACAAACTAAAGTGGTTTTTATAAATATTATTAAAGCTTATGTCGCTAGAGTGCGCAGCGAGACATCAAGTCAAAAGTCAAAGTAATTTATTTTAAAACTCTTTTTCAACACACTCGCTCGTAACGGGCCATAAACGCACCGATTTTACTGTCATAATACAGTCTATTACGCACTCGTGCTTTTTTATTACTTTACCGCATTAGTGTTTTAAATATAAAAAAAACAACTTTATCACACTTCTCACCAAGGAGATTACAATTTGTTTCGTTCGTTTTTCGTATAAAAACAACCAAAGAGTTTTTTACCTACTGAAGTAGAACTTTAGAAGATTTAAATATAAACGTTCTTAATCAGATTATTGTTGCTATCAAAAAGTCCAAGAAAATATTTTCGTCTCGAAATTTTCGTATTTGTTCATAAGAGCGTTCACGTTCAGACAGATTGGTATAGAGCCGCTTCGAGAAGAACAGGCAAGATACTCCGGGCCATTCTTTTTACATGTCTTTACTCTTTTACAATAATTCTGTTATGAAATTATAACAATGTATATTACGTAAGCGCATGCGTCCGAGCTCTCCTTGAAAAATAGCACCGGATGTGGTTAAAACTATAGTCGAGCTATCTGACTTAAGCATGTCCCGTATTATTTACTACAAAATTGAATTTTTAAAGCAACAAGTTCCTCCTTGGCCTGTGATCGAACTTGTGACTTCCAGTTATATACATTCGCACGACATTACAATATGTTTTGTAATTGTACAGCGTACATTGTGTTAATTTTAGGGCATGGTGGGCTTGTTCCGTCACAATAACATAAATAAAATTAAAAAAAAGCAGATGTTACAATACAAATGGTTAGTGAGACAGATATAGATCTCTTTAACACATCAGGCTGAAGCAAATTTTAAACAATCCCTATTTTTTTATTCCTAAATTTATCACTCAATAGTTTAAAATGCGTATGTAGTTTACCTCAATTCTGTACGAGTGTATCAACTATATACAATTTGATAAAACATTAGTTGCATATATGTGAAAACTTACTTTGCCATAAGTGTTTTTAATATGTTTTATATTTTGTTTACTAGCTGTTAGTTTTCCGAATAAAATAAAATATCTGAAATCGGGGTATATAAGACCCTACCAAACACGGGTTTTGATTTTCATCCACCATGCCAAGGGTAAAAAAACTACTTCATTACTATTTTTCAATAGCTTCTATGTGTATTCAACAATGTATTATAAATATTATTTTTATCTTCTCGTTTCACTGACATGTATATACTTGTGGAAGTCGGGTCATGATATATTTATAAAAAAATAAAATATATATTTATTTATAAATAAAAAATATATATTTATTTATAAATAAAAAATATATATTTATTTATAAATAAATAAATATATATTTATAAATTTATAAATAAATAAATATATATTTATTGTAAAATTACTAGTTACAGTGTGACCTAAGAATGTTAAAAAGGAATAAAAAAGTTACTCGCTAGTTTAACTGATTTTGCATGCCTATTATCGGTTAAAAATGTTGGTTCACTTTGTCATAATTAAGACCTTATTCATTATACACATTTTCAGTAAATAAATAAATTTATTGATTGATATTTTCGCACATACATTTCATTTACACGAAACTTCGAGTGTTTTTTAGTCTAACTTCAAAGATCATTAATAGAAAATTCTACAAACTTTAGTAATTAAAGCTTAAAGAAAATAGAACAATTCTCTCAAGCAACTGTTTTTAACGAAGACGCTTCCTATACATTAACTGCCAAAAGCCTGCGAAGCGCTAACTAGCACAAACAAGACGCTGCTGTTTAATTTTCACGTAATAGCTGCTTTCGAGCTGAATGCACTCGTACTCATCCAATCAAGCTTTGAAGAGCTACTGTGAAAGAGTTCGGTTGGGTAATGAAGTTAATTGTGAAAAAGTTGTGTTACGACGCCATCTCTTGGTAGCGTATAGAACTTTTTGTATGAGTTCGTCCGGTGGCGTATTGCCACCATACCATATGTCTACCGCCAACCAGTAATGTTCACATTTCTGTGTTCCGGTTTGATGGTGCCAGTTAAATTACAGGAACATGAGACTTAACAACTTAACAGATGCGGTTCGTCTTGTGATGAAATGCATCTGTTATAGGCAGAAACTACCGCTTAATATACAATAAAATGAAAAAAAAAACAAAGCTTACCTTATAACTTGTCAAAGTCAAACTTACCATGATGGTTCAAAAGTACCTATTATCACAATATTGTGAGCATGGTACCGACTTCGACAAGTTATTTCACACATATGAGTGTTGAAATCGGTTTAATTTTTTGGAAAATATTTTTTTTTTCACACTTTTTAGTGGCCCTTGCTACTTATGGGATCGATTGTCATTCATTGTCAATGACTTCAAATAGGAAAATACTTTTCAGTTATTGGAGTGTAACTCAAAAACCGGCTTGACCGATTTTAATGAAATTTAAATGGGACCACACGGCAAGCATCAGGTATCAAATAAAAAAAAGAATAATCAAAATTGGTTCACCTAATAAAAAGATCAGAGAAAATACTTTAAAAAAAAACAGTTGAATTGAGTAGGTACCTATTTATGAAGTCGGTAAAATTTATCAATAAATGGTACAGATTGACATTGTTTATATCAGTCAAACTGTCATATTTTACCTACAGAACTGCCGCCACTTTACCTGTAATGTTTCTAAATAAGAATAAGCCTATCGTTAAATTCTAATATAAAACCTAATATTTTGGTCACGGTTGAGGTGAAAATGTGTGTTTTACACGAGAGAAATGTGTTCACCTGATGCCTTTCAATCCCTCGCTGTGCTCAGCAGGTCCGTTATGTATATTGTAAGTAACTTTATCTGATTAAAAAATATATAATATAGAATTAAAAATGGCGGTATCGCGATCACATTTGTGACTGAAACGTAATATAACAGGGACATGCTACCAAACAAATTGAATATCTCAAGGTGATGGGCGCAGTGCAGCTCGCCACTTGTGATGAACTGTGGGCTTTGTTCTTATCCTATCACGATAACATACTATCACGATAATTAGTGACTAACGAAAACTGTTATAAACTAATGGACTACAATAAATAATAGCTTTTGTCGGTAACATATTATGGGAATACATTATCGCAAACCGTATTTTTTTTATTATAACAATAATATTTTGTTAATAGTAACATTGTTAAGATTCCAGATTGCCCAGGCAGGGATTGTTTAGCTGAGAGGCTTCCACCTGGACAATCTGTTTTGAATGCTTAACAAGCCGGCCGTTCGCCGGGCTGAAAAGTACAAGTACAAAATACACAAGTAATCAAGTTATAAACAATAAGACTTACATGCAACTTATGATAGGTCGCGTCTGCGATCCCACTAGAGCTACCTAACTATTCAATATTGGCCAATGGAATAATATAGGTTTTTACTCACGCGTGGGCGAGGAAGCTCCGATGGCGAGATTCTTCCTCCCAATCCGGACGTCACCACTATCATCCAGGCACCAGCACAAAACTCCAATTTTACAAATATCAAAATTATCGCGCAACTCAAATTAAAAATACAAATTCAAACAAAATAAAAAACCCGAGTTACTCCAATTACGTCAAAATATATAAGAGAACAACCAACCAACTTCAACTTTTTTTTCACACAAAACAATCCATAGATTAAAAATAGACGACTAACAAAGGGGTACGTTCCCGAACCTTGCCCGCGCTAAGCTGTCGTTCCAGGCGTCGTAGTTCCGAACAAACATATTACAAAAACAACTTTACTCACATCTGAACTAATAACTAGTTATAGTATATATATATATATATCTTTTTTTTTTTTTTTTTATGTGGTTTATTAGTTTTTCCACAGACTCCAGGGTCCGTGCCATTTTTTAGGTTAACTTAGAAATTTATTAATTATTTACATTACTATGGGGAGCATTACATATTTAGCGGGGAACACAGTTATTAGGGATGCTAATCTTACATAACTATTATATATACTATTACAAATATTATATATACTATTACTATTACAAGAGAGAAAAGAGACAAACTGGTTTGCACAGGCATTCTGAACGGACCAGTGTCTTCAAGCAGCACTCGTTCACGAGTTGACTCGCGTGCCAGCCATCGTCCTCCTCAACCATTTGTGAGGGAAGAGGGCGACCCGACACACGATGCCGCCGCTTGCCTACACTTTATCGTGAGCATGACCGTTCCGAATGCCTGCGCCAATCCGCTTGCCAAAGGGAGAGAAAACTACAATTAAAAACTACATTCTTACGCATACAAAATTTGAACTCTTGAGTTTTTTATTATTCTGACCCACCGACGTCCATTTTCACCAGGGCCTCTATCACCACGCTGTTACGATCTCTAATGGCCATCTTTAGGTTATAATCGCGGATGTCTTTGCGCCTTGCAGCCACCGCTCTCCGAACGAACCGTCCAATAGCATCATTTGCGTCGTCAGCGTAGTACGTGAAAGTCCCGGTGTGCCGTGAGACTGCGACGACTGCGTGTGGGACGCTCTCGTGCAGCTTCATTCTACCCTTGGTTTTTATTGCGATTACTGACTCGTATGTCAGTCCCTGTGCTTCGTGGATTGTAAGGATACGAGATCCTGTGCCTGCTCCGTAGCCCTCGTTGGTCAGGGTCTCTTTTTCTTCCTGGGTGTGAACCAGAAACAGGGTGTTTGGGAGAGTTTTGTGAATTTTCGCATTCGTATATCCTTTCTGCTCTAGGGACTGGATACGGGGAGCCGAGGAATATATACCTGAGTATATTTCCCTCAACGCGTACGCGACATCCATTGGGTTCCGGTGCGTGCACAACAACTCTTGGCTGATGTTTGTAACCAAGTTAGGGCGATTGTACCTTATCTCGAAGAGACCTTCTCTGTCAATGTAAGGTAATTGATTTACATCTCCGATGAGGACAAGTTCGCCAACTCCGGACAGCCTTGAAGCCATCACAACGGCCCCGAAATGGTTTATGAGAGCTTCATCCACCAAAAGGCGGCTGTAGCTCTCATTCTTCTTAAAACCATTTACGAGGACCGAAGCCATGGTGCGCACCTTGGTCTTTGCCAAGTCACCGATTCGGTGCGCAAGCTTCTCCCTCAGGTCTTTGGCTGCCTCCTTTGTTGTTGTGATGATAGCGTCTCTGTCCACATCGAAGTTGCGTATCACCCAAGTTGACTTGCCGCATCCCGGCACTCCATTGACCCATTGTATTTTAGGAACTTCCCAGCGTTTCCAATATGCCTCGACCTCCGCATCCCCCGAAATAGATTTAGCCATTTCAAGGATCCGATCGTCGAGCATTATCTTGGTACACCGGGCTGTGACTACAATGGGGTCATTTTGGGGTGTCACGTACTTTGGTTTGCCTGTTCGTTCTGTTTCTGCCTCATCCAGGACCACAAAACCTCTTGTCGCATTATAAGCCGCCATATACTGACCAGACATCGTTCCCTTGATGACCTGGGTTGTGTCATTGTCGTATATTGCGGCTTCTGCTTCCTCAAGTCTCACCTTTAGTAAGTTTTCGTTTCCTAGCCTAAACGACTGCAAGATGTTTTCGCAGGTTTTAGCGTTGACTACTTTTGTCGCTTTCGTTATGGCTAAGAACTCTATGAAGGCGTTTGCTGCGTGGCTCGATGGTTCCTGTGCTGGGATGTATTGGGGCGGACAGACTTGTCCCTTGTCAGCTCTCGTTCTGGTTTTCTTTGGTAGGGCTGGCTTTTCTGCTGGCTTTTTCGTTTTTGATTGGGTAGGGGATAGGGAGGATGGTAGTCGGAATAGGCTTCGTGTAGCGGCGCTGAAAGCTGTCAGGAACGCTGAGACGCGGCCGCTGCTCGTTGTTGGGCTGCTTAGCCGGTTTCTGATTGATGTTGGTGATGATACTAATTTCTCCTGTAGTCTTTCTGAGCCACTTTTTGAGCCCGGGGTCGGATGTCCCCAACTATCAGTTGCAGTATATATATATCTTAATACAGTCATGTGTTGCTTTATTAAGATACATCAAACATTAGAATCAGTTATGCCTTTCAGAAGTTATGATGGAATAGAGATACTCACAAACATGCATACATACGTGAGCCCTGAAAACATAATATTTTTTAGGCAATCGTGTAATAAACTGCACTTCAGCTCGCAAAGCAAGGATCACCTAATATTTTATATTCACCTACAAAGCTGCTCTCTATTCTATTCTTTCGCATGTGCACGCATAGCTCTGATCTCTTCTGATTCACCGCAGAATAATACCGTTCGGACGGATAAGCCGATGTACCTGTAGCTTTGTACCTAAAGTACGGAGTAAGTCAGACCTGACTATAACAAAAAGAACAAAAAGAGTACAAGTACTTACTAGAGTTCACTTCAAAACTTACAATTTCAAAGTACCCTCCGTCTTTTTCATTACGCCGCCAAATAAAACTACAGTGGAAGTGATTCAAACAATTACCGACACTGTTCTCTTGGATGTGCTCCTTACCGACTGCACACTGCACATTGCTATTTGGAGCACTAATACTTACTTCACTGACATTTAAGAGCATCTTGTTTTAGAGAGAACAGTTATAGGTATATTACAAATTACGAGAGGAAAAATCATAGTTATGTGTGATTGTGATTCGAACCCGCGCCATCGATCCCTATAGCCGGGTCATGCTCTGACCAATTAAGCTAACATGACATTATTCTTTATGACTCTTAGTTTTCCTCTCGTTCTTTAACCATCGTATGGGGATGGAGCGACACCTATAGTTCAACTTACGTTGTAATATAAACAAAACTAATTTTGCAATTAGCTTTAATCTTGTTAATAACGCATTATCTGCGGATTTTGAAGCGCTCGTAGCGAAGTTTACTTAGCTGTTCTCAACCGATCAGCAAAGTTACCGCTAGTGACATTACTACTGAGCGTTTCCGTGCTTCGGAGGGCACGTTAAGCCGTCGGTCCCGGTTATTGTCTTAGGATGGCAGTCGTTATAGCATGGTGGTAGGGCATTTTGCGAATGCCCGCCTGGCTAGCTACCACCCTCAAGCAGAAAATCTGTCGCCAAGCACCTTATGGTGTTACAAAATCACAAATATACGATAGGAAAAATTTAAGTCACGTGCGGGTTTCGAATCCCGCACATGACTTAAATTTTTCCTATCGTATATTTGTGATTTTGTTATGTAATCCGCATAGCAGGCGTTATTGCAAACCTAACAATATTAAAACCTTATGGTGTGTTCCGGCAGCTGTTCTTGAGAGCCAGTACTTTTAAGTTAGCCTGAACAACATCTTCGACCACATCATCACTTACCATCAGGTGAGATAGTGGTCAAAGGCTAGATCATCAGGCACAATAAAAATATTAGAATATAAAAGGACTACTTTTTTATATGCTATAACTATTTGAAAACTGAAAAGGGTAGTTTTTTCCAGTCATTGTCCGTGGTCCAACGAAATAATCACCGGGCTGTATGCCATCAGCTATAGTATTTTCCATCTGTGCCATGGGTACATTCCTCTCCCCGTGGTTACAGATGAATGTATACCTAGTACAGTGGTCCACCTCAGGTGAACTGCGTGCCTACCAGGGTTAGTTTTATCTTTCCATAGTCCAATAGATTTTAATGCCACGTATTATTATATGTTATATGGCCACACCCAGGCCAGTAATGGTGTTAATAGCGGGAAATACAATAATAGAGCTTCATATTTAAATAAAATAATTCTCGATTTAATTAGTGTAGTGACGTATACGTGATCCTAAAATGCCTTTTTTTTATTTTATTGTGACGGAACAAGCCCGAGGCTCACCTGGTGTTAAATAGATTAACCTCTGCCTATAACAGATGCATGTTGTCAATGTCGAATTGCACTGCGCCCGTCACACTGATACGTACAGTTGTTAGGTCTCATGTGCCTGTAATTTCAAGGGGTGTTCCGGCAGCTGTCATTGAGAGCCAGTACTTCTAGGTTAGCCTGAACAACATCTTCGACCACATCATCACTTGCCATCGGGTGAGGTAGTGGTGAAAGGCGAACCTATCAGGAATAATAAAAATATAGTATTATAGCGGTCACCCGTCCAAGTAATGACCGCAGAGAACATCGCCTATTCTAGCTCATCGGAAAAAGAAAAAAGAAAGACCACCGCTACGGCGCTTCAAAAATCTTAAGAATATAATGTGTAAAATCAATTCTACTACTCCCATCTCTTAACTCAGTCTTATTTTATGCTTATATTTTTAATTAGCATTATTACATACATAAATTTTGCTTTCTCTTTTCTGTGATTACATATGACAATAGTAAACTTACTTTAAAACATCAACGTGAGAGCAGGCTGCATGCATCGCATCCAGTATTTGTGCGATAGAGATAACGCGATATAAACGTTATTGTTCCGTGACGGCCACGGTACGAATCTTAGTATCAATATTTTAAACTTGAAATAATGACGTTGGTTTTCCATATTATTTTTAAAAGGTGGGAGTTGAGCCTCAGTACAAAGACCCTCTCTTACTTGAAGGCTGTCCAATGTCGTCTGTAAATTTTTAGTCACGTACTGGATTATTATGATATTATTCGTTCTCCAATAGCTGAACTCCTGCTTCAATTTCACGGTGTCAAGTACATTTGTACGATGCGAGCCACATATTTACAAACTACATTTGTATTTATATTTTACGAATCGCTTGAAGTTTATTTGACTGATGATATTCGATTGCCTTGATAAAATCCTACCGATATTTAAATTGCAACATATTTTTAAGGGGCTAAAAGTTGCGAAATCGGTATTTTCAACTCAATATATAGAAAAAAACTACATATTCCATCAACATCTTAAAAATAACATGTATTAGAATAATTCGTCGTGATAAATTGCAATTGAACTGAATTTAATAACATTTGTTATTTTACGATTAAATATTTTTCTTACCTCTATTTTGTTTATATAGCCCGCAATATCGTGTCAATAACAAATGCTTTATAATCGATACTTGCACCAAAAGATAGGAAATAAAAAAATAAAAAATGGCTGCATCACTTTTGTTTGTAATCACGTAGTTCTTGTATTTAGACATGTTATGTGTGATTCTCGCGCATTTTGGACGAATATATTAATGTATTATAGACAGAGGTTAACCATTAACATCAGGTAAGTCTCTTGCTTGTTCAGTCACAATCACATAAAAACAAAGAAACGTCTTCTAATTATGTCTATATTTGAGACAAAATCTACTTCTTTGCGATAACGATAACTTGATAACTTATAAAATTAGAGTAACCCCTACGTCTCTTTTGCATATAAAATTAGGTAATTATATACTATCGTAAAAATAAATATGATGAATGGACATGATTTTGTTTGTATATTATTATGCTTATTTGATTCATAAAAATGTGTTACAATGTTTTTAAGCATATTGGCAACATACTTATACATTTTCAACACTAATGTGATATGACCATACATTTTCATGATACGAAATGTACAATATAAATTTAAATAAAACGTTTTGACCGGGGATGGAATCAAATACCATTTAGCAATACGCAACCCAGACGTGTCGCTTACTTTTCTATCTGGCGCATCGGATTTTGTGCCCCGAATGCTATTCACACACTGACTTTGTGGATAAGTTCAAAACTTACCCCCTTACTTATAAAAACATCGCTATGTAGTTGCTAAGTAATGGATAACTAAACAGTGTTTAAGTAATGCTTAAATATTTCTTACTTATAAACGCTACATAGCACCTGTTTAGCTAAGCAATGGATAATGAGGTCGAACGTATATAAAAACATCGCTATGTAGTTGCTAAGTAATGCATAACTGCATTACTTAGCAACTACATAGCGATGTTTTTATAAGTAAGGGGGATTATGGTTAGGCGTACTGGAGACTTCTGAAGCGAGTTTTTTTTTTGCAATATGGTAAATTGTAAGTGCCCCAGTATTCTGTGAATTCGATCCAGCAACCTATTATAATTGGAAATGCATTATGGAAGCCCGAATACCGTTATATCCCGCTGGATGTTATCTTTTTCCATCCCAAACAATACCTATGCCCAATTATGTCTACGTTTTTTTCTATGAAGCCAAGATTCCAATCTTCATATATTTTTTAAATCATTCTATAGCGATTCCTTAAATCACAGTAATATTATAAAGGCCGTAATATGTTCTTGTGTTTCGTCTAGTGTGTTAGAGAAATTATTTTGTATGACCCTGAAACTGTGCCCGGTGAATGGCAATAGGCTCGCCACCTATTACATGGGACCAAAACCCAATTGACCGAAACATGGGTGCTTACACACCTCTGCCTACCCCTTCGGGGAATACAGGCGTGATTATATGTATGTATCTAAAGTTTGTGTTTTTGTCTTCTACGTGTATTCACGTTTTAACGGCTTGAGGGTTAGGATGAAACAACAGAATAGTTAGTTTAGGTTCTCCATACTTTTCATCATCATTGTCTACGCGGGTGAAACCGCATGGCGCGGCTAGATAATAAGAAAATTACAATGAGTTCGATCACCGGATCGGATCAGATGTTGGGGGTTTAACGAGAAAGGGATTTTCAGTTAAAACAGTCCGGCGTCTAATTTGGACCAGTTTATTACCATTTGGTGATAAACTCGCGACCTATTAAATGAGATCCTTAATACAAATAAGAATATTTCGACTCCCAAAATATTTTTTTATGCTGTACTGAACCGACATCTATGCTGAAATTCGCAAATAAGTACTCAATTCTGCTTTTAAATTATCTCTAGTTCCTCATCAGTCTCAATCCTCATCCAATAGGAATATAAGAGTGTGGCACAATACTCATATTCTTAATTCAGGAACTGTACCTGCGGTATACTCTTCAATAAGATCACGAAAAGTAAGTAGGTTACGCATAATATTTATTTCATCATCCAATGTATGTTTCTACTTGCTATATTTTTACGATTTATTAACAGAGTATGTCGTGTTTATAGTTTAGTATACCTCCTTGACAATAACCTCAATAGTAACTAAATCAGCTGATCAGAAATATGGGCGCCATCTTGCTACTTAAATATTTAAACAAGGGTCGGACGGTGTTTAAATTGACAGCTGATTTAAGCAGTACTTAGGAACTGGATAAAGTTATGTAGCGTTTATGAGTAAGGAATTTTGCTAATCAGCGGCTAAGTAATGCTTAAAATTTAAGTAGCGTTTATAAGTAAGGCTCTTACTGTATAAAAAGAATTTGTTTAATCTTCTATATTGAAAATCAAAATGAAAAATAAAGCTTCAGCCCGCGGATTTCCCTCGAGAATTGGAAGTAGCGTAGCTTGCTTAGTCGTCCTTAACCGATCAATCAAATCCACTGCGGTCATCACTTGGATGGGTGACCGCTAGTGGTTTTACTACGGAGTCCTTACGTGCTTCGGAGGGCATGGTCCCAGTTAGGGTTGCCAGACGTCCAGGAAATCCGGGATAGTTCCGGATTGGGGCGTCTAGTCCCGTGTCCAGTAATTTCGCTGTACTGTCCCGGAATTGACGAGTATTAGGTTTTTCACAAATTTACGGACACAACAACAGCAAACAAAATCCCGTCTGTCCTTCAAACTTGATATAGCATACTTCACACTTAGATAAGAACTTTTGTTTGGTGTACTTATGTATTTATTGGAACTCACCTCAGATGTGGCTGATCTTCCATACTAAAATACTTCCTTTAGAAACTAGACAAACGAATTAGTCTTTAGGATTTCACTCAAAGTCAGAATCTCTTAATCTACTTTCGCAAATTAGGTTTAGTATTAATCATGGATCCCGTCAACCTCATAGGAAAAAAGCTATTATTTATCATGATATAAAAATATTATTTTCTATAATTTTCCACTCGTGTTTATATTTCACAAAATCAGTATAAAGGCAACGTGCCACAGCTTAGGTCATAGTTAGACCTGATATTGTGTATGTGAAAATTAAACTTGAGTGGAACACATTCAGTTATCGATTCTACACCACCCCCGCAGTATTATTAATATATTAATATCTACCTTATATATATATGTATGGCCCGTGGGGTGCCGGGCTAGAATGCCACCCCCTATCTCTACCCGTGGGTGTCGTAAGAGGCGACTAAGGGTAACACACACGCCAGAAGGTGGGCAGCAGCACTTTCTGAGGAACTGATATCACCAAGCCGCCTGCCAAGCGTGGGGATTGTGGCAAAACACCCCTTAGTGGGGGAGGCTGTGTTCAGCAGTGGACTATCCGGCTTATACAGAGCAGTACAGTATATACATGTATTGACTGTGTTCTGTTTTGTATGTCATAGTATAAACAAATAAAGTGACACATATTCTGTAAACATTTCAAGCAGGTTAGGTAACCTACCGTTTCACGGACGGACGAAGCTTAGTACTATCGCCCCGTTCTCTAGTACGAAACCCTAAAGCTAGTCTTAAGAAATAAACTAGGTAGGTATAGTACCATGCCACTAGTATGACGGCGGAACACCATGGGGTTTTTATTCGACAGTGGGGTCCCTATTGACCCTGAGTCCGGCATAACCACCTACACCCTGCGAGTGTTTTTTTTTTTTTTTTTTTATGCTATTGTGATCGATCAAGCTCGAGGCCCGCCTGATGTTAAGTGGACTAACCTCTGCCTATAACAGATCCATTTCGTCACAACTCACGAATTGCACTGCGCCCGTCACCTTGAGTCATAGTTGTTAAGTCTCATGTGCCTGTAATTTCACTGGCTCTCAAGGACTATTGCCGGAACACACCGTTAGGTGCTTGGCGACAGATTTTCTACTTGAGGGTGGTAGCTAGCCAGGCGGGCAATCGCGAAAAGCCCTTCCACCATGCGGTGAAGCTCAAGCCGGCGGTGGGGATCGAACCAGGGTACTGCGGCGCGGCAGTCCATAGCTATTACCGCTCGGCCATCATTGCTTCAAAAGAGAGTGTGTATGCGTAAATTCATTTTCCGCATAAAAAACGTTGTTACGTATAAAATAACAAAATAAAGTTAGTAAGTTCTATTTCACCCACCCGTATTACTGAATAGGTACTGATAACTGATAGGTAGGAACAGGGAAACATAGTACTACGTAAGGAGCAATTGGCGGAAGTCCTTCTCCAGGGAGTTTACTTTGAAATTAAGAATATAGAGACGTCAAGTGGCTCACAGATAGGAGTCATTACATCAATGAAACATCACTGATATACATTTTCCAATGAAACTCACTGTAAATTAAATTGTTAGCTTAGACGTTTATTTATTTATTTATTTTAAGAGACACCAACTATTGAATCCTGTATATAGGAATAATATTAACGGGTAGCAAATTTATAGTTTTGGACGTTTAGTAACAAGTAAAGAAGTGTGAACATTTATAATAACGCTTCTGTAATAAGGTGACGAGTAAAAGTAAAATGTACGAAGAAAAACAGGATAACAAAGCTAATTATATAAAAATTAACTTACTTAAATTTATGTTTGTGTAAATCACTAGTAGGAAATGAGTGCTCTGGCTGAGTTAACGCTTCATTATTGTGCCTGCAGGGTTTATTTAATTGGTCGCTCACTAGCCATAAAAATCAATTTTGTCTGTGGTTTGTTCTTTCCGAGGGAGTAGTGGGGCGCTTATGGAAATTTTACTCAGCAGCTGCTAACAATACATTTTATTCATGTAATATGTATATATACTACATTTGTATGGAAACCACAGTGCATACCATCTCCTTAAAGTTGACATTAACAATAATTACAGATAATATTTTCTACGTTGAAGGATAAAAAAGCTTTTTAATATTGTTGTGTTTACAATAACACCTGCTTGGCGGATTACATTACAAAATTACAAATTTACGTGAGAAAATTTTATATAAATATAAAGTAGTGCTCCTTCGAATGGAACAATTTTTTTGTCGTAATTGGTTCTAGCTTATGGTAAGATTAAAAAACTAGCGCGACGGGTGCTTCGTTTTGTAGTTTCTTTAATTTCTGTAAGAGAGATTCTTTAATGTTACTGTGAATACTTTTGTGCTGAATTTTACGAATAAAATACGTTATTAATATATAATTGCTTCACGTTCATTATTGTGGTCTCTTTATACATTTTTGTAGTGGATGTCAAAAAGGGATAATTGAAAAGCATTTTTACTATTTTGTTTTGTGCAATTTGTAGTTCAGCCAATTTTGTTTTTGACGCTAGTGTTAATGTCGTTTCCATTTCTTGTGTTATCTATGAACACGTAATAAAAAAGTTAGAGCTCCGTCAACGTTTTGATGAATGAGCTCGTGATAGGCAATAAATTAGTTTCTCTCGTAATTTTTCACAGAGTATGGGGAACTATCGATTTTATTTTGTATGAAACTTCGTTCTAACGCCTTGTGGGATTATACTTTGTGATATTGTGCATGACGTTTGCTAGTATTAATATTGTATTATTTATTTTAAATTTTTAAAATGAGAACTCGCAATACATTCCTTTTAAATATAATTCTGAAAATAAATACATAATATCTCGAAAATCTTTGCAAAATATTACCGCGATTAAATTAAAATAATAATAGTACCTATTTATTTTTCTCTTTCTTTTTTGTATGAAATTAGAGCGGTACAAACACGCCTGATGTTAAGCGGACTAACATCTGCCTGTAACATATGAACTTCGTCCAAACGAATTGCACTGCGACCGTCCCACTGAGACATACGTTTCATGCCACTTTAATTTTTCTAGCTCTCAGGGACTGCTGCCGGAACACATGTTTAGGGTCTTGGCGGCAAATTTTCTACTTGAGAATGGTAGCTAGCCAGGCGAGCATTTGCAAAATGCCCTTCCACCATGCGGTGAACCTCAAGCCGCCGACGACCTGCCTGCAGTCCATACCTATTACCGCTAGGCCATCATTGCTTCAAAATTCTTCATAAAAAGTAAACAGTATTAGAGTGTTTAGTAGCAATAAATGATACTAAATCATTGTATAACCATTTTGCAAGGACTGGTGCCCGAGGTAGGCTTGAACAGCCCGTTTCGCAGGTCATCAGGCCCACTTCATGGATTTTACAACTATAATATTACTTAACTAGCGGCCCGCTCCGGCTTCGCACGGGTATAAAATATATAGCCGATGTCATTCACTGAAAAAATGATTAAAAACGATCCCGTATTTTTGATTTATTCATTACTGCCCGTGGCCCGCAAGCGTTAGATTTAGAGTAAAACAATTCTTCTTTCCCTAAACCATGAAGATTTCCTACTTTCTTAGGAATATCTAAATTCTACGACTATTACACTACATTTCTACTTATTTACTTTTTACATTTTTACACTACTACACGCTCCCGCCGCCCGGGCCGGCCGGAACCGCCGCAAACGCTACGTCCCGCAATTTTTAAATCTGTAATATCTTCGAAATTATTCATTTAAATCATATACTGTAAAGGGCCATATAGATCTATATTAAATCAATAATGAATTTAAAGTACTTAATTAGATAAGGATTAATGCTATATTGGTTAAAATCGCTTCGAAAATTAGCCATTAGTTGTTGTAAAAGTAAATAACAAAAAAAATTGTGGGTTATCCATAAGAGATAGACATATACCATAGCGGAGTTTTCTGTAGACCTTTTTAATGTGTACAATACTTAGTACATTATTTGATAAATCTCGTAAGGTTCAGCCTACGTTTGCAATGTAAGCGGAAAAAAAATAATTATTTACGACATCACATTAGAAACCTCAAAAATAACAGTATTTTTCCACTATTTAATGGATGTTATTATACATATAAACCTTCCTCTTTAATCACTCTATCTATTAAAAAAAACCGCATCAAAATCCGTTGCGTAGTTTAAAAGATTTAAGCATATATAGGGATATAGGGACAGAGAAAGCGACTTTGTTTTATACTATGTAGTGATTACCTACATATACAAGCCTAAACTATAACGGGAGCGCACGTACTCCATGATAAAGCGATTCTGAAATTCGCGAAGATCGAGATCGAACTAATTGGCAGATCAAACGAACGTGATATGTACGTTTTTTTATGTTTTTGTGACGACACAAGCTCGAGGCTCACCTGATGTTAAGCGGACTAACCTCTGCCTATACAGATGTATTTTCGTCACAAGTCACGAATTGCACATTTAAGGGGGGCTCCCATACATGAAACTTAATTTTTGTACCGTTTCTTGCTCGATTCTAATAACGGTGGGTGACAGGTATACGCTTTAACTATTCACAGAATATTTAGTTATGCGCCCTTTGTGCGCGAGTCCCACTTGCACTTGGCCGG
Organism: Plagodis pulveraria; assembly: GCA_963890685.1. NCBI lineage: Eukaryota > Metazoa > Arthropoda > Insecta > Lepidoptera > Geometridae > Plagodis > Plagodis pulveraria. The sequence goes on from OY982972.1 coordinate 21,703,022, forward strand.
TTACTTTGCAACATCCGTCTTCTGGCATCACATTTGGTAAAAGTGAATACATTTAATTATTTACAACAAAGAACTTTTTGAAACCCGCACTCAATCCCCAAGATACAGGTTTAATTACAAATTTACGAAAGGAAAAAATATAGTCATGTGTAATCCGCAATGCATGAGTTATTGCAAAAATAAAAACATTAAAAAAATACAAATTTATTGCTTAGTTTGAGGTTCACTTTTAATCTATTACTCAATATGATATAATTATACTAGAATCTAAGTTAACATTGTATTTACTACAACATATCATATCATCTTATCTAATTTTAAGTTTAAAATACTGCAACGTCATCGGACATCTATGGTGACTTTTTTTTTTAAGGCGGTATGCCTTTGTTAACAAAATACTACGAACTATATACAACACTACAGCTACTACAATAAAAGCATTTGGACTCATAGGCAGTTAAATGCTCTAGCCCACTACCAATTGGCAGCGTGCCCAGCATGCTGGCAGCATTGCCCCGTTGAATTGCAATGCTTATTCTTTGAGCCAAATAGGTGCAAGCATTTTGATCACGCGATGATGGTGATTTAATGACGATCTATGGTGACCAAATCACACATTTTAGTAGTAACTAACTACGTATTAATAAAAAAATGTGAAATTGGGTCATATAGGAGTGAATTTAATGAAAACTGGCTGTTTATTATAAGCTGGATTATGGCTAATAAAAGAAATCAATCCATACAAGGTTATTGGTAAAACGTTAACAATGTCTTAGGGTTGACTTCTGCTAGTCCTAACAAACATTTTGAAATGAAATTATTATCTTTTAATAAAAAATAAATATGTTGCTATGTATTTGACGGAAACAGAACGAGGACCAGCTAATCTTAAGAGTTTCTTGTGTCTGTAATTTATTATTTCATATTTTTTATTACTTCCGAGAAAAGAGCGCCCGCCGCGGTTACACTGGACCGCGCCGCGCTCCCTTTGAACAGAGTTTTGAATATTTACATCGAGCAAAGTAATAAAAATTATGAAATAATAAATTACAAGCACAAGAGATTTTTAACATCAGGTGATCCTCGTGCTTATTCCGTCAAATACACATAAAAAAACTAAATATAATATTGATAAAACCAAAATCAAAAAAATCATCTCAAAATGTTTGTTAGGACTAGCTGAAGCCCACCCTAAGAGGTTGTTAGCATTTTACTAATAACCATACTGAATAATAAAATAACTATAATATATGAAATAGAACTGTATATGTAAGTAAATTACAAAATTCTGGTCCTCACAATGGCGCTGCCTGAACATTGGTAGCCAAATAAAGCATTGAATCAAAGTACTTCATAACTAAACTGTTATTGTATTCATTCTTATTACTAATTCACAGCACAAATGTTTGGGATAACATCATCAAACAAATATTTTGTTACTCTGTTTATCCGTACTTTGAATCGTCCCCAATCAGAATGTATTTCTTATTCCATGGGCAGATATGGACTAAGGGTAATGGTGAACATGAATAAAGTATTATAATTAATAATAAACGTCGTTATACAAAAAATCCAGATAGGTTTCATAAATTATTAAATGCTTTTTTTGTGTTCTATGCCTATATAAATAAAAACTTATGTGAATTTAGTTAATTTAGAAAAAAAACAGGAGGTTTAAACACTTGGTATTTAAAAATAATGTTGGTACGACCTTTGTATGTAAAGCGGTATGAATACACTTACCTTAAAATTTGTTCAACTTCAACTCTTCAAATTCAACAGTGTTCGGACCGATCAACTTAGCGCGGGCAAGGTCCTGAACGGCCCCCTAGGTCCTGAACGGTCCCCTAGCTAGTCGTCTATTTGTGATCTATGGAATTTTGTACGTGAGATTATCTAAACTTTTGGCAAATCATTCTGCTTTCTCACCCTTGGAATTACTTGATAGTTTTTTGTTTTGTTTGCAAAGATTGGTTAATCATCCTTTTGAGACTAATTTGGATTTTGACGCCTTGAGCGTATTGTTCTACGCTAATAATTTGTGCTGTGATTTTGTGTCGTGACGTTGGAGCCTCAAAGGACTGGATGGTAATCGTGAGTACCCTAGTAGTAGAGACAATTTGGCCAGATAGGTTTCCCTAGGGTACGATAGGCTAAGGGGATCAACGACGGAGCGGAGAAAACCCTGCATCATTCTGTAGGTACCTCATCGTATTTGTACCATACCTTTTTCTTGTATTTTACTTGTCCTTTTCAGCCTTCCCGGTGTATCGCCGGTTGTTAAGCATTCAAGACAGATTGTCTAGGCAGAAGCCTCTCTTCTAAACAATCCCTGCCTGGGCAATCTGGAATGTTAACAAACAGTGATTGTGACTTTTAGCGAAATAAAATTCTAATTTACTTTTTGACAAGTTTAAAAGCATTTATCGTCTGTGTGGACCCTAACATTCATTTAAGTTTTATTGTTTTATCAATGTAAAGTTTATGATCATTTTTATAGGCCTATAGCCTTAATTGCCTTATGCTTATGCTTTTCTTTTGGCAGTTTTCCGTAAAACCCTATATTTTGTTAATATTTCGGATCAATAGTATTGTATAGTAATTCTTTCACATATGGACATAAAATAAAATTTCACCTTGTTTTAAATACTTTGTATTTAAATACTTTGTATTTAAAATATAATGAAACTACGATTATATAGAAACTGACGTCCGCTGCGGCCATGACTTGGATTACTAGTGATTGACCACTAGTGGGATTTACTATACTGAGCGTATACGTGAGTGACTTTTTTATTTTTTCTTTTCTGCTTGATAGTTTTGCATTTGACCACTATCTCATCTGATGGTAAGTGATGATGTGGTCGAAGATGTTGTTCAGACTAACCTAGAATTACTGGCTTTCAAGGACAGCTGCCAGAACACACCGTTAGGTGCTTGGCGACAGATTTTCTACTTGAGGGTGGTAGCTAGCCAGGCGGGCATTCGCAAAATGCCCGACCACCATGCTATAACGACTGCCATTCTAAGACGATAACCGGGACCGACGGCTTAACGTGCCCTCCAAGGCACGGATGCGCTCAGTAGTAATATCACTAGCGGTCACCCATCCAACTCATGACCACGGCGGACGTTGCTTAACTTTGCTGATCGGTTGAGAACAGCTAAGTAAACTTCGCTACGAGCGCTTCAAGAGATAAATGTTCTAAGCACGTGAGAAATGGCCGGTAATATAGTTGCAACAAAGGATAAGGTCAATGTAATCAGGCAACACTGGAGTCAAGGTTAATGCTCCATTCGTCACGTCTTCGCGCAGTCGAGGGTTAATTATGTCCTTCTAGGTAACTTATTGTCTGAGGGTTCGTTTTCCCATCCTGCAAATACAGTTGCTGACCTAGATTATTTAATGTTATTTTGACGGAACAGGCTCGAGGCCCACCTGATGTTAAGCAGGCTAGATGCATTTCATCACAAGTGACGAATTGAACTGCACCCGTCACCTTGAGACATAGTTGTTAAGTATCATGTGCCTGTAATTTCACTGGCTCTCAAGGACTGCTGCCGGAACACTTCGTTAGGTTGCCTTAGGTTTTCGCGATTATTACACATAGTAATTAAACAACTTTATCAGTCTTTTCGCAAATGCACGCTACTCTATTCGCAAAATGCCCTTCCACCATGCGGTGAAGCTCAAGCCCGTGGCTCGATTCGAACCATGGACCTGCTGCGCGGCAGTCCATAGCCAATGCCACTGAGGCATCACTGCTTTAAAATATATATAGTTAGTGTGGAACCTTCATATGCTACTGAGTTTTTAATAGCTAGCTAGCTTTTCAATGAATAGGTATGAATCCTTTACTGATAACGAAGCGCATCTGAGATGGCTTTATTTCACTTATGAGAAGAAGAATAAGTCACCTAAGTTTATTTGCATTGACCTCAAAACACACCATTAGGTGCTAGGAAACAGGTTTTCTACTTGAGGGTGGTAGCTTGCTAGGCGAGCATTCGCAAAATGCCCTTGCACCATGCGGTAAAGCTCAAGCCGGCGGCGGGGCTCGAACCATGGACCTGGGACACTGCAGTCCTAGCAACTATGGTTCGGCCATCACTGCTGCAAAAATCAGTATCGTATTTTATCGCCTCGTCTGTGTAATATATAGTTGCTTGCCAAAATAGAGACGATTATGACGACATTAACACTTTTTTTTAATCCTTGATAAGTTAACCTTTGACCACTATCTCACTTGATGGTAAGTGATGATGTGGTCGAAGATGTTGTTCAGGCTAACCTAGAATTACTGGCTCTCAAGGACAGCTGCCGGAACACACCGTTAAGTGCTTGGCGACAGATTCTCTACTTGAGGGTGGTAGCTAGCCAGGCGGGCAATCGCAAAACGCCCTACCACCATGCTAATAATATCAGCAAAACTTTTCTCAGATACATAATTATATATCTGCCATAGAGGTCACATTTCTAAATGAACTAGTAGATGAAGTCGTTACCGTCAAATTTATTCGCATCATCATTCATTATAGATAAAAAAAATAGACTGGAAAACACATGTGCGCACAGTGCACACCAGCACAGCACCAACACAAGTGCTAGCTCAAAGGAGCTTCCTTCCGCGGACGTTCAGATTGTGGTATGAGCTCCCCGCCGTGGTTTCCCGATGGAGTACAGTATGGGTTTCTCCAAAAAGGGCGTGAAGAGACTTCTTCAGGGTCGGTGCGTGAGCGATACCCCTGGTGTTGCAAGCGTCCATAGGATACGGTTACTGCTTACCATCAGGCGAGCCGTATGCTTATTTGCCACCTTTATGGAATGTAAAAAATAATATATATGTTGAGGATTTTGAAGAAAAGATTAGGTATTCTATATTCAGTGTATGCTCTCCACAGACTTGTACCTGTTGTAAAGCGCGCTACTAACATTATATCATGGCTTGGTATCACTAATTCACGCACGAGGACTGCTGCTGAAACACACTTAGTAATTAAACAACTTTAAACGGTTTAAATCGCGTATATTTATCATTTTTTTTTTGTCCCGACGTTTCAAACACTTTGAAGTGACCGTGGTCACGGGGTGACTAAACCCACTGTTAGGTGCTTGGCAACAGATTGTCTACTGAAGAGTGGTAGCCAGGCGACCGTTCTCAAAATGCCCTACCACCATGCGGTGAAGCACAAACCAGCTGTGGGGATGGAATTCAGACCTGGCATGGCATCGTAGTCCATATCTATGACCGATATTTATCCATGCATGGTGGTAGGGCATTTGGCGAATGCCCGCCTGGCTAGCTACCACCCTCAAGTAGAAAATTCTGTCGCCAAGCATCTAACGGTGTGTTCTGGCAGCTGTCCTTGAGAGCCAGTACTTCTAGGTTAGCCTGAACAACGTCTTCGACCACATCGCCTCTTACCATCAGGTGAGATAGTGGTCAAAGGCTAACCTACAAGGCATAAAAAAAAATCATACGTTTTAGTGTCCTTTGCTACTTACGGGATCAACCTATCATCAAGTAATGAAAACATTTGTCAGTTATTGGAGTGAACTATAAAACGGATTGAAAGATTTTCATGAAATTTAAATGAGACCGCACTACAAGTATCTGCTTTCAAATAAAAAAAGAAACATCAAAATCGGTTCACCCAGTAAGAAGTTCTGAGGTAACAATTAATAATTACTAATTCACAGCACAAATGTTTGGGATAACATCGTCAAACAAATATTTTGTTACTCCGTTTATCCGTACCTTGAATCGTCCCCAATCAGAATGTATTTCTTATTCCATGGGCAGATATGGACTAAGGGTAATGGTTAACATGAATAAAGTATTATAATTAATAATAAAACTCGTTATACAAAAAAACCAGGTTCCGTCCATAAAATTATTAAATGCTTTTTTGAGTTCTATGCCTATAAAAATTATAACTAACTTATGTGAATTTAGTTCCGCAATATTTCAGAGTGTTTGAACACTTGGTATTTACAAATAATGTCGGTACGACCTTTGTATGTAAAGCGGTATGAACACACATAACTTAAATTTTTTTCAACTTCAACTCTTCAAATTCAACAGTGATTGTGACTTTTAGCGAAATAAAATTCTAATTTACTTTTTGACAAGTTTAAAAGCATTTGTCGTCTGTGTAGACCCTAAAATTCATTTAAGTTTTGTCATTTCAATGTAAAGTTTATTTTAATTTTTATAGGCCTCTAGGTCAAATTTCTTTAAGCCTCTGCTTTTCGTTTGCTAGTTTTCCGTATATTTTGTAAATAGTTCGGATAACTCGTATTATTAGTATGGTAATTCTTTCACATATGGACTTAAAATAAAATTTCACCGCGTTTGAATACTTTGTATTTAAAATATAATGAAACTACGTTTATATAGAAACTGACGGCCGCTGCGGTCATGACTTGGATTACTAGTGATTGACTACTAGTGGGATTTACTATACTGAGCGTATTCGTGAGTCAGAGTATGGCTGTTGGTTCCAGTTGTGAGAAGAGTTCACATGCAAAATGACCAAAACCAGTGAATCATCTTCATTTAAACTTATACGTTCGTTGAGACTTCACGCACTGAGAAAAATGTCATTTTGGCATAATCTTAAAATATCGTGACGTTGGTTTAAAATAGATGCGTTGTCTTATAATATGTTGATAATAAGTAAATATTACGAAAAATATTAGGATATAACTGGATATATGAGGAAGGCACCGAAAAATAGTAGGAAAAATTGTATGACATAACTGAATATGTGAGGAAGTCACCGAAAAATTGTAGGAAAACTAATAGGATATAACTGGATATATGAGGAAGGCATCGAAAAATAGTAGGTAACTAAAACTAAATCCATGGTGACACATCATCTTAAACACTGTTATCATCAACATCAGTATTATCATCGTTCTTTTTGGTGAATCACTATGCTCCGTCCTTTGAGTGAATTCATCATACTTTAAGCTGAATTCACCTCTTTTATGATTGTCAGTTTTCTCAGTGCGCACACGTTAGGACCGTCTTTGCACCGCCTCTGTTCCTTTATAATGTGAATTGAAGTTCCTCGGGTCCAGTAATATTATTTAAAGTTTTCCGACGATTCCCCCTTTATTGAGTTAATTTGTTTAATTTCTACGCTTTTAGAGCGACTGATGGAATTTAAGGACGGAGTATTATAGGAATTATGACGGGAATGAAATCAACGCTTTATAATTTTTAGATTTAGATTTAAATTTAGTTAATTAATAAATATTTGCTAAGAACATTGATTTAAATAAAAAATATAGATAGGGTACGCATATCACGACAATATAATGTTGAGAAAACTTAACACAAGCATATACAATGCGATTAAATAAGAATAGGACGGGCTCTCGGCTAACTTCACTCATATTCACTCTAATAAGTACGATCAGCAGAACAATCTTAAAAATAGAGCAGTGCTATATATTTATACGTAATTTTAAATGATTGACCCAAAACTAACACGACTGCCCACATAAACATGTGTTAAGTTTTCAGGTTCATGTATGTATAATGTTTGTGAGTTTCTTTATTTCACCATACTTCTAAACGGCTTAACCAATTTAAATGTACGAGATACCGTAAGATTTATCTTGATAGCTCTAAGTGACACTATGTACATTAAACAAACACCAAAAAACAAACCGGATTCTAGGCGCCACATAGTGAGAAAAGCAATTTATTTTTTCTACCAAAACTATCGTGTTGGATATCAAAACGAAGGGCTTTAAAAAACGTTTCCATAAATATATTAACTTTCAGTTTTAATTTCAACAGATCAATAAAACGCTTAACAAAAATAAATTATTTGCTTGTAGTTTTTTATTTTCTTTATTAATATATACATGTTTTATCATATCTTTTTTGCACACTGTACCAAGTTCTAGTTTTGACGTCACAACATGGCGCTAGGCCGATCCTATTCTTATTTTAATCGCATTGTAAACACACCACACACACAGCTACACTTCTATTGTAAATGATACAGACGAAGACAGAAAGACAAACATGCAGTAGACGCACTTACGCACGCTATTGATACTCAATCAGGAGACGTCGCCTAATTTGACATTGCCACGTACGAGGTATAGTTGCCGTTTCTCCCGTTTTTTTATAAGTTCAATGGCTTAGAAGCACAACCTGTTAAATTTTTTTTATTGCTCATTAGTAAACCTTTGACCACAATCACGCCTGATGGTAAGTGATGATGTGGTCGAAGGTGTTTACAGGCTTAACCTAAAATTACTGGCTGTCAAGGACAGCTGCCGGAACGCACCGTTAGTTGCTTGGTGACAGATTTTCTACCTGAATGTGGTAGCCAGCGTGACTACCCAGGTGGCCGAGTAGTTTAGGCATCCGGCGTGAAATCGGAGGACGCGGGTTCGATTCCCGCCCGGAGCATAACATTTTGTACTGCATTAATTTGTAAGAAAAATTACTTTGCGAGCATAACAAGTTAGCATTTCATGGTGAATGGCGATATGATATAAAAGACGACAGCTTGGCAGTCTGTAAAGTCCAGTTACTAAGTAATTCATGGCCAATAGAGCATCCTTGTATAAGTGCTCTAAGCACGTGAGAAATGGCCGGTAATATAGTTGCAACAAAGGATAAGGTCAATGTAATCAGGCAACACTGGAGTCAAGGTTAATGCTCCATTCGTCACGTCTTCGCGCAGTCGAGGGTTAATTATGTCCTTCTAGGTAACTTATTGTCTGAGGGTTCGTTTTCCCATCCTGCAAACAGAGTTGCTGACCTAGATTTTTTTAATTTTATTTTGACGGAACAAGCTCGAGGCCCACCTGATGTTAAGCGGACTAACCTCTGCCTATAACTCAGAGGTAATCTGTGCCTATAACAGATGTAATTTGTCACAACCACCCTGAGACCTACAATAGTTAAGTCTCATGGGCCTGTAATTTCATAATATAAGACAGCTGCCGCAACATACTATTCGAGGCTAGGATTTTCTGATCGAGGGTGGTAGCTAGCCAGGCTATTTTTCGCAAAATTCGCTTCCACCATGTGGTGAAGCTTAAACCGGCGGTGGAGATCGAACCATGGACCTGGGACACGGCAGTCCTAGCAACTATCGTTCGGCCATCACTGCTGCAAAAATCAGTATCGTATTTTATCGCCTCGTCTGTGTTATATATAGTTGCTTGCTAAAATAGAGACGATTATGACGACATTAACACTTTTTTTTAATCCTTGATAAGTTAACCTTTGACCACTATCTCACTTGATGGTAAGTGATGATGTGATCGAAGATGTTGTTCAGGCTAACCTAGAATTACTGGCTCTCAAGGACAGCTGCCGGAACACACCGTTAAGTGCTTGGAGACAGATTCTCTACTTGAGGGTGGTAGCTAGCCAGGCGGTCAATCGCAAAACGCCCTACCACCATGCTAATAATATCAGCAAAACTTTTCTCAGATACATAATTATATATCTGCCATAGAGGTCACATTTCTAAATGAACTAGTAGATGAAGTCGTTACCGCCAAATTTATTCGTATCATCATTCATTATAGATAAAAAAATTAGACTGGAAAGCACATGTGCGCACAGTGCACACCAGCACAGCACCAACACAAGTGCTGGCTCAAAGGAGCTTCCTTCCGCGGACGTTCAGATTGTGGAATGAGAACTGCCGTGGTTTTCCCGATGGAGTACAGTATGGGGTTCTCCAAAAAGGGCGTGAAGAGACTTCTTCAGGGTCAGCGCCTGAGCGATACCCCTGGTATTGCAAGCGTCCATAGGATACGGCAACTGCTTACCATCAGGCGAGCCGTATGCTTGTTTGTCACCTTTGTGGACTATAAAAAAATATATATATGTTGAAGATTTTGAAGAAAAGATTAGGTTGTTCATTCAGCTTATGCTCTCCACAGACTTGTACCTGTTGTAAAGACAGACGCGCTACTAACATTATATGGCTTGGTAACACCAATTCACGCACGAGGACTGCTGCTGGAACACACTGTTAGGTGCTTGGCGACAGATTGTCTACTGTATAGTGGTAGCCAGGCGACCGTTCTCAAAATGCCCTACCATCATGCGGTGAAGCACAAACCAGCTGTGGGGATGGAATATGGACCTGCGGCGCTGAATTCCATAGCTATGACTGGATATCTATGCTTTCAAGAGCAGTTCAAAATGTAAAATGTAAAAAAAAATGTTTACCTAAATATGGAACCGACTTCAATATCGAAATTTATTTTCACCCTTTTTAGTGTCCTTTGCTTCTTACGATCGATCATCAAGATAGGAAAACAATTTTCAGTTATCGTAGTGTAACTCAAAAACGGTTTGACCGAATCGATGAAATGTAAATGAGACTGCACGACAAGTATCTGCTTTCAAATAAAAAAAGAATCATCAAAATCGGTTCACCCAGTAAGAAGTTCTGAGGTAGCAAATACACAAAAAAAAGACGAAATGTGAATCTCCTCCTCTTTTTGAAGTCAGTTAAAAAAATTAACTTATTAGGAACCGGCTAGGACCCGCGTTATATTTAACGGAAATATTCCGACCAGTTTCGGACTGTTTTGAAGTCCTTCGTCTGGGTGTCACAATTGCGCGAAGCGACGAGCACGGGCCTCAGCGCGTAACCATAGTAGTAAGAGTGGGGAAGTAAGTTATCTTCATACAAACGCACCGCGCGCGGCTTGTATGTGTGCGCCATAGTGTCTATGCGTCCCGCACGCACACTCTTCTTCTTCTTCTTCTTCTTCTTGTTTTGGCTTTTATCGTTGTTTGACGATATTCTGCCAGTGTCAAAGTATGACCAGTGTATGTTTATTCAGATAAGTCCGGTATTGACATGTAGATAATCGTTTAATGGTTTAGAGACCTGTAGATATAAAATAGACATAATAGGTTAGTAGTTCATAGGCAGGTTAAACATTAAAAGGGTACATACAGTTTTGGATTGGAATATATAGATAGATAGATAAGGGAAAAGAAAGGGTAATAATAATATATATAGTTTTATGTGCATATATTAATTCTATATACGAATATTGTTGGTTTTTATAAACTTACTTAAAACATATACAAATGGAGAGAAAACATATGGTAGAAGAGAGTTAAAGTTGGTGGGGCGGGGTATTTTAGGATCTAGAAAATCATATAGTGAGTTTGTTAGTTTTGGGCAGCAAAAGAAAATGTGATCTATAGAGCCTTCGTCTAGACCGCATTCACATAAAGAATGGTCCCTGACCCTGATTTTGGCAAGGAAGACTGGTGTACAGACATGACCCAAACGGGAGCGAATTAAAATAGAAGTGATCTTTTTATTTATTTTTTTAAATTTAAAAAACCATGGACAAACAGGGATGTTTGGTTGAATATCACCAAACTGTTTGCCTTTGATGGTCCTAGACTGATTCCAAACAGTTTGCCACTTGTTTTTAAGCTTGGATTTAGCAGAGTTACGCATATCAAGACTAAAGACTTTAGAATAATCTTCCAGACCAATTTCTACAGCTTGTTTAGCATAATAATCAGCGGATTCATTGCCTTCAATACCGCAGTGTCCTGGAATCCAGGCCAAAACTATCTCAATGCCTGAACAGTTACAATTATATAGAATTTCCCTTATTTTAAGATTGAGATGTAACATATCTTTAGATCGAAATGGGGATTTGTTTATGTCTTGTAAACAACTAAGGGAATCTGAAAAAATTATACATTTATTTAATTTGTGCGATTCTGCATATTTTACTGCCTCTAGTAAAGCAACTGATTCACCAGCATATACTGATGTACCAGGTGGACATTTATAATTTAGTATAATTTTATATTTGGGAATCCAAACGGCTGCACCAACTGTTCCATTATCATTTAATTTAGAAGCATCTGTAAATATTGTCAACCAATTTGGCCATTGACTATTTAAAACATCCTGAAATATTTTATCAGCACCCGGGCTATCTTTATCTATACCAAAGTGTAACAGAATGTTTGGTATAAAAATAAGACATTCATAAGGAATGCTAAATAGAGGGTGAATAGGTAATTGGAACATTGAATAGGGCATATTATAAAATTTACTATAGGTATTCAAAAGACAGGGAGGTTCCTTATGTCGCCAGTAGTCTGAGGTATTAATTAGGTTTGAAAGGCAGTTAAGTTTATGTAGAATAGGATGGTGAGAAAACTGAGCTGCATGATAAAAAAAGCGATCTGCAAGGTATTGCCTGCGAAGTTTAAGAGGAGGTTCAACACACTCCACTTGGAGAGCATTAATAGGGGATGACCTCATGGCACCTGTGATAATGCGAAGGCTTTTATACTGAATTGAATCAATAAGTTTCAATGCTATTTTGCTGCAAGGTTCCAAAAGAAAAAGAGCATAATCAAAATAACTTCTAATGATGGCATTATATAATATTTTTTGACTAAAAGGGTGAGAGCCCCACCATACTCCAGATAGGGCACGTAGGATATTAAGGTTCTTTTCACATTTATTTTTTATATAATCTATATGTGGAGCACCTGATAGTTTGGAGTCTAAAATGAGACCCAAAAATTTTGTTTGGTTACAGACTTTGAGACAATGGTCATTGATGTAGATGTTGATATCTGGGATGGATCTTTTCCTGCTGAAAACAACAACATTACTTTTCTCTGGAGCCAACGAAAGACCATGATTCATCAACCATTCATTGAGATATGAGAGAGCTGTATTAAGTCGAGATACAGAGTCAGAGAAAGAATTAGAGGAATGATAAAGTGCTAAATCATCAGCATATTCAAGAATATCACAAAATGAATCAACACTTTCATGTAGATCATAAGTATATAAGTTGTAGAGCAACGGGCTTAACACAGATCCTTGAGGGAGACCTTTCCATACTAATCTTGGGGAGAAGATAGAATTTTGGTATCTAACAGATATGAATCTGCCTATTAAAAGATTGAATATAACGTGAGTCATCCTCGCTGGTAATCTCAGCTGGAGCATTTTCTGCCTGAGAAGAGGAAGATGAACATTGTCATAAGCTGCTGTAATATCCAGGAACACACCAATCAGATGTTCATTCCTAGAGAATGCTATACGAACATCAGTAGTTAAGACACTAAGGCTATGAATTGTACCATAGCCCTTTCTGAAACCAAATTGTGACTTTGATAGAATTTGTCTTTGTTCTAACAGCCATTCCAGTCTATTCTTAAGCAGATTTTCAAAAATTTTTACTACAACTGAAGATAGAGCAATTGGTCTGTAAGATGATGGCATTGATGGATCTTTTCCTGGTTTTAGAATTGGAATAATTATTTGGTGCTTCCAAATTTCAGGAAAATCACATTTTTCATAAATTTTATTTATTATGTTCAGAAAATATTTTTTTGTCTCATTTGTTGATTGACATATAAATGAATAAGGGATTCCGTCTAAGCCCGGAGAAGAGTCTTTAAGGTGATTTAAGGCAGCACACAGCTCATCATAAGAGAATGGCCCATCCATTGGTGAAAAAGTGGGATTAACATGAGAAGCATATGAAAATTCTTGAGGAGGCACAAAAGGGGGGGCTAAGTTATCAATAAATTCTTCTATCCAAGACCTGTCATTAGAATAAACATTATGAGTATTATTTTTTGAATTGCGAAAAGCTTTAATTTTTTTCCAAATAAATGAAGGGGGAGAACGAGGGGAGAGACTCTCACAATAATTTACCCATCCAAATTTCTTCTTCTTAGAAAGTGATCTTCTAGATTTTGCTAAAACCTTTTTGAAGAGGATAAAATTTTCATAACTAATATTATCAGTAAAGTATTTCTCAGCCTGATTTCGCTCTTTACATATAGAAGTACATGTAGAATTCCACCATGGAGGCATAGGAATGTTCAAACTAGGTTTTTTTAGAGGTATAGTAGAATCTGCCGTTACATTAATAGCATTTATAAATTCAGTGTAGAGAAGTAAATAGTTATTATCATCTATGGGAGGGAGAGAGCTAACTTTGGAATCGAGTATGGAGGAAAACTTATCCCAATCAGCCTTGGCAAGTTTGTATTTTAAGAGAGGAGGAAGAGGGGGTGGGTTAGGAAATTGGGAAGAAGTAGAAATAAGAATAGGGAAGTGATCACTTCCATATGAGGTTGGGAGAATTGACCATATCAATTGAGAAGATAAGGATGGAGAGGTAAGTGATAAGTCTACAGCACTAGGATTTTGTAAAGGGGAATTTCGGCGAGTAGGAGAGCCATCATTCAGAAGGCATAAATTGACCTCATCCATGAGGTCAAGAAGGTTATCTGAAAATGGGTCTGACCTATGGGAACCCCACATGGGGTGATGGCAGTTAAAATCGCCCAGAATAATAACAGGAGGGGGAAGTGCAGAAAAGATAGGAGAAAGTTCAAGAATTATAGAAGAATTAGGGTGAGGGATATAGATAGAAAGAAGAGAGATATTTGTAATTCTCACAGCGACAACATTAAAATTGTTGCTGTGAGCAGGGAGAGAAAGTACGGAGTAAGGAAGCGACTTTTTTATAAGGAGGGCACAGCCTCCCCATCCGTCGTCACGGTCGTCCCTAAGACAGGCATATCCAGGCAGCCTGAATATGGAATCAGGCTTAAGCCATGTCTCAGAGACGGCCGCAACGACGGGCTTGTATTTATTGATAAGGAAAATTAACTCAGGTTTTTTGGATCGGACACTCCTCACATTCCACTGTAGGATCCGATCCATTTTGATTGTTAATAACGTTAGAGATTTTTTGCAGTATCTGCAGGATATTGTACGGTAGGGCATCATCAAATTTGGTTATCATATTGAGTAATGTATAAGACATCAATTCAAGAAGATTGTCATTAGGAGCTTTATCTAAATTAAGGGCACATCCATTAGACATAGATGAAGGGGGAGAAGCAATTATGGCATTATGAGCTTCCTTATCATATGACTTACCAGGATTTGGAATAGGATGTCTCTGGATCAGCACTGTTTTTTTATGGGAGGTTGAAAGGGGACGGGTTGGAATATTTATTTGCTCGGAAGGGGGAGAAGCTGAACTACTTTTTACCATATCTGCATACAGGCGCCGGTTAACTGTAGGAACTCTTTCTGATGCCTCATTGTATGAAACATTTTCTTCTGCGACAATTGACTTTATTAATTTTTGCCTACCATGCTCAGGGCATCTTTTGTCAGTGGAAAAATGTTTCCCAGTGCAGAAAATACAAGAAGCTTCTTCTTGTAGTACAAGGCAAGTAGAGCCAATATGAGGTTGGGCACATTTAAAACATCGAGGTTTGGAACGGCACAATGTTTGAGTATGACCAAACCTACAGCATGCCAGACATTGGATAGTTGGTAGCTGATAAGTTTCTACAGTAATTGCAGCACTAAAACAGTATACTTTCTTCGGCAAATATCTCCCCTTGAATGTTATTGTCACTGTTTGGGTAGGAACCCAGACAGGTTTATTGTCAACAAAAGTCTTGCGATTAAGTCTCCTTGCTTTGATCACAGGTCCACTACCAGGTGGGCATGTCAATGAATTTACCAGTTCTTCCATCGACCATTCAATTGGTATACCCTTTATTATTCCCATACGAGTAATATGAAATACCGGTATCTTACTTTCAAAACTGTTTGGAGTCAAAATGGAGCTACCTAAGAAATTATTAGCGTCATTTGCTGACCTAAACTCAATCGATGCTTTATTGCGACCAATGGATTTTATCCCATCGGAAGCAATACCACATACTTTGTTGTTGTACAACATCTGGGCCAGTTTCAACAATCTCATGGTTGTACCAGAAGCAGGGTCAGTAACTATCTTATTGATATGCACAATATAAGGACCCAAATCAGATTCGTCATAACGGAGATCTTTAGTCTCAGAATATCCAGGGACAACATAAACATGTTGATCTGAAGATGCAGGGGTTATTGATGTCTTTTTGGGAATGGAATTATCGTCATTATCTTGTTCACGTAAACGTTTTCTACTTTCTGTAGGGGGTAGATCCACTAACATAACCCCATCATCCGGCGGCGGATCGGGAACCGGAGGATCACTCATTTTTCCGAAGAAAAATGAGCGACCCTAACGAAACCTCCACTTACCAGACAGCACAGGACACACACAAATAACAATAAACACAAAATAAAAGAATCTAAACCAGATTAGCTAATATAAAACAAAAAGTTTTACGATCGCATACACCAACCAACGCACTTGACAGCAGAATCCGCACGCACACTCTCGCCAAATCTCGACCCGTTTCTCAGTGCGCCAGCCGAGGCTAACACCGCATAAGGCTCGCGTGTCACGGCTTTTCAGCACGTCTAAATAAATTAATAATGTGTGTTAATCGCAGGAGAACTTATTGCTATGTGTTTTCACACACACTTTTACACAGAACATATTTAAAATCATGGATGCTAAAATAATTAATACATTTTAAATAGTATATATTGTTTAAAGTACTGCTAACTTCATGTTATTTGAAAATCTTATACATTTTGACTAATACTCTGTAAATAAATGTGGGACCTTGGAAAGGATAGCAAACCTACAACACGAGATTATATATATATATATATATACTATATATCAGTGTTTACTGATATATAGTAGTACTGTCACACGTAAACTACCGTAGGTACTCGTGCATATCACCGCCCCGCGTCGTCCGTCTCTGGCCCCGCAACCACATAGGTATCGCCTGCCGTTCTTTCTATCATCGTGAAAGGCTTCATCGTCCTTTAGGTAAAACCGACCACAGTAACCCTGAACCCAAACGACATAAGTAAAAAATACAACTTCCCGGCCCTTGCCAATTTCTAGGCACTGAATTAAGATTTTGCTAAGAGTAACAACCCTGAGACAGGCAAGTATGGTAGGTAATTACATCGCGGATTAGGCCGGAGATGGCCTACTTCCCCACTCTTTCTACTATGGCGTAACTCTCCAGTAAATAGGTATAACGCGGGTCCTGGCCGGTTCCTAATAAGTTATTATGAAAAATGTTAAGTTATGGATGAAACTCGCGATAGTTTTCAAAGTGAAGGTAAAAAAGATATTTATAAAACCACTGTTACCCATTTAATCTCTGTTCAATGGTACTTTTTTTATTATTATTAATCTAGAGATTAAAGCGCCAAGAAGGCGGCTTATACAATCGCCTTATAAATGTTTAATTACGGAAGCCTTAACCTAATTTCGTATAAACTTTTCCTTCAATCCGAAAAAAAAAAAAACTTTAAAAATTACCCTTTTGTGGATTCCGAGTTTGTAAACTGTCGGAAGACATTTTTTTTTTGCGGAATTGGCGAGCAGCGGCTTTTGAACTTACAAGTTTTTAATTTTAAATTGAATAAGAGCTAAAATGGTTTTATCCAAGTTCTCAAGTAGATGGACCCATTTTAAATTTGGTAGTCGACACTGGGTAGGTAGTTTACGATACGATGAAATAACTCTTTATTGCATACCATTAATACGATAAGATGACTCTTTAGCTTGAAGCGCTCGTAGCGAAGTTTACTAAGCTGTTCTCAATCGATCAGCAAAGTTAAGCAACGTCGCCCGCGGTCATGAGTTGGATGGGTGACCGCTAGTGACATTACTACTGAGTGCTTCCGTGCTTCGGAGTGCACGTTAAGCCGTCGGTCCCGGTTGTTGTCTTAGGATGGCAGTCGTTATAGCATGATGGTAGGGCATTTTGCGAATGCCCGCCTAGTTAGCTACCACCTTCAAGTAGAAAATCAGTCGCCAAGCACCTAACGGTGTGTTCCGGCAGCTGTCCTTGAGAGCCAGTACTTCTAGGTTAGCCTGAACAACATCTTCGAACACATCGTCACTTACCATCAGGTGAAATAGTGGTCAAAGGCTAACCTATCAGGAATACAAAAAAAAAATATTAAATACTGGTTGCACTAAACTTAAATACACAGTGGCAATACAATTGGCGGGACTTAATCGCGATAAA
Source organism: Plagodis pulveraria (assembly GCA_963890685.1). NCBI lineage: Eukaryota > Metazoa > Arthropoda > Insecta > Lepidoptera > Geometridae > Plagodis > Plagodis pulveraria. Next base: position 21,721,012 of record OY982972.1, read on the forward strand.
ACATGTATACATTTATTTACCTTTATACAGAAAACCCACACACGCGGTCAGATATTTAAACGCTGCTTCTCATCATCACCCAAGACATTTACAATCTGTAGCTAGATCATTAATTAATAGAGCACAAGATCTTTGTGACCCTGAACACTTAGAAGCAGAAATAGCACATGTTCAGGAGACACTGAAACGAAACGGCTACAAAAACTTTTTTTTTTATGCCTGATAGGTTAGCCTTTGACCACAATCTCACCTGATGGTAAGTGATGATGTGGTCGAAGATGTTGTTCAAGCTAACCTAGAAGTACTGGCTCTCAAGGACAGCTGCCGGAACACACCGTTAGGTGCTTGGCGACAGATTTTCTACTTGAAGGTGGTAGCTAGCCAGGCGGGCATTCGCAAAATGCCCTACCACCATGCTATAATGACTGCCATCTAAGACGACAACCGGGACCGACGGCTTAACGTGCCCTCCGAAGCACGGAAACGCTTAGTAGTAATGTCACTAGCGGTCACCCATCCAACTCATGACCGCGCGCGACGTTGCTGAACTTTGCTGATCGGTTGAGAACAGCGAAGTAAACTTCGCTACGAGCGCTTCAAAAACATAATATTTGGAGGTCCGCGACACAGACAGAATGGGAAGAAAATGGAAGTGGAGAGACTAATAACAAATATTTTAAAAGTATTTAAAACATCAAATTAATTATTAATAAAAACACTTAAAAAATGTACTAGCTAACTCTACGAGCGCACGATCGAGATGTCCCGATCTTGCGCTCGTAGAGTCAAGATCTCCTGAGGATGCTTCGTTTAGAAGCGAAACGCGTCGAATACTCTTCCGGTTTGACTGCGTGGCGTTTGTGACGTCACGTCGGCTTAACAGGAAATTAGGCGGAATTGTCACTAGATTTATATCATTTTTATAAAGATGTTTTTATATATGAAATGATTCATTTGATGTTTTCTTAAAATACTTTTAAAATATTTGTTATTATTAAATATGGATTTCCGCAAAGTAACGCCTGAATCTATTCATTATCCCGTTAAATACTTATTCTAAATATGTGTACAAGTCGCGAAAGTCTTAAAGTTACTAATACAAGGCGGTCTTATCGCCAATGTAATCGCTTACAGACAACCTTTGGATGGACACAACATATTATGCGAAAAAGCGTAGACGGTGGTGTGCGACAAGATATTAAGAATTAGGTTAGTCCCTACCGCCCGTGGGGTGTCGGGCTAGAAAGTCATCCCCCCATTGCTACCTGTGGGTCTCGTAAGAGAAAAAGGTAAAATAAAGGCATAAGGTATACCGGAAGATAGGCAGCAGCGCCTTTTGAGGAACTGCTATCTTAAACTACGATGTCCAAGACGCCTACAAAGCGTGGGGATTATGGCAAACCACCTCTTGCTGCGTTCAGTAGTGGACAATCCGGTTAATACAGTAAGTCCCTACACTATTAATATTTAGTCTTCTGTTACTACATTACATACTTACATGTTATATTCTATATATTATTTTTTTATGCTTGATAGGATTGCCTTGGAACACTATCTCACCTGATGGTAAGTGATGATGTGGTCGAAGATGTTGTTCAGGCTAACCTAGAAGTACTGGCTCTCAAGGACAGCTGCCGGCGGCTACACCGTTTGGTGCTTGTTGATAGATTTTCTACTTGAGGATAGTAGATAGCCAGTCCGGCAGTCGCAAAATACCACCATGCTAACATATGCAATAAATATTTATATAAACACACATACACATATTTTCACATATAGATATATTATGAACTTTTTTCGCGTTAATAACTCTTGTACCAATCATCTGCCTACCCGACCCCAACTAATATGGGGTCGGAACAGTTTGTCTATTAATAACAATAAAAACCGGTGAAGTGCGAGTTGGACCCATACACCGTGGGTTCCGCACAAAAGGCTGCTTATCAACTATAAATATACACCTATTGCGGGGCCAGGGACGGGCGATGCGGGGCATAACTAATACAACAAAAAAATTAGTAGGTATCTTCATCATCAAGTAAAAATTATAGGTATGCTAGAATAAGAGACTTGCTTACCTTTCCTGCCCGGCTTACATGCGCGCCACGAGTAAATTTTGTCTACACTTTATCTCGTGTAAAATAGACATATCGCACTATGTCTACGAGTGCTAACATGGCAGGGCAAAGAACTCGTCCTTGTTTACCTGTATTTTGGCTACCCGCGGCTACTTGTCGACCAACACTAACATGCGCGCCTCAGTTTAAATCGATTTTTGACACTTATCTGCGAGTATTTGCGTGAATTTTCTCTTCCTACTTTTTGAGGACGAGATAAATCTGTAGTCTATCTCGCGCGTCCCAGTATAATGGGGCCGATCGATGATTAAGTACAAATTTACTTTCAGTCCAGTGTTAGCAGACCCGTAATATTTGTGTGTGTAATCAATACAATAACGAAAATGAATTTGAACACAACTCACGATCTCTTGTGCATAGCTTAAATTCAATATATTTTAATAAAGCGGTAGGTAGTGTTTTCTACAATTTTTTATTATTATATACTATATGTTGCTGATTACTAAAAAAACAGTTATATGTAAGTAAATCAGTAGGTACTAAAAAATATTAAAAAAAAATGTTATTCGCAGCACCAATATTTAAAGTAATCTAAAGAAATAACTACTTTTAGAGTTCCGTACCCAATATGTTGCTATAAAATATTAATAGGTACTTATATTGTTTAATGAAAAGAAAAACAGATACTTAAGCTGTTTTTCTTGGTGACGAATGCTAAGTAGGGAAAAATAAGTTTTTATCACAGCTATTGAACTAGTTTTTAGGGTTCTATTTATTTGTTCTTTATTTAACAATATATGTAATAATATTTTATAGCAACATAACCATCGTCAAAAAAGATAAAAATAAAATACTTGATGCATAAAAGTCGGTAATTCAATGTATCATTCGTTTGAAAATTACATCAACGGGAACAGTTTTTAATCATAACCTTCATACCTAACATAATTCCTAATGAAGTGTCAAGAACGGGTGAAATAAATTAATCGTTCATAAAAGTATGGTATTTTATTGGTTCACAGTCCACCACAGCTTATTTCCTAAAACTGGTCCAAATTCAACCAACAAACAGCGCAATGGAAAATCGTCCACAGATAATCTCAATGAACAGATCTTAGCATGGTGCGGCCGCTGCTATCGTCAGCCACTTGTCTCTCGTGTCGTGCGTGACATATTTCTTATTTGCACATGCTAGCCAGGCTGTTCAGTAGATCTGAACAGAGACTCTAGATTCTGAAATAATTCATCGATTCGAGAACTCTGGAATCGATGAATTATTTAGACAACCAAACACACAGCAATAAATTCTCCTGCGATCATCACACATTTTTCAATTATTTAGTAATGCCGAAAAGCTGTGACTTGCGTAGCTTGTTCGGCGTTAGCCCCGACTGGCGCACTGAGAATCGATCGAGATTGTGTTTGAGCTGACATACAAGCCGCGCGCGATGCGTTTGTATGAAGATAACGTACTTCCCCATTCTTTCTACTATGCCTAGGCAGGTCAGATACAGATACAGATACATATAATTTATTGATAAAATGTCATTTACAAGTCAAATACAATAATACAACAATTCACTTAATAATTAATGAGAAAAATTATTAGGATGTACTTGAAGGTACATTTAATTTTTCTTTAAGGTATTCATCTACCGTGTAATATGCTTTACTCAGAAGGAGTAACTTCAACTTCGACTAAAAAAATATTAAAGGAAGCCGCATTTTTAATGTCGTTCGGTAGGTGGTTATAAAAGTTCGGACCACCCACATATACCGACTTAACCGATTTAGCGAGACAGTGCCGTGGTGTTCTTAGTCTGTCCTTGTGCCTCGTGTTATAACTGTGCAAAGCTCCACAGGTGGCAAAATTTTCCAGGTTCGTTCGGACGAAGAGGCAAACCTGCTATATATGTATAGCTGGTACGGTCAGGATCCCCAGTTCTACGAAATATGGCTTAGCCGATACGTCCCATTTGATCCTTACAATGGAACGGATCGCGCGCTTCTGCAGTATCAGCGGCCGCTCCGACTAAGCCGCGTCTCCCCACAGCTCTGTTCCATACATGAGTACAGAGTGAACAGTGGCGAAGTAGCAGCTGAGCACGGCGTGGCGCGGGGCCGATGCTGCCAGTCGCTTCAGAGCGAAGCAGGCTTGAGTAAGCCGCACACACACTGCGTCTATGTGGATGTCCCATTTTAAGGCGCGATCCACATGAAAGCCGAGCAGTTTCACAGACTGGACTTGTTGTAAAGCAGCATCCCGTACTGTAACTGACATAGCATTCAGCGGTCTATAATTCGCGAGGTTAAAATGGATGAAGCAGGTCTTGCTCAGGTTAAGGGCAAAACCGTTTGTAGCAAACCACTCTTGCAGTCTGTGCGCGACCTCTATCAGTTGGCGTTTCAGAGCGGGCAGGTTCGGTGCTGTCACTAGCGCTGCGACATCGTCAGCGAACATGTACACATCTGCTCCGCGAATCGCCAGGGGCAAGTCGTTCATGAGCAGTGAGAATGTGGTATTGGACAGACACGATCCTTGGGGGACGCCCAGTTCTGGAAAGCCTTCTTCGGATTGAATGTTCCCCGAGTCGCCGAAAACTCTCTGACATCTTTCGGTAACAAATTCAGCCATCAAGTTTTCAGCCGGCCCTCTCACACCGTAGTGCTCGAGTTTAGCCCGTATCAAGTTTCGGTCCGCCGTGTCGAAAGCACGCGACAAGTCGCAGCATATAGCTGCAACCTGCTGCTTGCCCTCGTGAGCTTGAAGCACTTTTCGAACAAATTCACGGACCAACGCTGCAGTAGACTTGCCGGCGCGATAGGCGTACTGGCGATCAGTGAAGACATTATAGCTTTCAAAAAAGTAAGTGAGTCTTTTGTTCAATCCCACTTCTAAAATCTTAGCCAGTGCGGGTATAATGGAAATGGGACGGTAGTTTTTGGCTATAGATTTGTCGTCTTTCCCTTTATGTACAATTTTTACCTTTTTCAGCGCGCGCGGGTAACTACCGCTTTTCAAACATCGGTTAAAGAGTTCAGCTAGTGGAAATGCTATTATGTGTGAATTATGTGTGACCTCGCGCAGTAAGGTCATGGACAAGTCGTAACAATCGGTGGTCTTTTTTGGCAGAATTTGTATATTTATAATTTTCATTATTTCTTCATACGAAAATGGTTTCAGGTAGGTATATGGAACACATGTTATAGTGCATAACGCGGGACAGGGTTCCTATGCAAGTCGCTACGCTAGCTGCCGGGGCACCAGCTTGGGCACCGGCAGTTAGGAAAGTGTTGTTCAAAAAGTTGACAACATCTTTTTTGTTTGCAAAAGGTTGACGTGAGTCGCTACACACCAACTCGGTAAAATCGGCTTTATCGCGTAAGGCGCGGCCTGTTTCTTTATTGACTATAGACCACATTGTCCTACACCGATTGGTGCTATTATTTATTTGACTTTCATAAAATAGTTTTTTGGTCGAAATCAACTTATCATTATAAGATTTATTTAGTACTACGTCAATCGCTTTAATGTCGTCATTATCCGGAAATTGTAATTTAAATTTACTAATGTCAGATAGTAGGTCTGGCTCACTCCGCACTTTAGGTACGTCGCTACAGGTACATCCGCGTATCCGTCCGAACGGGATTATAGTACGTGCGTGCCGCGTCAGAAGAGATCAGAGCTATGTAGAAAGAGAGATGCCTTGTCGATGATCATATTAGGTACTCAGTGCTCTGCGAGCTGAAGTGCACTTTATTGCTTCGTAGCTAGAGTAGCTTATTTTATTGGAATGGCTTTGCGGAGAGATCCTTCTGGCCTTTTTTATTCTGTGACCAAGGCGATGCCAAGGATCAGTGTGTATTTATCATAATAATCATATATTAATTAGAGAGGTAAAAATAAAATTTGCAAAATTATTTTAATGATTGATGAGAATGACATTATTCGCCGGGCTCTTACCACCACCAACTGCGCTGCCATCTTGGAACCTAGTGGCCTTGTACGTGGCGATGGTAAGAGGCCGGACGGCATGACCGTGATTCCGTGGAGGATGGGAAGGCCCCTGGTATGGGACGCTACCTGTGTCGATACCTTAGCACCTTCTCATCTTCCCGCAACCCAAAAAGTGGCCGGCGCGGCGGCTGAACTAGCAGGAGGCCTCAAAAGGTGCAAATATAGTAATCTCAGTAGTTTTTACATGATTGTGCCTTTTGGGGTCGAAACGCTGGGACCGTGGGGACCGAGCGCCAAACTATTATTCAAAGACGTCTCAAAACGTCTGGTCGACGCTACTTGTGACCAAAGTGCTATCATATACTTTGCACAGAGGATAAGCATTGCCATACAAAGTGGCAATGCGGCCAGCATTTTGGGAACACTGCATAACGGTAGCGGAATATTGGATTAGTTTTGTAGTAAGTTTGTTTTTAGTTAAATATGTTAATTTTAGTCAGAATTAAAATTTACATATGTATGTATTTTTATATGATGATAATGTAACGTTTGCATATTTATATACACATGATTCATAACAATGCTATAATAAAATTAAAGAAACTCCCAGATCATAATCAAAGAAACTATTCCATTTGCCAAGCACCTAACGGTGTGTTCCGGCAGCAGTCCTTGAGAGCCAGTGAAATAACAGGCAAAATGAGACTCAACAGGTATGGTCTCAAGGTGATGGGCGCAGTGCAGTTCGTCACTTGTGATGAAATGCATCTGTTATAGGCAGAGGATACCGCTTAACATCAGGTGTCATAGTGATGTATAACTTAATTCATTTACTTTTAATCATCACATGCTTTACTTTTTTAATGTATACATTATTTCTGAATAAACATTAAAGAACGACAGGAAATATTTGAGTCATGACGTCATGTCATGTTAGCTCAATTGGTTAGAGCATACCGCGGCTAAAGTAGTGGATGGACACGTGTTCGAATCCCGCACATGACTTAATTTTTTTTTAATTAATGGTTAAGTCCTTGGCGACAGATTTTCTACTTGAAGGTGGTAGCTAGCCAGGCGGGCAATCGCAAAACACCCTTCCATCATGCGGTGAAGCTGAAGCCGGTGGTGAGGATCGAAGAACCTGCGACACGGCAGTCCATAGCTATTACCGCTCGGCCAACATTGCTATAATATATCGTGTATATATGTGGATCCCACAGTAATGTTGAATCCATTTTGATTCCCAGGAAGATGCCTTTTTAGAAATCTAATATTTCTTTTATAATTCTGATTAATCAACATAGCCATTTAAAATCCGTGGACCTTACCTCTAGAAGAAACAGCCATGTTTTTATGTACGTATTCATTACACAAATAAAAAGGTTTAAAATCTAGTTGGTTCCGAATACTAAGTCAAAAAGCCAATTTTGTATTGATATTTATACAATTTTACTAGATTATATTTTAAAGTGTTGTGATGCCAACAGCTGAAATGGATGATGTTGATCCTCATGGGGACATCGAGGTGGTAAAAAAGATGGAAGACGAACATCTTCGTCTACAGCGACAGGTAAAGACTTCACTTGAAACGAGTAAGGCGTATTAGCTACTAGCTGCGTACCGCGGTTTTACCCGCATGTGAATTGATGATGACAATGAAAAGTAGCCTATGTATTATTCCAGGATCTGAAGTATCTACATACCAAATTTCATCCAAATCCGTCCAGCTGTTTGAAAGAGTAACAAACGTACATCCATACCTACAAACTTTCCCTTTTTAAGGTTTCGTACCCAAAGGGTAAAATGAAATAATAAACAGAGTGGTCAAAAGCTCGATAATAATTCACATGCAAGTAAATAATGATCCATTTTCTTTGTACCGGTGGTATGCCTTTATTAACAAAATACTACGAACTATATACAATACTACAGCTACTACAATGAAAGCATTTAGACAACCTACAAGTCATTGCAGACTAACAGGCAGTCCAAATACTCCAGCCCGCTAACAGTTGGCAGCGTGCCCAGCAATTATTAGTAATTTTTATCACTAAATAAAAACCTTTAGTTACCTAAAAATTAAATAATGACATATTTATTCAATAAATTACAGTTTAAATCTTTGAACCCAAAACCCGGTACTAAAATTTAACAATATTATTGTAAAATAAAATTGATTATTTATTAGCTACGAAGCAATCCAAACCGAAAAACATAACAATAAAATATAAAAATGACATTATACAACAGGTGAAAGAGATAAATTTTTTAGGTATATTATTAGACTGCCACGGAAATTGGAAGAGTCACACAACCCACGTTTGTAAAAAAGTTGGAAGATTTGCGTTTGCTCTAAGAAAATTAGTTAAAACTTCATCACAAAAAACAGCAGTCTGTGCGTATCACGGAAATGTGGCGTCCAATTTGCGCTACGGTCTACTGCTATGGGGTAATTCCGTCAATGCTCCTGCAGTTTTTAGGACACAAAAAAAATGTGTTAGGGCTATTACAGGAACGAAAAGAACTGACAGTTGCAAGCCAATGTTCAAAAAACTAAATTTACTCTCCTTACCTTCCATGTATATATTTGAAGCATGTATATTTGTAAAATTAAATATTAATAATTTTGATGTAAAGACTGCTAGAATACCGCGTAAGGCGAAAAAAGCATATCTTGTTCTACCTTCAAATGACGCTAAGACCGTATTCTATAGAAATAGTATATATGTAATGTGCACTAAATTGTATAATCATTTGCCAGATAAAATTAAAAATATGACTTTTAAACAATTTAAAAAGAATTTATTTAATATTTTAATGAACAAATGCTATTATGATATTGATGACTTTTTGAATGATAAAACACTTGACATAATTTCCAATAATAAAATGTATAATATTATTGAATGATTTAATCTGAGCAAATTTATTTTATATTATGTTTGAATTATAGTATGTAATAAACCTATTATATAATATTGTACGCCGCAACAGGCCAGATATGGAGGACACAAAACCTCTATCATAAGACCATATTGTAACCCATATTGCAATAAAGATTCTTGATTCTTGATTCTTGAATAATTTTACTATAAATTAACGCAAATTAACTACATTATTTATGCTGTTTTACTTGCACGTAGCATTTTCCTCGTTGAAATGAGGTGAAAATTTGTGTGTTGCGCTCGGAAGCAAAGTTATTTTGCGTCTTGTACCGTTGAAAGCTTCGGCGTGCTCAGGATTATGTATTTTGAACCTCTCGTTTAGCTCATTTCAGAATAGAATCTTTCGATTCTTTAGGATTCAATGCAAGTACTCGCGCTAAATAACCCTTTTGCAGCCTAGCATAATAAATAACTATTTTTACATAAGGATATTTTTCTAGCACTAAAATGACATAGGCGTTCAAAAACAAAATATTTTTCTTTGTAAGCAAAAGTTATTCCGAAAATATAATTCTTTTCAACCTGCAGAACTGCATCAATATTTAACTATTCATTAATATAATATCTCCTTCATTGTGTTTCGCATCGGGTTTTGTGTAACTCGACAACTTTGAACGGAAATAAAATAGTGATATACGAAAAATAGATATTAAAACCCATCAAAGACGTTAAATTAAAATGGGTACAATAGGTTTTTGAAAAGGGTATACAGTTAAAGAAAAAGTATATCTAGAAGTTTCGATGCTGTACAGATAACCAAAAAATCACGTACGATCGTGATCACAAACTATTTGGTTATCTGACTCATCAGATCTCCTTTCAATGAATCGTCCAAACATATAATAATCTTCAATCTCCTGTAAACTCCTGCCCGTAGTTTCAGGCACGAATTTCCAAACAAATAACGCACACAGAAACGCATTTACAGTATAAACCAAAAATGTACCCCATAAGTTTATGTAGACAAATAAATATGGTGATAACTTTTGAGAATAAGTATACAATAAGCAGTTAAATATTATATACAACGCTCCTCCCAAACTTCTATGCTTCACAGGCATCAATTCTGCAGCAATAACAAAAACCAATGAGGCCAAGCCTAAACTCCCGCTGGTTATAACTAATAATATACAATAAACAGACAATAAAGAATCCATAGACACTATACCTAGAGTCTGAAATCCTGTGACTAAACTGGTACAAGCTAAAAAGAAAGTAACACTGGATGTACTAATCAACAAAACAGTTTTATTATTGATCCGAATTATAAGTAAATTAGTTATTATCATTCCTAGTACAATAATCACGTACATTACGATAGCCGCGTAAAACGTAGCATTTACATTGCTTGTGGATTTTGTGGCCATTTCCATAAAATATATAAGTAATACATCACCCCCACTCCAATAAAGCATGTGCATTAGGACAAATATATGAAGAGTGGGCATATAAAAATCTCTTCTTGTGAATTTACTAAACAATCCTTTGAAAGACTGCTTGCGAACTTTCATGCTTAAATTTTCTCTTTGAGCCGTTATAAGGTCCATCAGTTCGGACGTTCCGTTGGACCCTCTTAGCTCGATAAAAGCCTTTTTGCATTTGTCAAATTTGCCTTTGCTAGCGAACCAGGATGGAGATTCAGGCCACAGAAGCGCAATGGCCAGAGCTAGCACAATCGGTACAAACATTATGATGCTTACGGTTTTGAAGTGGAAGAAACGTCCCAGAATTCCGCTGGAAGCCATACCACTGCACTGAGCTACTCCAAACGCCTGCATGAAGATAAACCTGTTCTTCGGTGCTAGCATTTCGCTCATGCCCAGAAAGCTAATAGGTAGAAGGCTGTTGACTCCAAGTCCGTGAAAAGACTCGCTGATGAGTATCTCTGTAGTAGTCGTAGCTATGTAGGTCAGGATCCATCCGATGAGGACGTAAAGGCAGGACATAATGTATGCATATTTCCTGCCAAATTTTTGAGCGAGCACTGGCATGAGAATCACTGGGATCCCTGCCAATCCGTAGATCGAACCTGGAAGTAAAGAGTTGCATTATGTCTTAATACTGCTTACAAATAAAAATATATGGAACCAAAATTACGTCTTAACGTAGAACACGAAATAGTAACAATTTAGTTACAAACCCACGTTAATAAAAAGGGCTAATTACACGGCTATTACACGGCGAATGAATAAAAGCACTTAAGCGTATCGCACAGGACTTCCTTAAATCAATACTTTTTGGAAAATCTGGGCACTGATTTTATATCCACGCTAAGCAAGACGTACGCCACATATAAAAGGTTGAATTCTTTAAACGATCGTAAGGTCCACCTCAATGTAATCACCTCAGCTTGTATCATTTCACATGATATTATCTTCTCTTTTCATTTTATCAAAATCTTAATATTCACGGTCATAAAAGTGTACCATGCACCAAACCATTCGATTCCGGTCTTTTGCATTATTTATCGTTTTCAAGTATTCTACTCCGACTGTCAAAGTTTTATAGTACCTACATACTTACCTTTTATAATTTATCAAAAACCGTTGCAAACCCTTGCTGAATGGATGGATAGATCAATCAATCAATCAATCAATCAATCATTTATTTGTCAGAATACACAATCATTACAATTTCAGATGTTAGGAAAATATATAGCAATGCATTCAACCTGCAAGCAGGCGTACAAATATTAGTATTTATTCCTAAAAAATATATCCTATAATTATTTTTTTACATAATAAAATTTTATACATTGAAATATTCTGTCATGCTATAAAAACAATTGTCCAATAACCAATTGTGCAGTTTAGTTTTGAAGCTGTTTCCGGCCAAAGTTTTCAAGTTTTCCGGTAATTTGTTATAAACAGTTATAGCCATATTATAAACATTTTTTTCATAAATAACTTTCTGGCATAGAGGATGGTATAACAAGTTTTTATACTTAGGTCTTTTTTGTCTTGGAATAACATCACTTTTTTTTTTAAAATAGCTTGGATTTGCCTTTACAAAGATACACAAGTCTCTTATATACAAACATGGTAGGGGCAGTATATTATTATTTTTAAATAGTGGTTTGCAGCTGTCAAGAAACCAAGCCTTATTTATGACTCGGATACACCGCTTCTGTACCTTGAAAGCCTTATCTAACTCAACAGAGTTTCCCCAGATAATAAGGCCGTAACCAAGAATCGATGAAACATAGCCATGGTAGGCGGCTAAGGCGGCCTCAACAGATATTGTTTGTCTCAGCCTTTTTAAGGCAAACGTATAACGGCTAAGTTTTTGGCAAACTGCATTTACATGTTCTATGTTTAGTTCAGTATCTAACTTCGAAGAAACAATAAAACCGCCATGCATTACTGTGACGATAGGTTAGTTGTGTTCCAATTTGCTTTGTGGTAAGAAAAACGTTATACTATGTCCATTTATAACGACATAAATACACGATAGATGAAATAGCGATAGATCTCTGGGACAACTTAAACATGGAGAGGTATGCGCATGAAAATTATAGGAAAAGTTTTAAAAATCTACACATAACCTTTTTTTCTTTTTTTGACCCGGGAAAATCCTTTATGGATACCACACGACTCCGGGGGGAGCAGAGTGGTTATGTGGGAGTCCTCGCCTGAGGGGTCTTGAGGACTACCCCCACGGGGGGGTAGTAAGTGAGGTTACCCACTAAAAACCCGGGATGAGCAGTCTGTCGCCTAGTCGGGGCGAAATGGGGTAGCATTCACCATCTCGCCCCATCTACACATAACTTGTCCTAATGTTTAGCAACGAAAACGGCCGGTCAAAGTGAGCGCACATGGCAGAGATACGAATTACAAATTTACGAGAGGAAAAATTATAGTCATGTGCGGGATGCGAACCCGCGTCTATCCACCCCTTTAGCCGGGGTATGTTCTAACCAATTGAGCTAACATGACACAATGACTCATAACTCTATTCTAATTTTTGCTCTCGTTCTTCAACCATCGTATCGGGATGGAGCTCCTCTCGTAAATTTGTAATTTTGAATGTTATGGATGTGTCCTGTAAAAACTAGGATAGACTAGACAAGCACAACAAAAAGTTGAAGAACAATAGACTGACGTGGTGTGGGCATGTCATGAGAAAGGATAAAGGATAAAAAAGTAGTGAGTATGAATTCCGTCTGATAAACAAATGCAGAAAAAGGCCAAAGAAGGTAAGAACTGCGTGAAGAAGAATATGTGTGCGAAAGTTTCGAGTAGTGAGACGACGAAGTTGAAGCGCTCGTAGCGAAGTTTGCTTAGCTGTTCTGAACCGATCAAGTTAAGCAACGTCCGCCGCGGTCATGAGTTGGATGGGTGACCACTAGTGACGTTACTACTGAGCGCTTCCGTGTTTTCGAGAGCACGTTAAGCATTCGGTCCCGGTTGTCGTCTTAGGATGGCAGTCGTTATGGCATGGCGAATACCCTAGCTAGCTACCACTCTCAAGTAGAAAATATGTCGCCAAGCACCTAACGATGTGTTCCGGCAGCTGTCCTTGAGAGCCAGTAATTCTAGGTTAACCTGAACAACATCTTCGAACACATCATCACCTACCATCAGGTGAGATAGTAGTCTAAGTCTAACCTATCAGGCCAATATGCACAGCGAAAGACCAGCGCTAGTTTTAAATTAAACTAGCATATGCTGAGTTGGAGACCTTTTTATGATGTTAAGCAATCGATCATATGAATTGTATTTATCTCTTTTATGTATTAATGTATATTGCTGAAGTCATAAATAAAATATTTTTTCATTTCAATAAAAAACGAAAAAAACAGAAAAATAAATATAGTGCTGACAGTGCTGAAAAGTCACTATAATTCTCACCTATCCAAGACCTGGTATTTAGATCTAGATCCACCGAAGAGTTGTTTGATCGGAATTGTTCCATTAGCAGAGACGGATAAGTGACTGCACCCCCCACTGAAAACGCCGCTAATATGGGTGATGTCGCCACCATCACCTAGAAAATAGAATGGTTTACATCATTAAGGGTGAACTGGCCGGTCAGTTCTCCATACAAACGCCGTAGGGTGATCAGTCCCTTTTTGAGATTTTAGGCGCAGAAATAAGTAGAATATCGATTGAACTCGTCATTATCTAGGTTTGTATCGTAACGAAATTTCAAAAATTTAATTTATTTGAAAGTTATGAGCCTTGAAAACTTTATATGAAAATGTTTCGAGGGTCATAACTCTCAAGTTCATATAAAGGAGTGATCACCCTACTACGTTTGTATGGAGAAGAGACCGGCCAGTTCACCCTTAATATATAAAATCAGCTGCCCGCTACTTTATCTACTCGGGATTTTGTGATAACGAGTTTTCTCAAAAAAATAAGGTGAAATGGGGCATAAGCACATAAAAGTTAAGTATGTATACATAAAACCATAAAGAGTAGGTATACCATGATCATCTCCGGACTACCTTGTTTTGTTTCACAGATATATTTATTTTTCAAGCTATTGTGACGGAACAAGCTCGAGGCCCGCCTGATGTTAAGCGGACTCACCTCTGTCACAAGTCACGAATTGCACTGCGCCCGTCACCTTGAGATATAGTTGTTAAGTCTCATATGCCTGTAATTTTACTGGGTCTCAAGGACTATTGCCGGAACACACCGTTAGGTGCTTGGGGACAGATTTTCTACTTGAGGGTGGTAGCTAGGCAGGCGGGCAATCGCAAAAAGCAGTGAAAGCTAAAAAAATATAAATAGATTAATGGTACGAAACTTGTCGTGCGCGAGTCTCGACTCGCGCTTGGCTGATTTTTTAAAATATTATATGTAAAACTTTCAGATAGTCTGGTTTTTTTTTATGCCTTATAGGTTAGTCTTCGACCAATGTCTCACTAGATTTTCCTTTTTGAATTATTTTCAATGAAATAAATTAATGCTCACTGTATCAACGAATTCAGCATATCGACGTGCAGTTGAAGACCATAAAAAGAAAGCAAAACTTTAGGTGGCTTTTTACTTTTAGGAGAATATAAATAATATGTTGAAGTCAGACCTATTACTTGTAACGTTAGAGTCTGTAAAGGTTTGAATAAGTGTGGCTCTGTCTTTAAATAATTATGATTTTATGTTTATTTTTTTGGACAAGGAAGTTGTTTTTTTGGTTTCCGTTTGCCCGTTTGTCTGTCTGTCAAGACCCTTTTTCTCAAGAGCGCGTGGAAGTATCAAGCTGAAATTCATATCAAATAAGTGGTCAGGGCTACTGTCCCTTAGGACTGTGAAAAAATCAAACTTTTAAGTCAACGCAATCAAAAGATTTTTTGATTGCGTCAAAGGTGGTGGTCTTTTGGTTGCAGCAAATTTTCGACACTAGCAACGGAATCAAAACCTCCCTTGAACTCAGAATCTTGAAATTTGGTACGAACATTTATTATCACTATTTTATGTACACTCCCTTGCAAACACTTCCGGGATACACACGCAGGATGATGTTTATTTTTTTTAAACCTTACAGTCAACTTGCATGCTTCGTCCACTGAACGTAATAGAAGAAGTTGAAGTACAATAAAGTATAATATTATTTAGAAATTGAGGTAGGTACTTACCTGTCTCACAAGCGGTGGAATATCCATTTTAATCGTTTCTGTATATTGTTTAATATTTTCGTTACTTGGTCATACATATATTTTAGAATTAAATGATTATAAGCTATTTTTATAATGCATATAAAAAAACTAGGACCCACGAGAACAAGTTCACGTGTCTGAATAAGAGGCAAGTAATTTTGAGCAATAAGATATTCTTAAAACAATTGACTGTAACCTCACATTGATACATTTGCATATAGATGGTCAAAAAGGGGAGAGTGAGCGTAGTTGTATAGAAGGATACATTTTTTTTAGTAAATAAGCAAGGATTTAATTTTAATTTCACCTAATGACGATTGAAGCTATAACATGCTTGTCTTGAAGACACCCTTCACACTGTACTTGGAGAGTCCCAGATTATAAGTAACGGGAATGAGACATGCTGGACAGTATTTGTTTCATATTATAGCCATAAGCATATTGAAAGTGGATACTCATCTTAGAATAATAACCATTTATTCCTAAATGCACGAGAGCCTCACAAGCCCACGCGAGGTCCTGGATGAAACAAACATTTATGTATGGTCAAGTGACAGTCAGGGGTGACCTTAAAACAATCTAAAGGGTACCCGGAGTACGACACAAGTCTACACTCTTGCTAAGGTTAAGTTTTTTTTTACAAATTGAAATTAGTTTATCTAATAATTAATAATAATTAATTTAGTTTATCTCTACAATGCTGCCAGCATGCTGGGCACGCTGCCAACTGGTAGTGGGCTAGAGCATTTGAACTGCCTATGAGTCTGCAATGACTTATAGGGATCTAAATGCTTTTATTGTAGTAGCTGTAGTGTTGTATATAGTTCGTAGTATTTTGTTAATAAATAATAAAGGCATACCGCCGGTAACAAAGTATATCTAATAAACCGTATAAATTTATACAAGGTTGGAGTAGTACCAGAGGTTAGTTACTGCTTTCACCTGTCCGACCCAACCTTATTTGGAATCTATCGCTGGTGGTATTACCGCCTCCAGTCGGCTCCGGGGGCATGGAATATTATTTTCAACACCCTTGCTCGTAAAGTGAGCTTTATTATATCGTTCTTAGGGCCATACACCGAACTATAACTCCCTCATGCATAATAATATTATACACTAGTGCGTAATAGAAATATCCCTCTAAAGTTAAATTAGTACCTACCAAACTGCAAATTATATGCGAGTAAACAGAGCATTTTCAATTTAATCCGGTAATTTATCCCTACAGAGTTAAGTAAGTACCTAACTGCAAATTATATGCGAGTAAAGAGAGCATTTTCAATTTAACCGGGTTAGATTTGTAACATCAAAGAAGTTTATATGTAATCAACCATCATACAATTGCCGCACGCAAAAAATAACTGACGCGCTATTTTCAATTTTCGTATGTTGTTTGTATCGCATTTGTGCAATATATATATTTTTTTTACTCGCAATGGTGTCGCAAAAGTGCGTATGAAACTCGTGAGCAACTTCCTCATTATACACTCGGCTGATTTACGCCCTCGCCTACGGCTCGGGCTGCAACACACAGCCTCGTGTATAATGAGCAACTTAGCTCACTTGTATCATAATCTACTATTACCTATTAGTATTATGCCTAAGACTTTTTCAAGGACATCCATCATATATGACTTGTGTAGAAAATAAAGAATAGTTATGTGTTTATTTATTTATTTATTTATTTCATTTCACAAAATCCACAGATCTTAATTATTGTAAACAATAACATAATATTTAAATCATACATCCAATTACGGATTTACATTATATAGTGTTAATTTTAAAGAGAGCAGGAACTTAAAAGTTAGTAAAATGTAATTTTTATTGTATGTACTTAAACGAACTTGTTATAGTGTATGGAGGTGAGGGGTTTGGGGGGGGGGGTTATGTATGTGAAAATAACAAATAAAATAGTGTAGCGAAATAGGAAGCAATACACTCACTTTATTACATCACAAGACTTTTATGTACTTCATGTTTGAAACTTTGTTTTGAGCTATTGAAAAGGTCTATTGAACTAAATCTATCATTATATGTCTTCTTTATTCTAATGATTACAGAATTAGAGGAGTACTTAGTATACGAGTGCGGTATGTAGAATAAATTAGTATGTCTGGTGCGGAGCGTAGGGGCTGCAAGCTGTAGGAACAGTTCTGTGAGGTCTGTACTGTCTATGTCACCATGGCAGACTTTATGGAGAAAAAGCATGTCCAACAATGTGCGCCTATCTTTGAGAGTCAATAAATTATGAAAATCACACGACTCTTCGTAGTCAATGTAATTGTGTCGCGTCCGATAGTTTATATGTTTAATAAATTTACATTGTATCTGTTCAAGATCTTGGGTATGGGTAATATATTGAGGGCACCAAATATTGCTACAGTATTCAAGGATGCTTCTAACGTATGAAAAATACAGTATTTTTAAACATTTGATATCCGAGAATGGTTTGCATGTTCTTAGGATAAAACCTAGGTTTTTATACGAGCTACTGACTATATCGGAAATATGCTCATTAAAGGACAATTTGTGATCTAATAAAACTCCCAAGTCTCTAATGAGCTGTGTTTTTTGAACAACAGTATTTTTAAACTTGTATTCAAATTTAATTGGTGATGTCTTTCTTGTAAACGACATGAACAATGCCACTTACAGTTTCTACCAATATGAAAAAAAAACCTACATTTTTAACAAAGGCAACCCTAGACTGTATACCTATATAAGACCTGTAAAGTTAATTGTTATTTGTGGGATTTTTTAACAAAGGCTTATTAATTCTAATAGTTACCTTGAACTAAAATAAATAAATGGTTTTATTTTATGCTGTGTGAATTCAAAATTTGGTCGCCTTTGGTCGTGGTTTCACACACGTCCATTAACCCGGCTCCTGGGAGAATAGAGTCACCTTCTCTGCGCTCCACTTGAGCAATTCCTGTCTGACGCGTCCACGTCGCGGGGGTGGACATCTTACACTTTAGTAGGCCAGAGTGTGTAGATGGCGAAGTTCAGTAGGGACCCAATTCTGCAGGGTATATTGCGGAGCCCGTGCCCAGGGTTACGGGTGAAGACCTCAACGGTGGGGAAGAGCGGAGACAACAGTTGTCAGTACGGTTGAACCAGCGGAAGAGGCGAGCCACAGGGGCGTTGTACCTGGATCCTGGTGGAGGGCAGCGGTAGCCATCAGCACTGTGGTGAAGCGCAGGAACCATATGTTCTAAATTGGTTCACTCACAGATTTCTATGGACATTGAGTCTGTAGTACCGCGATGTAGAAAGCAACGGGATACTACTACATTACTAATTCCCACGAGAGTTGAATGATGCAAATGCAACAAAATAAAGATGTACGTTTGCCTGACGATCCGCGTAGCGACCGGCGCTCTGGGTTTTCCGGGACTCACAGTGTTAAATTGGCTACCGGCCGAGGGAATGTAGGTGCCAGGCTTCCCCCGGAAAGCATACTACTGGAAGAAAACAACTCCAATTACGAAAGAACACCCGTATAGGCACTTGGAACGTGCGAGGACTCCGTGATGAGGGTAAATTACACATATTGGATTGTGAGCTCCAGCGATGCGATACTGCCATTACCGGTCTAAGTGAGACTCACTGGAAAAGTAATGGCCACCAAGACTTGAATAAGCATACCATCTATTATTCAGGAGATGACTCAAGTAGCTACGCTGGAGTGGCCATTGCAATTCCCAAGAAATGGACTAAAGCGGTCTTAGGCTATAATCCTGTCAGCAACAGAATCATAACTATGAAACTCAGCGCATCTCCTACCCCGCTCAATATTATACAGGTATATGCGCCCACCAGCGCGGCGAAAGATGAAGACGTAGAAAGTTTCTACAATGACATCGAATCGTCAATAGCAACAATACCAAATAGAGAACTATTGATCATACTTGGCGATTTTAACGCAAAAGTGGGTGACACACGGATGGATGTGGGCTTGCGGAATATTGTAGGCAACTATGGTCTCGGTCAAAGAAATGATCGAGGGGAGAGATTGCTCCAGTTTGCAGCCGACAACAACTTCAGCATAATGAATACAGTATTCCAGCAACACCGCAGAAGATTGTATACCTGGACGTCCCCTGACGGAAAACACCGGAATCAGATTGACTACATACTCATAAGATCTAGATGGCGAAGTTCAATTACGAACGCACACACATTGCCCGGAGCCGACTGTCAATCTGATCACCAACTTCTCGTATGCAACCTCAAACTTAAATTACGTAACTCCATACCTCGTAAAACTAACAATAGGCTAGAAGTAGTGGACCAAACGTCTTTCAGAAACCTATTGGCAGCCGATAACAGCACGTGGAGGTTACAAGCTCCTGATGATGACCCCGACTCACTCTGGCAGTCCGCGAAAGAGCATATAAAAAATACTGTACGCTCATCACAGCCTATTCGAACTAAAGGGAAACACCAACATTGGATGTCAGACAACACCTGGCGTCTAGTAGAGAACCGTCGTGAGATGAAGGCCAGGGGGGCATCAGTTCAGGAATTGAATTTGATAGGTGCACAGATCCAAACTTTTACTCGCAGAGATCGTAATAACCAGCTGAACAACCTCTGCCTAGAGTTGGAAAAAAACGCAGAGCGCCACGAAACTAAAGATTTATTTAAGAAGATTCGAACCATAACTCGTCAATTCAAACCGAAAACCTGGGCTGTTGAGGATTTAAATGGAGTGACTGTAACAGAAATCAAGGATATTGTGGATGTCTGGAGAGAATATTGCGAGGAACTTTTTAGCGATAATAGCATATCAACATCGTGTAGCACAAGTACACTCTCACAGGATGATATGGAACCATCAGTCTTGAAAAGTGAAGTACGAGCCGCAATTGATCACCTTAAGAAGAATAAGGCTATAGGAGCTGACGCCATTCCAGTAGAGATCCTTAAAGCAATGGGTGAATACGGAGTTGATATCATGCACGTTATCTGTAACCGCGTCTGGGAGACAGAGAAGTGGCCTCGAGACTGGACACACTCCGTGTTCATACCATTGCACAAAAAGGGATCAACTAAGAAATGTGGCAACTACAGACTTATAGCCTTAGTTACACACGCCAGCAAAGTACTCCTTCATATCATCAATACCAGACTGCAAGCTTTTCTTAATCCCGAAATAGCGATTGAGCAAGCGGGATTTGTCAAGGGTCGAGGAACAAGAGAACAGATCCTTATTCTTCGACAAATAATTGAAAAGTCTAGAGAGTTAAACATCCCACTCTACATCTGCTTTGTCGACTTTCGCAAGGCCTTCGATACCGTGAAATGGCACATGTTATGGGACATACTTATTAAAATGGGAGTACCTTTCCACCTAGTTCGTCTCATACGCCGACTTTACGAGGACGGAACTGCGACTGTTCGGATAGACGACGTTGAATCAAAAAGCTTTCATACACATGCTGGTGTCCGACAAGGGTGCATACTCTCTCCACTTCTGTTCAACATCTATACGGAATGTATTATGAGAATCGTTCTGGAACAATGGGACAAAGGCATTTCAGTGGGAGGTCAAAGGATATCTAACTTGAGGTATGCGGACGACACTACTCTTCTCACACAAACTAAAGAAGACATGGAACACCTGCTGATACGTTTAGAGTCAACAAGCCTCTCCTTCGGACTTGCAGTCAACAGAGACAAGACCAAGATGATGATAGTGGACCGAGCTGAACAAAACCATCCTGACATCTCTATGATTGGCAACTGTGAGGTTGTCCAATCCTATGTATACCTCGGCTCTACTTTCACAAATACTGGAGGATGTGAAGACGAGATCCGAAGGAGATGCGCTATAACCCGATCTGCCGTTGACAAGCTGAAAAGAGTCTGGTGCAACCGAAATATCACCAAAGCCACGAAAGTCCGCCTTATGAGAAGCTTAGTCTTCCCGATATTTCTTTATGGCGCAGAAACTTGGACGGTTCGCCTAAAAGACCGGCGCAAAATCGATGCACTCGAGATGTGGTGTTGGCGGCGACTGCTGCGGATTCCCTGGACAGCGTTTAGGACCAACGTCTCGATCCTGGCAGAACTTAATATCAACCAGAGATTATCGTCGATTGTGCAAACACGAATCCTCAAATATTTCGGACACGTTGTTCGAAACGAACACTCCATGGAACGAATCGTTGTCCAGGGACGAGTGGAAGGCAAGCGGTCACGCGGCCGATCACCAATGCGTTGGACAGATCTCATCAAAGCTACGGCACAAACCTCCATAGTTCAGAGTTTCCGAGACGCTGAAGACCGCAACAAGTGGAGGCGCATCGCGAGGGCTGTTTTAGCCAATGAAAATGCATCATCAACCACGACCACTCTGTCAAGAGTGAACGACTAAGGAGGAGGAATTCAAAATTATTTGGTTGGCAGAAGCGAATTTCAAATAGAATATAACATGAGGTTATTTATAGCATAAAAGCAAAACTGAATTTCCGATTCATTTGAAAAAATAAGATAATAAAACATGAAGGTTTAAAAAGGTGAGGTTCTTTTTTATTTACCTTCTCTTTTATTGCTAATAAGAAGTGCTCGTGGTGGGTCTTGCCTAGTTGTTTTTAACCGATCAACTAGGCTAAGCTATGTCTGCTGCGGTCATTACTTGAATGGGTGACCGCTAGTGGCATTTACTATTGAGCACTTCCGTGGTTCGGAGGGCACGTTAAGCGCTATCGTTGGTCTCGGCTGTCGTGCTCTTGAGAGTCAATAATTCTAGGTTAGCCCAACTTCGACCGTAGCATCACTTACCATCAAAGCCCATATTCGGTACGATTCAAAAGATTCCTTGCAAGTAGCACGTGACGTCATAACGTGCCGTAAAGTACAACGCGTTTACTAACGCGCTAAATAGACAAGGAATCTCCAAACGGTATTATGTATGGAACACGTTAAGTTTCTATAGCTATTAATTTTATCTCAAGTGTTGAAGCCCGAGCCGTAGACGTGGGCGTAAATCAGCTGAGTGTATAATAAGCAAGTTGTTCACGAGTTTCATACGCACTTTTTCAACACCCATGCGAGAAAAAAAAAATTTATTAATGGGATACAAACGAAAATTATGGAAAATAGCTAGCATTTTTTTTTTTGCTGGCGGTAAATGCGTTAGGTTGATAACATATAAACCTCTTTGATGTTACAAATCTGTATTAGCCGGTTAAATTGAAAATGCTCTGTTTACTCGCATATTATTTGCATTTAGGTACTAACTTAACTTTGTAGGTAGAATTCAATTACGCACTAGTGTATAATAATATTATGCACGAGGATGTTATATTTCAGTTTATGGCCCTAAGAACGATATAATAAAGCTCACTTTACGAGCAAGGGTGTTGAAAAAAGTATTTTTTGCATGTTTTTTACGCGGTCACTCCGGTAATTATGAATTGATAATTGATGATTCAAAAATGAGTCCAGCAAAGCAAGTCCATTTTGTCCAGCTTGGCTGGGACGCGTTCGTGAAACTTTACAGAATTTTTTCGACCAAATTGCCCCAGTTTTTGAAGCAGGCATTGGCTATGGACTGCCGCGCAGCAGGTCCATGGTTCGAATCCCACCACAGACTTGATTTTCACCGCATAGTGGAAGGGCATTTTGCGAATGCCCGCCTGGCTAGCCACCACCCTCAAGTAGAAAATCTGTCGCCAAGCACCTAACGGTGTGTTCCGGCAGCTGTCCTTGAGAGCCAGTACTTCTAGGTTAGTCTGAACAACATCTTCGACCACATCATCACTTACCATCAGGTGAGATAGTGGTCAAAGGCTAACCTATCAGGCATAAAAAAAAAAGTTGCGTAACCGGAATTTTGCGATAGTGCGCTATCAAAGAACCATGTCACGATATTTCCACGGAGACAACCTGTAATTTTTTTTATTCCTTATTCCTGATAGATAAGCCACTTACTCTTGCCACTTTGACCAGTACCTCACCAGATGATAAGTGATGATGTGGTCGAAGCTGTTGTTCAGGCTTACCTAGAATTACTGGCTCTTAAGCACAGCTGCAGCAACACACCGTTAGGTGCTTGGTGACAGATTTTCTACTTGAGCGTGGTAGCTAGCCATGCGGGCATTCGCAAAATTCCCTACCACCATGCTGTAACGACTGCCATCCTAAGACGACAACCGGGACTGGCAAGTGCACGATCAGTAGTAATGTCACTAGCGGTCACCCCTTCCAACTCATGACCGCGGCAGACGTTGCTTAACTTTGCTGATCGGTTAATAACAGCTAAGCAAACTTCGCTACGAGCGCTTCAAATTTGAGTCTGAAAATGTGTGTTGTCGTCGTCTAGATCTCATTGTGTAGAGTACAATATATAAATTTACGTACTATTACAACACGGAACCCTCTTTTAGGGTTCCGTGTCCCGATTAGCTCTTGTAATATTTTCTTATTTACCTTTGTTTCTGCTCTCTTCCTGTGCTGGTTTTATTGCAATAAAGAGTTGATTACTTCTTTTCCTGTATGTCCTCAGTTCCGTGGAAACCAAACGGATCGAGCCAACCGGATAATGGGCGTCCATCCGCTGTTCAGACGACAAGACCACCTCCTCAAAACCCTGAAGAAGGAGTACGTTAATCTTCACAAAGATTTGAAGGTCGGTATACCATACGATACGATACGATACGATAACTCTTTATTTTATATTAAATTTTCTGGGTATGCAGAAAAGAGAAATTAACACAATATATCTACAAAAACAATGATTAACAGATAAAGCAAGGGAGTTGAGCAAAAACATTAATAATAAAGTTGGAGTTAAATGCGTTCATTTAGTGTGTATTACTTAATTAAATATGTACAATGGCAATACAATCGGCGGTCTTATCGCTGAAGAAATCTCTTACAGA